>JBBIWI010000010.1:8750000-10000000 GCA_038048805.1 Hipparchia sbordonii | reverse complement strand
ACATCATTTTTCATCACTTAATCATCATAGTTTTGGGGGTTCATTACTGAATTTTTTTCATTATGCGGCGCAAAAAAGTTTTATAATTTACTTTAGCATTTTTTAAGCGTACTAATAAATAATAATCAATCAGTCCCTTCAAGAGAAGATGAAAAAACTTATTACTCGTATCAGAAAAATCGCGACATTATTTTTTCATGCATAACTATGAACAGCTTATTTTGAGAAAATGATCGTAATTTTTTTATCAGTTGTTCGAACATTACCTACTCCGAAATTTTCTTTATAGTTATTTAGTGTTTGTGTTATTTTTTGTTTGTTTTTTTTATAATATATAAGCGAAATAAGCGAAAAGCTTGTGCTAGGAGTGGGTACGACAATAGTGCAACGGATGGGGCTCGAACCTGCGACATTTCAGTTTTCAGTCCGCACCGTTGGGTTATTGAGGCTTATAATTCATTATATTGTTTCTGGAATACAGTGTTTTGGATTCACAGGGTACCTACAGCTGTAGATCCTTGTTTTGTGTATCAATGCGCGATATTCTTTTTTCGAAGGACAATGGCTTCGCATCGACGTAACATATTCGCTCAAAGATAGTGGATATTTTTCTTGAGTCAGTCGGATGGGTCCAATTATTTTTAACATGCCAATGTTTCCTGTGTGTCCTTGTTTTGTACGAAGGCTCGTTAGTTTTAGTTGCTAGCTTTTCCTCTGCAAATGTTTATTTTATTTATTTATTTTTATTTTTATGTACATAATATAAGGACTTACAAGACAACATTTATATTAGAAGAAGTAGACATAGGTTCACCTATTTTTTTTTAGAGATAAGCTTTAGTTTATCCCTAAAAAAAAAAATTTCTTTATTTATTTTGAAATTATAGATTGTTTACGAAAATACAAATATGTATACACGTATAGGTACCTACCCTTGTTTTAAATCAGCTTTAAAATTATTTCCAACTTTATTTACTGACAAACAAGAAAAAATCTAAAAAATAGGAACCCGCAAAATTTGTTTTCAGTATTTCAGGCGCTACCTACGCTGTACAGCAAAAATTGGCTTCGATAGAGTTATTTTTGCAAGTCAGCATATTTTTAACAACAAATATAATTATTATTGTAATCGTATACGTAAGCCAAATTAGAAGGTATTAAATCTATTAAATAGCAGCTGATGAAGATTTTTATCTACTTAAGTGAAACGATTAAAGATAAAGTTGCTAAGGGCTTCAAAACTTTCACTTACCTATAAAACTCAAAAAAAAATAAAAAAAATAAAACAATTTATTCAAATATGAATTTGATTAAACTGCTACTGAACAGTTATAAATTGAATAAAGTTTACAATTTAATTTTACTGACGTAATAATAATGGCAGTTTCGCAACAAATGCCCAGTCGGCCCGAACCCCCACCACAGGGGTCGACGGGACCGAGGGGCGGGTCTCGGCAACTGACCACCACCCTCACCCCTTATTTACCGAGAATTTATTTGCACATTTGCGATATGGCCGACCGCCAAGCGAAGTTTCGCGAGTTTGTACTACAAACTTATATGGCACCAATAAATTTAGCATGGCATTTGAATGTTTAGTTATACTTATTTTATATTAAGAGCGCGTGTAATGCTAAATCTTTAGATGCAGGTTTGATTTTTACAGCGGTAGATCAAGCTCTATCTATGCAAAAAAAAAACAGGCAAAAACTACATCATACTTCCAAGGGAAACATAAAATAATTAAATTTTTCGACAAAAATATAATAACGAAGTTAGGTCTAATTTTTCACCGAATTTCACCGAACCGGTGGTAGATTTATGACGTTTCATAAGTGCTACAAGGTAGCCTACATGAAATAAATAAATTTGAATTTGAATTTGAATTTTAACCAATTGAAAACACGGTAAGTTAAATTAAAAGTTACTATTAGTTGCTGTGTTTTCAATTACGAGGGCAGAATTGTACAGTATAGTAATGAAACACTTAGGGCAAAAGTAAGTATACTGAGATTTTTAAGCTATTGCATAGCTTCTATCGCGGGCCAGCGTGGAGACAGAATCCAGAAATTCCGTAACGAAAATAACCTGACACGGGACTCCTCTACGGTGAGCCGCTAGATGGCGTTGATAAAAAATGCTATGCAATTGCTTTACCGCGGCAGTCCCCGAGTGCCACACGTCTTTTTTTTGTATATCACTGTCAGTATCAGCTGAGCACCTTCAGTATAGGGTAAAAAGATTTTATGTTATTCATATTCATATAAATACCTATATTAGACATAGATATATAAAATATCAAAACGTTAATGTAGCCACAAGTAAAAATTCCAGCTCACACTCATTCGATATCAAATCAATACGTTACTCGGTGGAAACTTCGCAATTTGCAGTCAATAAAGCTCGGTAATAGTGTGCAAAACTTCCCCGTGGGGGGGAGAGACAGGCAACAAATGTCGCGGTCAATTCACCCCCCCTTAACCACCCGGCGGCGACCGTATCGCACGACGTACATAATAGGTGGTCGTGTTGTATTAACTTGTCTTGCGTTACTTTAAAATTCAGTAGACGATGTTATTACACGCCTGCCATGTGATTTTCAGGGTTCGTGTATGTATGTGAGTTTCTTTATTTCACCATAAGTTCTAAATCTGACGACCTCCCTGGCGCAGTGGTGAGCGCTATGGTCTTATAACTGGGAGGTCTCGGGTTCGATTGCCGGCGGGGGCAATTAAGAAATTTATAATTTCTAAATTGTCTCTGGTCTGGTCTGGTGGGAGGCTTTGGCCGTGGCTAGTTACCACCCTACCGTCAAAGACGTGCCGCCAAGCGATTTAGCGTTCCGGCACGATGGCGTGTAGAAACTGATTAGGGGTATGGGTTGAATTTACACTGCTATAACCCTTCCAAGTTAGCCCGCTACCATCTTAGACTGCATCGTCACTTACCATCAGGTGAGATCGCAGTCAAGGGCTATCTTGTCATCGAATAAAAAAAAAAAGAATGCCTGAACAGATTTGGATGTATCACGTCAGAATCTTTAGTCCTGACATCATTGCACACTTGGTATTCATTTTCAGTTCATATTATATAATAAAAGCAATCTGGTATTTTATTCTTCATTAGCCGATGCCCACGACTTCGCTCGCATGGATTTAGTTTTTAAAAATCGGGAACTCTGATTTTCCGGGTTAAAAAGTAGCTTATGTCACTCTCCCGGTCCCACGCAAAAAATCACGTCGATCCGGCGGTGCTTTGTTGTGGCGTTATTGAAAGACAAACCAACAAACCTACAAACAAATACACTTTCGCGTTTATAATATTAGTAGGTAAGGATGTAGGTATTGTAGAATATTGGAATCAATTAGAGCGGACATAATTCCGAACTGGCCGAATAGCCAATAAACGCAAATGGCTCGAACGCGTTCCATTTGTGTATCAAATATAGCTTGACCTGTCACTGATCATATATTCCCTTTCGAATTATTATTGGCGGGGAGACCTGGAGAATCTGGTGGTTATATACAGGGTGGAATTTTAGGAGCGGTCAGTGAAGCGAAAACTGAAACTATTGTGAAGTTAGTGAAAACTGGTCTAAGATAGGTGCTTGGGAGATAATTTTAGACGAAGGTACTATATACACTTATAGCTTTACTTTATTTATTAATTGCTTCAGACATTAAATTTGTACAATTAAACAATTTTGTACTGTTTTGTAGATGTTTCTTGTACTTATCTAACTAAATTGTGGAAATAAAGATTAAAAGTATCTGGTCGTGTGTGACTTACTTAATTAATTACTATAATTATATCATACCATACATAACCTATGGAAGATGATCATTATCAGAGCTAATTTAGGAATTTTGTTAATTTTTTTCATATTTTCAATTTAGTGCGTAGACAGATCCTATTAGAACTTACCATATCGATAATTGCTATGATAAATTGCTTACAATTTTTTAAACTTGGATGGAGACATGCTTAATGAGTCACAGTACAAAATAAAAACAATTTTTCATTTTAAATTGACCCTGCAGGTGTTTAGAACAAAATGTCTACATAGTAATAGATTCAGTATTCGCTTTTCTGTACGATAATAATAAAAACATCCCGTATAGTCGGCTATATAGTTTACGGCGCCATTAGCTTGTTTGCTGTTCAGTCGCATTTTTTTTTGTCGCGGCATTTTTGCTAACATCGCATTTGGCCGCTTCCCTTATTACGATTTTCCCTCATGTTATTAGGGCAAGGGTTGTATTTTATATTTCTGGAACATTTTTTTATGTATTTGTAACATTTATGTGGATATTGATGTTATTAACGTAAGTAAGCGTACCTACTCTATACCTACAGAGTGTTGTATTGGCATTAATCAATATGAAAATTAAATAAAAGTTTAAGTTAATAAGAGATAAAAGTATAAAGTAGTAAGTACAAATATATTTTTATTTGTAAAATCTAATCTAAGAACCAATACTTACTAAACAATAACTACCTTATAATTAAACAAAAAGTAAGTATTTTAAGAGTTTAGACATACCTAATAAAAATAAATAACAAACATAGTGGTCTGGGGGACTTGGTTCCTAAGTTGTAAATCCAACTCTTAAGAAACTGTTTATTTATTTAGGTATTTACTCGTAAGTAGGTATAGATAGAAGGAAGGTACGTACTACGTAGTCTTAACTACTCCAAGGTCTGGTCACCATATCAACGATATCCAGGCAACGCGGTATAAGAGAATTTTCCGATGTTCATAAGAATGATTTCCCCTGACAAATGGTAAATATACTACAAATTGTAGATACACGGGCCGGATAATATTATCTTGAGCTGTCCTTGTATTTTGCCGGGATAATTCTTTTTTATACTCTATTGCTTTTATGTGGACTTGGGTATTATTATTTACCGTTTAGTTTAGGAATAGAGTTGCGACTATAGAGATATAAGCCTTAATAGCCCAACGGTTAAAGGTGCGGACTCAAAACTGAAAGGTCGCAGGTTCGAATCCCACCCGTTGCGCTATTGTCGTACCCACTCCTAGCACAAGCTTTCCGCTTATTTGGAGGGGATAGGAGGATATTAGTCAACTTCAGTTTGGCTAATATTCTTTAAAAAAAATGTTAGGTATGAGTCTTAAATTCGCACTGTTTTTTTCTGTGGGACTTGACAATTTTGAAGTTGTAGAGTTTAAGTTTTCATTTAAAAGAGAGAATTAAGTAAAGAGTCATTAAATTTAATAAAAAAATTATTCGTTTTTTGTGATTCGCCAAAAAAACTTTTTTTTAAATTCGGT
Source organism: Hipparchia sbordonii (assembly GCA_038048805.1). Taxonomy (NCBI): domain Eukaryota; kingdom Metazoa; phylum Arthropoda; class Insecta; order Lepidoptera; family Nymphalidae; genus Hipparchia; species Hipparchia sbordonii. Next base: position 9,994,701 of record JBBIWI010000010.1, on the reverse strand, counting down.
CACTTCAATACTAGGGCTGAAATCTAGAGACCGCACTCTCATTCAGCTTAGACTCAAGACAGATAAAATGAGACAGATTTATGTCAAAGCATATTTGTGTCTCGTTTTAACTCTATCTTAAGTCCGAGCTAAGTCAGAGCACGCTCTATAGATCTCACCATAAGCGTGCGACGTGTGATAGTGGTCAAGCATGTGCCTATAGTATATAAAAAAATGTCTTACTTGAGTAGGTAGGACGACCTTTAATGACGAATTACTTTGACGACCTCCCTGGCGCAGTGGTGAGCGCTGGGTTCTTATAACTGGGAGGTCTCGGGTTCGATTCCCGGCGGGGGCAATTTAGTAATTTATTATTTCTGGTCTGGTCTGGTGGGAGGCTTTGGCCATGGCTAGTTACCACGTGCCGCCAAGCGATTTAGCGTTCCGGCACGATGGCGTGTAGAAACCGATTAGGGGTAGGTATGGGTTGAATTTACACTGCTATACCCCTTGCAAGTTAGCCAGCTACCATCTTAGACTGCATCGTCACTTACCATCAGGTGAGATCGCAGTCAAGGGCTATCTTGTCATAGAATAAAAAATAAAAAAAAGGTTTTTCAATACCTCCTACGTAGGTTGTCGTATCCCACAAAATTGACATTTTAGGTTTTGTGCACTATATCATTTGATTTTATCTATTTTAGGTGTTCGTTCTCAAGACGTACAAAGTTGTATCGTTATTAAAACGGCGGCCTAAACCATTTTATTGACCTTCACAACAATTAACGCGTCACATAAGACGTATGGATACAACAACTTACGTAGGAGGTATCGTTTTGTTCTTGTGATGGTATTTTATTCTTATCATTTTCCGAATTCCGCGTATTACTAACAATAATTTCACAAAAATCGGGTAGGGGCTAAACCACTATAACATTATCTCGTACAGAGTTAGGGAAACGTGATTTTCCCCGATTTAATATCAAAAGAAGTCCCTAAATTCCCGTATCATGTAAAAGAACACTTTCAATATTGGAATTGGTATCCCTTTGGCCGTAACAAGGTTTTATTAGATCCCACTAAAGGGCAACCCCGCACAAAGGTAGTGAGGAACCCTTTTTGTACCTTGTACCTACCTATTACTTCAAATATATTAACTGTCCGACTACACGAATCAGGAAAGATTTCGTTCGGCGTAAGGGACGCGTGGAGTGATTTAAATTAAATAAATAAATAAATGAAATGAAATAAATAAATCCATTTTATGGAATAGGTACTAGATGATGCCCGCGGCTTTGTCCGCGTGGATTAAGGTTTTTGATTCCCTTAATTTGCTTAATTGAACTGTTTAATTTTCCGGTACAAAAGTAGCCTATATGTTATTCCAGACCATAATCTATCTCTGTTTTTTTCAGCCAAATCGGTTTAGTCGTTGCGGTGTGATTGAGCTACAATCATCCATACATCCATAAATCCATATTTATAATATTAATAGCATAGGATAGTATTTTTTTATTATGACAAAATAGCCCTTGACTGCGATCTCACCTGACGGTAAGTGACGATGCAGTCTAAGATGGTAGCGGGCTAACTTGGAAGGGGTATAGCAGTGTAAATTCAACCAATACCCCTAATCGGTTTCTACACGCCATCGGGATAGCCTATGTTTTAACCTAAGGTATAATTTATCTCCATTTTAAATTTCAGCCAAATCGGTCCAGTAGTTTTTGCGTGAAAGAGTAACAAACATACACATACACACACATACACACACACACACACATACACGCATACAAACTTTCGCCTTTATAATGTTAGTAGTATAAGTATAGTTACAAGCTTGTCATGCAACAATGTATTTGGTAGCGCGGGCCGGCGCATGCGTCGCCGTGGCCGAGACTACCTGACCGCAGTGGACACTGATCAATATTAACCGAGGGAGATGCCGGCCAAGGGGGACGTCTGTTTGTCTGTACTGCCTACACAGAGCTGTTATTACCCCCATTATCCTTGCATGGGTATGGGTTGTTTGCTGGTGTTTTTTTTTTACCTGATGTTAAGTGATTACCACCGCCCATGAACATTTGTAGCACCTGAGGCACCACTAATGCGTTGCCGGCTTTTTAGGAATTTGTTGGTCCGCCCCTTGAATAACCCCATGTTGTAATTCAGTGGGAACACCGTCGCAGGAAGTTGGTTCCACAGTTTCAAAGTACGTGGAAAAAAAGATCTGGCACACCGGATGGTCGAAGTGCTCCAGGTACCCAGGTTTTGACGTGAAACGTCTTTAAAATCACACCAAAACATACGGGTACCAGTCAGAAAAATGTACCGTAACGAAAAGGTCTACATCGTCTTACCTTGATAACTACAAAACTATAACTTTTAGAAACATGATTCCAATGTCATTATTTAGAGTATATAGTCATCTCGCTGCTAAGATCTTGAGTTTGCATCGGGGCCGGGCGGGGCGGTGGGGGAGGGGCACTGCGTAGAATAACCGAAACTCGCAGATACGTTTCACGTTAAAACCAACGGCCGTGTGCACCGACACAGTTCCACCAGATTTTTTAGGCAGAGTTACTTTTTTAAGGTTCCGTACCCGAAAGATAACCAACGGGACCCTATTACTAAGCCTCTGCCGTCCGTTCGTCCGTCCGTCTGTCTATCAGCGGGCTATATCTCATGATCCGTAATAGGTAGAGAGTTGAAATTTTCAGAGAATGTGTAGGTATATCTGTTGCCGTTATAACGAAAAATAATAAAAATAAATTAAAAATTAAATGGGGCTCCCCTACTAAAAACGTGCTTTTGTCGGCATTTTTTGGTACGGAACCTTTTCGAATGTGAGTCTGACTCGCATGTGACCGGTTATAATTTTTTATATAAATAGCGAGCAAACGAGCAGGCGGATCACTTGATGTGATGTGTGTGTCATAAAAGGAACCTACCATCAACTATAGTGGTTTAGGCTGTGTGTTGATAGACCGACTTCAGTTAATCAGTTAGTCTGGACAAGTCTTTTTATAAGTTTATATAAATGATTTATAAGTGTATATAGATTTATAAAATAGATATTCTACTAAGAACGAAGTGTGTTGTTTGCATGATAATATTTACAATCGCAAATATTTATTTGGTTGTTGTAACAGCTCCATATCAGTCTGTCTTAACTCACCTTTCTGCGGACACTACGGGGAGGGTCCAAGAGAAATGACGACCCTTAACTAAAACACACACATACAACACGCACGGCGATCCTACTCACACACGCGCACTTCAGAGTGCCATTTGTATGTATTAGTAAGCATCAGAGGTTTGAGGGATAGTGCAGACACTAGACACAGCTCGTATGTTGAGAGATACATTTTAAATAGTTAGTGTAATTCTTGTATTAATATAATAATTTATCTATTATTTGTATGCTGCGTTTTTTAAGGGACTATTCGTAAACAAAATAAGTTCGTAGGTATTGAAAGGTTTTTAGTAGACACCTATTCGGCTTAGCCTATATTATATTTTGGACTACTTACAGAGAATGTGTCATTCTCCCTGGTAGAGTTCGTTTTTAAGCCAACATCTCCTAAAAATGTAGCATCGGACTGAGACGTGCGAACTTACGGGATATTTTAGTGATTTTGTGTGGCTTTGCGTATTGGTTGTGCATTTTCCATATTTGTTGTCGGTTTTTCCTATGTTTCTAAGGCAGGAGGGCATGTGGTGCATACTTGCATAGCGCTTCCGTGTATCTACCGTACATAATTTTTATAGTTACGCGCATTAGGTGTAGCAAAAAAAAGAAAGAATTGACCTCCTCCTTTTTGGAAGTGGTTTAAAAATAAGTTTGTTATTTTTTTGTGTTATCATTATTTTACAATATCATGGCGAAACACCAGTTTTTTTGGGAGGAAGTATAAATTCAATGCAGTCAGGAAAAAAGTGAGGGAAACCATATAGGTAACTCATAAAGAGGAAAAAAATATAATGTGCAGATTTATTGTCTAGTCTCTACAGTTGCGAATTTGCATGTGTGCGTGTCCAGTTTCCGCGCGCTCGGGTTTTGTTAATTTAATTAGAGGCACAAAAAGATTAAGGCCTGGAACACGGGCATTAGAGACCGCTTTTGTTGATGTTGCTCGTTATACCGGTATATAGATAGATCTACTTTATACCTAATACCTTGTACCGTTTCGAACAATACTGAATTGAATGTGGATTTGGTTGTACTTTATTTATATTCGTAGGATTGTTTTTTATTCGATGACAAGATAGCCCTTGGCTGCGATCTCACTTGATAGTTGATGATATAGTCTAAGATGGTAGCGGGCTAACTTGGAAGGGGTTAGCAGTGTAAATTCAATCCATACCCCTAATCGGTTTCTACACGCCATCGTGCCGGAACGCTAAATCGCTTGGCGGCACGTCTTTGACGGTAGGGTGGTAACTAGCCACGGCCAAAGCCTCCAACCAGACCAGACCAGAGACAATTCAGAAATTATAAATTCCCGGCGTTATAAAATCACAGCATAAAGGGAGTTATAAAATCACAGCGCTCACCACTGCGCCAGGGAGGTTGATGGAATTGTACTGTTTTACTATTGACTATGATTGGATATAGTTTTCAAAATTTGTTATTTGTTATTAGAGGCAGAAAAAGTTTAAGGCCTGGTAACGGAGTATTAGAGACCGATTTTATTGATGTAAGGTACTCGTTATAACGTATCTACATACCGTTTTGTTTTCAAACAAAACTGAATTCAAAGTGGATTTGATTTGACGTAAAAGCCGTGATTTGTTAAAACCCGTGTTTTTCAGAATTTTAGATGGGGAAAAAGTTTCACTTTTGTTGATTTTGAGAAATAGTTTGAGGGCTGGAAAACGTCTATTAGAGACCACTTTTGAACCGTGTATAGTGTGTATAATTAGAGGTAGAAATAGTTTGAGGGCTGGAAGACGTCTATTAGAGACCACTTTTGAACCGTGTGTAGTGTGTATAATTAGAGGTAGAAATAGTTTGAGGGCTGGAAGACGTCTATTAGAGACCACTTTTGAACCGTGTGTAGTGTGTATAATTAGAGGTAGAAATAGTTTGAGGCCTGGAAGACGTCTATTAGAGACCACTTTTGGACCGTGTGTAGTGTGTAGTGTGTATAATTAGAGGTAGAAATAGTTTGAGGGCTGGAAGACGTCTATTACAGACCACTTTTGGACCGGGTGTGTGTGTATAATTAGAGGTAGAAATAGTTTGAGGGCTGGAAGACGTCTATTAGAGACTACTTTTGGACCATGTGTAGTATGTATAACTAGAGGTAGAAATCGTTTGAGGCTTGGAAGACGTCTATTACAGACCACTTTTACACCGTGTGTAGTGTGTATAATTAAAGGTAGAAATAGTTTGAGGCCTGGGAGACGTCTATTAGAGACCACTTGTGGAGCGTGTGTAGTAGAGCAGTATTAATTTTGAAACAATCTACTTATATAAATCGTATTCCCGTGGTTTAGAGAACGCCTCAAAGGCTTATTTTTCTTCTCCCGATATATCGATAACTCGAAGAGCTGTATTTTTTTCGAAAAACATCATATTCCATACTGTATATAAAGCGTGTTTGTCTTCAAAACAGTGGCCCATTCCGACACCGCGATTTCTTGGAATATAAAAAGTAAGTCGATAGCTTACCGACCGAATTTATACATTTGGATATTCGAAATATGTTCGCATAACCGTCTTAACTTTACCTCCCCCGCTGTTCTCTCCACTTACAAAAATAGATGGTAGAGGGGAATTCGTTCGTGATATGAGGGGTCTTTTAAGGCTGGTTAGTTGAACGGTGAATATATCGTATAAATTCAGCCCACGGATGAAAATAACCGTAGTAGTCTCTGGGTTGTTTTCACATAATAGAACCATTTTCTTTTGTTTTTGTTGCGTACGTCGTTATTGGTAGGCATACAATGAAAACAAAAGACGGTGTCTTATTTCAGCTCAGTCTCTCGCTATGATAACATTTACGTTGGTGTTCGTTCGTATGGGGGCGAGGGCTCAAACAGTGAACGAAAAAAAATTTAAACTTAAAGCTTCCCATAAAAAAAAATTAATATTTGTAAAATATAATAAAACATTAATTGTTTATTATTTAATTTCAGAATCACTCATAGTTAGAGGAAAGTGGGGATTATGAAATCGAATGGTACAAGTTTAGTTTAACTGCTTGATACTCGTACGCAATAAGCCTCTGAAAATCAATTGTACTTACCTCTTTTCAATAATAATAATAATGTCCTCCCGACTGAATTTGGCCACAGCGGCCAATCTCCACAGAGATTAGAGCCATTTGCGCGGGAGACATTATAGTGCACAAGTGTATAATGCACTCTCTATTCCCTTACTCTCATAGTCCGATGGGACGGAAATCTGACACGACCGGAGAGAGAACAAGTACAGGACCGATGGCTTTACGTGCTCTCTGAGGTGACTCACCGCCAACCTCCTAACTCCAGGCTAGTACCTACTGAGAATTTCTAGACATAAAAACTCAATACATTTTATAGCCCGACCCAGGAATCGAAGCTGGGACTTCGTCATCTGCAGTCAAACTAGCTAACCACTAGGCTAACGAGGCAGTTCTCTTTCTCAATAGAATCTTTTCAATATATAAGGATGTACCCATATGATGTACCTAATTCCGTTACATGAACATCTAAGTTGATGCAGCTCGAACTGTAGTCCAGTCTGCGGAGCGGTCTCGACCGCTTGGAACCGTTGGAATTTAGTTCCGTTCACTTGCCATTTCCTCTCTAGCCTTTGGCAGCTGCTTTGAGTAGGGTGACCAGTGCCTATGTAGTTTAGTTGGTACACCACTTAAAGTATCTAACTGTCCAACTCTGAAAATCAGCGCTGCTTATACTTTTGTCGCTTATAGCTTTTTGCTGAGCTCGGACCTTTTTTTGGGGTTGTGCACACATGACATATGTTAACCCGGCGCTTCTATAGCTATTGCGTGGGTGTATCGTGATGTGTGGCACAATTTCTTAAATAAATGCTTTCTTTCTTTTTTTTCTTCCAACAAATAATTGTCAGGGTTCAATTTTTATGCAATTTCCAAAACGAATTTTAAAGCTGACGTTAACCTTTAATTTGGAGGCGAATTCCGTATAACACGAATAGCCGCAAGGCCGTTTGGTACCTGGGTACTTGAAATGCTCGCTTTTTTAATAAAATGAATTAAAAAATTATTCTGAAAAGAGTTTCTCATGTGAAAGTTGCAAAGAGCAAGTCCCGGAATAACTAGAATTTTATTAATTAACTAGCTTTGCTCGCGGCTTCGTTCACGATTAGTTCGACTTTTATCCCTTTAGCGGTTGAATTTTCAAAAATCCTTTCTTAGCGGATGCCTACGTCATAATACTCGTAGATATCTGTATGCCCAATTTCAGCCCGATTTTTTCAATGGCTTGAGCTGTGCGTTGATAGATCAGTTAGTCAGTCAGTTAGTCAGGCACCTCTTCCTTTTATATAATTAGATTATTAGGAAAATAATATGATTTCATATGTCCTAGTTTTTATTTTAACTCATGGACAATTTAGCGATCGAGAACTTAGTAAAATACAGCACAACTAGTTACCGGTAGGTTTCTCTACGAATTCGGAATATTACAATTTCTAGCATCATGCTTTTGCGAATTTAATTGAATTCCAATTTGAATTAGAATTCCGGGTTATTAGAATGAAGAATTTTATATCTTGATGAAGATGTTCTTACTATTTTTTTAAGACTCTGAAAAAGGAAGTATGTACATATATTGTTTTCAGGGTTAATGTATGTATGTATGTGAGTTTGTATATTCCACTATAACTTCTATTCGCTTGAACCAATTTTGATGAATAGAATTCTTAGCTTATTCCAGGTGACATAGGCTAGTAAAATTAAAAAAAAAAATTGATGGGGTGACCATGACCTCGCATTAAAGAAACTTGTGGTGCGTTAGTATGACACGTACTTGGCCGGTTTTTTGTACGGATGTACTCGTATTTAAAGGCCTAGATAGCGATAAAGGATACTTTTTATCCCATGAAAATTAAATTTTAGTAAGTAATAAATAAATATGTTAATATTTTGGGTAAAATATAAAAGTGACCCTCTTCAAGTAAATTCCCGGCGACTGTGATAACGGTGTGGCCGGTCCGGATGTCGTTTTCCACTTGTCACGGGAAATATTACTCACAGTTTTAAGGAAAATGTGACATTTTCATGTCACTTTATCCGCGTGAATTAAGTTTTTTCCGAGCTTCCCTTCCAATTCCTTTTGGTCGAATTGATGGATAAATTCACTCAAACAATAGAAAAAAGACGTAATTGTTCTATTGGATGAGGGAATTGTTTAAATAAACATTAAATCTTTCATCAATAAACAAAACTATAATGAGCTAAGCTATGAAAATGGTGTTTTTTTTAGTTAGTTTATGATTAACATACTTATATACGTAATTAAAATAATTACATTAGACTTTTTTATGACTGATGAGAATCAACTAAAATAGGTAACGCTAACTTACCTACCTACTTCCTAAAATAAATTCTTAATTACTAAAACACACCAAAACGAAAAATTCAAGCCAAACAACCTGCATAAATAAAACAGCAACAAAACAAAATAAAAATAAAAAAGCAAGAGTAAAAATTTCTTATTTCTTACCTATGCACAAACCCAGCACGCGCTCACGCAAAAAATGCAACAAAAAAACTCGGGGAGTTGGGTGGTTCGACCGCCCCCTACCTCCCTACCCCATATCTCTGCACTCGCCAAAGCTAATCTCCAAATTTTACGAACGTAATTTGTACTATCCAATCAACAATCGAAATTAAACTTTATACTATGCACCATAAGGTGGAAATTGGGTTATGGGGAGTTCCAAATGTGTTCAGACAAGTTTTCCGAAAGAGTAGACAGGGGGAGTGAGGTCTACCTAAAAACGTGGAAACACTGATGAATGTTCACCCATTAGATGTTATTTATTTAGAATGTGGCCGAAAAGGGACTCGACGCTTAAGTTGGCCTGAAGTTTACTTAGGACTGTATTGGGTTAGACTGAAGACGTTTTCGGCGTGCAAGATAAATTACTGATAGTTACAGGGGTCCAGTTTTTCTGGTGTTTATGATGGTTTTTTGTCATGATGATGGGGTGTTAGGTTTTCAGAAAAACACGCGTTATTTACGGCTTGCGTTAGAAATATTTATGCTTATTCTAGTAGGTATGTATTTTTGCTTGTACAATGTACATATTTAAATTTTACTTACTTACAGGTGTTTAACTCATTACGTAGTAAATAACGTATTATAGTAAGATGTTTTGTATAGTATTTTAACCATTACCTACACCTACTAATTTTGATAAAACCTTGAGCTGGTTTATTGACGATTGCAAACTTTTGAAATAAATTTTAGGCAGAACAGTTAGCTTTTGTCGGTGATTTCGTCCGCATGTAGAGTGAAAAATCCCTCAGAAACTAAATATTTTTCCCGAATAATAATTATAATAATAATGGCATCAAAAATGTTGGGATTCTTAATCCGATCATCTAAAGACTTCACCAAACTTAAAACAATTAAAGTTCTTTATTGTGCCCTGGTTAGAAGCAACCTTGAATATGCATCTCAAATTTGGAACCCCAAATATGAGGTGTATATTCAACGTATTGAATGAATCCAGAAAAAATTTACTCGATTTCTTAAATTTAAATTTAAACTGAAATCTGACAAGAAATATGAAGGTCTATGTGCCCAGTTGCATCTACTGCCACTTAACATTCGAAGAAATATAAGTGACATATCCTACCTCATCAATATTGTAAACAACACAGTTGATTGTTCGCAGCTTCTTGAGAAGTTATTCTTTAAAGTCCCCATCAATGCACATCCTCGTAACTTTTCTATTCTACACACACCACCTTCACATACCAATTTTCGAAAAAACTCATATATGCTCAGATCTGCCCTATCTTTTAACAAAATTTGTAAAAATAATAAAAATCTAGACCTTTTTTGCATCAATGCCACCACCATTCGCAAAACGTTGGCGAACGAATTCTTTAACGCTTATAAATAATTCGTAAACCTCGTTAAGAAATTCGTTGGCCACTTCTAAAATTTTGCTTTTTTTACCCCACATTGTATAGTTTTTATTGATTGATTGATTATTCTTTACAATTTTTTTTTTTTTTTTTTTTTCGGTTTTTGTTCCCCCTGTATTTCTTTTTATTTTTCCTTCTCCCAGTTGAGTGTTTTTTTTTTCTTTCTCATATGTGATTTCTATCTGTGAAAACTTGTAATTAGCTTTAATTGTTCTTTTGTATTTATTAACTAGTTCTTAATTTTCTAATAAGCTGTAAGTTTTCCTGTAAAAATAAAATAAATAAATAAAATGTCCTCCCGACCGAATCCGGCCACGGCGGCCAACCTCCACGGTGATTAGCCATCTGCTTAGGAGATATTATAGTGCATATGTGTGTGCACAAACACAGATGCACTCTCTATTCCCTTACTCTTACAGTCCGATGGGATGAAAATTCAACACGGCCGGAGAGAGATTAGGCGAAAAACCGACAGTTTTACGTGCTCTCCGAGGCACGGGGGTGACTCACCGCCAACTTCTTAACTCCGGGCTAGTACTGAGAAATTCTTGACAGAAAACTCCAATACATTTTATGGACCGACCCGCGAATCGAACCCGAGACCTCGTCATCTGTATTCGAACTTACTAAGCACTAAACCAACGAGGCAGTCCGGGATAATAATAAGTCTGTATCACTCTTTCAAGTCCTAAACGCATGCAAATAAACAAGTTGATTCGTAGCTTGATTGCAGCGTATTTATGGGACAAACAAACACACATTCGCATTTATAGTAATATTAAAAGTGGGCGTTGTGCTCAAAATCATAATCGAAGTTTAGATTTAATTAACAAATGTCTAAAGTTCCATTTTAGCCGCAACTAAAAGACATTAATAATCCCTACATTTATCTTCTTTTAGATGGGCCTTCATTACTATTGGTTTACGACTTGGTCTAAAAGCTGTTAGAGAGTTAGTAGGTTTTTTCGACTCGAATTTGATGCGGTCGTTTTGTGGACTCCATTTTCACTATTTTTAACCGACTTCAAAAAAGAAAGAGGGTCTCAATTCATCGGGATCTTTTTTTATTTTCTATGTATGATTTACCCGATTACTCGAAGATACCTGGACCGATTTGGAAAATTCTTTTTTTTGTTTTAAAGGATATTCTATATAAGGTCAGGATCAGATGATGGGATCCTGGAGAAATCTAGGTAACTCTTCAAATTTTATAGGCACAATTGATATGTTTTGTAGTGGCGTTTGAAGTCGGTTTTGCAAAAATAATTTTTACATTTATATTATTACTAGCTTTTGCTCGCGGCTTCGCTCACGTTAAGTTCAATTTTTCAAACCCCTATTTCATCCCCTGAGGGGTTGAATTTTCAAAAATCCTTTCTTAGCGGATGTCTACGTCATAAAAGCTATCTGTATGCTAAATTTCAGACTGATCCGTCCAGCGGTTTGTGTTGTACGTTGATAGATCAGTCAGTCAGTCAGACAATCAGTCAGTCAGTCACCTTTTACTTTTATATATTCAGACTAGCTTTTGCCCCCGCGACTTCGTCCGCGTGGAATTAGATTTTAGGGTGGAATTTTCAAAAACTGTGACACACGTACTTCTTTATTTTTAACTGAAAGCTCTAATACCAACTTTGATGGAAACAGCTTGAAAAATGACGGAGTTTCATATAAACTTCCATCCCCTATTTAAACCCCTTAGGGGTGGAATTTCCAATAATCCTTTCTTAGTGTGCGCCTACGTCATAAAAGGAACCAACTGTAAAAATTTCAAGTTCCTAACTTCAGTAGTTTAGGCTGTGCGTTGATATCTCAATCAGTCAGTCAGGACTTTGAATTTTATATATATGTTTCTTTCAGTGTAAGGTAGGGGGAAAAAAGGTAGGAGTTTAAAGAAAAAATGTTTTTTTTGCCGGGTAATATAACTAGTAGGGGTAAGTCAGTAGTCAGTGGTCTGTCTGTCGGTGTGTCAATGCGTTACAAATGGTCCGCGGCCCGCCTCCGCCCGATGAATGGGGAAAACGTACCGACTGGGTTTCCACCCAAATTGCCTGTATACGCTACATTGGGTATGAAAAATACACAAAATCTTTTTTTGTAGGTGATAAATAAACAATTTTGAATAGGTAAGAGTAGAATCACTTTTCCGAGCCTAAATTCAAAATAACTTTCTACAACTTTTTCTACAATGACAAATTTTAACACTTTTGACTAACCGACTTGAAAAAAAAAGAGGAGGTTCTCAATTCGTCGGGATGTATATTCTCAGATTACTAATAGGTAGGCAGTTGAAATTTTCAGAGAATGTGTGTTTCCGCTACCGCTATAACAACAAATGATAAAAATAAATTGAAAATTAAAGGGGCTCTCCAACAAGAAACGTGTTTTTTCGGCGTTTTTTGGTATGGAACTCTTCGCACCAAGTCGTTTGGTTATTCAAATATTTTTATCACAATATAGGATATATTTTTCTTTTAAAGATGATATAATTAATTGAAAAAGATTTATAAAATAGTTTCAATAAAGCGACACCAATTAAAAAAAAAAGACGTGTGGCACTCGGGGACTGCCGCGGTAAAGCTATTGCATAGCATTTTTTATCAACGCCATTTAGCGGCTCACCGTAGAGGACTCCCGTGTCAGGTTATTTTCGTTACGGAATTTCTGGATTCGGTCTCCACGCTGGCCCGCGATAGAAGCTATGCAATAGCTTAAAAAAAAAAATAGAGTACCTACCTAAAAATTCATGTAATATTGAAATAACTTTTCTCAATGTAAAAATGTGTCCTATAAACGCCGGTAGAGCGCATTGTTGCTTTTAACATTATTATAATAGGATTTTTAATATGTTCATTATTAAAGAGACATCAGAAATGTGATGAGTAATCCCGAGCGATACACTTTGTGCGGATCACGGGTACACGTGTGTACATACAAACGTATAATATTATGTCGTGTTCACGTCTAATGTATACTATTTTTAATACATCTACCTATCAACTCGCATTATGGACGAGCGAACAGGGACTGTTGACAAAAAAGTTTTTTTTTGTTTTTTTTTAAGCTATTCAAATTCAAATTCAAATTCATTTATTTCAGATATGATCATCCATAGTAATAATAACATCCACAGTGATAATAACAACAGTAATCAATAATCAAAAAATAAATATAAAAATGTCAGTCAAATGAAATAAAATAAATAAATATACAGTCAAGTCAAACGTTAAAAATATATATGTCAGGAATAATTTTCTAAGCTATATCCTCCTCACCGGCACTGGGACTGGAACATGTCTGTCGCAACAGTGCCGGATGTAAGGACAGCCTGTGAGTTTGACCGCAATCATCTTTTGCATAGCTTCTATCGCGGGCCTTGAGCGTGGAGACCGAATCCAGAAATTCCGTAACGAAAATAACCTGACACGGGACTCCTCTCACCGCTAGATGGCGTTGATAAAAAATGTTATGCAATAGCTTTACCGCGGCAGTCCCCGAGTGCCACACGTCTTTTTTTACTATTTTTCAAGTGAGCGTTATCCAACTAAATGGGTCCTCTTTGCCCTTTCTTTGCCCGATCATGTGCATCCGATTTTTTGAGTTTACTGACTCTCATATTATTTGGCTAGATCACGTAAGCTTTCTTGCCGCGGCACGAGTTTTAGTTCCAGAGACGGCGATGTTGAGACATTTGATACCGACGTAACTTTATGGTTTCCGTACTATATGACTGTAAAATCTTAGACGAGTTTCATAGTCATCACCGTATAGTGTTTAACCGATGAATAAACTTGTTGTTTTGACAATTTTTGTATGTGTTAATATTTCTTTATTCGTTGGTTAAGCTTCACTTGGATAAGGAGATTTCTAAGTAATTTCGTAGTTATTTCTTAGTTTTCATACAGTTGACTTAAATGGAAAAATTCTTTCCAAATAAATTTTCAAGAATTGCGGGGCTGGCGAGTTAAAATAATTGAAAATCGGTTCACTAATTTTAGCGCTAACGATAGTTCGACCGTGGTCTTAGTGCAAACTATTGTTAGTCCGTAGATATGTATGTAGGTTCGATCCTCGCCAGGCCGGTACTTTTTGATGTGTTTTTTATTCCGAAATTACCTTCAATTGCAAGTTAACATTCTAATAAAAAAATATTCTTTAAATTTTTCTTCCAACTGTACAGGACTCTCGGTCCCTAGCAAATGTTGTGGTGAATTTCATATTTTTGTAAGTATCTACCTACATCATCTGTTTATTCTACATGTGTTGTGGTTCACATGATTTTTTTTGATTTTTTCATGCTTTCATAGGCTTATGTAGGAAAAGCGGGGTTTGGAGAGCCCTCCTTTGCATGCGGAATATTACGTTAGAGCACTTTGAGAATCATTCACTTTATAACAATTTTAATTCAAAAAACGGTAATGCAACTAATATTAAAATGCGAAGTCTATAAGTTATTTTGAAAAATGACCCCCACACACCCGGGATTTAGTATTATCCCAAATGTCATTTCACCCCTTCTTAAACGAAACCTGGCTCTGAAACGAACGGATTGCCGCGTACATTGTCTAAACAATTCTTAAGTGATCAATTTTACAGAAATGACACAAGTCTGCGTTATTAACAAACAAAAATGAGCTCTATATCAAGCAATAGAAAATTCATACTCGTTAAAAACTTTTGACGCTTTTCTTTTAAAGTTCATAATATTTTCTAAATCGAAAAGATTTGAAGAGACTTGCGATTGCTCAACCATTAACGACGTTATCACGAACGTATACAGATCAAAACTGTTTATTTACCTCTTCTTTAAAATGTCCTACTGAGCGAGGTTTTCTTTGTAATTTTGAATAGTTCCAGCCGCTCCATGACAATATGGTAAATTCGGCTCTATTGTTGTAAGTTTACGGAAGAAATTGGCTTGTTAAATAAATGTGTTTCTTACTTCATTTGTTTTGCACAATCACCAGTTGTCGGTCCATAACAAAACACATAAATTAAGTGCTCAATAATAAATGGAAATGTCCCTTGCAGAGGACAGGGCATTAGGGCGGGATTATGAGGACTGTGGCCCTCTGCACTTTCATCTATGGAAGACAGGATATTTATTAGTTTCAAATGCATTTCATGTTCAAGGTCTTTCTCCTCTGTGAATCGTCATCCTCATAACTGAGAGTCGCGACCCTTGGCATGGATCCTCTTACGATGTTCTTCTACTTAGGTATATCCTCGGCATTGTATAGAGCATGGGTGGCCAAACGGTCTATCGCGATCGAATAATCGATCAATCGATCGCAGCTATAGTCGAATCGATCGCGGCATGACTTTGCAAATCCAGCGGAAGACATTCAGGCGCAATGCTCACACTAATATTATGAAGTTAGTAACTAGTTACTAAGAATTTAATTTTAATCAAACAATAAATTCTACATAAGTAACTTATTCTGTTTCATTTATCAAGAAACTAGCTGCTGCCCGCGACTTCGTCCGCGTTGATGTAGTTTTTAACAATCCTACGTGTATTTAAAAATCTTTGATTGTCCAGAATGAAAAGTAGCCTTCGGTTCGGCTCTCGTCGGTTGACCGCTTTCAGCCACCGCCTCTCATTTCCCTTGTTGTAATTCGTTTTGCTCGGCTTCTAAGGGTTGTACCGTGATGTTAAATAGACTATAACCTTCCTCAAGAATTAAGTTAACAAATGCAAAAATAATTTTTCAAATCCGACGGGTAGTTCTGAGATTAGCGCGTTCAAACAAACAAACTCTTCCGCTTTATTATACGAGTATTAGTATAAATATGAAATTGGTAGATCTCACAGGGTTTCGTCAGTAAAGCGGGGTAACGCAGCCAGCGTTCTGGGCACTTTTCCTCGTTCCAGTGCTTTAGATGAAATGCTTTATATTTTAGCTTTAATTTAGAATTTAGGTTTGTATCATATTAAGTATTATTATTGTATATAATATCATTCCTATATTTAATTAAAGTTATGATTACGAAATTTTATTTCTCGTGAATTGTAAAATTGATTTGATACATCAGCATAAATTGAAAATACATTTTATATCACGACAATGTTGCCTCCATTGGATGATACTTAAAACACTCCACAGTGCTGTGTGCTGTTATGACAGCACTTCTTATTTGTAATTCCGTATTTTACATTTACATAAATTTTTAAATGTACCCAATAAAAGTATAAAAAATATATCATTACCTACTTAATCCACGAATAAATAATTACTTAGTTAAGATTTGGTTGATTACGTAATGATAATAGACAGTTTAATAGTAAACGAGATAAACGCCATCCCATTACTCATAAACCACTTTCAAATTGTACCTAGCCATCAATGAAGCACGCGACAAAAAAAAGTTGAAACCAAACAAGTATCATTTAGGGAGATAAAATCTATTCAAATATTCCCTGTCAAGTTTTGGCCACTAAGTGGTCAAATAAACGGCCCGTGTCAAAACTCCTTTGTATACCAAGTACCTGTCACGAATCCATGAAAAGTATCTGTTTATTCGGGTAAAGACCAACATCCGAGGTCCATAGTCAATTTATCCGGTATGAACACGTTTTAAACCTGTCTTACGAAGTTACACGGTTCGGGGTGGACGGAAAAAGGGTCGTCACAGCACGCGTCGGGGGTAAAACCGGTCGGACATTGGTCAGTCTTACCCCACCGGTCAACGGTTGCCCCAAAGCTCGTGATTGGTCAGCAATTATTTGCCAGGTGCAAATTCGTCGTTTGAAATTGAAATTATAATTCGGATGATTATGTATTTTTATTTTAGTGTCGAATTAAAATTCGTATTATTATAGGAGAAAAATTGCAATAAATATTTAATTTTGAATTTATGAGTACATCATATTCTTTTACGACTTTTACATGTTTAAAAATTAATCTCCTGGTTCATATAGATATAAGTTAAGGATGCCGTAGGATATACATTTACAAAGTTATACCTATCACTAATTTTAGCAATCCGCCATATGGGATTGAACAAGGATTGAACACCTAAACTGCTACGAAAAAACATAGCAAGGACGTCACCAAAGACGCCATGACACCGTCGTCGTGCGTTTTTGCGTGAATTTTAAAACTTATAATTAAAATGACAATTTTATCTACCAAGCCTCAATAGCCCAACGGTTAAAGGTGTGGACTGAAAACTGAAGGTCGCAGGTTCAAATCCCACCACTATTGTCGTACCCACTCCTAGCACAAGCTTTTCGCTTATTTGGAGGGGAGAGGAGAATATAAGTCACGTTCAGCATGGCTAAATTTTTGTATGAGCTGAAATAAGATATTTTTTCGAAATAGTAGATACTTCCGAACATTATCTAACAGTATTTTTTTTTCCAAATCGGTCATAATGCCTATTTTGTTATTATATCTGAAACAACTGATATTATAAGGTTTTAAAGAGTACCTTAGCGATATAGAGGATAATTGCGAGGGTGTTAGGAGCCGAAGGGCGCCGGCGTGCGTGATGCGTATGAAATCCGTAAGAAATTTAATATTCTCATATACGCCGTCAACTGAATGCGCTCAATATGCATGGGTGCATTCAGTCAGGGGAGTGACGAACTATTTTCTTACATTTTCAGACGGACTTTATTAATGTCTGTTGTGCATGTGTACGATTTTTTATTGACATACCCGGGAGATATTATGTAATTGCATTTAACCTCCATAAGTGAAGATCCTTTTTTTGACCAATGCAACTTTAAACTGACCTACCTGGCGAAGTGAGTAACTTTGAGGAAGCTGGAGATCATATTGACAAACCAAATTGGTTCGATCTAGTTCGACTCAAGTAGTTTGTTTAGCTTGAAGCAGGAGAAAATTCCAAAGTCCATAGTCGATGCTTTTTTCGTGTCTCAAGTTGAGACTCTCAACCGATATATGCCCACAGCTGGACAAAAGTCACTTGTATGGACTTCCACATGCCTCGGCCTTGGAAATAAACAATTTATTGATTTATTTACATGATGTCTTCAAGTAGTGGAGGGGTTGACCAACACTACTACGGTTTCTAGTATGTTACGAGGTCGCCATCTTGGGACTTTGGGATCTGATCTTCAACTATGATACCTAGCTTAATATGTGTAGCTAACTAGACATTTTTAGTAGTTACAAAATATAAAAACCCATTTTGAACACAGCCATAAGGTAAACAACTGCATTCGACTGTCAATTTTTTAACAAAAACACAACACTAAATTACAATTTGAAGGGCCGTTTTGGGAAAACAAAAAACATTTATATCAATGGTGGGCCGAGTTCTAAATTTACTAGTCATTGACAGGCCGTAAAGAGGCGGGAGGTCCCCGGGGCCTCGTTGCTCCATACATACCAGTATATGTAGGGGGTAGATAAGATACTCTGGCTACAACTTGCAAGTTAGTTGCTTGAGAACTACACTATTTTATCTACTAATACAAACCTACTTTAATTTTTAACCCCCGACGTAAAAACGACGGGGTGCTATAATTTTCGCGTGTCTGTGTGTGTGTCTGTTTGTGGCATCGTAGCTCCCGAACGGATGACCCGATTTTGATTTTGTTTTTTTTTTTGTTTGACAGGTGAATTAGTCGGGAGTGTTCTTAGCCGTTTGATTAAAATCGGTCCAAGATGGCCGCCGCCACAAAATGGCGGATTACATATTATTAATTTAACGATTACTGACTAGCAATTAGGATGTTGTAACATGTCGCGGGTGTCTTAAAATTTTTTAATTTACATTTGTGTGTTTCTTGCAAATAAACAATTTATTTATTTATTTACTGTAAGGTGGTAACTAGCCACGGCCAAAGTCTCCCACCAGAGACAATTCAGAAATCATAAATTCCCAAATTGCCCCCGCCGCGCCTGAAATTTATTTATTTACTAGCTTTTGCTCGCGGCTTTGCTCACGTTAAGTTCGATTTTTCAAACCCCTATTTTACCCCCTTAGGGGTTGAATTTTCTAAAATCCTTCCTTAGTGTACGCCTACGTCATAAAAGGAACCAACTGTAAAAATTTCAAGTTTCTAACTTCAGTAGTTTAGGCTGTGAATTGATATCTCAGTCAGTCAGTCAGTCAGTCAGGATTTTGAATTTTATATATATAGATTTAACTCAACAAATCTTACATTAAGACAAATTATACCTACTTACTTCGCTATAAAATGTAAGAAAACTTGAACATAAGTTTATTATTCGGAATGTATATTTATCGCGTGCGAGGGTCAGGGGCGAAGTTTTCGGACGGCGCGGCGCGGGTACCCGGGGGACGGCGTTCAAGCTTGGGATAAAACTGAGGGTAATTCACACGTTTCTACCATGTTAAAGGACCTATCCTATCCTATAAGGGTAAGGGAATTATCCTTATATCCTTACTCTCTTACTAATATCCTTAATGATTGACGACCTCCATGGCGCCTTGATGAGCGCTATGGCCTTATAACTGGAAGGTCTCGGGTTCGATTCCCAGCGGGGGCAATTTATAATTTCTGAAGTGTCTTTGGTCTGGTTTGGTAGGGGGCTTTGGCCGTGGCTCGTTACCAGTCTACTGTCAAAGACGTGCCGCCAAGCGATTTAGCGTTCCAGCACGATAGCGTGTATCGATTAGGGGTATGGGTTGAGTTACACTGCCATACCCATTCCAAGTTAGTCCGCTACCATCTTAAACTGCATCGTTACTTACCATCAGGTGAGATCACAGCCAAGGTCTATCTTGTCATTGATAAAAAAAATATTATTCAAATAAACATTACAAAATGATTTTGAATCTTCAAGTGAATCTACAACTGTGCACTGGTGCCGTTCCAACCGAGACATATTTTAACTCTTGCATACATAGTGATGTAAAGGGTCAGGGATACAATATTCGGACGGCGCGGTTACCCCGGGGGAACGGTGTTCGAGCCTGGGATAAAACTGCGGGTAATTCACACGTTCCTACCGTATTATATTACGTTAGCCGAATTGTATTGTACTTGTTTTAGATCCGGTGAAAATTCCTTTTGGGCGTTTTCTTAATTATAAACGGTGAAGTTTTATTCCCCGTAAACCCTGAAGGAGGTGAATGTGCTCATGAAACTGAATAACTTTCCCCAAGGAACATAGGTCGAAATATGAAAAAAAATTTTGGACCTCCCATAGTAAATCAATCAGCTAATCGTCAATTTTGTATGGAGGGTCCAATTTTTTTTTTTTCATATTTTGACCTATGTTCCTTGGGGAAAGTTGTTCAGTTTCATGAGTACATTCACCTCCTTCAGGGTTTACGGGGAATAAAATTTCACCGTGTATAAAAATCTGTAATTAGTGACTTTTCTCTCTGCTTAACATATCTACTAGGCTAGAATAAATCGTTTTTTATTCAAAAAAACATTTACAAAATGATTTTGAATCCCGCGGAATCTATTTGATTTTCCGGGATAAAAAGTAGCCTATGTCACTCTCCCAGTCCTCAACTATACCCATGCAAAAAATCTCGTCGATCCGTTGCTTTGTCGTGGCGAGATTGAAGGACAAACCAACAAACAAACACACTTTCGCGTTTATTATATTAGTAAAGATTGTAGTTCAATGTTCTTTCTACATAAATAACTTGAACGTTACTTAAAAAGAGATAGTGAGGGCAAGGTAAGCAGAGTCGTCAAATATTTATATTGGCTTAGGTTAACCTGCGACTTGCGAGGTCCGTCCATCAGATGTCTCGAGAGACCGGCCAGGTACCTACGTCAAGACCTACAAATTGCAAAGAAGTGACAAAGAAATTTTTTTTTAAACTAAATTTTTAAACCAAGAAGCCTCAATAGCCCAACGGTTAAGGGTGCGGACTGAAAACTGAAAGGTCGCAGGTTCGAACCCCACCCGTTGCACTATTGTCGTACCACTCCTAGCACAAGCTCTCCGCTTATTTGGATGGGATAGGATATTAGTTAACCTCAGCTTGGCTAATATTCTTTAAAAAAAAATATTTTTAATTACTTCACGTCAAATTCAAATGGATTTTTGTTGTCCGATGTAAACAAATAAATTGAAATTGAGATCACTTTCTACATAAAACTGAGGAGTTTCAATAACTACCGATCAGTATTATTTAGTACCTACTAGCTTTTGCGCGCGGCTTCGTTCACGTTAAGTTCGACTTTTCAATGCCCTATCTTATCCCCTTAGGGGTTGAATTTTCAAAATTCCTTTCTTAACCGAGGCCTACGTTATAACTATCGGTATGCCAAACAGCCCGATCTGCTCAGTGGTTTGAGCTGTGAGTCAGTCAGTAACCTTTTCCTTTTATGTGTTTTACAAATTACCACATAATATCACTTTTTTTCTAAACAAAACTGCGGAGTTTCAACAACTATCGATCTGTAGCCTAAGCACGAACATTTTAACTTTCGAATAGTAAAGGTGAAGTTGACGCCAGCAAGAAATTTTATAAAAAAAAAAACAGGCGAATCGGTCCAGAAATTCTGGAGTAATCGGTGGACATACATAGAAAAAAAAAAGATACCAGCCGAATTGTTAACCTCCTTTTTGGAAGTCGGTTAAAAATGACAGGAGCTGTTTCAAAAATTAAGTTTAAAAGTGGACACAGGGATTTCGATATTGCACGTTCTCAAACGGATCATTAATTAGGTATTATCTCAGATTGAAAGGTTTAGGATTTTCTTTAAGGGCATATCTCATCATTTCAAGTCTACGTAATCCAAGGGTCATTCCAGTAACCCGCAATAAAATATGCGCATGGACGGGGTCGGGAAGTAAAAATGTTGTTTTTAGAACCCCCTATAATGTATCCTTAGGAAGAGTTAAGTGCTCTACCTGTATTTTATAGAGGTACATACAATTTTATATGTATTTTTAGGATATGCCACTTAAGCCAAGAAGAGTTTTGAAAAGTTCCTGCCATCCGGTCCATACGTACTAAATATGTACCTACCATTAGATCTTTTTTGTTATCTTGCGCAATATCTGTAATTTTTTTCCTAACGCCGTTAGACAACAGCTATAATTAAAAATATTAAAAAACACGACTGCCCAGCCAAAAAGGAACTAAAAAATATATAGTTTTTAATATTTTTGGAATCTACTTATAATTTTCTAGACGATGATTGTATACCTACTTAATCTTATTTTAGAATTTTTTTTTTCAACTTTAGTCTTTAATGCTGGACCATGGTTAGCCTATCAATTTTTTTTTAATTTTACTAGCCTATGTCACCCGGAATAAGCTAAGGATTCTAACGATACCTCAGTCATCAAAATCGGTTCAGGCGTATAGAAGTTATGGTGGAATATAGGAACTCACATACATACATACATACATACATACATACATACATACATACGTACATACATACATACATACATACATGAACCCTGGAAACAATATACTACAGGCAGTCGTATAAAAAACCTTAGTCGGTCGGTCATAACGGTATAGAAGCAAATAATAGGTAAAATATAACAAAATTAAAATCTCCTAGGTAGGGTAGGTTAGGTTAGGGTCTAAGCTTGCAGAGCAATAAATAATTAATACTTGATCAGGGTAATGTATAGACGGGATCTTCCGTCTAACCCGTGGGATGACCCGCGCCTAACGAACTCTGGGTTCCTCTAGGAAATTCTACCAGCTCACAAATTGATTTAGGCAACATTATTGTGTTTAAATCCTATTATTCTACCGTATTTAAATTTGGAATGCCCTTCCGGCTTCCGTTTTTCTAACCAACTATAATGTGGGTGATTTTAAATCAAGAGTGAACCTAGGCAAGCGCGTACCATCTTAGGCTGCATCTTCACTTACCATCAGGTGAGATCGCAGAGAAGCGCTAGTAGATATTTAAAAAAAAATCTTATCTGGGGAAGCGCAGTGTTGGCAGACCCCCGCACTTGGTGGACCGACGACATTAAACGAGTCGCAGGGAACCGCTGGATGCAGACGGCGTAAGAACGAAGCCTGTGGAAGTCCATACAAGAGACCTTTGTTCAACAGTGGACATCTATTGAGAAATAAGAAGACAACCTGTCGGCGCAGTGATGAGCGCTGTGGTCTTATAACTGGAAGGTCTCGGGTTCGATTACCCCCCTATCATCAAAGACGTGGTGCCGCCAAGTGATTTAGCGTTCCGGCACGATGGCGTGTAGACACAGATTAGGGGTATGGGTTGAATATACACTGCCATACCCCTTCCAAGTTAGTCCGTTAGTCCGCTACCATCCTAGACGGCATCGTCACTTACCATTAGGTGAGATCGCAGCCAAGGACTAATCTTGTCACCGAATAAACTGTCGCGGGCAAAAGCAAGTCAGATATACATATGAGATAGATAGTAACCCATCGAAATTCACAGAGTTTTGCCCAAATTGTGTCCTAAACCCAAAACTATCGGCAATACGCTATCAATAAACTACGAGCGATTGGGCAAAGGGCGGTGATCGATGGCAGTTCTAATTTATACGAAAGCCCTGAGGGCGTATCGATTACGCCAACTTGGCTGCTGCTGCTTTTTGTTCTTCATCTCTGGAGGACTGAGCTTATTTTGTTGATTGTTTATAAATGGGCTGTAACAGTGATTTTATCCAAGTTACCACCACATTGGCTTACATGAATAGTGTGCGTGTGCGTGTGTGCGTGTGCGTGTGTGCGTGTGTGTGTGTGTGTGTGTGGCGAATTACATATTTTTTAACAACTCACTCAATATGGGTATGAAATCACCGCTAAGGTGTGGAACACTCTTCCAGCATCCGTGTTTCCTGCCACTTATAATTTGAGTGCCATCAAGGCAAGAAGTGAACAGGCAACTTCTTGGCAAGCGCGCTCCAACCTAGACCTTATCAGTGCTATCCAGTATTGATTGTCGTCAAGCGCAAGCCTATTTTGGATAAAAAAAAAGATCATGAAATAATTTTGAATTTGAATTAAGATAGGTACGTCGTTGAGCCAACTAGTAACCTAATAAAATCGCATCGTCTGTATAATCTGTGACGTAAAAGTAAACATCGTTTGAGCTGTAACCGAGTTAGGTGGGGTCATCCTGCGGCGCAGAGCTCCGGAGAGTGCAGCGATACAGGATTAATTGGGGAATACGGGGATGTAGTGGTCGGTGGCGTTGAGACGTTGGGGTACAATCAAACCAGAAAAGTTATAAAACTTCAAAGAAAATCAAAATTATTTGCGTGTTCTATCAGCTAACGGGGAGTGTTCTGCAGAGCTATTTGATCATACTCCACCCTCTAACTTCTATAACCGCACCGTACGCCACCGAACGCAATTTCACCCTCACCACCTGGGTGCCTGGAGCACTTCGACCATCCGTTGCTCCAGATCTTTTTTTCCACGTACTACCAAATTGTGGAATCATCTGCCTTCGACAGTGTTCCCACTTAATTAAATATGGACTATTCAAGATATTAGACTATATTATAGACTGGATTATAGATTATAGACTGGATTATTCAAGGGGCGGACCAATAAATTCCTGAAGAGCTAGCAACGCATTGGTGGTGCCTCTGGTACTACACATGTTCATGGGAGGCGGTAATCACTTTGCCTGTCATTGAAATAATCAGCTCAATAAAATGAAGTTCTTTCGAAATCATAGACAAAAACTTCCACTTCATTATACAACAATGTGGTTGCCGGGAAAAGATCGTTTCTAAGCGATAACGCCGCCAGTTGTAGCATTTTATTTTTAAACTTAGGTACATACTTATTTTTTCATTTTTATTTGTTTATAAGATTTGTTTTTAATTAGTGTACATTATAGTGTATTCATTCATTAATTCATTCAGATTTTGTATAGTTTTAAAGATGGACACTTAACACTTGTGTGCTTGCTAGTCTATTGACGTAGATAGGTTCGTCCAGCGGTTGTGTAAGTGAATTACTTACCTATCATTTTGATTGAACGTTTCGGAGCCTCTGGAGGACCTATTAAATCGGATCTCTATTTACCGATACGATACTTATGTACCTTCACGTAGGTATATAGCCTAATTAATTAATTATTCTTATTACTTACTTGAGGTTTTTGATTCCCGCAGGAACTTTCTTATTTTTCGGGATAAAAAGTACGTATGTATTATTCCAGACTATAATCTATCTGTGTGCCAAATTTCAGCCAAATCGGTTCAATCGTTGTGGCGTGATTGAGTAACACACATCTGTCCATCCATCCATCCAAACTTTCGCATTTATAATATTAATAGTACGAAGGATTAATTACGTGCATCTTATTTAACGATACTTAATACGCATGTATGCATATATGTACCACTTATATATCTTGACCGCTACATAGCAATCACACAGTCTATTTACCACCATACTGACAAGGACGTACCATACCGCCCAGCGATACACTATAAAATAGGAATTCGAAAAATCGGACCTAACGTGATCGAAGCCGCGGGCAAAAGTTAGTAAGTATAATATATTTTTCCAAATATAATAAAAAATTTCTGCAAATAAACATTGTTATATCAAAAATATTTCGAATACTTACCTTTATTAGGTTCGCAAGCAAACACAGAACTTTAATATAATATCATTATGTAAACGTATATGTAGTAAAATACGACTTCTGGGCACCCGACTTAAACAAATATAAGAAGGCTGTGGCTAGTGACCTTTGTCCCTTTTGCACTAGTGTGCGTAAGGGACGCGCCGTCAATACGCACTAACACTATGGAAACGGTTGTATTTGCAAATGTGACTTCGCAGACCTATGAATAGTTCAGATATGGCAATAAGATATAGGAATATGGTGTGTTGTTCGAATTCAATTATGTATTTATTTACTAGTTGATGCCCGCGACTTTGTTCGCAAGGATTTAGATTTTTTAATTCTCGCAGGAACTCTCTTATTTTCCGGGATAAAAAGTAGCCTATTGTTATTCCAGATTATAATCTATCTATCTATAGAATCTATATATTTTTAATTCTCGCAGGAACTCTCTTATTTTCCGGGATAAAAAGTAGCTTTAAAATAATTATAAGAAACTAGCTTTTTATTACTTACCTAAATACTTTACAATTGCATTATTTTATGAAATGAAGCCCAAATGACCACCTACAATCGTTAGATTTTGATGCGTGACGTCAGATGTGAAAATGTGTCGAAATAAGGCGTTTAAATTGACCGAATTGAACTTAATATTTTTTTATGTGACATATAATTTATTTTCTTGAGTGATACATTTTTTCATCATGATGCACGGAATAAATTAAAAATATACACATATATATGTAGCATATATACCTACCAAACACATACATGATTGATTATACCCTATTAGCGAAAGATGTGTCTGTTTGTTAATAGGGTATAATCAATCATGTATGTGTTACCCTATTATTAATATAAACTTTTCTTTTTCAGTAGTATTGGATTCCTGCCACCATCCACAACGGTCATCAAAGTCAACTCAAAGGCTCTGAGGCGTATACAGATGAATTCAAGAGCAATCGAAGTTTGTACTTACTACAAATATTTATATCCTTTTCAAAATTAAGAGCCTCAGTATCGCAATTTAAAAAAATTTCGAATATTTTTAAAATACATATTTTCAGAAATCGCAAGATCGAATCCACATTACATTACATTGTATATTAGGTAATATTTTGCCCTATGGCCATAGTCGAATTATCCGTCAGCGACGAAATTAGGGACTATTTGCAATTTTTTAACCGACGAAAAAAAGGAGGTTCTCAATTCGTCGCGTATATATTTTTTTTTCCTATTCTTATAGAAAACTCTGACAATAATTTAAATGCCATATAACCTGTTTTTGAGAATTTTTACTCACCAAAGAATAATCGCAATTGGCACTTCTAATTATTTTGTAAGTCAAAGTCTTGTAAGGCCGTTAAGACCGGGCCACCTTCCGATACAATAACAGCATCAATTCCGAACCCTTTCTTGGTCCGGGGTCGCCCCGGCCCGCTTATAAATTGCGGTGTCCGCGGGCCCTGGGCGATTGTTTGTTTATCTTAAATATTGTATTTTGGACCTTTGCGAAACACATAAAAATATATTACCGACGTTTGATATCAGGTACTCGCCGCTTACCTCGAGGCTTGAGTATTGTTTTCTGTTTGTATTGTTATATTACAGTTGACTAAAGGTATAACCATGCTTAAATAATCCCTTAATTAGGAGTCTGTTTACGTGAATAGCCCCTAACCAATGTCATTTCTACCTTTAAGTATTCTCTAGGTTCGTGAAAATGAAATTGACAGAAAGCGTCAACTATCTTAGCTAAAGTACCTACCAAGTAAAAGTTATAGTACAAAACGATAGACGTCTATAGCTTGACACATAGGGACATGTGGAATGGACTTCCACATGTCCCGGTCTTACACCGCATGTACCTATCCAGGGTCTCCCTATGATTAGTGTGATGTAATCGGTCCACCACGTAGCTAACACTACGCTTTCCAGTGCGAGATTCAAACTCCAGCACTTTGGGATCCCAAAGACCATCAGTTCTCAAAATTACATGCCCCACCCATTGCCACTTCAGCTTCACAACTCGGTGACATATCCTCTTACGGACCTCTTAATTCCTCTTCATCTCAGAGCATCCTATAGTAATATATTCATTCAATTCAACTGTTTGTAGGCCCAAAGCTAGGCATGGGTATAGAATGAGAATAGTTTGACCATAGTCCATCACGCTGTCAAAGTGTGGATTGGTAGAATTCACTCACCTCTGAATATACAATACTGGTGGCGAGTCTGATACTATGCTACGACGTAGACGCGTGCTACGATTAAAGGCCGATTTACATATTTTGCAGTGATAAGATAGAAGCGTGCTTAAAGGGTTGTTCATAATCTCTTAACTTAAGTTAATTGATGGAATAGTAGTTGTAGACCTGAGGAAAAAAATAAGTGCCTGATTTCTTAATTAAGTTCGATAATTTAAGTAGATTTTTCGTGCAACAGAAAATCATGATTGTTGCGATTGAAGTAGTTTATAACCTCAATAGTCCAATTAAAGATGTTAACTGAAAACTGCAAGGTCGCAGGTTTGATCCCCACCCGTTGCACTATTGTCGTACCCACTCCTCGCATTAGCTTTCCGTTTATGTGGAGGGGAGTCCACTTAATTTTTTAAGTTTAATAAGAACAACTAGCCATTTGATATCTTGTTTAGAATAGTCATAAGTGTCATATGAATACAATAAAACTAAAGGTACATTCTGA
Source organism: Hipparchia sbordonii (assembly GCA_038048805.1). Classification (NCBI taxonomy): domain Eukaryota; kingdom Metazoa; phylum Arthropoda; class Insecta; order Lepidoptera; family Nymphalidae; genus Hipparchia; species Hipparchia sbordonii. The sequence goes on along the minus strand of JBBIWI010000010.1, from coordinate 9,966,378 downwards.
ACGTAGCGCAAGTAAACCTAAGCTACGTCCGAAATGTTTTAATAAAAACAACATGTTTTGTGAGGAAATGAAAAAGGTCCCGGGCTGTTGGAAGTAAATAACGGCGAGGTGGTCGGAGCAAGACGTCCTGGCTTTTTATTGCAATTTGAAGGGGCAAGGGACGCGTAATATCTAGCAATATTTGCTCCAGAACCCGCCGCCGCCGCCGCCGGTACCGCGGATCGAATAAAATTAAACAATTTTATTGTAGTTCTATATAATAACAAATAAATAAAATAAATAATATTTTATTTGCAGGCACATGGGTACAGATATAGGAGATATTATAGTACACAATTTCGTGCGTGCAAACATGGGTGAAGTCTCAAAATTAAAACAAAAGTCTATATTATTTAATTCACCTGGTTGTGACCAGGTGAACTAAATAATATAGCCTTTCTTAAAATCCTGCGGGAACTCTTTGATTTTCCGGGATAAAAAGTAGCCTATGTCACTCTCCAGTTACAAAAATCACGGCGCTCCTTAGCTCTGTTGCAGCGAAATTGAAGGACAAACCAACAAACAAATACATATACCTACTATCAGTAAGGATTAAGATTTTGACCTACTTTTCGGGTGTTTGGGATTAACAGTTGAAGTAATTAGTTGTACTCTTGGCAACTAGATAGGGAATGACCCAATTTTTTAACCGTGCCTAGGATTCAAACACTGGACCAGCCGGATAGGAGTCCAAAGCCTAACAACTAGGCTATCATCGTTCTTATAAATAATTATAAATAGTTACTATTTGCTATTTGTAGGTAAAATGTATTTGCTATATGGGTTCTCAATCAAATTTTCAAATTAGGTATTTCTTACTACTGGCAGGATAGAGCGTCGCAAATAAGTTACTAATTTAATCCTACCAAAAAGGTTTGCGATATCTGCTTCTAATGTATGCACAACGGGTGGACCCTCCGTGCCTCGTACGAAATTGCTAATCTACTCGACCAACTACTGGACCCTTCATACTTTTTTATGGAAACTTGTGAAAAATGTCGTAGCTGCATATTCTTATGCCCGTTTTCATTAACTGTATATGTACCTAATTCATCCCCTAACTAGGAATCTCTTTCCGTACCAACCCCTTAACTGACTGACAGACTGCTCTATCAACGCACAACACAAATCACTGGTCAAGAAAGGTTTCTTGAAAATTTAACCCCTAAATAAGTAAAATAAGGGTTTAAAAAATCGAACTTTACGTGAGCAAAGCCACGGCATTGTAATAAGTGATACTTTCAACATGGCGATTTGTTAGCTTATGAATATTTTAAAGTTTCTCCTCCTTAGGATACTCTAAAGTTTAAGTAAAATATGCGCTGTAGTATCATTTTAAGAATTTGCGTGGTGTTGCGTAGAGGTGGTGCTTGATTACATGCTTTTTCAAAATTTTCTGTAGCGGTAGCGGAACATAACTCATTCAGCAGGTATATTAAACAGATACTAGCTAACCCTCTTTTTCTGGAATAATAGGTAATTTATGTCACTCTCGAAGCCCTCAACTATATCCAAGCAAAAAATCACGTCAATACGTTGCTCCGTTGCTGCGTGATTGAAGGACATACCAACAAACAAACACATAATATAATTTATAATATTAGTAAGGATTAGTAAGGAAATAAACTCAGATGCTGCAGAGTCTTACCTACTGCTTACTTAATGGTTTAATCGAACTCTTCAAGTACACTAAACGAGGCACAATCGGACCCTTTGCGGACTGTCCACCCTCGCTGTGGGCAGTACACCCCTAAACAACCTCGGGCAACAAAAAACATACTAACTACCTCCCAACCACACACCAAACTACACCCTACAGCCTATTAAATAGGGTTGAATTTAGATTCAAGGGGTTTTCTTGTGGGCAGTAGTATGGGGACGGTCGCAGGATCGACCCCAGATTGTAGTGCGATTGTATAGTTTTGATTTCAATTCTGTTGTAATATTTGTACGGAATGTTTGAATGGACCTGGTTGGCTTCAATACATTTTGCTTTTATTAGCCTGTACTTTTCAGGGTTCCGTACCAAAATTGTAACAAGGAAAACCCTTACCCGCGGGAAATAAAAAACCTCAATCCATCGTCTCGTTAGCGTTATTATAAATACGTATGTTTGTGAGGATGGATGAATGGATTGATGTTTGTTACTCTTTCACGCCGTAACAAATGAAGTGATTTGGTTGTTTCGAATAGAAATAGCCTATGTATTGATCTTGGATATGAGTCCAGGATTAATACATAGGCTAGGTACATTTTATGTCGGAAAGTTTAAAGAGTTCCCGCGGGTATCTGCTAGTCTAAATATATAAAAGGCAAAGGTGACTGACTGACTGACTGACTGACTGACTGACTGACTGACTGACTGATCTATCAACGCACAGCTCTAACCACTGGACCGATCGAGCTGAAATTTGGCATACAGGTAGCTGTTAGGACGTAGACATCCGCTAAGAAAGGATTTTGGAAAATTTCAACCCCAAGAGGGTTAAATAAGGGGTTAAAAAATCGAACCTAACGTGAGCGAAGCCGCGGGTTAAAGCTAGTATTTTATATGTATAGACAAACTCGTAAGTGACTCGTAAGAAAATGTTATCGATGTCCTAGCATAACTGAAACAACGTCCGCAAATTGCTTTGTAAAGCGTTTTTGCCGACATGACAGAATGTTTACACACGTAGCCGGCACAAGTTAAAGACACGAGTGGAAGTTTGCCACGTTCTTTCTTGCCCTAGTCATAGCCTATAGCGGAGTTGTGATATAGCACATTTAAAAAAAACACGTTAGTAGTAGCCACGTTGCTACTGATATAATTTATCGTGAAAAGGCTCTCTTTTATCAAAGTACTGAAGAACCTTAATAAAACTTTAATAAGTTTAAAAATAATCATCTATTCTTTGACCAAGTTATAAGATACCTATTGACGCACGAGTTCAATTTTTTTTTAATAAAGAATATTAGCCAAGTTGAACTTAAGTCAAGTTATATTCTCCTCTCCCCTTCAAGTGAGGATACTAGAGTAGGAAGAGTGGGTACTAAAATGTAACGGGTGGAATTCGAACCTGCGACCTTTCAGTTTTCATTCTGCACCTTCAACCGTTGGGCTATTGAGGCTTTAATTAGATCAAGATAGAACAATCATCACTACTGTTTTATTAAGGCTAAAGTGCATCGAAGTCTAACGCTTAGAAGCGCTAGAACACTAAACGCCGTGATAAGCCATTTTTATACAATAAGTAAGCTTTAAAAAGTTGACTACGCAGTATTATCGCGTTAGTATGACGAGCTCGGAGAAAATTATTGAAAATTGACGTATTGTGCTGCGAAAGGGTTATTATTATTCATCACAAACCATTAAAAACGTAATACACAGAACATAATTTGGTATGTGACACTCATTGGATCCTTTCTTTGCGTTAAATTTCGATCGTAACAAGGTTAAAAGGTGTCCACCACACTGGCCTAAAAAAGATTCTAAATTAAAGGGGACTCCCCAACTAGAAAAGTGTTTTTTTGCACGACCTTAACAATCGCTACGGTACGGAACCCTGTGTGTGTGAGTCCAATTCGCACTTGCCCGGTTTTTTAAACTTTTTTTGTATACAGTAGGAGATATAACGCGAGTAACAGACCTCTGATTCTGTAACACAGTGCCTATCAAAAAATGAAAGCCACTGACATAATATTTTTTATCTATTGAAGGTTTGAAGAGAAATGTCTTTTACTATTTCATAGTAAACCTTCAATGGATAAAGAATTTATGTCAGTGGCTTTCACTGTTTACTGAGTTACAGAATCAGCCCCCAGATATCACTTATTGCATCTCTGGAGCTTATACCTTGGACCCCCCCACCCTCCAGGGCACGCGTGTTCCGTGACAGTGTGACACGGGTCCGGCGACCGGCGTCCGAAATAGATATACATGTACCTATTTCACCAACTGTCATGATATTTGTGGCGTTTTCAAAGTTGGCATTACTTTCTCATGGGGCAAAGATGGCTCTAAATCATTGGTTTATTCCTTGAGTAGGGTCTTATTGGGAAATTGTGACCCATAAACATAGTATTACTTACTACCGTAAACTATAGCCACGTATGACGTAGCTACCTTTTATGATACCTACATTACCATCTAAAATGTTAGCAGAATTTCTTATTAGAATTTATTATAATATCTATTTTACCTAATAGGAAAGATAAGGGGAAGAAAATGGGAGTCATAATTAGACAGTTGAAAAAAATAAAGTAGGTAGGTACCTACTTTACTATGAACTGTGTTTAATGAAGTTAAACTTCTACAAAGTTCCATGGTTCCATATTTTTCTATAGTTTATATATTTTCTGTGGGCGTCAATTAAAAACTAAAATAAAAAGAGTTTTGAGCTTCAGTGTATTTCTTATGCGGTAGGTACCTAGCTCTTAATTAATAAACTATTGGTGTGGTCAGTCAATTTCCCATAATATAATACGCGCAGATAATAGGTATTAGTGCTTGCTAAAAACCGGATGTGAAAAATCCTGTAAAGGACGCATAGCACATATCAAGCTGGTTGCCACACTGTGTTTTCAGAGTTTACTCACACGAAAGCAAAGCTGAACTTACAAGCACTTGCGTTGCATACTTACTATAGGTAGGTATAATATCTAAATCTAATTATTATAATATTGGATAACCAAAATTTTCTAATAAGTAGAAATTAATTTAATTTTTATCTTCAGTCCTACTGGATAACCAGAACAACGCCATCTCTTAGCGAGTAGCAAACAACTTTTCAATGCAACGTGCTCTAGAGGGCACTAGCGGCTCTCCATTTCAAAAAGTGATACCAATTTTATTTTCTTATACTCTTAAAACATGTGAAAATGTAGGTGAAAAGCCATAAGAAAAGATAGATTTTAGGGTTTTTTTTTGACATAAAGAATATTAGCCAAGCTCAACTTGACTTTTATTTTCCTCTCTCCTCCAAATAAGCTGAAACCTTTAGTAGGAGTGGGTACGACAATAGATAGGTGGTGTAACGGATGGGGATCGAACATGTGACCTTACAGTTTTCAGTCTTCTCGATGCTCCATCGTAATAGATCTTTGACTTGAGAAAACCATTCCAATTAATGATAATATTCTTGCAGCCAAGTTTTTTTTAATTTTATTTAGTAGGTATCTTTGTATTAAAATAATAAACTAACAAGAAAAATTATAAATCGACTACGGAAAATTGGATAATAATATTGATTTTATTCGATACACATAAATATTGTAGGTATTTAATGTAGCGTATGGCGCAACATACGTAGATTTTTTTTTAATTTTTTTTATTCGATGACAAGATAGCCCTTGACTGCGATCTCACCTGATGGTAAGTGACGATGCAGTCTAAGATGGTAGCGGGCTAACTTGGAAGGGGTATAGCAGTGTAAATTCAACCCATACCCCTAATCGGTTTCTACACGCCATCGTGCCGGAACGCTAAATCGCTTGGCGACACGTCTTTGACGGTAGGGTGGTAACTAGCCACGGCCAAAGCCTCCCACCAGACAAATAGAAAAAAAATTCAAAATTCAAAATTATTTATTTCTCGTAGGCCAACTTGTAGCTCTTATGACATGTCATGACTCTACCACCGGTAGACTGCTAAAATCATAAACTTTTTGCTTTGCCGTAGTCGGCTAAAAATACTAGCCATGTACCTAGCTATCAAGTGAAAGTTAGTTTAATAGTAAAGTTATGAGTTTACTTTAAAGTTGGCAAGTGAAAGTCCGGGCGGGCGGAGTGAAAAATGTGAACTTGGGGCGAAAACGAGAGTGCCCCGTCGTTGAGTTTAACGCGGGCCGTGATTTGCATACCGGGTAAGAAAAATCTAGGTTTAAAGGGCAACTTAGCGAGATGCTGCGAACAAGAGCATTGAACCTAAGAGATAGATAAGTGGAATACATCGATACCGCCTACGTAAGTTGTTGTATCCCCAAAACGCTTACGTGACGAATTGTTATGAAGATAACAATTCGTCACGATATAAGAGGTCAATACAATGGTTTAGACCGTCGTTTTAATAACGATACAACTTTATACGTCTTGAGAGTACATATGTTAAAAATTCCGTTTTAATTTTTTTTAAACGAACCCATAAAATAGATAAAAACAAATGGTATAGTGCACAAAACCTAAAATGCCTTTTTTGTGGGATACCACAACTTACGTAGGAGGTATCGACATACTTACTTTACATAGTTATGCCCGTTTTCACCAACCATAGCTAATTCAACCCCTAAATAGGATTCCAAAATTAACTCTTTAACTCTCATTATATTATCATGTCATTGACACCTTACATCATCAACATAATATCAAGTTTAGTCTTTAATGCAAGGCCATGGTCACCCTATCAATTTTTAATTTTACTAATTATGTCACCTGGAATAAGCTTAGGATTCTGACGATATCTCATTCTTCGTAATTGGTTCAAGCGTATAGAAGTTATGGTGGAATATTTGTATATTCCACACTATGTCACTCTCCAGGTCCTCAACTATACCCACGCAAAAAACACGTCGATTCACAGCGTTATTGAAGGACAAACCGACCAACAAACAAACACACCTTTGCAAATCAAAGAGTTCCCGCGGGATTTTAAAAACTAAATCTTACTTAACTAAAGTCGCGGGCATCAGCTAGGCATAAAATAAATATATAAATAAATAAAAATTACAGTTATTCAAAGCAAAATGGAAACATAGCAAAATGAATAATTGTGTTATACAGAACAAGAAACCCGCCTACTCTATCGCGCTTTCCGCCGAACGGATGTAAGGGGCAGTTTCATGTAACCAGATTACTGAAGGGGGCTGCCTGGTACCTCTTATCTATTTCCAAAGCTTCAATAGCCCAACGGTTAAAGGTGCGGACTGAAAACTGAAAGGTCGCCGGTCCGAACCCCACCCGTTGCACTATTGTCGTACCCACTCCTAGCACAAGCTTTTCGCTTATTTGGAGGGGAGAGGAGAATATAAGTCAAGTTCAGCTTGGCTAATATTATTTTAAAAAAAACTTGACTCTCTTTTTCTTTAACAACAAGCTAAGGTGTGGACTCTTTTAGCGTCCGTGTTTCTTGCTACTTATAATTCAAGATAAAAGCGAATATAGGCATCTTCTAGGCAAGCGCGCTCCAAAGATGGAAAGTCCTGACAGATACCGACACGACCAGAGAGAGATTAGGCGCAGGACCGACTGCTTTGCATGCTCTCCGAGGCACGGGGGTGACTCGCCGCCACCTTCCTAACTCCGGGCTAGTACTGATGCTGAGATCTATAGAGCGTGCTCTCAGCTCAGGCTCAAGATAGAGGTTTAAACGAGACACAAATATGCTCTGATATAAATTTGTCTCGTTTAAACTCTGTTTTGAGTCTGAGCAGAGTGATAGTGCGGTCTATAGATTTCAGCCATTTCTTAAATTTCTTGACATTTTTGGCCCGACCCGGGAATCGAATCCGGGATCTCATCATCCACAGTCGAACTTACTAATCACTAGACCAACGAGGCAGTTGAAAAAAAAAATTACCAAGTGTAAAAGTGTGAAGTGTTTGGGAAAGTATTCTGGTGGGAGGCTTTGGCCGTGGCCAAGTTAGCCTGCTACGATCTTAGACTGCATCGTCACTTACCATCAGGTGAGATCGCAGTCATGGACTATCTTGTCATGGAATTAAAAAAAAAGTATAATTTTCTGAAGTAGGCACCTAACTAGCGTTGCCAGACGTCCCGTATTTCCCGGGACATCCCGTATTTTAGGCATAGTTTAAAATGTCCCGGCGGGTCTGACTATGTCCCGTTTTTGAACCGTACGTCGTTTTTCACTATGAAATCGATCTAAGTATTCACACACGCAACGTTCGTAAAACGTACTCGTCTCGATACTAACTTGCACTCGCAGCCCGCATCGACCAATGACAGTGTTTGTGTCAGAATGACAATGTTAAAACTGACTCGATCCGCGGAAATATAAAAAATGACACTAAATAATTTTGTTTTTTATTTGTCCCGTATAAAAAACTAAAATCCCGTATTTTTTGCCCATTTAAACATTTGTCCCTTATAGGCTGAAAAAAAAATCTGGCAACCCTACACCTAACCCAAACAGTGAGAGAAGAGAGAAGCTATTTCTCGCTTCTGTCTGAATCGCTTTACGCATATTAAAACCGCAGATGTGGCACACATTACCCGACTGCGGGCTTCATCGGATCAATCAACGGTTGATCAATCAGCGAGCCAATCGCTCGTCGGATATGGCCTCGCCGCTCATCGACGCCCATTTTAACACGGGCTAAATGAGTTTTTGCTGGGAAATTGTCTGGTTTGAGAGGGACTGAACTCCTAGACCAGCGTGTTGATTCTCTATACTATAAACGTAGAAATTCTTTTTACAAAACCAACTTCAAACGCTACTGCAAAGTATATCAATTGCGCTTATGAAATTTGAAGAGTCCCCTCGATATCTCCAGGATCCCATCATCAGATCCTGACCTGATGTCCTAGAAAGTATTAAAAAAAGAATTTTCAAAATCGGTCCAAGTTTCTTCGAGTCAACGAGGAACATACATAAAAAAATCAATTTAAATAAAATAATTTAATTGTTTTTTATTCAAATAAACTTTTATTTATTGAATCGCAGAGAAAATCTACTACTGATTTTTATATGCACCGACCGATGTTCAAGCTATAAGGCTGAAATCTATAGACCGCACTCTCACTGCTCAGATTCTTTTTGACAACCTCCCTGGCGCAGTGGTGAGCGCTGTGGTCTTATAACTGGGAGGTCTCGGGTTCGATTCCCGGCGGGGGCAATTAAGGAATTTATAATTTCTAAATTGTCTCTGGTCTGGTGGGAGGCTTTGGCCGTGGCTAGTTACCACCCTACCGTCAAAGACGTGCCGCCAAGCGATTTAGCGTTCCGGCACGGTGGCGTGTAGAAACCGATTATACCCCTGTATGGGTTGAGTTTACACTGCTATATCCCTTCCAAGTTAGCCCGCTACCATCTTAGACTGCATCGTCACTTACCATCAGGTGAGATCGCAGTCAAGGGCTACCTTGTCATCGAATAAAAAAAAAAAGACTCAAGACAGAGTTAAAACGAGACAGATTCATGTCCCGTTTTAACTCTGTCTTGAGTCTCATATTTGTGTCTCGTTTTAGGTCCGAGCTAAGTCAGAGCAAGGTCTATGGATCTCAACATTAGTCATGTCTACAAAACTCCAAAAATATGTGTTTATATGGGTAGTCCTATTATATTGTTCTTAAAAATATGGCCGTAAACAATAGACCCTTTGTCCGAGGGGAGAGTGGGCGGGGGCGGGCGGGGAACAAAGGGTGGGAATGAACCGTCATGGGTGGACATTAAAATGGCGACGTATGCGTAACGACCTTATTAAAGTTTCAACGATTTTGCTCCTATGAATTTGTGAGTGCGACTCCCGAATGGAAAGAGTTAGTAGTTGTAATGAAAATATTTTGTAAAGCTACATTTTACACGTTTCTTAATTTTGAACAAAAGCTTACTTAACTCTTTAAATAGAATAGAATAGAATAATTTTTTATTCCAATAAACTCTAACAAAATATTTTCGGATCGTCACATGAATCTACCAAATTTTTTAGGTTTAATTTTGGGGTTAATTTTTTATTAAAAGAAGTAATTATTGCGATAATTTTATTAATGAACTTAAAACTAAACCTACGAGGCTACGCTGCTACGAGATTATCTGAGAAGAGCTCACAAAAAACTCAGCCGGGTTTTCATTTTTTTAAAAGAATATTTGCTTAGCTGAACTTGTCCAACATTCTTCTCTCCCCTCCCATAAATGGAAGGCTTGTGTCAGGAGTGGATACGACAATAGTGCAACGGTTGTGGATCGAACCGTCGACCTTTAAGCTTTCATTCCCTAACCTAAAACCGTTGCGTTATTGAGGCTCAATTCATTGTATTATTAGCAAGAAAAGGTTAGAATTTTTTTGCTATAATCTGCCAACAGAAAAAATCTGTATGGTAAACATGCAGTTACAAGCTAAGCACCGCTTACCTCCCCAACCAAGCAAGAAAGCCAAGTTCCCAAGCAAGCAATGCCACCACCACTCACATGCACCATCACACAAGATTTTTATACTACTCTTGACGCACGTTTCACCCCGACACCGGAGCATCCTCAGGAGATGTCGACTTTACAATACTGTATTTGCACTCTGTTCTGATTTTTTCTGTTGGCGGATTAAAGCAAAATAATTCTAACCTTTTCTTGCTTATCATGAACTTCCGCAAAGTAACGCCTGATTCAATCCAATATTCATTGCATTATTTCTTCATTGTATCTACTGATTATTTCACTTGAACCCTACAGATACCCTAGTTCTTCGAACAACACAGCCACAGCATCTTGACCGTCTACATAGAACATTCCACAAAAGACTTTTAAAAGTATCTTTCACATGAAGGGACAGGAATAATGAGACGGCAACTACTTTGCCTCAAAGAGATCCATTCAAGATAGACGAGATATTACAGAGGTTGGGATGCTGATTGGTATAGATTTATCTGTACTCGGTAGCTGTTATTTGTATTCTGTATCATGTACAAGTAGTTTGAAACGTTATTTGCTTTTTTATTTTCCATTAGATTCCACTAATAAGATTATTCGTCTTATTAGTTTTGTCGATTTTCTGGTATATATAATATATCTGGTATATATAATATATCTGGTAAATATATCTGGTGTATAATAAATACCTATAATATTATAAAATATGCAAAAGTGTGTTTTTTATTAAATAAAATTCTATTTAACGTCCAGTTTAGTTTAGTTTATGAGAAATAAATCGTACAGATCGTATCGACTTTAAATAACATTGTAAAAAACAGTAATATTTATTAGATTAAAGGCAAAATGCCTTAAATTAAAATAGCAAAAATGTTTGTCAACTTTATTTTTGCTTTCCTGAAAACTTGAGAAATTATAGATCCGACCATATGCTTTTCATATCCAAAAGTGGTTTGTTTTTCAATCATGCATTGGAACTTCAAAACGACAGTTATCTTAATACTAGCTTTTGTCCATTTTGAAATCTCTCACGAACCCTTTGTTTTTCCAGGATAAAAAGGAGCCTACGTCACTCTTCAGGTCTTCGACTTTACTCATGCAAATATCAAGTCGATAGCTGCGTGAAGGATAAACCAACAAACAGACACATTTTCGCATTTATAATATTAGTAAGGAAGTAAGGATTTTAACTGACTGACTGATAGACTGATGATCAACGTACAGCTCAAATCACGAAACGGATCCGGCTGAAATTCGACATATAGATAGCCATTATGACTATAGGCCTATGTACGAAAGGCATCCACTAAGAAAGGATTTTTGAAAATTCAACCCCTAAGGGGTGATAGGGGTTTGAAAAATCGAACTTAACGTGAGCGAAGCCGCGGGCGAAAGTAAGTGTAGTTTTAATTTTGCAAGAAGCTCGCACAGCTAGAATAACCAGAGTATAACATAATAATGTAACAAGTATATAACATAATGACCAAGCGAGAACCTTTTTGTTCATATCATGATGGATGGTGCGGCGGGGCGTGATTGAGGAGCCGGGCGCGTAATGTTATTAAGACGGGGCTGTTCAAATTATACATTTTATATATTATGTAGATTATGTTATTATTATGAAATCCGAGCTATAAAATATACACTTCATAATCTATTATATCCCGTGCCTCGGAGAGCACGTGAAGCCGTCAGTCCTGCGCCTAATCTCTTCCGGTCGTGTCAGATTTCCGTCCGATCGGACGGAACGATCTTTATTCCCTCACTCTCATAGTCATGAAAGTGAGGGAATAAAGAGTGCACCTGTGCCTGCGAACACACTTGTGCACTGTAGTGTCTCCCGTGCTAATCTCTGAGTTTGGCCGCTGTGACCGGATTCGGTCCAGAGGACATTCCTATTAGAAATTAATTCCCGATATTGAACGAAAACGGTAATTAGAAATTTTATAATATACCAGCTGTTACCCGCGACTTCGTCCGCGTGGATTTAGTTTTTAATAATCCCGTGAGCACGCTTTGATCCTCCGGATTAATAAATAGCCTTTGGTTCGGTTCTTGTTCGGTTCTCGTCGGGTGACCGCCCTCGACCACCGACTCACCGCATCGCATTGTTCGCCCGCGCTATTCTTTCTTTTTGCTCGGTTTCTAAGAATCGTACCGAGGTGTTGAATAGCCTATAACCTTCCTCAAGAATTGGGTTATCAGATACAAAAAGAATTTTTCAAATCCGACTGGTAATTCCAGAGATTAGCGCGTTCAAACAAGCAAACTCTTGCACTTTATTATATTACTAGCTGTTGCCTGCGACTTCGTCCGAGTCAATTTCTGTTATTGTGATCGCGATTAAGAAGTTTCGCGACCGCGAAAAGAATATATTTTAAATATGGATAATTTTCCCCGTTTTTGCAACATTTTTCACTGATGCTTCGCTCCTATTGGTCGCAGCGTGATGTTATATAGCCTAAAGCCTTCCTCGATAAATGAACTATCCAACGCAAAAATAATTTTTCAATTCGAACCAGTGGTTCCTGAGATACGCGAGTTCAAACAAACAAACTCTTCAGCTTTATAATAATTAGTATAGATAAGTATAGATGACTAGTCATTTTTTGAAGTGATTAAAGACATAGTTATTATATTTTTATATACAATGAATTGTGAACCTTCGCACTGTAGATTAATTAACAAAAAGCGGTGTATGTAAGGAATTGTGATTGCGGCAGTTCCTCCCAATGATTAACGAGCGCTGAATCCGGCCTGTACATGATTAATATGTGCCCCGGCTATGTGGATATTAGTTAGGGGATATAGATGTGTTGTGTACTCTTGACTATATCATACAATATAATTATAATAATAACTAATATGGATGGATGGATGTTTGTTACTCTTTCACGTAAAAACTACTGAACCGATTTGGCTGAAAATTGGCATAGAGATAGATTATAGTGTGGAATGTGTGGATTGTAGTGTGTACATAGGCTACTTTTTATCCCGAAAAATAATGGCCCAAGAGCCCAGGATAGCCAGACCTTCGTCATTTTATAAAAGCTGAAAGTTTTTCTGTGCATGTCCCCTATACAGGTAAGAACAACCAGCGACTATGGAGTTTGGGTTGTGGTTACTTTGGCAGATAACAGATAGTAAAGGTATACAAAATAGTACCTAAAATTCGTTAAAGTAAAGTACGCTCAATTTTTTTATATTTTCTTCGGGATAACTTTAGAAAGCTCGTCATCCATTGCCGGACACTTATAACAGTTGCTTCCCCCTGCCGGACACCCCTAAACTTTAGTAAATTATAATTATACTTTCGTTATAGTATAAAAGCTAAATTTTATATATGTTACTTGGAGACCTATAAAAAAATGTTAACTCAAAAGCCGGACAGTTTTGATGGTTTTTACACCTTGCCAGACACATTGAAAGTCCGCTCTAGGTGCGAGCGCGAGGTTATAACTGTTCAACCGCGGGATTCCCTTCGAGAAAGATTTAAATTGATTAAATTTAGATTGAGGTAACATTTTTTTATAGGTCCCCAAGTAACATATATAAAATTTAGCTTTTATACTATAACGAAAGTATAATTATAATTTATTAAAGTTTAGGGGTGTCCGGCAGGGGGAAGTAACTGTCATAAGTGTCCGGCAATGGATGACGAGATTTCTAAAGTTATCCCGAAGAAAATATAAAAAAATTGAGCATTATACTTTAACGAATTTTAGGTACTATTTTGTATACCTTTACTATCTGTTATCTGCCAAAGTAACCACAACCCAAACTCCATAGTCGCTGGTTGTTCTTACCTGTATAGGGGACATGCACAGAAAAACTTTCAGCTTTTATAAAATGACGAAGGTCTGGCTATCCTGGGCTCTTGCTCTATAAGAGAGTTCCCGCGAGAAACACAAAACCTTAATCCACGCGAACGAAGTTACGGGCATCAACTAGTCATACAATAAAACAACTTTATGAACGGAATATACCTGCTAACATTTTGGTTAAATTTTTTTTTATTCGATGACAAGATAGTCCTTGACTACGATATCACCTAATGGTAAGTAACGATGAGATCTAAGATGGTAGCGGGCTAACTTAGAAAGGGCATACCCCTAATCGGTTTCTACACGCCATTGTGCCGGAACGCTGAATCGCTTGGCGGCACATCTTTTACGGAAGCCTCCCAATAGACCAGGGGCCCAAGTCTGCTATTGCAATTGTAGTTACATTGCCTATCAATGACATCCCAATTGCTACTTTTAGCAATTTTGGTAGTCTACTAATTCAATGGCGTCACAATTGTTTTCCGATGGTTTGCCACTGACACATTTAGCTTTGAATCTAGCTTAAATAAACTTTTTTAATATGTAGTTTTTTTTTAATCTCATTTCGGCAAACGCTTATTAAGCTAATAGCAATACCGAGGTATGATTGAATTACAATCCAATTATAAGAAATCAAACGACCATTGTGAATTTAGTAGACTGCGAAATTTTGGACCAATGATTATTGTATTGTAATTGTATTGCGGATCAATGACAATGACAATGACATGTAAAATAGCAGACTTGGGGCCCAGGGGCCCAAGTCTGCTATTGCAATTGTAGTTACATTGTCTATCAATGACATGACAATTGTTATTTTTAGCAATTGTCATGTCATTGATAGACAATTGAACCCCTGGGCCCCAAGTCAAATTGCTAAAAGTAGCAATTGGGATGTCATTGATAGGCAATGTAACTGTAATGTAACTACAATTGCAATAGCAGACTTGGGCCCCTGGGGCCCAAGTCTGCTATTGCAATACTATTGATATTGTAGTTCAATTGTCTATCAATGACATCCCAATTGCTACTTTTAGCAATTTTACTTGGGGCCCAGGGGTTCAATTGTCTATCAATGACATGACAATTGCTAAAAATAACAATTGTCATGTCATTGATAGACAATAAAACTACAATTGCAATAGCAGACTTGGGCCCCTGGGGCCCAAGTCTGCTATTGCAATTGTAATTACATTACAGTTACATTGCCTATCAATGACATCCCAATTGCTACTTTTAGCAATTTGACTTGGGGCCCAGGGGTTCAATTGTCTATCAATGACATGACAATTGCTAAAAATAACAATTGTCATGTCATTGATAGACAATGTAACTACAATTGCAATAGCAGACTTGGGCCCCAGACCAGAGACAATTCAGAAATTATAAATTTCCAAATTGCCCCCGCCGGGAATCGAACCCGAGACCTCTAAGTTATAAGACCACAGCGCTTACCACTGCGCCAGGGATGTCGCCATTAATTAAATTATTCTTTAAACGACTATTAAAATTGCTTCTTTTTCAAAGTTCAATGGTGAAAAACATTTAACATTTAAAACATTAAAGGGAATAAGCACCCAAGAGTCTTTAAAAAATTAACATAATGATTTCTAGTGTATGTTATAAATATTAGGTTCACCTAAAACGAAACGAAAATTAACTTAACTTGTGCTTGAAAAAGAAAATAAATTTATTTTTAGAAAACTATTTAAGTTAAACAATAAATAAAACAAACTTAACTTTAATCCCTCTCCGCTGTGAAATTTCCTTTAAGCACCTACCAGGGTAGCATAACAATAAAAGCATGCGTACAATATGTCCAAGGAATTCGCTACAAAAACAATTACAGGAGCACTTCCCAACTGTCGCTCCAGAAAATTATGACTCCGGGAATGACCATGCGGAATGTGAACCGCCAAAATTCTCTCAGACGGGGTGTGCCCCCATCCCCCTAGTGTGGTGTTACCTCCACCCGTGAGGTATGTGAACAAATTACTGACTCTAGATTTCAGAAGTATGCACGAGTAAAGAATTTTATTTTAACCATAAGCTTTAAAGTTTTTTCTTTAGTAGGTGGAAAGGGGATGTAGATTGTAGAGTCACCGATGCCTTTAGGCGTTTTTTAACCTTTGAAGTACCTACTCGTAGGTTCGTTTCGTACAGCTACATTTTTTTCAATATACTTGTAGGTTGTATCACTACGTGTAAATCTTTTAATTAAAAAAATATATGTTTTTTTAACATAATTTTTTAGAAGCATACCATTGTTACAAATCATCAATAACAATTTTCAAAGCCAATAAAAATATGAATAACTAGCTGAAGCCCGCGACTTCGTTCGCGTGGATTGAGATTTTGTGATTCCCGCGGGAACTCTATTATTTTCCGGGATAAAAAGTAGCCTAGCCTTCCAAACTATAATCTATATCTGTGCCAAATTTCAGCCAAATCGGTTCAGTCGTTGCGACGTGATTGAGTAACAAACATCCAAACATCCACACTTTCACATTTATAATAGTAGGATGAGGCAGTAAATGTGTTGAAACATGTTCAAGGGCTAACTATTGAACCAATCATAATGAAATTAGGCACAGAGATGACGTGCTTTTAAATGTTGTTTAGGATGAGGCTGAGATAGAGCGTGCTCTGACTTAGCTTGGACTGAAGATAAGAGTTAAAGCGAGACACAAATATGCTCCGACATAAATCTGTCTCGTTTTATCTATAGATCTCTAAATCTATAAATCGGTCTATAGATTTCAGCCTTAGTCTTTCTTTATCGATTGGAGACGCTTTGGTTGACATTGGCTCACATATTATGAAAACAATATTGATATAATACTGCTTTAAGGGTTTTTTATAATAGGGTGTCCCCTATCGTAGACAGGGATTTTTTTTGCTATTTTTAATGTTCATTTTATTAAATTTTTTTAGCATCAATTAAAATTTATTTTGAGCAATTTTACAATTTTGACAATTTTATTATTTTTTTAGGTATATTTTTAACAATATAGCCCTCTGTTAACGGTTTCAGCCTTACTCAGCTCAGACTCAAGACAGAGTTAAAACGAGTCAGATTTATGTCTCGTTTTAACTCTATATTAAGTCTGAGTTGAGTCAGAGCTCAGCATTAATCCATTCGGATGGAATCGCGGACATTAGCTAGCTAGAAATAGAATGTAACCAATCCTATTATACACTAATATTACCCATGTGGATACGAGACATAGGGTAATGTAATGTAAACAAGTTTTTCTGTGCCGACGAGTCTGAGGGTAGTCGGGGCGTACACCGGGGAAGTTTGGCGACAGCCGACTATACAATCTACATCCATAACAACTACTATAAACATGTTATGTTTATTTTCTAGTAACTACAGAATAAAACCGACCTCCCTAACGAAGAAGACGACCTCCCTGGCGCAGTGGTGAGCGCTATGGTCTTATAAGTGGGATGTTTCGGGTTCAATTCCCGGCGGGGGCAATTTGGGAATTTATAATTTCTAAATTGTCTCTGGTCTGGTCTGGTGGGAGGCTTTGGACGTGGATAGTTAGGGGAGACCGGGGATAGTTGACTATAGGGGTAGGTAGACTAACTGCCAAAAACTCGTCGACAGTGTACGAATTGAATCATCCGAATACAGCCGAGTATTACACTCTGCGTCCCGCTCTGCTGTCTGGAGCGCCGCAACGCAGTCGTGCGCCATTTTCGAGCAGTGACACGTTTTTAATTTTTTAACCACGTAAGTAATATTTCGATTTATTACACTTTTTGATCTGGTGCCTACAAGTTTTAAGTGAACCATTTTTATGTTAGTCCCAACGTTTGATGGGTGCATATTTATCATATTTCGTGTCTTATTTTTCAAGTCACTGTTAATGTTTAGGCTAGCCATGCGATCAAACTAAAAAATAGCAGTTGGGGCTGGTAGACCAATTTTTTCCGGGGCTAGTTGACTAATTAGTCAACCAATTAAAAATGGTTGTTTTGGTGGTTTTAGTTAACCTTTTATTGGACTTTTAAATATTTATAGCAATTTTGTTGTTGCAGAACAATGAGGACCTATAAAAGAACTACTGAAGGACATAGATAAATTATATGTGTAACTGAACGAGCGGATATATGTTTTAGAAAGAGCTTGTCATACTGTAATTTTTGACGAAAAAAGCATTAATGCCACATTAAAATAGTGCAACACTCCTGATAAATAAAAATATAACATCGTTACGTGGTCAAATCAAAAGAAAAATCAGAACGTCACCCGAACATGACGTGAGCAGAATTAACCCTGGAAACAGTTGTATATATTATGAAATAGGCAAATATTTACTAATCTAGAAGAGGAAGCTTTAGCCAATTATATAAAGAAGAACTGATATTCATTACGGATTGACGCCATATGAAACTCGAAAATTAGCAAAAAGTTCGCCAAAAAAAAAAAAAACAAAGCGATGCCTGATTCTTGGAGGACAATTGTTAGCTGGTGAAGATTGGTTTGACTCCTTTCTGAAACGTCATCCTTCTCTATCAATCCGATCACAGCAACAAGCCTGTCGAATGCTACATCATTACGTTACAAACTATATAACTAGTTTATATTTGATACAACAAGTAGAACTACATTATTATTAAGTTCCGTTTTGTCGGAATGTAATTTTTTGTTCTAGAAATTATGTCTGACTAGGATTTACAATAGGTATTAAAAGAAGAGTTAAATAAGAAAATGTTAAAAATAAGATTGTTTTTTGATAATTTTTTTAAAGACATTTTAAGAAATAGTTGAATATACTATTAGAAATAGCTGACTTCAGTTTTTTTGTAATAAAAGGCTCAATTATATTTAAAACATGATTAATTAATTGCTCCTCCCCATGATTCGACTCTTATTAATACATAAGTCAACCTACCCCTGGTGTATGGTCTACCTACCCCGGACCAGGGGTAGGTTGACTTAGTTTTAGTGTTTTGGAAAATGCATTAAATTATCACTATTATACTAAACTAGGAACTAGATATTACGTTTTTTTATTAGGTTAATAGATTTCCTATCAATTAACATGGTTTTCTTTTCTATAAATATGAAAACAAGAAATATATGAACTATTTAGTAAAAACCTAGTCAACCATCCCCGGTCTCCCCTACCACCCTACCGTCAAAGACGTGCCGCCAAGCGATTTAGCGTTCCGGCACGATGGCGTGTAGAAACCGATTAAGAGTATGAGTTGAATTTACACTTCTATACCCCTTCTAAGTTAGCCCGCTACCATCTTAGACTGCATCGTTACTTACCATCAGGTGAAATCGCAGACAAGGGCTATCTTGTCATCGAATAAAAAAAAAAAAAAAATAGAATATAATAATTTTTTATCCAAATAAACTTTTACAAAATGCTTTCGAATTGTCAAATAAACCTACCATCAGGTTTTGAATTCAAAATTCGAAATTATTTAAGCCAAGCTAGATTTTGTTTCTGTGATCGAGACAGAGAGATTTTGTTTAAAGACAGCTATAGAATAACATCCATGAGGTTAAAACAGTTTCTAAGTTTCCCTTAATAGAATTAAAACACATCCATCATAAATTACAGGAGAGGCTGCATCCACAAACAAAATGGCGGAACGACCTTACTAATTCTGCAAAATCCAGGACCCATTGCAAACCGCAGTTGTAAATCACCTATGTACCAGCCTCATCCGCATGGTGTCCATACGAATGTATAAATATCACTAAATATACCCAAATATAGCCTACTCTTGACGAGTGTTTCATACAACTTCATTACCGCTTTCATTCTAAATTAAACTTTAATTTTCAATGTTAAGGTTACTTTTCCTTTGATTAGTGTTGCGTGTAATGTCACTTTGGTCCGTAAAGGGGCAGTGCTCACAATCCTTTCTGTTAAACTATTCTCTTTGAATAATTGCCGCGTGGACTTGAAGGGTTAGAGCGCATATTCATGCTATGTCCTCGCCATTGTGGTTAGGGAAGCGTTATGTAGTACAGTGTGTTATGTAGACCGTCTGGGATATGCAGTGGACAGTGCTGTGGGGTGTTGAGTTCTGATGAATTAAAACGTGCTCGAATTAACGTACAAAATAGTCTTTCTTGGTTTACTTTTACAGCTGCATCTTCCGTTTATACAAATCGCACTAATACTATAAAGGCTAAAGTTTTTATGTGTGTCTCTCTCTCTCTCTCTCTCTCTCTCTGTGTGTGTGTGTGTGTGTGTGTGTGTGTGTGTGTGTGTGTTTGTATCTTTTACGCCACAGTGAATGAACCGATTTTTGCCTGTTTGGAATTGAGATGGTTCATACCCAGGATTAGCACATAGGCTGCATTTAATTATTATTTACGCGGACGAATTCGCGGGCATCGCGGGTATACCTACAGGATATAGTAGGATTAAACTAACGTTAAAGTGTTAAATTACACTGTAATTTTTTAGGAAGTAAAACAAATAGGTACTAAATTATTGTGCAGAAACATAAGCAGAATACGGAGCCCTTAAATGGGGAAATTCAAAAATGATCAGCCATCTTGACGTCAGAATGATTGACCACTTATTAAAAATTAAATTTCTCTGTTAATAATTAGGTACCAAATATTTAAACAAAGGTATAAAATACATAGTACTAAATATGTACTTTAGTACCTAAAGTTAAAGTTTTAGGCTAGTAGTTAAATTTTTCCCGCATTTATGCTGAAGTCTAACTCGTATCGGTCACTTTGGTCAGTCATCTTGACGCTTACCAATTTCGACCATACAACCAAACCAATGCAATATTGTATTTCATTAAACTACGTGGCAAGTTTCTAAAATCACGTCCGAGATAAAAGCCGGAACGGTTCGAAACTAGAAGCAATAATAGTAACGAATGTATTCAAGTTTGTTGAACGCGTGCCCGCGGCTCGCGGCGTCACTTCGAAACTATTATAACTATTTACTATATCATACATTTACGAGATTAATTTATTGGCTCTTTGTGATTTAGCATCTTTTCAAGCATTTCCTTGTGGTGCTGGTGGAGAATGCTGCGAATTGCGTGGACGGCATACAGAACCAACGCATCCATACTGAAACAACTTAAAATAACGAGAAGCGAGAAGGCTATCGACCACCTGTCTATCCTCCAGAGGATATTCGATTACTTCGGCCACAGTGCCAGAAGGGGGGGACACAATCTAGAAAAGTTCGTGATTACTGGCAAAGTGGACGGAAAGAGACCTCAAGGATGTAGTGCGTTGGTCAGACCAAATCCGCACCACTCTCGATAGTAAGGTCCACGAAGTCATAAAAAACCGAGGCACATGGCGCGACATCATCTACAAAAGAGTCCTTGGTGGTAGGGGTCACGACTATCAGTAATGGGGAATACGACGCAAAGAGAGAAAAACATATCATTGCCGTTTAAAAGCGCGTGTAAAAATCAAGTTTTTTCTATCCGAAAAAAAGGCAAAAATTACATTATATTTTCAGGGGACGATACCTACTGAGTAGAAATTTAAAATAAATAAATAATTAATGTAAATACTAGCTGTATTCTGTGAAGTAATGAATTTATTTAAATGGCAATTTTAGTTTGTAGGTATTGTCTACCATCTAATTCCCGTTACCACTTTATGCCATATTAAATATATTTTTTAATTATATGCTGAACAAGTTATTGTACCTATATGTTTGGTATGATTTGAAATAAATTATTATGATGGTAAATTATAAGTCATGGCAATTAGATTTTCTGATTTTGCGTAGCTTCCGACACATAGGTCTACACATAATTACCGATCAAACTTTTATGAAACTAAATCAATAAACTAAATCAACAAATAAATTATTTATTATTTTATTTTTATAAAGATACTAATATCTAATTTACAATATTATTGTTAAACGCTTATTATTATAAGTATTAACCCCTAACTAGTTTACAGAATCCAATTTGTCAGACAGGTCAAAAAGGTGACATCTCATAAAGGGGACAATATCACAGATCACATTAACACTGCACAGCATCCCGTTTACCATTTGATCGGACATTTCACCTGTGTGACCCCTCACCCGAGATGACCGCTTCAACTATCATCCCTGAACCGGTTCTTCTGAATAGGATGAGATCTTTTTAGAAACATTCAATACTTGGAAAGGGTTGTAACTGCTCTACAAATCAATCTAGGGTTTTTTTTGATAAAAATGTCATAAAATAAGCGGACTAACTTAGAGGGGGTAAACATTTAGTGGCGTAGAAACTGTTAGGGGTAAATACCCTAGTTAAAATAGTACTAATACTTTTTAACCGACTTCCAAAGAGGAGGAGGTTGTCAATTCGGCCGGTATCTTTCTTTTTTTTTAACTAAAACGATGGATTAGAATCGTTTGGTGAGATTCCTTTGTCAATAGAATTAGCCAAGCCATAAGCCACTCATGTATGCAAATATAATATGGGCGACTACCTACACAAGTTGAATGAAGATTTCATCAAAATTCTGAAATATAAAAGTTAACTGATTTCTTCTGGCTCATTTATTGACCGAAATCAAATTCAGCGCCACTTAATCATTGGAGATGGTGGCTATATCTAAGAATCTGTTCTAAGGTAGTTTAAAAAAATCGCATCAAAACGGGTCCAGTAATTTCAGGTAACCGGTTACAAAAGGCACGCTTACACACCTTTCATGCCAAACGCATTATTGTTCCGCTTACGTCGTACGTAGCCCATGTTTAATCGTAGTTTGAAATAAAAAGTAAATGCCCAAAGATTTTAAACGGTGATCGCTACGAAGGAAAAAAATAGAGGGGGAATAAGGCGCTCCTTACCTCCACAATTCCGAGCCACTAATAGCAAAAAGAAAAGATCGTCTAACAGGTCATAAGAACGGGATAAAAATGTCCGGATATTTTTCAAAGAGTAGCGGCGAGCGACCACTCGTTCGGAGGACAGGGACGAAGTTGGGAACGGAATTTTAGAGCACGCTTTTGGAACTTAAATTACCAAAATACTGTAAAAACTTTTAAGTTGCGTGGTAATGTTTCAGATGATCCGAGTGTCCGCATCGTTGTGAATTTGATTATAGGTCAGTAACTAAATAAATGTATATTATAATGATAATATATAAAAAAAATTAGTTTCAAGTAAAATCACGGCTTTCTAATCAACTTAATTTCAGCAACTACAGAATTTCTTTCCGGCTTTTCTCGATAGAATCTCCCTTTTGAACCAATGGTAGAGGCTTGACTTGTGATACTTAAGAGTAACAAGTAACGAGTATTTATGTATGCTTTGGCATACATGCAATAAATAAATTTGAATTTATTGAAAAATCGTATCAATTTTAAGCTTATATTAAGTCTACGATAAGTCAAATACAAAGGAGTTCTCGTTCTATTTTGGTAACACTCAAGTACACAATCTAACCTAAAAAAACAAACAGCTAGATATACTTATCTGATTGTTAGATACTAGTAGGTACATACCAGAATATCTTAGGGAACAACGATGAATTTTACCACCTTAAAATAAACAACCAATTCATTATATCAGAAACTTGCGAACAATAAACTTGGCCAAACTTGCCAATTCAAAGTTCGGCCCTGCGCTTTGGCCAACCCTACCGCCCGCCTCCACCCCCCAGTTCCGAATTAATTGCAATCAAAAGGAAGGACACGAGTAGTCCACCCCTAACTTTCAGTGTTGGAGTTTTGTCTGTGTACGTGTGTTATGAGTGTGTAGTTCTGTCAGTGTGGGCGTGTGTAATGGCGTACGTCCATAGAACGCAATTCTTAGTTCGTGATTACTCGTCCAATTTCATTTATATGTGAGACGAGGAATGTTTGTCGCTATTGTTTTTGCGTGGAACGCTTTTGGAATTGTTGGGCGAATGTTTTTGAATGTACTGATTTAGGTATATTCTACTAGTTGATGTCCGCGGCTTCGCTCGCGTAATTTTTAAAAATTCCGCGGTAACTATTTGATTTTCCGGGGAAAAAGAAGACTATGTCACTCTCCCGGTCCTCGACTATACCCATGCAAAAAACACGTCAATCCGTTGCTTTGTTGTGGCATGATTGAAGGACAAACCAACAAACAAATAAGTTATTTTACCATATAGCTCAAAATATTAGGATTAGGACAAAAAAAGCAAAGTACAGCTTCCGAAATATCATAAAGTTCTGATACTGCGTCCATCACCTGAAAAAAACCTGTAGGTATGCTAATAAGCACCAAGCAAAACCTCCCTTTGGATGACCTCTCTGATGCAGTGGTGAGCGCTATGGTCTTATAACTGGGAGGTCTCGTGTTTGATTCCCGGTGGGAGCACTTTGGGAATTTATTATTTCTGAATTGACTTGGGTCTGGTCTGGTGGAAGGCTTTGGCCGTGGCAAGTGGCCGTCGAAGACGTGCGGCAAAGCGATTTAGCGTTCCGGCACGATGGCGTGTAGAAACAGATAAGGGGTATGGGTTGAATTTACACTGCCATACTCTTTCAAAGTTAGCCCGCTACCATTTTAGACTGCGTCGTCACTTACCATCAGGTGAGATCGCAGTCAAGGACTATCTTGTCATCGAATAAAAAAAGCAAAAGCAAATGAAATCTAATGAATGACTCCCTATATAGCATCATAAGTAATAGAATAGAATAGAAATCTTTTTTATTTAAGTAACCTTTTTACAAGTGCTTTTGAATCGTCAATGAATCTACCACTGGTTCAGAATGCCCTTCCTGCCAAGAAGAGCCAGCAATAAACTCGGAGGTTGCTCTTTTCAAAAAAATTTTTTTACAATAGGTAACAAAATATATGTAATATATGAATATTTCTCTATTATCAAAAAGCAGTGTCTAATACCAAACTTAAAGATAAGGGCCTTCCCCAAAGTAATCTTTGCACCCCCAAAGCGAACCTTCCCAACTTAAAGTTGGAATAACTTTAGAAGACCATGGGCTGTTTAGAAAGGACCCGTTAGAGCCTGAAATATTAATGTAGTTTCGCTGAATCGTATATGAGAGTTCGGTATTTTGATGCTAATAAAAGCGAGAACTTTAATTAGGAGGAAATTAGTTTCAAAAATTGTCGATTCCAAATAATGTTAATCGTGTAAATAAAAAATAGTGTAAATCCTAGCATCTTAAAATCCATTCTCATACGTTTGTGGCCAAATCAAAACCGCGTAAGTGTCGTAGCGACTAAATTAATCACTTCAAAAGATATCTTTTTTATCAATACATAAAACACATGAATTAATACTCTCTGTGTAAAAATTAGCCCAATAGCCGTAGAAATAAGAATAAAGTTTTAAAGTTCCCCTGTAAAACTGTGACTAGTGTAGATCCGCGGTTTTTACCAATGGTACATACGCGGTTTTGCACTATCGCCGACGATGTATAATTCTTTCAACTCACGAGGGCGCGTGGCTCATGGTTGTGTGCGTGTCGTATCTGTATAAGTGTGAGCGAGAGCTTGCTCGCGCCTGACTACTCCCACCTAGGCTCCTGACAGGCACTCACACTTACGTAATGTGCATGTGCACGACGTAACCACAAGTAAAGCTCACGCGTCTTGGTGAATTGATTTTGTCCCGCTCTCCCTTCAAAATACAACATATTGTAAACGATGAACAACGATGAACAATAATCCCTCTTAATCAAGGCATAAATAATAACAGTCTCGTGCAATTATTAGTAACTATGTCGATATTATCTTTCTACTCGGTGGGCACCGGCGAACCCTTGAAACTGCTCTTAAATCCTACGTGATAGGGTAACGTAGAAATTCGGTAACCGTGGACCAAAATGCTTATTACTTTAACTAGCTATTTATGGTAAGTAGTTATGACTAAAATATTTTAAATAGTATGAAAAAAAAAGACGTGTTTCATTCGGGGACTGCCGCGGTAAAGCTATTGCATAGCATTTTTTATCAACGCCATCTAGCGGCTCACCGTAGAGGAGTCCCGTGTCAGGTTATTCTCGTTACGGAATTTCTGGATTCGGTCTCCACGCTGGTCCGCGATAGAAGCTATGCAATAGCTTAAAAAATTGATGACCTAGGATGGCGCAGTGGTGAGCGCTTTGGTTTTAAATTCAAATTCAAATTTTATTTATTTCATGTAGGCCAACTTGTAGCTCTTATGACATGTCATAACTGTAATAGTTCTTGCAATTCACGAGGGCGCGTGGCTCATGGTTGTGTGTGTGTGTCGTATCTGTATAAGTGGGAGCGAGAGCTTGCTCGCGTCTGACCGCTCCCATCTAGGCTCCTGACAGGCGCACACACGTAATCTGCATGTACACGACGTACACAAGTAAAGCTCACGCGCCCTCGTGAATTGAAAGAACTATACTACTACTATATAAATATGGTGTTTTCTTTATTTGATAAATAAGTAAATCATTAAGTATTTTAATACTTTTTTCCAGGACAGTTGCAAGTCGTACACGCCCTACCACTTACGTATACATAGCAGAGTGGAGAAGGCAACGAGATTTTGACCAATTTACGGCGTGCCAAGTGGAAAGATAAGCTAATACGGCTTTGCAAGGGGACTGTATCGGGAAACTAATTCTGCATAAATACACGTAAGTACCTACCAGCATTCGGTGCATTTACACGTGTCTCAGTAATGTAGGTGTGCGGTGTTTATAACAACGTAAATACATTTTTATTCATTGAAAAACATAACAATACTTCCTTATCCTTTCTCTAATATTATAAATAGTTGAGGACCGGGAGAATGACATAGGCTACTTTTTATCCCGGAAAATCAGAGTTCCCGCGGGATTTTAAAAACTACATCCACGCGGGCGAGGCCGCAGACATCAACTAGTATTAATCTAAATTAAAACAAAATCCTGAATATAAAAAATAAAAGCTAAATATAAAAAGTATCATAAAAACCACTGGAACGAGGAAATGTGCCCAGAACGCTGGCTGCATTACCCCGCTGAAAAAATAAAGTCAATTTGAAAATTATTTCTTGTTTTTGGGATAATTACAAGGTTCAATTCAAAGGCACATGGTTCAATTTATTGCAGTCGCTTAGGTTACTGATTCTGAAGAGAATATTTTCAGCTTTTTCATTGTGAAAAAGAAAAAAGTTACGTTGAACTTTGAAATAATATTTTCTGGGAAATGACCTATTCGCTGTGATTTACTTATTATTTTCCTATAAATAACTGATTACCTTAGCTTCAGCAGTAGGCATTACAATTCTCCTCGATCCTTTATTAAAGTTTAAACTTCGTTGCGAATATCGCCATTAAAATTAAACATAAACACAACCTTTCGGCATACCTTAGTACAGTCACTAATGACTTGAAGGCACGCGTCGGTCGAGGGGTGTCCAGCGAGGGACGAAAATTTCCTAAAGGGTTACCCTAAAACTGGGGATGAAAACGATAATTAATGTCTTAAACGACTGTATAGACAATTTTCCAGTCGACATTTTGAGTTTTATGCATATACGAATACGGTCGAGTGTCAAAGGGTGATTCAAATACGTTTGGTCCAATTTTATAGTCGAGGGTGGCAAATAATAAGAGGTTTAGGTACATAGAAAGTTGGGAGCAAGTTGTTGATGAATGACACTCGGAGGACCCATTGCCCTTCGGAGGTTTTAAGTGGGTTGGATAAGAAATGTCGGATATCTGTGAAATATTCGTCGGCGAGGATATTGTGTTTGCGTATGCCAATTAATATGGAAAGTGGGAGGTATAGTTTGTTTGCTTATGCTGATTCTGGATGGTGGTATGCGCTTTGATCTTGCGTTTGGTCAGGGTGCATGAATAATGTACCTACTAGATGTTACGCGTTCTCATAGAAAGTCTAATTGGAAAAGTATCCATAAAAAATAGTTGTCTAATAATTACTAACAAGAAATGACCAAAAATCACAAACATAGTATTACTTACTACCATAGCAAAAATACGTTTTATTCTGAAGAACATAAAATAAAATCTAAAACCTTATACCGATAACAATGCAGATAAGGCATAGTATCCTAGATCAGTATACTCGTATATCGGTATCTACTCAAAACAATGTTAGAAGATCATTGCCTCTTTGGATGGCCAAATTAATTCCTTGGCCAAGGTATTCTTTTCTTTCAAATTCTATGAGCTTAATACACTTCTATATTTATCTTTTTATATACTGCGGCATCGTATGACATTCTCTCACTGGCTTTCTCAACGAAATTTGTTTCGAAACTGTGGATAAGAACTAATTTTTCACGGACACTTCCACTGCCTATAAAACTACATACATTACTGGTCGTACGGGGTCCCATGAAATCGGGGTTTTCTTTACATCACCAATGAAATCGAAAATGGCAAGATCCTATAGAAAATTGTTCACTTTTATTGATGTTCATAAATTGACTATTACTAGAATAGAATAGAAAAGTTTTTCATTCAAATAAACTTTGACAAGGTGCTTTTGAGTCTCAGTTTTGAGTGTTCAGAAAATGCAATCCTTGCGAACACTTTGGCAGTAAGTACTTAAATTTTTAAATGGGATGGGTTAGGAGTGAATACGACAATAGTTCAACGGTGGGGTTTGTTAGCGACACAGTCGCGGTAGTTTATGTTAAGCGGCCAAATTAAGTCGGTCGCGTGAATCGACGGTTTAGGTTGAGACAACACGGCCGCGTAGCGGAGGACCGTCGATTCGCGGTAACGAATTGTCAACCGACTAGCGAAACCTGTGTACATGAAATTTGTTCTTTTTTACGAAATATAATTATTTAGTGGATTAAGTCTATTATTTTGGCTACCGAGACATCCCCAACAGCAAGAAAAGGGACTCGGCGCCACCAGGGTTCGAACCTGCGACCTTTTAGTTTTCAGTCTACATCTTTAACCGTAGGGCTGTTGAGGCTATTTTATATTATCCACTTGTATGTACTTACTGTAAGCGATTACGGCAAAGAGTTCGGCGCGTCTTTGTGAATAGTTCCTAACATCTTCTACCAACTACTAAAACATAGTAATACTAGGATAATATATAGACATAATAATAGAAATAAGACTTATAACATACTCGTATAGATGTGAAACAAATCAGAAAAAAAGATGTTATATTGTGATAACAACAGGAATAATAGTTAAAATAATAATAAAAAACTTCCTCTACATATCAGCCTTCCGAGTAAACCTTCCTGAGGCTCTATTGTGAAGAATCATAGGACTGCTTCTGATAAAGATGTAAAACATAAACGCAAGCCGCAATCATCTATCATAAGCGTTAGTAAAGAAGGCATTATATAGGCCGAGTGATGACTTGCATCATCAGCATATGCGAGGGGCAGATTAGACGCGCTAATTATACTTGGGAACTATCCCGTATGTTACATTTACATCACTGTAGTTTGTTCGTTATATGAGGGTCGAGGCTAATGTTATTACTGAAGCAGCACAAAATAAATAAACAATAATGTTTTTGACTTAAATATTAAAACAGTGAACAAGTGAACAGTTTAAAAACTGTAACGGAATTTTTTTTCAGATTATTTCAGATATATTTGGCCGTTGCTAAAAATGTCATACCAATTAAGTACGACTAGTGTTAAGTTTCTAAAAACATAAATGGCATTTGAATAATTCTCTACACAACAACATTAAAATCCCGAGATTTTGTAATTTTCTCCAGATATTTCAATTTTCCGATCTGGCATCCCTACCCGCTATACCAATTTTGTATTTTAAATTAAGTTTTTCCTTTTTAAATCCATAGAGTCCATTTTTATCAATGCTTATTAAAATCACACTAGCACATACGGTCATGGCCCATAATAATGTCCGATTGTATCTAATTTTTCCCCATAGAAAATCTTCGATTTTCTGGGATGAGACGTACCTTATATTCTTTCTCAGGATGCAAGCTATTTTTGACTTACGTCGAAATTAGTTCAGCGTAGGTATCAGAAAGAGTTATTTACCTTAGTATATAATAAAATGATATTAGGATGTATGTTACAACAAAAGTATTGTTAAAGAATAAACAGCATTGGATCGGCTAGGCGTTGGCACATATCTAATAAATCATCAGTATACGGCCCATTGGTTCATTAATTACAAAATAACCCTAAGTTATGCCCCAACAAAAGTTGTAAACATAATTTACAAACATAAACACCACCCAGAGGCATCGTAACACATCCGAATTTTAACTTTCTCAGCAGTTTCTGCGAATTAACTAATCCCAATCACGGGAGAGATTTCAGAATTCGCAAAACTTTGCCGCCCAAAAGAGCGAGACAGATTCAATATTTGTATAGGCCAGAGAGGGACGGTCGCAGTTAGGGTTGCGACTACATGGGTCTGACATAATGATATATTAATTTCTGTCGCGGGCGCCATTGTTTTTGGTATTTAACGATGTGACGCATGGTCATTACGGATTCATAGTTTCATAAAGGCCCTGATTTCAATGGCGTCTGCCGCTTTGCGTTTAATGATCGGATGAATGCGTGAATCTGAATTGGGCGAGGAGATTTTTGTAACGTGCTGAAATGGGCTTCGCATTGTCTATTCGCATGTGAGTGGGCTATTATTCGAATACAATACGAAGTTCTTAACAATGATGGTACAAACTAAAATCATCTAGACAAATGGGTATATTATGATCACTTTTCTGAGCTATATCGACAATATTTGTGAGCGAAGTTATGCTAATTATTCGATTGTACAATTTCTGTGTCATATTTTTTTAATTATTATAATACCTATTGTTTTGCGTTTAGAATATCTGAAGACTGAACTCGTTAAATTCTTTTTGATCATCCATCGACACACATTACAAGAGGTAAATTAACACATACGAATAAGCGTTAAACGAATGTTTTGGTTAACATAAAATTTTAATAATTTTCAATACGGAAACTGTCAAACGTAGTAGCCGTCGTCGTAAAGAATTAGTTATCAGACACATATTTTGACTAAGGTGTAGAGTTTGTGAAGGTAGAGTTAGTGAAGTTAGGCCTTGTAGACTTATGGCGTGTTAATGACAGTGGTCTTGGCAACATTTTACATGAAAATGTTTTTGGTGGCTATTAAACGTAAGCATCCGCTATGAAAGGATTTTTGAATATTCAACCCCTAAGTTGAAAAATCAAACTTAAAAAAAGCTAGTGCCTAATAAAACTTCTGGAATAAGAAATATACTTAACAAGTTTTTTTTTTAATAAAGATGTTATTTCTAATCTTAACTATCTTTCGTGTCATATTGTTTTCAGTATGAAAATTTCTAAATCTAGACCTTCTGAAGGCCGAAATCTTAACTACTTAAATTGATGGTGGCTCGTAAGAAAATATTTTAATGGAACTTCTTATGAAAAGAAGGTCGTGCAAACAACTTTTCTTTCTGTTAAATTAGATTTTCGTAGCGATCTTTGATCGTTTTTCTTAATCACTAACGTTTTGTCCGTATTATTTTCAGATATTTTTAATATTGTCCGCTTGAGATGTTCCTCATTCTCATTCTCCCATTGAAAAGGGATGATTCTGTGTAGTTAGAAGTAAGAATTGGATATGAATTAGGTGAGTAGGTAGTGTATCTAATACGGTCTACTATGTCAAATGAAATGTCTCGGAGGAAATACGTTTCGGACAAGGCATGGTGTACTACTTTGTATTTAGGTAATCTTCAGAAAGTTGTCTTTAGAAAATTTTTCCTGAAGAATTCAAAAGCCGACTTATAAGTTAAGGAACTGGATCTAAATATCAACAATTCCAACTAAAACAACTATCGTGGTACGAACTTTTCTTCTTCCTCCTAGCGTTTGTCCCGACTTAGGCCAGGGTCCGCTACTACGTGGTACGTACTCGTATAATTTTTTCAAAATTATGAAATTATGTCATTAAACCACGAAACAAGTCTAAAATCTTTAGTGGGATAGATATTGTTGTATATACTTACTCATACTAATGGGAAAAAATACAATGTCAACCAAGTAAGGTGCATATAGACATCATTGATAGATAGACATAGAGCAACTGCTGAGTTTCTTACCGGCTCTTCTCAGCAGAATCTGCATTCCGAAACGGTGGTAAATTTATGACGTGTCATAAGAGCTACAAGTTAGCCTACATGAAATAAATAAATTTTGAATTTGAATTTGAATTGTATATTATTCTGGTGGGAGGCTTGGCCGTGGCTAGTTACCACCCTACCGTCAAAGACGTGCTGCCAAGCGATTTAGCGTTCCGGCACGATGGCGTGTAAAAACCGATAAGGGGTATAGGTTGAATGTACACTGCCATACCCCTTCCAAGTTATCCCGCTACCATCTTAGACTGCATCCTCATTTACTATCAGGTAAGATCGCTGTCAAGGACTATCTTGTCATTAAATAAAAATAAAAAATATTTCAAAATAATATTGAGCAGGACCAAACTGACCTGAATTTTTGAAAAAAAAATGCAAACATTTTTTAGAAAAAGTCAGAAGATTTGCAACGTAAATGCTGATGCGGCACGATAAATGCCCTTAGCTAGCGGAAAGATTTTCTAATTTCTGCACAAGTCAGAAGGCTCTATTGGCGATGCGCTCGATTATGGAGCGGGAAACAAAAAGCCTTGCCACGGAGTAATTTGTTAATGCTAGCGAAAGGAGGGCACCGCGTATATCTCTTTGCGCCACATCACCGGCTAATTTGGCCGCACAAAGGGGTGTGCTGGAAAATGCGCTAATTAAAAAGCGACGTCACAACTCATAGCTGGCGGAGTCGTTTGTGTTATTGATACGACTTTTAATTTGGACCCTGACATGTCTGTGCTTTTCAACACGACGGCGCGCTTTGACGGCGCTCTGAGCTCTGCTTGAACGATCTATTGTTGCGGATCTGTGGTAGAGCATTAAAACTATAGGATACTGGCTTCTGCCCGCGACTTCGTCCGCGTGGAGTTAGTTTTTAAAAGTCCCCCGGGAACCTAATGTTTTTTCCACGATAAAATAGCCTGCGTCAGGTAGGTATTCGCCAGGTAATTAACTATACCCATGAAAAACCCTACCCGTTGCACTATTGTCGTACCCACTCTTAGCACAAGCTAATTCCACTTATTCGGAGGGGATAGTAGGATATTAGTCTGCTTGGCTAATATAATTTTAAAAAAAATCACGTTGATTTGTTGCTGCGTGATTGAAGGACAAACCAACAAACAAACACACTTATGTATTCATAATATTAGTAGGAACTAGTCAATTGAACTCAAATTTTCTATGGACGCTTACGGTAGGAACCAGTGACCTTTTAGTTTTCAATCCGCACCTATAACCGTTAAGCTATTGAGGCTTGTGTATGTATAGATATTGTAAACTTCTTAACATGTAGTACATAACTTTGAAAAGTTAGAGGTTAGCTGGGATTTGAACCTCGGCCCTTGTAAAGGTAATCGATGTCTTAAACACTAGGTTATCACGCTATAATATTAATTTTATCATGTAGTGAGACTAAATCTAGCTATGAGTAGGTATACTTGATCGGGCACTGAAACGGAAGGCTTTTGATATTGATATCCTTGTTTAAACAACCCTTACTCATTAAGCAGCTGCGCTATATTAGTACCTAGTGAGCCATTATATAATTATTTTCACTTACCGTCATATATTTAAAATTTGTTGTTGGAAAAGTTGTTGTCCTGTGAGGCTCGGACCTCAGCTTAAGCCCACACTAGAGGAGCGACTTTTCTTAATAGTCTGCGATGTCTTTAGGCCCACTCAAGAGAGACTTTTCTTAATGGTCTCCGATTCTTTTAAGCCCACTGTAGAGAGCCTTTTTCATGATCTGCGATGTTTTTAGACCCACACTAGAGAGACTTTTCTTTAAGGTCTGCGATGTTTTTCAGGCCCACTCTAAAGAGTCTTTTTTAATGGACTCCGATTTTTTTAAGTCCACTCTAAGAAGTCTTTTCTTTATGGTCTGCGATGTTTTAGACCCACTCTAGACAGACTTTTCTGTATGGTTTCGAGATGTTTTAGGCCCACTCTAGAGAGATTTTTCTATATGGTCTGCGATGTCTTTAGGCCCACTCTAGAGAGACTTTTCTTAATGGTCTGTGATGTTTTAAGGCCCACCGTAGAGAGCTTTTTCTTAATGATCTTTATTGGACACTTAGGTTTACAATAAACAATCAGGATACAAGAAAAAGATACTATAAAAAAAAGGAAACAAAGAGATTTTAATGCCGGC
The DNA here is from genome assembly GCA_038048805.1 of Hipparchia sbordonii. Taxonomy (NCBI): domain Eukaryota; kingdom Metazoa; phylum Arthropoda; class Insecta; order Lepidoptera; family Nymphalidae; genus Hipparchia; species Hipparchia sbordonii. The sequence continues at coordinate 9,932,252 of JBBIWI010000010.1, read as the reverse complement.
ATCATTTCCAACGTTTGTGGAAGATTTGCGGACGTTTCAATGGTGTTTTTTCTTTCGTCGACGTTTTTCCAATTAGCGTGTCTGTATGGCCGAGAATTAGCCCCTGTGCGGATTCTTCAAACCGCCGTCATTCAATTTTCTCTCAACTTTAGGGTCACCAGATGAGAATAGTAACATTAAAAAAATATATTCAAATCGCTAAGTACATCGGTTTGTGCGATAGAATGACACACATAGCCAGACGGACAGAAAGACACACATACAAATGTCTCCTTTTTTTTAAAGAATATCAGCCAAGCCGAACTTGAGTGATGTTGTCCTCTCCCCTCCAAATAAGTGGAGTTACTGATGTTAGGAGTGGGTACGACAATAGTGCAGTGGGTGGGGATTGAACCTGCAACCTTTAAGTTTTCAGTTCGCACCTGTAACCATTGGGCTATTGAGGCTTAAACAACAAACAACAAATAAAGCGGACAACCCGATATCTCGATTTTAAATGTAGGTACTTCATAATGGCTGTCTTCACTTTAGCATTTGAACCGTAGAGATGCCACATGGCATGGCGCTATGCCGGAAAACTATGCCCAGAAGTGGGGCCAGCAATGGGTTGTGATGAATGAATGAATGGACTTTAGGCTATTTTGTTTTGTTATGATTTTTGTGTGATCTTTTGTATTATTTGGTTGTATTGGTTAAATTCTAATCTTTTCTATTTATATATATCTAATTTTAGTGGAAAAGTGCAAATGCAAGCCCTAAGCCTCGACTTGAGGTCGGAACTCGGAGAGCAATGGAACTTTGTTCAACAAAAAACTCTTTGGATTATTGTCATGCTTTATGAACATTAGACGAGATTTTAAAATAGCTTTGTAACATTTGTTTTAGCTCGGTTATTTTTAAAATTATTTGTTACATTTTTCTAACTCTACCTACTGGATAGATATGGTATAATGTAGGTAATGTACATTTTAGAACTATGCTATAACCACTTTATAATTTTACCTTACTTTAAGGGGAAGCTCGAATTTCTTTCTTAGAGATAAGTATCACCTGTGTCCACTTCTTCTAATAATGTTTTCTTGTGACTGTTTATATTTATATGTACATAAGTAATAAAAATAAAATAAAAATTGTACTTACCTACTACGATAAAAAGACATTAGTAAACAGAAAACAATCGATATCGTGTAATTATCCTTACTGGATAGAAAAAGAAACGACCTTAAAAGTACAACATAAGATATAACGGAAAACACCAACACACAAGTAGATAATAAGTATCTACATTATACAGAGTAAAGGCAAAGATGGCTGACCATATCCCGTTGGATACAGACGACGCTAGGCCGCAGCGTGTGGGCGTTTCTCACATGCCACCGGGATGAATGAAAGCTGAACACCACAAGTAAGCGGCTACCAGCAATAATTTAGAAAAAAATTAGTAGCAGACTATAATAGGGCTAGGAAAATTAAAAGGGAAAATTCATAAATATATTATGAAGAAAAACATGCGCAAAAAAACGAAGGAAAACTATTCGCAACATACGCAACAACAAACAATACAACAATGCCCAATTATGTTGTAACAGAAACAAAAAAAAACGCAAGTTCTATTACAAAAAGCTCTTAATTATGACAAAAAGCAGCGATCACAACAATGATATTTCCTATTGCCAGGCAACATTAGAGCCTAGAATATTCCTCTTTGTGCGCCGCCATAGCGCTGCTTTTGTTGTCAAGGTACAGTGGTACGTAGTATGATGCACTCGAACCAGCTCATTATGGTGTTTCCCGCGTCATTTCCTTCAGACATACTCGAAGAGCTGGAGAATGAATTATATTTCAAAAATCAAAATCAAAATTTATTTATTTCATGTAGGCCAACTTGTAGCTCTTATGACACGTCATAAATTTACCACCGGTTTGGAATGCAGATTCTGCTGAGAAGAGCCGGCAAGAACAGTTGCTCTTTTCAAAAAAAAAAAAATTTTTTTAACAATGGTTAACAAAACTATGCTATGCACACAGTGTTTCCACAAAGAAGTTTCAAAAATGCACACCTACCACAACCTAACACATGTTAAGATGGGTAGACACTTTTATTGAAATTAATATTATCAATATTATTAGAATGCAGAATGAGAAAGCTCATAGTTTAGCATGCTAGCCAAGTGCGGATTGGACTAAAACACCTCAACTCTCAGACATGCAGGTTAAAGAAGTGTAATGTATTGTAGGGCATAATTATGCAAGGAAGCTGTTAAAGCTGTCAAACTATTGTCGAATAAATTACTCTCGAGTTCAACGCTACGCTTGAAGTTTTACTTATATATCACAAGTGGCGCAGTCGGTAGGATCCGCACCTACGCTCCCATAGGGAATCTGATTGGAAATCATAGGTTCCCTATAATACATCGACCGTAGCAATTAACATAGTCGTATGTGAAAAATCACTACTTTAGGGTACGGCCATTCAAAGTTTCAAATATGTGAAAAGTGAAGAATAGTCAATATACCTAATTTTTGCACTTGCAAAAACCAAAGATGGTTGGTTGATTTTAAAAGTTTCATAATTGGTGGGAGCATTGCTATTTTTATTCTAAGACCTTTAATGCAATAAAATGAAAATCGTTAAAATGTAGATCCGACACTGTTAATTGCTACGGTCGACATTATGAATATATCCTACATTACACACACATTATATTACATGTAAATCAAAATCAAAATTTATTTATTTCATGTAGGCCAACTTGTAGCTCTTATGAAACGTCAAAAATCTACCACCGGTTCGGAATGCAGATTCTGCTGAGAAGAGCCGGCAAGAAACTCAGCAGTTGCTCTTTTCAAAAAAAATTTTTTTTTTTTTTTTTACAATTGTTAAAAAGAACTAGGCTATGCACACAATGTTTCCACACAGAAGTTTCAAAAATGTACGCCTGGAGCAACCAAAGACATGTTAACATGGGTAGACACAAAGCAGACCCATTCCCGTTGGCGGCACCCGTTCACGAGCATGACGCATGATCCAGCCATTGCCTCGCTCAACCATATTTGAGGGAACGTAACAACCCGCACCACACGACACCACCACAGAAATGTTTAAGTGAGCATGACATACTTAGGCTACCCATGTTAAGGCATCGAATTAAATATTAATATTAAGATAATCATTTTAAGACATAACTGAGACACAAATAAAGTGGAAACACTGGACACTGTAGAAAGAACTTATAGGGAAGCTGGCAAAAGAAGCCATTCTAGGTGTAAGATCTAATTATACGAGAAAATATCAGTAATAATATGATATATTACACAATTTATTTTATTATATTATAGTATATAAAGATGTACATAGCTAAGATAGCTGCAATTGACTTTAAGTAAACATAGACAGTAGTAGTATACTAATTCAAAATGTAGTGGTTCTAGGATCAGCGTTGTTCTTAATTTAGCTCGTTTAAAGACATTTTATAAATGTAGATTTTTATGTTATCTAAGGTTTTGAAAGTTTAATCACTTTGATAAAATCGTTCGCTAGCTCGTGGTTCATCTTGTTTGAATACACATAATATTTTGATGGAAGCTTGTTAGTGAATTTCTTCGTATTGTGACATCTTAAGATATACGAGTAAGCCCTGCGTAAAGTAACTATTGAAATAGACCTTTTATAAGAAAAACAATGACTATTTTTGAGATTTTTCTTAGCAAGAAAAAGAAATGTAAGAAATAATGTTTTAGCAAAAATAATCATAACTAATGATTTTCTTTTAGTTCCTAAAGCTATTTAAAATTTAAAATGTTCTAAGTTGTTAAGTAAATTCATTTTAGATAGCTTCTACAAGTTATAATTGGCTTTTTATGACACTGAAATTCTGTACTGTTCTTAGTAGCTTGCTTTCTTCTTTTTATTTGCATATTAGTAGATATATATAGCATATACCTCATCAGTTTAAAATTAAATCAACTACCATCGTAATAATTTTTTTTTGGACTAAGGGCAACTAGGTAATTTCCACAAACATTTAAGAGGTAATTTCATTAGAATAACAGAATAGAAAAGTTTTTATTCAAATAAACTTAAACTTTTATTTTTTATAAAGTGTAGATTTTGATGAAAGTTCACAATATATCACAAATGCACATAGGCTATATTTTAAAGAATTTCCGCGGGAATCAAAAACCTCTTATCTGCACGGACGAAGTCGCGGGCATCAATTATTAGTATAACATAATATACTGTCGGGGCAATTTGGGAATTTATTATTTCTGAATTGTCTCTGGTCTGTTCTGGTGGGAGGCTTTAGCCGTGGCTAGTTACCCGACCGTCAAAGACGTGCCGGCAAGCGATTTAGCGTTTCGGCACGATGGCGTGTAGAAACATATCAGAGGTGTGGGTCGATTGTACACTGCCATACCCCTTCCAAGTTAGCCCGCTACCATCTTAGACTGCATCATCATTTAACACCACGTGAGATCGCAGTCAATGACTAACTTGTCATCGAATAAAAAAAAAGAGTGAGAACCTATAAAAGGGAGAACTTAAAATGTAACTTCATATTCATATTTTTTCAGGTCCACGTATCGAGCCTGTGAATGGAGAAAGCATCAAGAATTAAAAGCCTTTTAATGACGGTCTGCGTCGTGCCATCGACTTTCGGAGGGTGCTATGCAGGAAAACATCAGCAACAACAATAAACACTGCTTATAATATTTCTCTTAAATAAATAATAAATAAAAATTTAATAAAAGGTAAACTTCTTGCTCCGCCTTTTCAGATGTCCACTTTTATTTCTTTGTTATCAGCTATTTTTAACCGACTTCCAAAAAGGAGGAGGTTATCAATTCGGCCGGTATCTTTTTTTTATATATTTCAAGATCTTTATTTTTCTCAAAATCCTGAAATACAAAATTCAGTGTGCGATTCTCTAAAAATGATTGCTACAGTGTAACGATTGCAGCTGACGACTGTAGTGATTATGATTAGTTAAATGATGCAGTTTTAGCAGAATTGGCTAGCTGTTCTTTTAAATACAGATATGATCCAAACACGTCCGCCATTTTGCTTTTTTTCTCACTAAAGCGGTCGCGCATGAAACCCGTCTTAATCAATAGCTGTTATCAATACAATCAAGTACCTACCTATTACAAAAAACAAAATTTTCTAATGCTTATTTCACAGATACTTAAGCTATCTCGGACTCGGACTCAAGGCGCCATCAATCAATATTAATGCAGCTATTTAATACCTGTATATTTCAGGTTTTATATGTGCCCGCTATTAAAAAAAAATTGCGGACAGTTGAATGATCAAATCTTCAAACCCCTTTGTTTTTAGTGTATCCGAAGGGTTAAGCAACTGAACCCTATTACTATGCTGTCGTCCGTCCGTTTGTCTATCAACGGACTGTATCTCATGAACTGTAATAGGTTGAGAGTTGAAATTTTGCAGAGAATGTGTCTGTTGCCGCTATAAAAACAAATAATAAAAATAAAAAATAATTAAAATCAAAGGGAAGCCCCCTATTAGAAACGTTTTTTTTTTTGGACGTTTAGATACGGAACCCTTCGTATACAAGTCCGACTCGCATTTGACCGGTTATCCTATTAATCCTATTATCCTATTAATATTATAAATGCGAAAGTTTGTTACTCAATCACACCGCAACCACTGAACCGATTAGGGTGAAATTTGGCACAGAGATAGATCATAGTCTGGAATAGGACATAGGCTACTTTTTATTCCAGGAAACGAGAGTTCCCGCGGAAATAAAAAACGTCAATCCACGCGAACAAAGTCGCGTGTATTAGCTAGTTTATAATAACTTTTGTGAAAATGCTCAGTCAATTATTATAGCACGGCACCGCATAACCCCGTCCCACTGAGTGCTGTTCTCTTAAAACCATAGATGGTTTATCCGAGCGAGCAATATAAAACACCCGTGCACAATCGATGGCGATGATTGTTACATAAATATATCTTTTATGTGACCCCGCATTCTCTGCGGTGATGCCTTTTGTTCCGGGGAAACGGCTAGCGTTTAGCCACTCACATTAAAACTTCATTTTACTGGGTCGGTGCAGAAATTCGCTCGTTCCCCATACATCCAGCCATGACCGCCGATTTTTCGTAAGCGACATTTTTACCTAAATTGAGTTTTTATTGCAAACGGTATTTTAAACTAAAGGACTAGGGTACCTACATCGAATTCCTATGAAAATAACATACTTGAAGTTAATCAATACTAACATCATAGACATATAACGCCATTATAAATGTAAGTTAGGACCGGGAGAGTGACATAGGAGTTTTTATACCGAAAATCCTTTGATTTTCGGTATAAAATCTCTTTAGATTCCGCGGGATTTTTAACACTAAATCGAAGCGAACGAGCAAAGCGGCGGGTATCAACTAGTATGTTATATTTCCGGGAAATATTGATATGCCTAAGTCCTTTATGCCTAAGTCCAGTTTAAAATATCTTTTGCAATAAAAAATGCAATTTAAGTAAAAATGGTCATGTTGTTGTATGACTCTTTTGTAATGGTGATAACTGTTATATTTATGAAAATATTAATCAATATCATCAAAAAACTATTATTTCTTGTACTAATTCTTCACCAGTGCAACTTTGATAGGTACCGTAAAACTTGGAAACGTGATACTTTAGAAGATGTTTTTTTATCCAATATTACTGGTTTGTATTGATGCCCTGCTATACCTAAACACATACATAGACACATACACAGAGTATTTGAAAAAAAAAATGGCCCTCTGAAGGTAAGCTAGTCTTCATTCTAAAATATTCGAAATTATTTTGTTTCTTCGCTGTATTAATGTTTGCTAATGCTAAGTAAATCCGAAACAATTAAATAAACTGCAACAGCTCGCGAACAGTTTTTATTTCCCGTGTCTACACATTGCGACAAAGTAACAACTACCTAATTAGCAGCCAAGGAACATCAAAAGGGGTACAGTCATCAACTTTAATTGGCACATCGGCGCCCCACGTGACGATGCCTGCGCCGCCGGTACAATCGGGAAAAAAGTGGCAATTCCCGACCACTCTGGTGCATTGCGCTAATTAAGGTGCTACAATCGGGGGCGATAGTTCACTTTCGGGTTCCGTAAATCGAAAATTGTGTCCTCACCAATATAATCAATGCGAAACTGTGTATGTTTGTCGGTTTGTTCTTCAGTCACGCAGCAACGAAGCAATGGGTCGATATGATTTTTTTGCATGGGTATAGTTCGGGACATGGAGAGTGGCAAAATATGTTACATTTAAACTGGAAAAACATAGGGATCCCGTGGGATTTTTAAAAACCTTTCTCCACAGGTACAGAGTTGTGAGCAATAGCTGGAAGTAAGTATAAAGTAAGTATTTTATTTATTTATTTTATTTTTAAGAAACCATACAATGTTATAAAAGATGAAAGGCAATACAGATATATATATAATACTTAAACCTTAATTGTCTCCAATGAAACTTTAGCACTTTACATACATAATTATAATCCGACAACAGAACAATCGGGTATAGCAGCATACGAAAACAAAAACGATAGGTTATAATTTTTTAAACAAAAACATACCGAAAACCGACTAAAGCATTGCTAGTCGGTTTAGACAAGATATCTTTAATTGCTAATTTATATTTGGAGAGAGAGATATTTTGGAGAGAGATTTTGGAGAAAAGTGAAAGTTTATACGTATAGTTTTGTCTGGTGGGAGGCTTTGGCTGTGGCTAGTTACCACCCTACCGTCAAAGACGTGCCGCCAAGAACTTGGCGGTTTTGGTTAAATGTATACTGCCATACCTCTTTCAAGTTAGCCCGCTACCATCTTAGACTGCATTTACCATAAAGTGAGATCGCAGTCAAGGACTATCTTGTCATTAAATTAAAAAAAAAAAAAATACGGAACCATTCATAAAACTACAATCACCCTTGAAACTATTTTTCTCGTTGGCACACCACCCACTGAAAAGAGTTCTAATTGGAAATTTACACTGCAGCCGCAAAGTGCGCCATTGATGTTTGTTGTTTACAGTGTTTTTGATATCCACACTGCGATCGGTGACGCGGCGCCATTTCGAATTACTCGCGGCTTTAAAAATATTTATTTGCTATAGAAAAAAGGCGTTGGTAGGTTATTGACACCTGGCAATAATAGGAATTGTAGCTGCACGAGCGCTGTAAGTGGTTATTATAACACTACAAGTGTCACGGCTTGATAATTGGCGGCTCAGGTCTGTATCTATCATAGATAGGTATCAGTGGTAGATATGTTAGGGCAGTGGTGCCCAAAGTTAATAAGACCGCAACTCATCTAACAAAAAGTTCCAAATTCGGCACTCACCTTTTGGTTTTCATGAAGGTATAAAGGGGCATAAGTATATAAATGAAGGACTGTTCAAACAAGAAATAAAAAACATTCAGTTCCACTTTCGATTTATTTATTATTTATTTATACAACTTCATTGCATGAAAAAATAATAACAAAATTTATAAGTAAATAAACAGTAACACAAAAGGTAAAATGTAAAACGACACACGATGTAAAATGTTAATATTTAAATACTAGGAGTGCTATTTTTTATAAGAAGGATGCATTTATTTCCTATTTTTTGTCATTGTAGCCTTGGCATCAACTTCAATTTTAGTTAATTTTAATCGCAACGCAATATTTACCTAATTTACAGGTCCCACCCCCAGTATTCACTTGTGACCCACAGTGGGTCGCGACCCATACTTTGGGAACCTAAGAATTAGGGGATTGTGATTGCACTTGTCTAAATCCTTAGTCACACTATAATCCATTTTTCCTTAGCTCTTTTATGGCCGATTTCAACGTAAAATAAGTCTTAGCCAAGCGTATAGATATTTTGACAGTTTTTGTATTAAAAACTGTCAAAATATCTACCAAAATATAAAACTTACGCTCCGATAAGACTTATTTTACGTTGGTGAAATGGTTTCTCGCAGAAAGATGTAAGCGACTCGCAAAACACAGGGGCAATTTGGGAATTTATAATTCCTGAATGGTCTGGTGAGAGGCTTTGACCATGCCTAGTTACCACCCTACCGTCAAAGACGTACCGCCAAGCGATTTAGCGATCCGGCACAATGACGCGTAGAAACCGATTAGGGGTATGGGTTGAATATGTACTGCCATACCCCTTCCAAGTCTCGCTACCATCTTAGACTGCATCGTCACTTTTACCATTACCAGGTAAGATCGCAGTCAAGGACTATCTTGTCATCGAATAAAAAAAAATTACAAGATGGCACCTATACCTACTTGACAGATCAGCTATGGTATTTCATCACAGTCAATGTGCGTTCACTTTAGGTGCTTCCATCACGTATTTATCAGGAATGAATACCTTCAATTCGTTGTTGGAATGGCGGCTAATCTGTGTAGTCGGCTAGGATTAGCATTAGCATGCAAACGGTCGCAGCCCGACTATCGGACGGCTAGCGGTATTTAGGAGATGCTGTTTATCTAATCTCCGTTTGTTCGCACTTGTCGAGTGGAATTACGAAGTTGGCTATTCTAAAGCACAGATAAATTATATGTTTAAAAAGAGGTAGATATGTTGTATCTAGGACTTCATTGTGGAAACACTGTATACATAGCATGGTTTTGTACAATAGGTATTGTATAAATTTTTTTTGAAAAGGGCAACCGCCGAGTTTATTGCTGGCTCTTCTCGGCAGGAAGGGAATTCCGAACCAGAGGAAGATTCATCGACGATTCAAAAGCACTTGTAAAAGTTTACTTGAATAAAAAATATTTCTATTCTATTCTATTCAAGCATGCGTTAAATGAAGCACGTAATGCTTGGTATTTGTCTGAATCTGGGCTCAGTCGCTCTTGTCTAAATAGACTACATATACGTCATTGCTTAATACGCGTTTGAATTGCATATCTCTTCAAAATGCCATGCAAAAGATCACATCGATCCGTAGCTGTGTTGCAGCATTATTGAAGGACAAACCAACAAACAAACACACTTTCGCATAAATTAATAAGGATTATATATGAGAAAGGATAAGGTTTGCACTTTATTTGTGGGATTGTCTAAAATTTATTGCTACAGTGATAATCGCAATCACTTCTGATTGGTTGGTACTCGCTCGCTGTTGGTTAAAATGCATTGATGCAGCAAGAACGCCATAAATTCAGCCAATCAGAGGTGGTGCGATCGTCACCTTGTATGTACCATTTTTAGACAGTCCCTCAGCCAATCAAGAAATTATTTGATCCGAATTAAAATATACTATTTGAATGAATAGAAAGGCTGTGTTCTTTAAATTTAATTTAGCATTGTCATTTGAGAATCCAATCAATACAGACACTGAAGGGACCCAGTGAAAGCGTCGGGACAAAGGGAGTAGCAGGTGGACCAAACAAGGCGTCCGACCTTAACGGATCGAAGGGCTGTGTCTTAAATGTCTTTTAGTAGACAGGGATGCGATGATTAAATGTAGATATATAACTGACTTCTTATAGCTAAGGGCAATCTATAATTAGCCCGCAAGTACTTATTTCATTACGTCACATCTACGGCAAACTTACGAATCTACAAAACGTCAGTGAAGTTCTAATAGTGCGTATATCATTTTGGCATTCGAAGAAGATACCTACTATTGTGTGTCTTTTGTAGGCGTAGAGTAAGTTTGTAGGTAATCAAATCAATTTAAATAGTTATTTTTTCATCATTACATTTGACACACGGCTTTCCATTTCCTTCCTCTGATTTTAGATTTTGACAATTTTGACACACAATTTTTCATCGAATGGCATTAAAATGCTAAAACCACCTAAACTGATTTACGAAAGTTACATTCTCTTGGCAGAATAAGAAAAGGGGAGCGTTTTGTAAGCATAGAAAAAGTGCATTTTTTTAAAGAAAAGTTTATATATTGCAAATCTAATGTACATAATACCTCTAACACAAAAAAAAAAGCAAAATAAAACCAATTTTTTTATGCTTTAAAACACTGTCGTATCATTTTTATAAACTCTGCTAAGTATAACTTAGCAGAACCATTGGATATCTTGCTGCATTGGATTCCGTCGATTGAAGCTCCTGAAGACTTATCGGCGACGAAGCGCCGGTCAACTGCAGACTTTAATATTTGGAGCATCATCACGAGGTTACCTGTTCGTCGGTAGGTATTCTACAGGAACTCTCCTGTAGAATACAGGAGAGTAAGGAAAATATTCAAGCTTAGTTCCACCGTAACCTTACTACCATTGAACTGCAAGGCATAGCTCTTCACGATTAGTAGGTATTTACCTTGCACGCGCAAGCTCTTTGCTTCTAGGTACTTAGTTGGCATGAGACGGGTGCTGTCTAAGCGCTTTGCTTCGGTCCTAATATGCACCGTTAAAAGTTTCAAATTCAGTTTTTCCGATTAGGCTATAACTTGGGCACCTTTAAATAAAGACTGAATAGGCATTTTCTTGGCAAGTGCGCCTCATCTTATTATTATTTGAAAAAAGGTACTTATAAGGAAGACTGACAAAATAGGATAGGTAACTCTGATTGGCTGGTAGTTACTCTCCCGCTAGTTCATAAAATGGACGCAGTAGGAACGCCATAAATTCGACCAATCAGAAATGATTGCAATCATCACTCTGATGCGATAAATTTTGATCAACGTTTAAAAATCACAAAGGAATGACAAATTAAAATTATCGAAAAAAAAAAAACAAATTAAAATGAACTCGAGCCACAAAATGATCGATGGTATCTAAAACATCAACACGTATTAATTTGTCAAACAACCCTTCATTGCTGCGGCGACGCGCCTCCTGTTGACAAAACTTTATTACCGAAAAGTGGACAATATTGTACCAAATCGCGCTTTTTTGTTAACCCGCCGCGCACCGGGTCTATTCACAGAAATGATCTAGTTTTGACCCCATAATACAGTCCGCGGGACAATAGAAACACGAAATTCTGGTTTTTGGTATTATAGTCTTTAAATTGTAATTTTTGGTCGTCAAATATAAAATTGAACATATACGATGAAAGCTCCTAAATAAAGTATACTGATAGTTACTGTTATTACTTTACATTTAAGCTGAAATCTATAGACTCTCACTCTGCTCAGACAATAACACAGATACAGAAAACAGAGATAAAACGAGATAGATTTATGTCGGAGCATATTTGTGTCTCTTTTTAACTCTTGAGTCCGAGCTATGTCAGAGAGATCTATAGATCTCAGCAGTAGTGTATAATTGGGGATTCTGTATCACTCTCGCTACGCTCGCTCGCTTCGCTCGCCGTGATACAGAATTCCCCAATTCTACACCACTGTTCTTAACATCACATTAAATATATGGAATGTGCCTAAATCCAAGCATGCATTTTGAGCAAACTACACACATGGTTTTACGACCTATATATTCTATTTACTCGAGCAAATATGGTAATAAACCTACTAGTAAACCTTGATTTTCAAAAGTACTCTTCAAATGTAATATTTTTTACAACAATATGAAAAAATCTATTATGTTTTCAATATAATCAATAAATTAAAAGAAGCGGGCAATGCATTATGAAAATTAAACAAGCATATTAATCATCTAAAACTTTATTGTTTACACACCACTTTTTTAAACAAGTTACATTTTTCAGTGCACAGATTGTTGGATGATAAAAACAACTATATATGTCAGAATGTGAATCATACAACTTATACAATGTTAACAAACTAGGACATCCTTTATCTTCTAAATTATGTATGTTAGGATTATTTAATATATCTTTTAACCATAATTGTTTTTCAATGCCTTTACAGTAAATATCATTATGTTTTAGAATATGTATTAGATGGCATTTATAGTTCTCGTAAGGTACGATTCCCTCGCTCCACGTTATTTTTCTATTCTTTTCAATCCAATTAACCTGTTTCTTTTCTGTATCTGTGAGCCATTCATAGGAATATGGTGGTTTGATTAACATTACTTGAACTCGATCATTATACACTATAGCAATCTCTTTAGGTAGAAAGTAATTCTGATCATTTTTAAAACCTTGAACATCCACAATAATTTTCATGATAGTTTTCGGACAATGTTACTCAGCGGTCTATACTCTACAAGACGATCGTTTATAATTAAACAATAAGCACTGGTATTGCTCGGAATTTCCTGAGAAGTTTCAATTTCCAGACGAACATCAACTGGACCAGTTTTTAAGTTTTCGTTTTGTCTGGAACAGTCTATGACAAACAAAGGCGCTTTTTCCTTAAATGTATGAAGATCAAGCAACGGATCAATAGGAAGGTTGTAAAATGACTGACGAAACTTAGCGTACATGTCGTATAATATACTGTATTTATTTTCGTCAAACTTGAGATTTAAAGCATCATACGGATAATAGTGAGAATTCAGAAATAATGTAACATTGGTTAATGAACAATGATCGAATATTGTGCTGTCTTTGTTTTTAACGTTTTTTCTATTAGTTTGCATGCCAAATATAACATATCGAGGTTTTTCTAATTGAGAAGCCGTCTTTAACGCCCATGAATGTTTTGTAGTTTTAGGCAATAATGGATATTCATATAAATCCCAATTTCTAAATGCTATTTGTATAGGATTATCTTTTTCTAATTTTTTTAGAAGTATTAATCTTTGCTGATCTGATACTTTAATATGAGGAACTCGCCACTGAATTCTCTGTATATCAATGTCTACAGTATCATCGTTACCCATGACAACACTATTTATGTTAGTGCTGCCTCTATTAAGTATGAGTTCATGTTTACAGTTAATTATTATTTTATTATAGTCTTCAGCAAAACCTAAAATCTTATTCAATGGTATTAAAGCATTAAAATTTCCATTTTGATTTTTAAATCCGTCTATATTCCAACCCCACACAGCAGCCGCTTTATCATCACCGCTATTCATTGAAATGAAAGATTTTATTGTTGTAGTTATTCCAACATTTCTAATACGATCGATTTCAACACCATTTATTTCATATCGGATGTCTTGGAAAAGAAATGCAATTGCATTATTACTGAAGTCAACGCTTTTCTTTTGAACTTTGCCAGCTTGATCTTTATGACTCACCGAAACTTTTCCTTCGATGTAAATGGAACTAGCTGATGGTAACACGTAAATATCTTGCTGGTGAATAGGTATCCGAATTTCATCATTTTCGTTGAAACTATTATTATATGGGTTATATGTATGAATCTCATAACTCTCTATAGAGTTATCGAATTCAGGTAAATTGTTAATCTGAAGGAGGCTCATACTTTAAAGCCAAGGGCCTTAAGAAATTGCTTATTACTCTGACTAATTTTTTTATATACTCTCACACGTCTACTTTGTTTTACACTTTCCTTGGTAATAGCTTTCTTAATTGTTGGGTTATACTCTTTATAATAATTTATACTTTTGTTAAATACGATCATTTTGATTTTTTCAAATGAAGACACAAAACAATAGTTTCACTATTAAAATTTATATTATTGCCTTCCAAATCCAAAATTTTTATTGTTATCGATGAAATTATCTTTCTTTTAATAGGAAAATATATAACATTACTTGGAAATTCTATAAATCTATGACTAGGAGGAATGTTTGGCACAAACTCGTAAATAATATGTGAAGGAGAACCGTTAGTGTACGAACTCTGCACAAGATCACATTCGATCCTTATGACAGATAGTGGTAGAATGTTAACTGATGCTGTTGATTCATGCCATTTATTTGCTTTTAGTTTTTCTCTCGAAAACCCTAACATAGGTCCAATACTATTTTCTGAATCAAAGTTTATAGTTTCAGTACAGTACAAAGAGCATGTCATTGTATTGATGTTAGATTTTATTTGAAATTCACAATTTTCAACTCTTTCTTTCAAGTATTCATACAAATCTTGTAAATCATAAGCACCTGGTGGAATAAGAATTCTTTTTTTTTCTTCTCCATATTCAAACACATTATTATTACAGTCTACATTTGGAATTGAATTAAACGCAGAAAAATATACTAAACCACACTCATATTCGTCTTCTAAAATAAGAGGAGGGGCGTAAGTTGATTCTAGAATAGATTTGTTGCCCACAATCGTGAGTGTAATAGACATGATGATTGAATGAATTTATATATTATTGCCTCATCTATTTATTTAGAATTTTTGTTCCAAAAATTAATTAGAAATTTGATACAAAGATGTCCACAGTTAAAAGAGTTAGATCCTTGATAATTGTCATAATTATAATTAATTTTCGATCCCACATACTTTACAAATTCTTTAGGCGGTTTTAAATTACCATAACTATCAAAGTATTCAATGTAATTATTTATCTTTGCATAGGCTACCCAATGAGTTCCAGGATTTTGAGAACTATCTAAGTTGATGATACCACACTCTTTTTGAAAAGGATATTTTGGTAGTTCATTTCTCATAAATGTACCTCTGAAATAAGGAATATTTTTTGAAATTTTTAAAATATCCAAGTTACTTAGAGCACGATTAGGTAGCCGGCGAATCAGTTTTTTTCCTTCGCTGTGTATATTCCCAAACCATTACCATAGGGCTTTATAAATAATCCTTTTCCGATACACAATGTTTCCATTTTTTCGTTATGTCTTTTTAGTTCTTCAAATTTTTTTTTCATTAAATTAATAGCCTTGACTGCTTTCACTATACTAGCAGCACCACCTGCTAAGCTGCCAGCGGCAGACAATCCTGCAAATATAGGAACTAGTGGCAAAACACCACCTGTCTTTGGTATGGGTATTATACGTGGTATATCAACTGATGATGTCGCTGCTAATTCCTTAGCAGCAGCAAGAGCTAATTCGATTGCAGCTTTTTTGCATTTAGGTTTTAATTTATGGATATGTTTTTTCGCGCGAGATACAATATCTTTAAAGCTTTTCTTCAAACCGGCACCTGAATTTCTTGTTTTTAAATTATTACATTTTTTTCGCAAAGTCATTTTACGCTTGGATGACTTGTGTTTCTCCATTTTTTAATAAAAGAGAACTCTGCTCTGTATCGTAGATAATAAGAGACTGAAAATTGTTAACATAGAATGTGTTTATAAAAGATTTACTTTATCTATCCAACTGTTTTCACTAGGCGGCAGACCCAACCATTTGACATATAATTTTTTTCCCTTTGTTTTTAAAACCTTTTCAATAAGATATATATCAGGATGTTTCGTTTTAAGTAATTCTTCAGTATAGAATGATCCTAATATAGGTCGGTGTCTTGCATCTTTTAGAAGGTAAGTAATTGGATGAGTATTTTGAACTTTAGCTATATTAAAAATTTCAGTTGACCAGTTGGGAGTATATCCTTTTTCAAAAGTTCCTTTGTATTTGCTTATTCTAACATAATCTCCAATTTTGAATTTTGAACGTTTCTGCGTTGGTGCTGATAATTGTACTGATTTATATCTTTTAAGTACATTTTGTTTATTCTTTTCATTAACTTTATCTGGAGCCATACCAATTGTTCTGTGAAATGTGGAGTTATATTGTTTCATGATGCGGTCGAGGGTTCCATCATTCCATTTGTAATTCCCTTGTAAGCTAAATTGCTTGTAAATTTTAGTTTTCAAAGTTCTTATAAATCTTTCTACTATAGACGCCTTTTTAGTGGAATAAGTAGAATAATGATTTATACCATATTTTTGTAATAATTTTTTGAAATAACTATTATAAAATTCTGTTCCTAAATCAGTTTGCAGATTTTTAGGAACACGACCTTTTTCTAGTAACTTACTGAAAACTTCAGTCACAATTTCTTTATTTTTATGTCTAAGAGGATATGCCCATGCATACTTTGAAAAAGCATCAATGACTGTTAAAATATATTTATATTGCGAATTATCTTTTGAGAATGATTGCATATCAACTAAATCTGCCTGCCATACATCATCAATGTCTTTAAGGATAACATGTCTTCGAAGGAAGTTTTTCCTAACATTTTTATGTATTTCATTTACTACACTATCTTTGCTCATTTTTTCAATTTACGACTTACACCTTCTATATTACTTTTTAGACTATTTATTTCTGATTTTAACTGTAACAATGTTTCCTCAACTGTTTTTAATCGCATATAGACCCCATCTAAGAAATTGTCGACATATAGTTTAGTAGCACAGTCGTTTGGATCATTGGGTGTACCAATATTTTTTATGATTTTTTGTTTAGCATCAAAGATATTTTCTAAGACAGAGCTATCCATTTTCAGTTTCTTGTGAACATGATGACCAAACTTGTTGACATTCATGTTCAGCAGTGTTTATAGAACTAAGCAAAAAATAGCAAGGTTTTATTTTTATATACATTATTTTATTATACCAGCTTCTTTAAGTTCTTCGATTATTGATATAATCTCATTGTCATGACTAGTGTTGCCAGCATTTTTTGAAGCAATTAAAATTTTCAATCTATCTACTAACTCATTAGGATCATCCCAGTATATAAAATCTGTATTTTTTTTTAACGTTTTTAGAGTTGGCATAAAACCACCTTGTTTTTTTTCTTTAAGTTCACTATCAGCAAACAAAGGCCTTACTATTTTAGTATATTTTGTTCCTTTATCGCCTTTAATCTGATTCATAGGGTTATAATCTCTCTTATGTGCACTAGTATTGCATAAAATATCTTTATATATTAATTTATCTTGATCAGATACAATCTTTACATTTGGTTTACTTTGAAATAACAATTCTGCCAAACCTGGTGTTACTTCATAGGCTCTATTTCCTATTTTAGCTATCATATTTTTACCATGAGTATCACCATCTAAAAATGTAACTTTTGTATTTCCAATCATTAAATTACTATTTTCATTACGCACACCAAAAGGTACATTCAAATTATTGATTTCATTGCTTTTTTCAGGCACTGGAGATGGAGTATAGAATTCGTCAACTTCTTCAGAATTTTGCATAGAAGTTTTTGGTTTTGGTGTTAGACAATTTTTATCATCATTTTCTATGTTTTCAATTTTATCAGAAGTTAAAGGTGAAAATGAATCTGGTAAATCATGATGAGTATTATTTTGATTTTCATTTTTGTGCAATACCATCGATTCTAATGGATCCGTTATAGATTTAAAAAGTTTACGCCTTTTTAGTTCTAAATCATCTTCTTCTTCACGCATTTTTTTTGCTTTCTTTTTGATGGTTTCTATTGATTTAATTAATTGATTCTTTACATTTGCTTCCATAATTATTTACTTAAAAATGGGTAGGTGTCCATGCAAATGCCTACATTTAACTGACTATATTTGTGTCTCGTATGTGGTATATAACAAATATAATTATATTTATTAGTCGAATTTCACGAATATATCAAATGTTTTTCTATAACGACCGTTATTTAGTTCACAATCTTTGTTGATTAATAAAAACATAAACGGATCTTTCCAAATACTTGCACACAATTGTTTAAAGACATGCCAGGTCATATCAGAATTAACATGTTCATTATATATATGTTTTAAGTTTATATCGTCTTGCTTAAAAATAATTAAAAAGTTAACATTGTCTCGTATTAATTGTTTAGGGATTTTTGAATATGTTTGAGTCAAGTAAAAGCAATCAATTTGTTTGTGTCTACCCATGGAAAAATAATTTCGAATATTAACTTGATTTTCACAAGTCACGTCGTCAAAAATGAAAATAGAATTTTTCATGGCTTTACTTGGCGAAATAACTTCTTCACTATGTTTAAACATAATAAGTTTAACATCTGGGGTATTTTGAAAAACATTTTGTAGGAAAAAATATTTAGATTGAAAAGAGGACTTTGAATAAATATAAACATTTTGGAATTTAAGCCCATTTTCATGCAATAATA
Source organism: Hipparchia sbordonii (assembly GCA_038048805.1). NCBI lineage: Eukaryota > Metazoa > Arthropoda > Insecta > Lepidoptera > Nymphalidae > Hipparchia > Hipparchia sbordonii. Next base: position 9,913,387 of record JBBIWI010000010.1, on the reverse strand, counting down.
AGTTTATCATAACATTTGTTTTCCCACAGTTAGAAGGCCCACAAATTATGCATCGAATTGTATTTGGCAGAAGTTTGCTATGTCTACTGAAGCATATTGGTGGTATTTCAACATCTATATAATTTATTTTTAATGATTCAGCCTGTTTTATCAGCTTCATATTGCTGATTGATGTGAATTTTAAAATACAACTAATTAAATAGCTTCATGTTGCTGTTCGATGTACATTTCAAAATATTACTCGTATTTATTTTACGTAGGTATTCACATTGGCACTTGTCTAACGCGCGACTATGGGTCCATGATTCACTATCTTATGTTATATTAAAATGTATGCAATTTAATTGAAACCTAGTGATAATAGTATGAAGTTGAAATTCGTAAAAACTCTTTATCAAACAGGTTCTAACATGACTCCAGAGATTGCATAATGCACGAATGCCATACAAGTATGTGCGATTGTTTTGAAAACTTGACTCCATAGATTTGTTACTAAATCATTTTAATTCCCAGATCTTCTTTCGCAAGGAACACGACCGCTTCTGTTTTTGGTTAGTAAAATTTTGCTTTTTTTAAATATTTAGACTGTATTTATCTAATTTAGAATTTTATTTTATATTTATAATATTTTGTATTTTTGTTACAGCATCATGTCGGACTTTTATTTCACAGATGATGAAATAAATACAAATATGAATAATCCATTTTTCGGAGCTCAAGATGTGGATGCTATTTTAGAAAAAGAAGAAGAGAACAGGTTAAAAACTTTACATGAGCAAAAAAATAATGAAGCACTTCAAAATAACAGCAGTTTGAAAACCATAAAAAAGAAAAATAAATTATCCTTGAAAAAGAAGCTTCCAAAAATAGATCAAGTGATTTCGCCAGCTCCAGAGTCGTCTTTTGTTATACGGAAAAATAAAGCAAAGGGACATCATATCATAAAAATTGAAATACTTGAAATTGATACTACTGAACAGGAAAACAGTGCAAAGACTACTTTAAGTGTACAGTATATAGTGAGTGATAATTATGACAATATGATGGACGCTACAGAAGATTTAATTAATAGGATTATCCAAAAGCTAAGTGTACCTGAATAATTAAATTTAATATTATTTTAGTTATTTTGCGATTGTAAAATAAATAGCATAAATGAGTTCTAATTAAAGTATACTTTATATTTTTATATCATACAAGTAAGTTCTAATTCATAATAATTTCTATTAATTGATTAGTAAGTTTTAATACGCTCATCTTATGTTTAGTAGTTAGTTTATGAAGTAAATGTAATAAATTGGTTGAATTAATAAAGGAAATATAAAATATGTTGTGATTTCATTTATTTGAAATAAAACACTGTAGTAACCGTAATCAAATTTATTCAATGTTCATTTTCCATTAAAGTCAATATTAAAATTAGACAAAAATTATTGTAATACATACTTAATATAAAAATTTCTAACATAATTATTTTATTAAACTAGAGAATCGTACTGTAATGTCCCCAAGGCAAAGTTTTAAAGTCATTTTTCATTATTTGCCTTTTGTTATCATCGCTATTTAATACTAATTTATTAATTTTCTGAGTAAAAATCTGATGATTTTTTGATCGTATGACAAACATATCATCTCTTATATTTTCATTGCAAAATAAGGCTTTCTTATATTTCTCAAAGTTTAACTTTTTTGTCACAGGCTTCGTAATACCCTTTGCTTTACTTATAGTTTTTTTTTCAGAAAGTAAACAATACAATTTTGCGCGTAAACCAACAAATTTTGAAATGATTTCTCCTCCCATTTCATCTTTAAAATATCCAGGTATTTGCTTGTTAGCTTTTGGCATATTAAAAATATTATCATCTTTAAAATTGCTTGTATCAAAATACTGAATGTTATTTTTCATATCTTCATAAAAATCATCAGTTTTTACAAAATATAGCAAACTGTCAGTATCCGTATAACATAACTGAACATTATTTCCATAGATTCTTTTTATGATCGAATAATGAAAGTGATACAAATGCGTTTTCGACAGTTCAAGAATCGTAAATCCAACATATATTGGTCGATCTAAGACAATTTTAGTTTTTTTCAATTGAATAGCTACTAAGTTTTCAGAAAAAATTGATAAACTGTGAAAATGTGGTGCACTGATATATTTTTCCGCTCCATTCAATTTATTAGTGTTATTTGTTTTATCTCTCCAAACGTTTACTAGTTTTACGTCAACCTGTTTCCTTTTATTTTCTATAGTTTTTCCAAAAATAGAATTATTCTGCTTTTTAAAAAAGTCCTTCTCAAAATCAGACTTGGCTTTTTGTCTAAGACTTGTGTTTAAGACAATATAAGGCTCTAAAAAGTTATCCTGATAAAAAGATAACACCCTGTGTATTTTTAAAAGCAATAAACCATTCTTTAAGCATTCTTGCAAGTGCATGTAATGAATAACAAAACGATGTTTATTATATAAATTTGCTATCAATTTTTTACTTTGATTTTTGACAGGAGAATATTTTTCCGCAGCAAATGGTAGGTCTGAATGAGCATCATGAACATTATCCGGATAACACAAATCTACCTCGAGAATATATCCGAGCTGACTTTTTTTAGAAATACTACTTACATCCAAATCTTTAATTTCATTATCATTTAAAAATTTAAAGTCACGCATTGGCATTTTTTGCATCATAGCAAAACCGTAAAGGTTTACACAATCTAGATAAATTAAGTACGTACTTGGCTCATTTTTATTGTAGGATGGTAAATATTTATTGTTAGCTTCAGCGTATCTCAACGAACACTGGGCAAGACCACCTCGAATACCTTTTTCTAACATTTGATAAATATCTACATCAGAAATCAAATCAAGCTCAACTTTAGTATATAACAACATAGCGTCCCAACTTAAAGATGGAGATGATACATAATAGCAGGGGTCTAAATTATAATAGTCCAAACTCATACTTCTGAACTTTTCAAAAACGTCACATAGTAATAAGACGTCGCATTGTAAGTATAAATCTGTATACTCTCCTAAGTTTTTAATGCCAAAAGTTTCCCATATTTTTAAAGCGTGATCGTAATCCTCAATGGAAATATTTTCACCTGTGAGTTTATTAAAAAAATTCGAATGCTGTGGTAACTTCGTTTCATTATATTTCTCCCATACATCCATATAGTCATAGCAATAAACACCCTTTTTACAGGCCAAATTAAATAAGCGATCATCCTTAATAAATGCATGCATATGGTGAAAATCATTTGAATGAAGACTTTTTGCCAATTTATCCAAACCAGAACTCAAAAAATTAAATGAATCGATAAACTTCAGTTGGGCAACATTTGTTTTATCAAGAGGTAAAAATTTTGTGAATGATATATATTTTTCTTTAGATTTTGGTATTAGGTTCGTTTTTCCAATGATATCTGATAATTCTTTAATAAATAAGTGACAATCATAACCACTCAAGTTATGAAAAATGATCGGTATAAACGGACATTTCTTGGCATTTATGTTACAAGTGTTGTGAGCAGGACCTCGGTATTTACCTGTGAAATGGTCATGATCCATTACTATTTTATCATCTTTTTTAAACATTGTTTTACAGATGCAACAAATTTTTGCTTCATTGTATGAAGTTAACTCTTCGATAGTAAGAGGAAGCAATGGATTATTTGTTTTTAAAATGCCATGCAATCTTTTTACATCTTGCGTAATGCTCTCAACAAATTTTTTACCACAATTCGGTCCGCGATAGCTAACAAAGTCATTAAGTTCAGGTTTAGAATGGCAGCATATGTAATAAGCGAAACAAGATGGTTCATGTGTTTGTATATCTTCAGTATAAAGAGATTTATTTTCGTTTGAATATTTACAAAGCAAGCTTTCAAAATCGCCATATATTACGATAGGAATTCTTTGAGTTCTCTCATAGTTTGAAAAATGCAACTTACTACCATCTTGTGGAAGTACAGTTTGTCTTTTAGCACAATCATGGTTATGCAGTTTTTCTTCATTTACAAAATATAAAAAACATTCATCACATAAAAATATTTTAGACTTGTGTTTTGTTAACTGCTTGCGCACAAGTCGGGCGAAGTCTTTTATCAAACAGTAATGGGCTTTGTCATTTTTAGTAATATACAATAAATTAACATGGGTAAGTTTTCGAGCTGAAGTCACATACAAAGGACCTGTAACTGTATTATTGTCTTCTAACCCATAAACATTTATACTAATAGTTGGATTGTTCTTCTCAAAGGTTTTAATATCTTCAATTCCCGGAGGAAATGTCATATTCCTTATGTCAAAAAGTAATGAATAATGAGGATATGATGAAACTCTATTGGAATTAAGTTTTGTAGGATACATTTTAGCAGCAATGCACCATAAAAAGCAATAATCATCGAAATTATGAATATTTAAACATGATTTTGTATTTCTTATATGTGATGGTAATGCCAAATATGATCCACCTTTTAGAGGATTGTATTTATTAATATTTATCTCCAAATGACTTACAGAATCAATGGTCCAACCCGATTCGGAATGTTCGAAGTCTGTACATTTGCAAGTTAACTTTTGTGCACATTGTATTAAAAAACTATCTATATCAGTACTTTGAACTATTATACCATATTTAGTACTGAAAGATTTAACAGACTTTTCAAAATTTTTTGGCAAAATGTATGAAACAAATAGCTCGAAATTTACCTTGATGGCAGTGTGTTTCTTTAGAGATATATTTATAATCTCACGTACAGTTTTAAATATCTGTGAAAAAAAACTCTCAGGAACTAAAGTTGCAGAGTTCGGATTTACTTTGTAACTGATTATTCTGTTTCTAAATGCCGTTTTTATAATTTGTACATTCTCAAATCTAGATTGGAACAAACTATTCGATTTATGACCATTTGTTCTGTTATGTGACGATATAGATGTTTTAACGTAAATATTACATTCTTTGCAGAAAAACATTTTCAATATTATTCCATAGAATTCTTTACCTTGTTTAACTATTTAGTATCTAGTTTCTCAGTTCGTAATATTTTGTGTATATATTACATTAACTATATACTAAGGAAATAAAGTAACCAAGTTATATGCAGACAAAAAGTAAACAAGTACTAATAGAATGGAAATATTGGGTTATTTCGATATCAATTTTTAGTTATGCCTAGTATCTAGTCTGTAAGGTTCTAGTATCTCAGTTCTAGATGTTAAATTTTGAATATGTTAGATTTTGGATCATTGCAATAAAATAAAGTAATCTAGTGATTTTCATACAAATGTACAGACTTAGTAAGAGTAGGAGTATAAATACTGTAAGTAAGTTTAAATATTTCGATATGAACCTTTAAACATAACTAGATTCTAATTTTGTAAGGTTCTAGTTTTGTATGGTTCGGGTTTTGTATGGTTCGAGTTTTGTATGGTTCGAGTTTTGTATGGTTCGAGTTTTGTATGGTTCGAGTTTTCTGAAAGGAAACACGATTAAAAAATATTTGCAAACAAAAAAACGTAAAAAGTTAGTAATATAATATTTATTGTTATACAAACAGATTACAAATGAAAAAAAATCTACTGAATTTCTTTCAAGATTTTTTTTCATTTGCAGGGTATAAAATTGGCTGAATATTTTTCAGCTCGTCCTTACTATCGTTAATTAATTTAACAAGAGACTTCCATACCGCTGAATTTAAATTAGTGGCAAGTTTAAGCGTACAGATCGCGTGTTTCCAGCGCTCGTTGCTGGCAATCTTCTCCACTTCTTCAGAATTGTACACACGAAGCTCGAAGAAGTAGTTGCCCCGTTTGGATGGATCTGACTGCGACGTATATCCCGACGCGACGCGCTGACTAAGAAAACTTCTCAGATTCGCAGCGCGCACGGGCTTGCTAGTAGATTCATCCTGAAATTGTAAAATATTTAATTTAGTACCATCTCAAACACTTAAAAATCTTTCACCACAGCAAGACTACGATACACAACAGTCAAAATTAAAGAACGTAAAACTTATAGGTACTATCACTATCACATTATGATGAAGTTTTTATTGCGAGTATATAGGTAGGAGTATGTAACTATATTATAGGTAATAGGTTAATCATAAAAATGGTTTATATACAGCGAAATGTGAAGAATGATTGAACATTAATTAAAAATGTATATTATAAAGATATTGACAACTCACCTCAGATTCGGTAATAATCCTCCTTCGTTTGACAGGCGGGCTCGCAGGTGTATTCGGCGTTTCGGGTTCAGACTCCGATCCGCTAGAGTCGAATGGATTTTTTGGAGCAGAAGAAGTCTCCTCCTTTTTCTTGGTCGCCTTCTTCCGCTTCACCTCGCGTTTTTTCTTCGGAGGCTTCGATGTTGATGCGGGCTGCACCAAAGCGATGGGGTCTTCGTCTTCGCAAAATGGATTGATAAATGAAGAAGCCCTGTAGAAAAGAATTTATCATATTATATATCCTAATCATATCATCAATTATATAATATCCTAATCATATTAAAAATTTGAAAGTGTGGATGTTTGGATGTTTGTTACTCAATCATGCAAGACGGCTGAACGGATTTGGATGAAATTTGGCGCAGAGATAGATTATGGTCGGGAATAACACATAGGCTACTTTTTATCCCGGAAAATAAGAGAGTTCCTCAACCCACGCGTACAAAGTCGCGGGCATCAACTAGTTTATCATAATATGAAAAACTCCAAATGAAAATTCAATAATTAAAAAAAATACTTACATACTTTATTTCGGCTGTTGTTGTTCTTGTATTCCGAACTCGGTAAGAAAGAAATGGTCAAACTGAGGATCGACCTATTTATACGCTTGAATTATAAAACCTCTTTCATAATACACAAAATGGATTTAAATAAATTAGAATTAAAATTATGCGCATGTAACTTTACACGCTAAATCATCTCGGCATAGAACTTACATTTGCGAAATTGTTCTGACTAGAATTATAGTATCGTATGAATACTGCCTTACCTATAAATTATTGCTGTATCAGCTATAGGTGTTCGATTTTGAAGCATGGAAGACGCTGTTGTTTATACTTACGCCGTAAATTGAGATCTAGCCCTAAAAGGAATGGTATGCGCCAGACTCCCGATAGTTCAGTTGTTAAAAGGATATTCTAATACTTTTCATAGGTAGGTACAAAATGTTAGGTAGGTGTTCCAGACTTCTTCCGTGTGAATTTTATTCAAAATTTGTGGAAATCCTTTAGTTTCCAGGGACAGAAAAATATTCCTGGGCCCGTCTTCAAGCAAGTGTCTGTCTCGGCATCATACGATAAGATTCAGCCGAAAGAGTCTTTAGTTTAGACAGACACATTTTTGTATTTATTGTATACTAACTTATTCCCGTGACTATGTCCGCGTGGAAAAAGTTTAGAGTGACTTGCTACTATCGCGAGAAGTTATGTTCTCTATCTCCCATAATATTCAGTAGATCTTCACCAAAATTGGGCAAAATATTTCTAATAGTATACAATTTAAGAAAATATTATCAAAATTGGTTAAGATTTGACGAAGTTATGGAGCAAAATCAACAAAACCTTTCATCCCCTCTCCCGGATAAAATTTATTGTTTATCAAGATAAAAAGTATCTTATATATTGATCCGAAGTATCAACTATCTGTTACTTTCTATTTATTAAAGTAAGTATTTATGGCAATCTAAATAATACTTAAATAATGAGAAATGTGTCTAAAGTCATTAGTAAATAATAAATTTTCACTAAATAATTATAGAAAATATCTGCTATACTTAATATATTTTTATTAAAAAAAATTTAAAGTATTCGTTAATCGAAATCCATTGTTCGTAGATCGAAATGAACTATCCCAAATATCCTAGTTATGCCACTCAAATCGCAAGACTGCGAAGTTTTGATACCTGGCCTCAAGGTTTAAATCAAAAACCTCAAGAAATGGCGGATGCTGGGTTTTTTTATACAGGAAAAAGTGATCGAGTGATTTGTTACTTTTGCGATGGCAAGCTTAAGGATTGGACCTTCGAAGACATGCCATGGTCAGCGCACGCTCGTTGGTTTCCGTCCTGTCCCTATGTTTTACTTGCGAAGGGTGAAACATACATACAAAGTATTATCAAAGATGTTTGTGGTGCGTCAAAAGACTCAGAACAATTTGTAAATAACAATACAATAAGTTCTCAATTTATAAACAGAAACATATGCGTCGAAAATAGTAAAGAAACATTTAAACTTTTCTGCAAAATTTGTCTTGTAGAAGAAGTAGCCGTGTGTTATAGACCGTGTGGTCATGCTATAACGTGTACTAAATGTGCTCTATCATTGAATAAAATGTTATGTCCGATATGCAGAATAGAAATCGTTAATGTAATGCGAATATATTTCTGATGAGCTATAACATTAAAAAACCTCCCTATAACCAACCTTGATTATATTGAATGAGTATCAACAATTATCATAATAGTCTACAAGCCTCGAATCAATCAATCGAATTCCATACTCCATACTAATGTATAAAGCTATGATCGGATCAAGCAGAAACACGATCAATATACATTAATTGATCGCAACAAATTAACCGAGTTACTATGCGAGAACAAATTAGAGGTAAAAGTGTCATGTGGCTCGCTCGCATTTCTAATGAATGTCGCGCTCTCGTCGAACTAATCGTAATAAATCATGCATTGCACGGCGTGGGTGCTTGGCTATCCCCAACAAACTAGTGAATTGGGGATTCTGGATCATTAATAGTGGGGATTCTGTATCACTGTCGAGCAAAGCGAGACAGTGATACAGAATCCCCACTATTAATGATCCAGAATCCCCAATTATACACTACTCTCAGCATTAGATAGTTATGCGAAAGGACCTGGGTAGTACCTACCCACGGTACTATTATCTCAAAAAATTCCTACCATTATATGAATAATGGAAGCGTCATGACCCTCAACAATAAGGAATACGATGCAGAGAGATAGAGATAAGAAAGAGAGAGAGTAGACAGAGATATTAATTATTAACTAGTAATTTTTTTAATGACCTTACTGTCATTATAATGGTGGATACTTACATAATCAAATCATTGAAATAAAATATTCTGAAAAAAGTTTTATTTTGCATAAAATGCTCTATCAATTCAGTATGCTTCCATTATTACGTAGACAGAGGTTATTGTATGAATTTCTAACATTTGTTACCATTGTACAAGAAAGGTTAGGAAGCAAAGTTCCCTGAAAGAAACTACCTCTCTCATTTCCGTGTGAATGAAAAACAACATGCACGAAAGAGAGAGAGAACACGACCATCGACATACGAAATGGAACGTTATTAAAAATTCAAAATTAGAAAACGGTAAAACAATGGCCAACATTCGTTCACTCCGCAGACACAGTCCGTCTAGCGTTTTCCACGAACAATGGTGACCTATTGTTCATGCGTCCATTTTAAATGAACAAAATGGCGGCGTTCCGAATTCAAACGAGCTAACTGAGATTTGAAACAATGCTCTAATCCTTGTAAAGGGTTAAATGCATGCTATTGGTCAGCGCGAACCCCTCGGGCGATTTCGACGTGTATGTGTGTGTTAAAGTTTTCACAATGGGTTCTTTGTGATGTAGAGTTTTGGCAAACTACGAGAATAATATTCTACTACGACCACGAAGTGATAAATATGAAATAAGATAGAACAATATAAATATTATAGGTAATTTTATTTTAATCATAAACTTCCCTTGCAACGTAGTCATAATAAACTAGCTGATGTCTGCGACTTCGTCCGCGTGGATTTAGTTTTTAAAAATCCCGTCGATAAAACCATGATAAAACGTAGCCTAAATATTCTCCAGGTCCTCAACTATACTTACCTCCATGCAAAAAATCACGTTGATCTGTAGCTCTGTTATGGCGTGATTGAAGGACAAACTAACACGCTTTCACATTTATAATATTGGTAACGATAAATATACCTAATATATTATGTACTTAGAAATAATAATTATTTGTTTATCTGTAATTACATTATAAAATATTTGCCCATGGAAACACAGCCTCCACTCTCTTACTGTCCTACCATAGAGACGAGTGGATCATATTTTTGTAAAAATACGTTTTATTAAGGTTGCAATTCACGAGGGCGCGTTGCTAATGCATGTGTGTCGTTTCTATATAAGTGGGAGCGAGAGCTTGCTCGCGCCTGACCGCTCCCACCTAGGCTCCTGACAGGCACGTACACTAAAGCAATGTGCATGTACTACTCGTACAATTAAACAATGTGATTGAAAATGGCGTCGCTTCTGTTCACCTCTCACTCGCACACTGTCGCTATCTATACTCACACTCGCCGGTACGGACAACAACAATAAACTGATAAAATGACCGTCTTTATTTATTTATTTATTGGTAATCAACAGCGTGTACAACATAATTTTACAAGATTATTTTAATCACAACACACTAATATTATAAAGGTGAAAGTTTGTACGTGTATGTGTGTGTGTACGTGTGTATGTTTGTTACTCCTTTGCGCCACAACGCATGAACCCATTTGGCTGAAATTTGGAATGGAGATAGCTCATTCCCAGGATTAAAACATAGGCTACTTTTTATCCCGGAAAATTAAAGAGTTCCCGCGGGAATCAAAAAACCTTTATCCGCGCGGACGAAGTCGCGGGCATCATCTAGTTCTTAAATAAAACCAAAAATGATTACATTATTTGAATTAAAAAATATATATATCGTTTATATTATTTACTAGTATATTATAATTTATTGATTATTAGCAGATTGTTGCTCGCTATAGATCCCGTGTATGCTGACAGTACCGGCATAATGAGCCGCCATTTCTAAAACCATTCTTTAACTGTACGGATAGTACACGACGTAACCACAAGTAAAGCTCACGCGCCCTCGTGAATTACAAGAACTATACAAGTATTATAGTTTAAGTTAAAGTTCAAAGACTCGCTTGTTTTACTTGAATCCATCTTAAGACTCCTTTTGACAGATAGATGCTACGTGGTAGCTAATGGTATTCGCAAGGGTAAATGTCAAATAACTTTGATTTGGATATAATGTAAAGGCGAAGAACCCACCACCAACCTACATCAAACTAAAACTTGTTACAAAATGTGACTGCTCCAAATAAAGGTGTTGTTTTAATTACATTATCAGAGGAACACACGCAGGGAGGCTGGGCGGACCCTTCTCACCGGCTGAAAGACATTCAAATAATAGTCTTTGGAGAAAAGTGGATACGTACACTTTACCCCAACTCACCCTTAAACTCACAAATTGTACGAGACAAAATCACCTTTGAAATATAGAATTTAAACTTCAAAATTGTGTGAACAGTTTAAGATTGTCGAATTATTTTATTCGGTATAGTGACCACAGTTTTCTTATTTAAAGTGGGATTGTAATTAAGTAATGTTTTGTAATTGACCTACATACAATATATCCGTTGGTTTGTAATCTGCATTAGTATCCGGATATCAGAAATTAGGCAACCTAAAGCTATATTATTCCCCAAATAAATATAACTGAAAATCCGGATATCAGAAATTAGACAACCTAAAGCTATATTATTCCCCAAATAAATATAGCTGAAAAATAGCAGTTTAATGTAAAAAATAAATATAAACATATATATACATATTTTTGCTATTTTTCCTTAACAAAACTCAATGAGATTGACAAACGCATGGTAAGACAGTGCAGCACGCTTTTCTTTTTAAATATATTCAATTTACGTGAAGTGAAAGTGTAATTTTGAACAGTTTCCTTCAAAGTCATACAAGATACAATTACGATACAATTAATTAGTTATAATGATTATAATATAACACTGATTGATTGAATGATTAGGTTTATGATTTAATGACATGATTTGATTATACTTTCAGGTATTATAGTTGTAGTTCAGGTATTATACGAATTTAAGTGACCTTGAGCCCACAATTTATAGTTAGGCGTCAGTTACACAAGAAGAGTTTTTCAAGATGCGAGCGGCAAGGAATAGTTTGTGATTATCCTATGCGAAAACGTTCCATACAATTTTCGCCCGCCATTATACTGTACATTACATTATTCTACATTATGATAAAAACTCGTATCAGTTAAGCAATGCTCGAATATGAGTGCTGAAAATTTCGCTTGCATTCGTGAAACTTTCTTTGTTTAACTCAGCCATCGTTACTAATTCCTTACTAATATTATAAATGTGAAAGTGTGTTTGTTTGTTGGTTTGTCCTTCAATAACGCTGCAACAGACCTACAGATCAACGTGATTTTTTGGATGGGTATAGTTGAAGATCTGAGGAGTGACATAGGCTACCTTTTATCCCGGAAAATCAAAGAGTTCCCGCGGGATTTTAAAAACTAAATGCACGCGAACATCAGCTAGTAACAAATAAAGTAAAGTTAAAATTGTAAAGCATGCCTGTAGATGCCGAGGAATGGGACAGCTTCACCAAGCGCGATAGATATGGTCACACGAGTAAAGGCAAGTTCTGATTATGTTCAACTGTCACGCTCGATGCTCGCGTTGAACGAAGTTTGTGCCATTGTTTTTGCATGTAGGTTTTAGGGCCAGTGTGTAATTTTTGCTAATGGATTCGATCTATTTGAAATGCTTTTATATAGAAATGAATGTCTTAGAAGAGTGAACGAGAAGTAAAAGTATGCTGTTATCATTTTGTAGCCGACTTCCAAAAAAGCAGGAGGTTCTCACTTATTATTATTATTATTTTTTATGTATGTTCCCCGATTACTCAAAGACGTCTGGGTCGATTTGAAAAATTCTTTTTTTTTGTAAGGGTTTACTTTCCAGGTGGTCCCAATGTCATCAGGTCAAGATCTGATGACGGGATCCTGGAGAAATCAAGGGAACTCTTCAAATTTCATAGGCACATTTGATATAGGTAGGTACTTTGTAGTGGCGTTTGAAGTCGGTTTTGTTAAAAGAATTTTTACGTTTATCTTAGATCATATAGCTATAGAAAAATTATATGTACTACTGATGGTCCTTGGGGTTCCAAGGTGCTGGAGTGGTAGACTCTCTACTCAGTGGACCAACGACATCAGATGAGTCGCTGGGAGCCACTGGATACAGGTGGCACAAGAACAAGACATGTGAACCTAAACCTAATACCACGCGGATGAATGAAAGACGATTTCCTTTTTACATCTTACTGTAACTCTTTCGCAAAAGCTTCAATAGCCCAACGGTTCAAAGTACGGACTGAAAGCTGAAAGGTCGCAGGTTCAAGCCCCACCCGTTGCACTATTGTCGTACTCACTCCTAGCACAAGCTTTTCGCTTATTTGAAGGGGAGAGGAGAATATAAGTCAAGTTCAGTTTGACTAATACCCTGTTTAAAAAAACTTGCTTCACCAATAGGTACTCACTATTTCCCAAGCCAATCTATCAAATCCTACACTAAAATATCAATTTTCTTATATCAGTAAAAAAGCTAATCATACACTATTCCACTTAAATGTAGGTCATAATGGTAATTACACCCACAAACTCCGCAGTGTCTCGCGAAATTCGAAAGTAACCGGGCCTCCCGAAATTTTCGGGTAACATTATATCCTTACATTAGGGCTAAGTGATAGCGTCACATTTGTTGGATTAATTCATCATCCGAATTGCCGTGGCCAGACTGATGGCTCGGAACCCCACGGGGAGGGCGTCGAGGGGGGGTAGGGACCCCCTCGCCACGCTCTGATTTACGTATGGAGTTTTTGAATTGCGATTGTAAATTCTTCCGTCTTTCGCGTCGGGAATATGGGACGTGTGATTTAGGCGTTTAAAAATTATGACTAGATAGTAATATTTTTGAGCATGTTACCTATAATATACATGTATATTGTATAACTATAACCTTTAAAATAATTGAGTATAGAGAAAGTTGTTTAAAAAAAAAGTAGATGAAGACATGTTTGGTTTGGGTCTGACTCAAGAGTAAAATATAATTAGCAGTAACGGATATTCCAAGAATAAACTATATTAGTCCACCTTAGCCTAATCTGGGATTAAAATCAATTCTCTAGGGTAAATATTTTTATTTAATTCTTTGGGAACTCTTTGTTTTCCGGGATAAAAACAGTCATTGGTCACTCTCTCCTCGGTCTTTAACTATATCGGCGTAGAAATAAAATTGATTCGTTGGTACATTACTGCATGATAGAAGGACGAACTAACAAACACACACACTTTCATATTACTAAGTATGATTAAACACAATGGAGTGAAGTATGGATGTATGTTTGTTACTCAATCACGCCGCAACGACTAGGCAAAGATATAGATTATAGTCTGGAATAACACATAGGCTACATTATTCCGGATGATAAGAGATTATGCCATATAGTATATTAAAGTTCCCTATGTACAAAAAATAATGCTAAATATATAGGTAAAACATCAAAAAGATTACTAGTACATAGTTTTAAAGCAATTAAAATGTATAAACCTACTAAACTCATTCCAACGAGAAAATTCTCTTACCTAGAGTTCAACGCGTGCACATACTCGTATTAATATTTGTTTGTTCCAAAAACTTCCGAACCCAAAGTAAAGCATAAAACTTAGTCAAAGAGCAAATCGCTACAAGCGGTAAGTTGCGCGAGCGCCCATTGCCCTTTGCGCCCCGAATTAACCCCCCTAGCCTCCTTCCACCCTACCTCCCACCCCAAAGGACAGTGTAAGGATAAATGGGAGGGCTGGCTCTTCTGGTTAAGTGTAGATTTTCCGAATGCGGTGTTGATGATGGTTGAGTAGGGATTGACTTTGTTTTATCGATATGCTCGATGTTTTTAGGTTTTTAATATGTCGGAGAAACTCAAATAAAGACGTGAGAATTTTTAATTTTGATCACAATTATTATTATAGACTATAATTATGTGTAAAGTACGTGGTAGATTCTTGACTTGTCATAAGAGCCAACTTGGGACTAATTTTGATTTTTTTTTACAATATACATTAACAGAAGCGGTTTTACAAAGTGATTCCCTAAAAAGTTGTATCATGTTTAAAATTTTTCTACAGTCCACTTCGGTACTAATACGGGTATAGTTTAATTAAACTCCGTCCGCTTCCACATTACCACGCTATGCTACGCTTACCAACAAGATAAATAATAATTATAGTGTTCACTTGTTTGTAATCAAAATAAAATAAATACCGAACTATAACGCTAATAAAGTAAGTTTCTAACAAAATTTCGTTCTAGAAGCTCAAAACAAGCAATAAAAGTGTGATCGCCAGGTTATTATTTTCTGTACTGGTACTGATAATTACATTTTTAATGGTTATTGTGATGAATGAAGTTATTTTCTGCGAGCTCGTCGTAATAACGCAACTATACTACGTAGTTGGCCTTTGAAGGCTTACTAAAAATGGCTTATCACGACTATTACGCTTATAATCTAAATGCTAATAGAGCGTGCTCTGACTCAGCTCAGACTCAAGATAGAGGTTAAAACGAGACACAAATATGCTCTGACATAAATCTGTCTCGTTTTAATTCTGTACTGATTCTGAGCTGAGTGAGAGTGCATTCTATAGATTTAAGCCTAAGCGTTAGAGTTCGATAAAAATAAATATTACTTTTATCGATATCGGCACGGATGTATATTTCGCGTCCCTATTTCCACAATTTCTCGAGACCGTTGGACAGCAGGGTTGTAAATACTCGTGTAAAATTGTCCACGCTCCCTCGCTGAAAGGCTTTTGTTACATACTTCTTTGTTATTTACCTCGCACTCAGCTCTGCGGCGGTTACCTGCGATTCGGAAATATCTGGATGAATGCTGTTTAATTAAACGTAGAAATACTACTATTTACCTATCTACTATCATTAAACCGGTATCATTATCGGTATAAACAAACACTTTCGTATTTATTATATCAGTAAGGATTTGTTAGTAAGATAAAAATAAAGAGATTTCTCTCTGATAGAGACTGCTCTGTAAGCAATAAAGCCGCCTTTGCATGCGTAGTTTTAAGATGTATTCAATTTTGTTTCTTTCTTGTGTGCAATAAAGTTCTTATCTTTCTATCTATCTATCTATAAAAAGTTGTAAACCTATATACATCTCGTCTATATCCCTTTAAGGCATGCTATTCTGCAAATTCGGCCTCGCTTATTGGTCAGCGGATTTTACCGCTTCGTTCAGACTTCAGAGCATTCAAAAAGATTGGCGCACACTATACGAAGCGTCTATTTTTAGCGGAGTTGCGTGTTCTAATTACGGAGTGCTACGAGTTAATTGCAATCGCAAATGAGACGCGCTACACGGGTTACTCGCCACCTGGCAGAAGGAACAACGCACACTAGAACGTAGAAACGTTACGTTTTAACGGTCACCACTACACAATTTATAATGTGATAATGCACAGTCGATAACACTTAAAAATTAAATGATTAAGTCTGTCATTGTCTGCATATTGTTCAGTTCTGCGGAGATTTCTGCTAACTCCAGGTTGCAGCAGATTTTGCAAACTCATTCCGAAGTACACGTTTTCTCTACAAGAATACCTTAGATATAAACCATGTGCGTGTTTAACTGGTAAGTAAATAGGAAATGGAATAGGAAATCGATTTAAAAAAATAACGCTCTTTTGGCGGGACCTACTGTTAAACAACATAACTGTCATTTTTGAGGGCTAAAATTGGTTCTCATTGCAACTAAGTAATGATCAACCATCATTCGTGATCTGATCACTAATTGTGGAAGTAAAACGAGCGCTACTTTGAAAACAAACTGAACTAGTATTGTGTTACCTACTGAAGGTAACGCTGCGAAGTTTCAAACTTTTTTAGGTTTCACTGTACCCTGCGCTTTATACCTAAATGTCTCCCTTTCACCTTCTACTTTCGCTTGGATAATCTTATTTTTGCTAAGTACAACCAATTCGTATCTTAATTCTGATCTAAATAAAGTTGAAAATTGTACAACACTTGCAAGAGGAGTTAAAATGTATTACCTTTTATTGTGATCCTCAACACGGATTAAGAGAGAGCGCGGTTTTGAATTTTGATTCGGATTGTAGTACAACTTAGCCATTCAAATTAGACCTCTCGTGGATTATTTGTTGCGTCTTTCTTAATCTGATTTTACAAGACGTCGAGGGCGTAGGGGGTCAGGTTATGATGGTCGGTGTAATAACTATGCACACCTATTTCGGTTAATGTTTTGATTATGTAGCAAGAAATAGCCCGTAATGAAGATTTTCAACGTCACGGAAATAGTGTTTGTGCCCTTTGGAGGTAGTTCTTGCTCAGTGGTATTAATACTAGCTTGAAACAAGATTTCCCAGGTTCAATTCTGTGTTCGATAATTCCAAGAAACAATCCATTATTTCATGACAACAAGTAAAACATACCAAAGTTGCTTGATCAGTATGATGAAGATAATTGTATATTGATGATTCGGCCAGTATAATGTTATGTCAAGTTATGTAAATAAATAACTGTAACGTAGCTTTGGCTCTAGTTTGATTCCCGATTTATTACTTTTCAAACGATCTAGTTTCTGTACGACGAAACCTTTTTTTTATCAGCTAATAGGTCCATTTGTGGAACACAGGTCTCTTGAAATGATCACGTGTGATCACGATTACTCGTGAATTTGTATGAGATTTCACGATTAAATGGGTAGACAAAATTTTCTCGCGGCGCGCATGTTAGCTCGACTGTAGGGGGCGCCACGAGAGTCTACAATTTACTCTTGAATCGAATCTTAGCCCTACAAATTGCTACGGAACACGTGCCGCCTTCAGCAGCTGTCAGCGATGCCCCAGAGATCGTCCGTCTACTTAGAGGAGGTACCTATACCAACGCTGCGGTTCCCGTTGCATGGTCCAACACCTTGGGGCCCTAACGTCCATGCATGTGCACCGCCGGAGAAAATCAAGAGACGTAGAGCACTACAAACCAAATACATATGCAACTATGGCATATGGTTACGTATCCGTAAACCGGTCGGTAAAGCCCGCATTACGTACGCCCGTGTCCAGTTATTAGGGCGTTCCAACCCTTCAGTAGGGCCCCAAATAAGATGACCTCTCCGACCCAGTTCCCCATTTTTCTGTTAAAACTGTAACCCTACGCGTGCTCTCGGTGGGGTAAAATGTATTTTTTGGTAATAAAGTTTTATTATTTATTATGAAATTATGAAACGTCGGTCGTTACAATATGTTTTTATTGTTGATGTTCCGATGAGTTATTTGTATTGAATGGTTTCGGAAAAA
The DNA here is from genome assembly GCA_038048805.1 of Hipparchia sbordonii. NCBI lineage: Eukaryota > Metazoa > Arthropoda > Insecta > Lepidoptera > Nymphalidae > Hipparchia > Hipparchia sbordonii. Next base: position 9,895,118 of record JBBIWI010000010.1, on the reverse strand, counting down.
TGTGTTTATTGGTCGAGTAAGGGTTTATATTAGCAAGTAGGTAGGTACTCATAGGTACAGTAAAAAAAATCAAATTGTCTTTTTGTGGCATTTTATATTCTCAAATTGTTTTTCTCGATTCGTTCGCCAAGTGGCACGTTTAGGCCCTATAATTTTAAAGGTAATTTAAGTAGATATTACTTCACTGTTTTGTATTTGTTTTTTATAATATAGGTAATATAAAGGTACATAATATGTAAGGTAAATATAAAGAGTTTATTAATTTAGCTATATTTTAATTTTAACTTAAAATTCTAGTGATTTTAGAGATACCAATTTTATTATTACTTGAATATAATTCAAACAAATTAAAATATGTAGTGAATTTTTTCATTGTTGACATTCGAAAATTATCAATTTTGAAAAAAAAAAAATAGGCGTCGAATTGAGAACCTCCTCTTTTTTTTGAAGTCGGTTAAAAAAAAACTGAAGTCTTTATGATATTGGATATTGATATTTTAACGAATAGGATCTTTATCAAAAACTATGCAATAGCAGCTGCCAAAATAATTTTAACAACAATTTTTCGCAGTTATGAAAACCAGTTTTGGTGCTTCTATAAAATATGGAACCCTTTTGCATTTTGCAAATTGCAATGTGCAAAAAAAATGCATTGTCCAATTATTGTGTTCAAAAAGCAGATGTTATAATTTATAACGGACACTGATAAAATAACATTATTTTTCGTTCTGCCTTTTGAGCATTAGTGACCATTCCTGGTTTTCCCGTGTTAGCATTAGATACTTAATTAAATACCTACCTAGTTGATTGGAAAACATTATAATTATTATTATTAATAGTTTTAATTTTAGAAATAGTTATAGATATAATGTTATTATAATTTAGAATTTAGTTTTATATTATTTTAAGTTTGTTGATTGTTATAAATAAAAATAAATAAATTTATAATTATAAAATATTGAATATGGGCAGATAAAAATTAATTTAGTAAGTTATATCGATAGTAATGAAACCAATTAAGTGAAATTCACCTTTTCAATTCTATATTTCAACGTTAAAAGTAGGTGCCTAAGTAATAAATTTTATTTTTATTGATTGGGTTTTTTTTTAAAAGATTCCCGTTGTTCCTCCAACTAAGCTTAAAACTTGTTATAGAAGTAGGTAGGAGTAGGTACGACAATAGTGCAATGGACGAAAAATTGCCGTATTTTCCAACCTCAATATAAGTAGTGTTATAAATACCTACTTACCACAATTTTTCGTTATTAAACCTATCTGCGTACTACAAATTTTATAAAAAGCTATGTAATATACTTACCTACCCTTGCCGATAACATAATGTATTAAGTGTCAACAACATTATAATACCTACTTATTAGAAATTAATTTTTTTCAACTTATTTTAATACCTACTAGATAATGCCCGCGACTTCGTCCGCGAGGATTAAGAGTCTTAATTCCCGCGGGAACTCTTTGATTGTAGCCTATGTGCTAATCCTGGATCTGAGCTATCTCCATTAAAAATTTCAGCCAAATCGGTTCATCGTTATGGCGTGAAGGAGTAACAAACAAACACACACACAGTAACTTTCGCCTTTATAATATTAGTGTGATCAAATTAAAACACCACAAGTAAACACTATACACGTCTATCACATCACATTGCGTACATAATTCAGCACATTTTCAAATAAAATAATTTAGATGAAACTACAAATCAGTATTAAAGTTCCAACCCTAAACTGCCCGCTGTCCGAAAGGGGTGGGGCCTAATTTACCCATTGGTCATCATACGAGGGTCGCCACTGGAGCATTCCAATTGAGGCCCCAATTTATTCCAATAAGATTTTTATAAGGTGACTCCGTATGTTTACAACTCTTTATGGATCTTATGCAATAAGTTTTAAAGATCGAAATGCAGTGGTAGAGCTTTTTTCTACGACTTTTTGCTCAGTCAATTGGATTAATATGGCTCTTAAAAGGGATAGTCATTGATATTAATATTAAACTCGCAAGTGTTGTTACGTATATGTAGGTATACGCTTTTTTATCACTTTTTTCGTTTGAATATACCATTTTATAATAATACCCAGGTAGCAGATCCAAACAGGCGTAAGTCAGGATTAAACGTTTACAAAAAATATTCTGATAGCTATGATATATTATATTATGTATAAAAAAAGGTCTGATAGTAGATTTACTAGAGTCCAATAATTAATTATTTCAAAGGGCTAAAACAGAATCTTAAAATCTTAAAATAATAAGAACAATTAATATTAAATTATACTTCTAAAATTAAAACTGAAATAAGTCTAAAACCTTATCGATGTCACTACAGCGCGGCATAATAGCCAAGATGCAAGCAGCATTGCCCCTTTGGATGGCCAAACTTGGCCATCCGTTAGGAGTTAATCAAGGCAATCAGGTAGTTGAAGAAAAAAAATAACCGGTCAAATGCGAGTCGGACTCGCATACATAGGGTTCCGTATCAAAAAACGCCGAATAAAACACATTTCTAGTAGGGTAGCCCTCTTTAATTTTTAATTTATTTTTATTATTTGTTATAGCGGCAATAGAAATACATATTCTCTGAAAATTTCAACTCTCCATCTATTACGGATCATGAGATACAGCCCGCTGACAGACAGACGGACGGATAGTGAAGTCTTATGCTGAGATCTATAGAGTATCCTTTGACAAAGCTCAGACTCAAGATAGAGGTTAAAACAAGACACAAATGTGCTCTGACATAAATCTGCTTCGTTTTAACTCTGTCTTGAGCTGAGAGCTAAGGGGATTTCAGCTTTATTAATAGGGTTCCGTTGGTTACCCTTCAGGTACGGAACCCTAACAAGCAATATTGAGGATAAAACTGAAGAGTTAAGTAAACCAAAGTAAAGTAAAACAACTTGTGACGATGCAATGAAATTCCCGTGGAATTCATAAACATCCACAGATAGGCAGGCAGGGGTACAATGTACCACAGACGTCTGCAATGCGACTCCATAATTAAACAATGAAAGGGTTAATTCTTGTTTGTACTTTATTAATATTTCCGTGGTCAGCCGCGAGGGAGCGGCGCGGTTCAGAAAATGAAACTTTAAATACAACGGACCGTGATACAAGACTTTACGGAACGTAATATTTAACGTTACGGACTTGAATTCACGTAATTAGTTGGACTAAATGTGTCCCGGAAGGATCGTCGATCATACGGAAGTTTAACGTTTTGTGTAGGTAATGCGGCTGTGGAAATATTACTCTCTAAAACACAGTGGGGTATTCGATTCTCAGTTTAGTTTATGAATAAAACTTTTTAAATTCGCTTTGGTAAGCTTAAATATCTAATTTTACTTTAGGTAAAACTTAAAAATTTTGTCTGGTGACAAATTTTTATTTTTATTATTGCAACACCTGCTGTCTTCTTATTTTTTGTTTTTCTTAGCCATAAGTTTGTCTGGGAGAGATCACTTTTTAGCGATAAGACCGCCTTTTGGTACTGATACAATATATTCTGTTAAGTTTACTTTTTGCTGTTTGTGGTGTAATAAAGAATAAATAAATAAAATTAATAAATAAACTTTTTGCGCAAAGAGACAGCCTAATTGACAGAAAAGCCTACTTATATGGCACCATTCCACGTGGGCATTTTTTGTATAGTAAATAATATTTATTTTAATTAGGCTTTTTTGTAGACTGTCTTGCTGGCAACCCTCCGACGTGGTTATCGAAGGCTTTAGACCTTATTTTCTACCCAACTCTAATAATAATTTACCAATTAAATAAGGCCAGGTAACTATAACTATTATTGTAGTTACCTAATACCAATTTTGATAAAAAAAATATTTTTCAGAAAAAAAGAACACGTTAAACTAATTTTACGTTTATTAGTTTATAAACCAAAAATAACGAATTACTCGGTACATCTTACCCCATTGAATTTTCAAAGTTTGTCATTTTTTATATACCTACCCATCCATTTTTTTAATACATTATAGGTTCCACGCTTCGCTTGACCACAATCACACCTGATGAAAAGTGATGATGTGGTCTAAGATATAACGCGTTTGCCTTGAAGATGTCTATTCAGTCTTGTTTAAGAATTCAATTCAATTTATCATTTATGAATTAGACATAATATTTTGGCCTTTTCCCTTATTTTGAATTTTGTCAGCTGCAGATTGGGCTCAATGATTTCCGCTGTAGTTATATCGGTGGCAGCGACATCTAACATGGATTAGAAACTTATTTAAACTGTCTGCCATCTAGTGTAGTTTTTTAGGACTAGCTTAAAATATCAATATTAAATAAATTCCAACTAGATCAAATTAAAACTAAGTTCTAACAAGAATACAGTACAGTAAACCCAACAAGTTTTAAGTTTATCGTAAATGTAAATTATTATAAATATTCACCTAAGGAGTAATTAATTATAAATAAATTATTTCATAGCAGTTCTGTTTTACAGGACAATTTATTTTGAAAGTATAAGTTAACACCAAGTATTTTAATTTAATATAAATCGTATATTTATTTTTATGATTAAAATACTTTTAATCAAAAATATGATCAATTTTAATCAATAAAAATGATAATATTTTCATAACGATATACCAAAATGATACAATTTTTTCAAACTTACGTATTCGTTTTCAGCTACTCGCCAACAGATGGCGCTAGTAACACGAAAATTAAGCTTTAACCATTCGTCGGTTGTAAATGAATAAGCATTATGTCGGTGTGGTTGTGTTAAAAACTTTAACATCTTTACGAAACCTATAGGAAAGTATTTAATTGTTTATTAGGAAATATTTGAGGAGAGTCTACTAACAATTCGCTTTCGGTGAGAGGTCTGCATACTTGTACTTTGGAGTCTCAACGATTCGGTTCTTCGAAATAGGTTCGTATTTGCTCCGTCCATTGCAACTTCAGCTTCCCAAGTCCCAACCCGTTGTTCTTACATCTATATAAAATTATATTATGTCAATGACTGTTATTCTTCTACGAATGCATTCATTTGGTAAAAGGTATCTTCTTTCCTTTGGTCAATGTTTTTTTTTCTTCCCCTATCTCAAGTAAAAAGATATCAACAAACATTCATTGCTACATACCAATTAATTTATCTACTAGCTAGTACCTACCAGTATCGTGCAAGTTTTATTAGTCATCTATTATAGATGATGCCCACGACTTTATCCGCGTGGTTTACAGTTTGTTGATGCCTGCGAGAACTCTAATTTTTCCGGAGTAAAAATTGGCCTGTGTTAATTCATAAGCTATCTCCATTCCTTTCAGCTAAATCGGTTCAGTCGTTGTGGCGTGAAGAAGTAACAAACATCCTAATTTCCAAACTTCCACATTTATAATACTATAGTTAGATTAATTGATGTAAAAACATCAGCTGTTACTTTATCCATGGCAAGTAGGACAACTTATATCGTAATTATTATGTTTGATTTTCAGTCAAGTTAGTTTTCAAATCAGATTCTTTTTTGTATTTGATTTTTGATTTCCACGTGTTGATTCTTACCAGCGGTGAATTCATTATCACCCTCTATTCATTGATGCTTAGTTAGTTTGTTTAAAGTTTTCTACTTTGTTCGATTAACGAAATCGTATCTACTCACAAAACAAACTCCTTTTTTATTTAGTAGGCTCTATTTACTTGCCTCTATCTCTTATGTGAGTGAGCATATTTCTTCTTATCAGGCATATTAGTACTTAAGTACCTACCTACCTAACTATATTATGTAATTACAACAGTTGCGTCTTGTTTTATCTTACCCCTCTATTTAAAGGAAGCCTCAACAGCCTAACGGTTAAAAGGACTGATAACTGAAAGGTCGTCGGTTCGATCCCCAGCCGTTGCGCTATTGTCGTAGCCACTCCTAACATAAGCTCTCCGCTTATTTGGAGGGGAGAGGACAATATTAATCAAGTTCAGTTTCGCTAATTTTTTTTTTTTAATTTTATCCTATGTTTTAAGTTCGAACCAAGTCATAGAACGCTCTATTGGTCTAATGCTGAGATCTATAGAGCAAGCTCTGACTAAACTCAGATTAAAGAAAGAGTTAAAACGAGACACAAATATGCTCTGACATAAATCTGTCTCGTTTTAACTCTGTCTTGAGTCTGAGCACAGTGAGAGTGGTCGATAGATTTCAGCCTAAGATTGTTTGTGAGGTATAAATCAAACACATTGTTTTGATTAACAAATCGTGGATATTTATTGAAATAAAAATAATAAAAATGAAAAATAATAAAAACAGTTCATCTTTCACGTAGGTAATTACACAATAAAATTTGTCTTAGTCATTTATTTTGTTTTACTATTACCATATCCATTTTGTCGACCTTAGTCTTAATCCTTATTAAACTTCCCTTCTCTACGATGTAAGTACAATTTTAATGTTAACACTGGGAGTTAATATTTATAAAAACAGGATTTTTTTATTATTTTTTTTAAAGTATTTGTACTAATAAAACTACAACTACCGTATCGTAGAGAGGTGAAGGCATATTAATTGGAAATTGTTACAAGAAATAAGGTAATTTATAGGTTTTCAAAAAGAAAGATGAAACTAAAATCTTACAAGAAAACACAATTGAGCGATTTATCACGACGCGATGTAGTATTACAGTGTTACTAAGAATCATACTGTTTCTATTTAGAAATAGTATGATTCTTGTTCGATTTTATGTGAATTCGAGTTACTCTTGTATGATTTGGAAGAAAATTGCCTGATTCTTATGGCTAATAAAGATGATTCTTGCAGTTAGACTTGAAAAAACGAAGTATAGTTTTGAAGTAATTATTCGTCGTGGAAAATCGTTCAAATATGAAATTTTCTAATTCAGACATTTATCATTTTAGGTGATACATAATTAAAAAAAGTAGTAACAAATGGATATAAATATGTATAAGGGTCTATAGCTCGCAAGTTCTCATTGTGAAACCGTATGTCATAGACGCACAATGTCTCGCAATGAAAAAGACTTTGTGATGATAAAAAATTACTTTACGTGAAATTCTTACTAGGTCCTGTCTAGATAATGTACCTCTTTGCATAAGATACAGCTTCTGGAGAGGTCCTAGTCCTAAACCAAACAGAAAACAGAGAAAGGATACCGATTCAGGAGACAAAATGGAGTTATTTCTATTATAATTTACTTACAATTATCTATTATAAATTCTATCATAATTTACATTAAGTACGTATACTGAAAGAGTTCACACTTGGACTAAGGTACGAGTGATAGGTCTTCCACGAATCACAAGAAAACATTCATCAATAAAAACAAAACTGGAATATTTTTCAGTCTTAATAAAAATAACATGCTTTCAGTTCGCGAGAAACAGAAGCTTGGAAATGAAAATCAAAATGCCTCACAATAATAATATTTCAATTTTAATTTAATAAATTTAAATACTAGTTAAATATAAAGGCCCTTAATAATAAAATTGTACACACTCTTGAGCAATACATGGGAATATCTTTCAGTCATAATATTATATTCAAAAGCAATTACTAATAGAAAATGAAGACGTTGTCTATATAACTTATATTGGCTTACACGCCTCAAATCTATGAATGAAAAATGTTAATTTTAAAAAAAGGTTGTAAAGATCATGTTCAAGCAATGTGTATTTTTCTATTACCAAGAGCCAAAGTACCTTGATGGTAATAATAACACCTACCATTAAAAACGATTCCAATTTTGATTTCTACAATGCTAAATTATTGATTACAGGAAACTCACCGTTCTTGCCGAAAAGTAATTTATAATTTGTGAATTATTTATTGTTGTCTATAAATATGAACATCAAAAGGTAGGTACTCGATTTACATAATACACTTACAGCGATCGTATTTACAAGTTTTAACTAGAATAGGAAACATTTGATTTATATTGTACATAATATCCTAGAAATACGAAACAACTTAGAAAGTTACAACCCAAATACAAATAATGCTACAGAAGATCTTAGAAATACTGAAAAAACTGGTTTAATTGACACTATACAGCTTAACAACTAAATGTTCTACTGAAAAAATCAACGTAGCTAACTTTGGCATTGGTTTCCTCTATACAATCAATTAAAAATGATAAAACAAGTTAGATAATACGTAACGTAAAGATAGTACAGCCTCCAAAGAAAATAACCAAAAACTCTCACGAACTAACACCAACAATGCAACGGGTACTCTCAACACTGGCTCACACGAAAGATATGTTACTAAGTAGGTATCTATCATTTAAATTAATGCCCTTGAATGCTAGGATTTTTGGGCTCATATTGCAATGGGTATATTAAATATTAATTTCGCCACAATTTATTTCTTAAGACTAGAAATTGAACAGACGCCTACCTCTAGACGCGATCGATTTGCTTTTAAGACCTAAGGCCTAGACGGATACAATGCGCGAAGACAGCGACGAAACTGCAGAATCACGGCAGAGCTGCGTGCGTACACGACTAAAACTTCTAATACAAGAAACGTTTTTTTAAATTCCTTGCATTAGAACTTAGTTCTGAAAACCAGAGTTACGTTGTCGGCGCACGTTGTATGTATCTAGCCTTGGAACTTAAAAATAGAGGTACTGGCGATGAAACATTTTACCAAGATTAGACCTAGAAGATCTGGCTGGGCGGCGGGGGCGGTGGTAGGCGAAGGCCACCCCACGGGTAGAGTCACGAAGCCTCGTCACGACACGCGTTAGAGTCATCGGATAAAGCAAGAGCAGCACCATTACTTTGATTCACAACACACTTACGCATATGCTTCTCGAGCGTCGATGGTACCGAGAAAGGCATCTCACAGAATCTGCAACGGTACACGTCTTTGCCGAGTCTACCGTGTGTCTTCATATGCCTCGTCAGTTTGGAACTCTGAGCACATGCGTAGGAACATAGTTCACATTTGTAGGGTTTTTCACCAGTATGAGATCGCCTGTGAACCGTGAGGTTTGAGCAGTTTTTGAATACTTTTCCACAGAATTCGCAAGTGTCATTGCGGCGTCCCTCTTTAGATTTCAAGAGAGGGTTCTGGAGCAAACCATTGCCACTGTTCTTCAGCCCATCAAATATGTTATCAGGTGGTCTTTGTGCGTGTAAAGTTGGTAACCACCATCCTTCATTCCTTTCCATATCCAATTTCATTCTTTTAGAAGCTTCGAATGGATTTTCAAAGGGGTTAAATAAGGGATGAGGCTGGGGAGGCATCTTAGCAAATTCCTCCTTTAATCGTAAAGCAGCCGTAGGAGGCATGCCGTTAGGTTTTTCGGGAGGAGGGCCATTGTTGTTGTCCCGATCTTTTGCTAATTGCCATTTGAGCGAGTTTCCCGATTCTTGAAGTGCTTGTTTAAATGCTTCACTATATTGAGCAATGTTAGATAAACCGAATTTGTCCATTAATTCTCCAACAACAGATGCGGAAGGAGGATGGGCTGGCATCGCTGAAGTTTGCTTTCGAGGTGGAGCAGACGGAACACTACTGTTTGATACCGTTAAATCCTCGGCTTCTTCAACGTCCTCTCCATCTTCATTTTCTTCCTCTTCTTCACCATCTAATTCATCATCGTCTAATTCATCTTCAGAGTCATCGTCTCCAGTTTCACCAGCAGATTCATTATCATCAGTGTTAGCATCAGGTCCTCGGTGTATTTTCAAATGCTTTTTTAACTTTGAATTTTTATCAAAAGCTTCGTCACACTGATTACATTTAAAAGGTTTTTCACCAGTGTGTGTGCGCCGGTGTACCATCAAACTGTTTTCAAATCGGTATTTCTTACCACAGAATTCGCAGGTGTGGATAGCTTCATTATGGTTTTTTTTGGCAGGTGGTGTCGATGATGGCCTCTCTGGAGGTGGTGCATCTGCTGTCTGTGGTTCAATGCGTCGTTCGGGTGATATCGAACTGTGAGGCTTAGTGGCTTCACGAGGGGTGTCCACCGTTCCGGGTCCGGCGCCCGCCGGTGGAGTCTGGCCGACTCGGGAGGGCGACGGGGAAGCGAACGGCGGCGAATGCTTCCTGGGGCTAGGAGAGCTCGAATTGCCTGTGGCCGCCCCTGGACTGGTCGTACCGGCCAGTTGCCGCAAGCGCTGCGAGTAAAAATCCAGCTGGGGTTCTAATGAAAGGGGTTGAGATACGGGGGGTTGTCTTTCCCGACCCGTGAGAGAAGTCGGAACTACGGGGGGTCTGTCCGCCGGGGAAGGAAAGGCTTGATGGGGAGGGAGTGAATTTGCTGCAACGGCAGCGGCCGCTGCAGCTAAATTCAGTCCATGGTGGCGAAATTGTTCTGAAACTAGCTGTTCCATTCGAAATCTATGATCGTGATGGTTCGGTCGTGCAAATAAGGGAGTGGGAGGTACCGATGGGTGAGCGAGTGGTGGTAAGCTGCCCGGTAGCGGCATCCGCAGTAAGCCTCCCACTCCAAAAGGCGAATGCATGTCTGGTGGCGGTAATAGAGGGTGGTGACGCAACGAAGGTGGCGGGAGGGGAGCACCGGTGGACGAGCACCCTGAGCTCGACGAGGAGGTGCTCGATGATGAATGGTTCTGCTTGCTCGGCAGCTGCTGCGGCATGCTGTCCACGTAAATCTTCACACCGTGCACGTGTTGCACGTGCTGAACCAACCGCCAGGCAGAATGCACGCGCGCCTTGCAGGTAGAGCAGACGTAGTTGCTCGGTTCTGTAACAAAGAGAAAAACTTGTTAATTAAAGTAGCCACTATTAATAAATAGAAGATGTTAAAAGACAATTGCCGCAAGAAGATCGTCACAATACGGCTAGACCAATTTGCCTGTTTTTTTTGGAAAATCCACCGGGAAAGTCGGAATCGAGTCGGAAATTTGGGTGGTATTAATTGATTAAAATCTCAATAAACATGTGATGTTCGGTTTAGATTTCGGTTGGATGAATCACTTCTCGACGAACAAACTGGCTGACTGATAGACAACATGTCCGTTGCTAAGTATATTTTTTTACTAAGCGCACTTTTCATTTTCTTCATCAGCAAATTGGATCCGTGCGAAGACGAGCAACTCGCAACTTCACAAGTCGAAGACGCGAACGCTTTTCGATGGGAGATATAGAGGAATATTAACGCGGGCAAAGTGTCTAGTAATAGCTCTCACATATCGCGGCGCAGGCCTAGGGTGCGAGCGTGGCGCGCATGCTAAGCAGAAGGTCCGGGCCCGGTGCGTCGGCAGCCGTGACTGATGGCCGCCCCGTGTCCCGGACAGTGGCGGATTTACACATTTGCCGCCACTAGGCTATTCAAATTCGACTAGGACGCGCACTAACGCGCGCTTTGTTTCTTCGTTCCTGATACGCACCGCTAAAATTTGGAATGCCCTTCCGACTTCCGTTTTTCCCTATAACTATAATTTGGGTATCTTCAAATCAAGAGTGAATAGGCATCTTCTAGGCAAGCGCGTTCCATCTTAGGCCGCATCTTCAATTACCATCAGGTGTGATCGCAGCCAAGCGCTAGTCTATATATAAAAAAACGATCTCCCTGGCGCAGTACTGTGGTTTTACAACTGGAAGGTCTCAGGTTCGATTCCCGGCGGGGGCAATTTAGGAATTTATAAACTCAAACTCAAAATTGTTTATTTCATGTAGGCCAACTTGTGGCTCTTATGACAAATCAAGAATCTATCACCGGTTCTGATTTTTCTGAATTGTCTCTGGTCTGGTCTGGTGGGAGGCTTTGATTGTGACTAGTTACCACCCTGCCTACTTAAACGTGTCTCCAAGCGATTTAGCGTTCCGGCACGATGGCGTGTAGAAACAGATTAGGAGTATGGGTTTTCTTTTCTTTTGTTTCTGTTAGTGGTATCAATAGTAATGCTTGTTTAATTTTTTATTATATTTATATTTGTTAGCAAGTAAATTCGCGTGATATGTAAATATTAATAAGAGCGCCACCTCGCCAACAAACTGGCCCAGTTTGGCGAGATAGTAGGTACATATAAACATGTTTGTATTATTATTATGATTAAATAAATAAAAAATAAAAAAAAATACAGTTATGGACCTAATGACATTTAGGTACTCATCGTTTTAATTCCTGTAAGACGAAGTAAAAATTTTGGCACCAAAGCCGTCCCTAAAATCCTACATCTGCTGGTAAATCCGCCACTGGTCCCGGGTGATTCATGCACCTCTAAAATCTTATGAAATATACGCGTGCCGGAATCACGTACGCACGCCTGGGTTAAGAATGTTGATATTGAAATCTATATGTAACACTATCGCTCCGGGAGAAAAATGAAAGCCCGTTGACAAACGGCATGTCGTGTCTGGTGTTTACTATTGTTTGAGCGGTCATGTTGAGTTTTCAACCGACGAAAAGAAAGAGGAGGTTCTCAATTCGTCACGTATGTACCTATATTTTTTTTTATTTTTTTTATGTATGAATTTTCGCAGAGTCGTCCGATTTTGATGATTTTTTTATAATGGATAGGGTCTACCTCGAAGTTGGTCCCATTTTATGAAATAGCATTCTCTTTCTAAGGGTTCCCGATTCTATCATGCACAACTTTGTACAGAGTTATCTGATTTTGATGATTTTTTTCTTATTGTATAGGGTTTACCTCAAAGTCGGTCTCACTTGAATTTGAAAATAAGGGTAGCTACACAGTTTACCTGTTTCGTCAGCGTGGATTAAGGTTTTTCAATTCCCGCGGGAACTTTTAACTTTCCGGGATCAAATATAGCCTATAATTAATTCTGGGTGTGAGTTATCTCCATTCCAAATTTCAGCCAAATTGGTGCATTCGTTGTGGCGTGAAGGAGTATCAAACACACACACACACACACACACACACACACACACACACACATGCATACACACACACACACACACACACACATACATAAATCTTCGCCTTTATAATATTAGTGTGATAGTGTGATGAACATTATGTTTGTAAACGGTAGTGTAGCGGTGGTCAAGACGCGTAGCGGGGCTACGCCTGGAGTTTTGACAGTAATTTGATTGCTCATTGTGAGACCGAGACAAATTATATTATGGACACATTGCATTGTGCCTCAACGAGCTTACATTAGTGATGGGTGCTTAAATTAATAAGATCAAACAAATCGATAACATCGTAACTATTATTGGGGGATTTATTTAATTCATGACTGCATCATATCCCGAAAAAAAGATGGTTCCCGTGGGCTTGTTTAAAACCTAACTCCACGCGAAGTTGTTAGAAAAAGCTGGTACCTACCTAATCCTTACTAATATTATAAATGTGAAAGTATATTTGTTAGTTGGTTTGTCTTTCAATCACGTTGCAATAAAGCAACGGATCGACGTGATTTTTTGCATGAGGACCGGGAGAGTGACATAGGCTTTTTATCCCAGAAAATCAAAGAGAGAGAGTTTTTGTTGTTGACAGTAACGGATTGGTTCAACGTGATCTTATACATAGTTATAGTTGAGGACCTAGAGAGTGATTTAAAAAACAAATTAATATTTCCAAAATTAAATTTTTTAGTATGACTAGATAAAAATTGTAGTATAGCGACAGAGACACATTTTCTTTTCCTTAGTACGAAATACATATTATAGAAACTCGAGCAAAATAATAAATCGAAATACTGATTAAAATTCAAGCACATTATACAAGTAGGTTTAATATTTTAAACCCAAATTGTTATCGATAGAGGGATCATCACTAGCAATGGTGGGCGCGGCACGATAAGCGATCTCGAATGTTAAGACGATTATTGAAATGTAACGGTCAGATTGTGCTGTGACCGACCGGAAAGATCGTACATACAGTATGCTCCAAATTTTACAGACCACTTCAGCAAAGATTTTATTAGTACCATACCCCTTCTAAGTTAGCCCGCTACCATCTTAGTCTGGATCGTCACTTACTATCAGGTGAGATCGCAGTCAAGGACTATCTTGTCATCAAATAAAACAAAGACGAGGACTGCCGCGGTAAAGCTATTGCATAGCATCACGCTCGATGGCGTTGATAAAAATGCGCCATCTAGCGGCTCACCGTAGAGGAGTCCCGTGTCAGGTTATTTTCGTTACGGAATTTCTGGATTCGGTCTCCACGCTGGCCCGCGATAGAAGCTATGCAATAGCTTAAAAAAAATTAGTTACTAGCTAATGCCCGCGACTTCTTTCACGAGGATTGAGATTTTTCAGTACCGTGGGAACTTTCTTATTTTCCAGGATAAAAAGTAGCTTATGTGTTGTTTTAGACTATGATCTATCTCGGTGCCAGGGTCTAGCCGTGTTTCCATAGGCAAAACTGCCCCCGATAGGAACCTATATCGCCACCTATGCCATATTGAAGAGGAGGCTAATAGTAGTCGACACAAGAGATATTAGCTCTCTATCTTTGATAATCGAGGAGATATTAACAAAAAAGTGTCAGGCGTCGATTTTTTTTAATCGATATCTGTCTCTCGGATGAGAATTACTCGTATTATAAGATATTTTGTAATATAGAGAACTTAGGCTTAAGGTCACACAACGGGCGTTACAGAGAGCTATGTTCAGAGATCCCTGCGAGGTTATATTAGAAATTTCATGTATTTTAAAGGGAATTTTTAGATTAAAGAATGAAAAACTTACATATGAGTAGGTAGATAACTATTTCAATATCATAGTCAATATCAGCTGTAAGTAATACTTTGTTTTTTAGTTTATTAATTAGCATAAAGATGACTGATATATAAAAAAAATAACTATTAAATTTCTAAAAATGGAGAGATCTTTAGAAGAACTATGTTACCGACAGCTCAACTAGTCACGACGCTGAAGTGGAAATGGCACAATGACTGAAGAACTTTCAGTGGGCACATAGTTCTTAGAAGTGATGGCCGCTGGGACACGCTGTATAAGATAAATGCGTATCACGATATCAATGTATTTTGACCTTTTTGTCCAGGCATTGTTCATTGTATTCGTCTTGGTCATCACCCACTGTTATGAGCAGAAATATTATGATATACCTAAGTACTTTTTAAATCTCTAATGTAGGAGAATCACGTACCTACCGATATAGTCTATGTATGTACCGATATCGATTTCCCATAATGGAAAGGGGAATATTAGTCATATTTAATACTAGATAATGCCAACGACTTGGTCTATAATTCTCGCGGGAACACTTTAATTTTCCGCTATGAAATGCCTATAGCCTATTATTAATCCTGGTTATGAGCTATCTCAATTCCAAATTTCAGTCAAATCGGTTCATTCGTTGTGGCGTAAAGGTGTAACAAACATCCATCCATTCATCCATCCATCCATCCACCCATCCATCCTCACAAGTATTTATTAGTCGGATTTTTATTCTTTCATCTCAAACCACCGCCGGCCACTAATTGACAGGGTTTAGTCCTACAAATTAAAAAAAAAAACGTCACGTGACATGTGGCTTAATTAAAAAAAAATCTACTATTAGGCATCTGCAATTCACCATTTGAATCACCTAATCAAGCTCTAATAGAATAATTATTATTAGATGAATAAAAAAATACCTTCTACGTACTAAAACTCGGATAATCCTTATTATAAGCTTACATTATAGATTTGGCTACGCATGATTAAAAATCGATCGGGCCGTTAACTTATTTGCTTACAGTACATAATCCGTCACTGTCATACATACAATAATCTGTCATTATAGAATCGAAAGAGAATTCGGCAGCCAAACAGTGTGTCGGTACCGTCAGCAACAAAAGCTCTATTCTTATACAACGTTGAAAATATATGAATGATTTATGCCTATATAAATCATTTTAAGACAAAATGTATAACAGTACGTTTACTTTGATAAAAATAGTTTCAAGGAATATTATTTTCCTGCATTGAAAAAAGCTCTGAACCACAGAAAGTAACCAAAAAATTACTGAAACATTATTTTAAGTAATTCAAACTTTTACTCTGTCTTAAACGGTAAAAAAACTTATCCTACTAATACTTCTACGCCTATAAAACCTTTTTGTTTTCTTCCTATAAATGCGAAAGTATGTTTGTTCATTGGTTTGTCCTTTAATCACGTCCCAATATTGCTACAGATCGACAATATTATGCATGATATGGATATAGTTCAGGAATCTATGCTTTTCTGTTCGGTATCTTATTATTTGTTTCATAACTAGCTGGTGCCCGCGACTTCGCTTGCGTAGAATCAGTTTTTAAAAATCCCGCGGGAACTCTTTTATTTTCCGGGATAAAAAGTAGCCTATGCCACTCAGCCGGTCCTCAACTATAGCCATGCCAAAAATCACGTCGATCCGTTGCTTTGCTGCGGCGTGATTGAAGGACAAACCAAAAAAAAAAACTCACTTTCGTATTGATAATATTAGTAACGATTATGCCTATTTTAAATAGTTTGTTTTCCCAACGGCAAGTTTCTGGCAAAGAACATGAGATTGAGCTTTTTATTAAAAAATTTGATATTGAAATCTTATGCTTCACTGAGCATTGGCTCAATACTCATCAGTTAATTGTACACCTTAATAATTATTCACTGTCAAGTGCGTTCTCAAGAAAGACTGCTATACGCGGGGGATCATTGATAGTAACGCGGAATAACATTAATTACAAAGAGCGAAAAGACATTGTTAGCCTTTCTATAGAACGCATTATTGAGCTGTCTTGTGTTGAGCTGGACCGATACATTATAGTTTGTGTGTACCGACCGCCCTCAGGCGACTTTGTTCTTTTTGAGGAGGTTATGGAGGATGCCCTAAGGCGGCTATGTAGGTCATCAAAAAAATTAGTGGTCTGTGGAGACTTTAATATTGATATTTTGCTTCACACTCTTTTTACTGGTAGGCTGCTTAACTTATTTAAAAGCTTTAATCTAGAGAATATTTTTATTGAACCTACAAGAATAACTGCAAACTCAGCTACTTGTATTGACAACATTTTTTGTGATTGTAACATTATCGAAAAATCTATTATCACTTATCTCAGATCTGATCATTGCGGTCAAATGATATCTATTCCAGGCAGTGAACAGAATTTAACAAAAGTAATAAAATACAGGCCAGTTACCACTAAAAAAGTAAAGCATTTTAAACAAAACATCTCAGCTGGATTGCCGACGCTTGACCTTGCACAGGATGATCCGGATGAAATTTATACAAAGTTTTTTGATTTGTTAAGCTCACAATATAACTCTATCTTTAAGGTGATGGAGAAAAGACTGTTTAAAGATCTTAAGTTTAGTGACTGGGCAACTGCCGGCATCTATAAAAGTAGAAATAAGCTGTTTGACTTGTATGCAGAAAAAAAATATAATAATTCCCCCGCGTTTATTGAATATGTAAGAAATTATTCTAAATTGTTTAAAAATGTGTGCATACAAGCAAAGTCACTTCACATAAAACAAAAAATTGTCAATTCTGATAATAAAATTAAAACAACATGGGGCATCATTGGCGATGAAATGAATAACCATAAGGTGCATAATAATAATAAATTTGAGCTTAAAATTGATAATCATGTAATTAACTCCGATATAGAAGTTGTAAATACATTTGAGAACTTTTTCAAAAATATTCCAATTACCACAACCAGTTCTCTAAATTCCTCGCCGGCAGAAGCCTATCGTCTTCTAAGAAGCAATGTCTCTGAGTGCAATAAGTTATTTAGGTTTGAACACGTTACCCCATATGACATAGTCAAAACATTTAAATCTTTACAAAATAAGAAAACAACAGATCTATGGGGGATATCAGTTAAAATAATTCATAATGTAATTGATATTATTGCGCCGTATCTTGCTTTAATTTTTAATAAATCAGTAGATTCTGGATCTTTTCCAGATCTTATGAAATGTAGTAAGCTAATACCGCTTTTTAAATCGGGCAGCAAAAGTGACCCGAATAACTACAGGCCAATTTCAATTTTGCCAACTCTCAGCAAGATATTCGAAAAAATAATGCTCAACCAACTGCTTTTACACTTTAATTTAAATAAACTCCTACACACTGAGCAGTATGGTTTTACAAAGGGTCGATCAACAACCGATGCAGCCGCAAGGCTATTACAACACATATTCGATGCGTGGGAGAACTCACAGAATGCCATTGGTATTTTCTGTGATTTGTCAAAGGCATTCGACTGCGTTGATCACGAGACTCTTTTGCTTAAACTGAGCCACTATGGCATTAAAGATTTTGCACTTAGTCTCATTGCGTCTTATCTCAGCAACCGAGTCCAAAGAGTATGTGTCAATGATGTAAAATCATCCGGATCAGCCTCAGTAATGGGTGTACCCCAGGGTTCTATTCTAGGTCCATTCATGTTTTTGGTCTACATAAATGATTTACCACATTTTGTCCAAAATACTTGCGATATTGTACTATTTGCTGATGATACGTCTTTAATTTTTAAAGTCGATAGGATGAAAGACAATTTTGACGATGTAAATAATGCATTATCTCAAGTTTCTGAATGGTTTACGGCAAATAATCTCCTTTTAAATGCTAAAAAAACAAAGTGTGTTGAGTTTTTATTGCCTAACACGAGAACTGTCAGTAAAAATTTAAAGATAAATAATGAACCTTTGAAAACTGAGGACTCCACAGTGTTTTTGGGGTTAACCCTGGATTCAAAGCTACAATGGGGCACCCATATAGCAACGCTTGCTGGCAAACTTAGCTCTGCTGCTTACGCTGTTAGGAAGATTCGACAGTTGACTGACATAGAAACTGCAAAAATTGTTTATTTTGCATATTTCCATAGTATTATGTCATACGGAATCTTAGTATGGGGTAAGGCAGCCGATATTGGAAAAATTTTTGTTTTGCAGAAGAGGGCAATCCGCGCAATCTATAATTTGAGGCCGCGGGATTCCCTTCGAGAAAGATTTAAAGAGATAGGCATTCTTACAGTAGCTTCACAATATATTTATAACAACATAATATTTGTCAGACAAAACATTTTGAGTTACAAAAAAAAGAGTGATTTGTCCGATAGACCAAGTAGAAATCCAAATAGGCTCATGTTTCCTGGGCTGCGCCTCAAGAGGGTCCAAAAGACATTTGTGAGAATGGGCGTGACGTTTTACAATAAAATTCCACAGTCAATCTTAGACTTGCCTCTACACAAGTTTAAGAAATCAATTAAATCTGCTCTCATGAAAAAAGCATATTATACAATTGAAGACTATGTAAATGATAAAAAAGCGTGGATATAATTCGCTCCAGTGATTCATAAGACAGTAATAACTATCCTGTATTCAATAAAAATTGTAATTTTTTTTATTTTTTTTGAAAAGAGCAACCGCCGAGTTTCTTACTGGCTCTTCTCGGCAGGAAAGGCATTCCGAACCAGTGGTAGATTCATTGACGATTCAAAAGTGCTTGTAAAAGTTTATTTGAATAAAAAATATTTCTATTCTATTCTATTCTATTCAACCGTACACAAGCTCTGTGGTTACATAGCGCGTAATTTCATTACACGATAACATCTTGTCTCGGTGTGATAATGGTGATAATTAAACAATAACGTGTGGGTGAGCCGATTGGATCGCTTGTGGTTTCACGTGTGGTTAGATTAGCATATCTAATAACATTATTATATTATTATAAGATTAACTACATACAATAATAGTAATATCGATATATATAAAATTCAAAGTCCTGACTGACTGACTGACTGACTGAGATATCAACGCACAGCCTAAACTACTGAAGAAAATTTCAAGTTCCTAACTTGAAATTTTTACAGTTGGTTCCTTTTATGACGTAGGCGCACACTAAGAAAGGATTATTGGAAATTCCACCCCTAAGGGGTTTAAATAGGGGATGGAAGTTTATATGAAACTCCGTCATTTTTCAAGCTGTTTCCACCAAAGTTGGTATTTGAGCTTTCAGTTAAAAATAAAGAAGTACGTGTGTCACAGTTTTTGAAAATTCCACCCCAAAATCTAATTCCACGCGGACGAAGTCGCGGGGGCAAAAGCTAGTATAAAAGTATAAAATAATTTTAGTTTCAATTCATAGGACCAATTCACTCATTTGTTTTGCTCATCCTTACTAATTTTATAAATGCGAAAGTGTGTTTGTTTGCTGGTTTGTTAGCTTGTCCTTCAATCACGCTGCAACAGAGCTGCGGATCGACGTGATTTTTTGCATGGGCAAAGTTGGGGACCTGGATAGTGATATAGTTCTCGCGGGATTCTGAAAGCTAAATCAAAATAATAAGATGCCGAACAGAAATTTAGCATAGGTTATATTATGTATGCTATGAACTATGCATGGTTAAAGGCCTACACATCAGCTCAATGAATTAGAGTATGAACTCTTATTCATTGAGTTTCGTCCTCCATCCGAAAATGTTCATTAGATCTTCACCAAATTGAAATGGTACCAACCTTACGATACGTCTTTTCAAATAAAAAAACCGGTCAAGTGCGAGTCATACTCGCGCACTGAGGGTTCCGAAACTATTGACCAATGTATTAATTAGGTACCTACTAATGACCTTCTAACCGTCAAAAAGAATCAAACGAGTCGAAACTCGATGGGGTTACGTCGTTTCATTACAGAGTTCCCATAAACGCCTTTCGGCTTCATCATCAGAACCTGCATATCATTTAGGACTAGAGAACTTGTCAAGACGAATTAAAAAGCCCAAACTCGATGGGGTTGTGTAGTTTTCTCACAGAGTCCCCAATCCATCTTTCATCACATTATTTGTCTCGTTGGTCTAGTGGATGTTCTACTGCAGATGACAAGGTTCCATTATATCTGTACCTCAGAGAGCATATAAAGACGTTGGCTTTACACCTAATCTCTCTCTCTGATTTCCGTATCATTGAACTATGAATTGCCTATTAGTACTATATTATTTTGGGGTTGACACAGTATTTTGATAATACAAAATTATAAAAACAATTTAATTTATTCATTAAGTTTATCTTACCTATAAAAAATGTGAGTAGGAGATACAAACTTTGGAATTAAAGTGACCTAACTCAAAAATTGCAATTTGTGGGAAATGAGCAAGACTTCAAAAAAGTAGTGTTGAGTAAAATTGAATGTATCTCTGCCAATAAAACTATTAAAAAAGTTAGTTATCTTAATACTTAATCATCTTATATGTATGGATTGGTAATACATATTATATTAAATGTTAAATACATTTTACAACAACAGAAGTTACAGGAATTTTGAGTTAAATCACATTAATTCTAAAGGTGATATATAAACATAGCAAAGGTTGACATTGAGCTTACCACACAGTGATTTGAAAATAATGCCTCAGCATATCAGTTTAATAACATTTCTTTGACTGCAATTGGCACCAATAGGCATTCAACATTTTATCCTAAAAATGTCTCAAGGTAAACACAGAATGTATATGAGCTTGTGACACAATCCTAAAAGTTGTAGGTTCTCTGGGTTGTGTGGAGGTACAGATATATGTATGGATTCTTCATAATCAATATTATCCATACTCAAGGAACCAAATATCAACAACAAAAAATTGACATTGTGCTGCATTTACTTCTGAATATATTATCTCTTCTAGCAGCAATCCAACATGCAGTGCAAACTCTAGTAATAGTCTGGTATTCTGGTAACCTGAAATAAAAATAATTATTGTTAAAATAATATAAGTAACTGGTAAATTGGCAAGCTAAGATTAAACTCTTAACAAATCCTACATCAAACTTTTCAACGAGACAAGTCAGGACATGTTAACTTGTCATCGTACTAAAGTCTCCTATAAGTGTGGGGAGTGCACTTACAATTAGCTGGCAGCAAAAGTAGAATGTGCTTCTATTTTTTCTATTGTCAAATGATTATTTAACTGGCCTGTCCAAAAAATTATAATGCACGCCAGTTTTGCAAGTTACTTAACAAATGCCTTTGCATAAATTAGGCTTATCTCTGATTATATTATGATATATTGTTGTACAACACATAAATTATCTATACTTCTATATAATATTGACATGAAGAATACCTATTTAAATAAACTTGTTGAAAGAATTATTAAAATGGTATGGGACAAAATTTAGGTAGCATTATTACTAATTAAAACAGTAACAATAACAAGCTAGTTTTAACTCGGTCTTAAGTCTGAGACTGTCTTCTATAGATAGGCATTTCTATAGTTAGATGACTGCATGAATTTGGGAGTTGTAGTTTGAGTTTCCCTTTCTAATGCTTCTTTGCGAGAGATTAAAATAAATAAGTACTCACCGACATTGGTGATGACGTATTATCCATTGGCGATGGAGTATTGTCCATTTTGATAATGGGTTTAATTCACAAAGTTAGGTATATGCATTAAGTCTCTGTCTCGAATACGAAGTTCACCTCCATACAAAGTTAAAAGAAAACACTGATTCAGTACTAATATTGTAAAATGTAATATAACTATCCCACATATAAAACAAGAGATCAAATGTTATTTGTCTCCAAGAGAATATAAACCATTTAGTATGCTTATTTGTGCAAACTACTATTGAACTTTTGTTTGTTTGAATTTGGCTTTGAAAGTTTGAATAAACGGAGTGATTACATTCTCTTTGGTTTGAATTTTGAACCAACTTTGAACACCGTAGACAGCTGTCTACGCCTCTATGAAATCTATGCTATGATTAATACCTACTGGACTGGCTGTCTCTGCAGGTACCTACCTACCTAGACCTACCTACCAATGATTAGATACCTTAATAGTTATGGATCAATTTGAAGCACCACATTTGACATACGAGTGTCTCTGGAACTAATAATATTGCAAATGATGCACCGACCGCCATAATTTTATTAACTAATATAAATAGTGAATAAGTAATAGTGGAAAAATAAATTAAAAGTAATTGCATTTATCAATGCAGTGTCGCTAACTTTGTTATACCTATACAAAAGTTAGCAACAAATCAATACTTTCAACTTGAAATTTTATAATTTTTGAGTAGCATTTTATTTTGATTTTAGTAGTATTGAGTAATATTTTATTTATTAGAATGACATACTTAAATCTGTAACATAAAAAGTAAAATCAAAGTTTATGGGTAGGGAATGCGTGTATGTACTACTGTACTAATAGTACTAGAATTTACTAAATGACATATTACAGCACAGCACAGACAGCAGCCTGTCCACTGTTAATCATAGATTAATTCTAGAGGTCAGTGTAAAAAAGTTGTAATAATAATCTGTAGTAGAAAAAAATTCTATTAGTGTTCTGTGAATCTGTAGTTGTGACAAGTGACATGTGGACGTGACGCGTTAAAAAGTTAAGCTTTGAACAAACTAACGAACACGTAAGCCGCGGCTGGATAGTAAATTCCATTGAACTTTAGACACTATATCGGGCGTAGTCGCGAACGTAACCTTTGGCGATCCTTGAGCGTTCGGATGTCCGATAGAAATATGGGCCTGCTGATCTCAAACGACTGTGCACACTTATCAGTCGCAGCTATAGTCGCGGCATCCGATAGTTTGTTTTAGCCTTAGCGTTGCAATTAATTTAAAAGCCATAGTAAGTTATCGTTTTTTTTTTTGTTTTTTTTACTGTTTTAGGTACTATTAATGGTTTAGAGGTATCAAAATCTCCGTAATTTGCAAGATTTTAATACTGGTGTTTGTAAAATATAACGGGACTTACTATGAAACTAAGAATTAGGTGTGGAAAGAAACGATTTTTGGAAGATGTCCCTTAATTTGTTTTAATAGTGAGAAAGCCGTGGTTTTAAAGCTGTAACTTTTCACTGAGTTAAGCTATAAGCTTGATATTCTTAAAACACTACGAGACCATTGAACTTTATATTCAGTATAAATTTCGACTTAGTATCATAAGCCGTTTTCGAGAAAAACGGTGGTGACACACTGACAGACAGACGGACAACGGAGTGATCCTATAAGGGTTCCGAAGTTTTTTTTCGGAACCCTAAAAAATATTGAAATCGGTCCAGATTGACAGAGTTATGGACTAACATCGAATAGAAAATACGCATCAAATTGAGAACCTCCTTCTTTTTAAGTCAGTTAAAAATAGTTCATACTGAGTTCATGAAAAAATTAAGTTATTATAAAATCTATATAATGACAAAGAGAAAAAGTTGTGCAGTTACTTTGGGTAGGTACCTATTAGGATTTTATTGTTTGAAAAAAAAAAAAACTATAGAAAGTACGATTCTAATTGAAACCCCGGCTTCCATTGGGGGAAAAATCCGCACGAGAAAAACGAAATACAACAGTTAACGTACTGTCCGGGGTTAACCTCCCCGAACGAGGGGGTGGTCCAGACGGGTGGCGTTTAAAAATTTCACCCCCCACTGATTCGCCCACAATGCCCACAATCAGCGATTGCCTTTTGAAATCGAAACGGTTGTTAAACTTCTGGCTGCCTCCATCTTTAACCGGTTCCGCTTTTGGAAAACCTGCTGGATCTTTTCCGGCGTTTGGCGATTATTACGATATAGCGATCCTGTTCCGTAAAAATGGTTGTAGGTACTTTAATCAAAAATAGAATACAACTTTTGTTCAATCAAATCAAAAGGCAAAATCGCCTGTGAACGGTGAACGGTCGGTGTTTACGCGGTTCATTTTCGATGACTCATCGGTGAAACCTCGAAAATGGAAGCAAAAATCTCGAAAAATGAACCGTCTAATTTGGCCTTTACACTGTTGTCAAAATGTGGGTATTCAATAATTACAATCGAAAATTTAACATGTATTAAATTTTGTTACATGTTACATTTGTAAAAACAAAATAAATCGGTGAAAAGACAAATAGGTAAGTTATAAGATGTTTACGGCGACTGTATCCGTCACTTTTTCAAGCTATTAAATCATGACGTCAGGTTGCAATAGCTCTCTTTTTCTAACAGGAAACTTAAAAGCTCTATACTTTCGAGACTAGTTAAGATATAAAAAAAAAGAAAAATGACATTCTGTGATAATATTCAAAACCTTTATTTTAAGTATATATAAAAAAATATTAGTCAAATACAATACAAATTCAATATCTTTGAGATCATAGAAATTGTCTTATTGTCTTAAAAATGGATATCTTTGAAGTCAAAACTAAATAAAACTAACTTAAAAGAAGTGAAATCCGGTAAAGAATAGCATGTACGTGAAAATAAAGTCGTAAAATTGAAAGCAAGTTCTTGAAAAATACGAATCCACTTGGTGTGAAACATTCGGGCGGAAGTCGCCCGCGCTGCTTCCTGCCGCAGTTGTTAGCAGCGCCTCTAGCGGACACCGCGGCGACTGACGATGACATGAGCAAGTAACCGAGCAGAGACAAAGCTTCATACAACCCTGCTGTGATCTATCGCTCATTTGCGACAAGGGTGATTTAACTCAAAATTCACCAATTTTAGTGTCGAACATTTATACTTTTTGCTAAAAGAAGAACATTACGCTAAGCACAAAAAAAAATAAGAGCGAGAGAGATTGTGACTTAATGCTCTATCGCTTTGTTGGCCGCTGTGTTGTTTCGAGACCGCAGCATCCACAAAACATTACTCTCTAACGAGAGAATTCTCTCATCGTCGATTTTGAATTATGTCACTCTTGTTGCAAATGAGTGCTATAGCTTACTAATCCTACTTAATATTATAAATGTGAAAGTTTGGATGGATAGATGTTTGTTACTAAATCGCGCCGTAACAACTAAGCCGATTTGGCTGAAATTTGGAATAAATCCGGAAAATAAGATATAAAATGAATCAATCCTCAATCGACGCGAACGAAGTCGCTGGCATTAGCTGGTACTTACATAAAGGAGAAGGTGACTGACTGACTGATCTATCAACGCACAGCTCAAGTCACCGGACGGATAGGGTTGAGGCATACAAATAGCAACTATGATGTAGGCATCCGCTAAGTAAGGATTGTCGAAAATTCAACCCCTAAAGAGGTAAAACAGGTATGATAAATCGAACTTAACGTGAGCGAAGACGCGGGCAAAAGCTAGTATTCTATAAAAATCGACGCGTATGTATTTTCTAACGGACTCGAAAGGGCTTGACCGATTTTGATGAAATTTTCAGGCAAAATTCAGATTAGCCCAGCGGGTGATCTAGTGAAATCTGATAGATGGGATCAATAAATTTGTTCAATAGATAATATAATTCATTAGTGCCGCATTGAAATTGGTCCATCTCCTGCCCTGATCAGCACTTAATTGTCATTGACCAAGCGAAGCAAGGTCTCTGAGTCTACTTGAGTGAATTTGCACTTATCCGTCCGTCCGTCCGTCCGTCCAGAACCTTATAACTTCTGAATTACTGAACGTAATTACATGAAATTTAAATTTAATATGTAAACTGATGGCCTTCAGCCGAATGTCAATGCTTACAGGCATCCCTCGCCTAAGGAGCTAGTAAAAAGTAGAACTAACACTGGTATAATTAAATGTATCGAATAAAAGTATAACAAGGCTCAGGCGTTAACACTTTCTGCCTAATTTGAATGCCGATTTTTAACAAAAGGCCGCCCTATTTCTCTCCAGTCGCGATATTTATAAGCGTGAGGCTAGATCGAGTTGTTATGCGGCGGACGTCCGTCGCGCCGCTGCGCTGAATGACCGCCTTCCCTTTCCGCCCCCCACCCCCACTCGTCACTAGGGCTACCACGCTGTTGTGGCCCAGACACTGGATATAATTGTCGATACTATCATTCGCCCCTAGCCCAGTAGGACCACGGGTACATAGTGGTATACCGTAGTCCCACGATTAGCGTTCCGGGCTTCCGGAACGATGGCGTTTAGAAACAGATTAGGGGTTGAATGCACACTGCCATACCCCGTCCAAGTTAGCCCGCTACTATCTTAGACTGCATCGTCACTTATCATCAGCTGAGATCGCAGTCTACTATCTATCTTGATAAGGCACTCGATAGACTCAATATCATTCTAGAGAGACATGCAGACTGCACACATCTTAAATCTTAATCCATATCCATTATAAGTGTGTTCTATCTACAACTTAATCCTATTATTAATTATTATTATATCCTATTTTCTATTAATATTATAAATGCGAAAGTACTAAACATCCATCGGATGTACCGATGGATGTTTGTTACTCAATCACGCCGCAACGACTGAACTGATTTGGCTGAAATTTGGCACAGTGATAGATTATATTCAGGAACATAACAGGAACAGAAAATCTCAAACCACGCGAACGAAGTCGCAGGCATCAGCTAGTTACTAATAGGATTAAAATTTCTATGGAAATTAAATTCACACTAAAGTCCGAAACAAGGTAAAACACAGTAAAAATGTTCTCAGTTTTTCGTCATTATCAGATAAACGTGTTTCGCGAAATAGCGAAATTTTTTGCGTGAAATTCGACCTTGTGTAAGTGTTTTGGTACTCATATCACTATGACTCAGTACTTATGCATAATATGAGTGCACATGTTTCTAAAGATACTTGACACATTTTCCTAACTTACTAACTAGAAGTGTAGTTAAAAAGTATTAAATAAAGTACCTACCTAATATCCAATAACTTCCTTTGAAATATTATACTCTTTATTCATGGCGCACTTGTAAATTTCTCGAAATATTTAATTTTCATACTACATTTTTTTTTGTTTCTTATTACAGCCATATTAAATCTGATATGACGTCATATCCGTTCATTACAGTCAAAACGCCAAGGCATTAATATTGGTGGTATAGACATATCACAATCATTAATTGAGTGGTTTTGAATTTTCAAGGGAACCAATTAACAGACACACACACACACACACACCACACACACACACACACACACACACACACACACACACACACACAGACACACACACACAGACACACACACACAGGCAGACACATTCAGACACACACAGACACACACACACACACATCTCATCGTCATCATCCGAGCCCCTCGCCTGGTCACTATCAGCCACAGATGATTAATCTCAAATGAGGAACATTATAGAGAAATCTCAGGCATACAGGTTTCCTCACAATGTACCTATTCCTTCACCGTTAAAGCATGTGATATTTTATTGCTTAAAACGCTAGCACACATACACATACTTAACTATATTATAACCTCCCGTAGTTTGATAAAAAGTAGTAAATCCTTTGCGAAAATCGATGTAGGTAATATATTACACTAGCTGTTGCGCGCGACTTCGTCAGCGTCTATTTCTGTTATTATGATCGCGATTAAGAAGTTTTTAAAAGAATATATTTTAAATATGGATAATTTTCCCCGTTTTTGCAACATTTTTCACTGATGCTTGGCTCCTATTGGTCGCAGCGTGATGTTCCTCGATAAATGGACTATCCAACACAAAAAGAATTTTTCAATTCGAACCAGTAGTTCCTGAGATTAGCGCGTTCAAACAAACAAACTCTTCAGCTTTACATATTAGTATAGATGTATTAGTAAGTACACAGCTGAGACATTTCCATGTCGTCGTATACATAATATACTCGGAGTAACAGTATGTTTCACAGTGTTTCACATGTCGGTGGCCACAAAATCCGGAAATGCCAGATGAAAACCGGACTTACGACGACAGCCCTCTTATAACCCGAATGGTGCAAATTGTGACCCATAACTGTGGCCACATGTTGCGGTATGAAAAATAAAAATTCGTAAACCGAAACGCAATTTTCGTGCACCGTTCGCTTTATTCGTGTGCGATAATTTTTTTAGTGTTTCGATGGAATTGTATGTAAGTATGCCACCTAGCAGACAGACGCGATTTCGGAAAATTGAGTAGGTACATACTTAACCTATTTTTATTCAATAAGTTGTCCTAAAGTATGTATTATATTTTGAGAATGTATTTATTTCCATTTATTTGTGAGTCAAATTTTCCTTTACTGAAGGGAAACGTTATTCGAAAAATAAGCATAGGTTACATGTTTATTTCTTCAACAAGTTAAAGTAGAGGCTGTTGTGTATTGAAGTCGAAGTAGGAGTATTTGCAACGCATACATTAATTAGAATTTTTATTAATTTATGTAAATGAACATGATTTATGTAAATAAACATGATATTCCTGCACCTCTCATAAATAAATAAGATTTAGCGTTCCGGCCAGGGGTATGGGTTGAATGTATACTGCCGTACCCCTTCCAAGTTAGCCCGCTACCATCTTATACTGTATCGTCACTTACCATCAGGTGAGATCGCAGTCAAGGGCTATCTGGACTGGACATCGAATGAAAAAAAGGATAGTCAAATAAATAAAATATACAAGACACAAAACGTAGCTATAAAAACACTTTATAAAATACTTTTTACAATTGCCTTCACAAAAACGATCATACTGAAAATTATCTCATTACGTCGTTATGTATAACGAATTGATATGTCTACATAGACGATATATTTCTACGCAACAATAACCCTTATTTAAGTTATGCATAAATTCTAAAGTGGCGTGAATATTTTTATGACGCACATTTACTGAATGTCCTCCAGGTCATATTATGAACAGCTAGGTAAAATAATAAGATGACCGATTCGACCGAGCGTATCTCATGTACACAAGTGTTTTGTCGTGAAATGAAAACATTATTTGTATGTACCCATGCAACAAAGGTATAGAACGCAAATGGCCAAATATTTTCGGTTCCATCCACTTGGCTTGCTTCATTTATTTGAGGCTAGCTTTTTCCCGCGGCTTCGCTCACGTTGAGTTCGATCTTTCAAACCCCTATTTTTCCCATTTAGGGGTTTAATTTTCAAAAATTCTTTCTTAGCGGTTGCCTACGTCATAATAGCTGTATGCCAAATTTCAGCCAGATCCGCAAAGTGGTTAGAGCTGTGTGTTAATAGATCAGTCAGTCAGTTAGTCACCTTTGCCTTTTATATATTTAGATATTTGGGAAACCAATGAGGACACAGGCACAGGTCACCTACCGGTGTTGGGTCTACACACTGGCTACTTACCTTACCTAGCTATGTAAATTAAACCTAATCACCGTCGTACCGGAACGCGGTACGTTTTTGAGTCAGAGACTTTGACGGTAGAGTGATAACAAGCTACGGCCTAAACCTCTCACTAGACCAGACCAAGGGCAATTCAGTTATAATGAATTCCTAAATTTCCACTGCCAGGAATGGAACCTGAGACCTCTAACTTAAAAAATCATAGCGGTCACTATTGCACAGGTCGTTAAACTTCCACAAAAAATTTAGTTGTAGATTTTTTTAATTGGAAGAACGTATTTTTCGGATAGAAACTTTATAGCCTTTATTTAAGAGGTTACAATTTGAAACCTAAGTGAACGACGTCACTACGCTGGCCCAATGCAAATTGGCAGCCTTGAAATTAAATGAAAATGAAATGAAAATATTCTATATACATATGAACAACACAGCCTTCACACACCTTTGAGAACATTATGGACAACTTTCAGGCGTGCAGGTTACCTCACGATGTTTTTTTTCTTCACCGTTGAAGCATATTTCAAACAGACGCAGAAATGCTTGAACGCAAATTAATTCAAATTCAAATTTATTTATTTCATGTAAGCCAACTTATAGCTCTTATGACACGTCATGACTCTACCACCGGTTCGGAATGCAGATTCTGCTAAGAACCGTCAAGCATAACTCCGATTGAATAGCCGAATAGGATTTGAAACGCCCTAATTTCCACGCAATTCGGTTAGAACCTAAACTAAACCTGAATGACGGCTTGCCGGTGATCACCGCACCCAGGCAGCGACACTATAAAAACCCTGATTTCTGTAAACTATCACGTTACCTCGCAAATTGCTTCCGCCCCCGCTCGAATCAGTTCCGCCTTTAGTGGGGCGTTTTATTAATATCGGTCTGTATTGAAATTTTACATAATGTCGAAAAAATAACGGCACAGTCGAAAATAGGGGACGCAGTTAATGAAGATAATAAAATTTGTAAAATAAGGGAGCGAAAAAAAAAACTGTAAAAACTTACTTTTTTACTTATGATATTTATGAGTACATTTTAATTTAGATTTTAACTGACTGAAAATTATAGTTAAGTATAGTAGATTCAAATAAAAAAATAATAAAAAATCTTTACTCAAAAAAAAGTTAGCATTTCAGAGGCTTTTTTCTACTAGTTAGCCCCCATGATATTTATATGTATAAAGGAGCCCTTGCAATCTCACTAACTGTTACGTGTGAATGTACTAAGTTGCTACTTTTTTCTATTACAATAAGCTAAAACATAATTCGGAACTTGAACATATAACCGCACATCAAAAACTTAGGGCAAGTAAAAAATAAATTCAAAGATAAAAATATCATAGCAGCATCGTAGAACCAAAATTTTTCTTATGAGACACTAAAATGTGATCTCCAAAATTGGTCCGCGACCGTCTTTGCCCAGATGTGAGGGGCTATTTTAAACCCGTAATAACCGTTGTCGACACGTGTGGAGCGACCATTACCACATATTACAAAAAATGGAGGAAAAACAATGAAATGTTGAGGGGGAGTGTGAGGGACATCAAAGTGGACGCGGTTTAAAATTGATTTCAAAATGTTGTGTTGTTGCGCCGTGATAGCTTAGTGGTTAATCTACCTCCTTTTCGGGGGTTCGGGGTTCGATCACGCATCTCTGGCTTTTCTGAGTTATGTGCGTTTTCAGCAATTAAACAAGGTACTTAGGCGTTAGTGGTGAAGGAAAACATCGTAAGGAAACTTACATACCTGAGTTCTCCATAAGGTGTGAGAATCCGTACTTGACCAGCATCGTGGAATATGACCTAAACCCGTCTCTTTCGAGAGAAGACCTGTGCTCAATATAGTAGGCAGTCGATTTATTGAAATGACAATGACGATATTGACGTTGTGATACAATGATATTTAAGTCTTAGGTGACTAGCTTACATATTTTAGCGTACCAGGACCCCAAAACATCAATCGAAATCAGAACTTTAATCAGCGAATTTTCTTGGATAATACCATTTTGTATAGGATCCTATGTCCAGAACATAAAGCAAATATGACATCTATTCAATCTACCAATTCTGCACAATCGACAGTTAACAATCATTAGAAAATTTCTAACCTAGGGGGATCTATTTGAGCAACTCACAACTTATTATACATATTCCCAACGTAAAAACCATTGATATACATCTACTGAAGTTATCCACAACCCTTACTTGGCTGAAAAGCCATCTATCATACAGTAAATCTATGATATATTTACACACAGTGAATGCATTATCACTATTCCTAAATCAGCTATCAACGGACTCTTTTCACTAAAAGGGTGAGCTCCACTATAGAAAAGGTTGACCCTTCATAAAGACTTATCACCTCATATACAAAATAAGGTTGTACTAATCCTAAAAATCACGAGCGAGATAGACTTTTATAACCATCTACGTTGAGACCAAATTTCAATAGGCCAAATTTGGGAGATGGGATCTATTGGAAGCTAGCGGTAGTTTTTTCTCAACAATCTCCTCTCGGACTTAACTTACGTTATCTCGCCCACGAATGTCACAAGGAATAGAAACCCGCACATACATAATAAGGACGATATTTCTAAAGAAATTTAAATTTGCCCGCAAAGGTCCCGAGATAGGATTAAAGATTGGGCGTCGAGATGGCCCTTTGTGGACGACCCTTAAGAAAACATGTCTTGATATGGAAATATCTTGGACGGAACTTAGCGAGAAATCATTTACGGGGGCGATCATGGAAATGGTCTATGAATGCGTGATTAGTGTACAAATACAAGAGATTTATCTGAAACGAGGACCCGCTGAATGGCTTTTGTGGTAACGTTTATTTTGCATGAGCAGATATAAAAAGCTTTGTTGTTTAGCCTCCACTGACCGACCGTTTTACGACTCGGTCGACCGTGCTAATTCAAGTTTAAAAGGATAATTTTATCAGCAGTCTTTGAGAGAGGGGTACAGTGAAATCAATACGGACAGAACAATTATTACGTATGCATCTAAGGGGCTTGAAATACTAAATATTAAACTTTGGGTCACTAGCACAAATCTATTCCCAACTAATATTTGACAAGTAAGTGTCCACATCATTTGAATATGATACCTAGCATAACAATCCATCATTAATTTGTAACCCAAACAAAAACTCTGGACTCAATTCACACCTGGTCCAATATTTATTTTGATACAAATAAGTGACGACCGTCGGATCTTGTACGTAGGTGAAGTTTTTTTTATGGTAATGAGTGCAAAGATGACTTGTGGACACAGCATTGTAGAGGACAAGCTATTGTTGAGAATTTAACAATATCTAGAATAAATATAGAAATAACAGACAAAAGAACGAGCTCTAGAAGAGCCGATACGGTGATGTCATCCGAATGTGCGTTTGGTAAAGTTTTTCTAAATATAACTATTGAACGCTAAGTCAAAGGACACGCGATAGGCACGAGACAATCTTCCCCTCACCTTTCACATAGAAAAGCAACACGTCACGTCTAAAATTAAAACCCACTTATTTAAAGCCCGCCACTTAGCTACCTTCCCGTCTGTACAAAAACTAAAAATATCCACGTCCATTGTGTCACAACCAAAGAAGTTCCGTAGGTCACGGGCCACGGCAAACGCATGAGCGTGTACGTGTTAGGAGCACGCCAAACATTTTTTATCTTTGAAAAAATTATAAAAAGCCCGCCTCTAACAATGGAGCCACGGTAGCATCTTTGACAATTATAATATCACAGTCCATCTTCTACGGAAGGCCGTTAATATCAGTGATTTGTTTTTCAACACAGAACTTTAAATATATTAGATGGTACCGTTGAATATTCAACTACTGGCATACAAAACCATGGATCTTTTGTACCTAGCAGTTACGGTTAACATAAGGGTCATCACAAAAGGCACTAGATAACAATACGCGCACGTCAATCGTGCGTTCATGCAAATAATTTTTTTCTTCAGAAGCATCCCCTTTATCTGCCCATAAAGCGATGGGGTTAATTAATATGTACAAAATAATACAATTAAAATTAAAATCCCTTTTTACGTTGGCACGAGGTCGGGCTTTAACTGTCACCAATAGAATTATGTTCTTATTGTCACAATAATTTAGAGTTTAATAGATTTATAGGTGAGATTGTTTTGTTTTTGGTTATCATTTCAATATGGTGTAATATTTTACTATAACGGGACCCTCATGCTTTATTGAATATGGCTGGTTTGACAGCTCACTCGAAGGGGTTAATATGAACGTTTAGGATAAACTCAATAAGCCCAAACAACTGGTGTTGAAGCAAAGCCTGCAATTGACATTTAGATGATAGCGCAATCGGCATCGAAATTGTGGCATCGATATATTTCGTTAGCCATTTTACTCTTTCTCTCAGCAACTATAATTCTT
The DNA here is from genome assembly GCA_038048805.1 of Hipparchia sbordonii. NCBI lineage: Eukaryota > Metazoa > Arthropoda > Insecta > Lepidoptera > Nymphalidae > Hipparchia > Hipparchia sbordonii. Next base: position 9,860,796 of record JBBIWI010000010.1, on the reverse strand, counting down.
TATTTTTGCCCATTGTAATGCCATAGGAAATTTCATGACCACCTCCATTAATTTCACTGTAAAGATGCAAGGTGTCCAAATCCGTCTGCATCTGTAGGTATTGTGTATTCTTATGAGGTTGTATGTTGTTTTAAAGATTATTTTTGTAGGTTGTTATAAAAAATTATAGAAAATATTTTCCATAGGACTGCACTAACAATTTCTCTAAATTAACTGTTAACGCTTAAAGTTTTAGTGGCTCACAAAGCAGTTGACAAAATGCGGGTCGAAAATTTTGAACGGTGTACAATTTTCGGGCTTAAGAAAGCTTTTGTTGTGCAACGGTTTAATACAAAAGTGTCAAATGACGGCACATCTGCTTGCACAAAGGGTTATGCTTTCGGATAGATTATTTTTCGAACCACCCCCGCAAGATTGTCCGCTATACAGATGTTCCAAGTTTCTGCTTCCTTTTGTATTTCACTTTTCTAGCAAACTCTCAAAGGATTTAAGCAATGATCTTATCAAGGTGATCGATTATAAATACAAACTTGAGTCACCTGGATATTTTGATACTTTTTAAAGCTTTTAACATACACTTTAATTTTGATTGTAGACAATAATTACAATTTTAGTAACATTGCTTCCGTCATTACTACTCTACTAGTACTAACATATAATGCAAAAGTGTGCTTTTTGTTGGTTAGTCCTTCAATCACACAGCAACAAAGCTATGAATAGGTGTGACATTTCGATTGGACATAGTCGAGGTGCTGAAAAATGACAAAGGCTACTTTCATTCCGGAAAAACAAAGGGATTCCGTGGGATTTTTAAAAATCTTTTATTTTTAGAAATCGTAAATGGTAGTAGATTAATATATGTACGTTTGATAATAATTAATTGATACAATTTAGCGTTATGAATTAGAAAAGTAAGAAAACACCCTTGTACGCACATTCGTGCGGGTGATATAACAGAATTAACTACTGTCCGAAATGTATGATCGGATGATGACGTCAGCAAATCTATAAATAGCCACCAGTATTGTTGTTGTGCAACGTCTTGCACAATAAAGGACAAAAGCTGAGCGTTACGATAAAATTGTCTCCAAAGGCCAAATCCTTTGAAGCTGACGTTCCATAGGAATCATTAATAAAATCCTAAATACCGGACAAAGAAAATGCGATGACATCAACATTTTAGACAAAACGTGATCTAAGATGTGAAGATTTAGGCCGTACACAACAATTTATTATTGTTAGAATAATTCTTATTATCTGTTATAACCTTGGAATATTCAAACTACAAAAACACACAACATCTTATGAGAAAGAATATTTTACTCTATCACATATGTATTTGGTAGTATGCATGCAGTACTCATAAGTTTAATTTCTTAGTTCTCTACTGATACAAAATTTTAATCACGTCATCAGTGCGTACTGTAATTTTGATTCTATGGAATTTCTGTTCTATAAAGATTTTAGCTCGTGCTGCTAAACCTACTTACTTGCTAACCTTACGTTATTTGCTAACTTTGTATGTACTGTTCTTATTGTATTAAGCTAAATATGCCTCTGTATATCAATTAAGTATATAAAAACTTATATTAAAAACGTTTCTCGTAAAATGTTATAGGTACATGACTAAATGTTGTTGAAAACCTTGGAAGAGCCTTGAAGTACCTACTCAGAAGGAAAAATTAAAAGCGTAGATTACAACTGTTGTTATACTACTTTGTGATTTTCTTTCAAAAGACTGCTTACCACTATGCATAGTGTTGGATTCAGCATCAGCAACCTCAGTTCTAGATTTCTTTTGATCTTCAGGAGAGCCCGTGGTGTCCATGTGTTCTTGTTTGATCTTGGGTTTGATATCTTCATCTGGAGAACTTGAAGGCATAGGTGATGTTGATGCTCTTCTTTTTGGCGTTGATACTCCAGGGTCGGCTTCTGATAACAAGAGAGATGATAAATTATTTTACTCTTTAGTTAAGGTTATCCGCGAAATTCTAAAATTATTAAGCTTCACACATTGCAAAGATAACACTTAATATTCTATGAGAGAAATTCTAAAATTAGAATTTCTCTCTTTCTAATCTTCTAATATATAAAAATGAATCGCTTAATGTGTTGGTAAGCGCATCACGCGTGAACGGCTGGACCGATTTCGCTAATTCTTTTTTTATTGTGTTTGTTATTGTTAGGAGAAGGTTCTTATGAAAGAAAAAATTAAGAAAATTGCGCGGAAAATTAGAAAATTTAAGAAATATTAACCACCATATTAAATTATTTCTAATGTAACCGTTTTACAATTCAAACTTTTTTGATGTAACCTTATGGCGTTTGACATAACATTGACAGAATGCGTGCTGCCAATTTCGTCAAAGAGGATGTAAAAAAACTTAAGACAGGACAACGTCTGTCGGGTCCGCTAGTTTTTCATATAAAAAAGTGCCAAATTGTGGTGAAATATCGGAAAAGCAAATCTTTGCTCACAAGACTGGAACAGGACTTATATTCTCCCTTCGACCTCCAAATAAGGGAAAACCTTGTGTAAGGAGTGGTTACAACAATAGTGCAGCGTGTGGAGGTCGAACCTGCGACCTTTCAGTTTTGAGTCTGCAACTGTAACCGTAGATACAATAAGTAAGCTGTTTACCATCTAACAGCCGTTTAGGTGTACTCGAAGCACCACCATCTTCAAGCAGATCAGGCGGTGCTATCGAGGGGCTGGCCAGCGGTGGGGTGTGAACTCTGCTGCTCGGTGGCCTTCTGGCCGTGAGTAGCGAGGGTCTTCGTCCGCTGGAGTTACTAGTTGCCATTTGACCTGGTCTTGATCCATCTTCTTGGTCTGAATTCGGACCTGTGTAAAATATTGTGAAACTAGATTATTTACTTTTGGCACGATGACATGTAGAAACAGATTAGGGGTATGGGTTGAATGTACACTGCCATACCCCTCCCAAGTTAGCCCGCTACCATCTTAGACGGCATCGTCACTTACAATCAGATGAAATCGCAGTCAAAGACTACCTTGTCATCGAATAAAAAAGACGAAAGAAGAGGAGTTAATTCAGAATGTCGATTCCCTAAAAGTGATTGCATCAGTGTAAAGATCACAATGGCCTCTGATTGGCTGGTACACTCCCGCTATTGGTTAGAATGCATTGATGCAGCAAGAGCGCCATAAATTCAGCCCATCAGAGGCCATTGCGATCGTTACACTGCTGCAATCATTTTTACGGAATCGACATGCAGGATAAAGTGTTACTCACCAGCGCTATAACAGTGGTAGGAAGATAGGTCCTTGTCACAGGAGGAGACCTTGTGCTGGATGAACCGCACGATGTCTGCCAGGGCGAACGCTCTGCGGCACGCCCCGCACGTGAGCGTGTCTGCGGGGACGCCGGGCGTTGGCGACCCGCCGCCCTCTGCCGCGCTGTCCGCATCCGCTACAATGAAAATGAGCAAATTAAAAAGTGGTACCTGTGTCTTTACTGAACGTAAAGGCTTCGGACCTGAAGAATTTTCCCTAATTCTATACAATGTTCTTAATTTCAATTGAGCAGTGTTGTTAATAATGTTCTTAATTTCATTGAGCCAGCCTGTTGGACTATGGCCTTTAACTCTTCTCTGACCTATAGACCGCACGCTCACTCAGCTCAGACTCAAGACAGAATTAAAACGAGACAGATTTATGTCAGAGCATATTTGTGTCTCGTTTTAACCTCTATCTTGAGTCTGAGCTGAGTCAGAGCACGCTCTATAGATCTCAGCATTAATTCTCAACTGATGAATGTAATTGAGGGATGCATTCTAAGACGGTAGCGGACTAACTAAAAGGGGTATAACTGTGTAAATAAAGCCTATACCCCTAATCGGGGTTAACAAGCCAACGTACAGGTATGCTAAATCGCTTAACGACTCAACGGCAAAAGCATTATGATCGTTTATGTTTAGAGGTTTTAGTCCTCACTAAGAACATTTAAGCCGAAAATATTTAAACAGCTGATCAATTACATTTAATAAATATATAAGAAAAAACAGGTTAACGTTCACGCTTACCAGATGAACGAGCGTTCAATAGACGGCCAATTACTCGAGTCCAAACTCAAGCGACATATGGCCAATGACACTTTCATACTTTCAACCCTTCGAGTGCTAAATTACATTTAATTATATCTTGTCTCAGTCACGGTCGTCAAACGTAAGGTGTCAGTTGTGGTGACCACCTTACAAAGGCTATAATGACCGTCTCGCTTTTGCGGTTTGTATTGAGAGGGTTATTTTGCCTTTGTTGGGACAGGTATAAGGTAATCAGTACAACAGATGTGTCCGAGTGATCTGATGTTTTGACTCTGTCATAATTATTATAATTAAATGGTTCAATAGAGAGACCATTCTGATGTACCTACGTGTTGTTGTGCCGCCTGTTTTTTGTCTACCTCTGATTATTATGTATGCATTTCGTATTAACAAAGTCTTGTACTTACATGTATATTTTGAAAAACTGAACTACTCTTTTTCTTTTTTAAAGTGTAGGAATTATGGGCAGGCCAGTTTTTTTTATAACGAACTAAAATATTTCTTGTCTATTTATTTTTTGCACTTAGCAAACCCAATTAATTTTCTACACAAGCGCGCCACATACACAAAAACTTTGATTTTTTTTAGTATTTTAATCAAGCTCAATTACATTTTTTAAGAAACGCTCTAGAAATTTAAAAAAGCTAAGAGATGTGTATTTTTTTTTTAAAGAATATTAGGCAACCTGAAGTTGACTAATATCCTCCTGTCCCCTCCAAATAAGCGAAAAGCTTGAGCTAGGAATGGGTACGACGATAGTGCAACGGGTGGGATTCGAACCTGCGACCTTACAGTTTTCAGTCCACACCTTTAACCGTTGGACTATTGAGGCTTAAATAAATCTTTTAGATAACTTCGTTTGTATGGGCACAAAATACATAATTAGAGCAGTCATGAGCTCTGGAGGGCGACTTCCAAGCTCCACAAATAATAATAGAAATATAAAAAGATTTTTTTGTGGTGACTAACCAAACTTTTAACTTTGCGTAACTTGTCATGGCGACACGCACTTGCAGTTCTCTCGCGTTCAAACCAATGCCCTATGTAGTATGTACAAAACCCACCCATTACATGCTCCATATACATAAGTTTAATTGCCTAATAAATAAGTCGACACCGGCATCGGCGCCCGTGAAATTATAAAGGCACTTTCATATTCAAGACTTATACAATTGGTCGGTACATCAAAGCCGTGCGAGGTTCGGAGCTAATTTTACATAAGTACTATGCAGACTCCCTTACATTCCGTACGCTTTTATTATTATATTTTTCCTTCAATCTCTTTGTGATGAAAGTAGGACGTACTTTCTTATAATGTGCTATACAGGGGTCGATTGTAACCCGAGTACTAAATTAATACAGCGTAAAAAACTACGTGATTCGACCGCTTTGTTTACATGTCGTACCTGGATTTGTTTAGGGGGTTTATTATGTAAATGTGTCGTATTGATGTAAGTTTTTTTAAGGAATTTATTTAGGCGATGCCATGGCTCGTGGCAAATGGTTTTGTTTTTTAATCGCTTCCTTTCGAACTGCTGTCTTTCCTTCCGTTTTGGGCATAGAGTAAGAGAATAAATCTAATAAAATAAAGTGGTCATTCTGTGCTTGACATTTCAATTATTTATTTGTTAGTAATAACCGATAATAACCGGGAGGGCTTAAAGTGTGTGATTCGGAGAAAACGAAAAGGTTGATTTGGACCTCCAAAATTGGTCACCCATCCCGTTACCCAATGAGAACAACGTTGCTTAATTTTTGCACTATTGCGTTCAAATTAACTAAAGTTAAAAAAAGTTTTACTGTCAATTTAGACAAGTAATCATAACCCTTCTTTGTTATTGAACGAGCGAAGCGAGTTCTCTGAGTCAACTAGGGCGCTTGTCTGTACTGGACAGAGAAGTGTGTACGTCCAAATGTCTGTCAGAGCCCTATAACTTCTGAATTACTGAACGTAATTACTTCAAATTTAAATATAATATGTAAACTGATGGCCTTCAGCCGAACATTGTATAAAAAAATATAAAAAGCTATATTTCAGGGGGGCTCTCATAGAAGCGTGTTTGAAGTAAAATTTTGTTTGTTGCGTTACATAGACTTGCGATATATCTTTTTAAAGACGACTTTGATCAGAGTACAAAAATATTTTTTTTTTTAATTTTTCCCTTAAAATTGACGAAATGGGGGGCTTTCAAAGTGGAGATTTTAATTTGAGCCATATGTCAAGAATTACTGAATATTAGAACGTGAAACTTGGTTGAAAATTCAGTTATATCCTGTACTTGAACAACAAATACTAAAATTAGATAAATGTTATAAAGAAACGAAATTATTTAATTTTAAATGCTAATAGCTTCACAATAATGCTAATAGATGGCGCTGTGTCAGTAAAACAGTTTTATGTCAACTATTTTTTTTTTATCGCGTCTAATGTTAAAAGTTAATTATTACAATATATAATTAAAACTTTTGGGAATTATGGGATATCGCGAGGTCTCAGTTCGGGGCGAACCACTAGTAATAACATTAATTAACTAAAGAAAAAACTGACAGAATTTTAAAAAACGAACAATTCCTAGTACACTATGAGCTTTAATAGAGCAAGACGCTAGATATTAGGACGCTTCTATTTCCGAAGCTCATAGACCTCCTATTTACACTAATTAAAATTATTCGTTTAATTGAGTACAATAACCAACAAGTGATCGTAATTATTCGATTATCGATTTTTATATTATTAAACAAATTAGAATTATGAAGGTAACTAAAACACTAATCCGGAATACTTTTTTTTTAAATATTTTTAGCGAGCAAACGAGCAGGTGGGTCACCTGATGTTAAGTGATTACCGCCGCCCATGAACATTTGTAGCACCTGAGGTACCACCAATGCAAATGGTAGGCTGGAAGATAAGTACCTTAATTTGAGAGTGATTCTGTCGCCACGTAGATATTGTGTAGTGTCAGTGAGTCAATCACAATCTGCTTTGATTTTAAGTTAAAATTGCTGATCAAAAACTTTAACGCTAACTTAATTTTAACCGCCTATCATGAAACTGGCCCTTAATCAGATGTGTTGTTTTCGTGACTTTGAAACCGCGAAATGTTATTAAATCCGGATAGCATTGACTGAGATTAAATAGGGCAGTTAGTAGGTAGGGATAGATAGCGCTGATCTGTAGCTACCCTACTTATGTGTTTACAACTGGATAGTCCGATCGCCTATCGGATCGAACCCTATCGGTTAGCCACGTAAAAGTAGATTTGTCAATAAGTTTACGTGGCCCCACCCCCGCACGCTACTGGACACTGGTCATCACATGCGCCATAGAATAAATACACCCACAACCGATATTTGGCGTAAAACAGTGATTTATTGGTGTTACCGGTGATAATAGGTGCTATTATCTACTCTGTGGTACGCAGGTATAGGATAGATTATATAATGGAATTAGGTAGTTATATCTACTTTGATATGGTTTGAACCTTTGCGTATTAAACCAAGTTTGAAAATTAGTTTTCATTCTTTTATATATTATGTGCTAGATGCCCGCGCCGACTTCGTCCGGGTTGAAAGGACATGACCAGTGATTGCCCTCGGGATGGGGAAAATGTGCAGGATTACAGCTTTTACAGAAAGATTAAAAAATTGAGGCCTAATTTACTATGGATTTATTATTCCGATAAAGGCATGATTTAAAATATCAAAAAAAACCAGAATGTTTATTGCTTCCGCTTTCTCTTTAATGCACTACTTCATACTTAAACTTCCGCCCACTTGTATTAATGCCCATGATACACATGCTAGTGGATGATATGCTAGATGCTGGTAAGCTGGCATGCCAGGTACTGACAGAATATCAGCGCGTGACATATATGCTTGCAAATGACCTTGCCAGTGACATGCGAGTTGAAGTTCACAAAATGAAGAAATAAATAGTGTTACAATACAACTCACAATTATATTAGGCAAAAAACAAGCACAAAAATTAATAAGATCTTGGCAGATAGTTGAGAGTTGCGATTTACAAGCAAATACGTTACGACCTGCCTTCGATTCTGTAACTCAGTGCCTATCAAAAAATGAAAGCCACTGACATATATTTTTTATCCATTACTAAGGTTTACTATGAAAAAGTAAATCATATTTCTCTTCAAACCTTCAATGGATAAAAAATGCCTATCGTCGTTGATAGGCACTGAGTTACAGAATCAGCCCCTTGTTTCGCGTATTTGTAGCTGGCAATACGAATCTCCCGTCCCACTTCCCTTCAAGGGGAAAAAATCAAACGGCTTGCGAGCCATTCGTATTCTTTGCTCTGGCACGTGAGTTACTGGCAGAATCTCGATACACATGCGAGTAGCTCATTATTGCTTGTAACTGGCATGCTTTTGTGCGAGTAACAAGCATGTGTATCACGCACTGAAATAGTAAAGAGAAATTCCGCTTCGCGACACTAGATAGCGCTTGTCTATTGAAAAATTAAATTATTCGTGCAAATAAAGTTGTATTATTCCGTGTCCTAGAATCTGTACAAAAATATTAAGCAATTTTTTTCTAAGCAACTTTGCGCATAGATGGCATGTTTAATAGCAGAAAATTATTCTTACGACTCGATAAACATATCTTAACGCCATCTTGTATCGAAAGGGAGAGGTATTTTTTGAAAAGTTTTCTTATTTTTTCTCAGTTTTCTCAAGGCTTCAGACTCCTAAAACTTTCATCTCTGAAAACTATAGAATATAACAATTACAAAAATAAAACTATTATTATTGCACGTTGATTTTAACATTTTAGACTTGATAACCACAATAACTAGCGCCCTCTAGTATCGAAAGGCAGAGTTATTCCGTAAAACTTTTCTATTTTTTGTCTCATTTTTCCGAGCCTTTAGACCCCTGAAAGTTTTTTATCTGAAAACTATAGAATATAAGAATTCCAAAAATAAAACAATCTTTGCTGCACGTTGATTTTTGACCCCTAGGCGAGAGCCCTTTGCTCCACTGGTCATGTCCTTTAAATATTTGTTTTTACGGGACTGATCGCACAGAGCTTCTTATAGGAGACGATTGTAAATAAGATCACCACAGGAACCAGAGAATCTCCCGCGCCGAAACCCGCCCCCGTGCACCGCCCCGCCCGCCGGCCGACATCATTTTATTATTTTGTCGCGCGGAAATAATAATTTTCCGATAACTCCTATGATATTTATTTAAATTGTATAGTGTAAAGGACAAATATGTTCTAAATTAAATACTTACGATAAAAAACATTTTTATTTAGATATAGAATGACATCACATCGGTTAAAGAAGTTTCGAAAATAATTCATTATTTTAAATCAAAATTTGAACGATAGAAATGGTTATTGTAAGTTATTCTTAGAAGATATACATATGCTATCGCGGACTTTTTTTTAGAACTCTTTAAGAGGAACATTTCACCCATACATCATTTTCATCCAATGGCAGTATATAACCCAGCGCACGCCTTGAAAACGTTTAAGAATCAAAAAAAATTCCGACTTCCTTAACAAATTTACACATAATTTCTAGCCATAATACTTTATGTGCATAATATATAGCCTATAACCATCTGGAATAATGTACCTTTGAATTGGTAAAAGAATTTTTGAAATAGGTGCGGTGGTTCCAAAGTTTGCTCCGGACATACATACAAACTCACAAAATTCGCGCTCCCTCTTTATTATAATAGTATAGATATATATTTTTTTAGTAAAAAGGTGACGCTCTAAAACTTAAATATCGAACAAATCCTAACTATTTACTTTAGAAACTAAGTACAAATTACCAGATAACTTACGCGTTAACCTATTTAAGTATGGTTATTTTGCGATACACTAAAAATTAAACAAGGTCCTTAGGAATAAATATCGGACCGTACAATACAAAAATAGAACAATGTGAAATTACTTAAAATAACTTTTTTTTTATTATTTTCTAAAATTTCTTAACAAGGAATCAAATCCGTGTCTACTAAGAAACAAGCATAAACAGTTTTTTGACCTAGCCGTCAAAATACTCAGTTAAGATACTTTTTATTACGTACCAGATATTGACTGATATATTATATGTAGCTTATTGAAAACTCTTGTCAAGACCCGACCGCCTCAGGTGACGATGTAGGGGTGTGCTCCCCCTTTAAGAGACAACCGAAAAGTTTAAATTAGCTCGTTACTACATCGAGGCATGACAGTTAAATCTGCTTTGTTTTTTCGTGAGCAAAAGGTCACGAGCTTTTACCAACTCGCCTAGGAGTAGACATAGTCACGCACGATCATTTATGTTTAGCATGCGAAAAATAAACCAATACACCACACAAAAGTCTCAGTAATCTAATAGTGAGGAGATGGACTGAAATTTAAAAGCTAGTTGGATAAACCCCAACTTGCAATAACTTTACGCGTAGTAGGCCTTGCCTTCCTTTTTATTCATATTATTTAAAAATACCGCACCCATCTTACAGTTAAAAAATTATTACACTATATAGTCTTGTTTTTCAGCAGTCATGGTAACTTTTATTTGATACATCTGTCTCTACTTCTTGACTGTTGATTTCCTTCCTCATTCCGTCATATCAAACGTCAGCAATGGAAGCGTAGTTATATTTTTAAGACCCATTGGTCCGTTAATTTATTAGCCGAGACCTTTGTCTTTCCCGTTAGAGACGAGCTCCATTGCTTTTTGATCGCGAGTAACTTGTGTGTTAGAAGTTTTCGACCGCCGCATAAATTATTAATTACATTTTGTCCCGGCGACTGGCGGAATGTTAACATTGTACACGGCGACGTTAAAACAACTGTTACATCGCGAACCAGTCTTATTTTTATAAACTCCAGAGCAAATAATTCAGGTCGGTAATATTCAAATTATTAATATTGTGACCCATCCGGATATTTGCCAAGTGTGAAAAGTTTTTGTATGCTACAATGCAATGCAAAAAAATTCTGGTAATCTTTGGTTTGGACACACAAATGCCAAAAGTTTAACTTCCAAGCAAAGACTGAATTAGTTAAAGTATTTGTTTCAATAACGACTGTTATATAACCAATCTACAAAATATTCACTAATTTTTGGAGGGATATGGAGAAAAGCCTCAAGAAATTTTTAAATGAAGGATATAAAATTATAATGAATATTAAAATTAATGTAAGCTTATCTCAAATAAAAGAATTATTCATATAACATAAGATCAAATATGGGTTACATATCCAATAATAGAAGAGATTGATCGGCCTATCCATAACGCCACAAAGAACAAAAAATATGTCCAACTTTGACACAACGTGACCACCGTGTCCAATCTTAATTGGCAGGGGATCACGAGAACCCCATTGTAAGTAGAAATCAAACGTTTTTCACCACAATAACTCCAAATAAAAATAATACACCCGAATACTGCGGGAGTGGCGATTGTTATGCGAGACGGTGGCCAAATATCTGTCATTTTGAGAGAAATATAATTTGGGCAAAGGTAATTTTAATGTAAAAGTCAGAAATAAGAAGAGTTTAGGAAAGAAAAAGCACAAATCTAGTATAAGGTGCAATACTCGTACTTATTTATGTAAATGCAACTGCTGAGTTCTTCGAACAGCAGAATTTGCTTTCCGAACCTGTGGTGGAAGGTTGACTTATCATGAGAGTCATTTTGCCGAAGAAATTAGAAGAGTTTAGGAAAGAAAAAGTACAAAATATCTAGTTTAAGGTACAATACTCGTACATATTTATGTAAATGCAACATCTGAGTCCTTCGAACAGCAGAATTTTGCTTTCCGAACCTGTGGTGGAGGCTCGACTTGTTATTAGAGCCACTTTGCCTACATGAAATAAATAATTTAGACTTAGAAATTTTTAAGTTGCAAAATTAGCATTTGTCTCAAATATAATCAACAAGTTATGAGCTAGGAACCAAGTCTTCCAAATTCTCAAATTCTGTTTAGTATTTAAGTGAAAGATAATAACTTTAAACTTGATTTATCACCGTACCAGTTCAAAAGCATTGGCTAATTAATTGAAAACGTTATCTCTACTTTAAATTGACCTAAGTCCATCATTGAATTCATAAGCTGATTACGAGGATAATCATTAAATAAACTAAGGTATAAGGTCTTCTCAGCAGAGTCAGCATTCCGAACCGGTGGTAGATTCTCGACTTGTCATAAGAGTCACAAGTTGGTCTATATGAAATAAAGAATTTTGAATTTGAATTTAAAAGTGTGCAGCTTTATTTTCGTTTGGAAGTTTTTTTAACAAAGCAGTTAACATTAAAATTGTACTTTTTTGACAGTCAAAAATTGTTTTACATAGGTCAATTAAACGCACAATACTATCGCTTTATTTATAGGATCTATCCTTCAAAAAAATAAAAATGGTTTCCCTATTATTATAAGTTTCGATCGGCAGCATTAGTTTCAATATACTCTATTATAATACTCAATGGAGTCCTATTCAAATGTTATTGTTACTACGTTGGCTTCAGCAAATTGTGTTTCCAGAATAAGTTCATTAATGAATTCTAGTTCTATAGTTTTAATAAAACCTCCATTTCATAATAGAAATTACCTACCTACACTAGTGAGAGAATATTCCATTCTAGGTAGATATATTTTGTGCTCGGAGTATCCCTGCGAGATCAAATCAGAAATGAGGAGATCCGTAGGAGAATCAAAGTCACCGACATAGCTCTGCGAATTGCGAAACTGAAGTGGAAATGGGCACATAGTTCGAAGAGCTGATGGTCGATGGGGTCCCAAGGTGCTGAAGTGGCGACCCCGCACCGGGAAGCGCAGTGTTGGCAGACCTTCCACTAGGTGGACCAACGAAATCAAACGAGTCGCAGGGAGCAGCTGGATTCAGGCGGCGCAAGACCGAGACCTGTGGAGGTCCACGCAAGAGACTTATGTCCAGCAGTGGACATAAGTCTATTAGTTGATAAAGAAGAAGATATTTTGTGCTATAAGATTTTGTGTTTAGAATGTGCAAATCTAATTTTGTTGTCTATTCCATTGAAAAAAAAACATAGTTTTAATACTTGTAACACTAACAAAAACTAGGTCTGTATGGGAATTCGACTCAGCAGACTTAACCATTTCTACTTATTCTGGATTCCGTGTTGAAACCCTATTTATAATTTAACGTTTATTTATAATTCAAAGCCATAAAATTTTGACATCAGCCTTTGACAACTCTTTATTCAGAGCCTCAAGTTGTCGGAAATGGACGTTCGAATCAAAGGCTCAAATAAAACCTTGTCGGCAAATTCCGATTCATTCAGTTTGTTTTACTTTTATTAAATTGTTTAATAGAGACTTGTTTTGGTACCTCCTTGCTTTTTGGAATGTTTACATGCTGATTTTTGGCTTACCTCTTTACCGATTTGTATGGAGATAGTTTGACACGGAATTTTATTGTGTGTATGAACATTGACTATTGTTTAAGAGTGTATTTTGATCTGTGTGTGTCTGTGGCATCGCAGTTCGCGAACCGATGAGCCGATTTTGATTTTGTTTTTTTTTTATTTTGAAAGATGAATTAGTCGGGAGTGTTTTCAACTATGTTTGATGAAAATCGGTCCAAGATGGCCGCCGCCAAAAAATGGCGGATTACATATTTTTATTTTAACGATTACTGATTTGCGACTAGGATGTTGTAACATGTCGGGCGTGTTTTAAATCTAAATATATAAAAGGGAAAGTTGACTGACTGACTGATTGACTGACTGACTGACTAATCTATCAACGCACAGCTCAAACCACTATAGTCTGATTTTTAATTCCGTGGAATTCTGACGTATCTTAATGTTACCAGAGATTTAAAAAATCCCACAAAAAAGATAATAAATTGAAACTTATACAAATAAAAATCAATGGCCGCACATAGATATATGACAAATGCCTGACAGACAGTTTGGGGTAAAATCGACCTACAGGTGGTAATACTGTTTTTCATACAAATAACTCGCTCTATTTATAAAATGACATCTGTCAGAATTCCACCGAATTAAAAATCAGACTTTAGACGGATCGGGCTGAAATTTTGCATGTAGATAGCATGTCTATTATAACGTAGGTGTCCGCTAAGAAAGCATTTTTGAAAATTCAACCCCTAAAGCGATAAAATAGGAGTTTGAAAAATCAAACCTAACGTGAGCGAAGCCGCGGGAAAAAGCTAGTTTTTAATAAAATTTATGAATATCAACATTTTGACAATTCAGTCAAATACCCAATTACCAAGACACTTTTGCGTTTTTACACCCTTATCCTTACACCGAAACCTACCAGTATCAGCTATGCTTAGCGCAATTATAATTATAAGTGAGGAATAAGCAAGGGCCTGCAAGCCAAGAGCCGGTAAACACCACGCCCAACCCATTCACGCGGAAGGCGGGCTGTGTCAACAGCGACTAATGACGTCATAGTTTGCCCACCTATAATTATTATTATGACGACATTTTTGCTATGTATGACAGAGTGTGAGTAACTCAATTTGGGGAAGTAAATAAGGCGTAATGAGGCAGCGACTTTGTATACGATTAAGCGACATTTTAAGAAAAAAGTTTAAAAACTTACACAACACAATACAATTTAGTCATTTAGCGAGAGAGTGTCGCCCAATCAGGGTCGATTGCGATTTTCACACTCATGGAGCTATAATTTTTAGACAATCTCAAAGCCTTACTCCTTTTCTATAGTGCAAAATATTTTACGTTCGCAGGAAATAGGAATGAAAATTGCAAGGCGAGCGTGTTACCAGATCAAAACCATACCTAATATATATAGTTCATCCTTTTCCCTGTCATCAGCCAATTTAAAAATATCCTAAGTAGGTATATCTTCCACCTTTTTTCTGTGATCGAAGTCTTCCACTCATTTAGGAATTTAATTCCTAACCTCACGACATCAGTGCAACCAACTGAAATATATAATTTCAAACAATTTTGTAAACATATTATGTATAACAATATTGTTACAAAAGTAATAAATAAAAATATTCACATAATATCTAACTTATCAAACAGTAGCGAACGCGATACCAATCGATAATAAAAACAACAAATAAAACAAACGAATCCAGAAGGTGCCATAAAAACAGCTAAAGACTATCAAATTAAAGAGGCGTACCTATAAAACAGGATTACCTCTTAAGGGTCCGCTTCTCGCCCACCGATAGCTAATCAAATTATCCGACGTAATTCTGAGCGACAAAAACGCCTGATTATCTTCATCTTGTTTTTTTTTTTTGGCCCAAGGGAAAGGGATCGGTGGGCAGTGTCAAAAAATATGTTGCTTGTAAGGTTTGTTTTATATCATAACTAGCTTTATTCCGCGTGGAATTAAGTTAGGGTAAATCTTTGTTTTTCCGGGATAAAGGGTACCTATGTTATTCTACAAGCTCTCAAGTATATCTACACATTTAAAAAACGTCGACCCGTTGTCCCGTTGCTGCGTGGTCGAAGGACAAACTAACTAAACTAAAGTATGTTTTTACTTTCGGATTTCAAATACAAATTCAAAACCATTTATTTAATGTAGGCCAACTTGTGGCTCTTATGACGAGTCGAAAATCTAACACCGGTTCGGAATGCTGATTCTGCTGAGAAGATTTATAATATTAGTAAGGATTAATTAGAGATATTATATCTTTTAAATTTTAATTTTAGAATTATATATTAATTTTATCTTAGAGTATTTAAAATTATATGCAACGTAGAGTTGGTGTGCGTATAGTTTTTGTTTGCTTTTTTCCATTTTTTTCAATTTCAAAGGTATGATGCATTTACTTTTTCAGAAGAAAAAAAGAGGGCAAAAAATATATATAATATAATAATAAATAATCTATGTCTGTTTTATTTTCTATGTATTTTACACATCTGGCAGACGTGTAAAATACGTAGAAAATAAAACATTATTTTAAGTGCAGGTTTTTATTGTGTTATTTACAACATCAGCTGTACAAACTTTGCTCCCATGAAACGTATAGACGAACTATTGCGTTAATAAGATTTCATAACCAGGTAAAGGCGCCAAGACGAAAATAAAAAATGGCGACCACAATTGATTGGATTAAGGCCGGGTCAGTAATCGTGTTACTGATATCCAATACTTGCCGAATATTGGGAATAAGCGGAGGAAAACAGAGCTCTCCTGTGTATTGGCCTTCGTTAGAGGGTTTTGAATTTTTTCTTATTCCCACTTTTTTGGCCGAAACATGATACTCCGCCTGGGGATGGACAGCCCTTAATAGAAAAATATTGGACGTAAAAATTGAAAATTTATTTTTGATGGTCTCAGTTGGACTTGAAAATGGTAACGTGATCTCAAATGGAAAAATGTAATCCTTTAAATTGTTGTGGAATAGGGAAAAATATTCTTAAGTCTCAATAGCCCAAAATGTGAGAGGTGCGGAGTGAAAACTGAAAGGTCAAAGGTTCAATCCTCATCCGTCGCGTTATAAAAGCTTTATTTGGAGGGGAGAGGGGAATATTAATAAAATCTGGCATGTCTGATATTTTAATATTAAAAAAGTGTTAAAATTTGAAAGTTTTCACGTTTTTAACAATTTATAAATTTTCCTATACCTATCTAGTAAAAAAAACTCTCGCCCTGTTTTAATTTGTGTTTTAAGTCTTGGTTTAATCATTTAGCTGAGTTTTTTTTCTAAATAATAATTTGAACTAGCAAGCAAAAATCATATAAAGCGTATTTAAAGACTGTTTATATGAACATAATATTTTTTTTTATTCATCTAAAGCTAAATTAGAACAAATTGGATCACTTACAGTGAACTTTATTACAGCTTTATATTGTCCGTACAATCGAAGCCTTATAATTTTATTGCTATACGAATATAGGAAGGCACTCCAAGTAATAGATACAGTTGGCAGCAATAATTAGAGGCGGGCAGTTAACGGCAGAGCAGAATTAAGATTTTTGCCATAAATGCCCGGGAGAGACTAAACTGCCGCGCCAAGGATTAGGGGTTAAGTGTCCGCTTAACGGATGTGCTTTAGTGATGTACCTGTACCTATAGTATCGATAGTATCGATACAAACTATTTTCCAGCGTCCATCTTTTGCGCCACGCGTGACTTTGGAATCTTTAAAGCAATAGTAAATAGCATCATACTTTAAAGTAAGCGAATTTCTAAGAACATGTAGATTTGATCCATGTTTTTTACTTATTATATTTTATTCAGGTATAAATTATCTGGATTTCAAAGTTATAAAGAATCAAACAAACACTTTAAATTATATAAAATCTACATTTCAGGCTTGCTGTTAACTGTTGTTTATTCTAGTTTCATTTGACTACAACTATAATTCCAAAAAACGCTTCATGATGAAAATGAACCAGCCACACATTCTTACGCCAGCAAAACATAAATGATTTTGATATATGTACTAACTGGTTTATTCATTGATTTCAAACGATTATATATTATATCGTCATTATAAATGGTCACAGGTCTTCTCTCGAAAAAAAGGGTTTTCAGGCCCACGACGCTGGCCTAGTATTTGGTACTTTTGGTTAAAGCAAATGATAGTTAATTGCTAATATGCATAAAACTCCACCCAGTCGGAGATGCGTGCCTACTCGTACCCCGGAACTTAGACTAAATCGCTTGCCAGGCTATCGATACGTAGGTATCTGGACAACACTATGCCTATCCTTGTACAGTAGCTAAGGAGTCCGGTGTGGCGTTTTTATTGACACTCGTGGCGTGACAAATAACCAAAACCTTAACACGTTACCTCCTACGTGCGATCTGTATTATGTTATTCTACAAGCGAAGCAGTTACGACCTTGTGCTAAGACTTCGGCCGCCTTTTCAGGCGATTCGTGGTTCGAGCCCAGAATTCCTCTCTTTTCAGGACCTCTGATACGAAATTATATGCAATAATTCTTCTAGCAGAAATTGTTTCCGAAAGTAGGCGATGTTCAACCGTTTGCATTATTTTATTACTAAAAAAAATTATATTCTCCTCTCCTTTCTTGTGTTGGGAGTGGGAAGGTCGTGGACTGTGGCCTAAACCTTTCTCATTCGAAATCTTTTCCCAGTAACGTGCAGGCTATGATTTGAGATGAATAAATGTATCCATACAAAGTATCAGCAATGCTAAAAATATCGACTTGAGTAAGCAGGTATAGTTCTTTCAATTCACGAGGGCGCGTGAGCTTTACTTGTGGTTACGTCGTGTACATGCACATTGCATATGTGTGTGGTGCCTGCAAGGAGCCTACAATAGGTGGGAGCGGTCACACAACAACCATGAGCCATGCGCCATCGTGAATTGCTAGAACTATACTTAGGAACTTTAAAAATCACACAAACCCCAGTTTCGAAAGCATCGAACATTATAATAACACCTAACATTATTTTATACTTTTCGTTATGGTCACAATTTCCCAAGTGCATGGAAACAAGAGATACAGTTTTTCCGAAAGCAATAAAAGTGGGGTTATATAGCGACGTCCGGTCGGGACCACTGCCAAAGGCTGCCAACCCTTACGCCGAGTTTAGTGGTCAATAATATCCCACCTCGCTGCGCCGATATCAACCTTATTCCTAGAGCCTTAGAGTTCATGCCGGATGCATGTAGAAAATTCTGCACGAAAACCAGTGCGAATAAAATAGTAGCAGCTCGGACTTGGCAAGCTGTTCTGTTTTAAAGCATTTTTAAGGCTATTCCGATGACATGTATATTTCTGCGAAAGAGAAAGCTTAAACTGTAGAATGGTTATAAAATTGTCAATAGTGTAACAGGAGTTATTTTTCACGGAAACTAAAGCTTCATATATTCGTATTTTTTAAAGCTCTAGACATTAACATTTCTAATCAGGTTGTCTAAAGATGAAATCTATAGACAGCACTCTCATTCAGGTCAGACTCAAGACAGAGTTAAAACGAGACAGATTTATGTCAGACCATATTTGTGTCTCGTTTTAACTTGAGTCTGAGCTAAGTCAGAGCACGCTTTATAGATATTAGACTAAGGGTTGTCTATATACAGAAGGTGATTGGTATCTGGTTGGGTTTATTTGTAATTTTTTTTTATGTGTAAGTAATTTTTTTTAGTTTAGTGAGGTGAGGCAATAATTTTTCGTGCACAATACAATAAAGTTATTTTATAGGTTATTAATTCTAATTTTGGTATGATTCCGATTGATTTATATGAAACCAGAACGAATCTGCACCTTTATCATTAGAACTACATATTAACCTACCTAATCATGAATTTGTTTTAACGATGTTGTCTTTACGACCACTAGCTCCTTGCCTATGTGCCTATTCCATGGCGGACATTATTTTGACATACGGCCTCCGCTAGAAATTTGCGGTCAATGCAGCAGAGGAATATCTAAAATTTCGAAGAGATTTATATGAAGTGTAGCTCGGCTATTAGAAAGAAAGATAAGTTATATTTTCTTATAATTTTTTATTCTGAAAATTTAAAGGGTCTTTGAATCTCTTACAATAATTGAGATGGCTTTTTTTAAATCTACTGTGTCTGTTACTAAGAAAGAAATGCAAAAAGAGGTACTCAATAAAGTTTTTCAAAACTACTTTTTTGATTTTTACACTTTAATTTAACTTATTATATTTATTATTGTTAACAATGTAGGTATTTTAACGTACTTTACTAATATGTTTAGTATAATACACAAATTGGACAACAACTTTATAAAATATGAATTTATTTCAAAAAGGTATGAAGATATCAACCTTTTAGTAATAGTGGAAATAAAAATATGTACCTACTGATTAATTTATTTAGTTATTGATTGTTTATTTAATACTAGAGCGAAAAGTAGCCAAATGTCCTTTTTTTCATGCTTACCTACCTCGTTTTAACCCATCTGTGACTAATATAAACGTTTAAATATATCTCTCTAAAATACATTATTTTAAAATACAACTTTAAGTTGATACAGTATTTATAGTGTTGAAGTTTCTTGGCAAGTTTTACTATTATTGCATTTATGGTCGCAATTTGCTTTTTAATTATTTTGATTATGTATTATTATAATATTACTTCGTGTATTTCATAAATACCTATGGATGAAATGCTGATTATCCTGAAGATGTAGGTATATAATCTCTGAAATTGTGGATGGATTTATATATACGAGTTATATGCCGGTTCACTGCTTATCCTAACACTTCACATACAATCATAATATTATATGGTTACACTTGCAATTAAATAGTCCTAAAATTGTCCATTTTATTGGTATTTTACGACAAAAACACTAAAGTTCGATCAAGGAATAAATAAGCTACAGGGAACAGTCCGCTTACTTACTCATTTATATGTTAATGTAAATGGGATCAATTTCGTTCAGATTCCACATAGAGATATGTTCTGGGGCAGATATCATTTTCACTGCCTTATTACTTTCCAATTTGTCTTCTACATTGGTTATTGTCTCATTTATGGTCGCCCCTCTATCTGTATTAGCTTCTATTCATTAGGTTATACACGTACATAGACATTCGTGATACTTTGACTACATGAGAACAAATTGTAGTAGAAATACTTCCAGTTATTTTATTACTATTGAGATCTGTTTGGGATATATCAAAGAAAATGTGAAATGTTAGAAGATATTGGTGAAATCACAAAATTGCAGTGTATTGAGGAGAAAACAATATGAAACAAGAAGAGCAGAAAAATGTAAAAGAAACGAATAGAGTACAAATTGTTTCTAAGCTGAAAGTTGATGATTGCGAAAATTAAAATCCGATGCCTTCATAATTAAGTAGTACGAGTATGTCTAAGAAGTAAAGAATATGTGATAAATCAAACTAAAAGTCTAAAATAAGTTAAGAAAAGTATTACTTTAAAAATAAATAAAAAAGATACTACTTGAACAAGTTTATTTATTTAAGGGGGCAAAAAGTACAAGTATTAGAAATAATAACAAAAAGTCTCAGAAATGAGAATACCTTTACGCCTTACGTCGATGCCAGAGTCGAAAAATCTTGACTTACTGCGTAACGACAAATCCATTTTCTTCTTCAATCTTCAGTTCACTTAAAAAGTTTATAGTCCAAAGTGAAGAAGTTCGCGAGACACCGAACTGAAACTCTCATAAGTCCAAGAGACCACTGGGCACTCGCTTCAAGTCTCCTTGAAGTCATAAAGCATGTGATCATCTTCGCAGATGAACACAGACTGACTGGCTAGCACCATAAAATTTGAGGCCCAAAAATGTTATTAAAAAAAGACCCCAGTCTGCCAGGTAAAAAAACCCCGTATCAAAACCGCCGTTTCCTAGTGACCCCGATCGCTCTTCCATCCCTTTGTTGAGCTCCTTTTATTTATAATAGTACATTTTTTTCACACACACCACCCCTAATAACGTGTGAGCAAAAATATGCGTAATCGCCTATACGGTACCCAGCCAGAGACACCGAGGCGAAAGTCTCGTACAGAAAAAATGCAACTGTCCCCCATTTGAATGGCAAAAAGTGCATGTCACTGCGAAAATGGTATTAGTGAATGAATATGATTTCGGATCTAAATGGATGGATGACTTTTAATTGTGTCGCGTTATATTTAGCATGAATTATTGGTTGGACGTGGTTTTTGTGATGGGACTGACCTGGCTTTACTAGGATATCAAGCAGGGTTCGTTGCTTTAACTTAAATGTACGTCTATTATAGTAATGAAATGTGACTGCACATTGATCCTATTAATCGTGAGTTTTGTGTATGTTACATACAAATTACATATTTTAAGAAAATCGCTATGAATTTTTCAGTGGAAAAAATCACCAGTACGTATATTATTATATTAATAGGCTTAAAGTTTAGAATTAAATGTTAATTTATAATTCATACTCGTGTATTTGGAGTTGGTATTTCACAAGGAAGGTTCTTTGTGAAATACTCCTGATGGCGGATTGTCCATCTCGTTTATTTAATCTATTAAAGGCTCCGTATCATCAACATTGATGCGGTCAATCGTTTTTGATAATATTATTTTAATCGAAATTTTCCGAGATTCTTTTCCAACGGCTATAACAAGGTTAAGATAATCTAATATTCGGGCAAAGCGTACAAAATGACCCCATGGCAGAATGTTTGCTATTTCTAGGTAAACAAACATGGAAGATTGACGTTGAGTGTACATCTGGTGGGCACAAATAATAGGGGATGTGATAAACAATACAATAATTCGATTTTCCTATGGTCGGGCGACAAATTGCGTGTGAGGTTGTACAACGCCAACGGTGGAATAATTTGAGGTTATTTGCTCTTCGCAAATAGAGTCAAATATCCGTCACAATTTTATTTGAATTTTTGGGAACTGTGCTATGCTAGCTTTTGTCTGCAAATACGTTCGCGTGAACTGAATTTTTTTTAGTCTTTTTTTTTTTTAATTTAAAAAGGCATCCTTAATCCTTATCCAGGATACAAGCTACTCATACATGGACTTAATTAACTAATGGTGTCATTAATTACACTAATGTGTAGGTACACAACACACTATTGTACTATTTTAGTAAAATAATATGCATAATAAGTAACTAATAAAGATTAGTATGACTTCTTTTACAGGTTCGAAATGATTTATTAAATAGAAATTGAATATATACAAAACACACGACTTCGGTATACTGTTCATTTATAAAACAAAAATAAAAAAAATATATTTGTATCTAAAAATTTGCTTCTTAATATCTTCTGAATACATATAAAAGCAAAAGTTGACTGACTAACTGATCTATCAACGCACAGCTCAAACCATTAGACAGGCTGGGCATATACAGGGTGTCCCACGGCGATGCCACATGGAGGGGAAGTACCTTAAATATTGGAGATGGAACATTTTACTGAAAGAAGACTTCATTTTAATTTAAAAAACAATTTAAACTGCATTCATAGATTTTTAAATAATTGCCTGGTTGAACCGGGACTCGAACCCGCTATACGAGAAAAAAAATTAACCTGTATCTTTATCATACCGATCGGAAGGTTTCATCATAAGGATTACTTTTTGTTAAATAACATAGCATGAGAAATAAAAGGAAGACCATGAATTTTAGCCTTTGATGTAAAATTTTGTTCAGAAAAATGAAAAGCTGACATTGGCGTATTAACATTCAACATACAACTGACATGAACTATTACTAATGAGTACCCACTTGAGAAGTACGCATCATTTCCCGATCCTTACTATCCTTACTAATCCTTACTTATATTACCTATAAATGCGAAAGTGTGTTTGTTTGTTGATTTATTGGTTTGTCCTTCAATCCCGCTGCAATTCGTAGCTCTGTTGCAGCGGGATTTCTGAACAAAATTTTACATCAAAGGCTAAAATTCATGGTCTTCCTTTTATTTCTCATGCTATGTTATTTAACAAAAAATAATTCTTATGATGAAACCTTCCGATCGGTATGATAAAGATACAGGTTAATTTTTTTTTCTCGGATAGCGGGTTCGAGTCCCGGTTCAACCAGGCAATTATTTAAAAATCTATGAATGCAGTTTAAATTGTTTTTTAAATTAAAATGAAGTCTTCTTTCAGTAAAATGTTCCATCTCCAATATTTAAGGTACTTCCCCTCCATGTGGCATCGCCGTGGGACACCCTGTAGATAGCTATTACGACGTAGGCATCAGAAGAAAGGATTTTTGAAGATTCAATCCCTTCTAATATATCTATATATTCTTCTTATAGTCTCTTTTAATATATATTTCTTTCTTTGTTGTTGTTTTGGTGCAAATAAAGAGTAAAATAAATAAATAAATCCCTAAGAGGGTAACATGGGGGTTTGAAATATCCAAATAACTTGAACTAAGCCGCGGGTAATTCAATAAGAACAAAAAACGGTACAGTTATGGCCCGTTGTCCGAGCCGTGATGTTTTTGGATTAGGTACCTGGTCGTGTGAAACTGTAACAGGTGGTTGCGGTGGTTCTTCCGCCCGACCCGATTCAAATAGGAATCGAATATGTACAAGAAAAAAAAAAAAAAAAAAAACTAGTTCTGCATTTTCTTTATACAACCTAGCTTTAGCCAGCGACTACGGCCGCGTGGAGTTAGGTTTTAAAAATCCCGCGTAGCCAATGTCACTCTCTAAGTCCAGCATGTCCATTCCGTAAAAATGATTGCATCAATGTAACGATCGCAATAGCCTCTGACTGGCTCAATTTATATCATTCTTGCTGCACCAATGCATTTTAACTAATAGCACGAGGGTACCAGCCAATCACAGGTCATTGCGATCGTGACACTGATGCAATCATTTTTAGAGAATCGACACACTGAACTAGAACCCTTGTAAAAAATCACGTCGATCCGTTGTTGGTTTATCCTTCAATCAAAGGATCGACGTAAATTTTGCATGAGTTGCAGTTTAGATAGATGGATAAATAGAAAATTATTTATTGCCATACACTAGAATTGATGTTTACAATTGAAACAGATGGAGTAACGTAGGTATATAAAATGCGTAAAGGCGGTCTTATCGCTTCAAGCGATCTCTTCCAGAGTTTAGTTGAGGCCCTAAAGGAAATAGGCTAAAAGCAAGAAAAAACATGATGAGTTCTCGCTGTGATTTTTATAAACCCTAATTCCACAAATGCGTACGAAAAAAAACCAGAAGCTGTATGTATCTATTTTACAATTTTACTAGCTTTTGCCGGCAATTTCTTTTGTATCTTCAGATTTATTTCGGCTGTATTGACAATCCACATAACTACAATAATAGATCGCTGGAATTGAGGATGTGTGGTTTTGTGACGTCAATACGTTCGTATCATTAAACTATTTTTGAGATGTGTAGTTTTGAGAGGTTTCTTATTGTTTTTCTGACATCTCATCTTGACTTATTGATTTGCTGATGGCTTGTGTATGTCTTCCCTTAGATCCCTCAGTATCAGTTTCACGTCATTCGGTTTAGGTTAATCTTGCACAGCAAAATAAGCATAGTAGTTGCATAAAGTGGTATGTAGATATTGTAGTAACTATGATGCCTTCTTGGTAACCTTTGGTTTGGTTAAAATTAAGGGTTAAATTGGTAAAAAGTTAGTGACCCAAATGTTTTCAACCCAAAATAGCTTTTTTTGTTGATTTTAACTACAACGATAACGTTATTAAACGCGACATGCCAACCAACATTTTAAAGTGTTCTGCTTATTCAAAATCACGTTAACAAATCATAATTTTTATTGTTTCCAATCTTCTAAATACATATAACCTCCTTCTTTTTGGAAGTCAGTTAAAAAGGAAAAGGTGACTAACTGACTGACTGATCTATCAACACGCAGGTCAAATCACTGCAACTGGACGGATAGGATTGTGCATAGGTACCTACAGACAGTTATAGACATCCGCTAAGGATTTTAGAAAGTTCAACCCCCCATAAGGGTATGATAAATCAAACTTAACGTGAGCGGATCGCAGGCAGATGCTAGTTGCTAATGATACCGTAATTAGAAATTCAATTTTCATTTTACACGCCATAATTCCCAGGCCCACCTAATGGCTGCCAAAGCGGAAGGACCGTGTCATAATCGTACCGAATCTTAGCAAAAAATTCCACATGCTCGAATTCTGGTCAAGGAATCCATTATGGACACTATTGTGGTGTGTATAAAGGGTTGGATGTCATCTAATAGAAAAAAAGATGAAGACAGCGTGAGAGAAAAGCAAAAGGACACTCGGCAAACTTTTTTTATTTGGAAAGTGATATTGCAATCGTAAAATGGGGAATAAAATGAACTATTCCAGCGAAAAATGAACATGTTCTAAGTGGTAATGAAGTAGAATTATGGCTATATGAATTATGATTATGACTATAGAGTCATAATTCAACTAACAACTTAAATAGTTAAGCCTTAAGTCTTAAGTATATAAAAGGCAAAGGTGACTGACTGACTGACTGACTGACTAACTGACTGACTGACTGACTGATCTATCAACGCACAGCTCTAACCACTGGACCGATCGAGCTGAAATTTGGCATACAGGTAGCTGTTAGGACGTAGACATCCGCTAAGAAAGGATTTTGGAAAATTTCAACCCCAGGAAGGTTAAATAGGGGGTTAAAAAATCGAACCTAACGTGAGCGAAGCCGCGGGTTAAAGCTAGTAATCTATAAGAGAGTTTACTACTTTTTATTCCGGAAAATAAGAGAGTTGGCGCGGTAATTAAAACCTCAATCCACACGAACGAAGTCGCGGGCATTAGCTAGTAAACTCTACTCTGAATTAGCGATGCACACGGAAATGTAATTCTCAATTCACTTTAATCATTTCAAATGTCGTTTGACCGTTGCAGAGAGTTGTTTATACTTATTGCTAGAGCCTCCAGTAGTAATGTGGTACAAAATTTACTTGAACGATTTACTAGTTGTTTAGTTTTGTTTTTCATATATGTATAGTGTCTGACAGTAATAACGCTCTTATGACATACTTGTAATTAATATGCAAATTAAAATAACTTTACCGCGTTAAAAAATGCTTTGAGGATATTATGAATCCCACATACCTATATATACGCTTGAAATCCATACCTGTCACTGTTTTTGCTTTCTGGAAATCAGGTAAAAAATCATTTTTTTAAAAGAATATTAGCCAACCTGAAGTTGACTAATATCCTCCTATCCCCTCCAAATAAGCTTGTATTAGGATTGTGTGAACAATAGTGTAACGGGTGCATTGCTTCATATTCTGTGTGATTGTCTAAAAAAATCTATTTTTAAGTTTACCGTTGGCAGAGTCTGGATTTATAGAGCCACACGTCGGCTTAAATACATAAAATAAATAATTTTGAATTTCGATTTTTTATTTTTTTATTTTGCACGTGGTATAAGGTCTTCTCTATGGTCTTTCTCAACGTCCGCAGACAATGGGACGAGGCACCTTAAATGAAATAAATATTTTTTTTTTTTTTTTTTTTTAATTTTGCACGTTGTATAAGATGATGGTCTTCTCTATGGTCTATCTCAATGTCCGCAGACAATGGGACGAGGCGCACAGGTCACTCGGCGGTTATCTGATGTTAGGAGGAAACCGATCTCTGCGGTCTCTGGGAAATTTATCGCGATTGCTATGGACCATCGCATCACCACACACCATGTGAAATGTGTGTGAGCCTTATTTCAGGTGCTATAAAGGCTGTTGCGGTCTCAAACGACAGTGGTGAATATTTGTGCGTATTCTATGTTATTGATACCCATGTTAAATGCGTGGGTATCGATTTTCTGAAGTTACTTTCACTGTTATACGCCGGGTCTCCACCACGCTGGCCAAGTGAGGATTGACAGATTTCACACGCCTTTGAGAATATTCTAGAGACCTCTCAGGCATGCAGGTTTTCATGCCTTGTTTTCCTTCACCTTCCTTCCTTATAAACTATGACAAAACTGCCTGTTCGAAAGGTTCTATACTTGTTATGTCTTTCGTTCCCCTCCTATGGTTTCAAGGTGAATTTTTTTAACCGACTTCCAAAGAAGGGAGAGGTTCTCAAATCATCGGAATCTTTTTTTTAATATTTTTTATGTATGTTTCCAGATTACTCGAAGAGGCCTGGACCGATTTGGAAATTTATTTTTTTTGTTTGAAAGGGAATACTTCCCAGGTGGTCCAATGGCCATCAGGTCAGGATTTGATGATGGGATCCTGGAGAAATCTTCAAATTTTATGGGCACAATTGATATACTTTGTAATAGCGTTTGAACTCGGTTTTGCAAAAAGAATATTTACGTTTATATTATTATTCTTATTTATTTTTATGGGATTTTTATTACATTGTATACATTAGATGAAATCAACTTTAATTAAATCTAAAAATATACCAATTTGAGAGACTCACTAACAATAAATGCCTTAAACAAGTAAGTACCTACAGTAAAACTATTTTTATAACTTGTATGGACAGTACCTATTTTGTATAGGAGTAATTCCGACGGATTTATGTCATGACATATTTTTGTCTTGCTTTAACCTTGTCTCAAGGCGAGTCAAGTCAGCGCACGCTCTTTGATTTCGTATGATCCTAAAAAAAAGTTGCGGCTAAACTGGATAGTAACGGAACGGACAAGAAAAAAAAAAAGTAAAAAGAATGTAATTATCATAAAGCGGCAATTAATCAGCTCTCTACGCTTCAACATTTACGGAGGATCGCAAAAAATCACGCTTTGTTTACGGTAAGCGTGCGCAGTTCACATGACCTCAATTAAACAGTCATCATTCAAACGGATGTAAGTGCATAATCTCGAGGCGGGTCATCTTTAACAAGGCGAGCGGTCACGAAGTGCCCGGTATGGGAAAGCTCCCAGCGTTGTATGCAGATACGACCTTATACTTTGGAAACGTGAGTCCGGAAATGCAGCGGTGACACCTTGTCTAGTCTACGTTGGCGGGTCGGTGCGATGCATGGATCTATTGTTCCTGCCTGCCTACTAATTAATTATTGTTGTTAGTGATGAGTATAAACGCTTAGAATATAGCTCGCGACTTTTCCGTGAAACTAGGTTTCCGTGGAGTTAGCTTTTTAAAAATCGATTTTAATTTTTTTGGGGATAAAAAGTAGCCTATGTCTCTTCCCAAGTCTTCAACTATATCCATGAAAAAATGTCGATCCGTTGCTCGGCAACGCGAGGTTTAAAATAGGTCTCTTTACTCCATTATTTTGAAGTTTACGTAAAGCTAATTTTCAGAAGTTTGATAGCTAGTAAGTGGCTAGTAAATAGTCGCTTGAAAGTTGAATAAGTTAAAACCTTCTCTACGCCTCTAAAAGCTTAGCTTTCATTTCATAGTATTAGTGAAATCGCCAAAAGCACACAAAATGATAAAATCATTATGCATATTATAATCTCCCCGACGATCTTTATTATAAATCTGTCTAGCCATGCATGACCAATATTAAGCACATTGAATCCCACTAAATATCGTATTTAGTAAAGGAAAAGGGCGAGCTATTATAAATCTAGCCGAACGCCTACAAACAGACACAATACAACGTACATAACACAATATAAATCATAAATGAAACGTGTATCTTATGATTTTTAACACCCACTTCATCTCTTTATAGGAAACAATGAGATGGAGGCAGTACTAGAACTTCTTTGGAATAACATTATTGTAACCCTTTTAAACCTTATAACATGCATACTACTTTACTGATTGTATGTATTGTAAAACTACCTCGTTGGTTAAGTGGTAAGCATGTTTGACTAAGCATGACAAGGCCCTGGTTCGATTATCGGGTAGGGTAAAAAATGTAATCAGTTTTTAAGTAAAGAAATATCGTTATTGAAGTAATAAAAATAGTGTCTATCATACAGGGCAGTAAGTTGGATTAAGTTCATGAATTATGAAAAAAAAAAATAGAACTACATCATAGCACATGGTGCAATAAAAAATGGTAAGTAGATATCTAATAATAACTGTAAAAAAATATCAATAGAAACAAAATGGTATGATAAAAAATATTATCACATGCAACTAAAAATAAACGTGTGTGTGGATTTGAGTCATAACAATAAAAACATTACTTTTGTATTTAGTTCGTAATTTCCTACATTCTTTGCATCACATCAAACCCTGGAGTGTAGTTGAAAACAAAAAGTTTCACCATTTACGTCGGCCCTATAATAGCGAACAGGATTAATATTGGCCAAAAAAACCACGTTCAACTGGTCGTAATTCAATACAACACTGGTCTCTATTAAGGACCGCGTTTGTCCGTTTGTCCGATCTGACGTGTAGAAAAAAAGTTAACCGGCCAAGTGCGTGTCGGGACACGCGCTGAGGATTCCGTAGTTGCCCGTTACAATATTAGTAGAGGGAGCTTTCGTCATGAAATGATTGTTATTTATAACATTTTACAGTAGTTAATAACTAATTTAATTGGGGATACTCAACCGTTGTTGGCTCAAATGCATTGTTGCAGAAAGAACGCGATAAATTCAGCACGATTGAGACTATAGCAATGACTGATGGAGCTTTAACAGAATCAACACACAAGAGTTAAAATGCGGACGGATGGCAAAATTGGTGAAACTATAAGGGTTCTTTGTTGTTCTACTACGGAACCCTAAAAATCGACGCTCAGCCGAATCAAAGGCAGGACAATGGTCACGGGAACTCGGCACACAGGTTAAAGGAACGGTGGATAAAAGGTTCAGGTAGAATTTGATACACTGCAATCTTCGTGTCAATCAAGATTTTTTTGTTAGAAATGAGGAATTTTATGAAAAATTGTGATTTTAGATGCCCGAGTTAGGCATCTGGATCTGAATGCCCACACTTTTGTCTAAAAACTCCCTACCATTATGTGAATAATGGAATTAAAAACAAAAATATTCAAGTTTATTTTGAATTCAGTCTTTTTAGCATTAGGATTAAGAAGTTGGATTTCAATGATGAAGTCAGCATAATAAGTATTAATTCAAACTTGATCTCTCTTACCTTAGTGAACAAATTCAAATTGTCTGCGTAGGTGACGTGAAATCGCAGGGTCATCTGCTCTATTGGGTGTCCCACAGGGCTCAATCTTGGGTCTCTTTTTATATCTAGTATATGTTAATGACTTAGGTACCATTTCGGTGATGCTTGCGATATTGCTTGCATTGAGTTTGCACATGACGTATAGCTAACATTTAAAATGACAGAAACAAAGAAAATTTTGACGATTTATACAGTACGTTATCACATATATCGCGCTGCTTTGCTGTAAATAACTTGCTTTTGAACGCAAAAGACATCAACACAGTTTATATCTACAGAACTAGAAGTTTTCATTGGACCATCGCGTACACTTTCTTTATCGATTAAAAAAAAATACTCAAATTCAGTGGTTCCAAAGATTGATAGATAGACAGTTAAAAAAAATAAAAACTTGTTTGGGGTTATGCTATATTACAATAATATATGAGCTTAATAAGAGACAGGTATTTCACAGACAAACACTTCAATTTTATTTTGTTGTATTATAGATATAGATCTATACTCATGATTCATAAAAGATACAACAATTATATTTATTTCCTATTAAAAAAAATACAATCAACAATAAAAGAAAGTGTCACTCTTAAACCCTTTTCAGTATGAATCGATGAAAGGATTCCTTATAAACGATCGACAATAGTTATTTTGCCTAACACTATGGAAACGTACCCCATTCGTGTATTGTATATCGATATTATCGATATTGGACCATGTGGGTGCGAAGTCTGTTTTGTTAAGAAAAAAATCTCTTTGACCAACTGTTTGTCAAAGGCTGCGTGGGGATTTTTTGTCTATGTGTTTATCAAAGGTTGACCATGGGAAAATATTGGGGACTCAGGTGCCTCTATCGAGTCCGAGGGACCATTGTCAACCTGTTGTACGCGATCTTTTCGATAAAATCTTTGCAGCTTTTGTTTGGTCATGTGTTTTTATGTTATTTTATGTATTGATCATGTCATTTTGTTTCGATTATTATTAATTTTACTAGTTTTTGGCCGCGACTTCAACTTGGCCTCGGTTGGAATAAACTCCATGCGGACGAAGTAAATCCCGCAAAAATTATCTGTTTCTCTAGGATAAAAGGTCACCTATGTAACTCTGCAAGTCCTCAAGTATACCCACGCAATATCCCATCGGTCTATTGCTCCATTGCAATCAGGTTCCCGCCGTCAATGGCTAACTTGATATCAAGAAAAAAATGTTGTAGATATATCATTGATATCCTTATCGGTTCTTGATAGTTTATAAGCCTTTAAATACCGGGCCATTTTCCAAACTTTAAATCGCCGCGCGTTGAACCGCCGACACTAACAAATTGGTATCAAAGCCTGACAAAGATGGACTCTTGAGAAACTGTCCACCCACTCGCCGTCTCTATTGATCGCGGCTTACAATAAATTAATTCTTGTTATGAACATTTTTTATCCCCATTGTGTTTTAGCGGTGTATTTATTTTACTAGCTCGTAATGTGGTCCAAGAGCTGTGGCCTTATTCGCTAAGGCTTTTGAATTATACTCTTACTTGCTGAACTACCTGCATTTGTGACGTCATAATCAGCAGTTTTTACTTGAAGAATTGATTTTCACGCGTAGCACAGATTTCGATTATATAGAAAATTAGCTGAAGCTAGATGAAAACTGCTTAGTCCGTTTGGGTTTAGGTTTTAAGAATGTTTATTAATCAAACTTTACTATGCCGTTTTACCACTTCTGAATAAAAAATTCAAAAATCTTTGAAGAAGAAGAAGAAGAATAATCTTGAAGGTTACAAACGTCACTGCAACTATGCTACAGATGCCACCAAAATGACAACCAACGAAATCAGGGATGGAATTTTTTAAAAATCCCTCTTTATTACACCTGTAAGGTATTCCACCAACTTCCCAAATCAGGGTGAGTATTTACTACTACGAATTTCTTGAACCCAATTCCGAGCTAGTCTTGGCCCGCTTACCACTTGACCAATGTTACTCTTCTTCAGTATGTAGTTATGTGTAGTAGGTAAACAACTCATCATGTGATAATAATAAATTGTTCAGTAACAAAATATTTCCACCGCTTTGTAGATGTATGTAAGTAAATATATACCACTCCACTGTCACATTGACAGTAGACAACAAGCCTGTGTTTCTCTACTCCTCCTTAATCGTCTCTCCTCTCTGCAAGAACACGCCAGTTATACTGTAGCCTCATTATATCAGCCTGTATAACGCAACATTAGTCTTTCTTTCTTACGTGTTAGTTTATACATCTCGTACCTAGAAATACCTACCCACCAGTTCTTAAACTAAAAATGGCTAATGGGCGGTCATTGGTCAAAGAGAATTTGGTTCACAATGAAGATTGAATTGAATTTCTTTGTAAGCAGATTCTTCTTTAGAGTTCCTTGTTTTATTTTATTTCATATTATTACTAGAGGTCTTTGAATAGGAATACGTAAGTAACGTGGCATACAAAGTTTAGTCCGATTTTTAACGGACTTTATTGAAGGAAGAGGTTTTCTTTCCATATTTTTTTTCGAAAATCGAGAAAATTTTGCTAGGATTTTTTTCGAATATTTGTATCATTTTTATTGAGCTTATGCTTTCCAGTGGATTTTAGGGTCTCAGGTAGAGCTTAAAATGAATTGATTTATTTTATTTGGGTTCAGAAATAACGCCACAGTTCGTCTTAAATGTAACAGGCTAAACAACAGTGGTTAAGCACTTATAAATATATTTATCTAAACTTTAAATTATCTATATTTTAAATGCCAAAGTGTAATCCTATTTACAATTGAAAAGCCTAAATATAAATAGTCATCGACAATACAGATTACTGCTATTCGATAAGTCGCATTTGAGACGTAATTATCTGTCCATCTCTCTTTTAAAGATTATGTTTACCTCAACACCTTGGACAAAAAAAACATGTTTGGCTACTGTTTCCATTGTTTGTTGTACGACTTGTATTGTTGGAAAAAATAATCCTTTTGTCCAACCTTTCTCACAGAAAGGATTGTTTGCCTTGCATCTTCAAA
The DNA here is from genome assembly GCA_038048805.1 of Hipparchia sbordonii. Classification (NCBI taxonomy): domain Eukaryota; kingdom Metazoa; phylum Arthropoda; class Insecta; order Lepidoptera; family Nymphalidae; genus Hipparchia; species Hipparchia sbordonii. Next base: position 9,827,222 of record JBBIWI010000010.1, on the reverse strand, counting down.
AAGAAAGCCCGATGTTGTCCATGATACAATTGTGAGTCTCGTACTAATTTCGAAACCGTACTGCCTTTTACCTTTTTTTCAGCAGTCTACATTTGTATTTCAGTCGAAGCTAATATATTGAAGTTTGAGGTGACAACGTAGAACTTGAGCCTGCATTTCGTTCCTGCTTCGATTCCAGATATCGAATTCAGAGTTGTGCCTCTAGTAATTAAATTCCGCACTGGGAAGTGCATAGTTGGCAGGCCCCCCACTAGGAGGACCAACGACATCGACAACGAGAACAGGGAGCCGCTGGATTCAGGTGGCGCATGACCGAGACCTGTGGGGGTCCATGCAAGAGACTTATGTTCAGCAGTGGACGTCTATCGGTTGATAAAGAAGAAGAAAAAGAAGAAGTAATTAAATGTTACTTATTTAGACGGTGAAGGAAAAGATCGTGAGGAAATCTGAGAGTTCTCCATGATATTCACAAACGTGTGTGAAGTCTGCCAATCTCAAAAAAAGAAATTTCACCATCGTGGTGGACTAGAGTCCAAACTATTTTTGTTCGAGAGCAGACTGCTCAGTTGTGAGTCAGCAGCGAAATAAAATTACTAAAGAATTATCCTGTTAAATATAAGTTAAATAGTTGCTGATAAGTTAATGATACTATTAGATATAATTAAGTTTTTAAATATAATAGTAGTATAGCTAGTATTTATAGTCTACCAATTCGCATTCGGGCCAGCGTGATAGACTATAACCTATACTTATGAGGAGACCTGCGCTCAGAGTCGTTAATGGGTTGTTTATGACGATGATGATGATAATGATGATGTGGCTAGAATACTGTTGACTGAAACCACACAAATACAAATAAAACCACACCAATAAAAACCTGAGTCTGTAGGTACTTTGACAATGTAAACATTATATGAATTAATACTTGTTCTCAATACCGCCAACGTTGCATCCTTTAATAGGGGGGACTAATAAATCCAATTTAAATATGGGCCTGGACCTCCTTGATATAACATATGTAAATCCATACGTTATCTTAAGAATCGCAAAAACGAGAGCCGATCGGATGCGGACATCTAAAAAGGGAAAAAGCTAACTCCGGTCCAGTTTACATCTACACCAATTTTATGAAATCCATGTGAATTTCTTTGTTTGTTCATCTCGAGATCTAATCATATTAAGGCAATTTTAAAAAAAATCTTTCTTTATAGTAAAGTGCTGCACCAGTAGTCTTTTTACTGAGAAATTACTGTCTTTTACAGAAAACATCTAAGAAGCTGATAACTACATAGTACCTACTTTCTGAATAGCCAAGAAAATTCTTTACAAAAATTCCGATTATAGAGAATTGAATATTGGCAATAATTTTAGCGACATCTGACATTGCTACTAATTCTGTTGAAGATGCACTTCTTTTTAACTCAACTGTGACGATTAGTTGAATTGATAGTGTTCTTGCTGCAACAATGCAATTTTTTTTATAATTAAGCGAATAGCGAAAGAGGGTTTGCCAATTAGAGATGACTGAAATCGTCACAGTGCCACAATCTGCACTAAAATGAACAAAAAAAAGACGTGTGGCACTCGGGGACTGCCGCGGTAAAGCTATTGCATAGCATTTTTTATCAACGCCATCTAGCGGCTCACCGTAGAGGAGTCCCGTGTCAGGTTATTTTCGTTACGGAATTTCTGGATTCGGTCTCCACGCTGGCCCGCAATAGAAGCTATGCAATAGCTTAAAAAATAAGGCCATAAAACTTATAAAACAAGAATATAAGACCAAATGACGTGACAATAGACTTATACCTACGAGATGCAAATACAAACTTAAATTGGCTACTAATATCAGAAGCCCTGCTTTTGCTTTATTAGCAGGTCGGTTAAAACTTAGCTTCAGTCATTAAAAAGGCAAAAAGGCCCGGTCCAGTTGGAAATAATTCAGAGCACCGGACGGGTGGCCGTCCGTAGGCTCATTATTCTAAATGCTAAATTAACTTGTTTCCCATAATTTAAATATACTTGTACTGGTCTGATTGAATTATCTGGTCTCCCGTACATCATTAGGTACATATCGACATGTAGGTAGGTTTTATAAGTTGGTTACAGGTACACTCAACTTGTTCTTTGTGTATTTTCGAACTGTTCGCTTGGTTGGTTTTTTTTAATTAGCCATGCTGAATTTGACTAAGATTCCTCTCTACCCCTCCAAAGGAATGTAAAAGTTGTGTTTAGGAGTCGGTACGACAATAGTGCATCGGGTGGAGATTGCACTGTGTCTTTTCAGTTTTCAGTTTTTCATCTTTAACTATTTAGGCTATTGGAGCTCTAGTTGTTTATATGTAAGGGTTCAAATGGATGTCCTAATTTAAGAAGTCCCTAAGTCCATAATGGCCCAGTTCAAGGAAAAATGGACTTAAGGACTTCTTGAACTGGGCCATCCATATGGACTCTTTTCCCGGGGACTCCGGGGTCACGCATCTGTCTTTTCGGAGTTATGTGCATTTTAACTTGATTTAACAGTGAAGGAAAACATGCTTAATATTCTCAAAGTTGAGTGAAGTTTGCCAGCACTTAGTCAGCTTGGACTATAGCTCACAACCCTTCTGATTCTAGACTCTGAAGCCCAGTAATGGGCCGGCGATGTGCGAGTTAAATTAGGGTTATAAATCTTTTAAAAATTTAACCATCAGAATTATTGCATTCAATTGGAGAATGAAGACTGACTGTTTTTCTCACGGTCGGTAGCAATTATTCAGAGCGTGCTATCAAATGGACATTAAATGAAAATGAAAATTAATGTTTTGCTACCAGTAAATTAAGTACGCTAATTTCTGATAATTCTGTTTTGCTACCAGTAAATTACGCTAATTTCTGTTTTGCCGACACCCAGGTTATTGCCAATTGGTCACGATATTATTTTATTATTGGTAATGACAATTAAAAAAGGTTGGTTAAGTTTTTTCGATTATTGCGTGCTAAGAAACAATAAGTTTTACACTGTTTACCTGTAACTGATAATAACTTTTTTGGATAGACCATTAAGGCATGACCTTAAAATTATTTCTAAGTTTTATTTTTGATATTTACGTTTTAGTTTTAATTTAGTATTTAGTTTTATATTATATTAAGTATTATTGTTAATGTAATGAAATTTGATCTTAAATAAATTAAATTTCTTTAGTTTTGCTTGGTTGGATTATATTTCTCTCTATACTCTTAAACTTTTTTGGAAGTAAAATAAATAATTTGATTTCCTTTCCCTTATATCTACAGGAAAAACAACTACCTAAAAATTGACTAATAACTATAATAATACATAAATTACAAAATTTTGTTTAAAAATTATTATTACATAAATCTATGGGAAACCCTTACAGAAAATTAGCTCTAAGTATCAAGAGCATTGTCGCAGCTATAATTCCCGCACAAGGATCAAGATTGAATGTTCCGCTGGTGAATACGATGCTTCGATATTCGCTTAATGAAGACATATTGAATCGCTAAGCGAAAGACAAGATATAGGCAATGTTTTAAATTGACATGCGGTCCTTTTATGCACCATCCGCTCATTTCCGAACGAAAAATAAACAAATGTAACAAACGTGAAACAACTGATGGAAACAAATGAATTAGGAATAGAATGAATGGTACAGTTATACAATCAAAATGTTCCGAAACGGTTTTTTATCACTTAACTAGTGGTTACCTGCAACTTTGTCCGAAATTTCTGATTTCCAATGCGATTATGAAGTTTTCCTATTGTAAGAGGCCTATCGACAAAAGTCAAAGTAAATGATGAAATATTGTGACGAAATGCAGTCACAGATCGAAATCTTATAGGTTGGGAAGGATAGAAGGTATGGAGTAGGTTTATGTATATTGTATAATAGTTGCAAATCAAGTAATAGTAAAAAAAAAAAAAAAAAATTAAATAAAATTACTTTTGTGCCTTGTTAATTAATTATTTATGATAAAAGTTATTAATTATTTAGTAATAGTTGGAATTGTCTTATCGGAAATCAAGAGACTTTTTCGAAAGGATAAAAAAATTGTAAACAGAAAAATCTTGCGGAAACAAGAGCTCAGAAAAATGTCGTGAGGAATCAATTCTATAAATAAGAATAACTTTTGCATCAATTAAAAATTAGCAAATTCCTAACAAAACCCCTGTCAATTAGACAAAAATAGGGTCTGTACGAGTACATTCCAACTTGTATAACAAACACAAATTGGTGCACGAGCTTATATTTTATTAAGGGCTCCGGTGGAAAATGGTGGAAAAGTAAACTTGGATTTTTAAAACTTTTCGGAACTTTCCCCGGCCGTCTGGTCTCGCACCTGATAAAGTAATTTGACGATTCCCCAATTCACACTTTTGAGGAGGGTTTTAAAACCAAAAAGGTTCCACTCTGGACAGTTTCTGTTCAGTAATTGAGACCGCGTTCAGAACTTTTTGTCAGCTTTAATTTTTAATTTGCGAACGTTGATACTCTGTCTCTACCTCTGTTCATTTTGTTATATGTCACCATTTGCAGACCTTTTTGATGCAGTCAAATTGTAATAGCAGTTTCGAATTCCATTTCCAAAAATTTAAGGAACTTTTTGGAAATAAACTTTTCCGAATTAGATTTTACCCATTGATTATATTGTGCTTGTTATTCCTTTTAATTCTGTTAAAGTCGAATTTGACTGTTGCTACTAAACCCTCTATTCAGAGACGACACTCAACTAGTAAAATAAATCACGAGTTAATAAACCGCAAAGAAACTCTAATAAATTAATGCTTTTTAGGAATTCATAGAACTATAAATTATCCCAAAGTACAAAATATAAATGTTCCGAATGTCGTTCTGAAGTTCGAACACACACGTACAATTTTTTTGCACCGGGGGTAACCATTGTTATGAATAACAAAAAACCAAGTACCTCAGACCTCTTACGTTGAAAATAAGAACAAACGTGTCATCGATGAAATGATGCGTGTCGACCAATCGGGCGCGAAGGCAGCAGCCGTCGATGACGTCACGCCGCCACCGACCAATCAGGCGGGGCTGTCGCCTCCGGTCAACTTGCGCTAATTGCCTATGTGTGCGATAACACTAGGCATAACAAGAAGCGGTGCGTCCGAGTGCGCGCACGCATGTGTTTTAATGATTGCCCACTTCAATACAATTTTAACATCGGAACTTTTACAGATGCCTGCATGATTTTTAGCTAAGTTTTTAATCTATCTTCCTATGGTTTTAGTCGATTTAAAATTTTTATTGAGTAGTATATAAGATAAACTACAATAGGCGTTTATTTCATGTTATAAACAAATAATTTCATACTAGCTTTAGGAACTATTTTTCCGGCTTAAAAAGTAGGCTATGTTATTCTCCAGATCTTCGTTACCCAAGCATAAGTTACGTGGAACCGCAGTCTCTGTTGCGACGTGATTGAAGGACAAACACACTTTCACATTTGTAATATTAGTAAGGGTTGTGTCGAGGTGAGATACTTACTCCCGTTTCTTATATTCAATATACGATATCTATGTCGATATGCTACCTGGCAAAGTTAATTTCCAAAAAGGTTCATGCTCTTTGCGCTTTTTTGTGTCAAATAACTAGATTAATATCGACATATTAAAGATAGATTAAATATAAGTAAGGGAATAAATCATTCTATCTTAAACATCTAAGATAAAAATGGAAATAAAAATAGAAATGGTTTCACTGATGAAACTGCACGTCGGTCTTTCCATTGTTAGACATAGTTCCCACTGGTCAAGTGCTACTTTAATTTAATTACGCATTATAAGCATTTTAATGACCGCCCGGACTTTCCCATGCTTTACTTTAGAACTTTAGGTGCAAGAGAACGGCCGGACGATATATTTTGTAATTTAAATTACGGGTTCTTGGTGAGAGTAAAGAGTTATGGTGATCACTCAGAAATGCGAAACTGTTGGATAGAAACAGCCATAACTTTGTGGAATTCCACGATGTTAAAGTAAAAATAAAATTCCTTTGCTATAATCCGTCAAACCAGAAAAAATCTGTAGGTATGGCAAAAGGCGTCGTTCGCATTTGGGCGTGGGCATTAAGTAAATAATTATTCATTTTATACTTCATCACAATAAATAATTATTTATTTTTCCTTACACTATAGAATTATTCTAGAAATTATACCTCATAAAGTTGATAATACAACACCTATAGTCCAAAAATCGTGACTAATATAAAATGGACATTAAATTATTATTATTGACGTCAATGATTTTTTATACATTTAGCCATCATAATAATTGTTACTGCTTTTAACTTATATACATATATGTATATATAATATCTCTTATGAAATTTAAAATTCCATATTTGCTAATAATAAAAATTATATTAAATAGTTTTAATTAAAACTATTTACGAAGTAGGTAAATTATTTTGAGTTTATAATTTTTTGTAATATATTTTGCAATGTGGAACTTGACATTTTTTTTATTTTTAAAGGGGCTTTACTCGGAGAAAAAAAATTTTGTGAGGCTTTACGATTACAGTGACATAACATTTTATTTTAGTTAGTTTTAATAATAAATGTACTTGTTACAAAATTGTAATAACAAATGACAAAAATACGATCAAAAATATGATCTGAAAACAATAATCAAGAAATGCCCATTTCAGTATTTAAATTTTGAGTTGCCACATATTCTATGGGTACAATACACATCTAACTATAGTGCAAGGCATGTCACCATATATTTTATGTGTATAATGTATATCTAACTGTAGTGTAAGGCATGTCTTTAACATCCCTTTTCTTTTCGGACCATGGATGACCAGCCTAGTACAAATATTGACACATGGACTCTCCAGCTAGGGTTACCACTAATATAAATATGTTTATTGCTTAAATAATATACCTTTATGTTGCACCACTACCCTCACACCTAATTTCCCTCCTATTCCCAATGGTTGCCTGGTAGAGATTGCTCTGTAAGCAATAAGGCCGCCTTTGTATGCGTAGTTTTAAGATGTTTTCAATTTTGTTTCTTTCTTGTGTGCAAAAAGTTTATATCTATCTATCTTTTCAATTTTAGCTTAGCATTAACAGTCTAGTGTAATTACTAGTAAAATAATATAAGGACCAACGGAAATGTTTTCATGCATGGAAAGTGACTTTTTTAAAGGTATATTATTAGGTATTAATTCATATCCAAAAAAAATAGGAACAGTATAATATCTCTATTGGTAATTTCTGTTTTCTATTATGTATTAATCCTATATATTATGTAATTGTTATCCTCTATTTTATTTTATATTAAACTAGCTTTTGCCCGCGGTTTCATTCACGTTAAATTCGATTTTTCAACCCCCTATTTTACCCCTTTAGGGATTAAATTTTCAAAAATCCTTTCTTAGCGGATACCTTCGTCATCATAGGTACCGGTATGCAAAATTTCAGCCCAATCCATCCAATAGTTTAAGGTTGATAAGTCAGTCAGTCACCTTTGCCTTTTATAGATTTATAGAAGAAGATCCCGGACGTACTTCATTCGGGCCTTAGCAGAATAACAGCCTTGTGGTTACATCTACAGCATTGAGCTAAGCTAGGACACTTTCATTAACATGACACTTAGTAAAGTTAGATTTTAAGTATCTGCCTATGTGTGTGTGAGTTCAAGTGTATTTCTTTTTTTTTTTTTGCTTTTATTATATCGATGAATAAACTTTATTCTCTTTTATTCTCATTTTTTCGTCCAACAAACATACTACTTATCTGTATTTTTTCGATTAAGAATAGTAATAGCTAACGCTAAGTTAAGCAGATAGGCAGGTATGTACAATTTAAGAAAGCTATGAAATCAATCTGTCACATATCAAAATAATACTGAACTCATCTACATCTCGAAAAAATTCTAAAGATTTTAGACTTGATTCGTGGTTTAATGACATTTAAATGCATTTGGATCGAAATATCGACAATCTCAACTAAAATAATAATTACCTGTCAGGACGTGGTACGTACTCGTATTATTTTATAACAGTTATGTCGAATAAATTCTGTCCCTACATATATGATCATAAATGCGAAAGTGTGTTTGTTTGTTGGTTTCTTGAATTGTCCGTCAATCACGCAGCAAGTAACGGATAGACACAATTTTTGACTGGAAAAGTGACATAAACTACTTTTCCCGCAGGTTTATCTAAAACAAAGCAGACGAACGACTGTAATTTTTTTTCTAACTGACTGTCAAAGAGTGCAAACGGAACCCTGTTACCACTTACTAAGCTTTCGCTGTCCGTCCGTCTGTCTGTTAGTGGTCTATATCTCATGAACCATAATACGTAGATAACTACTTAAAATTTTCACAGAATATGTATTTTTAATTCCGCATTAACAACAAATAATCCTTACTAATATTATAAATGTGAAAGTGTGTTTTATTGTTAGTTTGTTGGTAAATTGGTTGGTCAGTCAATCACGCCGCAACAGAGCTACGGGTCTACGTGATTTTTTGCAAGGGTTTATTCGAGCACCTGGAGAGTGACATACGCTACTTTTTATCCCAGAAAATCAAAGAGTTCCCGAGGATTTTTTTTAAAACTAAATAAATACACGCGGACGAAGTCGCGAGCATCAGCTAGTAAAAAAATAAAGTAGGGTCTCTATACAATAAACTTTTGTTTTTGCTCAATTTTAATAATAGCTGGTGTTAAAACTTATGCGATGGTAAGGAACCCTTCGCGTGCGGGTCCTATTCGCACTTGGTCGGTTTTATTTTTAAAATTCTGGTAACCCTAGCCTTCGCTATTAAGTAGCTCGACGCTTTGAATAGCGTCTCGCAGGTGGGGGTGTGAGTGCATGTTTGTAATGATGATGTATTTTCCGTGGAAATCGTAAATTTTTCCGCAATTTTCCGAGACAAAATTATACTTTTTACGGTTTAATTACAATTCTGCCAATTCAATCCCGCTTACGAGGAAGGGGGACTATTATTCGGAAGATTTTTTTTTATTATTGTAGAGTTTATTTTCTCAAAAAAAAAGTTACACTACTTGTTTTAAAATAGTAAATTAAGAGATTCATTGCTCGACAGCTATTGCGACAAATTACACTATAATAATATTATTTCATATAATTGCGCGTATTTTTTGTAAATATAATTAGAAGTAGTTTTAATTAATTTCATATGCTTTTATAACAATTATAATTTTTGAAAATTATTGTATTACTTACCTAATAGACGTAAAGATTTCTGATAGTTATTGTAGAGTTTGGCGAATTTGGTAACACTTAAATTAAGTTGTTTACTTAGTAGTAGTGCTAGTAGTATGTCTTTTGCTAGCTTCTACCTACCGCGGCATGCATTTTTTCGAATGATTCTAAGCGCATTTGCAGCTGTTATTGTAGAGTTGTTGTGAATATTATTTGTTGTTATTACCTTGCGCGATGCGTACAGCTGGCATCTTGATTCTCATCTTGATTTGGTCACCTATTTTTAGATCTTCAACAACTTCTTTATCCTCATAAAATCTTTATCTTAATATACGTTATCGGCCTGTTCGCACTTCACATGTACCGCCGGCGGTCCGGCGGCTTATCGCCTCACTCTCAAAACGTTTTTGATAATAAAGGTCGAGGTGTCATACTAATCCACAACTAAAGTCCGACGGATTGAACGCAAACTGATAGTAGTCATCTCCTCAGCTTCTTCATCACGAATATTGAGAAAACTTAGTTCTTCCCAGCTCTACTTTTTCCTTTTCATGGTGCGACGAATCAGCTCACAATTTCCAATATTAATTCGCCAGTTTTGACCGGTCATAAGTGTTATCGACACTCGCATTAACGTCCCAGCGTCCTTTCTAATCTATCTGCACTGTAGGGTCTGCCTCGAGAAATTGTATTTAACACTTTCAGTTTAATTTTCACGAACGTGTAAATATTTTCAGCACTGTCTCTATTGATGGAAATTTTCCAAAACTGTCCCAAAGATATTCCAAAATGATTTTCCTAATTTATGATAAAATTTGCAATACGAAAACAAGGCGATATAATTTTATTTGAAATAGAGTATTGTTGTTTATCGTAGCGTAGTACGTCGCGTGCGGAGCGGTGCGAGGCAGGTGCGCGGCCGGCCGCCCGCTCTCGCCCGATGTCCGAGAACGTCTGTCCTGTGTCCCTTTGCGCGAGGGCTCGACGGCCTCGTGTCCACGACTCGCGCCGTCTCGCTCAACCGGCCGACGACGGCGCGTGCGAGTCCGTACCAAGTAGCCAGGGGTTACTCGCGGTCGCCACCGCCTCGGCTGCTTGACAGAGACGCCGCCGCGCGCCCCTCGACGACAAAGCGTGGGAGTGAAAGGGATAGTCATAAATCACAAGTGCCGTGCGTCGGTGTGCGTGCGCGGGTGGGGCGAAGATGCAGCGCGTACAAAAGAAAAGGGATAATATTTGCTTGCATATTTCATGACTCGATTAGGAGATGGAATTTTTAATTGAACGGACCGTGTCGCACGGTCAGTCTGAAAGCTTTCTTGTGGAGGACGAGTTTTAAAACGACTTTGGCAACTTTCACGTGAAATAAAAGGGAACTCTACAATAACCGGGCTCTACAGTAACTTAACCTAAGGAATAATATAAAGTAAATCTAACTTTTAAGAATAATAGTTTAAAATTTAAAAAAAAAATTCAATTGTAGAAAATTATTGTAATTTTTATAAATTATTACAGAGAGCAGAATTGTATCAATGAAAATTTCAAATAACGAGTGTGCACTTGACCACATTTTTTTCAAACTTTTCGTGCGTAGCATTGCGCTACGGCGGCACGGCTACGGGAAATGTAGAGATTTGTTTCGGATTCAATTCCGAAACGAAAACTACTACAGTTTTTTATTTATAATATTATCTATTAATATAATTATGTATTAATTAAGCAAAATAATTTTTAATGCGGTTACAAAATAAAATGTCGATACTTATTAATAAAAATAAATTAATGTGTGTGCTATTTTAAAATTCTGCATTTCATTATTATATTATTAAAAAAATTTGAAGTATATAATAATCAACTTCGATTAAATAATAATATAAAATAAAGTCAACTAAAATTTGCCCGTAGGAACATTGTCCGCGTGGAGTACCTAAGCTTTTTAAAAATTCTCCAGGGAACCCCTTATTTTTTCGCGGTAAAAAGTAGCCTATGTAACCCATCCGTTAATCACGTCGACTCATTACTCAGTTACTCCGTGATTGAAGGACAAACCAGCAAACAAACAATCACAATTTCGCATTCAGGTGTGTATCTGTAGGATTTTTTTAAAGTGATAAACAAAACTTGTCTGATAAAAAATCCGAACGCAAACTTTCAGCAGAAATACGAGTAGAGAAATACAACAGCATAAATAGTTCGCTAAAGCAACACGTAGTTAAGATTCACTCTCACTCAACTTCCCGGCGCATTTTTTACCGCGTTATTTTACTTAAGACGAGGAACTTATCTCGGTCCTTGACTTTAATAAGTTTTATGACAGTCTGGCGCGAACTGCGGGCGTAAAGGAACTTTTTCATAATTGTTTCCGAACTCAGTTCGCCGGTTTAAAACGTTCGATTATTGAAATTTTAAAAAGTTTTCGTGTCACGCTCTTTTGTTTTTTTTTTAATTGTCGATTGATTCAGGGATTGTTTTGTTTTAACATAATACAAGATGAGCTATTGTTATTTAAAAACTGTACATTTTTTTTAATTATTATTATAATTGAAATTATTTTAGGAGTTGCTGTTAGAAATGTTGTTTATAAAGTTAAAAGTTATGTTATTGCTTTCTTTCTATTTTTTACAACTGCCGCTTACCTGTCGTTATAGGATGGGAATTTTTTTTTTCATTATTGAATTTATTAATTTATCTCCTCCTATTTCGAAAAGGTAATTAAGGGAGAATTTAAATGTTTATTTTGTAGCTAAACTAATTAATAATGGTATTTTTTATCCTACTTAATAAAATGTTTCGTAATTAGTTTAAATTATGTGGTAATTTTATTTTTAGTCAGGACTTTTATTGTAATTTTCTATGAATTTTCTCGATTTTTGCAAAATACAGATTATAATAATTGTCTATATTTTAAATTGAAAGTATAGTTTATTTATCTAAGAATTACAAATTTAAAAATACGATACTTTTCTATAATTTTTTTTTAGATTTAACTTGAGTTCGTACCTATTTACCTTCAATCACTTCTCTGAAAAAATAAATAAATATGAACAAAGTTAGAAGTTTGGACACAGTATTTTCGAGTAGGCTGGACAAAAATAACTGGACAATACAACCACATTCGGACATCGAGTGAAATCATTCTATCCTTGTCTAAAGGTTTCGCGGTTTGAGTGAAAATAGAGATGGATAGGGGTGTCCGTTTTCTCTAGTGGAAAGCTTCGGATAATGAGTGATATATGTTCATCTCGTTCGTATGTAGGGATGTGTGTAGGATGCGAGAGGGATGGTTTGTGATGTGTGAATTTTCACGTGTGTTTCGGGATGCTACTCGACGCTAGACGGCGCGAAAAGCGGGGGCGAGCTGTGAAACCATCCCTGAGGTTCTTTACTGAAACGGGAAGTTTCTTTGAGATAGGTTCGTGGATTTTAAGATTGGGAGCCTATTTTACCGTCGCCAAGTAACGTTTATTCGACGAATAAATTAGACCTTCGGACAGATTTGGTGTCGAAAAAATTGACAAAATTTTTACTAGGAGGAGGAATTAAATAATTATTTAATTCCTCCTCCTAGTAACAAATTTATCCTTAAATTATAATTTAAACGTAAAAAGGCTTTTTACAAAACCGACTTCAAAAGCCATTACAAAGTACCTATATCAATTGTGCCTATAAAATTTGAAGAGTATTCTCGCTTTCTCCAAGATCTCATCATCTGATCCTGTCCTGATGACTATGCGACCACCTGGGAAGCCTACCCTTTCAAACAAGAATTTTCGAAATCGGTACAGGCGTAAACTAGGAGTAATTGGGAAACATACAGGGTGGTTTCGGGGGTTACGCGACCGGGGTCAGTTAGCCGACCACTAACAGGTCCTACGGCATTAAAACGAAAATAATAAGAATTCTATTCTTCTTTTCCAAATGAAATTCACTTAAGTAAAGAGGGGGATAGACCTATTAGTTTTACCTACAATAGTTGGCAGCTTTGTGTTTACCCGAAAGCAAACAAATCTTAGTTCAATCCGCCGCTCATACTTTCGGCGCGTACACGTTCCCAAAACAACGAAAAAAATAGTAAGTAAGTGAAGCGTTCGAGGTAAGTAGATCGTGATGTATTTATTTGAGTCAATTTTTTAATGTTCTATTAAGTGGATATATATATGTTTTACGTTATTTGTACATTTATTACATGTAATATACAAAATCAGGTAAAAAAATTGAATGGTCGCTAACTGAAATTGGAATTATCCAATAACTTCAGTTGGCGACCACCTGGCCGCCAATAGACATTTAGAAAGAAAAACATTTATTTTTATTTTTTATAGACTACAAATCTAATTCGGAATTTAATCACTTTCAATTTAATTTGTTTATTTTTATCCGTGTATCTTTTAGTTTACGACCACCAAATTATTATTATAAAACATCTTAAAATGTATGGGTATCAAGTGGTCGCCAACTAAAAATGAGCAAATTAATATGTGGGTTTACGACCATTTGCAATCACTACTTATAATCTTATCTGTTTTTTGCATAATGTAGGTGTTTAATATACAGGGTGTCCCACGGCTATGCCACATGGAGGGGAAGTACCTTAAATATTGTAGATGGAACATTTTACTGAAAGAAGACTTCATTTTAATTTAAAAAACAATTTAAACTGCATTCATAGATTTTTAAATAATTGCCTGGTTGAACCGGGACTCGAACCCGCTATACGAGAAAAAAAATTAACCTGTATCTTTATCATACCGATCGGAAGGCTTCATCATAAGGATTATTTTTTGTTAAATAACATAGCATGAGAAATAAAAGGAAGACCATGAATTTTAGCCTTTGATGTAAAATTTTGTTCAGAAAAATGAAAAGCTGACATTGGCGTATCGACATACAACTGACATGAACTATTACTTGAGAAGTACGCATCATTTCCCGATCCTTACTATCCTTACTAATCCTTACTTATATTACCTATAAATGCGAAAGTGTGTTTGTTTGTTGATTTATTGGTTTGTCCTTCAATCCCGCTGCAAGTCGTAGCTCTGTTGCAGCGGGATTGAAGGACATTTTTCTGAACAAAATTTTACATCAAAGGCTAAAATTCATGGTCTTCCTTTTATTTCTCATGCTATGTTATTTAACAAAAAATAATCCTTATGATGAAGCCTTCCGATCGGTATGATAAAGATACAGGTTAATTTTTTTTCTCGTATAGCGGGTTCGAGTCCCGGTTCAACCAGGCAATTATTTAAAAATCTATGAATGCAGTTTAAATTGTTTTTTAAATTAAAATGAAGTCTTCTTTCAGTAAAATGTTCCATCTACAATATTTAAGGTACTTCCCCTCCATGTGGCATAGCCGTGGGACACCCTGTATAAAATTTTCATTACAGATGTCCTCCACAAACCGTATTAGAAAATAACACCGGCTTATTCCCAAAGAGATCTGGAATGTGCTTTAAAAATATAAGAGATGGAGGACACGGTATTAGAAAAAAATGTAAAATGTATAACATCCCGAGATCTGATGATCTGATGATTTGATTCTAAACTTTTGTAATTGTTGTTTAAAGTGATATTTTTAATTTTGTACTTGTGTAGGAAAATGTATTATACTTGCTAAGATTCATTTAAGCTTAAGCTTGAATATTAAAGTGTACCTTTGATCTCATGAAAAAATGTGTTTTTTATTAAATGTATGAATAATAAAGCATGAATAATAATTATTTTTTAAACATTAACACGTTCATATTTTTTATTTTTAATTAATCAAATTTAGTTTTCCCTAGCAAATCGAGAGGTCGCCAACTAGATAAGGGGGCAGTCGTCAACTAGCAAAAGTGGTCGCCAACTAGCATTTCACATAGTTTTTAAGATCTATTCAATTTAAAATGTTTTCACAACTGTAATTCTTATTTTTTTACTTTTAAATATAACTTGACAATATCTAGGACCCCGTCATATAACTTTAATACATGTGCTATGGGTGCAACATACTTAAATATTGACGTAAAGTTGAATATCCCGCTAATCGGTCGCCAACCGGCGAAATCACCCCACAAAAAAAATATTCTGCCGAATTGAGAACCTCCTCCTTTTTAGGAAATCGGTTAAAAACCTCAATTCACGCGTGTGAAGTCGCGGGCATCAACTAGCTGTAATTGTCGGATACGTCGTATTTTTTGTCGCGCGGCAGATGTGGGACAGGATATCGAAAATTGCTCGATTTGATACATGAAACGTTGTCGCCGAGAAAGTATCGGGTTTGGTTTGGGACTGTAACGTGATTTCTAGCGTTTTTGTTAGTCAGAAAACAAAATGTTATTAAACTGCGAGTCCGTTGCCTTTACCATTGCTAGCTTATTGCTAGGTATAAGTAGGTAAGTATAAAATGATAATTAAGGAGAGACAGGTACGGAGAACTCTTAGGCGAGTTCTTCGTAATAAAAAAAATGTTCTTAAAGGTGTGTACAGTCTGCCAATCCGCAATAGACCAACGCTAATCTCTTCTACTATATAAAAAGTAATCTATGGTATAAATCTTACACCCTACAGCGTAGTGTAAAAATTAAAATGGGACAGCCGAAAACCTGCTCCAATTTTGTGAGAAATTGTACGAATATAATGTTATTCCAAGCATAATTGGCCGCAGATACGCAATAATGAGTCAACCTACAAAACTTATCAATTGAAAAGTTACCTTTATTCTTTTGCATTATGTATGTATTTAATTTGACATAGGTTTGTGGGTTGACTCATTATTGCGTATCTGCGTCCAATTATAGATTTTACCAAAACAAACAAATAATTATTAAAAAAAACAAAAGCTGGTTATTTAAAATATTTACATAATATATGAGCTGAAGATTCAAATAAATTCGGTGGTTTCTTTCACAGATATTATCTAATGTCTATTATGAATACAAATCTAACTTTCAATTCGCAAGGAGAGTGCTGAAATCTGTAAAAATGTCCCGTAATGTGACACTTTCTTCATGACAGAAGTTAAAAATGTTCTGACAAAAAACAAAAAAAAAGTTACAGCGGCTTAAGAGAGACCACAATCCCAAAATAGCCCTCAACTTACGCAAGTCCCTTTTCAAGGGCACATGTGGTCGCCACAAACTTATTAATGTCACACAGTTTCTATGTAACATTATTTTGAGTCGGCAACATTATTTAAAAGCATAACTACGAGCATTATTTTTTAAGTTTGGCAGCGACATTGCTTAACTATGAGCTGTTTTTAAGCATAAAAGGGTTTATTTTGTCTCTACCTTTTTAGTTGCTTCTATCGTCGGTAATATTTTTTGTCAAAAAAATATTTTATTTTTTAATTTTTAGTGGCTAATTTTTCTTTGAGACATATCATTCAATGAAATAATATTATTCAATGAAAAAAGGATTATAGAAAATGAATAGCCCAGTACGAAGTTATATGTGATAGAATCGGAAAAACTGTTTGCAACTACCCTTAGAGGTGGAATTTATTTTTCAAATTTAAATGGGACCAAATTCAAGGTAGATTCTATTCAATAAAAAAGGCATCAACAATCAACATCGAATAATCCAGTAAAAAGTTATACGTGGTAGAATCGGGAAAACCGTGTGTGACTTCCCTTAAAGGTAGAATTTATTTTTCAAATTTAAATGGGGCCAACTTACAGGTATAGTCTATCCAATAAAAAAAGAATGATCAAAATCGGATAACTCTGTGAAAAGTTTTACGAGGTCATACATTAAAAATATATATATACACGACGAAAAGAGAACCTCCTCTCTTTTTCGTCGGTTGAAAATAGCCCCGAACTTACGCAAGTCCCTTTTCAAGGGCACATTTGGTCGCCACAAACTTACTAATGTCACACAGTTTCTATGTAACAATATTTTCTTAATATTAGCATAAGCCCGTAAGTTAATAGCAATTAGATTCAATTTCGTTTGAGTTTAATTTGTGCAGCTGAAAATGTTAGTTGGATTTAAGATTTCAAAAATAAACACACCCCTTGATGATCTCGTTTTGGTCCTTGGATTTGGACGCTCAGTTTTAAGACAGGTAAAATATTATGGTAAGATCTTGGTAAGATTAATAACTGCTTTATATTTATACCGGTAATTTAACTTAGGTAGGTAGTTCACCATTACATAAAAAGCAGTGTGTAAAGATACGTTTATAGTAGAAGTTATTACACTTGCCTTGCATGCTTTGCTTCAGCTGTCCACAAGATAATAAGCTACATATTGTAACATTTTTTGTTTTGAAAAAAGCAACTGCTGAGTTTCTAGCCGGCTCTTCTCAGCAGAACCAGCATTCCGAACCGGTGGTAGATTCTCGACTTGTCATAAGAGCCACAAGTTGGCCTATGAAATAAACCAGTGTAAGATTCATTTGACGATTCGAAAGCACAAACAAATAAACAAGAATGATAGCAATGCTATTAATAGTTTCCGAGAAATACGTGGGCAAATATAATATGTACATAAATACACCTATAAAATTTTGTATATTTGTTTGGAAGCCCTATTATGTGAATATCTTGTAGTTCCAATAATATAACCTTTATTAATTTTTATTATTAGATTCCTTTTATATATTAGATTTAAATGAAACCTACACACATAATTTCTACACGCCATCGCGCCGGAACGCTAAATTGGTCTTTGACGATAGCATGGTAACTAGCCACGGCCAAAGCCTCCCACCAGACTAATTTGTCTAATTTAACAGCAAAATTACATAGCTAAAGATTTAAGATTTGATTCGTGGTTTAATGACATAATTGTGATAAAACTATACGAGTACGTACCACGGTAATTGTTTTAGTCGGAATTGTCGATATTTCAATCCAGTTGCACGGACCGTGGTCACAACGGGACTGCGGTGTTGCGAGACGTCAAGTTGAAGCTGTTATGGGTAGAATCTATCTACCCGCCTTCTTGGTCTTTTTGGGGGATACGTCATTTAAAGTTTAGCAAAAACCTTGGTACGTACTCGTATAATATTATCACAATTAAAATCGTATAGCTTTGTACACAGTGAAGCCGATACAAAAGCAAAAGTGTAAATGGTTGCATAATTTCTCTAACATAATGGAGGCCGCGGTTTGTGAGTTGTGAGAGACGTAAGCGATGGTAATTAGGATGGATGCTGGTGAATCAACGGCGCCTACGAGCTTTGGCCTAATCAACCGCGGCCAAATAAGTCTCACCGCCTTAGGGCTAATGCAGACTAGCCTAGACTCATCGATGCAAATGTAGCTACTACGTATTAGATGTGCGTTTCTATGTAAATCTATTTCGATGCCTAGACTCGTGTGGGATCTTCGTTCTTTCTTATACCTTATTTATTATCTATGGCCGAACTATGTAATACGATATACATGACATCATGTTATCCAGTTTTATGCTCTATTATCAGATCTTCCTCTTCGATCCTAGATCATCACTTATCTAACAGCTACTCACTGGGGCCATTTTAATGACCTCATACACACTATATTATCAGCTATGAATTGCTGAGGAGGCGAATATCCCGTGGACTATTTGATGCTGCAGCATCAGCTCAAAGTTACCATGCCTTAGAAATTATCCGAAGTAACAGTACACCTTTCAAATCAATCACATCAGAAAAAGTTCGTAAGACCCTTTGATCAAGTAGAAAATGAATGATGGTCTTCAAACGCTTGAATAAATCCTCATGAATTATAGCTAAGATCCATCTCGATCACGTTAGCTTTAAAACTGAAAAAGCTACATCACAATCGGTCCATCGGATAGGGAGCTCCAAGGGAACAGGCTGGATGGTGAAAATGATAGACGTCTGTTCGGGTTAAGAGTGAGCCGTTTAATAATGAACAAAACATGAATAACAGTTGAAATGAAAACGTTGCACTTTACAATAAAGACTGCTACACACTAAGATACAATATGCAATAAAGACTGTTACATACTGAGCTACACTACAAGACATAAATATACACATATACACAGAAGATAACTTTAATGAAAAGCGGTATTAGCTAGTCTAAGCCTTACCTAAATTTGAACCGAGCACGGTAGCTAATGCACTGCCCGCCAACGTGGACCATAAATTGAGATGAGAGGCAGCATCCAGTCCCGAACAACCGACGTTGAACATCGACAATTAGCGTGAAAGGGAACAAGCAGTGGAACAAAACTGTATATAAATGTAAACATGGTAACCTTGCCTACTAATATTATAAACTAATCTGATACCCGCGACTTTATCCGCGTAGATTTAGTTTCCTTCCCTAATCCCTTTGGAGCTCCCTGATTTACTGGGATAAAAAATAGCCTATGCTTCTTTCTAGATGCACAATCCACGCAAAAAATCACGTCTATCTGTAGCTCTGTGGCAGAGTGACTGAAAAACAAACACACTTTCGCATTTATAATATAAATTAGGATGCCACAGAGTCCTTTAATGATAGAAGAACGAATCAACGTGATTTTTTGCATGGGTGTAGTTGAAAACTTGTGCGTTACCTATCTTTAATCCTGGAAAAACAGAGCAACCGTTCCCGGGGAATTTTAAAGACTTATCGCGAAGTCGCGATCAAAAGCTAAAAACAACAGGAAGTTACACTTTTAATGTGGGATTTATATTTACATGTAAATAATGCTGTTCACAAATACGTAGGTACCATAAACATAGTATATTCCTTGCTGCTGTATGGGTAAGTTAGGTTCCTAATTGTGAACGGCAATTTTTCAAATCTTCGCAGAACACTTTTATTATATTCTATTTCGTGAATATTGAAACAGAAATGTAGGCTAGAACTGCGGTCTCCTACTCAGGAAGGTCGCGGGTTGGGTCCTGAGCACACAACTCTGAATTTTCTGAATTAGTGCGTTTAAGCAATTGTACTTAGTAATTCACCAAGCGACTTAGCGTTCCAGCACGATGGCGTGTAGAAACCGAGGGTTATGGATTGAATCTACACTGCCATACCTGTTCCACGTTAGCCTGCTGCCATCGCCACTTACCATCAGGTGAGATCGTTTGGAAACCTGCACTCCTGAGAGTTCTTCATAATGTTCTCAAAGCGTCATCATCTGGATCATGCGTCATGCTCGTGAACGGGTGCCACCAACGGGAATGGGTCTGCTTTTGCCTGCCTGTTTTGACATGTATTGGATTGTATTTATTTGTATTTGTGTTGTATTTATTTTTACTTGTATTGTACTCAGGAAAATTCATCGTGGAAGCACTGTATACATAGCATAGTTTCATTAACTATTGTGAAATTTATTTTTTATTTTTTTATTTTTGAAAAGAGCAACCGCCGAGTTTCTTGCTGGCTCTTCTCGGCAGGAAAGGCATTCCGAACCAGTGGTAGATTTATTGACGATTCAAAAGTGCTTGTAAAAGTTTATTTGAATAAAAAATATTTCTATTCTATTCTATTCTAAAGGTATCTGAAGTATGCCAATATGCATTGGCCCAGCCAGCGTGGTGGACTATCCTTCCTTACTAATATTTTAAATGCGAAAGTGTGTTTGTTTGTTGGTTTGTCTTTCAATCACGGCGCAGTAAAGGCGAAGCGACGTGATTTTTTGAGAATAAAATAGGCTACTTTTCATCCCGGAAAATCAAAGAGTCCCCGCGGGATTTCAAAAAATAATTCCACGCGAACAAAGCCGCAGGCATCAACTAGTGGCCTATAAACCCTTCTCTGAGAGGAGACCAGCCCTCAGTAGTGAACCGCTGACGGGTCGCTCGCTGATGATGACGACACAAAAAATACACCGTCCCGCCTATTTAAAAAAGCGTGTGATTGTGACCCCATCGATCTATGACATATAAATGCCAAATTATCATATTATTAAATCACTTGCAACGCATTGCATCCTTATGCCCCCCCACGCGTTTCTCAGCCTGACTCATCATTGCGAAATATTTGCTTAGCTCCGACGAGCCTATAAATCCGTTGGTGGCTAGATGCTCATTGTTATAGTGATTGTTTATTATCAAGTTTCCGAGATAATTAACTCGAATAAAGCTCTTATGCGTGGAATGGATTTCATCTAAGTGTCACGAACACTGAATCAAAACCGTGATTCCGCCTTAGTTTATGCTGAAATGTCTCTTCTTCTATATCAACCGATAGACTTCCACCGAACTGTGGTGCAGTCCTTCAGCAGCAGCAGTAATACCTACTGCTCGGTCTTGCGACTCCTATATCCAGCAGTTTGCGACTCTACTATCTGTTTTCGACCAAATGAGGGGGGTCTAAGCTGCAATTTCCGGTGCGAAGTCGCTTCTCCAGCACCTTAGGGCCCCAACGATAGCGCCTAAACTAACGATTCGATATTACATGGTCCACATAAAACTTTAGGCTACGTTTATTAAAATCAATATTGCGGATGTTAGTATCAAACTCCTTTTTGTTTAAATGCAATGATTATTGTTTTGAAAAGAACTTAATATAGGTGCCTTATAAAATGACGAGTGGAAAACAAGTCGATCCCATTTCCACGAAGCTAATTTCTAATGTAATTTTGCCGTCTACAAATCACCCTCTTACATTTGCCTCCCCAAACCGCGCGTGGCACGGCCAGGCACTGGATGTATTGACCGGCCACAGCCGTAGGTCAATTTTACATAGTCAAGGGTCGAATATGGTTTTAGGTAGAACAGTTATTGTAGAAAAGCTAAAGCTAAAAAAGACTCTTGATATAGTTCTTTCATTTCACGAGGACTCGTGGCTCATGGTTGTGTGTGTGTCGTATCTGTATAAGTGTGAGCAAGAGCTTGCTCGCGCCTGACCGCTCCCACATAGGCTCATGACAGGCACGCACACTTACGCAATGTGCATGCACACGACGTAACCACAAGTAAAGCGCCCGTAACTTCGTGAGATAAACGTACTGTATCTTTATCTGACTATGAGAAAGTAGGTACAGCCCGGCTTAAGTATGTCTGGATGTGGGTAACTTATAATTACGGCAAAACAATTGTATTTTATTCTTTTTGGTAACAGACTTATTTTTTTTTAATTAATTAATCTCTTTTACAATATTCTCGGTGGAAAATGAAACTAAATTGAAGCTGTATAAAACCCCTTCTTCTTCATTGGGGGTTAAAAATATTGCTATATTTCAGATCAAAAGAAATCGGTTAGAGATGAGATCCGATTTTCTTTTTCAATAATAAACAACAATGGTACATATTTTTTTTTATTTTTTTATTCTCATTTTTAATAAGGGACTTTTGAAGGTGACCTTCATGTCAGCCCCATCGGTACTCACAAAATATAACAATTATAATAATACAATTAATATATACAAAATGAACTACCTATATAACTATATCAATTTGAGAGAATCACTAACAAATCTATATACTTTAACAGCCGAATTACTCAAAGGATTGCTAAAAATAGAATTAAAAATACCAGTATTCATAAAATTTAAATACGAGTAAGTTCTCAAAATATGACCATCAAAACACTGGTGTTACCATAGTGATGTAAAAACTTCCACCCTAAATAAAAATTCCGAGATTTCGGTGATCGGTCGACGGTACCGGGTGGTACCGTATATTGACCGCTGTGGTAGCGGCCATCGCAAGGTGAATTTAATTTATTACAACAATCATACTAGGAACCAACAGAAATTATTTATAGATGCCCGCGACTTTGCGTAGACTTATCCTGAAATCTATAGACCGTGCTCTGACTTAGCTTGGACTCAAGAGTTAAAACGAGACACAAATATATGCTCCGACATAAATCTGTCTCGTTTTATCTGTCTTGAGTCTAAGCAGAGTGAAAGTGCGGTCTATAGATTTCAGTCTAAGTTTTAAAATGCCGCGGGAATTCTTTGATTTTCCGGAATAAAAGTAGCCCATGTCACTCTCAAGGTCTTCAACTATATCTATGAAAAAAAATCACGTCGATCCGTTGCTCGGTTGCGGCGTGATTAAAGGACAAACCAGCAAATATGGATAGATGTGTGTTACTCAATCACGCTGTAACGACTAAACCGATTTGGTTGAAATTTGGCACAGAGTTTGATTATAGTCTAGAATAACATATGTATAGGCTACTTTTTATCCCAGATAATAAGAGATTTCCCGCAGATATTAAAAAACCTTAATTCAAGCGAACGAAGTCGCGGGCATCAACTGGTAATACATAAGTATTTAAAGGAGAAGTCGTGAGCGTTGGCATCCTTATGTGGTAGAAATCCAACCTACTCGAACGAAACGCTTCAATTCAACGTTTCTGATAAGAACCACTAAAGTGTGGAACACTCTAACCAGCATCTGTGTTTCCTGCCACCTATAATTTGAGTACCTTCAAGGCAAGAGTGAATAGGCATCTTCTAGGCAAACGCGCTCCAACCTAGACCCCATCAGTGCTATCCAGTACTGATTGCCGTCAAGCGCAAGCCTATTACGGGTAAAAAAATACTCCGTCTCGATTTATATTTATATTTGTCAATCAGTTTTTTTAAAACACTCATCTTTCGCCATCCATTTCGAGTTTCGACAAATAAATAAAATTATCGCAGCCTTGTTCAGTTAATTGTCGAGTGCTCGTCAAGCGGCAATTAGCGGCGCTATCGACTTAATACAGCAAATTGTCCATTATACTTGACTAGCTATTGCCCGCGGCTTCGCTTACGTTAAGTTCGATTTCTCAAACCCCTATTTTACCCCCTTAGGGGTTTTATTTTCAAAAACTCAACTTCCTGCGACGGTGTTCCCACTCAATTACAACATGGGATTATTCAAGGGGCGGACCAATAAATTCCTAAACAGCCGGGAACGCATTGGTGGTGCCTCAGGTGCTACAAATGTTCATAGGCGGTGGTAATCACTTAACATCAAGTGACCCGCCTGCTTGTTTGCTTGCTAAAAATATTTTTAAAAAAATTTTCTTAGCAGATGCCTACGTCATAATATCTGTATTTTTTTTTTTTAAATATATAGACTAGAGCTTGACTGCGATCTCACCTGATGCCTAAATTTCAGCCTGATCAGTCCAACGGTTAGAGCTGTGCGTTGATAGATCAGTCAGTCAGTCAGCCGGTCACCTTTGCCTTTTATATATTTAAGAGATTATACCTTCAAAAACCATAAAGTGACAAGCAGAAAAGATTAGTTTCAAACAAAGCATCAACTCTATGTTGTCAATCACTCTAGACCTCATGACCCCGTGGTCAATTTCGATTCCTAATTCATTCCTGATGACTCCGGGCAAGGTCAGCGAAGCCTAGAATTTACATACAAACAAGCAACTTAACCACAAAAAAAAAATATCAACCTTGAAGTCGAGATGCTATACACAATCTTTCCCTTTGCCATATTACCAGACCACTAGGTCAATACATGGAGACGTAATCAGGCGAAATGTAAAATATGTATTCGATTTTGGATGTTTTGCGTAATAACTAAGAATATAGAGATATTCTCTCGGTGCGAATTTCTATTACATTTTCATATAGCTAGTTGTCCAGGAGTCGTAGGTATGTAGGTAAAATTGTAAGTCAGATGAGTTTCAATGTGAAAATCGTCGTTCTCAAGCATAAGCTTCTAGGATCGTGAAGACTGAGGTCGTTCTAATATCTTCATCACTTACCATCAGGTGATATCGCAGGCAAGCTCTAGTATATATGTATGTATCTTGACTGATGTTCTCTTCATAGAGAAAATCTACTTCGGATTGAAGGTTTATTGGATGAACTTTGGTGTTTGGTGTGAAGCTGTGGTCGAGAGCATTATACCTTCACTTAGACATGTTGCTTGATTACCATACTGATTTGTTATATTATTTGATTATAGTTAATGACTGTCCATTCAACGACGGGTCGCACTTTTTGTCATCTTTAGCAATTATTAAATCCTTTACTTTAAATACTTTATTTATTACTAGTTAATTCCGCGACTTCGTTCGTGTGGATTAAGGTTTTTTATTCCCACGGGAACTCTCTTATTTCCCGGGTTAAAAAGTAGCTTACCTATATGTTATTCCGGACTATAAATCTATCTCTGTGCCAAATCGGTTCAGTCGTCGCGACGTCATTCAGTAACAAACATCCATACATCCAAACTTTCGCATGGTCTGGTATAGGACATATAATAGGCTATACTTTTTATCCCGGGAAATAAGAGAGTTCCCGCGGGAAAAAACCTTAATCCACGCGAACGAAGATGCGAGTATCAGCTAGTCCTTCATAATGCCGTCTCAAATTATAACGAACGAGTACTTCAAGAATGAAGCAACTCGATACATAGATCTTATCACTCGATAAGGACCAATCGTTCGCAAATCTCGGATGTCAAAGCATCGATGTCGTGAATCGATATAATGACATGACAATTACCGTGCCGTCTCTGAATGACAATAATGGCATTATTAGTTTAAGTATCCCATTGTAGGAATGCGAGGCAAAGTAAATATTTTGACAAAAAGTCCTTTATACGTATTGAATTACGTAGCTTACATAAGGGACAATGGTGGATGAATGGAGACAGTCACAGCCTACTAAAGAGCGTTGATGTTAAGAATTTACGATAGACAATTGGCCGGGCTTTTGTTAGACATGACGCTTTCTGCCTCTTGTAGCTTGAGCTTAAACTGTGGCAGGCGCCCTTGGCTATGACTATTATGACTACTTTAGTTTATTTTTCTACTTAAAAATGCTCGGGTTTTGTAGCATCCGAAATTGTGTAAACCCCTGCAGTACAAACTATACGTAAATGTCTTTTACTGCTAGTTTTTAACGACTTTTCTGGTAAAGTGATGAGCGCTGTGGTCTAATTAGTGATAGGTCTTCTGTTCGATTCCCGGCACTTAAAATTTTCCTAATTGTTTTGTTTGTTGGTTTGTTGGTCCATCCTTCACGGAGATCGACATTAATTTTTGAATGGGCATCGTTGAGGATTTGAATAGTGACAAAGGCTACATTTTATCCCGGAAAATCGGAGGGAATGAGGAGGGTTAATGTAATATAATAATACTCATTTACATGTTTAATATGTAACTAGTTTTTGCTCACGTTAAGTTTGATTTTCCAAGGCCATTAGGGGTTGAATTTTCAATCATACTTTCTTAGCGGATGCCTACTATGCCAAATTTCAGCCTAATCTGTCTCGTGGTATAAGCTGTGTGTTGATACATCTGACTAATGTATCAACACACAGAATGTTAGTCAGTCAGTCAGTCACCTTTTTCTTTTATATATGTATTTTGATATTTTTAGTTAAATTACACATTAAGCTCTCAGCATTGCCGTGCTGTATAGCGCTGTTGTGATGTGACCTTCTACAAGATAGGCTCCAGGAACCCATTTTGTACATTAAATTTCATGCAAATAGTCCCTAACGTACCTACCTACTGACCTACTATTTATTAAGTGCGGTCAGTGATCACTTTCCTTATAGCTTACGGAACTCAAAGTCGTAAATATCGATTTTTGGCTGCCGATCAAATTTTACAAATACATACTTAACTTTTTGGTGTCAATACTTTCATTTCACATTGTCATTCATATTCTATGGCCCCACATGTGGCACTGTGGCGCCCATTTTTTTAATGTAAATTATGCAACGTGTAACAAAAGCGTGGGTCAACCCTGAAGGAGGTGAATGTACTCATGAAACTGAACAACTTTCCCCAAGGAACATAGGTCCAAATATGAAAAAAAAATCTGGACCTCCCATACAAAATTGACGATCCGCTGATTGATTTACTATGGGAGATAAAAATTTTTTTTTTCATATTACCATCTTAGGCCAAATTAAATCTTATTAAATCCAGAGATCGCAATCTCACTCAGCTCAGACTCAAGATAGAATTAAAACGAGATAGATTTATGGCAGAGCATATTTGTGTCTCGTTTTAACCTCTTTCTTAAGTCTGAGCTGAGTCAAAGCAAACTCTATAGATCTCAGCATTAGACAGGTGTTTTCTGGCTTCTTGCAACTTTTCTCTGATGTCGCTCTCTCTGGAATGCCTGTTCTCCTCATTTGAACTTTTATAAGAGCCTTTTGTTAGTATGACGAACCCTCAAGCTGTCGAAACATCGGTGATCCCAAATTCAAATAAAAGTCAAACAATGGCAACGCGGCCCGAATCCAAATGAGCGGCGCGGTGTGGGCCGACGCCCATGTGGGTTGGAGGTCACTGATGTGCGTTCAAAGGTGAATTCGATTTTTAAATTTCGATTCAATTAAAAAGTGCAAGTAAGTCGTTCAGCTGTGGGGTTGTCTGAAAATAAATGCATATTAAACCGACTTATCCTGACTGAATCACTGACTGACTGATCTATCAACGCACAAACACTGGTGTTAGAAACTTGAAATTGTGACCTGCACCCTGATTCTGTAACTCAGTGGCTAGTGACGATAGGCATTTTGTATCCTTTGAAGGTTTGAAGAGAAATGTCATTTACTACTTCATAGGCTTTCATTTTTTGATAGGCACTGAGTTACAGAATCAGGGGCTGTTCTTTTTATGGTGCTGGCACCCACTAAAAAAGGATCTAACCGAATCTTTTTTTAATCGATACAAAAATTTTGCAAGATGCTCCCATAAAATCTTCGGGTTCCAACTCCTCAATCCCGATGCTGCAGGGGTACTGCTCTCCTAAACTGTGGGGATGTACGAACTGTCGATTGTGAATTGAAGAAGTCGCGGGCGTCCGCCAGTCATACTAAAAAAATTAAGGGTAATTTTTTTATATAAATGTTATATTCCGTTGTGTTTGAGAAAGTATCGAAAATGAATTCATCCAATAATGACATGTTTCTTCGTGTGTCAAACAATGATGGTACCAGCAACAATCCCACTTTCGCGGTGAAGCCAAATGTTGCCTTACTAAAGCGAAAGAAATGGAGAAACCTTGTTTTATAAGAAGTCCTTTGTGGGGTCGAGAATACGCTTTAATAACTTGATTCCAAAAGAATTGGTAGATTTACCCATACATTTTAAACAGTGTGTAAAGAAACATTTATTAAGTAGAGGTTATTACACAGTTTATGAATTCCTTACTGACAAAGTTGCTTGGAACCAATCTGCTTTGCTTCAACTGTCCACAAGATAGATAAGCATATTGTAACATTTTTTGTTTTGAAAAGAGCAACTACCGAGTTTCTTGCCGGCTCTTCTTAGCAGAATCAGCATTCCGAACCGGTGGTAGATTCTCGACTTCGTCTTCGTCTTCGTTTCCTGGGAATCTTCTCCGCAAGTAGGCGTAGATTCTCGACTTATCATAAGAGCCACAAGTTGGTCTACATGAAATAAATAATTTTGAATTTGTATATAATTTTCATACTATGTATTTACATGAAAAATGAAAAGAACTGTTTAATAATTAAAATTTAATAATAATACTACATCTAAGTGCGAAATTATTGTTAAAATAATTAAAACCACCACCACTGGTACAGGGCCTTCAGCAGTTGGCTTATTATCTTAAAACGTGTTCCAATTTCTTAAACATGTCATGTCATGTCATGTCATATCGTGGTTTTAAATTCATTATAATTTTGAGGCTTAGTTGTGTAATGAAAAAGACCGCATCTTATCTGTTCAATCAAAAGATTTTTGAGGAAAAGGTGGCATTATTTCGATACTAAAAACTTTCGTTCCCAGAATTACCGACTCCTTGGTATCTTCTGTTCCGAGCTAAAGCGAATTATCCTCGGACTCGGTGTATGTTTTGCATTGTCAATAGAGTGATTACCACACAGACGTTATCCTTGACAGCCGGCCGGCAAATTGAGTTGGTATGACATCAATTATATTGTCCTATTTATTTATTTATTTTATACTTTGTTGCACCACAAAAACACACCAATATTTTTTTTTTAATTTTTATTTTTTTTTTGTCTTTTTTTTTAATTTTTAAACAATTTGCACATTACAGAGCCAAAATTTTTACAAAACATTCCTATTCCTATACATATTACTAAGAGACGATATAGCAATTGAAAAACAATAATATCTCACGAGTGATTAGAATACATATATTTGGCGCTTACTACACTCCTATTCCGCGCAATACGCCAGCATCTGCCGCGAATATTGATTAAACAATTTGACTTTGCCTTTAATAGATGAAGCCGAATCGACCACTTAGATTCTATACCTCTCTCTCTCTCTTATGTTATGATTCAAATCTTTCAAATTATAAGCCTATCATTATCTCTACCATGAAGCTATTAGGGTTTTTATAATGATATCATCAGCCATATGCCCATTGTGGTCAATTGTCCGTTTACCTTGAACGAGGATTGGTGAGCATTGCGGTTAGAATGTTAACATATGCCTGGATTAAGTATTTACTTAGGGTGGTCAGCTTTCACCTGCTGCCCGGCGACAGTTGGCGTCTGAGCGTCATTGTGTCTTAGAAATTAGCATAATGTGAGTCTGGGGAATTTCGGAACAACTAACCGTAGGTTAAGTAAGTATTAGTTATCTTTTTTGTTTTGGAACTATCTACCCCGTGCCCGTGACTTCGT
Organism: Hipparchia sbordonii; assembly: GCA_038048805.1. Classification (NCBI taxonomy): domain Eukaryota; kingdom Metazoa; phylum Arthropoda; class Insecta; order Lepidoptera; family Nymphalidae; genus Hipparchia; species Hipparchia sbordonii. Next base: position 9,797,530 of record JBBIWI010000010.1, on the reverse strand, counting down.
CTGCGTCCTTTTTGATTCCCGTAAAGTTGTAACCCCCTCCACAACTTCGTCCGCCGTCCGCGTTTTCGTGTGAGAAACACTTCCTTCTTTATTTTTAATCGAAAAATGTAAAATAAAAGCTAAAATACCAGCTGAAAATTTAGGATCATCATACAAACTTTCATCCCCTAGTGGTTGGAATTTCAAAAAAAAAATCCTGTTTTTATTCCTGCGGGAACTTTTTAATTTCTCGAGATAAAATGCCCATGTGTTTATCCTGGATATGAGCTATCTCCGTTCAAGATTTCAGCTAAATCGGTTCATTTGTTGTGGCGTGAAGAAATAACAAACATATACAAACTTTCGCTTTACAATAATACAAATACAAATAAAAATGCAAATATTAGTGTGATGTAGTAGTGTTAATTGTCTATTATTTTGATAAAATTTGACCAGTATTTATCGACCATAAGGAGTTTCACTTAAAACAATAGCATTATAGCATAGCCTCTTATAACACGATACCTACGCGTTGCCGTGGCTACAGTGGGCTGACTGGATGATAGTGAAGTAACATCCCATCACGGAGTTCATTAATTACGTCCATTATAAATAGACTGAAGCAATTATATCTTTCCCAACACTATTGTGGTGAGCGTGATTTATACCTGTTTTTATTTGGGCTATCTTATTAACGGTTATTATTCTTATTAACTGTTCTTTGACAATGATGCTATGGGTACTGTGGGCTGTGGCTATCGAATATTTTTGACCAAGCAAAGCAAGTTCTCCACAAGTATAAACGTAAAAATTATTTTTACAAAACCGATTTCAAACGCCGTGTTCCCGTAAAAACATCCTGTCCTCTAAGTCTGATGCTGCTGGGTTCTGTCCACCTAAACTGATGGGATTTAGGGACTCTGTATTATTTATTAATTGATTTTGCCAATATATCATGAACTCCAGGCTCCAGCTGCTGTTTGTACCCGTGCGAAACCGGGGCGGGTCAACTAGTTAAGTAATAAAATATTTAATGAAGTAATATCTCTAGATGCTAATTAGGTGAATTGAGTGTTTTATAAAATTAGAAAATCAAAAAGTGACCTAACGGCCTTTTGAAATTAATTATTCAAAAGAGAGAATTTTTAAGTTTTTGGTTTTGGATTTTAGTATAAAAAGGCTATCTTCTCTCGATTTTGTATCAGTTACCCCTGATCTCTTCAGAGACTGCACCTACCTGTGTCACAATGCAGTCATCCGTAAGTATAATTGAATGTTCTTTAATCAGCTGTTTAAATTAAAATTAAAATCTATCGTAGTTCCAACAAAGATGTCTTAACTCTTACATAAAGGCGAAAAAAATTAGTTTAATAAACTTATAAACGCCAACAAAGTCGTTGATATACATTCGCATATTTCGGGAAGGGAATGATTTTATGATCTATCTTTCCTTGCAGATATACTTAACTATTGCCTTGGTGGCATTCACCGCAGCAAAACAACTAAATGTGGGACCGCAAGTATTCTCAGAACGTCAACCTTCATCTTTGTCTTCTCAAAATCCGGAAAAAAGATATATAACTCAAGAATATGCTTTTTATCTTACTCCGGATGAAATCAAAACCTTGCAAGGAATCCAAAATTTTGGGAAATCTGAGAATGCGGAAAATAATCAGTCTAACAAAGAAAAACAATCAGAACAACAAAACGAAGAGGAACAGCAACTAAAGTGGTATAATAGACAGTTTTTACCTGAAGCGCCTCAATTAGAAATCCGAGGAATAGCAGCTCATGATGTCTATTTTCAAAAACAAAAATCAGATTCAGAAATTCAACGAGGAAATTATAAATACTCGTACAATCATTTCTATTTAGAAGATAAGCCTACAGAACAAAATAAGGAAACGCAAAGTTTTCCTGAGATATCGAAAAAAAATCTTGAAAATTACTATAATTGGCAAAAAGAGCAAGAGGAAAAATCTCAGCAAGAAAGTGATTTGCAAAGCGATGCCAAATGGAAGCCATACTTAACAGTATCTGCTAAAAATGAAGATCAACGGTTAAGCGAACAAATTAAGCAGCAATGGAATCGTATTTTAGATCATAATCGTCAGCAACTAAAATCTGTATCACCTGCGCCAGAACCTCAAGAAACGAAACAAAGGGAAAATTCAGCAGAGCAACGGAATTCGAATTATGAAATTGAAAAAGAAATCGAAAACATCCTTAGAGATCACAGAGCTTATGAAAATTCGCAACAAAGCGGAAACCGACAAGGGGAAGCTATCAACCAAAAATTGCCAATACTTATCCACAAAGAAGTGAGTGTCACAAAGCATCTTCCAGTAACGGTTGTCAAAAATGTAAAAGTACCAGAGCCCAAACCAGTCTTAGTTCCTGTACCTGAACCGTATGAAGTGAAGATTCCTCATCCATACCCTGTGCCACTTCATATTTTTCAGCAGATTCCTGCATCTTACTTAAGAAAGCAGTAATATAAAACACACGTGGAAAGCCAAAAAATTTTAATGATAAATAATTGCAATTAAATAAGAAATGTGCAAAATCCTATATGACTGAACATAATGACAGGACTGAACTCAAATAAAATAGGTTAAATAAATGTTTGTATGCTTAGTTGTAAGTTGTTGTAATAAAATATGAAAAATTATACTTATTCCTGTTTTTTGACAGCTCCTTTTTAGGGTTATCTTTACCTTCCTTACTAATATTATATGTAAATGCGAAAGTGTGTTCTGGAGAGGAATTCATAGCCTACTTTTTATTCCGGAATGTAGTTAAGAGTTCCCGCGGGATTTTAAAAACTAGATCCACGTTCACGAAGTCGCGGGCATCAGCTAGCAAATAAATAATCATAATATTATGTGCTTCATAATAGGCACTTATTTCGAAATCACTTCAATTTTATGCAATCGTATAGATGTAGGTAAGTATACATAATTTGTTTATTGTTATAATTTAATCTGCATTTTAAATTTGATACAATATAAACCTCTTAACATAAGAATGAACAACAGATAACAAATTGTGAAAGGCTGTTTAAAAATTTAAATTTCGAAGCGCGAGTCCACCGCTGGCCAGTATGCTAATAACGACAATATGAAATGTCAAACGGAACTTTGTCATGTTGATGACTGTACATTTCTGTTACCACACCCTTTGTGTGACGACGGGGTTTTCAAAACATGTTCAATGGGTCATTATTCATACGACTTTTTTCAATCCATTTTTTTTTACACGCTCTATAGGCGAAAATATGAAAAATTCGAATGCAGTTTCATAATATACTACTTTGTGCACACTTTGTGGCTTTCGCTAAGAGACTCTGTGACCGTGGGGTTCTGGGGCTCTATCACTTTTTGAAGAACTTTCAAAAAAGGATAATTCAGCGTACTAAGGATCTAAAACCTGGCAGCTACCTTGCCCAAAGAATAAGTTTAGTTAGCATAAGTAAGTAGGTACTCATACTTATACTCATACTTGTTCAAAGAAATCTGGACAAGGAAAAAAGTACCACATTATACTATTGTTAAAACAAATCGATTAACTTAACCGATGATAAAGCGATTACCTATCAAATTTGTTCAGACAATAAAACAAAACTTCTGCCCACTCGTACGTTTAAATTGTAATAAAAAATCGACCAACGATGTATGAATGAACCAGCGAGCGCGGCGTTGCAAGCCTCAAGATAAGTGGGATCATGAACATAAGCATAACACCCTTAAACCATTTTTAATATACACTGCCTGTTACACAGCCGAATTATAAACGATCAACAGTAATGTACCGGCAATGTATAAAGCTCATTTTAGATAAACTCTTGCTGTTTTTTCTTATAGGGATGTTGGTACAGGGAATGATTAGAATGAACTTGCGCGTGGGCCGGAGGCTTGTCATCGCGAGGGTCAATGTGTGAGTGATAAAAGAGTTTAATATAATCAGAGAAGGCAGAGCAAGAGCAGAATCTTTCTATGAACCACTATGAACCATAATAATATTAAATTCAAATTTGAAATCAAAATCATTTGTAATCAAATGTAGGCCAACTTGTGGCACTTATGACAGGTCAAGACTCTACCACCGGTTTGGAAAGCTGATTTTGCTGAGAAGAGCTACCAAGAAACTCAGTAGTTGCTCTTTTTAAAACAAAAATGTTACATTTAGTAACTGTAGCTTGTCTATCTTGTGGATAGCTGAAGCGAAGCAGATTGCTTCCAAGTATTCATTAATTGTGTAACAGTCTCTACTTATTAAATGTTTCTTTACACACTGTTTAAATTTGTGTAATGGTAAATCTACCAAATCTTTCAGAATAAAGTCATAAAAGCGTTATTACGACGTTGTGTTGCCTTCTATCACGTGATGGTCTACCTCATCATTTTGTTTCCATGAAATTTTAGAATTAATTTTAATCAACAAATTATTTAAATTCTTAACACCAAATTGAACTTGATTAAGTTAAAAAATATTGTGGGGGAAAAGTAAAATATATTGTTTTTAGAAACAATTATGGCTGTCTGAGATTTAATTTCTTTCTAAAAACCACGCGTGCTATAATAGTGAAAAAATGCAATAAAGCTGTTTAAATAAATAAAAATAAAACACACAACACATTTTTACTCCTTCACGCCACAACGAATGAACCAATTTGACCAAAATTTGCAATGGAGATAGCTCATACCTAGGATTAACACATAGGCGGGAATCAAAAAAAAACCTTAAACCACGGGAAGGAAGTCGCGGGCATCATCAGATGATATGATTAGACTAGATTCTTATATGAGTAGGTACTTCTCAACGTTTTCTAATGCCGTGAGCTCTTGACAAACGTTATTCATCTGTCCTGTCTAACAAATTGGTGGTTCGTTGTTGGGAATTAGCATTGAATGAGCTCGGCTGGACACGAGCGGCGAGCTTCGCGGGCTGTCATTAGCGGACGCGACGGGCCTCTAATTATTGTGTACAAGCTCGCTCGCTCCGTCACCTTATTCTGTGGCCGACTGTATTTTTTGTGTGCACAAAATTACATATACTACATTTATACATTTAAATTAGGTATAATATACTAGCTTACGAATCGCGGGCATCATCTTTTCGTAGTTTTTAATATAAGTAAGGATACCTTTATAATAACTATTAATAATAATTATTTATTTATTAATCTACTAGCTGTTGCCCGCGACTTCGTCCGCGTCAATTTCTGTTATTATGATCGCGATTAAGAAGTTTTTAAAAGAATATATTTTGAATATGAATAATTTTCCCCGTTTTTGCAACATTTTTCACTGATGCTTCGCTCCTATTGGCCACAGCGTGATGTTATATAGCCTAAAGCCTTCCTCGATAAATGGACTATCCAACACAAAAAGAATTTTTCAATTCGAATCAGTAGTTCCTGAGATTAGCGCGTTCAAACAAAAAAAACTCTTCAGCTTTATATATTAGTATATAGATTTTCTACCCTCTTTCTAGTAAAAGCGCAGTACTGAACCTATCATTATGAATTTCATAATGGTCGAAATATTTTTCAATTTCTTTGTGTTTTGATATCAAAACTAACTATATAAATCTATTAAAATATCTATATAAAATAAACTATTTTAAACATTGTAAAAAAATGTTCTAGTTGGCAAAGTAGGTAGAGGTACCTACGATCTTTTGCAAAAAGTTCGATATATGCGGGCAGGCTCTACTAAGCCAGTGTCGATCGGATGAAAAAGTATATCGACGGTCAGAAAAAGTTTGTATTAAAACCTCTTTGTGTACCGGCCTTTGTCCATAGATTTTTTTACCTTCCACCCTCATTTATGCTTTTTTGCAACAAAAAAGGTGTTTCTATAAAAATTTGAAAAGAAACGATGCGAATAATTCCATCGTTTCATGTTTCTTAGTTTTTTTATGAAGACTAATAGAAAATTATAGATATAAACACAGCGCTAAGATATAAAGCCAGTTTTGAAAGTGTGACACCCAATAATAATATTTTACTATGAGGCCACATTATTTGAAGAGAAGCACTGGAATTTTAAAACCTTCGCATTTTCACAAGTTGCATCATCAAGAAAAAACTAACATCAAAAGACAAATAATATTTAACTTGCATTAAATATTACGGTAAGTATAGATACGGCAAAGTTTTTAAGTTATTAACAAATAAATTACATGATAAAACTTGTAGCCTTTTCTTAATCAATGTATTTATTGCATACAGAAAAAATATCTATGTATCCTGCCAAACTTTACCTGTAGTTTGGATTGAATCATAAAAAAATAATATAACAAAACATTTTAAATAAAATAAATACACTCATGTTACAGTCAGGCTACGATGAACTTTCTAAGTCCAAACTTCCAAAAAGGTAGCAAAATAGTCAACAAGTATTTTTGCGAGGACTCCGTCTATCATTTCCCTTTAGTCTATGAGTTTTTTATGGGAAACTATTCCGTACGCCCCCATGTGTGAGTCTATCGATCTGATCTCTTTTTGATAGACCTCCTTTAGAGATGGACCCGGGATCCATTGTCCACTGGTTTTCAACTTTTTATCGCCATTGTTAGGAATATAATTAGAAAGAGTTGATGGATGGTTGTATGGAGAAGCTCGAGTTAAATTGAATTTTATTTATTAGTTAGTGCAGATAATAAGATAGATAACAGTCGCAACGATTCTTATCAAATAATATTTATGAATAGGTAAGTAAAAAAAAACAAAAATAGTCACCCAACCTTGGAAGATTTATAAAGAATCAGAAAAGTGGTGCATATTTAAATTATAAATAACGGCTCATATCTCAACACTGCGCTGCAATCACACATTATGGTAAGTGATGATACCTATCTCTGGTACAAATACAAAATGCTGAAGTTACGCCTCGCGAACTTCATGTAGAGATGACTCAATAAGCATGATAAATATTTCAATCCACAGCAAGAGGCGATTTTATGAACTCGCAATAAAATAAAATATGCCAAGCACATCTCACAGATAAAAAATTAAAAGGTCCAATCCTACACCACAAGCCACCACTTCACATGATTTATGCAAGCTATGGCCATAACGGTATTTCTGTTAGAAGAAATCTGGCAAAAAACATGGCTCATGTGGGACAGATAAAAAGAGCCACGCACGTTGGCTTTGATTTTGGGAACTTGAAGACTAGTTAATTAGTGGATTAATGAGGAAGAAAGTGGAAACATCATCGCAGGCCCAAAGCTAGGCATTGGTCATAGGCTGTCATAGGCTGTCATAGGCTGTCATAGGTGGGTAATATAATAGTCCTCCCGACCGAATCCGGCCACGGTGGCTAATTTACATGGAGATCCCATCCATCTGCACGGGAGATATTATAGTGCACAAGTGTGTGCGCATACACAGGTGAACTCCCTAATTCCTAAATCTCATATTCCAATGGGAAAAATTCCGTTTTACGTGCTTTCCGAGGCTCTCTATTTTATATAATTAGATAAATCGAATTATTTAAAAAAGTAAATACCAAAGTATTATATATTTAATGCTCATAGTATGATAGTATTAGATATTAAATGCTCATTTCTCTTAGTTTTGGGGCCTAACAAGAAACTCAGACGTAATTTAGACATCGCAATCATTTTAGGCGTAGTTTTCGAGTTATTAAAATATCGATTTATTTGATTGATTTTATGTCTTAATGGGGATCAATCAAAAAAGATGACCTTATAGATGTCTTGCTTGCTGTTTATGCAAAATTTAAACGATCATTTAAATACATGCCTAAAATAAAAATATTATATTGTAAAAATCAAAAACCCGACCGCGTAAAAATTGAACGCCAGATATGCATTGCACGACAGGTTATAAACCGAAATGAATATGACTAAGAAATACTTTAATTCCATTGTACTATTTAATTGAACATTAAATATGTGAAAGGACTAGACTTATGACTAACGCACGACTTATGACCTAAATAATTTGACTAACCATAACTTATAATAGTAATTACATATTGAATGACATGTTGAATTATTATTTATTGCTTGACATTCAAATTGTGAACCATTAATTGCATTATGTGAAATTTATCATTTTTTTTATTTATTGTATAATTAAAAAAATTACCTAACTATTTTTTAGTGTAACTTTGCAACGCCCTGGCTTCATGTAATCTAACTCACAACTAAATATGTAAGATGTTATGTATTAGACATGTAAGTGCAAATAAATGAAATGAAATGAAATAATTTTAAATAAAAACTACATAACATAACTAAATACCTACAAACATTACCCTTTGCGTGCTGCAGTCGGGTACTAAATAGTAGCTTGAAGACTGAACATAATTCAATTTGTATCAAGTTGTTCATCACTTATTGTCTTTACTACAAACTAAGAAACACTACAACAACCCAGTCCAGATTTCAATCTACCGGCTTTTTGCCGAGATTTTTTTCTTTGATTTCGTCAAATCGTAGGTCAGTTTCGGGCGTTTTGATGCATTATGGGACCCACGTACAGGGGAGATTTATGTTTTTAAGGTCTGTCAGGTTTTGGATTGTATCGTATATTGTGGACGTGACATCACGCTTTTGTTCTTCTTGAAAGGTAGACAGGTTGGCGATGCAGGTTTCGTCTATGTTTCTTTAATGGATAAACAATATTTTGATACAAAATAAGGAATTTGCTTAATATAAATGCGAAAATGTGTTTGTTTGTTGGTTTGTAGGTTTCTCCTTCAATCACCAACAGATCACCTACAGATCTACGGATCGGCATGACGTATACAAAAAGCATGGGTATAGTTCAGGATCTGGAGAGTTAAGCTATACCTTTTATCCCAGAAAATAGAGGATTCCGGGGGATTTTTAAAAATTTAACTCTACGCGGACGAAGTGGCGAGCAAAAGCTAGTACGATAATTAAAAAAGACGTGTGGCACTCGGGGACTGCCGCGGTAAAGCTATTGCATAGCATTTTTTATCAACGCCATCTAGCGGCTCACCGTAGAGGAGTCCCTTGTCAGGCTATTTTCGTTACGGAATTTCTGGGTTCGGTCTCCACGCTGGCCCGCCATAGAAGCTATGCAATAGCTTAAAATTTAAAAATGTAATTAGCAAAATTCAATAAGCTTATTATAAATACGAAAGTTTGCATGGATTGTTGGATGGATGAATGTTTGTTACTCAATCACGCCGTAACGACTGAACCGATATGGCAGTAAGGCACAGAGATGGACTATAGTCTGGAATAGCATATACGCACTTTTTACCCCGGAAAATAAGAAAGTTCCCGCGGTTAACCAAACCTAAAATGAAGTTAAGCCTCGCTATACAACGAGGGAATAGCGCCAGTGTTTTGGGCACCATGCCCATAAACGACCACTTGGACGGCGTGTATTTTTTGTAAATATAAGTAGTGGTAGTTTTAATTTATTTAAGTTATTTATTTAAGTTATTTATTTAAGTTTTTATTTTGTTATATTTATATTGTAATTTTATTTGTCCCGAATGAATAAATATATGATTAACACCAAAAAAAAAAAAAAAAAATGAAGTTATTATTTTAAAATATTGTTAGTTGTTGGGTCAAACTCGCAAACAACTGAAAATTACTTTGTTTTGGTTTAGGTACCTATGCATGAAGTAAATCATGATCAAATCCCGGCGACAGAAATATCCCATAAGGATCCATTAGAGCGATAAGTAACGGTGCATAACTTTCTTGTCTTAGTTATTAGACGCGATCACACGTGAGCCGCGTCCGGGGTGTGAGGGAGGCGGGGGGGAGGGTCTCCACTCTCCGCACGTGGTCGCCAGACGCGAGGGTCCAGACTGGCCGCATGTGCTGGACACACATATTTCTTCACTTAACATTATGCTAACGTACATAAACATACATAACACTAATAGATATGAGTAAACTGTCTGGAATCACATCACATCACACCAATATTATAAAGACGAAAGTTTATGTGTGTGTATGTTTGTTTGTCCTTCACGCCACAACCAATGAATCTATTTGGCTGAAATTTGGAATAGAGATAACTCACATCCAGGAGTAACACACAGGCTAACTTTTATCCCGGAAAAATAAAAAAATAAAAAAATAGTTAAATTGAGATTTTAATTTAAAAGTAAAATTAGTTAAAAGTAACAAAAAGGATTTTTAATTTTTTGAAATTTTAATTTTGTACGGGTCTTCGTCGCACACTGGTTACAAAATAGGAAAGTCTGGACAAAAAATGGTGGTGAAATACCGCTAGCCGGGGCGACGCGACGCGCCGCATCTGGAAGCGGTTGCGCTCTCACCGTTAGCTCTGACCCGGCGCAAAAAACGTGTAGTGCGGTGTGGGTGTGCTCTTTGTTGTGGTGAAATTATATCGCGAAGTATAATTACGATTGCGTGCAACTTCTTGACGGAAAAATGGTGTAAAATTGTTTGGGAATAAAGAATATGTGCCGCCTTTTTTGTTGCGGCCATACGTTGTGCTCGTGAAATGGCTATTGTTACAGATTTTGTATCGATAAAAATATATATATTTAATATTAATCACTCTTTTAAGAATTTTAGTAACCAATATCCGCGTGGATGGAGTTGCAGACAAAAGCTGGTGTAGTATAGCTTTTGTCCACAACTCCATCTACGTGGATAGGTATTAGTAGTTTAGGGTTTTTTTAGAAATATAAGTCAACCACGAAAGCCAGAAAATTATACTCAAAGATTGAAAAAAAGCAATATTCCAGTAAAAAGCAAAATGTTTCATAAATGTGCATCGCAATTTTTTTTTAAATATTCTATCAACTTTTCGTAAGCACCCTGTACCTAATCCCACAGGATAAGCCAAAGATAAAACAAATATCCGCTGGTTATAAGGGTCAAAACCCATATTGCGTAAAGTTGGCCCACATGAGACGCGCAGTTTGTGTTGTTTTTTGTCCACCTCCGAGGCTATTTTTAACCACTGTTTGGTCTAAAGCTTCAAACGTTATGGGTCAAATGTATTTATTTTGTAGTCTTTAGTATTAATGAGTAGTCGTATTGTTTTCATAGATGTATGAAACGTTGATCATTACTGATTTCTCCTTTTTTCCTCGAACTAAGCGTAAAGCTTTTATAAGGATTGGGTATGACTTTTCAGTCCAGGCTCTTATTTCACGGTTTCACGGTCCGGTGTCTTCTTTTTACGGTATTTCAGTCCGCATGATATGGTTTATAAATGTAATTTATTTAAATAAACTTTTTTGTGTACAGACATCAAGGTAAATACTATTTGGATTTTTTACAAATTTTAGCGAAATTGGTTCATACGTTGTGGCATGAAGGAGTAACAAACTGTAGTTTATAAAATTACCTTATATTAGTAGGGTCACAAATACCTGTTTGCAAAAGTAAAAGTAAATAGTAGAAATCAAGCAAAGAAAATTAGGTTACTGATTTTAAATGAAGAATATTTTTAATAAACATTTTCTTCAATAAACTACTTATCTAAGTATTTAGTATATGCTTTCAAATTAACAGAATATTTGATAGTTTTCTCATACAAATACCACATATAAAACACCTCAAATACAGCTTTGAAATAAAAACATAACGCTTCCTTTTATCACCGTAGCGCCAACGTGACAAGTATCGTTCCGTTTGTTTTAAATCCAAAACGTCCCGTTAGACTTGCACCTTGCGCCTGCAAATAACCTGCGACCTATTTGTCCGGGGATGAAAAAACACCTTCTTCTACCCACTAAAAAAAATTAACGATTTTGAACCTTTTGTCTTGAGGAATAAGAAATAGCACCACTGTGTGAATGATGTGATGTAACCACATGTGGGAAGATTTCGGTTGGTTTTTGTGGATGTGTTTGGTTTTAGACGGTTATTTAATCTTGCGGTTATTAATTAAATTGTGGTATTTTTCTATTAGCGCGGTAGATGTTTGTTTCACTGATGTGGCAAGTTAACTTATACGAGTTTATTTTAGAAATATCACCAAGTAAGTATGGAGCATCTAAGATTTACTTACTCTATTTTATTTATTTCAGAAATCTCAGGCCTGCAGGCTGTCATACAAAATTTTCCTTCACCGTTGCAGCTTGTGATATTACCTGCTTAAACGCAGATAACTCCGAAAAGACAGAGGTGCTAACCAGGAATCAAATCCGCGACCCTAAATAAGAGACACACACACAATAAGAGACACACAGTAAGGCTATCACTGTTTTTCCCTGTAGTTACTCTGATGACCGTTTTCTCCAATGTTACTTATCGTTACTTTTAACGTAATATTTATGGGCCTTATCTAAACCACTGTTTACTGTGTCTAAGCTATGTTAGGTGATGCTTCTGTCAATTTTGTTTTCATGGACCTAGGGAACTCCTAAAGGTGGAAATGACATTGGGCAAGGGATTGTATTTAAGTGACTCCTTAAATACAATCCCTTGCCAAGCTTAGGGAATGTTCTAGGTATGGTTGGTGTAAACGGGCATGAGTCATATATGTAGGTCTCTTGCGTCGGTCACGTCTTGCGTGTGAGAGACATCTCATAAACAAGCGTATATTTTATGGTCTGACTTTACTGAAAATCGTGTTGTTGCGTACGACCCAAATCATATACGGGTCAAATGTACCGTGGAAAGTTTCTTGATAAATAGGTATTACGTGGTTTAAAAAATTTCATTTTGTTTTGTAATAGGAGTAAGCCCGGACATTATGACAATCACTATTTAAAAAACTAGCTGATTCGCCCCATGGTGCGGAATCTTGCACACCTGTTCTCAAAGGTAAGATGTCTGCCAATTCGCATTGGGCCGGTGTGGTGGACTATGACCTGTAGCCTGTCTCTGAGAAGAAACCAGCGCTCAGTAGTAAGTCGTTGATGAGTTGCTGATGAGGATGATGTACCAAAATAATACAAATTGCTCAAAAAAAGTTTTCTATCAGAAATTATGAATTACTAGCTGACGCCCGCGACTTCGTTCACGTGGATTGAGATTTTGTGATTCCCGCGGGAACTCTGTTATTTTCCGGGATAAAAAGTAATCTTTGTAATATTTGAGACTATAATCTATCTCTGTGCCAAACAGCCAAATCGGTTCAGTCTTTGCGACGTGATTGAGTAACAAACATCCAAACATCCACACTTTCACATTTATAATATTAGTATTAATAGGATAGTGGAATTTTGTCTGGTGGGAGGCTTTGGCCGTGGCTAGTTACCACCCTACCGTCAAAGACGTGCCGCCAAGCGATTTAGCGTTCACGGCACGATGGCGTGTAGAAACAGATTAGGGGGATGGGTTGAATTTACACTGCCATACCCCTTCCAAGTTAGCCCGCTACGATCTTAGGCTGCATCGTCACTTACCATCAGGTGAGATCGCAGTCAAGGACTATCTTATTATCGAAGAAAAAAGGCTGTCATATTCACTAACCAATCAAGAGACACACACTTGCGCATTTATTATATTAAAGTAAGGATAGTATAGAATTGTGGACTGCACCTATAAAATTGCATAAAAAAAGTTTTCTATCAGAAATTATGAAAGGACATTGAAATGTTCCTCACGTAAGCAAGTCCAGTAGACAGCCACGTATAAAGGCGTGTTTACACTGCACGCGATCAATCTCCATCACCGGCGACACTTTATCAGTATCCGCCTACCACATAGCGCCACGAATGCGCAGACGTGTCGTCACTTTAAAATAAGAAGAAGTCTTGACATATGAATGCATTAGAAGATAATATCTTCTTAAATAATGACCATTCTTTGCTCAGGCTAGAATAGAAAAGTATATTATTTAAATAATCTTTTACAAAGTACTTTTGAATCGACAAATGAATCTATCTACCACTGGTTCGGAATACCACGCTAACCGAGAAGAACTAGTATTTTTAACCATTATTTTTACCAAACCTTGGGAGTATTTTTAACCGAATTCCAAAAAAAAAGGAGGAGTGTCTCAATTTATAAATGTCTAGACCGATTTCAAAGATTATTTTTTTGTTTGAAAGGGTATACTTTTCAGGTGGTTCCATTGTCATCAGGTCAAGATCTGATGATGATGGGATCCTAGAGAAATCTAAGGAACTCTTCAAATTTTGTAGGCATAATTGATTTACTTTGTAGTGGCGTTTGAAGACGGTTTTGTTAAAGTAATTTTTACGTTTTTATTATTGTTTTAAGAAAAGCACATATTATTTTGAAACAAAAAAAATGACACTTCTAGACGTTCCAAATGCAGCGTAAAAACAAAGTTTAACATAATCGTCCATCAAGCGCTTATCAAGCGTAACCTTATCTCACGGGAGGAAAGTGTGGAAAATACATTACAGAATTATTGTTTTCGGTGGCCGAACGTGAGTGGTGAACCTTGCAACAGAGTTTTTTACGCCTACATTATGCATATACTACATACTTACAATAACTTTTTTCTGTTTTGTTGCGATTTTATTGGTTGCATCGGCAGTAGAAGGACCCTTACGTTATTTGTCCTACTCATAGCTGCAAGCCGGTAGCTGCGCACACACATTACAAAACCAATCAGAGAGTGTGAACCAATTAGAAGTAACTCCTACCCACACAGTTACTGTATCAGTATAGGTATAGCTATCTATTTTCCTTACCTATATTTAAAAGTGTTTTGTAGCAAAAAGGCGTAAGCGACGCGCTAGGCTAATGAGCCTAGCGCGTCGCTTACGCCTTTTTGCACTACGCAATGGCGTAGGACGTTCTTACTGCACTGACAACGAAACCGTGCCGCATGTGGAAAAACCTAGAAAGTTGTAAGCGCCCGGTTACGATCGTCTGCTAGGTGTTTTTTCCAACGTTTTCTGCAATTTCTTTACCATTTAAAACAGCTAAGGAAAAATAGATTACAGACTATTCCGCGACACAGCGCGACACAGTAAGAACGAGATTTTTAAAAACCTAACTCCCTTTAAAAGAAGCTCTAAATAGACGTTAGGATCCAGAATACGAAAATCAAATTGAAATGCTAACTTGAACTTTACGATCAATACTCGTAAATTATAGGTATAACGAGAATGGTCAAAGTGTGTGGTGCACTGGTGGCATATAAAATATCCTTTTGGCTTCCATTACTCAGCGAGAGCGTGACGATACTTGAGTTTAACGGCTCTATTAACAGGCGATATCGCATGTAATGACCCGTTCTCACAATCGTTCATTTTATACATCGTACCTACATCAGAAGTGGTATAACTCAAGAAATAGTGACTCTTAATACTTTGGTGGGTAGGTACTTCATGTAATCTTCTTCCTCTATGCCAACCGATATATTAAGTCCATTGCTGGGTTAAGGACTCTTGCATAGCCTTACACACACCTTGGTCCTGCTCCCTAAAACTCATCAAATGAATCTACTACTGCCCTGGTAGCACGGGCGGGAGAAATTTTATCCCCGGGAAAAGGATAAAACGTCGATATCCCCTCGCTTAGCTTTATCCATCCGTCGAGCATGGGCACAGCGGTGGAAATAACACTCAGTGGATATACTTATAGAAATATACATCGCCTTCTCCTCTGTCGCCATGCTTTAGCATAGGGAAAACATAATTTTATCCCCTGTCAGTGGATAAAATCGGGGGATAAAACTTTTATCTCCTGCCCATGCTACCAGTGCTGGTTCAGAATGTCATTACAACCAACATGTAGATAAGAAACTCAGCGGTTGCTCTTTAATAACATTATGGTTGTCAGTTCACAGTTATAACCTTCAATACAAAGAATTATTCACATACATTTGTCATGCAATTATCAATGTTTGAATTAAAAATTATGAGTCAGTCACAGTAGTGACTGCAGAAAAGGGATGGTGTAATGGCTCCATTAAAGTCACTGAGCTAACTAAAGGAGGTCGCTTGCAGCAATTCAGTTGCGCGTTTCATTAACATGCCTCTTTATCATTACTTTTGGCGGTTCGTCGCATTAGCAGCGTGCGACATAAGCGATTCAGTAGCAATTCAATCGAATAGTATCGATTCAGTATTCTGCATCGCAACTAACGCGCGACTGTATAAGACGACATGGGGCAAAAGTAGAGCGGGAAGCCAGCCAGGCAGCCACAGACGTTCACAGGTTACCTACTACAGCGCACGTCTGTATCGATGCTGTATCGCGATAATAGCGATGCAGAAAAGTTGTTACGTGGGCCTTTTGCGATTGTATCGCTACTGAGTCGCTGCAAAAAGTGGCCGTAGGCATCCTCAGAGTCAACGTATTTTTTAAATATTCTTAAGCATCACTTAGGCCCCTTTTATTTATGTACTGGAGCTTAAAGCTCTTATATTATTAGTCTGGATTCGCCATTCATCCTCTGACAACTATATACGGCAATAATTCTTTTTAATGTCCCTCTTGATTAGAGCCGTACTGTCGAAACGCGACAAAAGATGCATCCACGAAGGCTATTTAGTATGAGGGTATCTATGATTCTGATATTTTGGAGATTTCATTTTATTTTTAATTTATTTACTTATTGGGGGAAACCAACAGCTTATTGCTCTACATAGTCCCAAAATTAGGTAACTTATAGGTAACAACAGGTTTCGCAAGTAGGGAGTCATTTTCCAGACAACTTATTAAAACTGCGCTTGACCTTATTCTTGTGTTTCCAACCGTTCTAAATAGAGAAGAAATTAAGCAAACTTCTAGCCTAGCCTGTTAAATTCTAGATACCTAGAACCTATTTTTTTTAAAGTCGTCAAAGTTTGTCGTCAACAAAAAATAAGGTTTAATTTATAATAGTATTAAATATACAAATCAAATCCAAAATTATTTATTTCATGCAGTCCAATCTGTGGCTCTATCATAAGTAAACACCACCTACCGGTTCGGAAAGCAGATTCTGCTGAGAAGTGTTAATTTCAGATAGCTCGCCATATTGTATCTTTTTCAGTTTTAGCAAATAAAAAAAAGTGAATAAAACTCGCATAGATAGTTTTCAAAAAGATGCTATTTAGCCATTATTTAGCACTATAACATAATACATAGCAATCATTCGTGTCTCAAAAAATGTAGTTGTATGCATGGTAGTCCTATTCACAAGGTTGTTTAGCTATGATTTATCATTTGTTTAATTTAAATTTCGTGTCCAAAGAACTAAATGCGCCACTAACATCTGTCATACGTTATAAGTAGGTTAGGTACAACTTACGTAACATGCGAATAAAAACGCAATATTTCCGGAGATATTATGGCAACTTTCTAATTTTATTTATTTATTCAGTACCAGAAACAAAAAAAAAAAAAAAAAAAAAACATTTAAAGGAAGTGCACAAGGACAGCTTATTTCTAAGGAAGAGAATTAATTTTGTTTCTTTTGAAAAATAAAATCTTTATTGAATAGTTTTCATTCAAGGTAACTTAATCTAGAATTTTTCTTTTCCATTACTAAGCATAAAGCCTATTTCATACACTTACAGTTTTCAGATGACCGGTTTGGGCTGAAATACGCTAAATACGCTAAATTCTTTTGCAAAATCATCAATTTAAGCAACTGTTAGAGACATATTGTTCATGATGTTACGTTGCAATATAAAACGCACACTCAACGCATATACCGTTTTCAAAACTTGTGGGTAAAAATTAAATACAGTAATAAGTTAGATAGGCTATTTTTTTATCAAACAGGGTTGTACTAAGAATACTTAATACATAGTAAAATTATGACAGTTTGAATGCATCTCTACAACATCCTTATGAACCGAAACTATTTAATAACCAGTTGAATTCTCTTTTATCGCCAAAACAGTTATATTTTCTTGGAATGACCGCTCACAGATCGTAACGTTGATAGGACAGGACAAAATAACGCAGATGCATTGACAAAAAACCATGTTTTGACAGGGGTAGTTATAATTATTTGCTACTCCTAAAAACCCTAAAAAGACCATAAAGTTCTATTGATATAATAACCAAAGATACATTTAAGTACCTCATCTGAAAATGAGAAAAAGACTATTTTGTTAACTGTTCTTTGATTGAGTGGCGAAGGCGAGAAGGAGAAGTGAGAAGGGAAGAAGCGAGAGTTTCAAAATTGAAATAAATCCTTTAAGTGAAAAGAATGAATGACATTGTTTAAATTTTATTCATTGAAAATAGAAAGAAATATAGATATAGTTAATTGAATATAGATAATATAAATATAGATAATAGAAAATACTTAAATAAATAAACTTAGTTTAAGTACACTCATGGCAACAAAACTATAAAAGGAAAAACTTGTATCAAGCCTAACAATCAGCAAATGGCCGCAAACTCAGCTTTATGCTGAGCATTATTGATACCCAGCGCTGATTTTCAGTTTGCTCCTATACGGTTTTTTTTTTAATATCTTAAATTTTAGGGGACTTTCGTCCGACACGGACACGCCAGCCCCATCGTAACTTAACTTATAATTATTCTAGTGGAATGTAACAGAAACAACCAAAACCAAATTCACCGCTTGTGCAGATATATCTCAACAACCGACTTAAAGCCTTCTGCTGCGGGCAGACAAAGAAGACTCGTAAAAGCACCTACGTCATACTTATTGATGTTATATGTCTGCACAAGCGCTCGGTTTTAAAGATTGTTAAAATCATCAATTTTTTACAGTCGAAGATGTATCTTAGGCCTAGAGGGCATATCAGTACAAAATCTTGATATACTGCTGTGGTCATGTGACCGACAGACGGCCGTGATGCGGCGCAATGTTAGACCTGATGACCACCTGTTACTACGCCATAAATCCTGTTATATCAAAAATCATCTAAACTTCCATTAATTTGGAGAAATTTATATGAATAGGGACAAATCGCTGTTTCTGGAAGGATGTTAGAAATGAAATACCGTCGGCAGAAACGGGAAATAAAAAAAAAATGAAAATAACGTGTAATTAGATACTTTAGTAAACTACATACCATTAACTATTTCAATTTGACATCATATTCCATCTTTGAGTTTTTCATTTATACAAAATCCTGTTTTAACTATACAATAGTTTCACTTGACAAATTAAACTTACAACATACATTTCATTTCATTTCTTTTTGTCACTTATATTTTTCTAACTGGCTTCCTTGCTGCATTTTCTCTTCTTCAAATAATCATAGACTGTGAAAACGTTCCCAAGGTCTTTAATTTACATAAGAGCACAGTTTGAGTTAGGCCACCTACCTATCACATGAATTTCTTCTTTAGTTTTTTCTAGAACATTAATTCTTTTTTATTTGTGTAGATACTATGGTAGACAATTACAAATTTGAAAATTGACACAATTCTTTTATTGTTTGATATGATATTTTTTTGTTTATTTCCTCAATGCGAGGCCAACTTGTATTTGTGTCATCTCTTTCTAATTTGAACCTAGTAGTAGACCCTTTATTTTTTTAATGAGAGCAATCGCAATGTATCTGCTATCGCTACTCATACGCAACGTGGGCACGCACCGTTTTTTGTCGCTAAACGCCGCGGCCATCTGGTAAGGATTTTTTACACACAAAAAACCTCTCTGACCCTTTCTTACCTATTGTGCTAGCCCCCGTTTTTTTCTTCAAAACTAAGGCCCCCAACAATATGTTGAATTAGCGTATTAGTAAAATTTTTGTAGAGCCGATGAAGTTTATGATTGAAGCTAACGGATTGTACCTTAACGGTTTTGTGTGTATTTTTTTGTAATTTCCATTATAGATTGAACAATTTGGACAATTATAGTAGTTTTATATTTGGTTATGATATTAACGATTACATGCTTGTTTACAGGCCAGTATTATTGTGCACCTGCATTTCGATTTCTAATTTAAAATAATTATTCTACCTATAACCATCGTATTTTTCAGATATTTTGCTTCGTATTCAATAGTAGTTCAGTTTCAATAGTAAATTTGCTCCCTTAGTAGGTACAGAAGACGCAGCATCGATGTACCAACTTATTGCGTCACTCAGGACACTTACAAATAAAGAACTCGCAAAAAGAAAGTTAAAAACGCCGTTTTCAATTAACAAAGACTCCGTAATCTGTCATTTTAATCACGACGACATGCATTTCGTAATTTTCAAGTTCAAAAGCTCGCCGACTGCAGAGCCAATCGAAGTCCTTGAAATTAAAAAAAAAATAAAGCGTCCCGGTTCACGACCGGGAGTGAATGAAAGAATGAATGAGCGATCGAATGCTTGAGTTTAAATATCGGTCCGCGGATCTTTCTGTTTATTGTATTAAATGGTTTTTACAATGGGCAATACTGGAGTGCGGGGGTTGCATTGGTTCTACGGAATGCGGTGTATAGAAATAATTGTGCAACGGAATTCGCGAGGGGAGTAACATTTTAATCAATAGCCTATTTGGGTATTGAATCGTTGTATGATAATATTGATTTTGGATTTTATCTACCTATATTATTCTTAAGGGTATCGCTTAAATCAACATACTTCACAAGTTAAACGGCCCAGGGCCAAATTGCAAGATCAACTTGGCAAGAATAAAACGCGAGAATGTCTACGTTACAAAGATTAGATCTAATAATGTGAAAAACTTCTTGTACCCCTGCATCACTTCGAGAACTCCTTGATAACCTGGGCGACCTGTTAGGTTTCTGGAGAAAGCTGGGATGGTTGGAGTATAGAACATTGGAGGGATTGCTGTATCACACACAACAGACCATGACTGGTTTACGTGTGGAAACCAGCTCAGCAAGAAGAAGAAGAAGACGCCATCCAAGTTAGTCCAATAATATTGATGGACGATCTCCAGCAGTTACTGACAGGTGCTGGATACGAACGGCTTTTGAAGATAGTTTTCTATAGACTTATATCCAGCTGTGGACATCTAGAAGTTAAAACCAACATACTTTATCGATTTCGATAATGGCCTTTACGAAAGCCGTTGTTAACTACAAAATAACAATTTGTTGATATCAAGTTACAAATTCAATTTTGAAATTAAGTTTTTTTATGTAAATCGGTGAAGCTCACTCGTATTTGTAAGTCTAAAGGCTGCGGTAGTCTCATACATTCGGACAAGATATAAGGTTGCATGACAAACATCCCCTATTAGGCTTCGTGACTGCCGGAGCCATTTCGCTGTCGTATTTATCGAATCGTTCCGTGCGACACGCCGCAGACACTGGTAATCTACGTTCCACTAAAAACGGTGCAATCTCCGTAACAACGGTGATAAACTACACAAACAAAGAACCTCGGATAAATGCTTAAACTTGACCTGCATGAGGTGGATATGTTACAAGCAAGTTACAAGCGTGCGGTAAATGAAGCGCGTAATGGCAGATATTTGTCGTAATTTGTCATGTCATTTAACAATGAAGTACTCTATGATACTCTTCGTCGTTCGGAACAATTTTTTCGCTTGTTTTGTGAGTAAATAACTCATTCCTAGTGGAATATCATAGCCTGCAAGCCTAAGAGTTTTCCATAATGTTCTCAAAGGTTTGTGAAGTGTGCCAATTCGCACTTGGCAAGCGTGATTGGCTAAGACATGATTCCTCCTCATTCGATTGAAAATGGAGCCCTGTAGGATATATGTATAGCTTGGGTAGGATTAAGATCATGATCATATTTTAATACGGGATCCTGAAAGCTATAAACGAGCCAAGTCCGGATTGGTAGTCTTAGCACACAGTTGAAATAATTAGGGAAAACTCAGGCAAGTTGGTTTCCTGACCATATTTTCTAAAACCGTTAAAGCAAACGATATTTATTTATTTATTCTGTACCAAAACTTAAACTAAAACAATGAAACATACATAAACATAAATGATAGAACGTGCAAAAAGGACAGCTTTTCTCTAAGGAAGGCTCAATAGCACAACGGCTAAAGGTGCGGACAGACCACTGAAAGGTCGCAGGTGCGAGCCCCACCCGTTGTACTGTTGTCGTACCCACTCCTAGCACAAGTTTTTCGCTTATTTGGAGGGGAAGGGAGAATATCTTTCTCACTTCCACGAGCCCTCGCTAATTTAATTGCAGTCAAAGATATGAAATAAAAAGTCTCAATAGCCTAACTAAAAGGTTCGATGCCCACCCGTTGCTATATTGTCGTACCAACTCCTAACACAAGCTTTTCACTTATTTGGCGGAGAGAGGAGAATATCAATCTTCTCTAAATAACATGGCTAATATTTTTTTCTTTTTTTTTAATATGAAATATTGCACCGTAGTGTAGTGAACGTGCGCTTTGGTGGGCAGAGGCCACGGGTCACACGTCATGGCACGGACATCGCCGCCCCGCCCTCGGACTCGATGGCCTGTCGGTGCTCGCTGCTAGCGCGGTAGTGGTAGCAAATAAATATTATACAACGTATAATACTTTACTTTCTAAGTTATTATTCGAATAGACGATGCCCGCGACTTCATTTTTTTTAAATATTAATTGCGGGCAAACGAGCTGGCGGGTCACCTGATGTAAAGTGATTACCGCCACCCATGAACACTTGTAGTACCAGAGGCACCACCGATGCGTTGCTGGCATTTCAGGAACTTATTGATGCGCCCCTTGAATAACCCCATTTTGTAATTAAATATTCGTTCGCGTAGATTAAGATTTTTTAATTCCCGCAGGAATTCTAGTTTTTCAGAATAAAATGTTGCCTATGTATTAATCCTGGGTATGAGTTAGCTCCATTCCACAGCCAAATCGGTTAATTCGTTGTGACGTGAAGGAGTAACAAACATATACATGCCGCACACACAACTTTCGCCTTTATAATATTAGCGTGATTCTATCAATATTTTATAGCAATCAGTTCTCATGCAACGTTCTATGATCTATCCCCATCACCGAAAATGTCTTTGTTTGTTGGTTTGTCTTTCCATCACACAGCAACTGAGCAACGGATCGACGTGGTTTTGATCTGTAGGGCTAACATGCGCGCCACGAGAAAACTTTGTCTACACGTTTACTCGCAATCTATATGTAAATCTCTACAGAGATTCACGAGTAAAGTGTAGACAAAATTTTCTCGTGACGCGCATGTTAGCCCTACTGGAAAGTGACAAAGGTTACTTACTTTTTATCCCAGAAGAACAAAGGCTTACCTACGGTTTTTAAAAGCTTAAGAGGACGAAGTTGCGTGCAAATCTTGTCGGTTGATAAAGTAGAAGAAGGGAAGAATATTCTTTAAATGAATATACTTTAGTTGTGGTCTGTACATAGCAACGGGTAGGTACTTAATCCTATTTTTTCCCAGAAGGTGGTACAAGGCGGAGACGGCACGGGCGCGCGGCCTCTGGCTAGCCGCCCGCCCGCCCAGGGCAGCCAACCTTGCGCCGAAAGAAGGCCAATTTATTCTGACTACCTGATGCCCGCGGTTTCGTCTGAATGGATTTAGTTTTTCAAAAAATTATTCTTGATACGAAGTTGACCTAAACCAAACCTTTAGGAATTTTTGAAACGAATGGAGATAGCTCATGGCCAGGATTAACACAGATTTCATTTTATCTCGGAAAATTAGCGAGTTCTCGTGGAAATTAAAAAAAAACTTAATTCACACGAATGCAGTCGCGGGAATCACCTAGTATTAAAGGTTAATTTATTAACCTACTTGATTTTCATTAGACCTTACAACTTTTTTTGATAAGAACTGCATCGTGAGACTTGCATTTTTATACACGTTATGCTTTTGATGGGATTTAGTTATTCACAAGTTCGTTTTTATTCTTTTTTTATTATATGCGCGAGTTGTATAAGAGTCTCTATATTTTCTACTCTATGTTTCACCAAGAGTAACTGACGTTTAAGTAATAAGAACATCGAAAGGGGCAAAGTGATGCCCTCACGATTTTCCAGAACAAAATCAAATTAGCGGAGAAGTAAAACCGCCGTGCTAATATCTTGTAATTACTTATTAATGTATTTACTTAACTGAGAAGTAATATCTGAATATTTTGATACTGGCATTTTAGACTCGCAATCAGATTGGTCTGGGTTTGATTCCCGTGTAATTAAAACGTATCGTTCCACTTGTATATAATAGTATTTTTAAGAGTAGTAAATTCGGAGGGTAGTTTAAATATACTGGTAAATGGTGCTGTTTTGATAATAATTATTGATTGTCAGAAATCTCTTAAGCCATCATCAGATCATTAGAAAATCTAAGAAAAATGGAAAGGACAACATTATATTCAAACTTGTCACTTTAGTTTGGAGATTTTGTACTATTACATATATATATTGTATATTTACACCATTGTCTGGTTTCACTAAATACGCAGTAAAAATACGTATTAAACAGTTACGAACGCAACGGCTTTTACTTAACCATATGGTATTCTACCACAGTTAAAAATGACGTGAAGATTAAAAATCGTTTTTGTAACAATAGCATATGGACGTGCTTAACTCTTTAACCTACTGACCGATTTTTTAATTTCCTTACTTCCTCTCAAAGCATTTATGTTTGAGAAAAAAGTCATAATAAAAAGCTTACCACGTGCCTTTACTTATGGGTCACATTGTAGTACACCCGTCTGCTTAAAAAAATTAGTGACGATACAATAAACTGGATGTATCTAGGACTCGACCCTAATAGTTGTTTTAAATTTAAAACTATTTTTTTTTTTTTAACTTATAATATTATTCTTCCTATAATTGGATTTGGAAATATTTATAGACCTTTTTGAATATCGAGAGCAGACTGACTTGAATTGATGGGTTCCCCTCTAGGTAAAGCCCAAATTAGACGGTGCACCGTAGGTACATCGTTCATTTTTGCGATGAACGATGTACGATACCAGTGAACCATTCGCCGCGGAGTCAAAATCGCCTGTAAACGGTGAACAGTCGGTGTTTACACGGTTCATTTTCGATGACTCATCGATGAAGCAAAAATCCCAAAAAGTGAACCGTCTAATTTGGGCTAAGGGTCAAGTGTGACCGGATCTTATTCAGCGTATTAGCGTTTTAACTAGCAGATGTAGGGTATAACAGTACGTAGATGTACCATAAACTAAACCATGAACAATGATCTTGACATGGCTCGCTCGCTGGACAAACTAATATTCCATACCGTACTGCGATTTTCTAATCTTTCAATTCAGTATTCCATGTTCCGTGCCTTGGATTCGGGCAGATAAAATGCTGCTTTAGATTACCATGGTTTTTAGTTTTTTTTATATAATTATTTTCCCTGCACTTTTATCAAATTAATAAACAATTATTATTATTTGAAACGCGTGATTTTATAAATATCTCTCTGATCTCAGTCCGGTCCAGTCCGGTCGAGTTATTGTTGTCCTATCGATCGTAAAAATGGCGTGCATCTGTGTCAACACAATCGTTAACTTTAATATTATCTCTTGCTTAGTAGGCTACCACTATGGCCGAAATTCTGCCGTAACAAAATATGACAAATAATAATAATATACTTAAGCAAAATAATGTACTGCCATGCAGTCTAGTGGCTAGGGTTTTCCACCCACAAAATCAAAAGAAAGGTACCGGGTCAGACCGAAAAGTTACCTGTTGGGTCCTTCTGAAAGAATAAAATTCTCAGTACCGGCCTATATATGTAAGGTGGTATTACACCCCTGTGCTTTAAAGAGCACGTAAAGTCATCGCGTCGGTCATAATATGACCGACGCGATGACTTTACGTATACTATGCTTGATGAAGCTTGATACTTTAAGCATATTATGCTTGATGAAGTAATCCTTATCACTATTATAAATGTAAAAGTGTATTTATTTGTTGGTTTGCTTAGTCCTTTATTCACGCCCCAACAGAGCTACGGGTCAACGTGATTTTTTGCATAGATATAGCGGAGGACTTGCAGAGTAACGTAGGCTACTTTTTATCCAGCAAACTCAAAGGCTTCTCGCTAGATTTTTAAAAGCCTGCGCAATCGAAGTCGCCAGCAAAATCTGGTATAGTCTGGTAATCTGGTACAGTCTGGTAATCTGGTATAGAAAGCAGCATTTTATCAAACGCCGTTGACCAAAAAGAAGCTCAGCGTCACGGCCAGCGCGCAGCCGCGTGCGCATGCGCCGGTCACATAGGAAGTCGTTTGTCGTCTCACTTCGCCTATTGTCTCACCGTTGTTCTGATCTGACAGTTTTGACGCATGTCGTATATTAAACCTTAATGGTTGGGTTTGGTGGTTACTGAATCTGTAACGGCGATGTCAAGCGACGCGTTGAGTTGTCGCTCCGGTCTTCTATAACCGTGTAGAATGTGGCATACAACAATCTGGAGATGTTTCAACGAAAAGTCAGGGTGCGTTCCAGTAAAATATAGAGAAAAAACCTTGGGACATCGCACCTGCAGTGTGGCCTGAAATACGATAAAATTACTAATGCGTTACTGCACCGCAATGCACTATATGGCAACAGCGGTTCTCTGCGGCTCTTCTGATATCGCCGTACCTCTGTGTCCTCGGTGGGTCCACTGCACTTTTAGGAGTGACGTCGCTACTAATAAAGACAAAACAATATTTTCAAACAACAAGGATGTCCTGGTTTCGTCCAGAAATAGGCTCGAACTATGAATCACATCACATCTTACTAATATTATAAAGGCGAAAGTTTGTTTGTGTGTGTATGTGTGTATGTTTGTTACTCCTTCACGTCACAACGAATGAACCGATTTGGCTCTTTGGAATGGAGATAGCTCGTACACACACACATTTTATAAGGCTGAAATGTATAGACCATACCCTCACTCCGCTTAGATTCAGGACAGAGTTAAAACGAGACAGATTTATATCAGACCGAATTTGCGTCTCATTTCAACTCTGTCTTAAGTCCGAGCTAAATTATAGCACGCTTTATACATCTCCGCATATGAGTTCCCACGGGAATTAAAAAACCACGCGGACGAAGTCGCGAATGTCATCTAGTCCTTATTAGTCCTTAATACGACAGTTGTTATAACCATTCTATCTCGATATATTTTTGTGAACGTAACAGTAAGTACACTTAAGCCTCGCCCATAGGCCGCAATTATGACACATGGTTATCTGAACGCGGAAGTGTCGGACACATTGCGGTTGTCATGTGCCGAGGAGCAGGGGGCAATGGTCTGAAGGCAATCTGCGCGCAGCAAAGCGTTAAGATCGTTACCATGATGCTTGTCATTTGGACGAGGCTGGTGCGGAACGTCATCTGGCTGTGATAGAATCTTGCCCGGTCCAGAGCCGTTTATTACTGTGACAATTTGCACTGTAAGCCCACCTAATGGATTATACAGTGCATCTACGTCCTACACAAAATCAAAACCGTTTAAACCCGGATCTGATCATCACCATCATTTCAATCCATTGCCGGGCGACCCAGAATTGTCACCATTACTGTGACAATTTGCACTGTAGGCCTACCTACTGGATTATACAGTGCACCTACATAAATCAAAACCATTTATACCCGGTTCCATCATCATTATTTCAACCCATCGCCGGGCGGTCCAAAACTGTCACCATTACTGTGACAATTTGCACTGTAGGCCTACCTGCTGGATTATACAGTGCACTTACTCAAAATCAAAATCGTTTATACCCGGTTCCATTATAATAATTTCAACCCATTGCCGGGCGGTCCAAAACTGTCACTATTACTGTGACAATTTGCACTGTAGGCCTACCTACTGGATTATACAGTGCACTTACACAAAATCAAAACCGTTTATACCCGGTTTCATCATCATCATTTCAACCCATTGCCGGGCGGTCCAAAACTGACACCATTACTGTGACAAATTTTTTTTTTTTTTTTTTTTAATTTTTTAATTTTTTTATTTGCACTATATGATCTATTCTACAGAAAATTAAAACCCTTTACGTCTGGTTCCTATCATCATCATTATCTCAACCCATCGCTGGCCTAATAAGAGGATGTTTCGGACATTTAAATTCTATAGAATATTCAGGCGTACTGACTAGACATACCTACATGTGTACGCAGATTCTAGACATGCGTTAAATTCGTGGAGGCTAGAATCCAAAGTACAACATGGCTTAAATTCCACGTGAACGAGGCCACTGGCAGCTAGATGAAATCTTTATGTAATACATATCTGTTTATTAGTAGGGTCCATATTAAGCGCGGCAGCCTCGCAAATAGCAGCTATGATACAAGGATATCATCTAATTAAGCTGAAGCTGCTTCGAGGCTGCATAAAACGAACAAATTCTATACACGGGCTCAATAGCCTCGAACTTGCTTGCTTAGAGCACAGGCAAGAATTCGAAATCGTTCGAAATTCGTTCGAAATGTGCGTGTTTAGTGCCATAAGTATACCCGTCGCGAGGCTGATGAAATAATGGACAAGAAAATTCCGTTTAAAGCTCATAGAACTTTATCATAATTATCCGATGTTATAGCATCCAAAAAATAGCTAATTAAAATAAATAAGAAATTTGTAGCATTTTTGTGTAGTTTTTATGCCACAAGTTAGACACAGAATTCATTTAAAATAGTTGCGAGTATACTTCAGAAAACTTCGTTTGACGAAGAAACGGACAGTGATTGTTGTGTGCTCGTTGTCCATGCTCGGAGACGCTGTGTTGCCGCGCTGTAGCTTAGGACGCAGTTTTCGAGGTTGAGGCGCGTTGTAAAGCAAAGCCTCGCGAGGCTGCCGCGTTTGGTATGGATCCAGCTATTCAAAAACAATTCAAACCAGAATCATAATCCTGTGTCATTTGGCAGCAAGGACATCAAGAGACGAATCACTAATTCCTCAGCAAACCTGAATATTTGCTGACCTGGCTGATAACAACAAAACAATCGCTTGTTTTATTCTAAGATAAAGGGTTGATAAGGACTCTCTGTTAGGCCCGTTTTACACTTGGGTCTCGGGCGATAAGTAAAATAATTTACCTTACATTCAAAAGGTATTTGTGTTATGACTTATGTACCTGCCCATTTAATAGAGTTCAAACAACCGAGAAAATAAATCGCTAAACTATAATAAACGGTTAATAGTTATGGGTATAGAATACTTATTAATAGCTATTGACTGTTCTGTGGTTGTAGGCTTTTCTTCATTGTGGCGCGCCTTCGGAAACACGTTCCACCAAAATTTTACAGTTTGACGGCATTATTGTTAAAACTAATTCTATCTAATAAATTAAATAAATAATTATAACATCTCCTGCGTTAATTACTGGTGTCTACATAAAGTAAAAAAAAAATGTTAATATATTAGATATAAGTTTAAAAATTGTAAAAAAATTGTCATTAAAGGCTTATCTTGTCTAACATCTCCTGCGTACTTAGTTGGGTAGTCTCCAATGAGATTGGCCGCTATAGCTTTGGTCGGAAGGAGATTATTATTATCATGTAAAGGGGCCTTTATCGCGCCAGCGGCCAAAGGCGACGCCGTTGTTTGCCCGCCATGTTTGATTTATCCCGTATCCTGCAGGTTTTGTGGGATTTAATTAGATTATTTAGGCCGTTTAATTGCATACGCGTTTTGATGGTTTTGTTCCCACGGAGAGATTGTCACGGTATTTATGATAACAGTGCGTAAATTACCTTGAGCTTCTATTCCCTCACTCTCATAGACCGATTGAGGTTAAGAATTTCTTGATAGACGAATCCTAAACATTACATCCTAACAACCAGGATTACATTGCCCGCAGTAGAAACACAAGGCCAACGAGGCAGATACACACACACACACACACAGTCACAATACACCAAAATCCGTAGTCTTAAATTAATTAACTATCTGGTAATAAAGGAAGAATCATTTTCCTCAGTTCACTTATCAAAACAGCAAACAGTGATTTTATGATTAAGGGCCGATTTCACCAACTTAAACAAAAAAATTTATTTATTCAATGACCAGATAGTCCTTGACTGTGATATCATCTGATATAGTTGAGGACCGATAGAGTGGAATAGGCTAGTTTTTATCCCGGAGAATCAATGCGATCCCGCGGGATTTAAAAAAATCTAAATCCACGCGAGCGAAACCGTGGGCATCAACTAGTAATAAATAAGTCTTATCCGAGCCTTTCAATATTTTGGCAGATTTTCAATACAAAAACTGTCAGAACGCCCAATTAATTCCTCGGTTAAACTCCCGACGTTGGTGAAATCGGCCCTAAGTAGTATAATTACATGAACCACGTTGTCCGTCTTTACGTCTCTGATAACACGTGTCTTATTTGATCTGGTGCGATTCTTGTTGAGATAACGCCGTAATTTATTGAGGCTATGTTAGCCTTTCGGTTTATGACTGCCTAGGCAATAAGACATCGTAATATAATAATAATATTATATTATTTTGTTAACGCGCAGTTTCAAGTATTAATTCAGTAAATTTTCCTCGTTTTCCGTGACTTTTCGATTATGTATAATAATTTAAGAAACTATGTGGTTCGACCCAAGACTAAGACCAACCTAAGTACTAACCATTTAGATCCATGGTAGATACAAGTCCCTAGAACTGTAAAATTTTTGAAATAGAGATAAATTAGTTACCCTACTAAGGAAAAAATATTTTATTGTTACAAAAGGCTCTTATTATCGTTCTGACACAGCATGAGATGTGGTGCAACCTTCATCTTCTTCCACATCAAGTGTCTAACGTCCACTGGATATATGGTTGAGCGAAGCAATGGCTGGATCGTGCGTCCATATGCGTCATGCTCGTGAATGGGTGCCACCAACGGGAATGGGTCTGCTTTTGCCTGCCTGTCTTAACATGTATTGGATTGTATTTATTTGTATTTGTATTGTATTTATTTGTACTTGTATTACAATATATTGGACTTAGGAAAATTTATCGTGGAAGCACTGTACCTATACATAGCATAGTTTAATTAACGATTGTAAAAATTTTATTTTTTGAAAAGAGCAACCGCCGAGTTTCTTGCTAGCTCTTCTCGGCAGGAAAGGCATTCCGAACCAGTGGTAGATTCATTGACGATTCAAAAGTGCTTGTAAAAGTTTATTTGAATAAAAAATATTTCTATTTCTATTTCTATATGGTATCCTGTATGGACTTTCGGTCCTTCGCCTGTCCTTCTTCCACCTAATGGTGGTTTACCCGCACTACGCATTCCGGTGCGACGACTCCAGCACCTTGGGATTAAAACGACCATCGGCTCTTCAAACTATGTGTGTGTACCAATTCCCTGCAATTCCTATAATGATTGTTTACCATTTTTTAATCAACTAACTATAGCTATTGTAGTCTTTTGCCATTTTCCTCATAACAAATTGCGCTTCACCTCCGAAAGGTGAGGGCTTACGGTCAAACATCATGACCGCAAACACGGTAATATCGCCACTATTACCTGTTGCGAACACTTCAAAGTAATTAGGTACCTACTCGCTGAACATTGTATACCTGATAATCAAAGTAATCTACTGGGTATCTACATTGTAAAAGAATCAATTAAAGTTACTTATGCCAGTAGGTAGACATCACTCCGAATTAGCTGTAATTTTATAGGTGCAATCCACACTTCTCTACTATCCTTACTTTGTGTGTTTGTTGATTGTGACAAGACAGTACTTGACTGCGATCTCACCTAATGGCAAGTGATGATGAAGTCTAAGATGGTAGCGGTCTTTGGAAAGGATTTAGCGGTGTACATTCAACCCATACCCTTAATCTGTTTCTGTTTCTACATGCTATCGTGCCGGAACGCTAAATCACTTGGCGGCACGTCTTTAACGGCGGTGTGGTAAATAGCCATGGCCAAAGCCTCCCATCAGACCAGACAAGAGGCACTTCAGAAATTATAATTTAACAAACTATTTAACAAATTTGCCCCCGCCGGGAATCGTACCCGAGACCTCCCAATTATAAGACCACAGCACTCACTACTGCACCAGGGAAGTCGTCAGAAGAGCCGGGCGTAAATACATTTCCTACTATTGGATACGCCCATAAACGTAGTAGGTATTCCGCCAAAGATATTTCTTTCACCATCAAAGAAATACATCAGCGTAATTGGACTAGATTGGGTCGCCATTCGAGTATCGTAAGAATCCAACATCTATCGATTCATCGAGTAATATTCCAACATCTATCGATTCATCGAGTAATATTCCAACGTCTATCGATTCATCGAGCTTTAGGAGCTGACCAAAAGCAAAACACATGAGAAAAATATCACAGCTAAAATATCAATGCAATTACTACGTGTGCGCATATCATACACGGACGCTTTGTGTTTGCGCAGTAAAATTTATGCGATCCATTGTCCTACGGAAATCGGAGGCCCGTTCCGTTAATGTTCGTCGAAAAAACGCAATATACCGGCCCCATGGTCAGCACCATTAGCAGTCGACCGTGATTTCTGCCATAAAACCAAACAATTATTATTCATGCTTTTTTCCACCCCGCGATCGGCTTGTGCGACCATTTATCAATGGTATAATCTGCAACAGTTACTCATAACTAGGATATTTTTTTGCACGCGGCATCCGTGGAGCTGCTTGTCATATTCTCTAAAAATGATTGCATCAGTGTAGCGATCGCAATGTCCTCTGATTGGTTGGTACCCTAACGCTTTTGGTTAAAATGCATTGATACAGCAAGAACACCATAATTCAGCCAATCAGAGGATATTACGATTGTTACATTAAGGCAATCATTTTTAGAGAATCGACATATTGAATTTACTCAATCGCATAAAAATAACACTAAGCATCTTTAATTCTATGATCAAACGAACTTACCTGAATGAAATTCGATCTTAATTATCTTGATTTCGTCGAAGAGATTTATAGTATTGACTGGAAAAACTAAAACTATACAACATTATAATAATCTTTCTTACGGTGGCACCCAAAGACAATTTTATTTACTTATTCACCTAAAAATAACGGTAACTATCTTTAATTTTAGTAAAATAGTATTGACCGAAAAAACTAAAACTTTACAATATTATACCTAATAAATAATCGATTTAACTGTAGCGCTCAGAGAAATTCATTAATTATTTTTAAGAACTTATAGTTTTTTTTAGAAGGTTAAAGGGATCTGGACCTTTTAGAAGATTGCAAGTAGTAGAGAAGTAGTAAAACTCTGCGTCCAAGAGCACGCTCGCCAAAAGAAGCAAGAACGTAGCAAGCGACAAACACAATTCGCGTAGCACGGACGAACTCAAATACCTCAAACTTGCTCTAAGCGTGCTCTTTCGAGACCGTTAGTGGTCAGTTTACCAAGCATAGAGATGCTACCGTATAGGGACGTTACTTGAAGAAGACTTGAAAGATTCAAATTAAATGGTGCAATACATTCATGTATTTTGAAGCCGTAATGTCATAATACCTATTTGATTATGTAATGCACGATATTCAACGCAGTAATGTTAATTTTTTTAAACTATTCTATTTTACAAAATTTGTTGAATACTTTTCTCTTTACTAAACAAATAACAGATGTTAAACTAACATTGTTTTATGATAAACTTATTTGTTTATGATATTTAGAGTGAAAAATAAAAATTATGAAATGATAACGCTGAAAATTATGACGACATTTGTTCATAAGCTTAAATTTTACGATGATGCAATATGGCAATGTTTGCAATAATCTTGATAAATGAATAAAATATACGAGATTTTTATTTGCTTAACACTTGCAGTGCCTAATGCATCACTAACAGACTTCTGTCACATCAAAACCAAAACAAGGATGCATAAATATGGTCGCTGTTTGATTTTAACTCACCCTATTTTCAAATTAAACACCTTAAATAATTCTATCAAAATAAAATAGGTACATACATTTTTAAAAATTAAAGCTAATTTCAAGTTCGATTTATTTTATCTAAGTATCTTTTGTTTTTCTGTAAATAATTTGCAGTAAGTATTAATAATAAGGATACTTTTTAATGTGAGTATCTACTTACTTTCAACATACCTGACGTAATATTACTAAATAACAATAATGTTTTCAATATTTTTTTTATTATAGGTACTACTCCATTGTTCTCGCTGTTCTGTCCCCTAAGGTGAAAGGTCGCGTAGGGCACACGACGAGCGACGGTCAGCCGTGAATGGTACCAATTGGAACCCATCGTTCAATACCACATCTACGTCCTTTTATATTCCATTTCATCCATTGCTTCTTTACTGAGCAAAGTATAATATTTTATTCTTAGAAAACCAGAAATGATGATACGATTTATAAACACAAACTTTACTTGCATCGTTGCAGAATAAAACGAAAATGTTATTGTTTTTCGTTCAAATATTTTTATATAGCATTTATAGGTATAATTACTGTAATAGAAGGTTCGCTTTTGTAACTTTTATTACTTATTATTATCTTTCTATTAATGTGAGATCAAACGACAAAATCATGGTATGTAGCATTCAGAAAACATAGCCTACCATTTACGAGCCCAAACGATAGACTAATTACCTAATTTAATTTAGCTAATAATTAATATACTCACTAAGTTAGGATTCAAATAGTATTTCTAAAAAAATAAGACATTTATGCCCATTTTCACCAATGTTCTCTAACTTAAACTACCTATGCTAAGTAAGGTGCCGCTTTCAGTCAATTTCGTTTTCACGAACCTTTATGCATTGGGTAAGGGCTATTGGGTACCTCGGTAAAGAGAATCCTACTTAGGGAATAATGGAGGTAAAGTTGGTGAAAACAAGCATTACCTCTATATATTTCACAAAATGACAACGATCATTGTCCCACAAAACATCTTTAAAGTCAACGAACCATTATCGCCATGTAAAACATATGGCATGTTAACGCATAGCGATATGGTCTAATACAGGTTTTACAAGAACCCGTCATATTATCGCCTCCACGACAAACCATTATTGGTCGGTGACCAACCATCCATCTACTTATTTACATACCTATCGCTGAACAAGTGGCCCATTGCCGCTGTAAACCGCTTGGATAGCAGCGCTACCGGAAAAACCACTTGGTGCCACACAAAAATAAACTCTAAATCACAACCAGAACGCTCAAATTTCAACGGAGAACTTTTGGAGAAAAGCGTCGGAAAAAAAGATAAAAATTACTTACAAAATTAAACCGTAACTGTATAACAATAGAGTTGAACTTCATTTGGAGCATCAAGGTGGTTCGCTACAAAGATGCAGCCTATATACGCCCGCACGTCCTCTTTAGATAAGATAAAGGCCGTGAAATAAAAGAACGACACCAATACACGGCTAATGATACAGATAGACGTTCGCGGACCGGTAATTAATTTGTTGATAAAAAATACCAAGTACTTGCCATGCAACTTTCTACAACGAGTATCGGGTCACAAGTTTTCAGTAACACAATATGTTATTCAGTACTATGAACTAATTCAAATTGGTATGCAATAAACGAAATACAACTTTTTTTAATTCCTTACAAGGTAGTAGGTACTAATTGACTGAGATCTCAATTGTTGGTAAGTGATAATGCAGTAGGTACAGACAGTTATAACTACGCTTTTTATTTATATAATATAATCTTCAGTTGTATAATATTAAGTATACTTATATGCTTCTTGAGAATAGTTATAATACATTTCTTAAACCTGTGTAAAGGCAAGTCTTGTGATCGTCTGTGGAAGTTTATTATGAGTATTGTATAAATACTAGTCCATTTCAGGCCTAATCTTTATAATAGTATATTAATTTTGCTAAAATGTGTCTAAAAACTCTGCAACATAGTAGGTAGGTATATTTATAGTTCATACCTAAACGTTACATATTAGCATCAAAATGACGTTGCGGTCAAAAGTTAAAGCCCTATTATCCTACATTTGGATGTCTTCTTCCTACATGCTAACCTTAGGTTCTGGGAACGGGACGCTAGGATCCAAAGGTCATGGTCGTAACTCGTAAGATTACATAATGATCACTTATTTCGTGGATACCTCCACTTTAAAGGATTTAAGTGATGTTGGTTCAAGTTTATCGACAAGTTTTCGAATGGTCATCTAATTTTTTTATAGTCTGTTCAATAAGTCAGTTTACTTACATGGGTTACATTTTCCATTTATTCCACCTTTCCACACTAATGTGTGTATACTTTATTTTAAATTAAAGTCAGATTTATTTTTATATAATTATAAAATTTTTCACAATATTGATACAATCTTTTTTAATTTACCCATATCAAATGACTGAACTATCTATCTGTCTACAATATCATCTTTTTTTCTTTATATGTAGATATGGAAGTTTTCCGAATCGTCATTCCAATTCTTTATCTATTTGTCTACAAAATCATTTTTCTCAACATAATACGTAGGTAGCCAGAACTAACAAGTCGATGTTTTGGTGGTTACACTGCCTTGTTTTTGTTTACCAAATTATTATCTCTCCATTAACAGAACATACCATTAGGTACGTTATTTTGTAACAAAGAATGTAAGGTTCAAGTTGAAACCAGCTTATTAAAACATGTTTTATAAAAATGTTTACCTTATTATGTAAACCTTGATTTACATATCTAATAATACAAGATCTATCTTACATATGGCCGACTGCCCGAACTTCATCGTGACGTTACGTCTTGTGACGTTGTTAAGCATTAACCTTTGAGTATTTCAAAGGACAATTAAACATGAATATTATTATCGATATATTTACGTCAAGATCGCATCACTAAAATCTCGTGCTATTTCCATAACTAATTGCAAATTGCTTCGCGCTGTCAACACTGTGCGCTAATGTGTCATATCATAACATGCCACACACATACATTTACATATTAATATCTTAATTCCTAGACCATAAGGTATATT
This sequence comes from Hipparchia sbordonii, assembly GCA_038048805.1. Classification (NCBI taxonomy): domain Eukaryota; kingdom Metazoa; phylum Arthropoda; class Insecta; order Lepidoptera; family Nymphalidae; genus Hipparchia; species Hipparchia sbordonii. Next base: position 9,760,862 of record JBBIWI010000010.1, on the reverse strand, counting down.
TTGCAGTAAAATAGGTCCCATCTTGCTGGCCATGTTCGTATGACCTAGCCTATCATTAGCTTAAAAACGTGTCAAGTGTGGTCCAATGATTTCCTCTATCTATATTGAATATTTCTTTATATAACATCTATACTTAATAAATAAAACTGAGACATTTCAGTTTTATATATTAAGTCTGTATTTTCGAAATAACTAAGCTCATAATATTATGTACCTACCTACCTATTTGAAAGTTGCGTCGGTGAAACTCGCAGTTTTGTAACTATAAGGGTTTGGAAATATGTAATATACTTACTAATATTACTTGGATCGTTGTAACTTACAAAATTGGTCGACCTGCCACTTTCACGAGAGTAAGTAATGTATCTTTGCTAAAGTGCTGATCCAGCAAATATCTGCAAGTCACGTATAGGAATCTGGAACATGTCAAATTACTCTGACGTATTTCTTTGGCGGCGCGGCGTATCGAATATTAGGAAAAATAAAAAATACCGCCGCCAAAGAAACCGCCGACAGATTCATCATATTTCGATGGATTTAGGAAATTTAACACTATTATTCGGGCTCGATCTGGCCAAAATCTAATGCCATTATTTGGCCAAAAGTTTTATATTTACGTAGTGTGACCACGCTTACCATGGGTTAAAGATCCAAGCACACTTAATGCGATTATGCACACTAGGCTGCAAAGTTGCTCAAGTGGCGATAACGCGGTGTTGAAACACCCTTCACTAGGTAGACACACAGTCTCAAGCTCTGACAGCCGCTGGATACAAGCAGCAGAAGATCGTGCTCTGTAGTCACCATTACAAGAGACCTATATCCGGCAGTAGATGTCTTTCGAGTTTCCTCCAAACTTTAAATCACTAGGTCCACGATAATGCAAATGGGTGGGGTTTTCAATCATGTACCTTTTGGATTTTAGTAAACTTTTAAGAACTATAGGTATTTAACTCAATATTGAAAATTGCTTCTGTGATTCTTCTTTTTCTTATAAATAAAAAATTACAACAGGTATACCAAATGCAATTTAAAAATATGTTATGTCCTCCGAAGTTGTTGAATTGAAGAATCATTTTACCAATGCAATTTAAACAATTTATGCAATTCGAGCAACACTGAGTTTTTTGCCGGCTCTTTCAGAACCGGTAGTAGAGTCTTCACTTGTGATAAGAGCCACAGATTAGCCTACACGAAATAATTCAAGTTTTTTTATTTTTACGTTGGGAGTTACAAAATATTTTCAAGCTAACTTTGGACTCATCTGATAATCTTGATAATGATGGTCACTCTACATAAAGGAACTGTCCGCTAAGTAAACACGGGCGCTGGTCCGGGCGAAATTCTTCGCGGTTGGTTTGACATTTTGAAAAAGCCTTTACAAACAGTACAAATTTAAAACTTCACACAAATATTAATTGATAGTATGACTTTAAACTTTATTTGTATAGGGCTAAGGCTTGCTGTTAATTTTATGATGGGATGATAAATAATCTGGTCAATTTAAAAAAAAATTAATCACGTTAAAGCCAAACGGTAGCGAATTATTTGTGGGCGGTTTGCGATCTTTTTAGGGTTCCGTACCCAAAGGTTGCGAACGGGACCCTATTACTAAGCCTCCGCTGTCCATCTGTCCGTCTATCCGTCTGTCTATCAGCGGGCTGTATCTCATGAACCGTAATAGATAGGTACTCGAAATTTTTACAGAATGTGTATATGTTTACCGCTATAACAACTAATAATAAAAATAAAATAATAATCAAGGGGGTTCCTATCAAAAAACGCGATTTTTTGCGACGTTTTTTTACCAACAATCACTGTTACGAAGATACGGAACCTTTCTGGTGCGAGTCTAACTTGCACTTGGTCGGTTTTTATATTTTAAGCATGATATTTATTTAGTAGGTACCCATTGAAGTTAATATTTTCGTCCTATTGTACGTTAAAAAGTAACCCCGGGCCAAAGGCCTCTTGCATAAAATGCTTTTCGTCTCGTAAGAGTTGGGCTTTGTCCTGTAAGAAATAAAAAATTCTATGTTAAATCCCACGCAAGTATTATTTCCTTATACCTATGTATACGACATTTTTTAGTAAAAATAATAATGTTAAAATTAGCACAGCCGACACAGAATTAACATACCTTCGACACTATTCAATTTAATTTCAAAACACACGTTACAGGTACGTATGTTTTGAAATGCATTTTTTTTTATTATAGGCTTGCACTTGACGACAATCTATAATGGAAAGCATTGATGAGGTCTAGGTTGAAAATGCCTATTCATTCGTCTATGGTCTATTCATTCGTCTTGAAGGTTCTCAGATTATACGTGGCCGGAAACACAGACGCTGAAAGTGCGTTCCATACCTTAGCCGTTCGTTTCAGAAACGTTCAACTGAAGCGTCTGAATCATTTCAAAACTAGCTTTTATTCGCGATTTCTTAAACCGTCGAGGCAGTTAACACACTAGGTATAGTACCTATCCCTACGTGGACGAAATTCCACGATCTCGTACTAAGCGATTTACTTCCTGGTTCCTAATACGCACCGCAAAAATTTTGAATGCCCCTCCGGCTTCCATTTTTCCAACTAACTATAACTTGGATGTCTTTAAATCAAGAGTGAATAGGCATCTTCTAGGCATCTTCTAGCGCCCATTTGACCTTATTCCACCCTCTCTCTTCTACAACCGTACCGCTCCCCACCGAACACAATTTCACCCACACCATCTGGGTGTCAGCACATCGACCATCCGTTGTGCCTGATCTTTCTTCCCACGTACTTTAAAACTTTGAAACTGTGGAACCAACTTCCTGTGCGGTGTTCCCACTGAATTACAACATGGGGTTATTCAAGGGGCGCACCAACAAATTCCTGAAAAGCCGGCAACGCATTGGTGGTGCCTCAGGTGCTGCAATTGCTCATGGGCGGCGGTAATCACTTAACATCAGGTGACCCGCCTGCTCGTTTGATCGTTAAAAATATAAAAAAAGCGCGCACCATCTTCACTTACCATCAGGTAAGATCGCAGTCAGGCGCTAATCTAGGTATATGTAAAAAAAACCTAACCTAGCCTCCCAGCTATACGATTCCCGCATCTCCTTATCATGGCCAGTACAACCAAGTACACAGCTAAGCCACTCGAGGGCGTAGAGAGCACACGTGTCGATGTGCCATAATCCACGGCTTTACGCCATAATCCGACCACCCAGAACATTGGCCATAATGCCCACAGAAATCGTGGCCCCTTATTATATAGAACAGAACACATAGGTGCTATTATTTCGCGCTATAAAATCGGGACCACCTACATGATCGCTTTTACAATTCCCTTGTTGTTTTTTTTAAACGCTTCTCGATGCGAATGTAATGACTCGTGCGTGATTTTTTGGTTTCCAAGTGAAGTAGAATTTGATAAAAGAGTTTTTTTTCTTTAAACGCAATTTATTCTTATTTGATGTCTTAGCACAGACTCCGCGTTTTTCGTTTAGCGTTCCGGCACGATGGCGTGTAAAAACCGATTAGGAGGTATGGGTTCAATCTACACTGCCGTACCCGTTCCAAGTTAGCCTGTTATCTTAGACTGCATCGTCACTTACCATCAGGTGAGATCGCAATCAAGGACTATCTTGTCAACGATTTAAAAAAAAGACTCCAAACTATTCAACATAAAAAAGTGCGAAGTCAAATGAGCCAAAAACTAAAACCGGCCAAGTGCGAGTTAGTATCGCGCACTCAGGGTTCCGTATATTGGAGATAAACGTTTGGGACCACCAGTTTTTTTTTTATTAAGCAATAATAACTTTTAATTAGTAACTTTTTTCTGCGCAGGATTACATACCGCGAGAACCTTCTGTATTTCCGGACAAACCAACAAATAAAGACACTTTCTCATTTATAACTATAGTAAAGATTTGCAAATATAGTAGAGCATTATTACCAATCCTTTTTAACAATTTTGATAAGGAACCCTAATTGCATAATGATTGGAAACTACGCTAACTTATCTGTGGCATCGTCTGCGCAGTCACCTTTCTTATTCAAATTCGAAATATACTCCATTCAAATATATTCTTGACATACCCTTTTCAATCGTCAAAGGTCTGTTCGGTATAAGAGAATCCGTAGAATTTCGGAAATGGTTGGAATTTCAAAACAAACCTATACACGTAACGTTGAACTATAGAGTTATACACGTAATACCAAGGTATTTAATATGTTTACTTGGTTAAGTTATAGAATAGAATAGAAAATTCTTTATCGCACACCAAGAAAAAAAGAAATAAAAATAACGAAACAGAATTATTAAGGGGTGCTAATGCGGCCTTATTGCAAAGCCATCTTTTCCAGGCAACCCTTATAATTCAAAATATTATTAATTTTTCTTAATTTTAAGACAGAAAACTTTTAATTCAATCAATTATACCAAATTATACCATTAAGCTAAGTTCAATCTTAAATCGATACTAGCTAATGCCTGCGTCTTTATCTGCATGGATTTGAGTTTTAAAAATGTGAGTCACAGAAATATGTGAGTTTATAAAATGTTGTACAGCGTCTTCAAAAATGCGCAAATACATAATCCTACTGTATTTAGAGAAAAACTAAACTGGATTGACAATCTATGAACTTAGGTCTAGTTAACTAGACTATCCGTCAAAATATTATCTTACCTAATTATGTAGGCACTTAAAATAGTTGGCATAGCGTAATGATTAATTGTTAGGTATTTCATTTACAAATTACAGTACAGTGGCCCACTAATAAAGGTTACAAATCGTAGGTATAATAAATCGTAATGCATTATTATAAGCATTGTAATAATTTTATGGCTAGTGGTATAATTTGTACCTTAAAGGACGATTCGTAATGACTGGAATTATGGGCTTGTCACAAGAACAATCGTGATAAATGGACTCAAAATGTCTTTATTTAGTCTACCTGTGATAATTTATTTAAAGTATAATAATTATTAATATTGCTGTCCTGTATGAAATGTCCCCATGATAGGGCAGGCAGTACATAGTTCAGATATTTTCCGCATCAGTACAAGTATAGTTCGACACCCTCGCTCGCTCAGCTTATGCCAGATACTTAAATTGACATGTAGAGCTGGGTACCTACCTACTAAGATGTAACTTTCTGAGTATTGAGTAGTCAGTAACTTAGCAATCCTTAGTATGGTTTTGAAGTTATGTTCTAAATGAAATGTCCTCTTGATAGGGGGGCAGTATATAGTACAGATAAAAAATATAATATAACCTGCATTCAGTAAAAGCACAGATCGCCACACTCACTTTATGCCAGATTTATAAATTGTCATGTATGTAGAACTACTAATAAAGTAGCATCTTTTTTACCCACAGTATGTGTACTATTACAATTTACAAAGTTATGCCGTGTACGCAATGTCCCCATGATAGGGTGAGAATATCGTATAACAGGTACGGATAGTGTCTGCTTTCATAGATACTAAGAGCAGTACCTACTCTCGCTTACGCCTATTACCAGGTACTTTATTGAGAACATGTAGCTTCATTCTTAGTACTATTACAACGTTATTGTACTATATGAAATGTCCCCATGATAGGGCGGGCAGTACGTAGTTCAGGTACAAATATGTCCGCATTCAGTACAAGCGCAGTCTGTCACGCTCGCTCGCTCGCCCTGTGCCAGATGCATACATTATTGACAACATGCAGGGCTACTAAGAAATTAGTGCTATCGTTGTCATGTCTGGCTCAAGAAATTCCGAATAAAAATGTAATTTAAGTAGGTACTAAGTTCTGATAACATAATTTTTTTTATTCGATGACAAGATAGTCCTTGACCGCGATCTCACCTGATGGTAAGTGACGATGCAGTCTAAGATTGTAGCGGGCTAACTTGGAAGGGGTATGGCAGTATAGATTCAACCCATACCCCCAATCGATTTCTACAAAATACTAATGAGAATGTACTTGCCATATTAGTACCTACCAGCTGACGCACGCATCTTCGTCCGCGTGGATTTCGTTTTTAAAAATCCCGCGGGAACTCTTTGATATTCCGAGATAAAAAGTAGCCTACGTCACTCTCCCAGTCCTCATGCAAAAATCACGTCAATCCGTTGCTTTGTGGCGTGAGTGGAGGATACGCCAACTAACCAACAATCCGACTAAAACAAACACACTTTCGCATTGATAATAATATTAGTAATAAAGTGAGGATAAGTACAGATATTTGAATTTTCCTACCTACCTAATGAATGGTTCAGAAAGTTTCACTGGTACTTGGACTATATACCCAGTTTACAGCTACATAACACTGTCATTCATTACGATTTCAACTACTGGGCACAGTAGGGTTAGTATAAGATTTAATTCGATTTATAGTATTCGTATTCGATCGATTTGTCAAAGTAAAATGAACCATAATGGCGTTGAATTATGCAAAAATATTTGATATTTGATTTTCATACGTTTATTTAAGGAATAAGTTAACTAAAATCGCAGACAGAAATAAGTATGTAGGTACTAATGTTCATTTCCATGCAATGCTGTGACGAAATAGTAAAGGGCAGGCCACATTATCCCAGTGTTGTAAATGCAACCGCAAGCTAATTGCGTCCATCCTTACTTGTGATATTAAGACGTAAGATGGGTTTTACACTGCCTTTATTGGTATATTTTTGATATTCGTATAATTTATAAAGTAATATGATGTTTCATAATGAAACTAGTCTTTGGCAGTGACTTCATCCGCGTAGAGTTAAGTTTCAAAAATTCCGCGGGATTTCTTTTTTCTGGGATGAAAGGTTGCTTATCTCACTCGCCAGTTCCTCGTGAGTATACCATGCGAAAATCAAGATGATTCGATGCTACTTTGCTTCATGATTGAAGGATAAACAAACACATTTTGGCATGGCTTATAGTAAGGATTAGAAAAATTTCTTCTTTTTAAACGACTTGCCATGATCTTTTCTTTACAACAATGTTTTACTCTCATGATGACTCTAATCTATTTTAGCGTTTTATCACACTAATATTATAAAAGCGAATTTTTTATGTGTGTGTGTGTGTGAATGTTTGTTTGTTACTCCTTCCTGCCACAACGAATAAACCAATTTGGTTAAAACTTGTAATGGAGATAGCTCATATCCAGGATTAACAAATATTTATCCCGGAATAATTTATCCCGGAAAATTTAAGAATTCTCCCGGGAATTGAAAACCTTAACCCATGCGGACGAAGTCGCGGGCATCATCTATTAGTTTTATATAGCATGAAAGCTATATAAAATCTTCTACATTGTCTTAATAATAATACCTTTCTCCTCTTCTCTTACAAATGTAAACGGTCCTTTACAGTCTGGTCGTGTCTGGACACAGCAAATTGAAATTAAAAGTAAACTGACTGAGACAGTGCGATTATTACGAAGTTTTGCTTTTGCAATGGACTTTAACGGTTCTTCTTAGTTGAACTTTACAATAACTTGAAGTCCTTCAAAAAATTAAAACTACAAAATTTTCAAAACCTGCAAAATACCATGAAACAATGATAACGCTTAGAGCGATCGCAGACACACAATTTCAAGTTGCCCACTATCGAACAACTAAATTGCGTACTTTAAGTATCTTCAACCGCGTTTAATGCAATAAATGCCTTTATACCTACCTTCACCACATTATAGAGGAATATTTTCTTCCTAAACGGGAAATATTTATAAGTACCATATTCAATAATTACAAGAGATACTTAATAGAACAACTGCAGGAATAACGCAACACCAACACGCAACATCACACAACCCCTTTGAAATACGTGTAACTGTGCATTGTTGACACTAACACGTAACGTACGTAAGAACACCTGAAGATACTCCAATATCGAAGAGAAACGTAAGTACTTCGAAGGGTTTGTCTGGAAAGTCGTAACCAACATGAGCGAAGCCGCGTCCTTACTAATTCTTACTTCCTTACTTATATTATAAATGCGAAAGTGTGTTTGTTTGTTGGTTTTCCTTCAATCACGTCGCAATGGAACAATGAATCGAGAGTGACATAGGCTATTTTTATCCCGGAAAATCAAAGATTTCCCGCGGGATTTTTAAAAATAAATCCACGCGAATGAAGTCGCGGGCATAAGCTATTTCTATATAAATCTTTATTTCTATCGGTTATTTGATTAGTGCCCGGTTTTCTCCAGCAGATGGGGGCTATGGGGCTAATCGTCGCAATCATTAATACTCGTTGCTCACGGCCGAGCGAGCGCGACGTTACTGTGACGTCCGATCATTAACTGCTGATATATTACGATTTTTTTTGTTTACGTGACATTGTCTTTACCTTTACAATAAGATAACGCATGGAGCAATAGAATAGAAAAGTTTATTTGCCCGCAACTTCGTCCGCGTGACTTAGGTTACTGTTTTTCCGGGGTAAAAAGTCACTTTCCTTGCCATCAAAAACCCGTTCAATGCAAAATGTATGAGAAAATGAAATTTTTTCATAATTTTTTTTCGTCAATTTTCCAATAGTTATTCTGCTTATTGGGACGGAAAATCAAAATCCACGAAAATCGGTCCAGTCGGGTTTGTTCAACTTTGTTTTACATATTAAAGATATTTAGGTTTGCGCTTGCGACAATCAATAATGGAACGAATCTAGGTTAAAGCGCGCTTGCCTATTTTGCAAAATACTTTTGAATCGTCAAGTGAATCTACCACTAGATCGGAATGCAGTTCCAACCGAGAAGAACCAGTGAAAAACTCAGCGGTTGTTCTTTCTTCTTCTTCTTTATCAACCAATAGACGTCACTGCTGGACATAAGTCGCTTGCATGGACCTCCACAGGCCTCGGTCTTGCGCCGCCTGAATCCAACGGCTCCTTGCGACTCGCTTGATGTCGTCGATCCACCTAGTGGGACGTCTGCGTCTGCGCTTCCCGATGCTACGCTTCCACCAATAAAATGTGTCTACACGATTAACTAATGGTTTTCTGCGCGCAATAAATAATAATTCCTCGCTAAATAAGATACGAGTAAAATATACGCAGGTACATGAAATTAAATTACAAATTAAACAAAACTAAATCGCATTCAGATGACGTCGTGTCCACAATTGCCACGTTAGGTAATAACAGAAAACAAGTGACAGATTTGAAGAGCAAACAACTTATTATCATATACATCGGACTGTGTAACCAGAGATAGTGGTATTTAATTAAGGATACGGTGACCGCGGCGGGCGAGGACATCTCTGTGCCAGAAAAGCACTGCTGTAAATTTATCTCGAGTTGATGATATGGGTGATGATATGCACATAGGAGGAGCGTTTTTTTCTTTAATCAGTAGGAACGTTTTAATAAATTCTAGGCTCTAGCCTAATAGTTTGGCTAGTGAGAAATTTTACTTTAACTATAAGTAGCAAGACTAATAAGCATAATGTCTTGATACTAATAATACTGATTTGACTTTTTAAACTATTTATTGCAGACATTTTAATTTTGTTCTGACAGCACTTACACTACACTGTCACTATTCGATATTGTTAGGAGAGATCAAATACAATTTTACGATAAGCGTCAGACATTTCTAGATTAAATGTTGTGTTGCTTCTAACACCTCCAATAAATTGCATAATCTTCATTCTGTGCCTTTTACGTGAACCATATAAAGATTAATTTGTTTAAATTCAATTAATACGTTTTGCATCAAGGCATAAAAAACACAAAAGAAACAATCTTTGCTAAGTTCTTATTTTAATATTTACTCAATTAAATATAGACACACTTGAAATAATTACAATGTGCCTCTAATTTGTTAGATTCCATAAAAATAATGTTAATTTCAAACATTTCAGCCTGCTGCAGATAAACTTATTTTAAACCAAGCTGAAAACGCGTAGTTTTGTATTAGCAACCTTACTTCATGTATTTCATAATTATTTTTTCAACACACTTGCTCATAAAGGGGCTCCCGGTTCACCGCAACTAGGCACACAATGACACCTCTAACTCAAACTGTGACTTTTGATTACTATTATTCACAATGTGAGTTATAGAATTTTTATTTTTTATTTTATTGGGTGAGTTGCTGTGTTCTTAAAAAAGTTTCTATTACAAAAAAGATCTTGTTCAATAATTTATAAAAATATCGTGTTAAATTAATGTACCTATTGCTTGCTCATTTCATACAACTCCGTATTTAAATAGATACTTTCAACATGTACGTGTTTAATAAATAAAACTGTCAGTAACTTTTGTTTTTTTTTTGTAATAAAGAATACTCGAAATTCCCCATTTTGTACGTGGCTATAAGAGAAAAGCCAAAAAAAAGAAACGTCATTCTTTTAGTCTATGGCCATTAAAGGTGCGCGCGCATTCCGGAAAACTGATTAAATCAAATAAACACCTGAATAGGCTGTATGGTCGTCGATCTTTGCCTGCCCTCAAGAGCATCTCAAGAGGGCGAACAAAAGAACAACATTTTAATTTTTCCCGCCATTGCGAAAAAATTTTCACAACTCGTTTTCACTGTTTTGTACCATAATGTACTACTTTAGTGTTATTTTCTTCACAAGTGTGTTGAAAAACGTCGTATGATACACGTGTATATTGATGATTACCGTCCTCGGCTACCTTAAGACCCTCACCTGACGGCTCGGGTCTCAATAGCGCCTCAGCGGTAATCACCAACTTTTACACTTGTACCATAATGTACTATTTCAGGTAGCCTTCAATGAATCCGCTCCACTTATAACAGTGCACCGGCTCTAGGTATTTTCCGTGTTATAATACCTGTACAAATATTAGTCGTGCCTGTCACCTTTAGACCACACACAATCATAACGAGTATCTCATTATTTATTGGCATCATAACGTTGTTATTTCGCTATTTGTTCTACGGCATTCATTGTTTTATTCTAGGCTTTATGGTGGAAATTATCTTGTGAATCTGGCTACGTAACTATGTTATAAAACAGCTGTAGGTACCTGTTTATACTTGTTCCTCGTATATTGTCACTATTTGATGTAAATTTTTCCTCTTATGATTTTTTGGAATATTCAACTATTTTGTATTTTATGTTTTTTTTTTTTAAAGAATATTAGACCAATAGTCGCTTTCCCTTTGCGTCGTGACGCATTAATTAGACATAATCATAATCTAACGGGTAGGGTTTGAAATGTCGACCTATCGGTTTCATTCCAATTCCGAGTGTCATAAATAGGTAAAATCAGACCTTGAAAGTTAGTAGTAAAAATGGTCCCACCTACTTCCAACGTTTTACTACATGTTATTGTACACTGACTTCGTGAACCTATTTTAAAGTCTCCAATTAACCACCTTGATGGCACTTGAGAGACACGTTTGTTAAAGTCGGGCGAGCATCGCGTATCGGTTTCATCATTTCTTTTTAAGCCGACTTCAACAAACGTGTACAAACTAAAATTATTTTTATACTTTGTAGTGGCGTAAGAAGTCGGTTTTTCGAAAAGAATTTTTATATTAAACTAGCTTTAACCCGCGGCTTCGCTCACGTTAGGTTCGATTCTTTAACCCCCTATTTAACCCTCTTGGGGTTGAAATTTTCCAAAATCCTTTCTTAGCGGATGTCTACGTCCTAACAGCTACCTGTATACCAAATTTCAGCTCGATCGGTCCAGTGGTTAGAGCTGTGCGTTGATAGATCAGTCAGTCAGTCAGTCAGTCAGTCAGTCAGTCAGTCAGTCACCTTTGCCTTTTATATATTTAAGACAAGCACTAGGATACCTCCCTAGATATCCATTGACCATCACCAACCATCAGCCAGGTATTTCCTATTACCGCCACGATGTCAGTTCACCACAATTACAGACTGCCGTTTAACAGCCATTATCACAGAGCTGTGGCGTGATGGTGTTCTCACGAGCGGGAAATCTACCTCAGATAACGGGGAGACGTGTACGATCAGTCCCGCTAATATGACTAGCTTTTGTTTGCGGTATCGCTAACTACTTACAGGATTAATAGTCAGGTTTCTATTAGGGGGGTCACCCACAGCGGCTTCTTGCAGCGATACAGTAGCGCGTTCCGCCGTTTGTCGCATTTGCAACTTGCAATATGAGCTATTTGATACAATCTGCATCGACTATATTGATTTTGCATCGCTATTAATACGTCAAACATCATCCTTACTTATATTAAAATGCGAAAGTGTGTTTGTTTGCCAATCACGCCATGACAAAGCATGTGTATGGTTGAGGACCGCGAGAGTGACATAGGCTACTTTTTATCCCGGAAATTAAAGAGTTCCCGCGGGATTTTAAGAACTAAATAATCCACGCGAGCGATGCTAAGGGCATCAACTAGTCATAAATAAGTAATCAGGTAAAATATAAAGTCAACACTTTTTCGATCTTGCAAGTTCGGTAGCGTTCACATGTCAGACTTTAGTCACTACACTGCACGACTATCGACGCTGCATGGGGATTGCGTGGTAAAACCTGCCTATACGACCAGTGACAGCATCGCGGCTGTTGCGGTCTTATCGCTACTGATAGCTGCAAAGAATATCCCTAACAGTTCTCGTCACAAACGTTGAATCTAGATACACGGGCTGGAGTGTAGGGTGGGTTCATCTTAGACCTTAAAATCTAAAATGAGCCAGGCAATCTCAATAAATTTTGGCCACTGGCGTAGCACGGTCGAACATATCATGAGATTTTTATATCCTTAATTATGCAATCAGAGGATTGCACAGCGTAAGACATCATCTAAATCTAGATCATTCGTCACTTAAACGTTGGTGATAAAGAATTCTTTGTATTAATCGCAACTAATTGGGTTTAAGTGCTTTCTGTAAATTAAGGGATTGTCGGTGAAGCCAGTCTAATTTGGTTCCAAATTAGTCACCAAACAAAGCGCAGGAATATCGCAATAACAATACGTGCTCAAAGCTACTTGAATATTCAAAGCGTGTCAAATCACCACTGGATAAACATCAAACTATAAATCGTTTAAAACCAAGTAATGACCAGAAGCATTTGTCAATACGCCCGTAAATCTTTCAATACACAAATACCAATAGGCAACAATTATACAGCAGTCAAAACAACAAACCAGACAAACTTATCTCTATCGAAAACAATTACACAATCATTAAAACAAGCTCCTCGGGGAGTCAACAAAAAAGGGGACAAAACCCAAACAAATGTCACAAATCGATTGTCCTTTTTTGTCCGTTTCGGACAAACGGCTTGTAGATGGGAATTTTAATACCTTTTACGTCAAACGCCCGCCTTCTTAGCCACAGTGTAAAGGATTCACAATGAAAATACTTGTTCACACTGCAAGCTGCGATATAATTTTGGTAGAGGATTTTTCAGTCTGTGACGGTAATAGGGTAAAAGTGGCAGTCTGTCGTTAGTAACAACCGCAAATTTGTCAGACCACCTTGCAGCGAAATGAAATTTATGGTCCTAAGGCAAGGAAGAGGATGTAAGCCGTGCCGTTGCATAATCCCCACAATTTATGGTCGCTTTTGTTAACTTTATTGCACTTTGTCATTTTTATATTAATACCCTTAAAGTCAATAATTATTATACCTTGGACCAAAATTGCAACTCTACAAATTAGATTTAGCATGAATAAATCTCAGACAGGAAGACTCACTTTTAAGGCTTTAGAGCTGCTACAGTTGCTAAAGGAATTATTTACATTTTTTAATACAGAAAATTTGTCAAATACAACCTCATCAATTACATCGAAAAACTGCTCATAATATCATCAGAGGTCTTTACTGAATCGAATCTGTTACTCTTTATAATTCAGAAAAAATGCAACGCTTGAAATATGCAGTGTAAATGAAGTAATGTGTATCTTGTGGATGGCAATTACTGATATTTTTTATAAAACTAGCTTTTGTTTGCAATTTCGTCAGAGTAGAGTTAGGTTTCAATATATCTCGCGGAAATCCTTTTATCCGTTTTTCCGAAATAAAAGCCGATGTCACTCTCCAGGCCCTCCAATAAACATGCAAATTCGTTGCTTCAAACCAAAAAACCAACAAAACACTATCGCATCTATAATAATTAATTATATTACATAATTAGGATTACCCACAACGTGCACCTCGTATGCTACTCGCAGATCTCTTGCGCTGTGTGTAACCTCCCTAACGTACGAATCACATTCAACATAAAAATTCTTTTCAAAAAACCGACTTCACACGCCACTACAAAGTATAAAAATAATTTTATTTTGTACACGTTTGTTGAAGTCGGGCGGGCTTAAATAGAAACGATGAATCCGATACGCGATGCTCGCCCGATTTCAGTGCCTTTTATATGTCACCATAAGATAAGCGTCGCGCATCGATTTCATCGTTTCTAGTTAAGCCCGCCCGACTTCAACAAACGTGTACAAAATAAAATTATTTTTATACTTTGTAGTGGCGTGTGAAGTCGGTTTTTTGAAAAGAATTTTTATTTTAAGCTTTTTAGTGTAGCTTGTTCCTGCACTCTTTCTCCCCTCCCTCCAACGCTACGGTACTAATGTAGTCTATACTTGGTACCTACAGTACTTATTAACAATACACAATTTCTAAAGACCAGGAGCTCCATGATGTAGTTAATGCTTGGTACATACCAACAATCGAATCAATTCGAAAGCGACGGTTCGTAATTCCTCCAACCCTGCAGCATCAGGATTGAGGAGCTAGAACCTTGAGCTTTATGATGTAGTATATGCTTGGTACCAATAATATCAATTCGTAAGAGACAGTTCTTAAATCCTGACAGTTTAGGTAGGCAGTACCCCTGCAGCATCAGTATTGAAGAGCTAGGACCTTGAGCTCCACGATGTAGACTATGCTTAATACTAACAATATCAATTCGCAAGCGAAAGTTCCTAAATCCTCACAATTTAGGTGGGCAGTACCCTGCAGCATCAGGATTGAGGAGTAGGACCTGGAGCTCTATGATTTAGTATATGCTTGAGCCAGGCATACCAATTCGAAAATGACAGTTCCTAAAACCCCATAATTTAGGGGGAAAGTACTTCTACAGCATCAGGCTTGAGGAGTTGAAGGTAAACATTTTTATGGGACCATTTCGTGAGCTTCCTCTGTCGAATAAAAAAAAAATTGCGTGAATCGGTCCAGAAACCTCGGAGTAATCGGCGGGCATACATAGAAAAAAAAAAAAAATATACCGGCCGAATTGATAACCTCCTCCTTTTTGGAAGTCGGTTAAAAAGGAGGTGTAACGGAGTACTCAACTAGTACCTAAAAAGACATAAAGGTACAAAAATGAATCATTTTAAAGTTTTTAAGTACGGGCGTACAGGCTAACTTAACTCAGCCACTCCTCCCATTCGTCCCAACGTCATCCTAAGCCATGGTCCGAACCTCACAAGAGGCGCTCTTAGAAGGACGTTGCCCCTACGATGTCATCAAGCTCTAGGGCTCATCCCCCGGCTTCACGCTCGCCCCATAGTCCAGTGACGCTGTAGCGGCCATTAGGGCCAGCAGCATATTCCATCCGAAAAAAAAGTTTTTAAGTTCATAATATTTACAGCTACATAAATCTAGAGTCCTCATAGCATTTTGTGAGTTTAGCAGATCTTATTAGGTAAAGGTATTTGGTAATTGCAAATATGAAACTTAAACGTTAAACATTTCAATTTTCTTAATTGCGAACTGTAACTGGTTCCGTAAGATATGAATCAAACTTAACTCTTTAACATGATGCAATTGTGGGTGCTAATTTTCAGTCTAATGTGTAATTCATTTAAATAACACCGACACATGGCTTAGTCTAAGCAGGCAAAGCGATCAACCGACCAGATATCGGAAGCAATTCTATGAGTCATTATAATCGATTTCACAAGAATATATCAAGTCTATCTCCAAAATCAATCACGCCCACGGAAAATAGGATTGTATTCAAAATCTGCACGTGAGCCAAAGGTCGGTCCTTGTATTAGAGAGAGGAAATCCGGACTTCATTGTTGTATCCGACACTTATGCACTTTACCTGACCGATAGATAAAAGGACTCACAGAATAGATCCGCGGCAGCTATACTTTTTTCTTAATTATATGGTGTCAGGCCCTTCCTGGCTGTAATTTAAAAAATGGAATAAAAAAACTCAAATTTCGAATTAGAAAAAAATCTATGCAAATTAGATGCAACGGTCTTGATATTGTTCAGATGCAACTTGCAACTTGTTTTTGCGCAGAAAAAAGTTCAGATTTAATATTCTCACGTTAACGTTTTTTTTCATGAAAATTTCTAATGAGGGTTTAATTTGAAGATCTCTTTGGGGTTTGATTTTCGGTTGTTTTTTTCTTGCTTTTTTCTCAGTTTTATTGTTTGCGAAAACAAAGTCTCGTAACACGGCTGTCACAAAAAATAATTACTATGTTGATTTATGCACGTTATCTTCGCATAAATTTTATTAATAAATGATGGGTAAGTTAACCTTCTTTGGGAACTTTTTTATACAACCTTCGTTAAAAAATTTAATTGAAATCTTAAAATAAAAAATTCTTGATTTTTAATAATTTTGCTTATAAGCCAAATTGCTACTTAGTAAGTTCAAGTAAATAAATACCTATTTCTTTAATTTTGTATCAGTTCAGATTAAAATAATAGGTTGTGCTAGTCAATGAGGCTGAAATCTATAATGTGATGGAAAGCTATGATGAGGTTTAGACTGGAGCGCGCTTGTCTAGGATATTCATATTCAAGCTTACGATTCCGCCATTGCAGGTACCATTTTACCCATAAAGAAGTCAGATTTATGCTATTTTATGTTATTTATTTTTTACAATAACGTTTTCCGTACAATAGTACAGAATTCCTTCTAATTTCCTTTTTTAATTAAGAAGGTGACATTGAAATAAAGACGGAAACTTCTAGAATGTAAAAACTGTAGCTATCACAAGACTGTGTGCACTTATTTTTTAGCATCATCGCGTTCACAAACAAAGGGCGACCGCATCTTTTTGTGCCAAAGAAATAAATTAAACTATCCTTAGGGGAGATTTTACCGTTAATTCTAATCTACATGTAAAAAAACCTTTTAAAAAACTCGCGGATGTCTGTGGGAACAGGGCATTCTAAAAAACCTCCACAGGAAGCGAACGGTAAGTGTAAATATCTCAGTTGACATTGAGAGTTTATGACGGATATTTATTTGAAAGATTTATATCGCAGGACCCTCTGTTTTTATAATCATCTACCTAAGTTTTAGTTTAATTTATGAGAGAGGCACTTGTTTCTATACCTACTTTTACTAATTAAACGTTTTAGGTGGTAGGTTCACTTGACTGAACACTTGATTTTTAATGAAATCTGAAATTAGAACAAAAATGATTTAAGTACGAATTCACAGAGACTAAGGCTGAAATCTATAGACCGCACTCTCACTCAGCTCAGACTCAAGACAGAGTTAAAACGAGACAGATTAATGTCAGAGCCTATTTGTGTCTCGTTTTGACCTCTATCTTGAGTCTCAGCTGAGTCAGAGCACGGTCTATAGATCTCAGCATCAGACTTTGAAGATACTTCGTTGTCTATAATAATCATACACTGAAAACTAAAAATGCATAAGAGAGACAATTACTAAGACGCAATGACTCTATAAAGTAGAGGGGCAGACTCACTACTTTTCGGCGTTTTTATGGCTTTTTGCGTCTGCATCGAGTTTTCGCGATTTTTGAACGCTGATTTCTTCGATTTCGAAAAAAAAACTTCGATCGCTGATTCCTGCTTTTGTTGTGTGCCCACGTTAGCGTAAAAAGCCATAAAAACTAAACTAAAAGTAGCCAGTCTGCCCTCACTCTAAAAACGCTTGGCTAGCAAAAGATGTGTGCTAGGTCTGTTAGGTCAATACCGGATATGCATTGTAGAACCTCTATAAAACGAGTCCTAATAGGTACCGGAACTATCAAATTTAATATACTTGATTAGGTCAGTAGTTCTCAAAGTTATAATATATTGGTGCTACTTTAAACTAAATTGACAGCTCTCTTAAAATATGATAATAGAAATAGAATATTTTTTTATTAATTAATGAATGATAAATTAATTTACTTTTGTACAAAAAGGACAAATTAAATAGCTATACAAAGTAGGTAAAAGGTACAATAAAAACAGTAAATATAAAAACACAGTAAAATAGGTTTTGACAAATTAGAATACCTAGGATCATGAACAATACAAATTTAACTATCGCAAAAATAGAAAATTGAACATGAGAAAACGAAAAACTAAATTAGTTTTCATATTCGTTACTAGGTCAACTAAAGTCAATGGCATCCTGAGCGCATTTGCTAACAGGTTTGATTGTCAGTACCTGAACCATTGTCATATGGTGCACGTGCTGACTAATCAAGCCTGTCTTAGATATAGGATTAGATAGTTTTTAAGATTACTAATATTAGTTTTAGTGTGTATTTTCCTTACCAACAAATATGATCTCATGGTCGAATTAAATGATTTTTATTTTTTATTTTAAAGTACAGAAAAAAACCGAAAGCAAACACGCAAATGAGTTTGAGAACCACAGTCTAGCATCGCATCTCGCCAGCCCCCATATTTTTTTCGTCCTCCAGTACCGTAGATTGTTTGTAAAAACATACGCACATTTTTTAAGGACGCATCCCCGTCAAGGTGTGCATCTACGCGTTTTGTTCAAGGGACATCTTGGAGGGGTTTTTAATAATATTCGTCTAAGTGCGTTTTTTGTATGCGAGCAGGTTTTTTAAGTTTTCTCACGCAGAGTTGCATTGAACTCAGATCTGTGGGTAGATACATCCGATTGTATTGTCAGTCGCATTGAAGTGGCATTAATTCCTGTTGGGATAGAAATGTATCGATATTATAGCTATTGTGTTTCGAAATTGTTATTAGAAGTAACTTGTTGGACGATTCGCGTATTTTTTTTAAACAATCCAATTTTTTTTTGTTATGGCTTTAATGAGCTTCAATAAAAAATTTAAAATATTAAAACATTCATACACTTATAAAAGAAAAAAAAGAAAAAAATAATAATAGAGATGATAAAAACAATGTGGTATTTTTTATTTCACACGCAAAAACTTTTAATAGCTACGGCAAGTAATAAATTGTAACGTATTAATCAATTTCACACAAAAACTAACCTACATACAAAGCTGGCTTTGTTTAAGCAGAAAAAGAAAAAAAAGGTAGCGATAATAGTCTCTCATTTTCGTTTACAATTGCATATCAAATAAAATAGCTCCCGCATATTCACTACGCTATAAAAACTGTAATTTAATATAAACGAGATGACAAAATCCGGCCAATGTAGCGGTATAAAAACATTATAGAAACTTAAAAAAAACTCCACAACCGGGGGCTACTGAAACTCGAAAAAAATTAAAAGGGGTCTGTAAAAACAATGTGGAAAAAGTTGTGACCCTATTATAGTCTAAATGGGATGCAACAAGCGGTAAATTTCGTTAACATAGATTTATTGTTTTAAATATGATTTTATTTTTTAAATTTCAATTAAATTAAGTTAGTATGTATTAGCTAATTTCAAAGTACTGGAAAAACCTTATATATCGTCGAACAATCCGATTTCCTATAAAAGTTACAATAATTTTTTCTGTGTGTGTTTCAGTAACGAAAATAAGATCTACAGATACAAAAAGTAGGGATTGATATTTTCATTGCTTTTATAACTCGTTGAAAAGTCGAGAAAAATAAGTACATACTTTCTCGAGTTTCAACTTTTCTAAATTCATCGTCATACAACTTTACTCCAATGTAATCCTTCATATTTTTTATTAATTATTTATACCTACATGAATCGTAATTTTTTGCCTCTATAATATGTTTGCTTTATTTATGAAACAATATGCTTTTTTTCTTAAAAATCAAAATTTTAATATCGATATAGCCGAAACCCTTCTTATTCTGAACGAGCTCCATATCTAGCAGTAGTCTGGCGATAGGTTGCTAATCATGATACGTATTATATTAGCTTTATAAAAATACTAGCTTTTTCCCGCGGCTTTGCTCGAATTTCAAACCTCTCTTTTACCCCTTTTGAGGTTCGATTTTCAAAAATCCTTTCTTAGCGGATGCCTACGACATGATTGCTATCTGTATGCCAAACAGCCCGATTCATCCAGTGATTTGAGCTGTGCACTGAAAGATCAGTCAGTCAGTCAGTCAGTCAGTCATCTTTTCCTTTTATATATTTAAGATGTGCCCAAGCAAAAAATTTTACGTAATACAAAGGCGATCCAGAAAACAGCTTTAAACTTTATATCTCTTTTTGTAACTAACGTAGGTACAGCTTTATTCCTTACGTCCTTCAGAAAACACCTTGATATTTCCACCACAGCATGGCAACATTTCGCCATCCCACTGAGAATGACACGATCTTTAGCTGCAAGCTCAGCCTCTGACTTCGCTGTTCATCCCTTTCACTTCGACGTGTCAATTGATGTCCAAATATCATAATGGCTGCATTGTTCTTTGAACAATTCGTGTAATAATCTAGGCTGTAAATTAAATGTTACTAACGTAGGTTCAATGCGGTGATGTGGGCGTAATTCTAGCTCTAGAGTTTGATGGGTAGATTATTAGTTAATTTGTTGCTTTTTCAAGAATCTCCTCATCAAGAGATGTGTAGACCACAGTCCACCGCGCGAGTCAAATGCGGATTGGCTGAATTCACATACTTTTTTTTAAATAGACTAGCGTTTGACTGCGATCTCACCTGATGGTAAGTGAAGATGCAGCCTAAGATAGTACGCGCTTGCCTAGAAGATGCCAATTCACTCTTGATTTAAAGACACCCACGTTATAGTTACTTGGAAAAACGGAAGCCGGAAGGGCATTCCAAATTTTCAACATCTTTATGAACCTAGACCTCATCAGTGCTATCCAGTCCTGATTGTCATCAAGCGCAAGCCTATTTCGGATAAAAAAACTTACATTTAGTTAGTAAACGCACTTAACCCAAAAACTTGACCCTGCCTGGGACCCCCGGAGTCTGGAATCTTAACCAATAGGTACCATATTTTGAACCATATTTCGAAGAAGGGTAATGTGTTTATCAGTCTATGTACGTATGTTTGTGGCGCTTTAGGGACCAAACTGGTGGGCCGATTTTGATAATTCTTTCGTCAAGTGATTTGTGTTAATCTTTGAAGTGTCATTAAAGACATGACAGAAACAGACCTATTAAAAATCTAGATCGGTTCAAATCTTCCCAATAAATAGATCCCGACTGTTTAATCAATATTATTTAACAGAATTCTAGATTACTGGACTTGTTTTTTCTTTTTTAGTTTTTGTTTAAAATTCAATTTTTACCCAGTCGGGTTTTTGATTTTTTAAATTTAATTTTAAAGTATTTTATTTTTTAAGTAAATTTGAATTATTTATTTAATTTTTTTTGGCAATATACATAATTAGTTATCACTGCGATAAGTTGTCCTATCATGAAAAAATACCATAAATATTAATAAAAAAAAAATCTTTACACAACGCATGCGCATGACGGGGCAGATGCAAAACAAACTCACTAACGAACTCTGGCCGAACATAAATTATTTAAATTTGACTTGTAATACTGTATGGCTGACACAGGATATGCATAAAAGGGTTAGAAAAAATTGTGGGGGGGTGACATTTTTTGTACATTCGCGAGGGGTCAGGGTTAGAAACTTGTTTGTGATTCGTTATGGTAATAACGGGGTATTGAATATATTGAAGCTGTTTTTTTCGCACGATCATTGAGCTTTTAATGTGTACAAGATGTAAGTTTGTAACTGAATTTTTGTTTTCAATACATTACTTAAAGGTTTCATAATTTTAATTTACAGGACTTTTCTAATCGCTATGTAGAAAATTTAAAACGAAAAAAAATTCAAGTGAAAAATCACATTGTAAATTATTTAATCTTTATGAGAAATCATGTGTACCTACGCGAAAAGTAATTATGTACTTTAAAAACTATGTCATATAAAATTCCTTCATATAGAAGTCTTTTCTTAAACTTCATACATCATAAAAAACTTTTTGTATTCCAGAAACTCTTGATCTCCCGATCTAACTGAAACTTAAAATCAGCACCCATTCAGTAGGTACCCCAAAAAACCACCGCAGGGCATCTCGTCCGTTCGGATACTGAATCCGTTAAAAAATAATCGGTCAAAAGCGAGTTGGCCTCGCGCGTTGAGTGTTCCGTACCAGGGGACGAATGGCACGTCGTTTTTACCGTAAAGGTGACTAATCTAAAGTGATAAAAGTTAATAAAATTTTAGAACGAACTAACGCCGGGTAAACCCTTCTGTGATTTGTTTAGGTACCTACTGTTTACATAAGCTATGAAAAAATATGAAGTTATCAACAGACATAGAAATTGAAATTTGGAATGCCCTTCCAGCTTCCGTTTTTCCAACTAACTATTAATGTGGGTGTCTTTAAATCAAGATTGAATAGGCATTTTCTAGACAAGCGCGCACCATCTTAGGCTGCATCTTCATTTACCATCAGGTAAGATCGCAGTCAAGCGCTAGTCTACATATTAAAAAAAAGTCACCTCTCATTTATAGTCACATGCGGCTGGTGATCGTTTGGAGGATACAATGTTGATCTTATAAGGGCTCTGTTTCGTTGTTTACGAGCACGTAACCCTAAAACTATCTGTGCCCATGACGTTGCTAAAAAAATCTGCGACCAGGTGGTTGAAAAAATAAAAAAAAATAAGATATTGTCTGTTAAAGCATAGTACCCCTTGCGGGACAATGGTTGCGTAATCCTTTAAGGGTATCCGCGATTCGCTTCTGACATGTGTTACGCTTGGACCAATCTTTTGTTGTTTTTTCGCGAAAGGATGATGTCTGTTATCCCTCTTTGGCCATTGTGATATTGTGATGGACTTTATATCAGTTCAATGTGTTTGGATCCAGTTGCTTGAAAAAATTGGTAAAAAAAGGACGCGAAACAGCTTTTTTTACTGGATTAAAATGTCCTATATAAATCTCTCTGCTAAGTTTAACTTATACCTGCCTAAAGGTGACATACTCTCTATCTACCTATTATACACAAGATAAGACACGCCCTAGAAATTAATCTGGTAAATTTCAATTTAAATCACTACTCATCATCATCATCAGCACCCCATCAACGATTCACTTCATTTCATTTCACTACTTTTTTTTTCCTACCATAAAGCACCATGTAATGGTGGCTTTATTTTACACTACCATATAGCCTGTGGGCTAATAAGTAATATTACTTTAAGGACGGGATTTCGCAAAGAGTAGGTATAAAAACGCACTTCTACACATGCACCGTTCACACGCACACACAGGCGCGGGCAAGCTGCGTTAAAAATGAGTGAATTAACTTGTTTTGATACTTGGATATAAATTGTTTATGTTTTATTTTTTTATTTTTTATTTTCGTCCGGACTTGCTGTACACTAAGTTAGACTTAGATTTAGTCTTAGTCTTAGACTTCGATTTAGACTTTTTTTAAACCACTGGGAAATGCATTAGACTAAGACTAAGTCTCTTTAAGTCTAAGCCTAAGTCTAACACTAAGACTAAGACTTAGACTTAGTCTTAGTCTAAGACTTAGTCTTAGTGTTAGACTTAGGCTTAGATTTGAACTCAGACTTAGTCTAAGTCTAAGTTTAATTCTAAATCTAAGTCTAAGTTGAGCAAACCAAATTGATAATATATTTTGAAAAGAAGAAACTAAGTACTAGGTACCTATGGTACCTTCAATATAATAGCATTATTTTATTATTTGATAGAATTTCGAAATTTCTTGCAAAGTTACATTCCCCGAATGTAGTACTGACCTGCATGTATACCTCGAAAACTTCTATTGGAACTCCTAGATCTTTAGAGTTAGTTGTATTGAGTTTGGGCTCGTTTTGTAAGTTATGATGAGATCTTACCACTGGCCTTATTGGAGTGACCTGATGGTATACTTCGAAGACTACTACTGGATCTTCTAGACAGCTACAGCTAGTTATATCGAGTTTGGGCTCGTTTTGTAAGTAATGATGAGATCTTACCACTGGACTTGTTGGAGTGACTTGGTGGTATACCTCGAAGACTTCTATTGGAACTCCTAGATCTTTACAGCTAGTTATATCGAGTTTGGGCTTGTTTTGTAAGTTATGATGAGATCTTACCACTGGACTTGTTGGAGTGACCTGATGGTATACTTCAAAGACTACTACTGGATCTTCTAGACGGCTACAGCTAGTTATATCGAGTTTGGGCTCGTTTTGTAAGTAATGATGAGATCTTACCACTGGACTTGTTGGAGTGACCTGATGGTATACTTCGAAGACTACTACTGGATCTTCTAGACGGCTACAGCTAGTTATATCGAGTTTGGGCTCGTTTTGTAAGTTATGATGAGATCTTACCACTGGACTTGTTGGAGTGACCTGATGGTATACTTCGAAGACTACTACTGGATCTTCTAGACGGCTACAGCTAGTTATATCGAGTTTGGGCTCGTTTTGTAAGTAATGACGAGATCTTACCACTGGACTTGTTGGAGTGACCTGATGGTATACTTCGAAGACTACTACTGGATCTTCTAGACAGCTACAGCTAGTTATATCGAGTTTGGGCTCGTTTTGTAAGTAATGATGAGATCTTACCACTGGACTTGTTGGAGTGACCTGATGGTATACCTCGAAGACTTCTATTGGAACTCCTAGATCTTTACAGCTAGTTATATCGAGTTTGGGCTCGTTTTGTAAGTAATGATGATATCTTACCACTGGACTTGTTGGAGTGACTTGGTGGTATACCTCGAAGACTTCTATTGGAACTCCTAGATCTTTAGAGTTAGTTATATCGAGTTTGGGCTCGTCTTGTAAGTTATGATGAGATCTTACCACTGAACTTGTTGGAGTGACCTGATGGTATACTTCGAAGACTACTACTGGATCTTCTAGACGGCTACAGCTAGTTATATCGAGTTTGGGCTCGTTTTGTAAGTAATGATGAGATATTACCACTGGACTTGTTGGAGTGACTTGGTGGTATACCTCGAAGACTTCTATTGGAACTCCTAGATCTTTACAGCTAGTTATATCGAATTTGAGCTCGTTTTGTAAGTAATGATGAGATCTTACCACTGGACTTGTTGGAGTGACTTGGTGGTATACCTCGAAGACTTCTATTGGAACTCCTAGATCTTTACAGCTAGCACTGGTAAACACTGTTTTTGTCACACGAACTTTGTGATGATTTTTGTTTATGTTGATGTACCCTCATTAACAATATACAATAATTTTGTTTCAGTCACGTCCAGTTTTTTTGTGACAGCTACATATTCATTTCTGACCTCATATACGAGTCCTTTTTGAATAACTTCATTTTTGACTGTATAACTATTGCATTCAACTAACTTACATTTTATATACGTTTGTTACATCGTAAACATGCCAAGAAAGTGTTCTAACAACCCCGACAGTTTTTGTTATGGGTGTGGAGAATTAACTTTTACATGTCAGCGTCGAAATTTCACATCATTAATTGGACAAGTGCTATTTAGAATATTTTGGACTTCCTGTGAGGAATCAAAATAAATCCTGGGTCCCACATAAATATTGTGTAACGCGTGGGAGTCTACTATTAGGTTGGGCTACACAAGAACCCAGACATGAGCCATTTGCTATACCAATGATTTGGACCGAACCAAAGGATCAAGTAAGTGATTGTTATTTTTGTTTGACTCAGACAAAAAACATTACAACCAAGTCCAAACACACTATCCAGTATCCAAACTTGTCTTCGGCCAATAGGCCCATCCTACAATGCCAAACTGCCTGTACCAAAGCCTCCAAATGTTTTGTGAACGTTGTCCAAAATTTTCTAGGAAACCATAAATCGGAAAATTACAAAGACTTAATAAATGAACTTATAATGTCATATAAAGCTTTGGGGTGTAATATGTCCTTAAAAATACATATGCTAGACTCTCATCTAGATTTCTTTCCGGCAAATTTGGGTGATGTGAGTGACGAACAAGGCGAGAGGTTCCATCAGGACATTTCCTTAATGGAAAAGCGCTATCAAGGGAAATGGAGTCCAGGAATGCTAGCAGATTAATGTTGGAAACTTAAAAGAGACCTTCCAGAAGCCAAATATTTACGAAAATCATAAGTATTTACTCTATTTTAAGCAAAAATTTCTCTAAAGGTAGCCGATGTTTGTATTTTTTACGAAAATATATGTTTTGATGTCACAAGGAAACCTGACGTGTCAATTTTTTTTCATTCACATATTATTGTTAGGTGGCCCTAGTACATTCAAAATTTGATATAAGTTTTCGTGTGACAAAAAAAAGTTCAAATTTTGTTGACCAGTGTAGTTATATCGAGTTTGGGCTTGTTTTGTAAGTTATGATGAGATCTTACCACTGGACTTGTTGGAGTGACCTGATGGTATACTTCAAAGACTACTACTGGATCTTCTAGACGGCTACAGCTAGTTATATCGAGTTTGGGCTCGTTTTGTAAGTAATGATGAGATCTTACCACTGGACTTGTTGGAGTGACCTGATGGTATACTTCGAAGACTACTACTGGATCTTCTAGACAGCTACAGCTAGTTATATCGAGTTTGGGCTCGTTTTGTAAGTTATGATGAGATCTTACCACTGGACTTGTTGGAGTGACCTGATGGTATACTTCGAAGACTACTTCTGGATCTTTTAGACGGCTGCAGCTAGTTATATCGAGTTTGGTCTCGTTTTGTAAGTTATGATGAGATCTTACCACTGGACTTGTTGGAGTGACTTGGTGGTATACCTCGAAGACTTCTATTGGAACTCCTAGATCTTTACAGCTAGTTATATCGAGTTTGGGCTCGTTTTGTAAGTTAGGATGAGATCTTACCACTGGACTTGTTGGAGTGACCTGATGGTATACCTCGAAGACTTCTATTGGAACTCCTAGATCTAATCATCATAACTTACAAAACGAGCCCAAACTCAATACAACTAACTCTAAAGATCTAGGAGTTCCAATAGAACTCTTCGAGGTATACCATCAGGTCACTCCAACAAGTCCAGTGGTAAGATCTCATCATAACTTACAAAACGAGCCCAAACTCGATATAACTAGCTGTAAAGATCTAGGAGTTCCAATAGAAGTCTTCGAGGTATACCACCAAGTCACTCCAACAAGTCCAGTGGTAAGATCTCATCGTTACTTACAAAACGAGCCCAAATTCGATATAACTAGCTGTAGCCGTCTAGAAGATCCAGTAGTAGTCTTTGAAGTATACCATCAGGTCACTCCAACAAGTCCAGTGGTAAGATCTCATCATAACTTACAAAACGAGCCCAAACTCGATATAACTAGCTGTAAAGATCTAGGAGTTCCAATAGAAGTCTTCGAGGTATACCACCAAGTCACTCCAACAAGTCCAGTGGTAAGATCTCATCATTACTTACAAAACGAGCCCAAACTCGATATAACTAGCTGTAGCTCTCTAGAAGATCCAGTAGTATAGTCTTCGAAGTATAACATCAGGTCACTCCGACAAGTCCAGTGGTAAGATCTCATCATTACTTACAAAACGAGCCCAAACTCGCTATAACTAGCTGTAGCCGTCTAGAAGATCCAGTAGTAGTCTTCGAAGTATACCATCAGGTCACTCCAACAAGTCCAGTAGTAAGATCTCATCATTACTTACAAAACGAGCCCAAACTCGATATAACTAGCTGTAGCCGTCTAGAAGATCCAGTAGTAGTCTTCGAAGTATACCATCAGGTCACTCCAACAAGTCCAGTGGTAAGATCTCATCATTACTTACAAAACGAGCCCAAACTCGATATAACTAGCTGTAGCCGTCTAGAAGATCCAGTAGTAGTCTTCGAAGTATACCATCAGGTCACTCCAACAAGTCCAGTGGTAAGATCTCATCATTACTTACAAAACGAGCCCAAACTCGATATAACTAGCTGTAGCCGTCTGGAAGATCCAGTAGTAGTCTTCAAAGTATACCATCAGGTCACTCCAACAAGTCCAGTGGTAAGATCTCATCATAACTTACAAAACGAGCCCAAACTCGATATAACTAGCTGTAGCCGTCTAGAAGATCCAGTAGTAGTCTTCGAAGTATCCCATCAGGTCACTCCAACAAGTCCAGTGGTAAGATCTCATCATTACTTACAAAACGAGCCCAAACTCGATATAACTAGCTGTAGCCGTCTAGAAGATCCAGTAGTAGTCTTCGAAGTATACCATCAGGTCACTCCAACAAGTCCAGTGGTAAGATCTCATCATAACTTACAAAACGAGCCCAAACTCGATATAACTAGCTGTAAAGATCTAGGAGTTCCAATAGAAGTCTTCGAGGTATACCACCAAGTCACTCCAACAATTCCAGTGGTAAGATCTCATCGTTACTTACAAAACGAGCCCAAATTCGATATAACTAGCTGTAGCCGTCTAGAAGATCCAGTAGTAGTCTTTGAAGTATACCATCAGGTCACTCCAACAAGTCCAGTGGTAAGATCTCATCATAACTTACAAAACGAGCCCAAACTCGATATAACTAACTCTAAAGATCTAGGAGTTCCAATAGAAGTCTTCGAGGTATACCACCAAGTCACTCCAACAAGTCCAGTGGTAAGATCTCATCATAACTTACAAAACGAGCCCAAACTCGATATAACTAGCTGTAGCCGTCTAGAAGATCCAGTAGTAGTCTTCGAAGTATACCATCAGGTCACTCCAACAAGTCCAGTGGTAAGATCTCATCATAACTTACAAAACGAGCCCAAACTCGATATAACTAACTCTAAAGATCTAGGAGTTCCAATAGAAGTCTTCGAGGTATACCACCAAGTCACTCCAACAAGTCCAGTGGTAAGATCTCATCATTACTTACAAAACGAGCCCAAACTCGATATAACTAGCTGTAGCCGTCTAGAAGATCCAGTAGTAGTCTTTGAAGTATACCATCAGGTCACTCCAACAAGTCCAGTGGTAAGATCTCATCATAACTTACAAAACGAGCCCAAACTCGATATAACTAACTCTAAAGATCTAGGAGTTCCAATAGAAGTCTTCGAGGTATACCACCAAGTCACTCCAACAAGTCCAGTGGTAAGATCTCATCATGACTTACAAAACGAGCCCAAACTCGATATAACTAGCTGTAGCCGTCTAGAAGATCCAGTAGTAGTCTTCGAAGTATACCATCAGGTCACTCCAACTAGTCCAGTTGTAAGATCTCATCATTACTTACAAAACGAGCCCAAACTCGATATAACTAGCTGTAGCCGTCTAGAAGATCCAGTAGTAGTCTTCGAAGTATACCATCAGGTCACTCCAACAAGTCCAGTGGTAAGATCTCATCATAACTTACAAAACGAGCCCAAACTCGATATAACTAGCTGTAGCCGTCTAGAAGATCCAGTAGTAGTCTTCGAAGTATACCATCAGGTCACTCCAACAAGTCCAGTGGTAAGATCTCATCATAACTTGCAAAACGAGCCCAAATTCGATGTAACTAGCTGTAAAGATCTAGGAGTTCCAATAGAAGTCTTCGAGGTATACCACCAAGTCACTCCAACAAGTCCAGTGGTAAGATCTCATCATTACTTACAAAACGAGCCCAAACTCGATATAACTAGCTGTAGCCGTCTAGAAGATCCAGTAGTAGTCTTCGAAGTATACCATCAGGTCACTCTAACAAGTCCAGTGGTAAGATCTCATCATAACTTACAAAACGAGCCCAAACTCGATACAACTAACTCTAAAGATCTAGGAGTTCCAATAGAAGTTTTCGAGGTATACATGCAGGTCAGTACTACATTCGGGGAATATAACTTTACAAGAAATTTCGAAATTCTATCAAATAATAAAATAATGCTATTATATTGAAGGTACCATAGGTACCTAGTACTTAGTTTCTTACCTTTCTTTTCAAAATATATAAAGTATCAATTTGGTTTGCTATGAACTATTTCGTGTTCGTACAGCGATGTTTTTCGATACCAGCATCTGCTTGCAACCAGCGCAGCTTCCACTCAGAAAGGCGGTCAAACGCCGACTGATTGATATTTGAATTTTGAATTTTGAAATGAAATCAAACCAGAGACCGAGTAAAATCAAAATAAGCCTTATTGCACATTATTTTAAGATTCGGTTTAAACCAAAATATGTGAAAAAATTACACGCGATGCTATATTTTTTTTTTAATACTATTTGTACTATTTTTGATATTTTTCTCTCCAAGATTTTGAGTTGAACATATCTGCTAACAGATAGTATTTTTTAATTACATAAAACCGGTATATTATATACAAGAAATGTACCTAAAGTCGCCCCAAAATCGTGAATTTTGTGTGAAGAGGTGACGGGAAATAATTTTTATAGTACTAAAAATTGAGATTTTGAACAAAATCAACTCCCAAGATTTGGAGATTAAGGACCAATCTATGTGTAGCAATTTTTATTTCCATCTTATTTGGTTTAACTTAGTCACAATATGTACCGAAAGTCACCCGATATGCGGAAACCCACTCTTAACTTAAACTTCTACTTAGGGTCAGGCGGGGTAAATATGGGACGAAAACAGATCTTTACTTTTCTAATGCTGTTAAAAATATTATAAGTGTAAGAAAAACTGATTATATTATACTTATAATTGGTATCTTTCACATGATACCAATTCAATTCAAAATAGTCAAGCGAAATGTATATTTTTCATACAAAGTATATGTCTCATTTTTTTCCTCTATAAAGGGGAAAATATAAGACATATAAGGTTAAAAATGAAACATGTTTGAACTTCTATGCCTTCAGTGTTTTATAGAGATGGTGGTAATAATAAAATAGAGCTGGGAGATATGATATAAAAAAAATCATTAAAATTAACAAAACAAAAAATTGGTTTACTTTTTTGGTAATAATTACAGTAGTCGGTACTTAATGTTTCAATATTAACCTTAAATAGCTACAAAATATGATAGGGAAGTCTGATACTATCTGTATCTAATCTAAATATGAGCCTTGACACTCCTCTGTTATATATAAAAGCTTTTATGTAACTTGCAATGTATGCAACTATATTTATTCGGGTCGAATCTTGCAACTCAATTTTGAAGCAGATAGCTTCAACCGATTGAGCTGAAATTTTGTATACACGGTAAGTTTGGATGACAATGCATGGTTAGCTGAGTGACGTCATTGTAAATCCAAAATGGCGGAACACTCACGGTGGCAGACTAGTTATTTTTAATGCACTCCTACAATATGGGCATCAAATGAAAGGGCTTGCTGAGAATAACTCGAAAAATAAAGTGACGTCACCCTAAATCCAATATGGCGGACTTCTAAAGAAGGTGGACTAAGTTTTTATTGCTTTCCAAAAAATATCAACTGTCTTAATATTACCCCATACACTGTCTCATTTTTTCCCACTTACGTGTCTCATTTTTTACCCTACAAACAACTTGAGTTTTCCTATCAACGACTGGATGCAGAATAAAACCACCGCTCTCCCCCGCAAGCACATCTCGCCCAGAATGTCGGGGGCGGGAGATGCGGCCGCGCTTGCATGAACGGGTTAACGCAAACGAAAAGTTCCTAGATCCCAATGTAAAGTTTTCGCGGCAATATTTTCGGTACTTTATAAAATGTGTTATAAAGTATACATGCAATAAGTTATCAATTTAGTAATTTGAATTCTAAGACATTACAAATGAAGTATACTTTTTAGTTTAATAAAGTTCTTTTTTGGTCTTTTTCTACGGAATTACAATCATGTCTTATTTTTATACGAAATTTGAGTGTCTTATATTTACCCCGACTGACCCTATTATTAATTGCTTGAACATACTATATTTTCGAAAAGTTAGACACCGTGCGAGGTAGATCACTACCTAATCTACTAATTAAAAGATACACCTTCAACACGTTAGCCCCCGTCCTAATAACGGTGGGCCGGTAATCAGGCGGAACATGAGCGCAGTGTCCCATGACGTCACGATAACTCGCCCGCATGGAGGACAATATGAGGACAATCGATAAAGCTAAGCGGACACGTGTGGCCTTTGTTTTTTATCGCGAGGTATGTACAAACATTGTTAATTGAACAAACGGCCAAAAAAAAATCAAAAAGCCCGACTGCGTCTAAAGAATATTATAATATAACGTAAACTTACTTAGTTACCTAGTTTTTTTTTTCAGCTAGCTCCTGACATTGTCCGGTAAAATCCCACAGGAACGCTTTGTTTTTACGGGATAAAAATAGCTTATGTTACTGCTACGTGATTGAAGGATAAACCAAGAAACAAATACACTTTCATATATTAGTAAAGATATCTTCTTCTACTTTCACAGTAAAGACGACTTTTCTGACACCTCATACCAAACCGTGACTACAAGGTTTTTAAAATCTTGCGAGAACCCTTTATTTTTCCGAGATAATAAGTAGCTTTTTATTATCACTATTCTTGCTTGTAGGTAATTGAAGAATAAACAAACACTTTCGTATTTGTAGGAAAGTAGTTAGGGTAAAAAATTGCCAGTCAATCAATAACAATTAATAATAATACTCAAAAAACTGCAAAAACATTCTCACGGACATCCCAGTTTTTAACAAACAACAAGATTTTAGCAGATGTACCCACAGATAAAAAGATTCCACTCCTATTAAAAAAAACTGCCTGAGAACGTCTGTAATCCTCAACTATGACCCCAGGGCAATACTTGGACCGTTAAAAAAATGAGACCCTAAGAAAAGAAACTATTAACTATTGTTTGTCGTAAAAAAGCTAGGAGTAAAGTTACCTTGCGATTTGAATAAGTGTTTTTTTACCGAGGGGTGGGCACAATAACTTTGCCCCACGGTCCATGTGTGATTTTTTTAAGACGAGGGCAGTAAAAAGCTTGTGCATAGTAACTATATTGCAAATTTGGTCAATATTCTCACGGTCACATCTGCTTGGCATCGATATTTTTAAACTGGGATTAATATCTAATCTGGCTGCGAAAAATTTTGTACAACTAATGAAAACCAAAATGTGATGTTTAGTCTAACTTAGAATTGTTGTTCTGATTTTTAATAGAGCAAATCTCTACTAAAAATTAGATAATAATTAATTAGTAAGTCACCACTGGCAACAGGCATTGATCTAAGTGTCTGGTCTTCAAGTTCTGAGGGATTTAAGACGAAAAGCCAATACGAATCATGCCGAACACTGTCCAGCCGATTTGGATTTGACAATATGAAGTAGATATCTAGGTTGTCTTAATCATTTCCTCTTAAATGATATTCATCATAAGGGCCTTCCAACCGAGATGAGCCAGCTAGAAACTCGGTGGTTGCTCTTTTTATAAATTAACTAGCTTTTGCCTGCGGCTTCGCTCGCGGCTTAAGTTCGATTTTCCAAATGTCTATTTTAACCCCTTAATTTTCAAAAATTCTTTTTTAGCGGATGCCTACGTCATAATAGCTATCTGTATACTAAATTTCAGCCCGATCCGTCCAACGATTAGAGCTGTGCGTTGATAGATCAGTCAGTCAGTCAGTCAGTCACCTTTGTCTTTTATATATTTAGAAAAATAATAAGTGCATAATAATAATAAGTGCAATTGCAACCTTGGCCTGGTACCTAGTTATCTGTAGGTAAAAATAGCGTCGTTTTCTAATGAGATCCATGTTCGGTCGACCATCTTTATCTGTTATCGGCCACCTATTTACATTCGAGGAAATGTGCGATGCGGGCAAACTACGTGAGGAACGTTACCTTTTGAATACGGGTTCAAATGGACTGTGCGGTGTGATTACATGTAATTTTACTTAATTTAATCGATAAAAAACGTCGATAAATTCATGACCCACTCGTAGTAGTCAAGAATTCATTCTCATTGGACTAGATAAAAAATAATCCTTTCCTAAACGAGTGATTTTAAGGAATAATTTTAAATTATTATTAATTTATGCACCTGAAAATGTTTCCATATTTCTTTATTCAGTTTGAACTCAGCAAGTTTGGCACAATCAAAATGGAAGTAATTTCTAAAAATGTTAATAGGTAGGAGTCACCACTAAAATTTATGGAATTTACTTTCAAAAAATCATTTTTAGTTCGCAAAAATATTAGTTTTAATTCTCTAACTTTCCGAAAAATATTTTAAAATATGCCGGTGACTAGAATAACAATTTCATAAATTTTTTATGTCCCAAAGATACCTTAAAAAGAGTCCAGAAAAAAAAATTGAGCGGTAAAGCATGAAAAGGACAGTTTTTGTTTAGTGACTCCAATATTTTTAGCATTTTTACATAATAGTGGTTGAATCAATGAAAGGACATCGTCATCCGATCGCGCGTAGTCAAATTACCGTTCATTATGGCAGAAAATAAAAGATTTCTCTCAAAATGCGTGTAGGTACGCAGATGCTTTGTCCGCTTTTCATACTTTTTATGCGCTTTATTGAAATGCACCGTTATATTTATTACGTGATAGATCAATTTATTTTTGTTATAAGTGGTGATATCCTAGTGACTTACGGATTCGAACCGAGGCTCTGACTTTTCGGTGTTACGTGTGTTTTATGCAATTAAATATCACTTGTTTCAACGATAAAGGGAAACCTCGTGAGGAAACTTGCAGCTTGAGAGTTATATATTAAAAATAACCGGTCAAATGCGAGTCGGACTCATATACGAAGTGTTCCGTACCAAAAAACGCCCAAAAAAAAAACACGTAGTAGTAAGGGCCCTTTAATTTTTAATTTATGTTTATTTTTATTATTTGTTGTTATAGAGACAACAACACATTCTGAGAAAATTTCAACTGTCTACCTATTACGGATCATGAGATATAGCCCGCTGACAGACAGACGAACGGACGGACGTATGGACGGACAGCGGGGGCGTCGTAAATCGTAATAGGGTCCCGCTGGTTACCCTTAAAACTGAAACAAGAAAAACTTTTTAATTTAATTTTTTTTTTTAATTTTTAAGCCTCAATAGCCCAACGGTTATAGGTGCGGACTGAAAACTGAAAGGTCGTAGGTTCGAACCCCACCCGTTGCACTATTGTCGTACCCACTCCTAACACAAAATTTTCACTTATTTGGAGAACATCAGTCAAGCTCAGCTTGGCTGATATTATATTGTATAAGGTGTGCAAAATATTCCCACAAACGGCTCAGCTAAAAAGTTCAAACCTTTGAAGCCCACTCATTAGGAATATAAATTAATTATGATTGCAACCTATGAACCATCAGCATCAGCATTGACCCGAGTGGCTGCAGCGCGGGCGCGGTGACTCAACGGTCTATCAAATTATTATAATAGACGCTTGCGAAACGAAATGCGTAGGCGTTGAAACGTCCGTACCTACCTACCTATTCTATGAAGCTTTTTTTTCTACTCCCTGCAAGTTTCATCATCGTCTAATCCACCGATAGACGTCCACTCCTGGACACAGGTCACTTGTTTTGACGACCTCCCTGACGCAGTGGTGAGCGCTGTGGTCTTATGACTGGGAGCTGGGAGGTCTCGGATTGGGTGGCAATTTGGGAATTTATAATTTCTAAATTGTCTCTGGTCTGGTCTGGTGGGAGGCTTTGGCCGTGGCTAGTTACCAACCTACCGTCAAAGACGTGCCGCCAAGATATTTAGAATTCCGGCACGATGGCGTGTAGAAACAGACTAGGGGTATGGGTTGAACGTACACACCGCCATACCCCTTCCAAAGCCCGCTACCATCTAAGATGGTAGCAGGTACCGTATCGTCACTTACCATCAGGTGAGATCGCAGTCAAGTATTATGTTGTCATCGAATAAAAAAAAATGATCGTCACGGTACACGATCCTGTGCGGACTGCATCAAGCGTTCACCAACAACTTGGATGAGATCTTCCGTCGACCTCGTGATATTGCAGAGATATTTTGAAATCGCATTTTACAGCTATTACAGATTAAATAAATAAATAATTACACAAATAATCATGAATCGTATCTGTCACCAACGGCTTCGCTTCCGCCATCTGATTAAAGCAGTGGTGATTCCTATTTGATTTTTTCGATTTTCAATTGCTCAAAAATAAAAGGGAAAACCCTAAGGTTTTCCCTTTTTTTTTGTTTTTAAGCCACCTCTGTATTTTGAATAAAAGTAAGACTAACGAACATCAAGTGATTTATTATACTTATTGATTTATTTGTAAGAAAACAAAAATATCAATAAGAATCTGATACAAAATGAAACCATATTTTGCAATTTTTAACCATCTGAGTTCATCATTCTATATTATAAGTAGGGTTGCCAGATTTTTTTTAGCCTAAGGGACAAATGGTTAAATGGGTAAAAAATACGGGATTTCAGTTTTTTACCCGGGACAAATAAAAAACAAAATTATTTAATGTCATTTTTTTTTTTGATATTTTTCCGAGGATCGAGTCAGTTTAAACATATTTTATCTCTAAAAATCAATACAGTTATAATCGTAGTTAGGTAGGTATAAACAGTCATCAACTCGCTTTTTTACGAATGTTGCGTGTATGAATACTTGAATCGATTTTATAATGAAAAACGAAATACAGTTCAAATACGGGACATAGCCTGTCTCGCCGGGACGTTTTAAATTATACCTAGAATACGGGATGTCCCGGGAAATACGAGACGTCTGGCAACGCTAATTATAAGTGGGAGCGAGAGCTTGCTCGTGCCTGACCGCTCCCATCTAGGCTCCTGACAGGCACGCACACTTACACAATGTGCATGTACACGACGTAACCACAAGTAAAACTCACGCGCCCTCATGAATTGCAAGAACTATAGCTGAAAAAGTTAGTGCGTTATGGATCCTTGGCAAGTTTGACAGCAAATTTCTTTCAACAAATGAATTAATTATAGTAGAAAACCTAAATTCTTATCAGAATTAAAGGTTTCATTATTTTATTAGCTATGAGGACGAAATACAAATCAAAAACAAATTAATAATGGCATCTCGTGTAACGCCTTTACTTTCGTATCTCATGCTAATTCGTCCAACTGACAATGAGCAATTTGTGATTTACGACATTCTTTATTTGCCGTTCAAACTTAGGAACGTCTTCCCTATTACAAATGCTGTAAAGACGAAAATTGAATGATAGTTATTTTGATAGGTGGAGCAATAGCTTGGTAATAATATTCATATTATTATGCAAATGTTCGAGACAGATGGACAGACGTACTTAGAACAATAATAGGCGTGGGTTGTATTAACTCATTACAGTTAAACATCGCCTGGACTCCCGCCTTGACCGATATCCATGTTGAGTGGTTGTTAAAGGTTGTGGGAACAATAAGATGAATTTACGTACGAATTGCTTACCGCATTCCGCTCAGTGTAGCTTGAGTCCTACATACAACTAACTTTCCCACCGTTTTGTTCATGTTATGTGTAATATCTATATATATAAAATTCAAAGTTCTGACTGACTGACTGACTGACTGAGATATCAACGCACACCCTAAACTACTGAAGTTAGAAACTTGAAATTTTTACAGTTGGTTCCTTTTATGACGTAAGCGCACACTAAGAATGGATTATTGGAAATTCCACCTCTAAGGGGTTTAAATAGGGGATGGAAGTTTATATGAAACTCCGTCATTTTTCAAGCTGTTTCCATCAAAGTTGGTATTTGAGCTTTCAGTTAAAAATAAAAAAGTACGTGTGTCACAGTTTTTGAAAATTCCACCCCAAAATCTAATTCCACGCGGACGAAGTCGCGGGGGCAAAAGCTAGTTAAAAATAAAGCATCAACAGCCGTTGATTCAAGGTGCGGACTAAGAAACTGAAAGGTTTATACTTTTTTAGTTTCCTTTACAATTAATAAAAAAGTCAAATCAAACAGTATTTTTTTTAGTATGGCCTTGGGTGAATATGTACATTTTCAGGTATTTTTTTATATATATATTTTTTAATTTTTTTTTTTTGGGTTTGCTATCGATATTGAGTGGCAGTACCAACCATAGAGTGGGTTGGGTACCAACTTTAATACATTTATACGAGTATGAACGATACAAAAGTGCCAGAACTCAGACCCTCTTAGTTTTAGGTATCCTATTTTATGAAGATAATCATTTCGACGCAGCTCCCATACAACGAGCTGCATCCAAATGAGAAGCAAAACCGAAAGAGGGTTCATTTCAATTCAGCTGTCAAATTTGAAATTGGAACTTTTCGATGCTGGAGTCGAAAAATACCTAATATTTTAGTTGCAGGCTTGTTTTTCGGAAACTCCTTTTACTTAAGCTAGGAAGATTGATTGGACACAACAAAATATTATTAGTAGCAAAAATATATTAATCTTTATAAATATTAGGCGATTGCGTGTGATGTATGGGCTGATTTAAGGGTGAAAGAGTACAAATGGCTAAAGTCGGGGTTCAGTAAGCTATTCGGACGCTCTGTTTGCACGTTCCTAACCGTTACCTCTGAATGTTTGACTCCTAATTAATTAGCTTTATGGACTGTCTTTGTTGGGTGTTTATTTTGGTTTTGCAAAGAAAAAATGTCACTAGCAACACATGATTTTATCCTAATTGAATCTTCCAAAATCTCAGCTTCCAATTCCAATTAGAATAATTGCTCCGGTTAAATTGGTTTTCGTATTGTCAGCGGGCATTTGAATATCAAAAGTCGAAAGCTGAAAAACTGCCATACCCAGATTTGCCAAGCAATTGTTCCCTCAGCTTTTACCTGTAACATTTTTGATCGATTTTTTTTTATTTTATTTGATGACAAGATAGTCCTTGACTGCGATCTCACCTGATGGTAAGTGACGAGTAACTATCGGCAAACTTCCCAATCCGCCTTTGGCCAACGTGTGGTGGTAGGTGGGTATAAAAATCTATACATATAATAAAATTGTAGAAAAGTGGTGTCTGTACAATGGAAATATATAAAAAAAAAGTAGCAGGGGTTGTTTTTATATCGATGCCGAACCCGAAATTGTAATTAATTTTTTTTTGTCTGTTTGTCTGTTTGTCTGTGTGTTTGTGCACGCTAATATCAGAAACGGCTTATTCGATTTAGATACGGTTTTCATTAATATATTGTAGTAAGCTTCACTTAACATTTAGTGTTTATTTCATGTCAATCGGTTCATAAATAAAAAAGTTATGTCAATTTAAAGAATCACGGCGAACATTTTTAACGTACAGAGTACGTAGGTACTATAACGCCTCGCGCCTGAGCGTCCGTGGCTATATAAAGCGCGCTGAGAGCCGCGCCCCGAAAAGTCACTATTCCACGCGAACGAAGTCGCGGGCACACCTAGTAATAAAATAAAATGTTTTCCTTCACCGTTAAATCAGGTGATAAATAAATAATTTAGTGCTAAAAAGGGTCATAGCTTCGAAAAAATTTTTTTTTTATCCGAGATAGGCTTGCGCTTGACGACAATCAGTACTGGATAGCACTGATGATGAGGTCTAGGTTGGAGCGCGCTTGCCTAGAAAATACCCATTCACTCTTGCCTTGAAGGTACTCAAATTTTAAGTGGCAGGAAACGCGGATGCTGGAAGAGTGTTCCACACCTTAGCGGTTCTTATCAGAAACGTTGAATTGAAGCGTTTCGTTCGAGTAGGTTGGATTTCTACCACATAAAGATGCCAACGCTCACGACTTCTCGCAGTTCTGTGGTGAAAAGGTGAAGGAGGAACTAGGTCACTAATGAGTTAGGCACCCGGTACTTGTATTACGCAGACATGACTTGTATTATGCAGTTATACGGATGATATATGACACCGCAACATGCGCTGAAATTGATAAGCAGGACGCCGCCGAGTTCGCCGGCGAGCGGGCAGCGTCGCGTCGCACAACAATTGTTGCCAATAGGGTAATTGCTGGCGACCGCGCGCCAATGGTCGCACCATTACAGCCGTACACTGCGGGACAGAAACACTGCAACACACAGAATAAATAATAATTCTTGTTCTTTCTTGTGTGCAATAAAGTTTTTATCTATCTATCTAATTTTTTTTTAAAGAATATTAGCCAAGCTGAACTAAACTTATATTGATCAGGGCTCCAGAGTGAGGAACCCCCTCACAATGCGTGCCGTCTCAAGGAGTACCGCCTTCTGTATTCTGCCCTTGATCCAAGTACTAACCGAAAATTAATGAAGCTTAGGTAAGCCTCAATAGCCCAACAGTTAAAGGTGCGGATTAAAAACTGAAAGGTCGCAGATTCGAGTCCTACCCATTGTACTATTGTCGTAACCACTCAACACAAGCTTTTCGCTTATTTGGAGGGAAGAGGAGAATATAAGTCAAGTTCAGCTTGGCTAACATTCTTTTTTTTTTTTAAAAAAAAAAGGAAAATAATTCGATGTCAAATTATATGGCCTGCAGTGTACCGTGGACGCGGGCACGCAGTATTATCAGGATGTCCCGTCGGAACGGCAACCTGGAATCGTGTCATGAGCTCCTGCATATGATTAGCTAATCTGCTGCTTCGTAAACATGGATACAGAATGTCATTGTTTTAACCCTTCTAGAGTATCCAAGGACTTTTACAAGATGACATCAAATTACCTACTTATGTACATAAAATCCTCTAATATTATAAATGCGAAATGTTGGTTTGTTGATTTGTTGGTTTGTCCTTCAATCACGCCACACGAAGCAAAGGATCGACGTGATTTTTTGCATGAGTATAACTGAGGACCTGGAGAGTGACATACGTTACTTTTTATTCCGGAAAATCTAAGTCGCGGGTGTTGATAGATCAGTCAGTCAGTCAGTCACCTTTTCTTTTCATACATTCAGATCATCTTTCTAGTATTGTATATCTTTCACCTAACAACGTATCGATTTGGATTTTGGAATAATTCTTTAAATACTTTATAACACTTTCGCTTATCAATCGAAACTCAGTATCAACCTTTCTTATTTTTGCGCAATTTTAATTTCGAACTTTCACATGGGTATCTGCGTAATTTGTTATTAGATATTCTGGTAAAAAGATAAGCGGTCAACACCAGAAATAACTTAATTAACGAGAGTTCAGCCGTGCGGAAACCACGTGATAACACTACAATCGGTTGTCCGGTAATCTATCACAATCAAAAATCCATCGCATAATACTCGCAGTACTTTTTTTTTTATTATGAGATAGGCTTGCGCTTGACGACAATCAATGATGGAAAGCATTGATGAGGTCTAGGTTAGAGCGCGCTTGCCTAGAAAATGCCTATTCAGTCTTGTCTTGTAGCTACTCAGATTATACGTGGCCGGAAATACAGAAGCTGGAAGTGCGTTCCATACCTTAGCCGTTCGTTTCAGAAACGTTGAACTGAAGCGTTTCCTACGAATAGGTTGAATTTCAACCACGTATGGGTGCCATCGCTCACCATTTCTCGAAGTTCTGTGGTAAAAAGGTAAGGGGGCATAAGGTTGTGAAGTGTCATACAAGGATGTTAAGTAGGTTATTATAATCGAGCTGTAGTTTGTAAGCGCGTTCCGCAGGCAAAATTGTATTAACCTTCACATCCGTATATCACACAACGTTTTTCAATTAATTTGTGAGAAAATACATAATTAAGTATTACTAAAAAGCTGTTATTTTGATATTAAAAACAGACACTTCTAACAATGGTTTGTCACTCACCATCAGGTGAGATCTAGGCCTATCTTATCATAGAATAAAAAAAAATTGGCCGTACATCTAGTAGAGGATCGTCCAACGTTATGCTTGCGCCTCCAGTACCTTTAGACCCCAACGACCATCCGTTCTTCCAGCCATGTGTCCCGCCCATTGCCACTTCAGCTTTGCGACTAAATCGACAAGCATAGGTCAAAAACTCTCTCTTACGAGAGTCTTACGAACCTCCTCACTTACGATTTGATTCCGCAGAACAGTAATTCCAAGCACAGCTCTCTCCATCGCTCCATCTACATATACCTACTACTAGAATATGCACACATTTCACGTTGAACGCTCGTATAAATCCGCGGAGGCATTATAATCAGAGCAAACAAAACATCCAAAACGCAAGCTTAATTTCAAAGCCACGCAGTCTTACCTTAAAAGTAGCATAACCAACTGCGACTAATGAAAACGTACGACTCTTTGATAACCTATTATGGTGCTAGGGGACCCTTCGTCTCCGCAAATTGGCTTTGAGACCTCTTATTTACAACTATTTGCTCCGTTTTGCAGTGTTTTGCGAAATTATTTAGCATCATTATAAGAACAGTGGTAGCCAGGTTAAGACTTCGGCCCTTCCGGTCTCCCTTTCAGAGGATCAGGGGTCTGCATGAATACGCTCTATAACTGTCTACTGGACGTATTTTCTTAGGGTTTTCACAGGTAACTTCAGCATCGATTGGGGCAGCATAGGCTTTATTTAATCAGTCCCTACACTATACTAGTATGATAATAGAAATACTGTGAACATAATATAAAAGCCTCAATAGCCCAACGGTTAAAGTTGCGGTCGCAGGTTCGTTCCCACCCGTTGCACTATTCTCGTACCCCCTACAAACACAAGCTTCTCGCTTATGTGGAAGGAAGAGGAGAATATTAGGCAAGTTCAGCTTGGCTATAATATTCTTCAAAAATATGTAAATAGACATCGATGTCTGTGTATTATAATGCATATATGTCCTCAGGTCTCAATAAAATTGAGACGTTTACATGTGTTGACAGTAAAATAGGAAATCGACAGAATCAGTCGCTGTTGGATGCGTACATCGTAACGTTAGAAACGCAACGTTTAATAAAACGCAGCAGTTAATTGTTTGCTTTATAACTTCATATTTAATTGTGTAAATGTTTTAAGTTATTAAATGTGGCTCGAGATTCAATAATAATTCTTATATTTAATTATAATTTAAATTTTTATAGCGACTTCAAAAAAGGATATCGACTTTTTTTTCAAATTGAAAAAACTCTAGAATCTTGTGAAAACCTACTATCTTACTAATTAAAGTTTTTAAACTTACATTAGTGTG
The DNA here is from genome assembly GCA_038048805.1 of Hipparchia sbordonii. NCBI lineage: Eukaryota > Metazoa > Arthropoda > Insecta > Lepidoptera > Nymphalidae > Hipparchia > Hipparchia sbordonii. Next base: position 9,717,895 of record JBBIWI010000010.1, on the reverse strand, counting down.
GTCTAATTTATTAATTAAATTATATCTATTAAAGCTATAGATATGTACGTAGAGTGTGAATCAATTTCATTCCTAGGCTGATTGCCTAGAATAAAGATACTCATTGACTAATGGAACAACAAAACTTTAGTTTCACATAGGCTTAAAAGTCAATAAAACTCAATTTTTTTTGTTTAAAAGCCTATCTATAGTGCATACTTGCCCTTATTTCCATTTCAATTGTAATTAATACGACCAAATTGCTAGGCGTTTTTAAAACTTTATTCAACGGCTTTAAATAAAACGCTAGTTTGCGTTTCGCAATGTTCACACAATGCGTGCGGAATATTGCAAGGCGCATAGACCATTGCCCACTAGATGGCGCGGCTGATTTATTGCTAATGGCGAAAGCGAAAACGCACTAAACCGCTGCATTCGCGTTTATAGCGCGTTGTTTGGATTTGCATTTGCAATTACATCACCTGTGAAAATAAGCTTAGAGAATTTCGCGGTTAACTTCTTAGTATAAAGCGTAATAAACTGGAAATTTCGTTTGTCTATCTTTTTTTATTCATCGGAATAAGAGTTAGAAAATAGTTAATTTTAACTAAGTACTTTACTATAAATGCGAAAGTGTGTTTTTTGTTTTTTGTCCTTCCATCACGCAGCAATAGATCAAAGTAAATTTTCATGGGTATAATTATTATTTTATGAGGTATAATTAATATTTTTTTATTAAAAAGAATATCAGCCAAGCTGCAGTTGACTAATATCCTCCCATCCCCTCCAAATAAGCGGAAAGCTTGTGCTACGAGTGGGTAAGATACGACATAGTGCAATGGGTTTCAACCTTTCAGTTTTCAGTCCACACCTTTGACCGTTGGGCTATTGAGAAACTGAGCAGTGAAATAGATTTTTTTGCCCGAAAAAAGAGAGAGTTCCCGCGTAATTTTTAAGTCGACGCGGACTTATGATTTCTTATTTTTGATAAAATATTATTCAACCTGCCTTAATAAGAGTGCAAACGTACGTACTTACCCAATACTGTACCTACGAGTACTGGGATTTCAAAACTTACCTCAAATGAGTCAGTCTAATGAACCGCAACATCGCAGTACGATAAATTTCGCGAGCTGTATGCAATGACATAACAATGCAACGCTTCGTGTATGAAGATCGTGCCGGACGGTCCGCCGCTCGCACGCCGCGTGTGGACGGCCATGGTGCGGTTAGGTGATGGAGCGATGGAGCTATGGAGCGATGGAACGACTAGGTATAGACAACTATTAAGATTGGTGTAATTTTTTTTATTCATAACAAATAATAATAATGTCCTCCCGAACGAATCCAGCCACGATCTATCATCTACGCGGTATATATTACAATATAGGTACAATTTTGTGCGCAAACACCACCTGTGTTCTTCATCTCTCTATTCCCTCACTCCCATAGTCCAATGGAAGGAAAATTCGACCGGAGAAAGGTCAGGCGCAGGACCGACTACTTTAGGCGCGTACGTGAGGCACGAGATTGAAACACCGCCCACTTCCTAACTTCAAGCAAGTACTGAGAGCTTCTTGACTGTAAAACTCGGATATAAACTAAGTTTATAATACTGTTACCTAAGTAAGTCAAAATTAATTATCATAACTTCTTTATACATTGCCGCGTTCATCCTTAAATAGCAAAATTTCATAATAAAGTTAGCGGTCCGTGGGAGCGGCCCAGTGGCGTCGAGACGTCACGACCGAACCACACGAACTTCAGACGAACACCACGCCAGCCCAAATGTAAAGGGAACCTCTAGAACTATCCAACCGGGCCATACAATGGGACCATCAATTTTCCATACTTTGTAATTTCCTTCCATTTTATTTCACTTTTGCGCACATGCACTGAGCCCAAGTTTTCGTTAAGTGTGCGAATTGCCGTCAATTAGATTCATGGGAACCGATGGCCGCTGGGGTCCTAAGGTGCTAGAGTGGCGACCTCACTCCGGAAAGCGTAGTGTTGAAGAATCCCCATAAAGGAGACCAATCCCACCCATTCCATTATTATCGTATCCACTCCTAACCCAAGCATTCCGCTTATTTGACGGAGAGAAGAGAATATTAGTCAAGTTTAGCTTGACAAAATTTGACTTTAGAAAAATTACAATACCTTAAAGTTACCACCAAAACTAAAGTTCCTTGTAGTTTTGGTGTTTCGATGTTCGAAATCTGATAACGTTGTCGGGACCGTTTTAAACATGATTTGTGAAATATATTTAGCACATTTATATGTCAAAGCCTTGTTCTACATTAGTTCCGACTACGTTCACACTTAGCAGGGCGCCGCGCCGAACTGTAATTGTGCAAGAGTCCATCCCATCGATCACGCGTCTGGTCCCTCCCTGGCCCATTGACAAATACCGGGGACACGCCGTTAGTAAGCGGACCATAGGAGGACCGGCTCATGCAAAAGGTAACTAAGATTTGCCTTATTTATTTCTTCATAAAAAGTAAAACGGAGAACTGTAATTGCGCAAGAATCAATCCCTCCTGTCCTTGTCTGGTCCCCCTCTGGCCCATTGAAAAATATTGGTGATACTGCGTTAGTAAGCTGACCAAAGGAGGACCGGCTCATGCAAAAGGTAGCTAAGATTTGCTTTATTTATTTCTTCACACGAATAAAACGGAGAACTGTACCTAATGGCGCAAGAATCCATCCTACCAATCCTTTTCTGGTCCCTCTGTGTCCCATTGACAAATACCGGGGGGGATAAGCTGTTAGTAAGGGGACCAAAGGGCCCATGTAAAAAGTAACTAAGATTTGCCTTATTTATTTCTTCATAAAAGTAGAACGGAGAACTGTAATTGCGCGAGAGTCCATCCCATCGATCACGCATCTGGTCCCTCTCTGGCTCATTGGCAAATACCGGGGACACGCCGTTAGTATGCGGACCGGCTCATGCAAAAGGTAACTAAGATTTGCTTTATGTTTTCTTCGTAATGGTGTGCTGTTGCATAACATCGACACTGTGCGGGCTATGTAGATCACAATGTTCGAAAGTAAATTGATTGACAGCCCGCCACAACAATAAGTGGTAAACAATTATTATATTCTCGAATTATTGCCATATTATTCGATGGGTCGCGCAATATTGAATAAATTTAAAACCAAAGGTCGCAAACTATTGACTTTGTTTTGATGCTATTGTGAGATAAAAACTATTGTACCCTGATATATAGCTTGCCTCACTTAGCACTTAGGTTATGCTATTGAAATACTTAATAATATGGACGAAGTTGCGTGAAATTATAGGCCACAATCTCTGAAACTACCTATCTGCAAGGTAAGCAATCTATATACAATAAGGTTTATAGTAGCTATATATCTATGTAAATTAAAGTAAGACATACTTAGAGATAAGAAAAATAATAGTATCTATCTAATAAAAATCAAATTGTCGCATGTTTGAAAAATCATCAACTTGAATACGATTCGACCGCTTTGACTGATTGTTTTTGAAATTTGAACGAGCGAAGCGAGTTCTCTGAGTCAACTAGGGCGCTTGCCTGTACTGGACAGAGAAGTGTGTACGTCCAAATGTCTGTCAGAGCCCTATAACTTCTGAATTACTGAACGTAATTTCTTCAAATTTAAATATAATTTGTAAACTGATGGCCTTCAGCCGAACATTGTATAAAAAAATATAAAAAGCTTTATTTCAGGGGGGCTCTCATAGAAGCGTGTTTGAAGTAAAATTTTGTTTGTTGCGTTACATAGATTAGAAATATATCTTTTTAAAGACGACTTTGATCAGAGTACAAAAATATTTTTTTTTTAATTTTTCCCTTAAAATTGACGAAATGGGGGGCTTTCAAAGTGGAGATTTTAATTTGAGCCATATGTTAAGAATTACTGAATATTAGAACGTGAAACTTGGTTGAAAATTCAGTTATATCCTGTACTTGAACAACAAATACTAAAATTAGATAAATGTTATAAAGAAACGAAATTATTTAATTTTAAATGCTAATAGCTTCACAATAATGCTAATAGATGGCGCTGTGTCAGTCAAACAGTTTTGTGTCAACTATTATTTTTTTTATTGCGTCTAATGTTAAAAGTTAATTATCTAAATATATAAAAGGCAAAGGTGACTGACTGACTGACTGACTGACTGACTGACTGACTGACTGATCTATCAACGCACAGCTCTAACCACTGGACCGATCGAGCTGAAATTTGGCATACAGGTAGCTGTTAGGACGTAGACATCCGCTAAGAAAGGATTTTGGAAAATTTCAACCCTAAGAGGGTTAAATAGGGGGTTAAAAATCGAACCTAACGTGAGAGAAGCCGCGGGTTAAAGCTAATTACAATATATAATTAAAACTTTTGGGAATTATGGGATATCGCGAGGTCTCAGTTCGGGGCGAACCACTAGTATTATTGTATTCGTAATATTTGAACAGTGTCAGGACAAAGTTTATGTAAAAGAAGATTTTTAGAAAATTAATTAATTTGCGAATCGCTTTTAATGTTAAAGATTGAAAGAAAACTAGATTGATACTGAATAGAAACCATGCGACAGTACCGGTTTCAGTTATTCTACGCAGCCGGCAACGCATCGGTGGTGCCTCTGGTACTACAAGTGTTCATGGGCGGCGGTAATCACTTTACATCATGTGACCCGCCAGCTCGTTTGCCCGCTATTCATATTTAAAAAAAAAAAAAGATAAAAGCCGCTTTGTGGATGCTCAGTCACTTTGCTTTATTTATCTTAAAACTGTACAGGAATTTACTAAAGGTTGGCGCCCACTGACCTTGAGTTATCTCCGATCCTCGGTACATCCCTGCACCAAGAGGATGCCGATGCGACGAGCGATAGCCCGCGCCTCAGGGTCGTTGCGACACAACCAAATGCCAAAATAAGGTTAAAGGTAATAATTGTTTGGCCAAAGATTCCCGAACCGCTAATCTATGATAAACTAGAGACAGAGTGAAATATCGCATGCGATACAGAATTAAATATACGGTAATTATTACGGAATACGGAAAAGCCAGCGGGCTGATAATAATTTTCAGTAGCGCAATAGTTTTCAAATAAAATAATATAATAGGTCAAATGCAAGTCGGATTCGCATACTAAGGGTTCCGTACCAAAGAATGCCGAAAAAACACGTTTCTAGTAGGGGAGCCCCATTTAATTTTTAATTTAATTTTTATTTTTTGTTATTGTAGCGACAACAGAAATCAGAAATACATATTCTCCGAAAATTTCAACTGTCTACCTACGGATAATCAGATACAGCCGCTGACAGACAGACACCTGTTGGCACCCTAGGTACGGAATCTTAATAAAATTAAAAAAATAATGAAACTTTTTTATTACATTATACCTTAAATAAGCATAGCGGGTCACTCTCTTTTCCGTTTCTTATTATATCTTTCTTCAACTCTCTGCAATGTTTCTTTTCTCAATAGTTAGTTTATGTATGTACGAGTATTTGAATGAAATCTTTCCTATGTATTTCCTAAGTTTATTATTTTCGATGTTAAATACATAATGGGTACCCAGGTCTATATACATTAGGTATCTACATGTCTATTAAAACCTAAACCTAAACTGTATCTATGGCTTTATATTGGTATAAATGTCCCGAACTCATTGATTAATGCAGGAATGTGCGATGATATGATAATTGCTATTGTCGACATCGCGAGAACAATACTCGACTGTTTGGATGTTTTGATATCAATGTAGGTATGTAGGTACTTTAATAAAATGATCATAAAAACTCTTATCTGAATCTGAATATACAAAAGAAAAAGGTGACTGAGTGAACGACTCTTTGACTGACTGCCTGATCTTTAAACGCACAGCTCAAATCACTGGATGGATCGGCCAGTTTGCATACAGATAGCTATTATGACGTAGGCATACGCTAAGAAGGGGATAAAATAAGGGCTTTAAAAATTGAACTTAATGTGTGCAAAGCCCCAGGCAAAAAGCAAGTTTTTCTATAAACCAGTAATTAATGTACCAGAAATGTGTGTACGAATTTTGGAATTTTCTTTTTAAATTAATTAGCTTTTAGCTGCTACTTCGCCCGCGTGGAATCGAATTTTTTTGAAAATCAAATTCATTAAAGGCCCTCACCACCTGTTGTGCCAGATCTTTTTTCCACGTTCCTACTACGAAACTGTGGAACCAACTTTCTGGGACGGTACTCCCACTAAATTAAAACATGGGGTTATTCAAGGGGCGGACCAACAAATTCCTGAAAAGCCGGCTACGTTTTGGTGGGGCCTCAGGTACTACAAGTGTTCATGGACGGCGGCTATCACTCAACATCAGATGACCCGCCTGCTCGTTTGCTCGCTAAAAATAAATATAAATAAGCTAGGAGCCGCGTTGAAAACATTGCCATTGCTTTGAGTCTGTCCAGACCTTAAGAGTTCGACATCAGGTCAACGGGTCGGACCTCTGTTCCTGCGGGAAAGGTCAGTGGATTGCATAAAGACCCATTCCAGTCCAATTCATGTGAAATCTTAAATTAAATAAAGTTTGGTTATGAAATCATTGATTTTGCCTGGTGGGAGGCTTTGGCCGTGGCTAGTTACCGCCCTAACGTCAAAGACGTGCCGCCAAACGATTAAGCGTTCCGGCACGAGGACGTGTAGAAACCAAATAGGGATATGGGTTGAATTTACACTGCCATACTCCTTCCAAGTTAGTCCGCTACCATCTTAGACTACATCGTCATTTACCATCAGGTGAGATCGCAGTAAAGGACTATAGTGTCATTGAATAAAAAAATTAAAAAAAATTAAATAAAGAGGTTGCTGCGCCATTTGCAATATAATTAGTTCCAGAGACACTCATAAATATGTATGTTTACAGAGCCAAGATGGCGTCAATCAAATCCAAAATGGCGTCAATCAAGTAGGTCTAAAAAAGAAATCAAAGCAGCAAGTCCAGTGTTGATCATAGATTAAATATAAAGGTCAGTGACTCGGGCGCATCGCACGCCGCTCGCCGCACTGGGTCACTGAGCCAGACCGCTTCCTACGGGAAAGGTCATACGCGTGCATGCAACTCCATACTGCTTTAATTCTCTTGCACTATTTATAGTCTTGAAGGGCTGACAGTCTAGTGGTAAAACTGAGATCTCCTATTCGGATAGGTGAGGAGTTCAATCCCGGGCATACTGACTGACTCTGATAAATATCACATCTTCAACTCATATCATTCTTTTAAATTTTGTAAGTTTATGAATTAGTTTTGTTTATAGGCTCTCGTCGTTCATCTCTTGTAATCAATTGTTCTCACACCTAGGGCATCTGGAAGAAATCCACATTTTGTAGCGATAAGATGTCCTTGTACACGTCCTTTCTATACTTATTTAAGTTAAGTTTTTAAGGTTATAATGTACAGAATAAATAAATGGACTCAGCTCTTTAAAAGAGAATAAAAAAAACGGTGAAGGAACACGTCGTGAGAAAATCTGCACGCTTGAGAGTTCTCCATAATGTTCTCTATAAGGTGCATAAAATGTGTGTGGACTAGGTATAGCCCATAACACTGCTCTGAGAGATCTACGTTCAGTAGTAGGCCAATTATAGGTTGCTGATATAGAGTACGATTCCAACTCTTCTCCTTCTCTCACTCTCACAATTACGCATACAAAACTTCATGTTAGACTTGACTTTTCCCCCCTCCAAACAAGCTTAAAGCTAGAGCTTTTGTATCAGGAAAGAGCGGGCCAGATTCGGCCTGCTAAGCTTCTGGAGAGAGCTGGGATGTTTGGAGTAAAGAGCTTTGGAAGGATTGGTGCATCACACACTACAGACTATGACTAGTTTACGTGTAGAAACCAGCCCAGCAAGAAGAAAGAAAGAAAAGCAGGCCAGATTACCTTATCCAACGAAAAACATACCATTTGCCTAAACCTAAAAGTTTGCCTAAAAAGTCAAGCGGTCGTCACAAACATATCTCAATAAACCCCTATTTTATTGTATTCAATAAAAGGTTTCATTACCTAGTTACCTTCTCTGTTTGTAGTGATTACCGCATAAAACACATCCTTGTCGAAAACCAATTTGTTTTACCTCGTTTCGCGATAAACCTTAGATATGCACTTCGGAAAGCTTTCGTTGCCTGTCCGTGTTACTAAAACCTTTAATCCGACTTCCCTATCATACACACACTTCTCTATCCGCAAAAGGATAAAGTCGAAATTTCCTCGCTTGATTGGGGAAAGAAATTTGTAGAGTTACCGGCCAGCAGTCCTCTTGCTGTCCGCTCGTTCATTGAGCTCTTCCCATGACATTATCCACGGGACCAATTTACACCAGACTTATTATCATCAGCCGTACACACGAAATTACACTTTATTAAAATGGCAGAAGGTGCAATTTAGTTTGTGTCCGACATTTAGATAGGATGTTTGCTAACGATTGCCGAAATGGCGCATCTAAGGCACCGATGGCCCCAAAGATGGACCTCGCGTTTTATTTCCACCAAGGAAGACACGACTTTAGTACGATGCATGCAGAAAATATGGCCCTAAGTCCGCACAACCGTATTTCACCGGGGTCAGCCGGGGTTACCCGCGCGGACATTATTAAACTGTTACTCTTCTTGAGTCGTGAAACGTGACTTATGCAGATGTTTAAGTAGTGGTTTGACTGATAGTTTCACGTGTATGCAGTGGTCTCACTCGTGTCGTTCTCATGTGAATCTTCCTCGCACGATTCTGTGTGGAAATTAGTTGGAAAGTCTCGGCTATGACCGTATTCAGCGTTTAGAATAGACGGGCAATCATAAACACCAAGCGGATCGCGGATAGTTTCCCCAACACCGTATTGCGTAAGTTTGTTCTGTTGTACACCGATACTGAATAGCTTTAACGAATACTATCCTAGTTCCTACGTAATATATAAATTCGCAGTTTTTTTCTTTGTTTATTCATTGTTAGTAGAAACTATAAATACCTACTTATAATTCCAAAATCCAGAACAAAAACATATGGTGCGAAAACTGTACAATTTGAAGGAACATTACTATATCATATTCTGCCTCAAGAGATTGTTACTGATGAGTCATTTGTAACTTAAAAAAAAAAACAGAATGCATTTTTAAAATACTTGTGTCTAGGAATTAGTCTTTTTATTATTAGGATACACCATAATATAATACTTTCCGACCTATCACTTTCACCAACTTGTTATTGAGATGTTATACAGCCACCAAAAAGCGACTCGAGTCTCACAAACGAATTACCTAACAGCGTAGAGATGCATGTTTTCCTAGACAGCGCAAAAACGGACGGAGCTGTAGGCTTACGGAATGCAATTAATCGTTTTTGCCCCTAAGTCAGGAAGCTAAGTGTAACTGTAAAAGGCGAAATGTGGGAAAATCGGCAGGAACAATAGGAGAGATGGTAGGTTTTTTCGGTTGGAAGAGCGCTCGTCGAAGGCAATTATATACCTACTCGCAGCTCATATGCGATATGAAATGGCCCGGTGTTACCATGCACCGGCGATACAATGTTAGTTAATCAAAGATTAAAACAGTGTATGGTTTAATTTATCGATTATTTTTCTTTTTATTGGCATCTATTTTCAATAATTTTTGCTAGTATATTTGAAGAGTTTTAACGCAAAGATTTACAAATTCGATTCACTATTTATTCAGTCAAAGAAAATAATAATGTTATCTCTGTATTTAGAGCTAGTATGGCTGATAGACAGAGGCACAACCTAAACCGAAACCGAACCTAAGAGTGTAAAGGTGGTTGTAAAAGATGAATTTGTCTGTTTTTGAGGTTAAATTTTGAGTCTTTTTACTTATGTGATACCTATGCATACTTCAATTCAATTCATGGACCGTAATCACGACGAGACATTAGCAATTATCGTGGTACATACCCGTTTAGCAATTTTAATATAATTATTTATTCATCGTATAAAAAGTACAGCCTATAACCTAGAACCTAGGTGGGAGCGGTCAGGCGCGAACAAGCTCTCGCTCACACCTATACAGATACGACACGCACACATCCATGAGCCACGCGCCGTCTTGAGTTGAAAGAGCTATAACTAACGTTAACCGGCAGTTACCAACAACGGTTGCACCGGTCGCCCCCATAAGTTTTTCACGAGGAAAAGCGCAAACAATGCCCCCAACAAGAAGATGTGAGACCTACCCACCGCGGACCGGACAGTTATTGTACGACTATGATCGCACCATTGTGGTGATCGCGCTGATAATGAGGCCTTCCTCATTCCACGTCGGTTAATTGTGAACTGAAATAATGGCGATTAGTTTCCTTTGTTTCGACCTTCGCAGGAAAAGGACGTGGGACAGCATTTGAAACTGTACTTTTGTTGTTGAACAGTTCTTAGGTATCATAATATAAGAATATTATGATAAAAAAATATGTAATAACAATTACATATTATTTTATTTTTAAAAGTCTATAAATATTCTATTTTATTATCACTTTTAGTCTATGACGAAATTTTTTTTGAACTCTAGGATAAGGCATGCGTTGAAGTCTTTTCCAAGAAGCTTTTCTTAAGACGTTGGAATATATTCAGTTGTAAACAAAGATTGTAACCTACACAATAGTAAATCTGTTAGAAAATAATCCTTCCTAATATTTAAAATACGAAAGTGTGTTTGTTTGTCTTTCAATCATGCTGCGAAAGAGCTACGGATCGACGTGATTTTTTGGATGGGTATAGTTGAGGATCTAGAGATTGACAAAGGCTACTTTTTATCCCGGAATATCAAAGAGCTCCCGATGGCTTTTAAAAATAAGTTGCGGGCATCAGCTAGTCAAGAAATATAATAGGTGCTATTTTATAATTATTATTAAAAAGTATCACTTATGCTTATGAAACTAACCAAAAAAGAACCCCTATAAGCCGTTTTAATTTTTGGATTCTCAGTCGTAATATCTAAATGTTCGCTTAAACATACCTACTCACTCTAGGTATAAGTTATTCTATGTAAAAGTTATTCTAGTTAGAGATTAACATAGGTATAGTTTAGTATATTTATTAGCTATAGTTATAGTTTACCAATAGGTAACTTAAACTTCCTAGAAAGTCCTATTAGATCGAGATTACAAACCGATTTACATTCAATAAGCATTGAACATCAAAAGTAAAAGACGTGAGAACATCTTTTAAATCGGAAAAACCTCTTTAATTGGTGTCCATCGACCTGTGAATTTATGTTAAAGCACCTTAATGCTTGCCAATTGATTTGTTAGCGTTTGCAAATGTAAGCCAATTTATACGAAATACCGATGCAGCTTGTATTGCTTACATTAGGATAAAGACCATACTAAGTTATGTTGTAAGAGTCAATTAATGTAATAGCCTTGTGGTTAAAACTTCGGCCTTCACTTCGGGAGGGTCCGGGATTTGAATCCCAAGCCTGCATCTACAGCGCTTTTAGATTTTTGTGCGTTTTACAACTTTTCACTATCAAAGTCGGCCAAAAATCAACATCGGTTCATTAGATAGATGCATTTTTGCATTCAGAAGATGGATATTATGGACACTATGTTTTGATATAATTAGCACATACAAGGAAATAATAATATTCGGTATACAATTTAAGGATTACTTCATTTTCTATTGCAAAACTTTTGAAACAAAGTAAGATTAGTCTCAAGGTATTTTAGACTTTATTATGTATTCATTATGGTTGATAAAGTGGGTGATGTTCATGAGTCGTGTTTCGGGTTGCCATGGCGACCGGGAGCGAAATGTCTGAGGTGCAATAGTTTAATCTGGGTTCGGGCACGACCACACGAACTTGCCGCCCGGTGAGACCTTGTGGGACGAGTTGCACTGTTACTAGTTAACATCTTAATCATCCATCTTTTTGCTAAACATAAGATTAACGCGTGTAAAGGTGGTGCAATTCTTTATTTTACTTTTATTTTTTATGTACATATAAGGAATTACAAGACAATATAATTATATTAGAAGAAGTAGACATAGGTGAAGCTTATCTCTAAAAAAAACTTCTAGCTTCCCTTGAAAGTGAACAAGGTGAAATTATAGAGTTGATAGAATTCTACGCATTACTAACTGCATGTCAATTGATGACCTTTGTTTGGAAAAATTAAAAACATTGAAGGTAAATATACGTATTTACAATGTTATCTATAAATTAATACTTAACTAATTAATATTTCACAAAATAAACGCGGCAATTCTCGATATTTTGTCTGGTACTCAGTTAAGTACGTACCTATAATGATTAAAACTCCTGTATTTATGTTGCACATTACTTGCCTAGAAGTAGATTCAGACATAATTTCCAGGTCCACTACTACAACTCCTAAAAATATTTAATTCTAAGTGAATTTTGAGTAGGTTATATTTTCAAAGTATTTTTCTTTCAAAGTTTTTGGATACAAATAAACATTTAATTGAAAAACAAATGAATACGATGATCCCGCAGAATTATAAAACTAATCAGCCGGTAATTATCTCTTTCCTCATTCACAAACAATGTACTACTAAGAAAAGAATAGAATAGAATAATTTTTTATTCAAATAAACTTTTACAAAGTGCTTTCGAATCGTCAAATGAATCTACCACTGGTTCGGAATGCCGTTTAAAGAACACTAAAATAACTTTTTTCTAAGTAGTATTGTTTATGTTTTAGGCCAAGTGTTAGTTTTAATTAACTTTGGTTTAATCAGCTGCGGTGCAATTCGTCCAGAACTTAGCGGTCGTGTCATCCGTGGATGGCGCAAACGGACGTCTAAATATCAGCGCATCACTTACCTAATGACTACAACAAATGGTTAGGACACCTACAAGTAACAACAGAATATTGTGACAGTATTAATAAAGCTATTGTTACTATAAACTTAGTAGAAAATAGCTATCGTCTACGTATTCACCGTGGGTTATCCGGATTTGATGTCGCCTATATAACCGATTAGGGATATAAGCTGTTAACGACCGACATACCTAGTTATCTAATTCAAAATCTACAGCTGAAAAGTCTAAAATTTAATCCAGAATAAATATAATGCAGTTTGTCTTGTGGGAGACTTTGGCCGTAGTTAGTTAGCACCCTACCGTCAAAGACGTGCCGCCAAGCGATTTAGCATTCCGGTACGATGGCGTGTAGAAACAGATTAGGAGTATTGGTTGAATTTATACTGCCATACCCCTTCCAAGTTAGTCCGCTGCCCTCTTATACTACATCGTTACTTACCATCAGGTGAGATCGCAGTCAAACACTTTCTTCTCATCATTCATTGAATAAACACTGCGCTTTCCGGTACGAGACATCTCCAGCATCTTGGGACCTCAACGACCATCAGCTCTTAGAACTATATGCCCTCTCCATTTCGGCTTTGTAACTCGCTGACTTCGATCACAGAAAAATAAGCTCGCTGAGATATGTCGGTAACTTTGGATCTCCTACGGACCCCCACAATTCTCATTTTATTTCACCTAGCATAGTTCTCTCAATCGTTTACTTATCAAATCGTTTGGGCTCTTCGTTATCAACCAATCAGGAAATACTTGAAGAGCTATGCATATAAAATAATGCAGTATAACATGATGTTTTCATTATAATATTACGATAATAGTTGATGCAGTGTTCGCCTGTGGCATTGTCACGTTGTCTCAGATACGGGTTGACAACGTGAAAGTCTGTCTGTCTGGGAGACGTGGTAACAAGTTAATGATGTCTTCCAACTCGCAACTAACTGGAGTCGTATCTATTGTATTTATATCAATTTATTCAGGTCTGAGAGTGAAGCTACCCGGTGCATCCAATGAGCCAGTTACATTGCCATTAGGTCTCTCGTCTTCTTTTTAGTAGGAACAGTCAAAGCAGTGGCCCAAAATAGCAGGAGATCAATAAATAACTCCCTAAATGTTCCACAGATGAATGTGTAGGATGCAATCATGACAGCGATGATAGCCGAGTGTTAAGAGTATGAGCTCCTTTTCGTAAAGCCCAAGGTTCGAATGCCAGGTCCGCACTTCTAACTTCTCGGAGTTATGAGCTTTCAAACTTTAGCGATGCAGGAAAACAGGGTGAGGAGACCTGCATGCCTGTGAGTTCTCCAAAATGTTCTCAAAGGTAAAAGAAGCCGCCGATCCGCACTTGGCTGGCGTAGTGGACTATGGTCTAAACCCTTCCTGCCTGCCTGAATCCAGTGACTCCATGCGACTCGTTTGATGACGTCGTTCCACCTAGGGAGACGTGTACCAACATTGCACTTCCCGTTGGTGGTAGGAAGTCACCACTCCAGCATCTTGGGACCCCAACGAGTAGAGAAAATGGAAATGAAAATGAAGAAAAATGGACAAAAGTGGCCTATAAGCCACTTTTATTCCAGAAAAACAGAGTTCCATTTCGCCCAGTTGTGGCGCGATTAAAGATCAAACAAACAAACAAATTCGCTCTCGCATTAAAATATTAAGTACGGATGTCCACAGTTTAGCCGAATCTAATGACACCTCATAAAAATAGGCCAAATCATCCAGACTTGAGACGTGTAAACATGTTGGGCGCGGTACAATGGCGGCCCATTTGCCAAGATGCGCCCACGCAACTGAATCTATTAACTAGAGATTGACTTGTAAGTGTGGGCTGCTCTTGTAATTGCCTTTGTGTTCTAACAGATGTGTCTGTAACGGAAGTTTCGGCCATTCATACGTAAAGTGGTTCAGGTTGGTTGGTGGTAACTGGTGAGCGCAAATACTATTCAAGACGTGACCAGAACGCCCACGGCGTGTTGAAACCAGACCGATTTGCTTGTTTACACTCGTACTCGTAGGTACCCTCACTAGTTAATCTAAATCTCGTGATAAATAAAACTTGGATATTATAAAATATAGCCTCAAGGTCAAAGGTGTGGACTGAAAACTGAAAGGTTGCAATTTCGATCTGTACACTATTGTCGTGCCCACTCCTAATACAAGTTTTCCGCTATTTGGAGGGGAGAAGAGAATATAAGTCAACTTCAGCTTGGGTAATATTCTATAAAAATAATAAAAAAATCAACTAATGGAGCTCAAGATCGAATGACTGTCACTGAAGCAGAAGGTAAGTTTTTTTTAAAACTGGCAATTTAGTTAGAAAACTGTGTGATGTAGTCACTGCTTGCCATCAGTGATTTTCAGACGTCTTTGTAATTAAATAAGTATTAAGTAAGTTAAATTAAGTATTAATTTACCAATTAGACTAACTGTTAAAACTTAATATGTATGTATCGATGGTGTTGACATGCTAGGTGTTAAAACGCCAAAACAAAAATAGAATGTAAAAGAAAAAATAATTAACGACAAAGCTAAGTAAACTAAGCTGAGCTGACTATTAATTTTTTTTAATTATGATATAGTTTTGTCCGCGAGTCGTTCAAAGTATCTGCTGTAAAATAAGTCAAAGAAAACATTCTAGTACGCATTTAAATACGCAAGAGAGAGATTTAATCTGCATGAACTTTAGCGTTATAATTGAGAGTATTTTATTTATTGAACGAGCGAAGCGAGTTCTCTGAGTCAACTAATGCGCTTGCCTACTAGACAGAGAAGTGTGTACGTCCAAATGTCTGTCAGAGCCCTATAACTTCAGAATTACTGAATATTAGAACGTGAAACTTGGTTGAAAATTCAGTTATATCCTGTACTTGAACAACAAATACTAAAATTAGATAAATGTTATAAAGAAACGAATTTATTTAATTTTAAATGCTAATAGCTTCACAATAATGCTAATAGATGGCGCTGTGTCAGTAAAACAGTTTTATGACAACTATTATTTTTTTTATTGCGTCTAATGTTAAAAGTTAATTATTACAATAAATAATTAAAACTTTTGGGAATTATGGGATATCGCGAGGTCTCAGTTCGGGGCGAACCACTAGTTTATTTATAACTCTAAAATTGCTCTCCCATGCATTTCATCGACGATCATGGATTGTGTAAGCTAAAGGATAGTTTGATAGTTTACCTTTATGGAGCTGTTAATACCACCTTTATTGGGCCATTAACATAACATTAAAATGCATTCTAAATTATCTATGGTTTCGTCTAGTGGGAGAACGCTGTGGTTAGTTAATATCCTATCATAATATCAGCAATATTGTGAAGTGTTAAACAATTTTAAATTCCTTAACAAACCGGCGTAAAAACCGAATGAATTTAATAATATCTGCCATATCCTTTCGAAGTACGTACGATCGTAGTCAAGGTCTAACTTATGAAGAATAAAAACTGTGAATCGCTTAAGTTTCACGCAAGCATAGTATCTAATTTATCCATCGACGGCGATTCTATTCGAGTTGTTCTGAAGAAATAGCATCTGACTAAACAGAGTTTATATCACCCCCTGGGTAGAGCGATGTTATTGAGAAAGTAGCAGGCATTCATTGAATGCTAAAAGCTGAGAATAATCGACGCTCCAAAAAAGGCCGTACTCGTATGTTCAAACAGAAGATGCTGATGATATAATTAAATTATTATATTTTATCTAATGATATTTATTTTCGCAATCGCAGGTTGCAGTAGAGCGGGATGGAAGAGGTCTTTATCCGAAGATCTAGGTACCCAAATGATAAATAGAAAAAAATAATAATAATCTATTGTACAAATTGACATTGGAAATTCTTAATATTACGTTATAATATAGTTTTTTAAAATAATTTTAATAATATGACATAAAATATACTATGATATGATTGACTAAATAATGTAATTGACTATTTAATTAGAGAATAATGGCCATTTATTTCTTTTCGCACAGTCGCACCAAAATAGAACAAAACACACCCAAACAACTCTACATCTATAATATGATTATATTCGTGACTAAAGCCGACCAACTCAGCGGCCAATGTGCAGCTCGCAGTATGAAGATAGCAATGGCAGTATTAATTCATTGCAGGCGGCTGCGCTACACGCCGTAGGTCATTATCTCCGTTCCCCGCTGCGGAATCCTAACACCCTGTAGCTGGTTCGCACGGGGTATTGATTTAAAGATGTGTTAATTAAGAGCAATGGCCAACTAGATACATATTTCGCATGGGCAAATGATAAATGGATCTTTCTGAACATGTCTGTATAAGTATTTTGCTACTAATATTTAATTACAAATCAAATACAATAATAAAAGCGACTTTTATCTAATCTATTGCGTATTAATATATGTCAAAATTATTGACAGTTTGTGACAGTGACAGTTATCAGCTGTGGGGCTGTCTAAAAATGATTGCATCAGTGTAACGAACGCAATGGCCTCTGATTGGCTGAATTTATGGCGTTCTTGCTGCATCAATGCATTTTGACCAATAGCGGGAGGGTACCAGCCTACCAGCCAATCAGAGACTATTGCGATCGTTACACTGATGCAATCATTTTTAGAGAATCGACACGCAGTATGACGATAGCAATCACTTCTGATTGGCTTAATTCATGGCTTTCTTGTTGCATCAATGCATTTAATAACTAAAAGCGCTTCAGATTTACACGGACTTATTTGATGCAAAAACTAATAGTTGTCTACATTGATTGGTTAATAGTTAATTAAACATACCTATATTGTTAATGGGTATGGCTAGTGGCTTGAACGCGCCAACTTATTATTGTTAAAAATAGTAATAATATTATATAGGTTTATACTTAATAAGTATTTTAAGTATGTACCTACCTAAATATAAATTCGCATTACCTCCGCCATTTGATAATAATTTTATCGGGTTAATATTTCCGCAATCATGTTAACAGTTGGATAACTGCTTTATCTAATAGCTAAGAAAATAAATGGGCCGTTGAAAAATAATTAGTAACATTAACAAAACCTTCGAGTCCAGTCGGATCTAATCTCGCAAGCACTGAGCAGCGGCCGACGCATCACGACTCCGTGTTTTCCGAGATGAGATTACGCCTAATGTTCTATATTAATTTAAGACGGACATAAAAGCATAAAGCTTCACTGTACAAGGCCTTAGTGAATATCATTCTAAAGCTCTGACCACAATTTAAGACTTGGATATGAGATTCATCGTTGAATAAACACGAAGATTATACAAAGCAAGTAAGTACCTACCTGAGTATTAGCTTTAGTTCAAGTCCTTACTTTCACGGAATAAACCCAGAATGTTAAGCTTGTGCGAGGATTTACCTACTAAGTTCAACAAGTAGACTATAGAGACTTCATGAGAGAGTTAATCTAAATTGGGTGATGAATACTACTAACGGATTTTATTCTTCTGTATATCAATTATGTATTATTTATTGTTTACTGAATGATTCCACCCGAATGGGTGCAAGATATTTACAAACTCCGATCTATGAAAAATTCAAAAATCCAAAATTCAAAATTATTTATTCCATGTAGGCACCTGCAACTCTTATGACACGTTGAGTCTCTACTACCGGTTTAGAATGCAGATTCTGCTGAGAAAATCCAGCGAGTAACTCAGCAGTTGTTCTTGAATTATTACAACGTAATTACAGTCTATTTTTCTTTAAATTGTCATTCGAGTAAACAATAATGGCCGAGTGATAACCAAAGACAATTTTTAGGGTTGGGATGTTATCGCATGAACGATTGAACGATGGGAAAACATACAACTGAATTATTTTTATCATTTAATTGCGATGGTCATGGATGTATATCGTTACTGGTTACTACAGTCAATTTTTAAGTGTGTAAAAGATGTCGTCTAGATTTCCAAAATGAATGAAGAAAACAAAAAAAAAATAGATTAAGATTATATATATATTTTTTAAATCATTAAAACATCTTAAATTATTCAAGTTAACTTTTTCAATAATTGTCTGCTGGTGATTAACTTTTTAATAACTTTATATTCATTTAATTTACTGATTCAGTGTTTTATTCATTTCTAAAGTTACCCACCTCTACCGACTACCGATCATTCAATCCATTTTATATCATTCATTCGCCTTTGCCCATCTCAACGATTCATAGACAATCTAGGGTTTCGAATTGTCACATTCTCGTAATTTGTGCAAATAAGTTGTGATATTATTTTGTTTTTGAGAAAATAAATGTGTTAAAATGGTAAACTAAGAGCATTTTGCGGTGATAGTCGTAACGTGTGTTTTTAATGAACAGATCTAGACAGTCATATCTAATTCAAAATGTGTAAGTGATGTGTAATTATGTGATTCTCGTAACAAGAGGTGTTTGTTTACTCGAATGACAATTTAAAGAAAAATAGACTGTACGCTATCCTATGGGTAGCTAAATGCCAAGCCGATTTATTCCATGCAACTTTGTCATTAAGAAAGTCACTTATTATGTTTAGACATAATATTAATTCAATAAAAATGTTCCTGAGTGCGATACTTGTGATGAACTCGTATAAAGATCATCGCTCACTTATAAACTCGGCATCCAACCATCAATGCGTCGGCGTCGCCTCGTGCAGTTGAGGTTTTACTGAGAGATTCAGATTATATTATATGCACTTACTTATCAACTCCACAACCTCAGTTCGCTGGCAAGCTGTCAATACGTGGATGACGAATGAACAACTCAGTGACCACCTGCTGCTTGCCCGCTAGCCGTGCGTTACGTTACCAATGCGCAGGTCCTAAGTGCCGCTAGTGAGATTTTCATTCGATCAGTTTTTTGACTCAATGGTGGATGATGCGTTGGCTATGTGTTAATCACACGGCGTCCACTCGCCAGCTGTGTGACACCCGTCTATGTAACACCGAGTGGACGCCGATTGAAGAGGCCTTACTGGTCGAGTACTGAGTTGATAAATGAGCGACAACCTCAAGTTATCTTTCCAGTCAACGCAGCGAGAGAAGAGATTCGGAAGTGCACGTCTGAGTCGTCCATGAGAACCGATGGTATCTGTGCGCACGTCACAGATCCACACGATTGTGTACGGAACGTAATCATATTTTTTACACAGCTCCACATGAACGTCTAACGTTCCGTTTTCCTTATAATTTTTTAACCTTACATGTAGCTGTCTTTGCTTCTTATATAAGCACGAACTGCTTGGAGGTGTTTATACTATTACTTCTACATGAGGAGCTAAAATTTAATTGACTTTGTAAACAAGAGGACTGAATTAAAATTATCCGGGACGACAGAATTGAAACGAGACAAAATGTCAGTATATTTGTGTCTCCTTTTAACTCTGTCCCAAGTCCAAGTCAAATCAAAGCAAAACTCAGTAAGTATATAATATTAAAGCAGACTGATTTAACCGCTGTCAAATTTTATTGTTGCCCGGAGGCATAAAATTTTAAACAATTAAAAATAATATGGAATAACTAATTATGTTACCTTAAAGTATATTAAATAAAGTATAAAAATGTGTCTTATATGTATAGATGTTATTTTCGACTACTTCATTTGTATAGAGGTGTGTTGTTTTCGACTTCCTGTACAGTGAATATTTCGTTGAACTAACAAATGAGTCGAGATTGTGCTAAATTACTTACTGAGCATACAAAGTAGTTTTATCTGACGCTAAGTTCTCTCGAAATATCGCTAAAAACCTGCAACAGTTCCATCTTGGTACAATCGAGTCAAAAACTCAATCCAAAAAACGTGGGTTTTTAAATATTTTTTTACGTTCCTTTAATTCCTTTATTTCTTTTAAATTAAATTTTAAACGTCAACTTTTTTACTAAAAAGCAGATATTAATATTTATTAAAATAAAGTAAAATTATATTGTCAAAAAATTATTGAAGATTGGCTATAGGTCATACGAAAAGAGAAATTAAACATAAATTTTATTGAACAATTAGTTAAGTATTCAAACATAGGTAGTAAACAAAGAAAATCTCTCTAGAAATTAAATACAACATTTATACCTAATTGACCTACACCTGGAAACACCTGATTCTAATCTTCAGTAATGTAGGGAGTAAATTAATCTGATCTACAGTGCTATTCGATTATCTTAACGAGTCGGATGAGCAAGGGGTCAGGCGGAAGGCAATTTGTTGAATCAGTATCCAGTCAATTTGTTTATGAACTTATTATTTTTTAACCAGTATAAATATAAAATTGTACATACACACACGCATGCACACATACACTCACACTAACTTTTATGTACTTAAAAGGATGTCCCAGCGATGGATTAATGTTTTGGAAAACTTTTTATTAATAAATCATTTTTTATTTTGTTTTTTATAAATTACTAGAGTTTATAAACACGTAACTTCGTTCGCGTGGAGTTAGGTTTTTAAAATCCGCAAGAATTCCTTGTTTCCCTGAGATAAAAACCTGTGTCACTATACCTAGAGTGACATAGATTTCCATTCAATACGGCAAGTACAGACGGTACACTAAAATCAGTAGCATATAAACGTTTATTTATTCATTCATTTATTTTTTCAATGGTTTCTTTACTGGAGTCTGTGTTTTTAATTTTAAGTGTTTTGTTTAGGTATTGTTTGGGCCTAAATAAATTAAATAAATTAATTTAATGTATTAATAACGTGGTCTTATAACTGGAAGGTCTCGGGTTCGATTCCCGGCGGAGGCAATTTGAGAATTTATAATTTCTGAATTGTCTCCGGTCTGGTCTGCTGGGAAGCTTTGAGCGTGGCTAGTTAGCACCCTACCGGTAAAGACGTGCCGCCAAGCGATTTAGGGTTCAGGTACGATGGCGTATAGAAACAGACAAGGGGTATGAGTTGAATGTACACTGCCATATGCCTTCCAATTTAGCTCGCTACCATCTTAGACTGCATCGTTACTTACGATCAGGTGAGGTTGCAGTAAAGGACTATCTTGTCGTATTGGATAGAATCAGGCTATAGAGTTATTTTCTGTTGGCGGATTATGGCAAAATAACCTTTTCTTGCTGAATATCTTGTCATCGAATAAAAAAAATACGTGTCCCGCTTTTCGGCGCGAGCGTCCCGCTGAGAGTTGAGACAGCGATGACCATCAGCGGGACCATCGCCGACCCCGCGACGGTCATTTATAAACACGGCCATGGGAACTCGGAGATACGCTATCGCACGTACTGCCTGATTAGAACGGGAACGTTTTTGCCCGCAATTAAGATACACGTGAACTTTTTCATCAGTTTACAAACAAATAAGTAATTATTTTGAATAGGAAGCCTGATTTACTTACAAATTACTTAGTGCTTAGTGCTTAGTGCTTACTGCTTAGTATTTATTTAGTTAGCTAAATATGGCTCTTAACTTTCTCTACAAATGTATCTACTAATGGTCGACCTATATGTGCTTTTTTATATACTTTTAGCGAGCAAACAAGCAGGCATGTCACCTAATGTTAAGTGATAACCGCCGCCCATGAACACTTGTAGTACCTGAGGCACCACCAATGCGTTGCCGGCTTTTTAGGAATTTGCTGGTCCGCCCCTTGAATAACCTCATGTTGTAGGTAGTTTAGTGGGAACACCGTCGCAGGAAGTTGGTTTCACAGTTTCAAAGTACGTGGAAAGAAAGTTCGGCACATTGGATGGTCGAAGTGCTCCAAGCACCCAGGTGATGAGGGTGAAATTGTATTCGGTGGCGAGCGGTGCGGTTGCAGAAGAAAGACGTTGGAATAAGGTTAAAAAGCTCTTCAGAACACTCCCCTTACTTCTTGGAGTACTTTATAAGTGCTGAAAAGCTTGCTTAGTCCCCGCATCAAGCTCAGAAGATAATATCTTCAAATCTTCTACTTAGGTACGTATTGCTCAGTTTCGACTTTCGTGGTGCATTGAATATTCACGATAATCCAGAGATTGAAAACGCATTAATTCTGATAATTACGATACGCTTCCACAAAACGATGCAAGCCTTGACCTTGGTTCCAAATTGACATAATTATTACCCACACACACGCGACCTTTGGCCCTAAACACTGCATACAATATTTAATTTAGGTACCGTTATCTACCAATAAACCTAAACCTTAACCATTGATATAAGTAATAATACAGATACACATCACACAATTTTCGCCCGACTAAGGAAAGGCTACTATGTTTGTTTGCATGTCCTTCATCAGTCTATCTCCTACATAACCTACTTACCTCCATCAGCACATAGTGTTTCACTTCTGAGTAGATTTAAAAAATATTAGTATCAGCCTAATTTTTTAACGTCATACTGATTAATGATAAAACGAAAAGAAATAGCGCTAACGTAATTTTTTTAATAATATGATAATTATATCACATTAGTGAACTTTTACGTTTTCTTAAAACATACAATTAAGTTTGTATTTAATAACTATGTAGGTAGGTAGGATACATATAATACGTGCAGAGATCTTACTTGGGAAAAATATTAAGCTATATTGCATGGCTTCTATCGCGGGCCAGCGTGGAGACCGAATCCAGAAATTCCGTAACGAAAATAACTTGACACGGGACTCCTCTACGGTGAGCCGCTAGATGGCGCATTTTTTATCAACGCCATCTTTACAGCGGCAGTCCCCAAGTGCCACACGTCTTTTTATTATAATATTTTTATTACTTAGTTCTCTTACACTTGAAAACTTCTATATTTTCAGTACATTTTTTTAGGCAAGCTTTTCAGAGAGTGCCTACTTCTCATTATTACAATAACAAATCTCTGGTAAGCCAGACATAGGCATCATTTTATGTGACTATACTCGTACGTATCTAGACCTTTGTATATCAGTATTCACAATAATTTCATACCTAATGGTATCTAATGAACAACGAAATGGTGCGACGCTAAGGTACAGCATAATTGTTCCAAAGACTGACGCAAATCTGGGGGCAGGGGCCAAGTGCGATCCATAACTCATCCGCGAACGCAAATAATATATTCCGACTGCCACAGAGTAGGGAACTTCCTACACCAATATGTCAATATATGCAGTATATAAACTATATCTTATACGTGTCTTTTATTTGTATGTATGTGGGCTAAAAGTGTAAGAGCTGGCAGAGAGTCAGTGCATCATGCATGGTCATTTTACCTCAGGCAAGATCAGTGTTTAACCTGTTTCCTCCAATAATGCGAAATTGAAATTTCAGGTAAATTTTATACCTTGGGTTCTAGAACATCAATTTTTCTTAATATTATTAGATACTAGTTGATGCCCGCGACTTCGTCCGCGTGGATTTCTTGATTCCCACGGGAACTCTCTTATTTCCCGGGATAAAAAGTAGCCTATGTGTTATGCCATACTATAATATATCTCTTTGCCAAATTTTAGCCAAATTGGTTTAGTCATTACGGCGTGATTGAGTAACAAACATCCATCCATCCATACATCCTAACTTTCACATTTATAAAATATTAATAGGAAATAGGATATTATAGAAAATATAATCTTTAACAAATATGCTGAGTAAAAAGAATAATAATTGATGAACATTAATTTTTATCCTCATTGACGCTGTAACATAATGCCTAGGAGCTAGCACCTGGCCGCTAGCTCCTGGACTACAATGTTTAAGGTCACCTGTACCCGCACACGTCCCAAACAGACTCGATAGATCACAGGTGAGGGTTAGGTCTAAGGGGCACCACGAGACGGGGGTCAATGCTACATTGTCATGCCTATTTGTATGACAATTGTTGAGTTTTTTGTCAACCGTGTCCTTGTATCGATGACATGTGCTAGGAAAAATGCTTTTGTGTTCAGTGTTATGTCATTGTAATTACTTTTTTATACCTTAAGACCACTTATTCGGTTGTACATTATAAGTATTACCCTGCAAGTTTGTACACTTTGCTTTAAGTAGTGATATCCACCATGAAAGTGAAAAGAATATCAAGTTTTTAATGCGTGTTAATGTGTGTAATTTATTTTGAGACTGGGTACATCTGAATTCGTACCAATTTGACACTACAATCACTAAAGATTTTAGACTTGATTCGTGGTTTAATGACATAATTGTTATAAAATAATACGAGTAGGTACGTACCTAATCTGTCTTCCCGTACGTAGATACGTACGGGTAGATAGATTCTACCCATGACAGCTTCAACTTGACGTCTCGCAACACCGCAGTCTCGTCGTGACCACGGTTCATGCAATTGGATCGAAATATGGACAATCCCAACTAAAATGCTGCCATGCTGACATGTGTTAGATTATATTATGTATTGTATTTTTGAAGCTTCACTGTGGAAGCACTGTATACTTAGCTTAGTTTTATTACTTATTGTAAAATTAGTTTATTTTATTTTTTTAAAAGAGCAACTGCTGAGTTTCTCGCCGGTTCTTCTCAGCAGAATCTGCATTCCGAACCGGTGGTAGATTTGTGACTTATCATAAGTGCTACAGGGTAGCCTACATGAAATAAATAAATTTTGAATTTTGAATTTGAATTTAAAATAAATAATTACCGTGGTACGTCTACGTACTCGTATCATTTTATGAAAATTAAAAGGGTGCGTCCTGCAAGGCCATAGTGCACCATCGTGTTCTTTTATAACGTTTCTCTATTTGTCTATCAGAGATCGCTGTAAGTGATGAGACCGTCTGTGCTTCTGTAAATGTAGGAGATACCTGAGCTTACATCATTATTATTGTGAATAGAAAATATACAGACACACCTACTTTACGCATAAAGCCGGGTCATTCAACTAATCCCCTTAACATAGCTTTCAAATAACCGTATCCACAAAACCAACACGCAATCACAATAATGAACAATCTGCACAAATTAGATATAGAAGAAAGTTAGTAGGAGGTATAAAAAGCCGCAAACTAACCGCGCGCCTATAAATCTAACAGCCAATCCTCAATCCGTTTCCTTATTTCCATTTCTACACCTGTTTGTACGATCAAATTGTCTGGGCGCAAAGTGCAATGGAGAGATTGTCAAGTTCTACAATAAGCGATAAATGAAGTTTATACATCGCTTATTTTCAAATGGTACCTCTACGACTCAAGTTAAGTGACAGTGACTCTAGTCGGTTTAAGTCCATGATTCGACGACTTTTGACTTACTTGGTCGATACTATAACATTTTAAAAAACAATGCAGTTTTTAACTTTTCTAAGGTAGAAGAAATAAAGTCACCGACATAGCTCAGCGAGTCGCGAAGCAGAAGTGGAAATGGGCGGGGCACATAGTTCGAAGAGCTGATGGTCGTTGGGGTCCCAAGGTGCTGGAGTGACGACCCCGCAACATGAAGCGCGGTAGGCAGACCCTCCACTAGGTGGACCGACGACATCAAACGAGGCACAGGTAGCCTTCGGAAGTCTATGCCAGAGGCCTTCGTACAACAGTGGTTGTCTATCGGTTGATAAAGAAGTAGGTTAAGTGAGTTGAGATAATAAACAGGATAAACCTAAGTATCATGAAAGAATCGATAACTTTAGAATAGGTGAGAAAACAAAAACTGTAAAAAAATACTTAAAGAGGTACTGATATTGCTCAAGTCAGGCACGCGTACTTGAGATTGAACCCCGTAAAGGAAGCGCAAGTCTTGTAAGTACCAAACTTTCACTGCTATCGATAAAAATATGTTAAACAGGAGAAAACTTATTCCATTGACTAAATATTCCAAAGCTAGGATTGCAAAGCCATTACAGAATTATTATATTACAATAATAATAAGCGCGTTTGACCGCAACAGTTCGAATAATAATAGCGTTCACCTTGCACACAATGGAGAGAAGAAAAGCATTATGTCATCTGAGGGTCAAACGCACCATGGCTTTAACCAGACCTAGTTTAAACCGAAGTTAAATAAATGAATTGACAATGACTTATAAAACGACGGCTTTCAAATACTGAAAGGACTTTTTCTGATTTTCAAAAATTAACTTCTTCTATATATATTTCTATAGGAATATTTCCGCTTATTTTCATATATCTAGGTCCATTTGTTTAAGCTGCATGTTGTCTGTCTGCTAATCAGTGAGTCCGACAGTATAAATACAGTATAGTTTTAAAGCTTGATATCATATTATGAGATTTCTATTGATTAAATGAAACTGTGTTTACCTACCTATTTTTTTGTGTAGGTTGCTCCCTTTTAAGTTATAAGTGGAAATCGTTGGTAGGTGCGTTAGCATAAAGTCAAAAAATCTTTTTAGAAAAAATTTAATATGTTTGTATAAAGTTAAAACGTAAACGTGTGTATGCAATATTAATAGTTCATAGCTATTAGCTACTACGAGGCAGTTTTCATCGATTTTAAACTAAACGTTAACCCATGGTTTAAACATTAGGTGACAACGGTCCCCAATTTTTAAATAGTGAAATGTTTATGTATGAAGGTGTCAAAACATTCTGTTGAGCACAAATTGCCTACGGCCGGCTAAGGGCATGTATTTAAATACCAGCACAATGGCAGGGCCGCGCGCTCTGGATCAGATAGATTATTCCTCCTTAGATAGCCTTCTATGAAGATTTATAACTTACAAAATGATATCCGAGGTTTCGCCCACGTCGATAGTACCACAGACGTGGGGTTTTCATCGGTTTAAAGATATTTATTTCTCAAAAAAGAACATACTGTTCACTTAAACAGAGAATAAAGTAGGTTTACATTTTTGGTATATACACAGACGCATGCATTATATAATTCAAAAGCTATCATCTAACATAAATTATTTATCTAAACATGCATTATATAATTCAAAAGCTATCATCTAACATAAATTATTTATCTAAACATGTATAAAAGTAATAATAAATTTAATATTAGTTATTATAAGAAGCCGCTATGCAATATTATCCCTAACGTGTAATTTTAACATATTCATGATAATTTCGATTTAATATTTTGTTTCAAGTTTCCTCTGCCCGTTGATAGAAGTCAGTTAATCATCCAATTACAATAAACAAATATATTTTTTACATTTTTAGTAGAATACCTATAGAAAAGTTGTTTATTCAGATAAACTTTTACAAAGTGCTTTTGAATCAAAAGTACTTTTTTTCAAAATTTAAAAATTATTTATTTCATGTAGGCCAACGTGTTGCTCTTATAACACGTCAAGACTCTACTACCGGTTCGGAATGCTGATTCTGTAGAGAAGAGCTGCTTTTTACCGAATTCTGTTCTCAAACTCAACTATCTTTTTTTTTCTTTTTTTTTATAAACAGGAAATGCCTAACGGTTACCCCTCCGTCAGGGGAATCGGAAGGGTTATGTGGAGCTTGCACCCACTAAAACCACGGACCCTGGCAGTAGCGTGGGTTACACTTGGTGGAGTATTCACCATGCCACCGCCAAGGTCTTGACAACTAACTCAACTATCTGCCTTCGCTCCAATTAAAACGAAGTTTCCACATAAAATGTGAATACTAAATGCCGTTTAGTACAACAGGAAATAGACAATTCACCTATTAAAAACTGTATAGGATCATTGGTGGGAACGCATTAAAGTTCAAGAGTTCGCAGCGTTATTCATATTTTGATCCCCGATCAGCGATTTGGAGTGACTGTAAATCACGGGTCAGTTACAAAATGTCAGCGGCTGTAGGTACAACATTCGGAAATGTAATTCCTACACATTACGTTTAAGACGGAGAGCTGGTGGAAAGTTTTTACAAAATAAAGTACGCTGAATATTTTACAGTATAGTTCTTTTAACTCACTAGGGCGCGTGGCTCATAATTGTGTGCGTGTCGTATGTGTATAAGTGTGAGGGAGAACTTGCTTGCGCCGCCCGCTCCCACCTAGGCTCCTGACAGGCACGCACACTTACGCAATGCACCCCTTCCAAGTTAGCCCGCTACCACTTCGGCTGCATCGTCACTTACCATCAGGTGAGATCGCAGCAATTAAAGACTATAATATTGTCATCAAATAAAATAAAAAACTCTTTATTTTTTATCAACTAGGTACCTCCTCAAAACCTACCGGCTCTGAGACCATTAAGCCTGTGGAATTTATTGTTACAAATAAGTCTATTGAATTCAAATTTAGCAATTTATTCCACCGGCAGTATTGCGTAAGATAGCCTTTTATATTAACACAATGAAAGATGCGCTACTTACTGACCATTCAAAGCCTATTTTCTTATACAGATACGATCTGGTTTCGTTATACTTACTGTTTCGTATAAACAATTAATAGATTTCAATAGCTGTGCATAAACGTCGATTGCCCAGTGGTTCAGTCGACTTCCGACTCCTTTTCCAAGGTTCCCGGGTTCTTCGGGGCTTTTCGGAGTGATTTGCGTTTAAAGTAGATATATATGTAGTTCTTGCAATTCACCAGGGCGCGTGGCTCATGGTTGTGTGTGTGTCGTAACTATATAAGTGGGAGCGAGAGCTTGCTGGCGCCTGACCGCTCTCACCTAGGCTCCTGACAGGCACACATACCTACACAATGTGCATGTACACGACGTAACCACAAGTAAAGCTCACGCGCCCTCGTGAATTAAAAGAACTTAACTAAATATCCCTTGCTTTTACGGGTGAAGGAAAACATCGTGAGAAAACTTGCATGTCTGAGAGTTCTCCATAAAGGTCTCAAAAGATGTGTGAACTTGACCAGCATGGTGAACTATGTAGGAGACCTTTATGCAGTAACTAGTTGATGCCCGTGACTTCGTTCGCGTGAATTAAGGTTTTTTGATTCCCGCGAGAAGTCTCTTATTTCCCAGGATAAAAAGTAAATAATACAAGGATGCAATACACAGTACAAAAATTAGAATCTCAGCTCTACTAGTGTATGAAGTAACAACGCTGCACCGAACAACCTAAAATCGATTTAGAAGGTATTTGCGAACATTTTTGCGTGCAATATTGCGGTTTGCCCATCCTCAAAGGTCGCCGCCTGACCGATAACGACGTCGGCCTTCTGCGGCCCGAATCTGCACCGCGAGGCCGTCCTACTCGCTGCGAATAAGTAGGTATATAGACACTAGTAGATACCTACACTACCATCAACAATAAAGTTACCTACCTAATGATATAGGTAACTTTATCGTTGATGGAAGTATTGTTGTAGGTGGCGAGGTTTTTTTTCTTATCCGAAATAGGCTTGCGCTTGACGACAATCAATACTGGATAGCACTGATGAGGTCTAGCTTGGAGCGCGCTGGTCTAGAAAATGCCTATTCACTCTTGCCTTGAAGGTACCCAAATGTATGCAATATACATAATAAATATCTCTACTACCTAGTATGTACCACCTTCACATCTCATTTACTCCTCCTACCGAAGGTCCTGGCGCCTGCTCCTGTAAAAGACCTAGAATAGTATCCGATCACCAAGCTAGAGGAAACTTGTGGTTATTATGACAAGTCGAGAATCTACCACCGGTTCGGATTGCTGATTCTACTGAGAAGAGCCGGCAAGAAACTCAGCAGTTGCTCTTTTCAAAACAAAAAAATGTTACAATATTTAGCTTATTTATTTTGTGGACAGCTTGTGGAAGCAAAGCAGATTGGTCCCAAGCAACTTACCAACTAGAACTGTAACTAGACCAATCAAATCCACAAGGAGTTGATACCTTAAGCCACTTTAGATTACTTTAAGCCTCAATAGCCCAACGGTTAAAGGTGCGGACTGAAAACCGAAAGTTCGCAAGTTCGAGCCCCACCCGTTGCACTATCATCGCACTCCTAGCACAAGCTTTTCGCTTATTTGGAGGAGAGAGGATAATATAAGTCAAGTTCAGCTTGACTAATATTCTTTTTAAAAAAAACAAAAACCTTGAACCCTTGAAATCTTAAAATGAATCTTGACTATAGCTGAGACCTTGCCTGCCGCACTGAGGTGGTATAGAGTTGTACCCCATGGTACAACTCTATATACTGTCGTGTGTGGGACTGGAGACCCGCGGGACAATCGGACGTGGGTGGCTTCTCCAGACCCTAAGATTATGCACGCCTATATCACCCGAGGTGAGATATGCTCTACTTCGTTTGTTTCATTGGTTGTCCCTATACCAAGATTTGCCCGAATATTGACTAAGTTCATGGGCTTACTTAATTATAAATTATTTTTCATTTGCTTGCGATTAATCTACCGCTAAGTTATAAAAAACTTTTCAAAAAACCGACTTCTTGCGCGACGCTTGCCTTCTGATGTCACATGAGCGACACGTTTGATAAAGTCGGGCGGGCATCGCGTATCGGTTTCATCGTTTCTTTTTAAGCCCACCCGACTTAAGCAAACGTATAGAAACTAAAATTATTTTTAAACTTTGTAGGGGCGTAAGAAGTCAGTTTTTTGAAAAGAATTTTTATTGTATTGTATTACAACATAAACAAGGTATTACAATAATTGTAATACCTTGTTTATGTTTTGTTTAAACAATTAAGAAGTAAAGAGAGTCTCAATTAAAGGTTTTGCTGCTCTAAAAGAAGGCAAGGATTATTTTCACTGTACAAAAATTTTACTTTTCATACCTACGAATGTAGAGCAACCTCACTGTATCATAACAATAATCGCCAGTCCGCGAGCCCGCTATAATTGATGCAGGACATACAGAACCAATAGCTCGTGTAATTTATAGCTCGCTAATGGCATGTGTGGTGACTTTATTAACATTTATTATGGTAATTAGGCGCGTATCCGCAACAACGGAAAGGGTATCCAAAGATCACCATGAGACCTCTTCAGCTGAGACTTAACATTTGCCCGATACTCAAGGTTTGCTCGTTTTTGAGCTGTTGTTTGACGATAATGTGTACACTGTGCAGTGGTTAGAGAATGAGAATTTGATATTTGACTGCTGTCGAAATGTGGATTCTTTTCTAATCAATAATTACGAAAATGTAACATTTAAGAATAATGTTTGTAAAATTTTTGGGCCTGTGTTCCCACCGGTTTGTCCTACTCGTGGTCCTACTAAGCTGTTTTACTGCGACTGTTTCCGTCTCTTTCTAAGACGAAATGTTCTGTCAACTACGCCTCAAGAAAGTCCGAAAGAAGTTTGTGGGAATGGGTCGCGCCCTTCTTGGGATTCCGTAATAAAATTCGAAAGTCCAATTTTGGACTTGCACGACAGGTTTAAGATCTACGAGTATTAAAAGATAGGTCATCAAAATAGCATATAAAATATGATTGAAGATTATATAAATGATAAAAAACTTGGATTTGACTCGCTCCAGCAATTCAAGAGACAGTAACAACTGTAAAGTGTTCGCAATATTGTTATTACGCAAACACACACACACACACACCAATACACACATACACACAATCGAGAAAAATTACAAAACTGATGATAAAAATTTAAAAATTGTCAAAAAATCAGCTCTTAGGTGAAGATTTACATACATACAACAAAGTACATCTACCTAACCACTATCATTTCTGTAGGCAATAGGAAAAATATGTCTCTATCATAGAATCTGCTATGTTATATCTACCAAGAGGAATTCTCAAGATTTCTCCAGTGTCACCGAAACCGAAACAATAAGATATGATTACATAGATACATACCATAATACATGTATTTAGTACTGCAGTAGACTTCGCTTTTGACGGTTCCATAGCGCTTTGTATATAAGTTTATCTGAATAATAAACTTTTTTATTTTATTGTTATTTATAATATTCGTGATTGAAAACGTAGTTATAATATGATACCTAACATTTTGAGGTCGCAGAGTCACTATACGGAACCAATGCTCACGAAATAGCAATTAGTGTTTTAATCAGTAGGTATAGGTACTGCGTTTGTTTCCCTTATCATGTGTTTTGATTCATAATTTATTCAGGTTGTATTTACTAGTACAGTAACTGGAACCTACGACAGTATAAATATAATGAATAAATAACTGAACAGAAGCTAAGCTTAGCTAAAGATCGTGCTTAATTTATACCTATTTTGATAAGGTTTTCATACTTATGACCTCTTTCTTTTTCGGGAATCTGGGTTAGTTTCTATGACACTCTCGTCCTCAACTACAATATCTACCCATGCAAAGAATCACGTCTATCCACCGCCCATTTGCTGCGTGATTGAAGGACAAACCAATGAACCAACAAACTCATTTTTCCATTTATACGTACCTAAGGACGTTAGACAAAGAATTAGGTGGAGCAACGACTTTGTGAAGATGATTGGAGTAACATGGCGAAGATTGGCAAATAATAGAGAAAGGTGGAAAAGACTGGAGGAGACCTTCGTCCAAAGGGCGTACTGAAAAAAAATCTTACTATTAGTATAGAATAAGGAAAAATGTTAAGTTTGAAATAGGATAAGGATAGGATTAGCTATAGTTTTGTAAATATCATTTTTCAGTAAATAAAAGGCTATATTATATTATTATTATTATAAGGACGTTAAAGATTAATCATTAGTCAAGCTGATCTTGACTGACTGATATTCTCCTCTCCTTTCCAAATAAGCGGGAAACTTGTGATAGGAGTGGATATGATAAAAGTGCATCGGGTGGGATTCGAACAGTCGACCTTTCAGTTTTCAGTCCGCGAGCTGAACTGATGGGCTGTTGATGTTTCAATTTATAATACTCGTTTTCGTACAGTGCCATTCACGTGAAATTAGGACATCCATTATATCATGAGCACTGTGTCGTAAACGTAATTCCTTAGCGATTGCAACACTCACAGTAATCATCAATCCCATTTCGACCAAGGTTGCGATCGTCATGAGATCGTCATAATTTAACATAAATTCATCACAAATTAGAATTAGATTCGTATCATACTTAGAATCAGAATAGCCTCTCCTGGCATGACGAGGAAGAGTTAGACATCGAAATCGCAGAGTCTACTAATAGGCATAGTGATTTATGGTAACCCGTACATCTTATCGAACTCAGTCACTGTGCTCCGTATGCTATGCTCCGTATGCATAGTATATTCTACGATTTGGTTGTTTAACTTGAAATTGTAGAGTACCCGCAGACTTACAATTTCAAGTTGAACAACTAAATTGCAGAGTATACTAATAGGCATAGTGACTTATGGTAGTCTCCACATCTTATCGAAATAAGTCACTATGGTTATAGTATACTCTGGAATTTAGTTATTCAATTTGAAATTGTAGAGTAACTACCCGCAGACTTACAATTTCAAGTTGGACGACCAAATCGCGGACTATACTACTATATACATAGTAAGTTGTGAAATAAACCAAAAACCCGAGAATTCCAAATATTTTATGAATTTTATTAAACAGAACTGATCACGTAGTAAAAAGTCACACCTGCAGATCACTGAAAGAAGAAGTGCGATCCGAATGAAAACTACAAGATAAAACAAACGACCCTCAATTCCGAACTATACAAACGAAGTTCTGAAGTTGGGAACTCGTCAAATTACGACTGTACCCCACTCGCAACTTCCGACGTAGAAAACTTTAAAGTTCTGCGAAACTTTTCAATCAGGCCCCTATGGCCGTGCGAGGAGGAAATTAAAGGGCACCGCGCTGTCCCTTGAAACGAGCTCTCTTAGTATGGAGACGGCTCTTGTCAATTTCAACTTTTATAGACAAATATAACAAACAAGAATAAAGTTTAAAAACAGTGAACCAGTTTAATGATTCAAATAAAACAAAACTGTAACCCGAGTACGGAAATTGGGTGTAGCATCCGTCATATTGATTTTGTTCGTATTTATATATTACCCGGACCATAATAACGAATCAATTGACACCGCATTCATCAAAATCGTCTCAGCAGTGGCTGCGGTGGAACATATTATGTAAATACAAACAGGTGTAGGTAGAAACAGACAGCTAAAATTATAACTCTTCCATTTGGCTTTACCGAATCCGGATAACAATAGTTTAGGCTAGAAATAATAGACTGTGTCACTGCTCCAGAATAAATCAGAACAATATCAAGTACATCGTCGCTTAATAAAATTGTTACACTGTAATTAAAAGTTTTGTAAGTATACCTATTTGTTTAATTTGTATTTCTCTTTGCGAAAACCTATATTAGCTCTAAGTTATCTAATTCTAATCCTATGTAATATTGTTATAATACATAGGCTTAGAATTAGCTGTGGGTTTCCAAAAATATAAATAAAGCCCACTCCACATTTGCGGAACAAAGATCGGAGCCAAACTTATCGTACCACAAACGCGGTCGCAAGTCGAAAAACTTACTCGTCTGGTAGCGGGTCGACCTCGCGAGATAAGTGAATTTATTATCTACACTATCCGCGAGCATCGCAGATGCCCTTCTGTATTGAAGCTGCTACCACACCAGACGAAATGTTGAGAACTTTAACATTTCAGTTTTATTTATAATCTCTATTGTTATTGCTTACTAGTTAGTAACCAAATGTCTTCGCTCAAAGGCAAAAGGGCTCTAACTTTAAAGCATTTTCTTCCAAGGGATCCGTACCCAAAGGGTGCCAACGGGACGCTATGTGTTATTACTGTCTCCACTGTCTGACCATCCGTCCATCTGTCTGTCAGCAGGCAGCATCTTATGAACCGTAATCTGCCCTCCTAACGAAAAGTGCAATAACTCGGGTTTTGGGCCTCAAAGACTTTTAGCCTAACGCACATATAAATAGAGTTGAAAGTTTGTTAGGCCCAAAACCCGAGTTATTGCACTTTTCGTTAGGAGGGCAGTAATAGGTAGGTACTTGAAATTTTTACAGTATTTCTATTGCCACTATAACAGCAAAAATCCTTACGATCCTTACTATTTTTTACTAATATTATAAATGCGAAAGTGTGTTTGCTTGTCGGTTTGTTGGTTTATCTTTCAATCACGCTGCAACAGAGCTACAGGTCGATGTGATTTTTTGCATGGGTGTTTTTTTTGAGGACCTGGAGAGTTGCATAGGCTACTTTTTAAAATCAAAGAGTTTTTTTACAAAATTTGTTTATTAAGACATACTTCTGTCTTGCTGAAAATTGAAATCCAAATAAAATCCAATTGGGCGTGAACGTCCAAACAAAGAGCACAAAATATGGGCAAATTACAACGAGACCACGCCAAATTCCGGCTATTCATGTCTCGTTTCCAGAAATAAATGAGTTAAATGCACTTCATCTGGGTACTGTCAGCATTTACCTACCTACTCGTATATGAATGTGTCTTAATTGAGACTAATTGTATATTTTGTCAAGTATATACCTAATAGGAATGTTTGAAAAGAAATTTTCGTCAACTGGAGTAGAAATAATGTAAGCAAAGGCGGCTCTAGCCCATGTAGCGCCCGTGTGCACTGTGCAATCAATATTTTGGCGCCCTCTAGTAGACGCGCGGCCAAAATAGTAAATCAATCAGCGGATCGTCAATTTTGTATGGGAGGTCCACATTTTTTTTTCATATTTCGACCTATGTTTTTTGGGGAAAGTTGTTCAGTTTCATGAGCATATTTCGTAGCTCACAGAAACGACAGGGTTTTTGTTACATATTGTATATGGTGGTGGTGGACTATGTGTCATGTATGTGTCATCTATAATGACACATGCTCGCCCGTTTATTGCCCTGCCGCAGTGACCGGCGCGGGTGGACGGGCGGACGGCCGGACAGTGTTTGTGTTTATTTATATTTTTTGCTGGCTCCGAGCCAGGTGACCGCTGCACGCGTTTATTTAGAAAGTGTCTGCAAATTGTTTCGCGAAAAGTGAAATGGCACACTGACCTGTTGTTTATTTTGATGCATTTTAAAAATAAGTGGCATTTTGGAACCAATTTTTTTTCGATAAATAAGTAAATTTTTTTTATAAAAAAATAATATTAGCCATGCTTATGTTGACTAATATAAAAATAAGTCGGGTTTTCCTTCCTGACGCTATAACTCCAGAACGCACGAACCGATTTCCACGGTTTTGCATTCGTTGGAAAGGTCTCGGGCTCCGTGAGGTTTATAGCAAAGAAAATTCAGGAAAAATTTCAACAATTTAAGAACGCGGACGAAGTCGCGGGCGTCCGCTAGTTGACTAATATTCTCTTCTACCTTAAAAAGGGGAGAAGGTTACTTTAAAGAAGGTACGACAAAATATGTAGTAGGTACAACGCTGGGGATCGATAATACTCAAAGAGATCGATAATTTTTCTAAGATTTTCATTAAAAAACATCATCCAAAAATCCTTTTCTGGTCGTTTTTCTAAAAATTTTCGAACATATTACAATTACAAATACAACAAAAAAATGAGCCAAATTGTCGAGTTGTTGATCAAGTGATAATCCTCAATAGCCCAACGGTTAAAAGTTCGGACTGAACACTGAAAGGTTGCAGGTTCGAGCCCCACCCGTGGCACCATTGTCGTACCCACTTTTAGCACAAGCTTTCTGCTAGAGGGAATAGGAGGAGGTTTTTAAAAAAGAACTTCAGCTTGGCTGAAAAAATCTTTCATCCATGCGGCAATTGTTTTTTTTTTTTCATATAAAGATTGTTAAAACATTATATTGGAAATTTTTTCAATCTTAAATATTTTTGTGGCTTACATATATCCGTAACAGTATTGTAACTAAACGCAACCGTTATGCAATGACTTAATATATTACCACAGCACATGCTATGCATTGAATGATTTACCAATATCAGCTATAAAATCAATATAGCACGCAATAAACGGATAAAAGTAAAACGGTCAATACTGTGGGAGTACAATGCAACGATGATTTTGCATAATTTTATTGATCTAAATACCCGTGGATCATTGATCACTTGGTCAATAATACGTATTAAACTTGTCACAATTTGATAGGGCTGTACGCGTCGATCGTATATTATATTATACGGGTATCGATAAAAATCTTCTTACAAGTATCGATCAAATTCTGTCTTTATTTTTATATCACTAATTCAGAGCCTCAATAGCCCAACGGTTAAATGTGCGAAAAGAAATCTGAAAGGTCGACATTGCAATCCTCACTCGTTGCCCTATTATCGTACTCACTCCGGACACAAGCTTTACGCTTATTTTGAGGGGAGAGTAGAATATTAGTCAATTTAAGCATGGCTAATTTTGTCTAAAAAAAAAAAGATACTGGCCGAATTGATAATCTCCTCCTTTTTGGAAGTCAGTTAAAAATAAATTAGAATTAACAGTACTTAGCTATAACATGATACTAAATAGATACTGTAAGTACAAAGATTGAGGTACCAAAAACAGTACTACACACGACCATAACTGGTCAATGGTCATTGTCTTCGTCGCAATCTTGATTCCAGAAGCTCATACGATCGAGCAGACGCTCATAGTTAACTACAACAAGTTTAGTAAAATCGATAAGTCGGGACATCGTGCAGCTAGTTGTAGGATTACAAGGATTACAATATTTACTTGGACGCTTTGGCCACTGATCGTGGGTATGCCCGCATAGTGTGCGAGGTCTCCAACACTTGACTACTATCACTTTCATTCAGATTCATACCGGATCGTAGATATCTATTTCACTCTTTATTTATTTATTTTTTCCTGAAGCTGCAAGGACATTGAAAAACGAAAAGGCAAAGCGACTGTGTCCAAGGGACTGGACTACCAAACATTTTGTTTTATAAATCTATATCGCCACTTATATTTTATGCATTCCATTAATACCACAAATCATCACTTTCCATCACGTGTGAGCGTAATCAAGCGTGTCTATAAAAATAAGTTATTTATCATAGATATCGATAAAAGATCGTTATTAGTAGGCCCAACCCTATATCGGTTTGTGCAAATCCGCTGGCCATGCGTGCCAAATGACATGATCGATCACAGTTCCACGTCTCCTCCAGGTGTGGACCGAATCTATTCGAATCCGAATTGCTTGCTTACACACGTACCTATACAAAATTCAATGAAAATGATCTCATGGAATAAAATATATTTTTTAGTAAACGCACGTGGTACAATTTGAAGGGCAAGGGAAGAACTAGATAGGTAAGTATGTCACAAAAGTATAAACAATTGAGAGCTTCATAGATCCATTTTTTTTTTAATTCTCATTTTTAATAAGGGACTTTTGAAGGTGACCTTCATGTCAGCCCCATCGGTACTCACAAAATATTACAATTATAATAATACAATTAATATAGATCCATTTGAAAGATTGTATTGCATCCTTACTTAATATCTTACTAATATTATTCGTGCAAAAATGTGTTTGTTTGTTAGTTTGTCCTTCAATCACGCAGCGACGGAGTAAAGGATCGACGTGGGTAGAGCTGTAGAAGACTCGGAGAATGATATAGGTGGGGTAGAACATATTTTATCCTGGAAAAACTGAGGGTTCCCGCGGGATTTTAAAAACCTAATTCCGAATATAGCGGGCAAACGAGCAGGCGGAGTTACCTGATGTTAAGTGATTACTGCCGCCCATGAACACTTGTAGTACCAGAGGCATCACCAATACATTGCCAGCTTTTCAGTTTATTGGTCCGCCCCTTGAATAACCCCATGTTGTAATTAAGTGGGAACACCGTCGGAGGAAGACGATTCTACAATTGGGTAGTACGTGGAAACAAAGATCTGGAGCAACGGGTGGTCGAAGTGCTCCAGGCACCCAGGTGAAGTTTCCTATACAAGGCACCATTGAAGATGAGGCAATAAAAACAAAACTTCCCGACGTTCAAATCAAACTTTAACCGGCCAATATTTTCTCCCCTGTTTGACCAAACTTCTCACATGCCAGTTAACACCGAAAACCCTTGTTACCCAATAAAAATAACTAACAAGTCCAGCCCGGATATCAGGAATTTTCTCACCCTCTAAAATTCCTTCATACTAAATTCTAAACAAAACCGGGACAAAAGAAAACCAACCTTAACTTGTTCAAAATAAGATGCATGTGGAATGATTCAATAAAATTGTCGATAGAGCTTTCCCTTTCAGTAAATTTGGTCCATATGTTAGAACAAGTGACTGGCTTCTTAGCTGGACACCCCAAATTGAGTGCACGAGGGAGGAAATGTGGTTTATTGGAATTTCCTATGGGTGAAAATCTGTTAGTGGGGTAGGTTATGGGCACACTGAATAAATATAATAGTCTGCTTAGTATTCTTTTGCGAGATTCAGGGAAAACTCCTCATCTCATTCACACTACAATATAGTATAAGTGTTATATTATTAAGGCTTTTACCTACGACTTCGCTCGCGATGAGTTAGGTTTTTAAAAACTTCTATTTTTCCGGAATAAAAGGTAGCCTACGCCACTCTCCAAGTCCTCAACTATGCCCATCAAAAAAATCACTTCAATTCGTTGCTGCGTGATTGAAGGACAAGCCAATAAGTAAAAAATCATAGTTTAATTTGAAGTAGCCTATTAACACTTTATTATGACCTTTCTAACAACTTACTACTACAATAGTAGCAAAGGTAATCAAATTACCCGTGGGATCCAT
The DNA here is from genome assembly GCA_038048805.1 of Hipparchia sbordonii. Lineage (NCBI taxonomy): Eukaryota > Metazoa > Arthropoda > Insecta > Lepidoptera > Nymphalidae > Hipparchia > Hipparchia sbordonii. The sequence goes on along the minus strand of JBBIWI010000010.1, from coordinate 9,677,729 downwards.
CCCATATTACTAATGATAATAACATGGGCAATAATCGACTTATTTCGCCATCAACTTGCACCGTCTAGCAGAAGAATTTTTAAGTTCTTGCTTTCATGCTCGCGCCTGACCGCTCCCACCTAGGCTCCTGACAGGGACGCACACGCAATGTGTATGAACACGACGTAACCATAAGTTAAGCTCACGCGCCCTCGTAAATTGCAAGAATTATATCAAAAATCTTATAAAATATCTTCTTGAGTTAAACATTGCTCGGCATGTTGAAACTGTCCCTACGTTGGGGCTTTTCATCTCATTGGGTTGTTTCATTTGCAGTAAAAAAATATTTGTAACGTCAGAATATACCTTTTCTAAAGGAAGTGTCATAACCTTGAGTAAATCTGAAAAGCCACCCCTTATAAAGGGCTTATCGGCTCAATATGATTGAAGGGACAAGGGAAGGGTCACTCGACCCCGGTCAAGTCTTCCGCCCAATTGAACCCGCTTCCGGCGAGCGTGAGAATTACTTGTTTATAACTTTGGAGGAGAGATATTTTGCTTAATGGCGATTTATGAAAAGCTTGGAAAACTCACAAAATTATGGAGGATCCAAAGTACAACTACTTCTTTATCAACCGATATATCTAAGGCTGGACGAAGGTCTCTTGTATGTACTTCCACAGATCTCGGTCGTGTCTCTTATATCCAGCGACTCGTCTGATGACCTCGTCACTAAACCAATTATGATGGAATTTTCGGTAGCCAGAATCGGAAATTTAGACTACTATTTATCACGAAAATGAAACATCAGGTCCCTGAATTTAAACAACTTAAATCCGCGCAGACTAAGACCTGGACAACTAAATTAAGAACTCTTGACAGGGCAAAAGTTTATGGATCCAAAGTTACAGCATTAAATGATCATGATTTCACAAAAAATCAAAAGAAAACTTGTAATACACTTTACTCATACAATTTATTACAAAAAAATATATACACTCACAAAAATAGAATAAAAACACAATGTCGCATAATTTACAATTTCACAAAAACTTACAAGTGAAAAAACTCTTTGTAAAACAAGTTTGTCTTATTTATTATTAAATTGTTAATGACTAACATTTTCTCATTTTCAGCGTCGAAGTACCAGAGGCTCTAGTACAACTTTGAAGTTAAATATTATATTAATTTATATTATACTGTCATTACAATGGATGAGGAAGAAATGGCAGTATGACCCTATCTTTCCCGTCCCAAACTAAATGACTACTGGGCATGTCTTCGGAACCTCAATTTGAAAGAAACACTATGAACTAAATTTAAATTTTATGAATACTGGTATTATCAATTCTATTTTTAGCAAACCTTTGAGTAATTCGGCTGTTAAAGTATACAAATTTGTTAGTGATTCTCTCAAATTGATATAGGTATATAGCTAGTTTATGTATAGTTAATTGTAATACTTTGTGTGTACCGATGGGGCTGACATAAAGGTTTACCATTAAAAGTTCCGTATTAAATAATGAGAATTAAAAAAAAACTAAATGACAGTTTACGCATAGTTAACTTCAAAAGTTACACTAGAGTCTGGATTATACACTTTTTTCATACGAAAGCAACTTTGACTACTGTCTGCAGGACCAGTAATATCGTCACGAAGAAGAGGACGGACGGATGCAAAGACTTCGTGGCTTTGCTTTCCAGAGAGAGCGCCTTAGGAGATGCGAGTGTAGGCATTGCGAAAGCTTGGTGGTTGCATCGGTTAAGCTAAAAAATAAAAAAATATTAAATTATTCTGACCCTTGATTAATATAAGCTTCAATAGCTCAAAGGTCAGGGCATAAGTTACGACTTAAAACGGAAAAGTCAAACTCAACCAGTTGCGCAATTGTCTTGTTGCAGAGGAAAGGGGAATATTGGTCATATATTAATTAACATGGCTAAAATTAAAAAATAATAAGAAATATTTATTCTGTCTTCTGAGATCTGATTTTTCTATAGCCATAGCGTGAGCGTCATGGTCTTGACACCTGACTAAGAACACGAGCCCTTTAGCCAAGGCAGGCCTTAGGCAACATGAGCTTAATGTAAATCACCGGGGAAGTTTTCTTTCCCGCGTCTCACCAGGGCAAAGAGGCCATGCTTCGAAGCCCGTACCCCTGACGTGGCAAAGGTGAATGGGGAAGACCGCTTCTGTTTTCTTTAACTAATATCCACAATATCCCAACGATTAAAGGTGCTTGTGAACTAAAAGGTTGCAGATTCACTCCAGCCTTTGCACTATTGTCATACCCACTCCTAATAAAAGCTTTAATCTTATTTGGAGGGAAGAGGAGAATATCAGTACTATTGTTTAAAAAAAATTACCTCACAACAAGTAATTTCAGGAGAGCCAACGCAAGCGGACCGACAACCTCGAACAACTGTTTCGTACGAGTTTCCCTTGGATATGACAGACGTGAAACATTTGTCATCCAAGCTGTGACACGTCATTGTGTGAACTCTGCAAAAACACTGCCATTATTAATTTGTGGATTAAGGTATGCACATGTAGGAAAAAAACAACTGCTGAGTTTTTCTCCGGCTCTTCTCAGCAGATTCTGCTTTTTGGTGAGTCTCGCCTTATCGTAAAAACCACAAGTTGGCCTACATGAAATAAATTTTGAATTTGAAAGCTCAATTTTGAAGTTGAACTATTTTTTTTTTTTAATTTATTTATTTAAACAACTTTATTGCATAATATATAGATACATATTGTGGTAAAAGCGTAAAGTAAAAGAAAAGGTGACCTTATCACAAAAAGTGATCTCTGCCAGGCAACCTATCCAGAAGAACTTGACCATTGATTGAGGGTATTTGAAAAATCTCTAGCAACATTTAAAACATATTGACGAAAGTGAACATTAGGTATAAATGTTTATTAGTAGGTGTCTATTACCAACAAATTTTTATAAGTGTTAATGATAACAATGTCGGTGGATTCCTTCCATTAAAAGAGAACTGTAGAAGTTCTACTAATTAAAAGTTCTAGCTAAAAATATCGAAATTTCTAACTAAAAATACTAAAAGAGCACAGCAGAACTTTTAATTACCCCCTTACCTATATTTAGTAGGATCCAGGCATGCTCTCAAAGGCGTGTCAGATTTGTAAGCACACACATAACATTCTAGAGGTCGCTTCTTAGTAGTTCTAGAAACAACGATATTGCATTTTTAGAAAGAAACATAACTACTGGTACATCCCCTTCCAAAAAAGTATAGGTACTTTACTATAATGTAGATATAAATAGCGACGATAAAATAGGTTATTACTTTCAACCTTTTCTTAGGTAAAACTCCGCCTCGAATGAATTCTCAACTCCCCGCACTTATAACGGATGCATATGTCATAATAGTTGTCTGTATGCTAAATTTCAGCCTCATTCATCTAGTGGTTTGAGTTGTAATAGATCAGTCAATCAGTCAGTCAGTCAATCAATCAGTCAGTCACCTTATTCTTTTATATATTTTGAAGATAACCTGGTCACGACAGGAACGCGTGTTGTTTGTGGTAACACAGCAGGAGCTCTTCTCCCAACTCCTTGGGCGGTTTTCTCGACGCCTGTGTCATCTTCCTCGTAATCCTCTTCACCATCTTCTCCGTCTTCATCGTCTTCGTTTCTCCTACAACATAATATCATTTTGAGCAATCTGCCAGGTTCATCAGCCCATAACCATAGCCTTTGAAAATTGATGAGACTGATATTATAAATACCTAATATTTTTTATTGTATAATTAACTAGCGGCCCGCTCCGGCTTCGCACGGGTAGAAAATATATAGCCTATGTCATTCACTGTTAATGGATGTTATTATATCTACATATAAACCTTCCTCTTCAATCACTCTATCTATTAAAAAAACCGCATCAAAATCCGTTCCGTAGTTTTAAAGATTTAAGCATACATAGGGACAGAGAAAGCGACTTTGTTTTATACTATGTAGTGATTTAAAAGTGTTTAAGAAAAAGGGAAAAGAAAACCCTCAAAACACCGTCTTTACTATTTAAAGGTGCGAATATTATATCTCATTAATTACTATATAAACGATTTACTTTAGCTACCATGTTAGTTTTATATGGTCGTCCAATTACAAAATATTTTCTTTGATAAAGATTTACGAAAAAACTGTGATTAGGTCATATACGATCACTTAACGCGGTCTAATCTGAATAAAGACATAGGTTCTCCAGGTACTCCTTTAGCTTAAGGGGAAGAACTTACTCGTCATCTTCTTCTTCATCTCTTTTAGATCCAGTCCTAGATGGAAGGAGTAGCAGTACTGCCAGAATCAAGCAGTACCTCCACTTCACCATTTCACCAGATTCTGTAAACTCCAACTCTGCAAACTACCCCCTTTTACTCCGTGAATTTATCATTTTAATACCAAAACAATTAATTTACATTCAATATAATTTAAGCTTAAATTTTACGTTTGACATTACTTTTGATTAGTTTTCGGTTTTAGAATTTCTTTTTCGTTTTCTTCTGGCAGTTGATAGCTGACTAGTAAGAACTCTTTTTAAAAAATAGATTAGCATCCATAGCGTTCACAGTTGGTTATATCCTTCAAGCCTTCACATTGCAAAACAACAAGTGACATCTGTCGGCGAAAATAAGGTTTAGCTACTCACATATAGATGGCGCGCATAAGACAAAATAATTGTATCTTATTTGAATTTGTCGATAATAAGGAATACATCGGGATACTGTACCTATAAGGTAAGAGGATTTTGTTCAAAATTAGAGTTACTAATTAGAATCTATTCATTAGCATTCAGAATTTATTAATTTTAGTTATATTAATCCGACAATACTGCTTCATTTACTATAATATTATTCGATTTCTACTACTACTGCTATTCTATTTTGTTGTCACTTATTTTATTTATACAAAATTTTAAACTTTTTTGGATTTTTCTTACAGAATCTACCTAGATACCTCATTTTTGGGATTGCTTTATTCGGTTTTAAGTAAGTAGGTATAATATTTTTTGCAGAGCCCTAGATGGGTAGGCTACTACCTATACCTTCTACCACTGCTTCTAACTACTCCCAACATAAAGCAGGCAATTAAGCAACTTTTTAAGTATCATGTTGCAAATGGATCAACATTTTCCTTTTCTATTCTGACCACAGAGCATATTATTCTTACTAGAAATCGTCATCAAGTTGTAACACCGTCTTGTAGGCTGCGCTAAGTGCAGAGATTCTTTGTAGTGTTGATTTGTAACATGATTCCGACAGATTACTGTTAAACAAATAATCAAAAGCGGTTGTTTTTTACATGGACATCTACATTTAGCATTGCAGCATTTTGCGTTTTCACTATAACGAGAAGAGCTCGTCAGCAGAATTTTGGACTTGTGTGGTGCTAGAGTCTTAACATATTATACGAGCCACGAGTCGGCATACATGAAATCATGCTTCACACCTATTATAAAGGTGAAAGTTTGTATGTATATGTGTGTGTATATGTTTGTTACTCCTTCACGCCACAACGAATGAACCGATGTGGCTGAAATTTGGAATGGAGATAGTTCCACCCAGGATTAACACATAAGTTTATCCCGGAAAATTATAGAGTTCCCGCGGGAAACTTTGAAAACCTTAATCCCCACAGACGAAGTCGTAGCCGAAAAGAAACTATACAAAACCTTGGATAATAATTTTCCATGAGAGAGACTTTTTACCGTCAGTGGACTTTGATGTTAGGACTATATCGTAAACCTACGAATCAAAACTAAAGAAGCTAATGCTGAGATCTATAGAGCGTGCTCTGACTCAGCTCAGACTCAAGATAGAGGTGAAAATAAGACACAAACATGCTCTGACATATATCTGTCTGGTTGTAACCCTATCTTGAATCTGAGCTGAGTGAGAATGCAGTATATAGATTTCAGCCTTAGCGCGTAATCTTCATGACCAAGAAAGACTTTCTTAGTCATAAAGAGGATTTGTCACAAAATATATCTGTAACCTGGTGCTAAAAGGGCCAATATCTAAAGTCATTATTTTAGGTAATGAGCTTTTAAACAATAGACCAGCAGTAATAGTTACGGTAATAGTTAGCACCTTGCATTGGCCTTTTTTACATCGTATCTTTTGAAAGACTATCAATAAACGTACGCCCTAACTCAAAAAAATTTCATACCTTTTCAATAATATGGCTTTAAAATCTTATTATTAATAAAGTATTAGATTTCTCATAAAGGTAGATGTAGGGAGGTAAGTTTATATACCTACATCGCTAAGTACATCCATAAATTAATTATCTTGTGCTTGTACTACTTCTCTTTACATTTATGGCTATAATTACTAATGCATATAAGAAGAATGCCTCTTTTCACCTGGGTAAGATATACCTACTTCAATTGTTTAGACATTATAAAATAATTATTATCATTAAGTTGTATACTAATTGTAAGGAAATCGGTAGATCCAATACGATTCAATACAATCCAATACAATCCAATACAACTGGAGGAAAAGAAAGCTTGTAAGTAATTATTTTCTATTGGTGTTCTCATGCATTGCCTACTTATTCTAGTTAGAATATAATAAGTATTAGGTATCTAAATTCAATATTTCACAGTGATCACCATCATTTCATCTGCAACCTATAAAACTAATAGAAATGGTAGAAAAATATGTAATAACTTACCTACCCTGTAATGCTGCTAAAAAATGTAAATGCCTAACGGGTCACGTAGTACACATAAGAAAAATTCCTTTCTTCAGCTCCAGGTCATTTTTGCTACAGGCTTTCAAACAAGCTAAAATGTAGGTATACTAAAGAAGGGGCCTGATAAACTTGCATCAAAGCAGCTATTAATAAACGAATGCGACCTAAACGTAACCCTTTCATTCCCGCACACACACTCCTTTGCGTATCTCACGCCTAACCGCCATGGCGCACAAAGCTCGCCCGCCGCATCCAGCGCTCCCGAATACGCGACCTCATTAAAAAATGAAACCCCTACATGTACCTACATGCTGCTACAAAACGCAACTTGTCAAAGCGAAAAGCGCTACCTAGCGGTGAGTAGAGAAACTACACCACTCGCGGAACCAACCTCTGTACTTTTTTAATTAGCCTCATACACAGAGTGAATGCGTGAAATACGTTAGATTTTTTTCTCTCTCATATGCGGTTAGTTTGGTTGCTTTGAGTAAAGTATGTTAATTCACGAGTGCCGGCCTCTCGTGGTTTTTGAACTGTTAGGGGATTTTTGCTGCGGGAGCGAGCAACTTTGTGCCGTATAGAGCTTAATTAGCAGCGAATTACTAATAATGTGAAGCGGTAACAATATTGACGTATGCTTTCAAGAAAACACTGCATATAATTTTACATTTATAAAAAATCAGTTTTGTACGGTGTAATAAAAGTGGTTCTAATAAACAACGGGTTTAAAAAACTAGATAAAGTTTTTTTAAAGAAATTGTTAAAAAAAATTAAAGTTCATCAAGTGGAGAAGAAGAGTGTAGAAGAAGTATATCATTAACAGAGCATTAAAGTTGCGTACAAATATGTGCGTGTAAAAATTTAAAGATCATGAACATGATTAGCCTCAGAGTAATATTGGGCAACGGGGAGATCTACGTTTGGAATATTTCTGGGTAATTAAATCAAAAATCAAAAAGAAGAAGAGTATAACCATTATATATTTAGCTCAACTAAGTAGTTGTGACGAGGTATAGATAATGGGCGAACAAGTAGGTACATATATTATATTGGAGAACAAAACGATAAGATAGACATTTGTCTACTATTTAGTAGAGCTAGGAAATCTCCAGAGACCTATTTCTATCATTAAGAAGTCCTGGGGTAGGGAAGAGAAGTTTGTTTGTTTGTTTTGTATCAAAAACTTACAACTAAAACATATTAAGTATAGGTATACGACATGCACAAGTGCAGCTTATCTCCAAAAACCCTCGAATGTAACAACGGAAGAAAGGGGATGAAGTTGATGTTCAAGACGGATTTTAGTTTGAGCTAAAATCAGAAATTGACAGTTAACATAGTCAATTTATAAGTAGAAACCATGGAGTATAGGTATAACAAATGCTCAAAATACGAATACTTACCTAGCTTGTAAAAAAAGAATGTTAAGGAGAGCCTTGAAGTCTCAGTAAGAAGTTCATGTGTTAAGAGTAAAGTTGATGTTGAAGACGGATTTTACTCTTAGCTAAACTCAGAAATTGGCAGTTAACATAATCATTTTGTTACTAGAAACAAATTCTCAAGAGTCTAAACCAAAATATGAGTAGCGTAAAAAGACAGAATGTTAAGCAGAGTCTTGAACTCTCAGTAAGAAGTTCATGGGTTGAGAAGAGAGGTTGATGTTGAAGACGGATTTTAGTTTTAGCTAAAATCAGAAATTGGCGATTAACATAATCAATTTGTAAGTAGAAACAAATGCTCAAAATACGAATACCTAGCTTGTAAAGAAATAATGTTAAGAAGAGTGTTGAAGTCTCATTACTAAGTCCAAGGGTTGAGAAGAGAATTTTATGTTGAAGACGGATTTTAGTTTTAGCTAAACTTAGAAATTGGCAGTAAACAATTTTGTAACTAGAATTGAAATGTTGTAACTAGAAACAAATGCCCAAATGTCTAAACTATAAGACGAGTATCTTGTAAGAATAAAGAATGTTGAGTCGAGTCTTGAAGTCTTGAAAGTAAAAGACGCTGTTCGCGAAGTTCTTTTATCTGAGACTAGGTTCGTTCAAAAAGTGCAAACTCTGTACAAAGTTCACTTTCGCCTTGTGAACTAATTTTTCGCTCGGTGTCAAGTTCATGGCTGCGGGTCGGGGGTGCGCGGGGTGCGGGCGGCGCGGGGAGGGGCGCTATGATAAAATAAAATATTCATTATGATTGCTCCAAGCGGCAATGTTCGCGGGAACGCGATTGTCACACTGCCGTGTATTGGCTGTTACGTCGTTTGTTTTATCAGACTTTGAGCAATTCCACTCGGTGCGTTGCGGCGTCACAGCAAAGTGGTTTTAGCGAAATATTTCTTTATATTATTTTTGCAACTGCAGTGGCTTCGCGGAAGGAACGCAGCGACGCCGCACATTTTCGCATTTCCGCCACTATGTGTGACCACCAGGGATTGTTCTGTGTAGGAAACCAATATATTGGTTATTAATTACAATTATTTCTCACTAAGCAATTATTATTGATTAATTTATATACAATATATTAATTTCTTTTATAATATACGGTTTCGTGTAATCTTTGCAGATACAGCTATAGTATTACAGTACTACAGGACCTACAGTATTTTCATAAAAATGTTGAGTTGTTTTAAACCAAGTCTTGAGAGATATAAAGATTTCAAGTGGGCCCTAATCTAAAAAGAGTACAACAAGCCAGAATAAATCAAAAAACTTTTAGGAATGCTTTTCAGTGTTCGGAATTACTAAAGTTCTTTAAAAAAACAGCTGGGTAGTTCCTCTCATCATTAGATAAATATTGGACGAAGTGTGAAATTGTTAGGAGCCAATACAGAACGTCTCGACAAATTAGACGAAGACTTGAAAACTGACGTAAAAATCGTCCCAGACCTACCTCAATGAAAAGTAAACCGCCCCCACTTCGTCGATTCTTTTTCCCGCTCTTAATTAGCCCATTAATTTGGAGGGAACACTCGATTCAGTTACCAGCCTCCTGCGGACTTAGGGTTGCCAGGTCGCCAAATCCAATAGCCGGACAGACCAGCCAGTTTGGCCGGACATTTGGGTAAAAAAGCCGGACACCCTATATTATTGAGGATTTTGTCTCAGTATAAATAGGTACGACAAAAAAATTGTATGTAAAATCAAGTTTCAATCAAGTCGCCTGCGCAGGCTGCGCTAGGCCACGCTCGGCGCTCGCTTGTTTGCGAAATGTGAAAAGCCTAACAAAAGCCGGACAAGACGGACACCGTTCATTTTGGCCGGACACGCAATCAAAAAGCCTACCTATGTCCGGCTTTATCCGGACGCCTGGCAACGCTATGCGGACTACCGGCTGACTCAATTTGACGCAGTACTTCGCTTTTGTGTGTAATTTCTTATTTTGCTTCATTGTTGTTTGTAACATCCACTGTAACGGTAACGTAAATCAACGGATTTACTGTAAAACAATAATGTATTGTATTTTAATCGTGACTTGAGGATTTTTGAGAATTTTTCATTGTTTTTTTTCTTTGCAATTATTTTGGTTCTTGTCAACCCTTATTGAGAAGGTAGTACTTTAAGATATATTTTATACAAATAAAATATTATATATTTTTTTGATTTTCAGTTTTTCATGTTATTTATTAATGAAAACGATTCATATTTAATTACGATGCAGAACAAATCAATACGAGCCATAACTTAATTTACGGAAAACCCCATAGTCTTAATAAAAATAAATAATAACTTATGCACTCATTAAAATGCATTTCAATTAACCGAGTGAGTGAATTTTTAAATTTTATATTTTCGAACGCAAAAATCATTAAGTAATTAATTTTATATTCAGTGGAGAAATGAAAAAACGTAAAACTTAATGGGATTAAAGATATAACAATCAATTGTTTATTAACTTTTAGTAAAGAAAATTTTTCTTCAATTGTTTCGTGACGACATCAGATGTGGTACATTTTTGCCTTTGTTAAGGGTAATTTAAAAGAGTTCTTTACTGGTTTTGTGCTGGTATATATTTGCCACATTATTTTGGAAGTTCGATTATTTTTATTCATACGTTGGTTTAATATTTACTTAAAGATTCTCCTATGTCACTGAAATGGGTGCCACCAACGGGAATGGGTCTGCTTTCTGTCTACTCGTCTTAACATGCATTGGATTGGATTTATTTGTATTTGTATTGTATTTATTTGTATTCTATTGGACTTAGGAAACTTCATCGTGGAAGCACTGTATACATAGCATAGTTTCATTACCTATTGTAATTTTTTTTTTTTAAAAAAGAGCAACCGCCGAGTTTATTGCTGGCTCTTCACGGCAGGGAAGGCATTCCGAACCAGTGGTATATTCATTGACGATTCAAAAGCGCTTGTAAAAGTTTATTTGAATAAAAAATGTTTCTATTTCTATTCTATTTCTAAATATGACGCTCTTGTGGACTACATGATACCAATGTCTTATTAATTATTACCTACATGTCATAAAATATTATAAAAATATATAAAACTTTTATTATTAGGTAGGTACCTACGATAAATATAATGTTAGCAAGGTTATAAATCAGTAACGCAAACTCAAATGAAACTTACATAGAGGCGTGTACTGAAGTCCACGGCAGAATACATAATGTAGAAGAAACAAAGCTTTTACATAATGCCCACCAAATCTAACCTCGAGGGTGGTACAAGTTTGGAGCAAATGGATCGATGCGGTACAATTAGGCTATGTTCAGATGGCTGAATTGCGACGCGCGTTTTCAAATCGCGCGCTTAGACATCCTAATATATACCTAGCAACCGTTCACATGCGCGCGCGTTAACGCGCGTCAGCGAGCGTCAACGCGGCGCTCAGAGAAAAAGTTTCTAGACGCAGACAATCGCGCGTTGACTCGCGCTTTGATATTAATGTAATGTCCGTTTGCTGTTCAGTTGAGCGTGCGCTTTCATCGCGATCGCATGTAATTTTGTTAATTTTCGTAATTATATTTTGTTTTCGCATTTAAAATGAGTGAAATTGAAGATATTGACATCGACTTACTAATCGATGAAGTAGAAAAAAGGCCAGCAATTTGGAATATAGGTACCGAACTAGACTGACGAGTACTCTCGCAACGCGCATTAGCGCTCATCATCTGAACTCTCTTCAAATTTGATCGCGCGTTGACGCGCGTTAACGCGCGTTACATGTGAACATAGCCTTAATATTTAAGTATGCACTTGATATTTTAGTAATAGAAATAGATTTTATATTGAACCTTATAGACACTAGACTATATTACAAAAAAAATTTTCGCTGCTTTACCACGGTGAATGGCCAAACCTATATTTTTGCCAAGGTACCTTTGCTGAACAGAGGTCTCTTTCATGGATTTCTACATGTCTTGGTCTTGCGTCACCTGTATCCAGCGATTCCCTACAACTCGTCTGATGTCATCGGTCCACCTAGCGAGGGTCAGCCAACACTGCGCTTCCCGGTGATGACTGAATGATCGCCACTCCAGCACTGGTAGCATTGGCAGGAGGTAAAAATTTTATCCACTGATTTTATCCACTGACAGGGGATAAAATTATTTTCTCCTATGCTAAAGCATGGCGACAGGGGAAAGGAAAAGTATATTCCTATAAGAATATCCACTGTGGATTATTCCATCGTTTTGCTCATGCTCGACAGGTGGATAAAAGAGAGCGAGGGGATAAACATTTTATCCTTTCCCCGGGGATAAAATTTCTCCCGCCCATGCTACCAGTGCAGCACCTGGAAAACCCCGCGACTATACACCATTTTGACTTCAGCTTTGCGATTCGTTGAGCTATGTCGGTAACTTTGGTTCTACAGATCTCCTCATTTCTGATTTGATCTCGCAAGTATACTCCAAGCATAGCCCTTGTAGTTTATATTTCTCCGCTTATATATAGTAACTTAGACCGTACATTCAGGGTGGAGTAGAGCAACAAAGGAGAAATTTCACTAGATCCATCCACCCGCAAACAAACAGCGGAGTTTCACATTCCGTCCACCGAAGACAGCGGATCAAATTGAACCTTGTGATCTTACACATATGCCCCACATACCCGCTATATACTGTAACGAACGCCTGAAGCCACTGGAGATACATAAGCTACGTATATGTGTGTACCTACATCATATTGAATTTCGCTCAGAAGCCGACTCAAAGCCCTTTGTAAATAGGGCACTAAACAAGGCATTAAGTATGTTTGATATCATGTTGTCCTGGTATCTACCTACCAGAACATCTTTTATTACATTCCAAAACCAGAGATAACGCCTATCGCCTGGATTCATTTGACGATTCGAAAGCACTTTGTAAAAGTTCATTTGAATAAAAAACTATTCTATCCTATTCTATATTATATCAGAAAGCGAATAGTTATAGGTAGATAATCTGCTGTCTGACGTGTGAAATCTAATGATGAGGTAAAAGTAGTAATTGGGAAAGTACCGCAAGTTTTTTTCTTATTCGATGACAAGATAGCCCTTGACTGCGATCTCACCTGATGGTAAGTGACGATGCAGTCTAAGAAGGTAGCGACCTAACTTGGAAGGGGTATAGCAGTGTAAATTCAACCCATACCCCTAATCGGTTTCTACACGCCATCGTGCCGGAACGCTAAATCGCTTGGCGGCACGTCTTTGACGGTAGGGTGGTAACTAGCCACGGCCAAAGCCTTCCACCAGACCAGACCAGAGACAATTTAGAAATTATAGATTCCTAAATTGCCCCCGCCGGGAATCGAACCCGAGACCTCCCAGTTATAAGACCACAGCGCTCACCACTGCGCCAGGGAGTTCGTCAAGTAAGCAGACTATAGTCTATACTGTTCTCTTTCTGATGTATAGCGTTATCTCTCTCGATGGAGTGCCAATCCTAAGGGATGCCTTCAATAGGAAAAGATCTAGGAGCACATAACTCCGAAAATCTTTGATTTTCTTTGGTCCCGGGTTCGAACCTGCGCCCCCCGGAATAGGGAGACCGCAGTCCTAACCACTAAGCTATCCCTGCTTCCTTAACATGTGCAAGTAAATAATTTGGTACATAAACGTATAAATGGGGTAGGTACACGTTATGTACAGAAGACGTGTAGTTAGAAGGGTTATTTACCCGTCGTATTTGCCCGGGAGCTGAGCCCGGGCAAACGTTTGCTTTACCAACTGGATATCAAGTAGGTATGTACGTAGCTGAAACCACTGTCGATAGAAATATCGATAAACTCTTATAAAATTTGGTTTAAGGTAAGAATTTATTCTCACAGAACAATTTGTTCACTCACAAAGCACTTATAAAACTATACAATGATGAAAAACCTGTACAAGCATAAGAACAAATGGTGCCTTCCAATAAATAATTAATAATAACAATAACTAGGTAATTCTAAACACAAGTGTATTGAAAGCTTTTTTTAAGTCAAAAATTACTACGTATTATAACCGCCGATGATGCCCGCGACTTCATCCGCGTGGATTAAGGTTTTTCAATTACCACGGGAACTCTTTAATTTTCCGGGATAAAATGTTGCTCATGTATTAATCCAGGCTATAGCCTGGTAATTAAGATAGATTATAATCTACCTTGATTCCGAATTTCAGCCCAATCCGTCCAGTAGTTTTTGCGTGAAAGAATGACAAAACACACACACACACACACACATACATTCACATACACTTTCGCCTTTATAATATTAGTGTGATATATTTTTTTATACAGGATGTCCCCTATCGTAGACAGGGATTTTGTTTTGCAATTTTTAGTTTTCATTTTTTTTTTTATTTTTTATTTTTTTTTTTATATATTATAAATTGTCTTTTATTGAATGTTTTTATAATATAAGTACACTAGATCTTTATTTAATTTTATTTAATTTTTTTATCATTAATTAATATTTATTTTGATGAGCAATTTTACAATTTTGTGAAAATAGTGTGATATTAAAGACAAAGCATGCTGGCTGCATCCACTTATGGCCGTAAAATATCGTTTCGGTCGTTTCACATTTCGCCCGCGTAATAAAGCGCTGTCATGTGCAACTGTTCCTTGAGCCGCGAGAGCCGCGATGGCCGCACCGCACTATCTTTATTTACTCGCGGCTTCGCTCACGTTAGGTTCGATTTTTTAAACTCCTATTTTACCTCCTTCGGGGTTGAATTTTGAAAAATCCTTTCTTTGCGGATGACTACGTCATCATAGCTACCTGTATGCCAAATTTCAGCTCGATCGGTTCAGTGGTTAGAGCTGTGCGTTGATAGATCAGTCAGTCCGTCAGTCAGTCAGTCACCTTTGCCTTTTATATATTTAGATTAAAAAAAGATACTTAAGTTACCTATATTTTACTAGCTTACTAGCTAATGCCCGCTACTTTGTCCCTGTGGATTTAGTTATCAAAAATCCTGTGGGAACTCTTTGATTTTCCGAAATAAAAGTAGCCTAGGTACATATGTCACTTTGTAGATCCTCAACTATACCCAGCAAAAAATAACGTTGATTCGTAACTTTCGCATTTGGATCTTATATTACCTGATGCTCACGACTTCGTCCGCATGGATTTAGTTTTTAAAATCCTGCGGGAAAGCTTTAATTTTCCAGGATAAAAAGTAGCCTATGTCACTCTGTAGGTCCTCAACTATAGGTACCCATGCAAAAAGTCACCTCGATTCATTGCTCCATTGCTGCGTGATTGAAGGACAAACCAACCAACAAACACTTTGGCATTATATTAGTAGGGATAATTTTGGTTCAGTGGAGTAGCTGAAACCAAAATTAGCAATAGGAAAACATATAAATTAGAATTTAACTGTGGTACTTATTAGGTAAGTAGGTCTTAGATTCAAACTAGCTTTTGCCCCCGCGACTTCGTCCGCGTGGAATTAGATTTTGGGGTGGAATTTTCAAAAACTGTGGCACACGTACTTCTTTATTTTTAACTGAAAGCTCAAATACCAACTTTGATGGAAACAGCTTGAAAAATGACGGAGTTTCATATAAACTTCCATCCCCTATTTAAACCCCTTAGGGGTGGAATTTCCAATAATCCTTTCTTAGTGTGCGCCTACGTCATAAAAGGAACCAACTGTAAAAATTTCAAGTTTCTAACTTCAGTAGTTTAGGCTGTGCGTTGATATCTCAGTCAGTCAGTCAGTCAGTCAGCCAGTCAGTCAGTCAGTCAGGACTTTGAATTTTATATATATAGATATCCCCAGTAGGACTAATTTCATTAGACTTGAAGTACGCCTAACTACGGGTAGGTACGTAACTAACTACCTACCTACAATTTGCGAAATTGTTCGCAACTTTCAGTATAATCGTCTCGCGCCGGCCGCGTCCCAAGTTGGAGAACACACGCGCAACTTTAACGTGTTTCAGCCACTGAATTTCACTTAGCCTAGATCGCTTTATGAACAAGTTCTATGTGATTAAATATCGATTTATAAGGTAATGGGTTTTATTAAGTTCAAACTTCATTACCAGTGGCGTGTTGCCAGCTATGTCTTATAGATATGCAGATCGATTGCAAAAATCTGCATCAATGCAGGGCCCCAAGTCTGCTATTTTACATGTCATTATCATTGAACCGCAATACAATTACAATTCAATTATTATTGGTCCAAAATTTCGTAGTCTACTAAATTCACAATGGTCGTTCGATTTCTTATAATTGGAATTTAATTCAATGATATCTCGGTATTGCCATTAGCTTAAAAAGCGTTTGCCGAAATGAGTTTCAAAAAAAAACTACATATTAAAAACGTTTATTTAAGCTAGATTCAAAGCTACATGTGTCAGTGGCAAACCATCGTAAAACAATTGTGACGCCATTGAATTAGTAGACTACCAAAATTGCTAAAAGTAGCAATTGGGATGTCATTGATAGACAATTGAACTACAATTGCAATAACAGACTTGGGCCCCAGTACCTACCTAGTAGTCTCATTTGTAGTCAATGGCTGATTATAAAACTTACAACATCGAAGTTCATAACACCCTGTAGGTATGTACCCCACTCAATCAATTTATTGAAATGTTCATGGGCGGCGGTAATCACTTAACATCAGGTGACCCGCCTGCTCGTTTGCTCGCTAAAGATATTAAACAAAAAAAAATTAAAAAGAACGTATTTTTTAGTTTTAAGAATTTAGAAAGAAGATCTATATAGGTAAGGTAAATTATCATCTCTATGGAACTTCATTTGTTCTGATTATTACTTAACTATTACTTTTTTGAGATAAATATAACATAGTTTAAAAATAATTGCGATCAGTAAAGTTACTGATTATCTTAAATATATAAAAGGCAAAGGTGACTGACTGACTGACTGACTGATCTATCAACGCACAGCTCTAACAACTGGACCGATCGAGCTGAAATTTGGTATACAGGTAGCTGTTAGGACGTAGACATCCGCTAAGAAAGGATTTTGGAAAATTTCAACCCCAAGAGGGTTAAATAGGGGGTTAAAAAATCTAACGTGAGCGAAGCCGCGGGTTAAAGCTAGTAAACAATATTTTCGGCTTGCTCATCAAATACTTCGAATTTGGCAACTTTAACATATAGTTTTTATATGTAAATGAAATTCCCCGCATAACCACGTCAAAGGCAATGTTTTTACCCCGCCCCCCCTCCCCCCCTCGTAATTAGACCGCGGGCGTACGAAGTTCCTTCATCAAGATACGCCTCGCGTTAGTTTGGTCTTAGTTTAATGTATGCACATTATCTAAGCAACTTCGCTTCTATTTCACCCCCTTCACCTCCCCTCCACCCCGCAACCTAGCGTCTTATGTATTCCCTTATGTATTCAGAATCGTTAATTGCCTACATGTGCGGATCATTTAGAAATGTAGCTTCCTGCTTATGTTAATGACTAAGTAGACGGATAAAATAATGGTATTTGTATGTATAACAATAAAATTATAGTAAGCTGTAATATAATAGTGTTTTTTATATTATATTTTAATCTTCTTGCGTCGGTCCATCGTTGAAAATTGTCGCTCCTTTTAAAAAAAAACCATCTGAGAAGATTGGTAAGTGTATCTTTCCCTAAGTCTTAGGTCCATTCAAGATTTTTTTCTTTCGGACTTACCAGAGATGCCAGAGACCCAGTGACTAAGTTTGAGTTTCAAATATTGCTGAC
Organism: Hipparchia sbordonii; assembly: GCA_038048805.1. NCBI lineage: Eukaryota > Metazoa > Arthropoda > Insecta > Lepidoptera > Nymphalidae > Hipparchia > Hipparchia sbordonii. Next base: position 9,659,894 of record JBBIWI010000010.1, on the reverse strand, counting down.
GATTTCCCTTGCAATTACTTACAAAATAGATGGAATAATTGAATTTAATTGTTTAATAAGTTTAATTGTTCTTGAAAATAATGTTCTATGTTTTGAAAAAGTGCGAACGTCTATGGCTGCAGGTATTTTCAAAGAATTAAATAAATCGAAATTCCGACACATTTGAATTTTTTGTTTTTATTTCTAACACGATGAAACTTTCATTCTTCAAATTTCATTTTTTATTGACTGAGCCAAAAATTGAGTTCATTAAGTTTAAATTCCCGGTTCCCCGGTTTATACGAAAAGCCCCTCACTCCCCTTACTCAAATCGAAATCGAATCTTATTGGAAATTTCTAGCGCCATCTTGTATCGAATAGCAAGTCTTTAAGTGTAAGATCATTGTTAGATGGCGCTATTTCTTATTAATTTTCATTATTCTTAGGAAAGTACTAACAGAAATTATTTAATTTACATTATTTCTAATGACTCTACCAGTTGAACGTTAGGCGGTTATTAAAGGGTTGGACAATGGCTTATTTACGAATCGATTTTAAGCAATACAGCATTAATCCTTATCTAATTAAGTACCCTTATATATGGCCCTTTACAGCATGTATCTAATTTAAATGAATATTTTCGAATATTTTACAGATTTAAAATGCAGGGACAGCGGTTGCGGCGGTACCGGCCGGTATTTAGTATCAGGCTTGCACCCGTACGATGCCGGAGCGGTTCGCTAGTATTAAGATAAATAATAATTTATGTTTCCATTATTTTATTACCATAGTGGGTACGAGCATGTTTCCAACAGGCATTTCTGTTTCAACGCGGCCGATAGGCGGCTGAGGGCGGCTGAGGGCGGCTGTCTCGGCACACGGCGCAGTCCCCGCGGTCTGGCGGCTTTCCATCAGCTGTGATTGATAAGCTCGTCCCGAGAGATTGCTGCCGCATCTCGCACTAGTGAGGATAAGCCGGCGATCAAATTGATGTACCTAATGTACTAATATTATGTACCTACCTACCTACTATAATTTTTTTTAACAATAAAACTTATAGCTAAACTAATCTAATTAGGTACCTACCTACTATACAAATCATGCCCGCGTGGAATGTTGCCAAGAATACTGGCTGCATTATAAAATTATATTAATGTATCTACGTACTAATCTGAATAAATATAAAAGGAAATGGTGACTGACTGACTGAATGACTAGCTGACTGATTGATTGACTAACTGACTGACTGATCTATCAACGTACAGCTCAAACCACCGGATTGGGCTGCAACAAAGGTTTTTTGAAAATACAACCTCTACGGTGGTATAGGGGTTTTAAAGGGTTTTAAAAATTTAACTTAACGTGAGCGAAGCTGTGGGCAAAAGCTAGTACCTATATACCTACTGCTGTAAAAATCAAATCTCCATCTTATGATTAACCACTACGCGCGCTTTTAAGAAATAATACTTAGAAGTTATAAAGCTTAACACACAAAGTTTTAGCACACATTTATTTCCACAAAAACCTAACATAACCTCCCATTGCATGTCCCCACTAAGTCTTACCACCTAACATTATTGATGACTAAAACAACCCCCTCTCGGCGCACGGGCCCGAAATACGAAGTGGGGTCAAACGCTAACATTTAGACATAGCTCCTAAGTCCGAGAGCACACATCAATATTCCAAAACGAACCTTAAGTCTACACGAATATGGTTGATTTTGTGTTGGTCGTAGTATTAAAATCCTGAAGCGTACGTAAGCAGGGAGAGGGTTAACCCCCCCAGGTGGTTGAGCCATTTCACCACGTTAGCCTGTGACGGTCGCCTGTAATTTTGGAGCCTAATGCGACTATTCCTATTTGAAGTTACCCCCGGGGGCTTAAAATGTGCCTGACGGGAGAGATAAGGCCGTACGTACACACTTTATTTGGTATACGCATGGACCAACCTGTACGGGATTGGTTCAATCGTTATGTGCTAAATTAGAACGTTCCCTTACATGGAAATAGGATCTTTACCATATTTTTTTTTTGACAAGATAGCCCTTGACTGCGATCTCACCTGATGGTAAGTGATGCAGTCTAGGATGGTAGCGGACTAACTTGGAAGGGGTACGGATATGTCCATTCAACCCTAACCTCTCTGCTGAGATCGGTAGAGCGTGCGCTGACTTAAAATATGGGTTAAAACGAGAAACAAATATGCTCTACATAATATATCTGCCTCATTTTAACTCTGTTTTAAGTCCGAGCTGAGTATGAGTGCGGTCTTTAGCTTGATTAAGCGGTTTTCTCTCTTAAAATAATACTGATATTTTTTGGCTGCCAAACTGATTATCTAGAATCTAGATAATCAGTTTGGCAGATTACACAGGTCTACAAAAAATGAAAAACTTTTTTTGCTAGCCATCCTATTATATGATTTGATGAATGTATTGATAATAAGTCGTACAGAAGTTTTTCAAGGTCAAAACTACGTGTAGTTTCTGAACTACCCTCATCGGGAAAAAATACCCATTTTGCTATGTTTAATGTGTTCGTATTCCGCCAATTTGTGTGATTATCCAATAATATCATTATGTCGTCATATAGGAGGAGTTGATTAAATAATTCGAATACATTTTGTTACATTTTTCGTGAACATGTAGTGAAAAAACTCAGAAAACTTATAACGGCCTTCATAAAAAAGGCGTATTTTGACTCTTTTAAGATCGAGATCAAGGGCTTTAACCATCCCTGGGTACAAAATATCATGTGCAAATTGTGTATTGAACATTCGAGTCAGTGGTCGATTGGTAAACGAGCACAATTGAGGTTCGGTGTACCTATGATTTGATCAGAACCAAAAAACTATTTTGATGATTTTTATTTTTGTTTAATCAAATGGATGGGGTAAATTGAAAAAAAAATGACATATCCAGGCCTACCGTCTGCTAGACGGCCTTTACCACTCTCAGACGATACTATGAGGGCAGCACCATCGGATTCGTCGGAGACAGATATGATGGAGGTCTCTTCAAATGAACGAGACAGTGATCTTGAATCATCAGCGGCGCCCGTATTCCTTACTCAGTACTTTACGTATTTACCATTGCAAAGAGAGGTCTGAGACTAGCATCAAGACTTAAAGGAAGGAATTTAATTGGTACAGGCACGAAAGTCTCATTTTGTCGTGAGCGTGACAGAGAAAAATTTTTCAAAAATTTCTTAGGTAATGAAAGGCAAAAAAGACGTGGAATTAGTTCAGGACCTTCTAGATAACTTTAAAAAGTTGGCTGTAGCATACAAGTGCACCCCCTCATACCTGCACAGCCACTTGGATAAGTTTCATGAAAATCTTGGCTCCTACAACAAAGAACGAGGAGAGCGCTTCCATCAGGATCTAAAACTGACGGAAAATAAGTACCAAGATCGTTGGGATGAGCATAGGATGGCAGATTATTGTTGGAAAATCACATGGGACAATCATAGCAATGAACATTTAAAAAAATCTGAATAAGAAGCTTCCTAGCTGTAAAATAATGTAATTAAATGTTTAAAATTGGCTTATTTTGTCTTTTTTAGACATACCTCGTATCTCGAAAACTACACGTAGCATTAAAAAAATAAGTATGCAGTTGTAATTCGGGTACCCAATATACTAAAAAGCAGTTATAGTTTTGGCTGCAACATTTTCACTGTAGACCTGTGTTATCTACTCGTACGAGTTAGTCGAAACTCTGTAAGTCTGTAGGAAGAGGTACAGATAGAATCATTTTATCCAGCATCGTAGTATCTATTTATTTCCAACTAGCTGATGCCCGCGACTTCGTCTGCGTGGATTTAGTTTTAAAATCCCGCGGGAACTCTTTGACTTTCCGTGATAAAAAGTAGCCAGCCCATGTCACTCTCCAGTAGGGCTAACATGCGCGCCACGAGAAAACTTTGTCTACACTTTACTCGCGAATCTCTGTAGAGATTCATATAGAGACTACGAGTAAACGTGTAGACAAAACTTTCTCGTGGCGCGCATGTTAGCCCTACAGGTCCTCGACTATACCCATGCAAAAAATCACGTCAATCCGTAGCTCTGTTGCAGCGTTATTGAAGGACAAACCAACAAACAAACACAGAAACACACTTTCGCATATTAATAAGGAAGGATTCCTGTTCTAAATCCATGTGCAAAAATGTATCCCTAGAACTAAAAAATAAATGTAGACTACATTGTGAACAAAAAAAATGTAATGCCTTTACTTAGAAAAGTTAAAGCTTTAGGTTCGAGATAATAAAGAGAGGCCCCACATTCAAAGAGGACTATAAACTTTATACGCCCATATAATTTTATATTACCTAACCTAGCCATGTTACAGTAACAAGCAAAGCAAGGGAGTACCTATTGCTGGAAATACTGCGACTTTGAGTCTAGAAAGTAATTGACTTTGATTTGTTGACGTTAAGATTAAGATAGTATAAACGTAAAAATTCTTTTTACAAAAGCGACTTCAAAAGCCACTACAAAGTATATCAATTGTGTCTATAAAATTTGAAGAGTTCAATCAATTTCTCCATGATCCCATCATCAGTTCCTGACCTAATGACAATAGGACCACCTGGGAAGTATACCCTTTCAAACAAAAAAAGACTTTTCCAAATCGGTCCAGGCGTCTTCGAGTAATCGATATATAAAAAAAAAGATTCCGACGAATTGAAATCCTCCTCCTTTTTTGGAAATCGGTTAAAAAGTAATTAGTAGCTTTATGTTAATAAACAAAAAATAGACTTGCACTTTGACAAGTCTGTTTTTTGTTAGTCAAAGTGAATAAATTAAACATAAAACAAGCAAATTATTTTAAAAAACTAACAAAATTCAAACGCTAATTTAGCACCAAAAAATTCAAATAGATAAGACAATAGATTGATTTTTTATTGCAGACGCCATATTTGAATTTTACATCATATAGAACCTGTATGGTCCAAATGGCGCTCACTATATTTCTGGTTAGTCAGAGTTTTATCTACTTACTTAAAAAGCATAAGGCTGCCTGTCCATTGAAGTGGAGCGGAGCAGAGACGTGCTTCGCAGACCAATCGGATCATTGATAGATGACGCGATTGGACGCGAATAACAAAACTTTGAAAAAATTTGATAGTGTCAATCGCGAGCGGTACGTTGCTATTTGTACTAAGCGGGTTTGACTTGAGGTGCGATGCGAGGAAGCGCGACGCGAGGTAGCGGCCTACTTGACGTAAACGCTCAGTACATACCTAGTCTGATTTTTAATTCGGTGGAATTCTGACAGATGTCATTTTATAAATAGAGCGAGTTATTTGTATGAAAAACCACCACCACCTGTAGTTCGATTTTACCCCAAACTATCTGTCAGGCATTTGTCATATATCTATGTGCGGCCATTGATTTTTATTTGTATAAGTTTCAATTTATTATCTTTTTTGTGGGTAGAGATAGAGTCTAAGTAGAGTCCTATTTTCAAACAGAAAGAGCTTAACAGAGCTGAACAGTTGTAATTAATAGCTAAGTAGGTAAAAAATATTATCAAGACTCCACACCAGGGGTCTGATTCTGTAACTCAGTGCCTATCAAAAAATAAAAGCCACTGACACAAATTTTTTATCCATTGAAGGTTTACTATGACATAGTCAATGACATTTCTCTTCAAACCTTCAATGGATATATAAAATGTCTATCGTCGAGTTACAGAATCAGCCCCCAGAAACACCCGAAACGCGTTAGTTAAAAGCCTGTTATTCTCCTAGGTTCTAAACAGGAATAAAGGCCCGCTGTGGTAGATAAGACAGGAATCAGCGCGGGGCTGGAATATAAATCGCTGCAGTAAAAGTTCGCGGCCTAATTAATTGCGTTCGGATTACTGTTGCGCCGCCATTCCTGATCGCTGTTACGTGTTCACTTGTACAGGGCTGCTTTGTTTTAACAAAACAATCGAATGTTTGTGCATAACTTTCAATGCTTTAACCTTTATAATTTCATTCCTATGGTTACCTGCACTGGTAGCATGGGCAGGAGATAAAAGTTTTATCCCCCGATTTTATCCACTGACAGGGGATGAAATTATCTTTTCCTATGCTAAAGCATGGCGACAGGGGAAAAGAAAAGTATACCTATTCCTATAAGAATATCCACTGAGGATATTATTTCCACGGTTTTGCTCATGTTCGACAGGTGGATAAAAGAGAGCGAGGGGATAAACATTTTATCCTTTCCCCGGGGATAAAATTTCTCCCGCCCATGCTACCAGTGCTGGTAGAGATTGCTCTGTAAGCAATAAGGCCGCCTCTGCATGCGTAGTTTTAAGACGTATTAAATTTTGTTTCTTTCTTGTGTGCAATAAAGTTTTTATCTATCTATCTTTATAAAAATACTAGCTTTTGCCCGCGACTCCACGTGGAGTTAGGCTCAATTTATATTGCCGCGGAACGGACTAGAAGCGAGTTTTTGTAACAAAATTGTAGGTACATAGCATAATGAGTTTTATTTTAATTGTGTAACGTACTTTGATAAGGGTACAATATGGGTACAATTATTATCCTAATAGATGTGAAGTCGTTAACACGTTCACGGACAGTATTACGTCATCGGTTGTTCGTGTTGTGACACTACAAAATGTCATAAATTGCCTAGAGGTGTTTTGAAAAATCACAAAAAATAATAAATGATGTGATATGACAGTACAGGTGGCGTATACGTCGTAATGAGTTCTTGCTCTTGACTAGATTCAGGCGAAGAAGCATCGTCGAATAAGGTTTTAAGCTTTTTTTGACGCTTTTCGATTTTATACAAGAAAAAAATTTGACGTCGACAGGCGTACTGTCGTATAAAATTGTACAAGGTCAACGCCTTGAGGCGTACTGTCCGTGAAAGTGTTAAGATCGTGACAAAACCACTAAAATTATTGCCCACCTACATTTTTTCTAAATTGATTGTATTTTCTGATAAGAAAATTTGTACACCTAGCTGAATTTGTACACGTTAAGATGCTAATGAAATTAATATGCGCAGTAGGTATTCCGGCTTGCAACGCGAGGTGCAATAAAATGTCCCCGGGATGCTGGGGACATTTTGCAATATGCAAAATGGTTGATTTGCCCCATTAATTTTATTCGTGTTCTAGGTTAAACAAATTTTGCGAAAACAGGTTTGTATATTTCTCTTGTTACTTTTGAGGTAAGTACTTAATCTGAATTCTTACTTCCTTACTAATATTATAAATGCGAAAGTGTGTTTGTTTGTTGCTTTGTCTTTCAATAACACTGCAACAAATCAATGGATCGACGTGATTTTTTGCATGGGCATAGTTGATGACCGGGAGAGTGACATAGGTTACTTTTTATCCCGGAAATTCAAAGAGTTCCTGCGGGATTTTAAAAACTAATTCCACGCGAGCGAAGCCGTGGGTATCAAGTAGTAGATAATGGGATCACCTGGGAAGTATACCCTTTCAAACAAAAAAATAATTTTCCAAATCGGTCCAGGCGTCTTCGAGTAATCGGGGGACATACCTACATAAAAAATAAGATTCCGATGAATTGGGAGCCTCCTCCTTTTTTTGAAGTCGGTTAAAAATAAAGTCTTCCCGCGGGATTTTAAAAGGCCAGCTCCACACGAAGTCGCGGGCAAAAGCTAGCATCCAACTAAATTCAAGCATCTCAGATATTCATGTAAATTTAAGCACGAATTAGCGTCAATTCAGCTATAATTTGAAACTAAGTTTAAAGCTAATTGCTTAATAGGCGAGTTAATGGGTGACTTTACATATTGTCTTAAAGTTGTTAGGGGAGCGAGGGGCATGTTGTAACAATTTTCAGTAAAACTAATATATCTTGAAATCTTTCGGTTGAATTACCACTAATTAAACATTGATTGATAGTTTAACTCTTCTTCTATAAAATCAAGAAGAAAAAACAGCAAAACAATTAGTTGTTTTGCTGTTTTTTCTTGTCTTTAATTCAAATATAACATTTTTATAAAAAAGGCGAGATGTTACAACTTACCCCGTGCTTGGGGTTAGTGGAAACACCCATGGGGCAAGTTGGAACAATAATAAAAAACAAAAATGTGATATATTTAAGCATTTATAATTTGCCTTCTGTTGAGAGTAGACATAGAATTTGATCAATAATAATAATCTGAATAGCGAGTAGGTGTAGTAGTAGTACACGATGGTTAATAAAACACATCAAGCTTGATAGATAGAAATAGTTGGCTAGATTCGGCCTTAATTAATTAATGACAGGGACGACATTCTACGAACCCTGGTAGTGTAGCTACTTTTTTATAGGCCTTGGAAGCGATCTCACGTATTGAGAAGTGACGATTCAGTCTTATCGAAGACTATCCACCACCGATACCATCTGGTGCGGACTAACTTGGAAGTTAAAAAGGTACTATATTAAGGTGGTGCCATTAAAAGATCAAAGCCGTATAGATTAGACTTTGAAAGCCTAAATTTCCCATACGGCCCAATACGAGCAACGCCCGAACACACCTGAACGCCACCAAAAACCAAAAATTAAACAACGTCCTTTGTTGGCGAAAACGCTAAATTGAGGAAATTTCCATCCATTCTCCAGCCAGGCGTCATCCGCGCCTAAACCCCGCTTCAATTTCAATAGCACCCCACACACTTCGTACACCCTTTAGGACGCCCCCACCTAACGGCTGTCCCATTCGAACGTATGGATATCCCACGCGTGCGGTAGAGACGGAGCTACCTACAGGGCCGGTCCGAAAGTTAGACATATATTATTGTATTATACTGTCGTAGGTGGCGCGGGGGTGAAGATTGATGCCGAGGGGGGGCGGGGAGCGGTAGTTTCGGCAACCCTATGTCGACATAACGAAATTTGCGTGACGCACCCGTGTGTGTGTGCGACCTCATATTTCACGTAAAGGAAATTAGGTGGAGGAATTAATTTTGAAGTTTTCAATAAAGAGAGGAAAAATTGGCGGATGTGGGCCCAGTATCAGCGGCTTCGGGAAATTAAATATGTGTAGGGTTTCCCGCTTAATTATTGTGCGCCTTTCGCAAATTAGCTTTGTATGGAATAACTTGAGGTTCCTATCATCTTCTTATTCAGTATAATGTTTTTCAGTTCCATTTAAACCTATAATTACCTTTTTTTTATACGATGACAAGAGAGTCCTTGACTGCGATCTCACCTGATGGTAAATGACAATGCAGGCTAACTTGGAAGGGGCATGGCAGTGTACATTCAACCCATACCCCGAATCGGTTTCTACACACCATCGTGCCGGAACGCTAATTCGCTTGATGGCACGTCTTTGACGGTACTTACTAATAGATCTAGAGTTTCCTTCTTGGAAAGTTTGTCACTTTGCTAACTGAATGATAATATTAACCGACTTCAAAAAAGGAGGTTATAGATTCGACACGTATGTAGACGTATGCAATATTATTTAAACTGTTTTCGGTATATTAAAGTTTGTTTAATTTTTCTTACCCTTTTTTATGGCTGGATCATGAACGGGTGCCACCAACGGGAATGGGTCTGCTTTGGCTGCCCGTCTTGACATGCGTTGGATTGGTGTACCTACGTATGCATTTTTGCATTTTTGAAGCTTTATTGTGGAAGCACTGTATACATAGCATAGCTTTGTAAAAAAAAATTTTTGAAAAGAGCAACTGCTGAGTTTCTTACCGGCTCTTCTCAGCAGAATCTGTATTCCGAACCGGTGGTAGATTTATGACGTGTCATAAGAGCTACAAGTTAGCCTACATGAAATAAATTAATTTTGAATTTGAATTTACATTACTTATAGTTTAAAAAAATTTATATGTGACAGATAATTTTTCTGTAAAGCAGCGTTTACACTCAATAAATGTAGCGTTTCCTTTGTGTTGCTTACTAATATTATTTTATCAATGCGAAAGTGTGTTTATTTATTGGGTTGTCCTTCAATCACGCAGCAACGGAGCAACGGATTGGCGTGATTTTTTTCATGGGTAGATTGGTATGGATAAGGACTTGGATAGGCTACATTTTATTACGGATAAACTGAGGGTTCCCGCGGCATTAATAAAAATTTAAAACTTAACACCACGGGGATAGAAAAAGAAGAAGAAAAAGAATTACCATTGTCCACTTCAAAACCAGGAGCCACACTGGAATTGGCTAAATCCAGGAAGAGATGCAAGTAGGTGGGACAATCGATAATCGAAAATTATATAATTATATACCTACTCTGGTATTTGTTCTGTTTGCTGTGGAGACCCTGGGATCATTGAGTCGTAGTCCAAAAATAATTTGCTAGACATTTCACCACGGTTAATAGCGTTATGTGGTGACAAATTCAAAATTCTTTATTTAATAAGCAGGCCAAGTTTTTTTTATCACGCTTCCCTTCTGAAGGGATAGGAAGTGCGATAAAAAAACTTTGAAAGCCCCTGCTTCAGCGTTAGCGATCTTAGAAAACTATCATGGAAAGAGAATAGATACGACACGTTTGAAATATGGCTAGGGCGGCTGCGCTCACTACTGAGCCGCTAATGATGATACTCGTAGTACGTAGATAGGTAGGTACGGTAGAGCACGTAAAGCCGTCGGTCCTGCGCCTGATCTCTTTCCGGTCGTGTCGGATTTATCGGCCCATCGGGCTATGAGAGTGTGGGAATAGAGAGTGCACCTGTGCTTGCGCGCACACTTGTGCACTATAATATCTCCCGCGCAGATAGCTAATCTCTGTGGAGATTGGCCGTTGTGGCCAGATTCGGTCGGGAGGACATTACATAGGTACCATAAATCGCAAAAAGTTGCGATTGTAGATAGTAAGTAGGTACATTGTAGAGTCAAAATCTCCTGAAAATGCTCCAGTGTCGGAGTGAAACGTGCATAGAGTAGATTTTAGTGAGTTTGTATGGTGTTGCGTGTTATTTATTTTTTTTAAAGAACATTAGCCAAGTTGAAGTTGACTAATATCCTCCTATACCTTCCAAATAAGCGGAAAGCAACGAGTGGGACTCGAACCTGCGACCTTTCAGTTTTTAGTCCGCACCTTTAATCGTTGGACTATTGAGGATGTTTGCAGGTAGCTTGATTTTTCCGCGTTTCCAAGTGGCGTGAGGGTAGGCGACGCATAGCGCGTGCTACACGCTAAAAAATAAAAAAATAAAAAACGTATTGTACCAAACAGATTTTTCTACTTTGGCCTAAGATTGTAAAAATATACCCACTTACTATTTAAATTTTAAAAAGGAATAATAAATAACATTAATAAAATAATTTGACCTCAACATCAAGTTCAAAACTGAGAACACTTCATTTATTGCATGTGTTCACAGCTTATAAAATGCATTTTTCTGGTTTAGCGGCATATAACAAAATAAGTTCCTTGTAAATTGTACCATAAAGATTTTTTTGGCTAGGCCGATTAGGTAGGTATGGCAAAATGCTCCTTGATAAATACCTACTAATCGATTTTCAAAATGGGATAGTGTTATAGTTATTAATAAATAATGCGCATGATTGCATCACAAATGTTCCGGACACGGAAGTTCAAACTAAGAGCACAGTCGCCCGTGTTCACAGCTTATAAAATGTTGAACGAAGACCGCGCCAAGACAAGAAGAATTTAAAAATAAAAAATACTATTCGAAGTTCAAAGTCAGGAAACTCCATTGTACTAATTACGCGGCAGACGGCGCGGCGCTTTCACTCTCGCCCGCCGCCCGCGCCGCCCGCGCCGCTCGTTTTAATTATTTTTTTAGCGTCTCGGCGCCTGGCGGGAACTCGGAAAAATTGTGTAAGACATAGGAGAGATGTGCCTGTATCCTGACGTCAGAAAATCAAAATATTTTTTTATTAATTATACAATGAGTAAACTTATTTATTGACAACAAGATGAGGCCCGCGACTTCGTTCGCGTGGGTTAAGGTTTAATTCCCGCGGGAACTCTTTGATTTCCCGGGATAAAATATGTTATGTTATGCCTATGTTTTAATCCAGACTATGAACTATGTATCTCCATTCCAAATTTTAGCCAGATCCGTCCAGTAGTTGTTACGTGAAAGAATAACAAACATACACACATTCACACCCACATACAAACTTTCGCCTTTATAATATTATATATTAGTAGGATAGTGTGATACTGTTAAGATATGTAATAATAATGCTTAATATAATACAAAACTAAATTCTAAATTAAAACTTAAACGTAAATATCAACAATAAAAGCTAATTAAAAGCTAAATATAATAAAAAGTATCAATGCAATAATTGTGCAATTACATTTCTCTTAATGTCGCTCATTGCTGCAGCAATATCTTATCTTGAAAACGTAATGATTTTAACTAGTACCTAATGTAAAAAAATCGTTATTTCATACTTTATGAAAACAACATCCATTGAAAACTAAACTACAAAAAAATTTAAGGTTTGAAAATATTTAAAACTTAAGACAAATGGGATGAGAAGACAGATTATTAGGTATATACTAAACTAGGTACTATAAATGCAAAAATTTTATTTTATTTGTCTACAATAAAAATCATATTTTTAAGTTTCAAAATACGTTATTGTGGAGTATTAATTACCATTTTTTTAATGATTTTGACAGTGATCAGTTTTAAAGAAAGCCAGCCGCTTCCCAAGACGGCGTATCCACATAAGCCGCCGCCGGCAGTTAGCGAAGTTCGCGCTCCGCTCAATCTTTGATACTTTCTTCGTGCATTTTTTTAGTCCGCCTTATTAATGAAAAGTAGGTTACTAACTTGGTTCGCTTTAAGAATGAAAGTTACGTTGGCGTAGGTCAATGAACTCGCAGCTGTCTTTTGTTTTTGTTGCGAGTTTCCTTGCCTTGGCGCCAAGATGGAGTATTTTTCAAACTATGTATTGAATATTGAATCAACGTCTTGTTTTGTAACTGCAACTTCGAGCGTAGATTTGTTTCGCGTCAAACGATAACATAAAATGTTTTGAGACACATTTGTCTGGATGCCTGCTTGTCATATTTTTATCATGTTAAAAATACGGCAAAACGCATCTGCAAAGGAGCAAAAGATGCATTTTATTTTTATTTCGAAAGCATAGAAAAATTTATTTATTACTAGCTGATACCCGCGACTTCGTACGCCTGAATTGAGGTTTTTTTGAGTCCCGCGGGAACTCTCTTATTTTCCGGGATAAAAATCCTATGTGCTATTCCAGCCTATAATCTAACTCTGTGCCCAGCCAAATCGGTTCAGTCGTTGCAGCGTGGTTGAGTAACTAACATCCATACATCCATCCAAAGTCTAAACTTTCGCATTTATAATATACCTACGTATTAATAGGATTTCTTTTTTTGAATTAGCGATCTTACCAAGAGATCTATGTCCAATAGTGGACGTCCATCGGTTGATAAAAAATATAAAGGAAGAATCAACTCAAAGGCAAATAAAATAACCGAACAACATTATCCAAGTGACAACCAAAGCGCCACATTGCATCATTAATTATAAATTAAAAAATAATCCTTTTATATGTCAAAACCCATTGAACACCGTGAGAGGACACGGGATTACCTGGACTAAGACCCATAAAGAATAAACCAAACAAACAGTACCCTGGGCACAATAGATAACCCTAAACGGATAAGGTGGGTGCAGTTTTTTTGTTGAGCCAAAAAACTATTACTACGACTTACGAGTAGGTACAGTGATTAGATTTATGTGTTATCGGTTTTTTATTCGGTTCATTTTTAATCATAAAAAGTTTTTTCAACTTTAATATTATAAGATAAAATAGGTAATTAGTATTAATATTAAATGAAGTTACTGTATTTTAATATTTTTATTAATAAAATAAAATGTAAGTAATAGTTTTTATAATATTTGAACGTCGAAACGACAGAATATATCGGAACTGACATTATAAATTATTATTAATCTATTTTTGTACTCATGCTCGTGCAAAAAACGTTTTTTCTTGCTCGTATATCTAGAGACGCTATAATCTTTCATTATTTTTAAATAAACTAATGATAGATATAGAAAATTCCCTTAAGTTGAAATTTTGTAATTTTATTTTGTTAAAACATAATCTACAAATATCAAAAACTTCAACCTTTCAAAACCAAGTTAACTTGAAAGTTATAGTACAATACCTTTCAAGTTAACTTTTTAACTTGTTGTCTTTTATTTTTTCACATTTATCATTTGTTATAAAAATGTTAAATCATGACTTTTTTTAAAAGTTGCTCTGCTTAATGAACATTGCACAGACAAGGTCTGGCTAAGTGCAGCAGCGTAGTTTTAAAATCATTTTATCTATGGATGTACCTTAGAATTTTCTATTCTATTCTATTTTATTCTAAGATTTAGGTTTATAAGTAATATTAATAAAAAGCTACTGATTTAATAGGTACGCTAGAAAAATTTAATAAAAATAGGGCACCCAATAATATTCCGTTAACACTTAAATTCGAGCCCCCACAAAATCGACCCATAGGAAGTACTTTATAAAATTATTCCTCTTCACACATGCCTCGGGCAATGTGTTCAAATCCTCCTGAGAAAGCATGCATAATAATCATCTTCCGAAACTCTAACCGATCTCAGATTACCCTTGCCCTTAAAAACCCTTGGGGTCACCCTTCCTACCTGAGGGTGACATTTTTTATTCACACTTCCGTCAAAAACGCATATGCAAAAATATAATTCCTTTGATATTGGTATCGGAAATAATAATTATATGCATAATAGAACGGATTAAAGGGTAGTAAGGTTTTCTGTGAGTGACGTTTTTTTCTGTTCCTGTCACCTTGTCGCTATAGTTAGGCGTTTTATGAAACTTTTTTTGTATAACTATTCATCGCAGATTTAATAATATGCATTGCCGATGCAAGCTGCCAATTGTTTTTTTACTACCTAAAATCGTTACTCGAATTTATTATAACGACATAACCAAAGTCTCTTTTCGATAAAAATTATATGTTAACTAGCTTTTGACCATGAATTCGTCCGCTCGAAGTTAATTTAAAAAAAAAACGTAGCCTATGACTCTTATACTACTAACTATTTACCCCATGCAAAAAATTACGTCGTTCCATTGCCCCGTTGTTAAGTTGTTGTTGAGTTGTTGAGTGATTGAAGGACAAACCAACAAAAAAACACTTTCACATCAAGGAAAAGCAAAACTCTTTTGCTATAATTCACCAAACCAGAAAAAATCTGTATGACAAGAGCTCAAGCTGTCCTTACACTGTCTCTCCTCCAGGTGTAGAAGAACATTTTTTACTTTCACATGTATTATATTGCTAAGAATAATGAGTAGGTACCTACATATAATGTTTAAAAAAAAATCATGTGTTACATTAAAAGTTAAAAAATATTTTAAATTTATGTGCATACATCTAACGACGGTTAACCCTCGAACGCTCAAAGGTGTAAATTCGGCACGTAATACATTTCAAACAATAAAATACTCCAGTGAACAAGCAGAATCCACTAAGGCGGGCACTACAATACAATCCAGTATCTCGGCATGCGACCTCTTGACTTCAATCAAATAATTACTGCCCCACGGTCGAATACACCCTCCGCACTCAAAATATTCAAAATGGCCGATCTCGCAATTGAATACGAGATAACATCTACTACAGAATATACTTCAAATTTACTGGTGAATTACATTTGCATTTTATGTAGGTATCCGTAGGATTTAAGGATAGATATTTTGGTATTTCGAACGTGCAATTCGAACCGAATTGCAAACTTAAAAATTATTTTTTATGAAAAATTCATTTGATTTTGGAAGAGCAAGGTATTATATTCATTATTTCATTTATTTGTTACCTTTTCTTGAGGAAATTGATGAAGGCTTTAAAATAATAATATTAATATATTTTTTATTTTTATTAAAAAGGTTTATAAAAAGTTCAGTTGCAACGAACTTTATCTGACAAAAACATTACACCCTTGACACACCGCATAACCCGAATAACAATAGGATGCAGATTTTGAATCTCTAAAGATAAATAATACATTTTGATTTATAATGGAAGTAAAAAAATACTCTTCATTTATCGAGAATGCATAAATAGACCCTATTATTCGATATCAGGAAGTGCAAAATATGGGTGTAACATTTTTTTTATAACGGCTGAATACGTGTCAGTGAACGGGTTAACTTACGAGGGATTAGGGTTGTGCCATTTTAGTTTTGTTATCAACCATAAAGTTACAAATCCAATAAATTAAGTTTAAGTGAGTAAAATATATGTAGTATAAAAATACGTTTCATAAAATATTTTAAACATTTGATATTATTTACTGCATCTTCATATTTGTGGTTCCTATTGATTTCCAAATAAACGTGTAAACAAAAATCTACGTTATTTTTTCTTAGTTATGTGGAAATTATTATTACTATATTATAAATACGAAATGTGTTTGCTTGTTGGTTCGTTCTTTAATCACGTTGCAACAGAGCAACTAATCAACGCGATTTTTGCATAGGTAAAGTTGAGGACCTGGAAAGTGACATAGTCTAACGTTTGGTGGAAAAACAGAGGGTTAGAGGATTCCTGCAAGATTTTAAAATCTTAACTTCCCGTAGATGAAGTCGCTGGCAAGGGCTAGTCATTGTTACTAATATTATAAATGCGAAAGTGTTTGTTTATTGGTTTATCCTTCACTAACGCTGCAACAGAGCTACGGATCGATGTGAACTTTATGCATGGGTATAGTTGAAAACCTGGAAATTAACCTAGGCTACTTTTTATTCCAAAAAATCAAAGAGTTCCCGCGGAATTTTAAAAACTAAATCCACGCGGACTAAGTCGCTCTATTATTATATAAATGTTAAAGTAGCAGTGGCAGCCCTATCACGGGATAGTTTTTTACGGACAAGGTACATTCAAAATAGTTCGAAAATATTTTACGGATGCATTCAATAGTGATTTGATTTATTCCAATGACATGCAGATGTAAAAGTGCTCGTTAGATTTATTTGACTGCTGGTCTTGCATTGATATCCCGTTACGCATGATCGGTTATGTCGATTGGCTGTTAGTGTCTATTATTCTTTGTTTGCGAGGGTAAAAAAAAATTTTAGGCCTCAGAAGTCAAAAATGATTAAAGTCGAAAATGGCTAGTTGAAGAGAAATAATTTATAACATTTGAAAAAATTAAGGAATGTCTACAAGTCACATAAGAACTCCTTGCGCTAAGTTGTTAAGTAAGTTATGTACTAAGCTGTATTCTATTGTTTTATCTGAAAATATAAATCAATTTCATATTAAAACTTTTGTGGTATGAATTAGATAGGCATTTTTTGAATTATTTTTTTCATTATAACGAAAAATCTTCACTGATGAAAATAACGTTTTTACAAGTCAACTTAGATGTGCAGGAAAGGGTTAAACTTCAATATATATTATACTATCGGCCCGCTCCGGCTTCGCACGGGTATAAAATATATAGCCTATGTCGTTCACTGTTAATGGATGTTATTATACATATAAACCTTCCTCTTCAATCTCTCTATCTATTAAAAAAACCGCATCAAAATCCGTTGCGTAGTTTTAAAGATTAAAATCCGTTGCGTAGTTTTAAAGATTTATAGGGATATAGGGACAGAGAAAGCGACTTTGTTTTATACTATGTAGTGATTCCTTGACAAGAATAAATGTTTTGTGCTTTGAGTGTTAACAGGTAGGTACTCAAAGGTTTTGTGTGTCATAAGAGCCACAGATTGGCCTACACGAAATTAGTGGTTAAACAAATTTACCTGAAGTGAAGTTTGACCATAATTATAAATTCAAATTCAAATTCAAAATTAATTTATTTCATGTAGGCCAACTTATGACACGTCATAAGTCTACCACCGGTTCGGAATGCAGATTCTGCTGAGAAGAGCCGGTAAGAAACTCAGCAGTTGCTCTTTTCAAAAAAAAATTTTTTTTTTACGTGCTATAAGCTATGCTATGTATACAGTGCTTCCACAATAAAGCTGCAAAAATGCATACGTAGGTACACCAATCCAACGCATGTCAAGATGGGCAGCCAAAGCAGACCCATTCCCGTTGGTGGCACCCGTTCACGAGCATGACGCATGATCCAGCCATTGCTTCGCTCAACCATATTTGAGGTAACGTAACAACCCGCACCACACGACACCACCACAGAAATGTTTAAAGCGAGCATGACGTGGCATATATGTGACGTTAGATCCGAAGAGATATAATTTTGAATTTGAATATGTCGTACGTATGCTCAAACACGGCAAGTTCTTTAATTTAAATAAATAATAATTAAACATTAAATCCAAGTAGCGCTCACGTTATCAAAGCTCACACACTACGTGACGGTGGCGCGGCTTAGAACGCAAATGTTGTCTAAATCCCGGCCTGATAAACCGTAATCTGCATAATAAAAGGAAGCAGCAGGAAATACAAATGCAGTGATAATACCACAATGGGCGACACCGCTGCAAGGGTGGCCATTGTCTGAACTTGCGACTCCCAAATTAATGAGCGCTCGCAAAAAATATACAATCGCGATATACGATCTCCGGCTGTGGTGTCCAAAGTTGTATTTTACCTGTGCTTTAATTTTCTATTCATTATAATTGCTAGTTCGCATGTACCCCGCACCGGGTCCTCACTAGATGATGACATTATACGAGTCGGAAGGAGCCGCTGGATATAGGCGGCACAAGGTCGACGCCTGTGAAAGTCTATTCAAGAAACCTTGGTCCAGATGTGGATGTATATCCTTACTTATTACTTATAATATTACTTATTTTACTTTTATATTATTTATTACTTGTACTACTTATAATACTCGTACATATTATTATAATAAATGCGAAAGCGTGTTTGTTGCTTTGTCCTTCAACCACGCAGCAAATGAGCAACGGATTGACGTGATTTTTTGCATGGATATCGTTGAGGACCTGAGAAGTGAAAAGTGACATAGTCTACATTTTATGCCGGAAAATCAAAGAGTCCCCGCGGGATTTTAAAAATGCCACGCCACACTGATGAAGTCGTGGACATAGTCCCTTAGTCGGTTGATAAAGAAGACGAAGAATTGTATAAATATAAGCAATATATTTTTCATTATATTGTTTTCGCGAAACAGTCCATCAATCAATAGGTCTTACTGCTCTGGAATTGTCTAAAAATGATTGCTACAATTGCAATCGAAATCACCCCTGATTGGCCAACACTCTACCGCTATTGGTTAAAATGCTTTGTTGCAGCAAAAAAACCTTAAATTTTGCCAGTCACCACATATGTATGACAATGATTGACGCAGCTTTTCTGCAATGCAGTCGACCAAAAACTTTGAGAAGCTATGATCTATCGCTACCTACTGATCTAATTTCCATGCGTATACGCCGAGATATCGAAGGGGTTAAATTCTTTATTCGGTTTCTAAACGTTGTTGCATTTATTAACTTCGTGCGTTTTAGTGTGTTTCAAATCTTTGATACGAATACATGTTTTCTATAGTAAAGTGTGTGATTCAATTGTTACATTAATTTAGTAAAAATGTAAAAAAAGTGAAATATCCGTGTCAAGTGATTTGGTGGTCGTAAAGATGTTGATCGGAGATGTAAGTGGTAATAAATGAAGAGTTCAAGTGAAATAAGGGGCAACGTTAAATTTTTTTAGAACTGATGTAGATACTAGATATTATAGTGCCATATATCCTATCTGACTTCTTTAATAATCTGAATTCCTTAATACTTAATGAATAAACTTTACAGTTTGAAAGTAGGTAGGTACATATGGTACCTACCTACTTTTGCATGATTCGCGCAATTAAAGATTCGCAATAAATATTTTTATGAAGTGTATAGAAAAGTGTACAGTGAACCAATTGTCAAATTTAATAAATTTGAAAATCTAATAGAAATTAATTTAGCTTTACCTTCTTAACCGACGTGCAAAAAGGAGGAGGTCCGTCAGTTTTTTTTATGTAGGTATGTTCCCCGTTTACTCGAAGACTCCTAGACCGGTTTGGAAAATTCGTTTTTTGTTTGAAAGGGTCCCTTCCCTTCCCAGGTGGTCCCAGTGTCATCAGAATCCTGCAGAAATCGATGGAGCTCTTCAAATATAGGCACAATTGATATACTTTGTAGCGTTTGAAGTCGATTTTGTGAAAAGAATTTTAACGTTTATATTATTTAAGAGCACCGACTGCTAGGGACTAACAGAACTAAATTAAAATTTATCGTGAGCTAATTCAATCTCAGCATACATCCTTATTTCTACACACAAAGCTTGCAACTTACAAATTAATGCTTATTCGATTTTCCACGAAACATATTATGAAAAGGCGGCTTCGGGCTTCGTCTCGCACAGAATAGGGGTGGATTTATGTTAACAGGAAGTGCCCCGGCGAAATGGCGTACTAAGCCTTCAGAAGGCTGCAGATACGGGTTGTATACGTGTATACTAATATACGAGTATATATAGCTATAGCTGTGTGAAGCGGAGCCATCGATCGGTTAATATTATTTTCCGATCTCGCATGAAGTTTGTACGTAAGAAACTTCTTTGACCTCAAACAGATCTAATAAGATAGGAGTTTTCTTTTTTAAGCTTTCTTACCCAAAGGGTGCCAATGAGAACCTATTACTAACCCTTCGCTGTCCGTCTGTACGTCCGTCTGCCAGCGGGCTGTATCGCATGACCAAAATATGTATACTTAAACTTGAAATATTTTGTACAAAATATGTATTTCTATTGCCGCTATAAGTTACAACAAATAATGTAAAAAAATTAAAATTATAGACGATTTCTAACAATAAACTTTTGTTTTTTGTTCGATCTTAATAACAGCTCGTACGGAACCCTTTGTATGCAGGACTTATTTGCACTGGGCCGGTTTTAATGTTTTAGCCCTTCATCGAATATAGCATAACATTGTATTTAATCTATTTTTCCTTAGCTTTCTCAAGATAAGTTAACATAAAACGTTTGGATGAAACGCGTAACCGACCACCGTAGACCGCGTAGCCGTGGCCGTCGTAGCAGTTGTAGCGTTTGGTTTTTCAATTGTAGCACGGTTTCATTGTCACGACGTGCGTAGAACATCCTATGTGCCGAGCTTAGCGCGTCGCTTATGCCTTTCTGCGAGAAGCTACTTGTTTACATTTTAAGACAGAGGAAAAATAGATTTATGAGTATCTAGATGCTGTTAAATAACATAACTTCTTTAGTTGGCATGGTTACTTCTTGAATTCTACTGACATTTCCACACTTTATTACCACAACCGCAGTTTTGAATTCGTCATAAAATCCACTAAACAACTTTCTTATTAATTCATTTTAAAAAAATCATGTTTCTATTGCTCTTTGCTTTTCGTAAATAATAATTTTATAAAAGTTGAGGAATACCGTTCGTC
Organism: Hipparchia sbordonii; assembly: GCA_038048805.1. Classification (NCBI taxonomy): domain Eukaryota; kingdom Metazoa; phylum Arthropoda; class Insecta; order Lepidoptera; family Nymphalidae; genus Hipparchia; species Hipparchia sbordonii. The sequence goes on along the minus strand of JBBIWI010000010.1, from coordinate 9,638,535 downwards.
AATCGGAAGTCATTCCGGCTTCGGGTCTTCTCTTAAATGAATTTTCACTAATCTCTCACTGAGGATCGAAGGTATTTTCCCATTTCCAAACGTAGCAAAAAAGAAACAAGATGACGGTTCCATAAATATCCAATAACCATAGTTTCACAGTAGCTCAGGAAATCGATGACGCCCTCGCCCTCTGAAGGATTAGGGTGTCCACGATGGAAAAAAGTAAAACGGTGTATTCCCCAATCGCGCCTTTGCTAGCGCAATAGCACAGCGCGCGGTCACGACCTGAAAACCGAAAGGTTCACACGGTCACACCCCACCAATTTTTTTTTTAGAATATTAGATAAGCTTGTTTATTATTGGTATATGTATTAGTACGTAGTTATTTGTATGTACGTATGTTATAGGAAATGACCACCTGCAACGCATTTCTTCCTTAAATTTTCCTATTCCTAAGGTTGCTTGGTAGAGATCGCTACTAAGCGATAAGGCCGCCTTTTGTGTCATACCTTTTGTCTCTTCTTATATATATTTTTTATTTGTTGTTGTTTTGGTGCAAATAAAGAGTTAAATAATAATAATAATAATAAGCTGAACTTGGCTTATATACTCCTCTCCCCTCCAAATAAGCGAAAAGCTTGTGCTAGGAGTGGGTGCGACAAAAGCCATATCTATTTGATGACGTGAGATACATGTAAAGTTTTTGCGTAAATTAGAAACATAAAATCATTTTTTAGATAGGTACAACAATACAAATTATAAGCTAAACTTTAAAGTTAAAGAATTAACTAAAGTTAATTAGATAATGCTTGAAGACAAAAAAACCGGTTATATCACACTCTAGGTATAACACAAAGGATGATGATAATTATTATTATCGTTCTAATAAGTAATTTTTTATCAAACACTTTAAGCTAAGCACTTCACTGACTTTGAACTGATCCGAGCAGTGGACACAATGCTGGAAAAAAGTAGACTAAGTAGGCAGCTGGTGTGACTAGCGACTCGCTTGAGTTCATATTTTTCTGTCCAGCAAGTGGTACTCTTCCAACTTTGCGATTAAAGCACCTTCTGACTCCAATGTCTATAGTTATTCAAAGGATCTATCCAACGTCACTTCAAACTCGCAAGTTGAGCCTGGTCATTCCACCGGTTTTCTCAATTTGTTTTGATGATGCAAAAAACACAAAGAAAAAATTGATAAAAAAAGTGTGATAATATAACCAGCAAGGGAAATATGTGGGGTGAGTGGGAAAAGCGAAAAAAGCATTAGGCTTAAACTAAAGGGAAGGTGTTGCCTAAGGTTCTTTCCGAAGGGCGCGTCAACGGTGATTTTTGTTCAGGCCCTAATGGATTTTATTTACGGTGTGATGACGTTATGAAACATGTGAAAGGAAATTTTGTGACGTGCTTTTCCGTTATCTTATACAATATCCTGCGCTATGTGGGTAAAACGTAAAACAGATTATTATTTAATTTTTTTTAGTTTTACTAAGTTCACATCATCGACTGGAGTGACGTCACAACAATTTTCAAGTGCGATTTGCATTAAAATATATTAATTATCGGGCTCTATAATTATAATATGTACTTAGTAACTTAAAAAAAGAGTAAATAACCCTGCAGTAGTAGTAATGCAAAATTGACAAATAAACTTAACTGAAAGTGAATAAAAAGAATACACATATTATTGTTAACAATAATAATTTAATCGTTGTTGTTGAAATTAAAAAATATTACTTTCTCAGAATAGTATTATAGGTAGGTACATATCAAATATGAAACCATACTATAAATAAGATAAAAAAATCGTACGAAATAGGTATTATAGTAATGCTTTTAGTTTAAATACGTAAAAACAATTTTATATATTATAGGTACGTATGCCAAAAAGAAATACATAATAATAAGCCCTCTCCATCAAATACAAATACCTATCATAATTCATGTACATAATATACTAGACGATGCCCGCGACTTCGTCCGCGTGGATCAAGGTATTTCAATTCCCATGGGAACTCTGTAATTTTCCGGGATAAAATGTAGCCTATGTTTTAATCCTGGATATGAGCTATCTCCATTTCAAATTTCAGCCAAATCCGTTCATTCGTTGTGGCCTGAAGGAGTAACAAACATACACACACACACACACTACACATACAAACTTTCGGCTTTATAATATTAGTGTGATGTGATGTGATGTGAAGTGTGATGATGTGCACAATGTACCTACTCAATTAAAGTGAATTTCCAGCAAAATCGAACAAACATTCGAAGACTGAACAGAGAAAAAATTCCGATACACAAATTCACTTGAAGACACTCTAAGCTCTACATCCAAAGACGTTCAAATGTCCGTTCTTTGTACATAGAAAATATACATAAGAGAGGGAGTCGCCCCAAGATACAGGGTGATTTACCCGGGCCTCCGAGACCCTTATCTGGCGTCGTTATGACCATGTGAGGGGAAAGTTATTGTACCGGAGGGTTACAAGGGGTGAGGTGGGGGGTGGTTCGAAGATTCCTCCCGTCAAAGGGACATAATGTGTTATTATTTTTAGAGTGGAAGCACGCGTGACTTTTGCTACAAAGCCTTTGAGAGAGGATGCTTTTTATTTGTATGTTGGCATCGATGTATGTTGCGAATAGAAAATAATTGTGACTGACACAATATTATAAGCAAGCGCTTGAAAGCAATTTAGTCTATCGAATAGGCTATACCTACGTATTAGGTATTCATTTATATAACTAGCTGATACCCGCGACTTCGACCGCGAGTATTTATGGTAAGTATATATTAGTGGGATATAAGTAAATATGTCTTATCAAATAAATAAAAAACAAGTGAGTATATATTTACTTATTTTTTAAGAGCTCATGTTTTTCTATGAATACAGTACTAACTGTTACTGATTAAGATATTGCGAACTCAGTTTTACCTTCCTGACATGAAAATAATTAACATAAGGTCAGAATATTTCAACGATTGCTTGTTCTTCTGTCAAAAAAACTAATTTACCAGGAAGGAAAATGATGCTTTGAAAGTAATAAAAGACATTTTTTAAATTCCATCAAAGGAATTGCCTGACATGTTTCGCAAACCATTGGTCCCCGCAATAAAATTATATACGCCTACCAAATAAAAAGAGTCCCCCCCACGGGCGACGGCATTCTGCATGCAAAATTTAATTTTAGAATCCGAGCCGTTCTCAATATAGGTAATATTCAAAATTTATGTTCCATGTTTGAATTCGAATTGTTGTCCCTTGTCATAAAGTTTTGTTTATGCCTTCCCGTTTGGCAATAGTTTTAGAACTATGTGTGTTTTAAATTGTTATTCAGTTCTAATAATATTAAATTCATACTTAAGTATTACTTTAAAGTTCAACAGTTTGCTTATGCTACCATATTTACCTACTTCTTACTCAAGTATCTCTAATTCTACATTCGATCTGTATAAACCTTACAATTAATAAATCTCATCCCATTTAATATATTATTATAAATGCGAAAGTTTGGATGTATGTTTGTTACTCAATTACGTCGCAACGACAGAACCGATTTGGCTGGAATTTGGCACAGAGATAGATTATATTCTGGAATAGCACATAGGCTTTACACTTTTTATCTCGGTAAATAAGAAAGTTACCACGAGAATAAAAAAAACCTTAATCCACGCGAACGAAGTCGCGGGTATCATCTAGTCTGCTAGTTAAAGGATGAAATACAAATTACCAGGGATTTGAACCATTGATGTCCCCCCCCCACTCCTCCCCGAAAAGGTGGCCGTATATATTCTTAACCACTAGGTTATCACAGCTATAATTGTAATTTAAAAATATTAAAACACGAAACATAAATCAAAAATGCATCAAACAACAATTAATACAATTATGAGGGCGAGGGATGAAAACACTGCGTTAAAGTCGTGTTAAAAGGCAAAGTAATACAATTTTCCCGCCTTTTTCTCCCCCGCCTAATTACCAGTCATTTTATTAATAAAGTAGATCGTTACAATTAGGGTGGTATCTCTTAATGCACGCTAAATAGCGTTCTCGGTATTTTTATTTTACATTAACATTTGAAGTCTCAACGGTCAAATATGCACACTGAAAACTGAAAGGTCTAGGTTCAATCTCCACCCATTGGACTATTGTCGCACCTGCGCCTAATAGGCCCATATTATACTATTTATAGGATCCTATTTCGTACCATAGATTATCATCCTAAAAATATATATTATAATGATCTATTAATATATATATAGCTACTCGTGCTGATTCACTGATTCACTCACTCACTCACTCACTGACTCATTGATCACCTCTCCTGTAAAATTTTGTATGGAAAAAAATTTTTTCACGCATGGTTTCGTATAGAGGACAAAAATTCATTCGGAGGAAAAATATGGAGAGAGCTGATGATTGAGGATTTCGGAGACGGCTGAGGAGCACCGGCCAGGGTATCGAAGATAGGTGGGGGGTGTTCAACCAAATGTCACTCGAAACCTCATCCAATTGGCAAAGAGCCGAAAAAAACTCCAAAATGGCAGATTCAAGATGGCGGCCATACAAATTTAGTCGGTGTCTATCTCGGAGACTATAAGAGATGGAAGAGTGGTTTCTTGGAAAAAGGTGATCAGAACCCGAAGGTCTACTTGACGAACAGAAAAAAAATTCAAGATGGTGGAATTAATTTTTTTCCATACAAAATATATGCAAGACTTTAATACGGTTCCTTTTCAAAATTTCTGATGGTTTCGTATAGAGGACAAAAATTCATTTGGAAAAAAAAATATGGAGAGACCTGATGGTTGAGGATTTCGGAGACGGGTGAGGAGCACGGCCAGGGTATCGAAGATAGGTGGGGAGTATTCAAACAAAAGTTACTCGAAACCGCATCCAATTGGCAGGGAGCTGAAAAAAAATTCAAAATGGCGGATTCAAGATGGCGGCCATACAAATTCCATTGGCGTCTATCTCGGAGACTATAAAAGGTGTAAGAGTGGTTTCTTGGAAAAAGATGATCAAGACTTGAAGGTCTACTTGATGAATAAAAAAAAATTAAAGATGGCGGAAATTTTTTTTTTCATACAAAATATATGCAAGACTTTGATACGTTCCTTTCCGCTGATGGTTCGTATAGGGGAAAAAATTTATTTGGATGAAAAGTATGGAGGGAGCTGATGATTGAGGATTTCGGAGATTGGTGAAGAGCATGGCCAGGGTATCGAAGATAGGTGGGGGGTGTTCAGCCAAATGTCACTCGAAACCTCATCCAATTGGCAGAGAGCCGAAAAAAACCTCCAAAATGGCGGATTCAAGATGGCGGACATACAAATTACGTCGGTGTCTATCTCGGAGACTATAAAAGATGGAAGAGTGGTTTCTTGGAAAAGGATGATCAGGACTCGAAGGTCTACTTGATGAATAGAAAAAAAATTCAAGATGGCGGAATTAATTTTTTTCCATACAAAACATATGCAAGACTTTAATAGGTTCCTTTTCAAAATTTCTGATGGTTTCGTATCGAGGACATAAATTCATTTGGAGGAAAAATATGGAGAGAGCTGATGATTGAGGATTTCGGAGACGGGTGAGGAGCACTGCCAGGATATTGAAGATAAGTGGGGGTGGGTGTTCAAACAAAAGCCACTCGAATCCTCATCCAATTGGCAGAGAGCCGAAAAAAAACTTGCAAATTGGCGGATTCAAGATGGCGGCCATACAAATTTCGTCGGTGTCTATCTGACAAAGAATAAAAAATCGAAGAGTGGTTTTTTTGGTAGAAAATGATCAAGCCCTGAAAGTCTAAGAGCAGAAAAACCGCGGTCCGCTGCAGCGGGCCGCGCACCCACGCGCCCTACTAGTATAGAATATATGAGATGATAATAATCTATGGTACAAAATAGTATCCTATAAATATTATAGTGTAATATGGGTCTGTAAGGCCTTTGTTTATGGAGGGTAGAGGGGAGTATTAGTTTAAATATTCTCCTATTTAAAAAAAGTTTTGTTTTTCTTTTGACACTTACAACATTGTGTGACAATACAATCAACTGACTATACTATAATAGCGTAATAAATAAACTCAATAACCACTTCTTAACCGGATGATAATAAAAATCCAATCTACAAGTCATATAAAAAATTCTAATTTTCAAATATCAACGTAGACTAATCACTTATTTTGCAGATATTATAGTGCACAAGTCAAAATTAGTGTGCACACAAATTAAATAGTGTACCTACTCTCTTAGCCCATTAGGAATGGTAATCCGACAAGAACGGAGAAAAATCAGGCGCAGGACCAACGGTTTTAATGCTAATTACTTATCCGAGGAACAAGGGTGTACTTAATTCCATAGAACTTTCCGACTCCAAGCCAAAAAACCAATAGTTTCTTAACCCAGAAGTCGAACCTATCCGCAGCCAAACAAGCTAGCCGCTACGGTTTAAGTGCTAAGTTTCCGAAGAACAGGGGTGTATGCTTAATAGAACTTACCCGACTCCAAGCCAAAAAAACAATAATTTCTTAACTTAGACATAGACCCTATCTGCAGCCAAACAAGCTAGCCGCTAGACCAAAGCGGCAGTCCAAAAAGTCCATAGGCAGGCCCGGTCCATAAATTATACTCAGTGGCCGGAGCTGCCCACTGAAAATATTTAACCATCAAATGGTCGCGTGGGCTCACGGGTCATCCATTCACTAAAAATATTTGAATAACGAATGATATACGGTTTGTTTATTGGCGGGCATGTTCGTTCCTTTTTTGAATTTCATTATTCCGCTGACCGGCGCGCGTTGGGTCATTCATGGGGGCCGATTGGCCGAATGACCCCTCGTGTTCGCTACATTATGTACAAACTTTTTAATATTTTCGCAGCTTGGCGGACCCGATTGACCGGTTTTGGATTAGGGTACGAGTTATTGGAAATTTTACGTTTAATTTGTAATTTAATGAACTCGCGTGTCTTTGAAAAGGTTAACCTGGGGCGGTGTCAAGTTTATAAGGAAATAATTTGTAGCATTATTTAATTGATTTTTTACTAGTTCTTTTAAGTTGTTTTTCGATCAATAAAGTCGGTGTCTAAAAGTTCCTTGAAAAAAGTTCTTATACCTACTCGATTGTTAAACTATTTCAGTGAGAAAATTTATGAATACGTTTTACGATGTCGCTGCAGGATACCTACTTGTAAAAGTTGTAAAAATACAGATTCAAATGTACCACTAATATAGCCAACTTTGAAAGCCCAATCTTCGCAAAGTGGCTCAATGTAACCGACTGGTTCACTGTCCACTACTCTTCCTTTGATATAAAATGTCATTTTGCTTATTACCTATTCGTAGGTAGGTAACCGATTGATTCACTGTCTACTGCTCTACCTTTGATATAAAATGTCATTTTGCTTATTATCTACTCGTAGGTAGGTAACCGATTGGTTCACTGTCTACTACTCTACCTTTGATACAAAATTTCATTTTGCTTATTACCTACTCGTAGGTAGGTAACCGATTGGTTCTCTGTCTACTACTCTTCCTTTGATATAAAATGTCATTTTGCTTATTACCTACTCGTAGGTAGGTAACCGACTGGTTCACTGTCTACTACTCTACCTTCGATATAAAATGTCATTTTACTTATTACTCGCAGGTTAGTAACAAACTGGTTCACTTTCCACTACCCTACCTTTGATATACAATGTAATTTTATTCATTTCTCATAGGTAAATAAGTACTTTTTCAATTCAAAATTTTTTACATTGAAAGTTTTTTACTTGCTTGTAATCGATGTACATACTTGTGGGTATAATAATCAAATAGAGTATTTTTAATGTAAATAAAATATCAGAAAAACAACAAACGAAAGTTTTCTCCAAAAATCTACCTACATGTCGAAAACAAAGCAAGAAATGAAACTCAAACGCTATTATTTTATCGGAAATTTGAACCGCGGCCCTCCCGAGGTGCCCTCCGAATGAAAAATGAGGAAACTTTCCCTCTCCGTGTTTATTCTAACACTAGTTATATAAAAAATGTGGGGTTCGGAGGGAATCCCTTTAGCTTGATGTATAGCGCCGGAGGTTTGGGATTTCGCATTCTTTGGAGAACATTCACTGTTTGAGCTTTTTACGACCCCGATAGTACAGCCGTGAATATTATACCTCCTAGTTTGCCTCTGAGAGATATTGCGTGATCCACATTACATTAACGCTTATCCCGGTATACACCGATAATATAATCAGGTTGATCCAACAAAAGTTGACGTAAATAAAAGACTCACCTATACTTGAGCCATTACTAACGTGCGAACTGAGTCATATATCTGGCTCTATGGCCAAAGGTGGAATTAAGAATTACATTTTTCAACAAGTAGATAATAATATAAATTATTGGCATCAACAAAAGTGGCCAGATAAGTTTGTAGGACAAGGTAGGACTATATTACACAAAAGGTTACTTTTCTCTCCTTTTCGTCGTCTGAGATTACCGGGTTACCGTTAATTATTTGATAAAAATCGATCCTAGACGAAAAAACAATATTTAAGAGAAAAAGTTGTATATTGTATATAAACATCGTGTTAAATCATAGAACTAAAAATCAATAGATAAGTATTGTTGTATAAATGTCTGACAAATTGTTTATTTTGAATGAAATAGGCAATTTTATTCAAATTAGAATTCCTAGATTCAAAAGTTGTCCTTTGCCCTGTAACTAATGAATTTATAGTCAATCCAACATTTACATTATTAAAACAATAGGGTTAAAAATACTAATAACTTTCATAGAAACAAATGTTTATAAGTATGACTCGCACTTGGCCGCTTTTTTAAACTATTTTAACCTGTTAAAAGCTAGAAAACTTCTAAATACGAATATAAAACTAAAGGCCCTAAAAACTTATTAATAGGGAACGTAACATTGCATTCTACTTTAAAAATGTTTTATGAAGCCCAAGTATAATACTCAAAGGTAAAGGCAACCCTTGTTAATAGAGCTCTCATTTCTCTACGGGAGAACACAAGAAAAAAAAAGCAAACAGACAAAGGGTGCGCTGTAAAACGAAAGGCTACAAAAAAGTCAAGCGCCGACCTTACATATCAACATCACCTGAGCCTGTGTCTGTAGATGGAAAACCGTGACGAAAATGCTGCGTGGGGTACATAATATTCGGACCCCAACGCACACAGGCGCGAACACATAGTGATCCCACCCACACAGCGAAATGCCCATATACGGGCCTCGTATGTGGCCACGTGTGCGCGAGGGACACGTGTGGGAGTGAAACGGGTGTATGGCAGTCGCCTTGGGCGTGAAAGGGACAGTGTTTGCAGGACGAACGATACAACAAATCAATACGAGCGGTGGTGACCGGTAGCCTGTGTCACTACCCCCTCCCGACCCCCCTTCGGCCCACAGACCGCACGCCTCCACCTACATTGTCAAATGCCACAGAGTAAGTTGGCTTCGAAAATTGTCCAATTTATACTAGGTTTTCCTTTGTTTGTAAAGTTTGTCGTTTGAAGTGGTTTTGTTTGTATTTCAAGGCACTAATACCTACTTCTAATGACATAGGTGACATATAAAATATTATTTCATCCGAGGTACGATTTACGAGCACAATTTTGTCTTTTTAGGAAATATTCAAGTCAGTAGGTAGAAATGAAAACGCAAGCATTTTTCCTCTAAATAAAATATTTTACTAGGAAATAAATAAACAGTTATTTCGTCTGTTTAGTCTAATTTTAGCAGTAAATAAAAAAATAAGGTCTTTTGTTTTATGTAATAACTAATAGAAAGAATGTTTTTTATAATTTACATTTTACGTGCATAAGTTGTCATTTATGCACGTAACGCACGTCTTATTATAAGCGTTTATATGATATTATTATTATTAACGAATGCAATTTTTTTTCTTTGATTTTGTCTAATTTTATATTTTGTGATATTAAAAGTAGGTAAATATATTTGCCAGTTCTAACGATAAATTACTCTGTACGAAAAATAAACCCGCTTGACCGCGCTTATCACAGAAAAAATAAAAATGCTACCACTTTTTTAAATATTTGACAATTTTTTCTCTTTTTTGCCACATCTATTGTCATGTTACTCTGTGCGGAAAATCCGCTTGACCGCGCGTATGGAAAGCGCAGCGAAACTCCGGGCGTAGAAACTTGATACTTTCGTAACTTTTATAAAGAAAACGTTAGAGATGTACAAGTATCAAGACACGTTTTATGTTTTGTGCCTTTTTTACTGAGTCTTCGTTTTTAGTACGAAGGAAGTAAAATGTATTTCGTGATCCAGATAGTTAAATATAATATTATAATGTAGAATGGACGCTTCTCTATAAGGAAACTTTCTAGTGAATACGTACAGTATGTATAGTTCGTATAGAGACTGCCGGCTTATAATTAGGTATTTTTAGACTTAGACCATGTTAAAAGGGGTTTACTAGTAATTCCCGCGGGGCTCTCTTATTTTCCGGGATAAAGAGTAGCCTATGTGTTATTCCAGACTATAATCTATCTCTGTGCTAAATTTCAACCAAATCGGTTTAGTCGTTGCGGCAAGATTTAGTAACAAACATCCATCCATCCATATACATCCAAACGTTCAGATCTATAATATTAAGTAGAATTAGTAGGACAGTAAGCATGTATTTACCTAATGTATTTACTTACAAGAGGCAAACAAAGTTGTATGTTTCCAAACCTACCCTCAGTTTTGGGATAAAGTGTCGGCCATATTCGGTAACCTAGCAACGACCGCTGTCCACGCCGGGGAACCCTACTCACCGTAACTCACTACCCTCCGTAGGGCTCATAGAGGGCTGAGGGATAAACTGTAAAACCGCCGCCCCCACCCCTCGCTAACGGCGTCGTAATTTACGGCGTGAACCCTTCCTGAATCCTGCCGGACTTGGAAATGGAATGGAATTGTTAGGGTTTTAAGTGCGAAACATCCCTATAAAACGATAAATCTAGAATAATTGTTTATGAACACAAAAATATATCGAGATAGAACTGTACTGAACACTGTTTTACCTCGGTAGGTAATTATGATCCATGTATAAAGCATTTCTCTAAACTGGTTTAATTTATAAAACGATAAATGTAGAATAATTGTTTATGATATGAACACAAAAATATATCGAGATAGAACTGTTCTGTACACTATTTTACCTCGGTAGGGAATAATGATCCATGTATAAAGCATTTTTCTAAACTGGTTTAATTTATAAAACGATAAATGTAGAATAATTGTTTATGATCACAAAAATATATCGAGATAGAACTGTTCTGAACACTGTTTTACCTCGGTAGGTAATAATGATCCATGTATAAAGCATTTTTCTAAACTGGTTTAATTTATAAAACGATAAATGTAGAATAATTATTGTTTATGAACACAAAAATATATCGAAATAGAACTGTACTGAACACTGTTTTACTTCAGTAGGTACCTACCTACTAATGATCCATGTAAGCATTTTTCTAAATTGAACCACGCCGTGTATTGTTTAAAATATTGTTTATGTTAAAATTAAAGATCCCCTATGGAAGGAAATGCCTCGTTTTTTTGAAATAAATTTCCGAGGTTTTATTTCTATAGATAATTAAGAATATTTAGTGTAAGTACCTACCTAATATAGCATTTTCGCGAGTTTTGATTTTAATTGTATTTGTGCCCCGAAGTCTTTTCTTTTCCGTTATACATATATTTCTGTGGTTATGTACTGTAAATAGATAAATGCGAAAGTGTGTTTGTGTGTTGGTTTGTCTCTCAATAGCGCAGCAATGGAGAATCAGAACGACGTAATTTTTTTACATGGATAATGTTTTAGATCTGGAGAATGACATAGCCCTGAAAAGAATACTTTTTATCCCGAAAAAATAAACGGCTCCCGCGGAATTTTCAGAAAACCTAACTCCATACCATACGAACGAACTGGCAAGCAAAAAATAGTTAATAATAGTACCTACTTAGGTATAGTTCGTTCATTTCACGAGGTCGCGTGGCTCATGGTTGTGTGTGTTTCATATCTGTATAAGCGAGAGCTTGCTCGCGCCTGACCGCTCCCACCTAGGCTCCTGACAGGCACGCACACTTACGCAATGTGCATGTACACGACGTAATCACAAGTGAAGCTCACGCGCCCTCGTAAAATGTAAGAACTATACCTATTCATAATATCCTGCAGCTAGCTTTGAAGTTAATGCTTATACTTAAGACGCTTTATCGCTTACACGACATTGAAATTTACTTTCAAGTCCATAGAATTCAGCCCTTAAAAGTATTTTCACGAGTTACGGAAACTTTCTGAGTAAATAAATCTTCAAGTTTCGACGTCGCTGCGACTTCGGTCACTCGACGATATTCAAATACTTTTGCCTATAAATAAAAATTGTTTATTCTTATCCCTCTCTCTTTTTGTTAATCAATGGCTTTTGGAGTTTCCTTTTTTTTTTTTTGGATGTTGAAATGTAATGTTATGCTCATATAATTGATAGATAATCTATACTAATATACCTATAAAGCTGAAGAGTTTGTTTGTTTGAACGCGCTAATCTCAGGAACTACTGGTTCGAATTGAAAAATTATTTTTGTGTTGGATAGTCCGTTTATCGAGGAAGGCTTTAGGCTATATAAAATCACGCTGCGACCAATAAGAGCGAAGTATCAGTGAAAAATGTTACAAAAACGGGGAAAATTATCCATATTTAAAATATATTCTTTTAAAAACTTCTTAATCGCGATCATAATAACACAAATTGACGCGGACGAAGTCGCGCGCAACAGCTAGTACCTATAATTATTATAAAATGTGTATTACGTAGGTAAGTATAGGTACTCATGGTAAAAGTTTATATTTTGATTAACTTGAAAAGTTAATACATAATTTTATCTAGATACCCTAATCCTACCTATAACTTAATTGAAATATTTAAATAGAAATAGAAATATTTTTTATTCAAATAAACTTTTACAAGCACTTTTGAATTGTCAATGAATCTACCACTGGTTCGGAATGCCTTTCCTGCCGAGAAGAGCCAGCAAGAAACTCGGCGGTTGCTCTTTTAAAAAAAAAAAAATTTTTTACAATCGTTAATGAAACTATGCTATGTATACAGTGCTTCCACGATGAAGTTTCCCAAGTCCAATACAATACAAAAATAAATAAAATCCAAATACATAAATGCCAAATATGTAAACATGTGCGAGGAATTCACTTGTCACTGTTACTATAAAACACTGATACAGTATATAACCTACTACTAACCTAACAACTCTCTGCAGTTATAGGTCTCTACCATAAACATAGTAGGTATTCCCCTACTATCGTAAGGTAGTCTACTCTCTACCTATCTAGTGCAGAAATAATACAAATCAATACCAAGCTAGCCGCCTGACCAGCGTACATACGCCATATAAATATACAAACTGTTTTACCCGTATGACCGGCACGGCCCGCGGCCATCTTGAATCCACCCGCCTCCCCCCGCCTACACTTCTTACCCCCCACACCCGATCTAAGGGGCCTTTGAAAGACCGAAACGTACTAATACTAATGTCCTATACGGGTAAGCACTTATACATAATACGGATATAATATGCAAAGGTATAATGTCGACGTAAGTTTTAGAGGAGTTTTGGGTACAATTGGCTCTCAGAATTAGAAACGTATAAGAGCCGCTGGATACAGGCGGCGCAAGACCGAGACCGTGGCAAGAGGTGTGTTAATCTCATGTTGTTAGTACTATCTATAACTATTTAATTATTCATCCATCTGTTAGTCATGTATTTTTTGTTAAGCCTAAGAACTGCCGCACTCAATGATATCAAGCAATTATCATTAAATTCTTAATGGTCTGTTATTTATAATAATTTTATGTACCTACCAACTAATTTGGTGTTTGACTGTGTGAACTTTTAAATCTGTAGGTACTAAAGAAATCCATATGTAAGGATTAGCGACTATTGAGGATTTCGAAAAAAACTTTTAATCCATAATGGTGGACGAAAAAATATGTCTTCTACCCGTTTATGTCTATTATACTTATTTTTATTTTTTATGTATATACATATAAGAAATTACAAGACAAAAACATACATTAGAAGAAGTAGACATAGGTCAAGCTTATCTCTAAAAAAAAGAAATTTCTTCCAGCTTCCCTTGAAAGTGAGTAAGGTGAAATTATAGAGTGGTAGATATAGGTCGAAAATCAATACATATAATATATGAAACCTACTGTATAATATAAATAAATAATAAACTACACAAATACATATGAATACATAAATAATATAATACACACCTACATTAATATATCTACATATAACCAAGCAATATATAAAGTTTTGAAGATGGATACATAGATAGTAATAGAAATCTACCATACGTTCAACGTGATATCAAAGTGAATATTCATAATAATTTAGTTACGTTATTTTACGATACAGTTTATGGCCTCACTTTATGACTTGTTACGTACTAAAGTGCAGATTTCGCGTTAGCGGCTTGCCTTTTGAATAAGTTGGTAGCTCGTATAAGATGTAGACCTATATTATAGTGCTCTACTTTTGGCGTGGAAACCATAAAAGTGTATGTTTTTTATGGTGAAGGTGAAATCATAACCACATCACATGTCGAGTAGTTTTTTATAGATATCTAAAGAGATATGTGACTACTTTTCTCTTCAAGTAACAGCTAATAGTTTGCTAAGCCAAAACACTGCGAAATTAGTGGCATGAAATTGGTTTCATGACATTAACTTCATCAACAATCATCACGTGTAAACTTCTAATTTCATGCATGACATTAATGCAGTGGACACTGCTGGACATAAGTCTCTTGAATTAAATTAAGTAAAACTAAATATCTTAACAATTTTCAAAAGAGTCGTATTACAACTTAACCCATTTTTTAAACAAAGACATAAAGGCTCGCACACACGGGCATTAACGCTACCTAGCTACCGCGTGTCGCCTGTATTGAATTGCAAATATTCTGTGTTGATAGCTTTTATGCATTTTGTACCTAACATCGCATACATACTATAGGAGCATTAAACAGCATACCACTACATTAGAAAATAGACATATAAGTATTATGACCTTTTACAGAGACACAATATATATTAACAGTAGGTAGGTATAAGGTCAACAACGTTGATAGCTTAGTAGTTAGAACTTCAGGCTCCTTTGCAGATGATCCGGAGCTCGAATCCCATGCTCGTTTCAAGCAGTTAAGGCTAAAATCTATAAACTTCACTTTCACTCTGAATTCCTAACCGTTCTTTTTATTGACATCTTGGGTCAAAAAAATGGAAAAAAGAACCTAGAAAGAAAATTTTGAGACCTCTCTGGCGCAGTGGTGAGCGCTGTGGTCTTATAACTGGGAGGTCTTGGGTTCGATTCCCGGCGGGGGCAATTTGGGAATTTATAATTTTTGAACTGTCTCTGGTCTGAGTTGGCGGGAGGCTTTGGCCGTGACTAGTTACCATCCTACCGTCAAACACATGCTACCAAGCGATTTAGCGTTCCGGTACGATGGCGCGTAGAAACAGATTAGGGGTATGGGTTGAATAGGTATACACTGCCAAGTTAGCCCGCTACCATAACGTACCATCATGGTGAGATGGCAGTCAGAGACTATCTTGTCGCCGAATAATAAAAAAAAGAACCTAGAATCAATACAATCTAGTCAAGAATCTACTTATGTACTTCAAGAATATCCTCGTGTCTAATAGAATCTAGGCAGATAATAAAAATCCAAAACCAAAAAAACTGTGAGCAATATTGAGCAATATTCCGCGACAATCAAATCCCACAGCGCTGCGCATAAAGGTAATAGACGTGACTGAGAGCAATACGCAACAGCCTCAAAGATACATTACCAAAAATAAAATATTCATGGCGCCCCCCTAAATTCCCATCAATACGGCGACTAAACACAAAACCCCGCGGTGCACACACGTAAAACATTCACTCGCCGAGCCAATACATCATTCATTCGTCCACGGAGAACGGTTCGACACCAATCTTCCATTTGGCAAGAAAATCGATACACGTCGTGGCCATATAAGCATTCCGGGGGAGGTAGACGGGGTGTCTTAAGGGGAGTTTAGGTTTAGTCCCGAATATTGAATTTCCCTTGGGACAAACCCGTTTCGCTTTGTCCCTTCGGCCGGGGTCGTATAGGCCGCGGTGCCCGGGCTCTCAGCCCACATCTGTGCCCGTGTAGCCACCCACACATCGACGGCACGTGCTCGCATATTATATGTTGCTATGTGCGTACGTTTGTGCGTAAGTGTTGGATAATAACATCGAGGCTACCCAGCATACGTGACTTTGCCAGCGTGCCCTCTACAACCTTACGTACACACGTATATTTTGTTACACGATATAATATAGGTGTAGGCGTTCGAGGTATTTGCTCCGTATGTGATGTACGGGCTCTTTGCTTCAAAGCCTCTAAATTAGGTCCCTTTTAAATAAAACGTTCCACGCGACCTTTTTAATAAAACTCCATTTCGAAGTTGCTTTGATGTCCTGCGTATATTCTTCTTCGGACTTTATGCCAGGTATGAGTTTTCAGTTCAAAAGAAGGTCTCCGCAGACATGTAGGTATATGATTTTTTTCCGATTTTTCACTGTTTCACACGTACAAATTACTTACTAAGCTTGAGAAATAATGTTCTCAAAAATATGTGAAGTCAGCCAATTCGCAAAAGGCCATCTTGGTGAACTATGACCTTATGACTATGAGCTTCTCTGAAAAGAGATCAGCGCTCAGTAGTGAGCCGTTGGTGAGTTTTTTTTTTTTTTAAATATAGCCAAGCTGAAGTTGACTAATATCTTCCTGTCCCCTCCAAATAAGCGGAAAGCTTGTGCTAGGAGTGGGTACGACAATAGTGCAACTGATGGGATTCAAACCTGCGACCTATCAGTTTTCAGTCCGCAACTTTAACCGTTGGGTTGGTTGAGGTTGATGTTGATTTTTTTTATTCGTTGAGAACATAGTCCTTGACTGCGATCTCACCTGATGGTAAGTGGCGATGCAGTCTAAGATGGTAGCGAGCTAACTTGGAAGTGTAGATTCAATCCATACCTCGCCACGTTTCTACACGCCATCGTGCTAGAGCGCTAAATCGCTTGGCGGCACGTCTTTGACGGTAGGGTGGTAACTAGCCACGGCTAAAGCCTCCCACCAGACATTAATATGACGATGATGATAATAAAACCGATCTCGTTAGCTTATAGGGTTTTTCTAAACTAGAGTATCGAAACCTTAATCTTCCATGTTACCTAATACATTACATGGAAACTTCCCCTACGCTCTACACATTTTCAGCGCATACGTAACAGAACAATTTGGGTTCGACTCAATATACTACCGCTATAGCAGTTTATTTCCCTGTTCCCATATATTCAGCGCTTTCAGTCCCCATGCCAGCTATTTGCCGCTTCATTTACTGGTGACTGCTGTAATATATGGAACAAGGAATGTCTGCGTTCGGAACAAACACATTGTTCGCCGCTAGGAGAGTGCTAAGACATTATTCACAAACAAACAAGTAGGTATCCACCAAATACATGAAATGTACGGTATACCTACCTACCTATACACTTTCAAGTTAACACTAACATTGGGAAATCTGTCTTACATATGGGAATATTAGTTATGACGTAGGCATGAAAAATTATACCTACTCAGTTTCTTTTCATGATTTTTTTTTAATAATATTATTGTTATTTTTTTCAATTTTTTTTATATTTTTTTTTAGTTTTTTTTTTAGTGTTAATCTACACACTATACTAGGCTCAGGTCATCGTTTATAATTCCGAATAATCCTATCCTAGGTAACCTAACTACTAATATTAATATTTGTGAGGATTTTTGTTACTCTTTCACGCAAAAACTACTGGACTGATTTTGTAAAAGTTTTTGCGACTGTACCTGAAATAAGTAGGCACTATTGGGTACTATGTTGAATTCGTGACGTGAAGTTGCATGACGTGTATTTTTGCAATAAGTAAATAAGTTCTAAATTCGAATAATTAAAAAGTTTTCACGAGATTTTTATACAACCTACATCCACGCGGACATAAAGTAGAAATATATTTGTTTAGGAAATGTGTGATCTCTACATAGTACAGGTATTCTGTAGGTTCATTTAGGTAGGAGTCCACCATCGGGAGGGCTGGTGGAGCAACCGATATATCTCTGCCACAATAAGATAGAAACTAATCTCCTAGCGAAAACTTTACCAGCATTAACGCAATTTGAACTCTAAACCACTAGCTTTAAAATTCAAATTGAAACAGCGTCACGGTACAAGGCTTCGATGTTGCGCGGAAATACGAAACCGCATTCCTAGTTTATACGCTACAAACTACTAAGTACTTTGTATTTTATACATGCCTCTACTATTTTCACCAGGCTTCGCTCGCGAAAATGACGATTTTACTTTAGATAACGGCATTTATTAAATGTATGTAAAGAATGTGAGTAAAGAATATACAATTAATAATATTTGTATAATTAGGGTAATACGTGAGTTTTGACCCGCAATAGCCCAAGGGTTAAAGGGCGGCCTAAAAACTGAAAGGTCGACGATTCATTCCCCACCCGTTGCGCTATACGAGTAGTTGTACCCAGTCCTAACACAAGCTTTACGCTTATTTGGAGAGAAGGAAATATTATTTATTAGGCAAGTTCGGCATGACTATAATAATATTTAAAAAAAAATAAGGAGAAAGAGTATAATTAATTAGGTTTTTCCGCTGCAAGCTTAGATTTAGCCACAGAAAATAGAATGCATAATATATGTAGTAGGTATAGTTCTTGCAATTCACGAGGGCGCGTGAGCTTTACTTGTGGTTACGTCGTATACATGCATATTGCGTAAGTGTGCGTGCTTGTAAGGAGCTTAGGTGGGAGCGCTCAGACGCAAACAAGCTCTCGCTCACACTTATACAGATACGACACACACACAACCATGGGCCACGCGCCGTCCTGAGTTGCAAGAACTAAGTATACCTCCTGCTAAAATTCTGACTTAACTAACGCTACCCAGAACTGTTGTTTACTAGAAACATTTTATAACGAACTTCAGGCCGAACAAAACACCAAAACAATGAGAAATCACAACAACCGGCGACCACCGCGTGTTTTCTTTCACAACTTGTCAGATTGTAATGTCAATTTACATATCCTCGGCTGTCAGGGCCCTTTATACCGAACATCGCGATCACAGAAGTGAAATGAGATTAATTTTCGTCCTCGGAAAACAATTAAACGGACTGTATAGAAAGGGTTAAACACAATAGAAGTTTAGTCTAAAACTCTGCATGTGACTCCCGCTATTGTTTTAAGCAATTGTGACCTTAAAACAATGCTGGAATTAATTCAATGCAACGCTATTATTTCGGAATTGAAATCCCTATTAGTGGTCCCTTTTTTCTTTTAATTTACCGCCGATTTAAAGACTCGGGAATACTTTGACTTTCGTTTTCTTTTTTAACTGACTTCAAAACAGGAGGAGGTTTCAAATGTATGAAACAATATTAAAAAAAATCCTACCTATAGCTATTTCAGTAAAGTGTAGGTAGCATGTAGATAGTTGAAAATTATACGAGTAGGTACCTTAATTATCTATACGTAGAAACACCAAAAAAAATCTCATTTTCAGGATAAAATTAATCCACGCTCACGCCAAGTACCTACGTAGCCTACGTAAAAGCGATGAATAAAAAAAAATAGAAAAAAAGTATAATTTAAAATTGTGGCAATATTTATTTCCCAGCAGCTGAATCGCGGCAGCATCAAAAACTCCACCGAAGCGGAATATCCAGTTCGTCAAATGTTAATCAGAGGGAGGTATTATACATTATGGTTCAAATATCAAAAGTATCGCCCGTGAGCTTGTGCTCGCCAAATGAGAAAAAGTCGCTGTTTTATTACACACAAAGTTAGTTTGTGGTCCTATTGGAGTGAAGTTTTTAGGCGCAGAAAGAACGATAAATGCACCGCAAAAATTTCGGCCTTCCGGCTTCCGTTTTTCCAACTAAACGTGTCTTTAAATCCAGAGTGAATAGGCATCTTCTACGCAAGTGTGCATCTTCACTTACTATCAGGTGAGATCGCAGACAAGCGCTAGTCTATATATTTAAAAAAAAATTGAAGAAAGAATAGACAATCGAGCTCTGGTTTAAAGACTGCTTTCCATTAGGCATGATTGATCTCTTTATCAACCGGTAAGTAGATGTCGACTGCTTAATAAAAGTCTCTGGCATCGTCTTTCACAGGCTTCGGTTATGCGTCGCCTGTATCCAGCGGCGTCTTGATGACGTCGTTGGTCCACCTAGTGACCTACCACTTTAAAGACCTATAAAATAGTATTCTGTGAAATGAAATAAACCTTTAAAAGCCTAACGCTCAAGAATGCTGGAAACATTTAGATGGCGCAGTCTGTAGGATCTTTAAACAAACCCTCGGGGCTTTTTCATGTAAGATGTTACGTCATAAACATAACTTTCATCAGTCTCAAAACTAATATGTACCCATAACAATAAACAGAGGGAGTAATCACCAAACTATCCTGAACAGACGTTAGATGTTATGCCCCAAACGAAAGACGCCAAACGCTCATTTGCCTCGAGACTAATTTATAACGTCTAATCCAACCCTTAACAAGGCGCTGTCCGCATTAAAACCTATTTACACAATATATATGTATTCAGTTAAGCCTTCCAAAAGTAGATTCCACACACGGGAGTTCCACGCACACATGGAAGGCAAAGCCGCAAGGCACGTAACATAAGGAGCTTTAAAATTAATTTAGCTCGGAACTAGCTGGCAAATGGATAGACGTGAGCCCGGCGTAGGGGGGGTTTCGCCCCCTCGGGAGGTGGGAGGCGTGTGTCGGGTAAATTCGGCGTTTAGGCGAGCCTTTGTGGTGGGACCGGTTGAGCTTAGAAGTAATTGTGTTGCGAGTTGTGTAAGTTTGGCAGGTTTTATTGAGGCAGTTTGCCGGATTATAATTTGGTTTAAGAGTTTTAGTTATATGCTTATTTGTTTTAATGGAATTACTGCTTTCACAATTTTAAAGGCTGTAATAAAAATAAGGCAATAGGTTTCCAAAATGGAATATTCGCATGCTCTTGGATCGAATACATGGACATTAGACATAGCTGTAGGTATATCTTTTCAGTTCATAATCGAAGGGTTTTTAATACCGCTCAGAAATTAGTAGTTAGATAAGAACCTAATCGAGTTAATTAAAGGGATTGTAACTTTTAAGAAAGGTTATTTTCACACGTACCTATATAGGATGTATCTACTTGTATTGTCATTACATTGAAAATATGTTGTGCCTGTAGGTACCTTGTTGCAAATCCTTTATTTGCTGTTAAAAACAGGCCAAAGTGGCTTGGTAATACAAAGTTGTTTTTTCTGCCTTGCCACTTTAACGACGTAGGCAGTAGGCACAAGGCACTGTTTTACACTATACAAAGTTGTAATAGTACATATTAACATTCATTAGAAACATGGCTTAGATGTACGATACGTGCAGACAATATCCGTGAAAGTCAATCCAACGTGCAATGTACAAGTTGTAAAAATAAAACGAAAGGTCCGGATATTACTATCCCGGATTACCCGGCGATCGGTGTATATGACAATGTGATGTACATTGTACATTTAGTACATGGAAACCGACGGATATTATAAGGCCTTCGGCGGAGGAAGGATGTTATAAGGATTTGTCTTGGAGGGTAATAGGGGAAATTCTCGGAAGAAACATCATGTTGGAGAAAATTGCATATATTTTTATTTTAAAAGTATTTTTTTTTATTCGATGACAAGATAGCCCTTGACTGTGATCTCACCTGATGGTAAGTGACGATGCAGTCTAAGATAGTAGCGGGCTAACTTGGAAGGGGTATAGCAGTGTAAATTCAACCCATATACCTAATCTGTTTCTACACGCCATTGTGCCGGAGCGCTAAATCCCTAGCCACGGCCAAAGCCTCAATAAGCCCTAAAAAGCCCTTAATAAGCAATTATATTATTGGATCTACTAACCTATCTGTACAATCTGTTTTATGATGATAAAAGATTTAATTGAATTTTTTTTTTGTTTAAATTATTAGTAACTACCCTACACTTAAACTGAGTTTTGAATATCTACCGAGAGGGATGGTGATTTTTTTTAAACAAAATACACTCGGTCTTGACACCAGCTAGCAATATTGTATGTATCTATATTTTAAAGAAGAAGGGAGTTAATACAAATTCAGTCAGTCAAATGATAGTCTATTCGCAACCCAAAGGAAGTCGGTAAAACAGTTTACGATGGATTTCACTTTACATTGAAGAAGCTCCCTCGTACGGAGTTGCGCTCCTTGGTGAGCCGACACACTTAGGGCCAAAACATAAAGCCGCGACGCGACGTGTCGCGAGTCGCGACTCGCGACGTTAAAATCTGCGAGATCGCTTGGCCGAAGTTTTGTTGGTTTCTTGTAACCAATTGCAAAAATTTAATCATAATATGCCTGAGGATATGTTCCAATATAAAAGTAACAGACCACTGTCTCTCTTTTCATTTGTGTTCCGAGTGTCCTAGGAGACGGACGTATACTCTTCCTAGTATATTTAATTTGGCGAATATACATTTTAATTTCTTTTTAATTTAATTAAGCCAACAAGTTGTTTTTTATTTTATCTATCCACACCTAACTACCAATAAGTTTAGTATGAACTTGCGGTGTGATTCGCGTCTTAAAACAACATTGACTGACGATACTACAGTACCTACAAGGATCTTTTGGCAAGTGGTCAAAGTCAGAACTAACACCGCGATCTTGTGAAACATCACTTTAGAATACGACTTCGTATTTACTGTTAGCACTCTCACGTCATCGTCCTGTTTATGTCATTCGAGTGCTATTAGATCCTTGTCGTATTATAAATCTTAACAATGCCATCGTATCGTATTGTACATCTTAACATTGCTAGACAATTCATTCATATATTATGATTGAACCATGAGCAACCAAGAGGGAAAACGTCCAGCGAGGTTCGCGATGATGATATTATGGTGATAAGTTGTTTTGAGACGCGAACTTGCAAAACTTATGTGTGTGTCAGCCTTAAGGTATAATATACTGTATACATTGTCGTAACTTCGTACTTACCTTGATTTCATCATAAAACTAGAATATGACCAAGTTTTATGCACTCATTCTAAGTTTGGTTTTAGTATACTTTTGAATAGAAAGCTGAGTTTCGGCTGGTATTAAAACTGATCTAAGTAGGTACAACTAAAATTATATTTCATTGAAAGAAATTGCAAATATTTTTTTAAAATTAATAGATATCCAGCTACATATTATTTTAAAAAACTTTTTGCAATTTCTTAACAGGTAAAAAATTTTTTGTTCTTAATTTCGCCCAATAGTGCAATGTTTTACGCCTAGTTTTTATAAAATAATAATCAATCAATCAATCCTTCTACAATCCTTCTTAGTAAGGTTCTTAAGACGAGGTTCTGGACGAATTTTAGGTATTTGAGGGGGTGCGGCAGAGGAAAGCGCGCGGTACTAGTCCCGCCAACCGCGGGGGGCCCCCGGACGAATTTAGGGCGAACGCGGAATATTAGCTTTGATAGCGACAAGGTGGCGGCAAGAAATGACTCAGTCCGGCTGACAAAACTATATTAGGTCTGTACTGTAACTTATTTTCGTCAATCATATTGTAACGTATATGGCTCGGTTGGTATGGCTACAGTATATTTTCAGAGACAGAGTACAGGTTCGATTCCTAGCCAGTAATGTAACATTGTTTTTTTAATTTCCTTATTCATTTTTAGCTTTTTTTTTTATTAGTATGTATTTCAATATTACTTACATTTTCTTAAGTACATAATTTGAATAAATAGTGTTGTATTTTTTAATTTATTACCTAATTTTTTAATCTAAATTCTATATATTGATATATTGATAAATTACTAGTTGATGCCCGTGGCTTCGTTCGCGTGGATTAGTTTTTAAAATGAATCCCTATTTCCCTTGTCGAAACATCACGCTTGAACGGCTGGACCGATTTTGATGGGACTTTCACTGGCAGATAGCTGATGGTAGGAGTAATATAGGCTACTTTTTTAACCGATTTTCAAAAAAGGTCTCGGGAAGTCTCGGGTTCGATTCCCGGCGGGGGCAATTTAGGAATTTATAATTTCTAAATTGTCTCTGGTCTGGTCTGGTGGGAGGCTTTGGCCGTGGCTAATTACCACCCTACCGTCAAAGACGTGCCTCCAAGCGATATAGCGTTCCGGCACGATGGCGTGTAGAAACCGACTAGGGTTATGGGTTGAATTTACACTGCTATACCCCTTCCAAGTTAGCCCGCTACCATCTTAGACTGCATCGTCACTTACCATCAGGTGAGATCGCAGTCAAGGGCTATCTTGTTATCGAATAAAAAATAAATAAAATGTTCTAATAAATATTATTCTTAGTAGTATCACACGATAGCAAAGTTTTTGCTTCTTGTGCCTTTGAATCCCTCACTACTCTTATGATTCTAACTTAGAATCCTTCTCTCGCTCGGGATTCAAACTAGGCACTCGCAACAAAAAAACTTTGCTATCTTGTTGAACAAATAACTATTTCGGGCAAACTATCAATTT
Source organism: Hipparchia sbordonii (assembly GCA_038048805.1). Classification (NCBI taxonomy): domain Eukaryota; kingdom Metazoa; phylum Arthropoda; class Insecta; order Lepidoptera; family Nymphalidae; genus Hipparchia; species Hipparchia sbordonii. The sequence continues at coordinate 9,613,842 of JBBIWI010000010.1, read as the reverse complement.
TAGAGAAAATTTTTATTTCGTCCCATAGTGCCGCCGCCGCACTATGGGACGAAATAATATAAACCGTCTCATAAATGGTTGGGACGAATGTTATGATTCCAAAGATTTTTCCATGGATTAATATCCTCAGATAATAGGACCTTTATGAATAATGTTGAAAAATAAAAATATTTTAGTTCTAGGTATATAAAATTACTAGTAGGGCGCGTGGGTGCGCGGCTCGCTAAAGCGAACCGCGTGTTTTCTGTTCCCCAAGTAGATCTTCGGATCTTGATCATCTTTTTCCAAAACCACTATTTCATCTTGTACATTCTCTAAGATAGACATCGACGAAATTTGTATGGCCAACATCTTGAATCCGCCATTTTGGTAGTTTTTTTCAGCTCATTGCCAATTGGATAAGGTTTCGAGTGATTTTTGTTTGGGCACCCTCAACCTATCTTCAATACCCTGACCGTGCTCCTCACCCGTCTGCGAAATCCTCAATCATCAACTCCCTCCATATTTTTCATACAAATGAATTTTTATCTTCTATGCGAAACCATCAGTTTGGAAAAGAAACCTTATCTTAGACTTGCATATATTTTGTATGAAAAAAATAAATTCCGCCATTTTGAATTTTTTTCTATTCATTAAGTAGACTTTCGATTACTGATCATCTTTTTCTAAAAAACCACTCTTCCACTTTTTATACTCTCCAAGATAGGCACCGACGAAATTTATATGACCGCCATCTTGAATCCGCCATTTTGGATTTTTTTCAGCTCCTTGCCAATTGGATGAGGTTTCGAGTGACTTTTGTTCGAGAACCCTCCACCTATCTTCGAAACCCTGGCCGTGCTCCTCACCCGTCTCAGAAATCCTCAACCATCAGCTCTCTCCGTATTTTTTCTCCAAATGAATTTTTGTCCTCTCTACGAAACCATCAGAAATTTTGAAAAAGAGCCACATAAAGTCTTGCATATATTTTGTATGGAAAAAATAAATTCCGCCATCTTGAATTTTTTTTCTATTCATCAAATAGACCTTTGGGTCTTGATCATCTTTTTCCAAGCAACCACTCTTCCACCATTTATAGGCTCCAAGATAGACACCGACGTAATTTGTATGGCCGCCATCTTGAATCCGCCATTTTGGAAGTTTTTTTCGGCTCTCTGCCAATTGGATGAGGTTTCGAGTGACATTTGGTTGAACACCCCCCACCTATCTTCGATACCCTGGCCATGCTCTTCACCAATCTCCGAAATCCTCAATCATCAGCTCCCTCCATATTTTTCATCCAAATAAATTTTTTCCTCTATACGAACCATCAGCGGAAAGGAACGTATCAAAGTCTTGCATATATTTTGTATGAAAAAAAAAAATTCCGCCATCTTTAATTTTTTTCTATTCATCAAGTAGACCTTCAAGTCTTGATCATCTTTTTCCAAGAAACCACTCTTCCACCTTTTATAGTCTCCGAGATAGACGCCAATGGAATTTGTATGGCCGCCATCTTGAATCCGCCATTTTGATTTTTTTTTCAGCTCCCTGCCAATTGGATGATGTTTCGAGTAACTTTTGTTTGAACACTCCCCACCTATCTTCGATACCCTGGCCGTGCTCCTCACCCGTCTCCGAAAACCTCAACCATCAGCTCTCTCCATATTTTTCCTCCAAATAAATTTTTGTCCTCTATACGAAACCATCAGAAATTTTGAAAAGGCGCCGCATAAAGTCTTGCATATATTTTGTATGGAAAAAATAAATTCCGCCATCTTGAATTTTTTTTCTATTCATCAAATAGACCTTTGGGTCTTGATCATCTTTTTCCAAGCAACCACTCTTCCACCATTTATAGGCTCCAAGATAGACACCGACGTAATTTGTATGGCCGCCATCTTGAATCCGCCATTTTGGAAGTTTTTTTCGGCTCTCTGCCAATTGGATGAGGTTTTGAGTGACATTTGGTTGAACACCCCCCACCTATCTTCGATACCCTGGCCGGTGCTCCTCAGCCATCTCCGAAATCCTCAATCATCAGCTCTCTCCATATTTTTCCTCCGAATGAATTTTTGTCCTCTATACGAAACCATGCGTGAAAAAATTTTTTTCCATACAAAATTTTACAGGAGAGGTGATCAATGAGTCAGTGACTGAGTGAGTGAATCAGTGAATCAGCACGAGTAGCTATATATATATTAACTAGTAGAGCGCGTGGGTGCGTGGCCCGCTGCAGTGGACCGCGGTTTTTCTGCTCTTAGACTTTCAGGGCTTGATCATTTTCTACTAAAAACCACTCTTCGATTTTTTATTCTTTGTCAAATAGGCACCGACGAAATTTATATGGCCGCCATCTTGATTCCGCTATTTTGGTTTTTTTTTAGCTCCCTGCCAATTGGATGAGGTTTCGCGTGATTTTTGTTTGAGCAACCTCCACCTATCTTCAATACCCTGGCCGTTCTCCTCACCCGTCTTCGAAATCCTGAATCATCAGCTTCTTCCATATTTTTTCTAAGAATGAATTTTTGTCCTATTTGAAATCATCGGTAATTCTGAAAAAGAATCCTAACAGTCTTGCATATATTTTGTATATGAAAAAAATTAATTTCGCCATCTTGAATTTTTTTCTATTCATCAAGTAGACCTTCAAGTACTGATCATCTTTTTCCAAGAAACCATTCTTCCATCTTTTATAGTCTCCGAGATAGGCACCGACGAAATTTGTATGGCCGCCATCTTGAATTTGCCATTTTGGAGTTTTTGTTCGGCTCTCTGCCAATTGGATGAGGTTTCGAGTGACATTTGGTTGAACACCCCCTACCTATCTTCGATACCCTGGCCGGTGCTCCTCAACCGTCTCCGAAATCCTCAATCATCAGCTCTCTCCATATTTTTCCTCCGAATGAATTTTTGTCCTCTACACGAAACCATGGGTGAAAAAAATTTTTTATTATGTATATAAGATCATTCTTATTATTTAACTAGTACTTATTTTTAATGAAATAACTAAAATGACAATAATTATTAATAATGAAATAATTTTAAGTATTATAATTCAATTTTTAGTACTTATGGAAAATTAAATAATTTGATTTTTGACATGCTCTCACGAAATAAATATTATCTTTAAAATACTCGTGTTTCATTTTTCTAGTAGCTTATACATTCAATAATACGTGTACAAATTTTCAAATCAAAATGTCAAGAAACAAAAAGTTATTGATTTTCGAGACGGTTTATATGATTTCGTCCCATAGTGCGCCGTCGCCGCACCGCTGCCCGCAAGATTCGGAGCAAAGGCTTTACTCACTCTTGCAATGTTGATGGTTCCTCAGAACTGAGCTTCAAACGTTTTTTCCGACTGAAAATTAAATATAACTTATTATAATTAATTTTGAAAAAAAAAAATACTATTGTCCTAAAAAAATGCGCTTAGAAAATGCAAAACAAACACGGTAGAAGAACCGAACCCGTAACTTCTAGCTATCAACTCTCTCTTACACTGACTAAGCCCAACGTCTAATACTATAAACGACGAAAATAAGGTCTAGTATAGCTATACCTAACTACCTAACTATAGATATACCTAACAAGCTAACTACAGTTTGATAAGCCAAACTGTACGACGAACTGGGGTATTACACCATTATTATTAGATACTTACCTTCTTCTTCGTCAACCCATAGACGTCTACTGCTGAACAAAGGTCTCTTACGTGGACTTCCACAGATCTCGTTCTTGCGCCGCCTGAATCCAGCGGCTCCATGCGACTCGTTTGATGTCGTCGGTCCACCTAGTGGGGGATCTGCCAACATTGAGCTTCCCTGTGTGAGGTCGCTAGTCCAGCACCTTGGAACCCCAACGACCTTCAGCTCTTCGAACTATGTGCCCCGCCCATTTCCACTTTAGTTTCGCGACTCGCAGAGCTATGTCGGTAACTTGGTTCTCCTACGGATCTCCTCATTTCTGATTTGATCTCGCAGGTAATTTGAAAAAACGTAATAATTGTGAAGAAATTACGTAACTTACGTAATTTCTTCACAATTATTACGTTTTTTCAAGTAATTGAAAATTGATGATGAAATTGATATTTCATGATCCCTTACATAATGCAAAACCTTTACAAAATAATAGGTAAACTCTATTTAACTTCACTAAAATATACAAAATAGTCTTCAACATAAAACAAAAACAATTTTACTTATTATAATTAATTTTGAAAAAAAAAAAAAACACTTATCCTAAAAAAAAAAAACAAAACCTTTTTTTAGAAAATGCAAAATGAACGTAGTTGAGATTCGAACCTGCAATTTCTAATTATCATATCGCGACCAAACCAACTGAGCCAAATTTCTACTAGAAAGAATGACGAAAATAAGGTACATTATAGTAAAGTACCACACAACAATTTGATTAGCCGATTTACGTTACATTTACGTACTGTACGATAAAATTAAAAATAGGTAGGTAGACACTTATAACTATCACCATCTGCTTTTGTTGTTTTTAACCGACTTCTTATTTTGTTCATTTTCTTTTTCGGACTCATTTTCAAAATTTCTACTACTTAGTACTTATTTATTTACAACTATATTATGGTTTATTTATTAACAATATATTGTATACAAACTTATAACTAGGTACACTCTATTTGACTTCACTAAAATATACAAAATACTCTTCAACATAAAACAAAAACAATTTTCAATTATTATATTTCGCGATGTTATTTGATAGCCGAGCGAGAGCAGTGCAGCGCAGGTCCACCTAGCAGCACGCCTTAGCGATCACTGTCTAATTGAGTACGAGTGACAAAGAAGCCGCTACTGGGAAATAAAACGGCCAAGACACAAATTGTGATAAAAAAAGATTAAATTATAATAGTCGCTGTAAAAAAAATCTAAAACTGCCATTTTTTGTAGTAAAATATGACAAACAAATTGTACTTAAATTTTACAAAAATTAATGTATGGTAACTGAGAAAAATGGGAATTCATGTATTTGCAGAGGCAACTTTGCAATTTTTTTCTATTGAAAAAAGTTTACGTCATTGTGTTTTGGAAACAGGCATCAGGCCAGAAATATGATCAATTGTAACTCCCTTTTTTTTCATAGTATTATGACCAATAGATTTTGAATAAAATGATCTTCTTTCGGCTCTATTTAGCTGATCACCGAACCTTAATGTCAAAAAAACCGTACAATTTTTAATGAACTTTTTAGTAACTTAACTTATTGTCAGATTAAACGTATGAATTTAATGTACCGACCGGGCTGAAATGATTTTTTTTCTCTTTAGATTCGTCTTTAAACACATATCTCAAACAGATATTCCAAAGCTGAGCCACGCGTTTATGGAATGTAAACGCAAAATAAATAAAATGATAAAAAATCGTGTAATGCATAATCGCGTATAGTACGTTTATCTCACGAAGTTACGCGCGCTTTACTTGTGGTTACGTTGTGTACATGCACATTGCGTAAGTGTTCGTGCCTGTCAGGAGCCTAGATGCCGTGGGAATGGTCAGGCGCAAGCAAACTCTCGCTCACACTTATCCAGATACGATACACACACAACCATGAGCCACGTACCCTCGTGAATTGAAAGAACTATAGTGTATACTCGTATTACCGTAGATATTACCAACGTATTTAAGTGTCAACCTGTGTATTAAAACTTCAAAGTTACCTTCTTTTGAAAACGTAGAAAGGCATTAAGGTCGCGTCATATAGATATGAGTATGGTCACGTGAGCTCGACTAAGCTCGAGAGGTGTTTAAATTGAAGAGCATTAGATAGAGCTCCCGCTACACTTATCTGAGGAACTCTTATTAAATCCTCCTTAACTAATCCTTTAGCAAGCAGGTACGGTTGGCATAGAAATTCGAGAAATAAGTTAGTTTTTAACCTCCGACGGACAAAGAGGGGTGTTAACCTAATAGGTTTATAAATACATATCAAAAATTCCGAGGCCGGCGGGATTCAAACCCACATCTCTCTGGGAATTTCACCCGAGTGTGTTAACCGTTACACCACAGCCGAACCACACGTCAGCCACGAAATTAGTGATATGTATCTACTTTTTTTCAATCAGTTTATAGCCACTGTTAGCGACATCTAGTAGCGACACATTACAGTTGTCGATCTACTTTTTTCCAAGACACCATATTACAATGGAGCTCTTAAGAAATTATAGATGCCACATTGCTTGTTACAATTTTTTAATTTTTTATTGAAGTGTTAACCTACACTTAAAGGAAATAATGATACTACTAGATGTCGCTAAATGGTTGAAGTAGGTACATATTGTAAATATGTTATTTCAATAAATACACAAATTATTTTATATAACTTGAAAAATAAATGTCAAAGGGTTATTTCGATTGGCATGCGGACAGTACCGGTAATTAGTGCGAACGTCGTACATAGCTCGCCGTACATAATGTAATTATGCATCCTACACACACCGCTCTAAAATATCCGAACAATTTGGAAGTTGCGCGGAGTTGGGACCGCAGACGTGTCGGCCATCTTGCCGTTGCCGTGGCAACTCACCACGAATTGTCTGTTCCGACTGTACCTGAATGTAAATAGCTCCTCGTTCCTTGTTTATCGCTAAACTTGCTCTCCGCACAAGTAGAAATAGGGTTCCTAGCGAAAATATTTGTGTACTAACTCGCTACAGTCACAGAAAGCTGTGTAGTGTTAACCGCTATTTCGTATTTAACTTGGACCATCTACCGTGTTCTCTATTTTTGACATTTTCAGTGGCTATGGATAACAATAACAATTTGAAAGTTGTCAACTAAACAAGAACTGTCAAACATATAGTACCTATTACCAGGACAGTTGCACTCCGCATTTTAGGTATAAATAAAGCTACAAGTACCTCCCTGACGTCGTCCCGTCCCGTCCGATAAGAGTTATGCGATAGAAAGAGAGGCAACTTCCAGGTTAATAACTGTAGGTAACTTAGCGCTGTGCGACCTAAATTGCCCTTAATTATGTGGTAGCAAGAGTCCCTATTTATTGAAATTATTTTGCGGAATGAATTTACCGTATCTGTACTATTATGTATTCTGTGATATTACTTAATTTGGTCAAACCATTGATTTACGAATTTAGATAAGTAAATCATGGGTCAAAGGGTTTGACAGTTCTTGTTAGCAAGTGAACCACTGAGATAGAGAATAAGCACATTAAGAGACCGTTCTCATTCTGAGAGGAAAAAGGTGGCCAATTGTAAGACTTGTAAGTTGGCGTTGAGTTCAGATGATAATGATGAATATATTATGATTTTTAATCAGCTGTGTGAAGAATTTATTAATAGGAACATACCTACAACAAAATAAAACTTAAATAAATAAATTAAAACTACTACTAGTTATATTAACAAAAAATACACGCCGTCCAAGTGGTCGTTTATGGGCATAGTGTCCAAAACACTGGCGCTATTCCCTCGTTGTATAGCGAGGCTTAGGCGTTGGGCTAAATACGAGTAAGCGCCAGCTCTTTGGTCACCTGAGGCGTGGATCAGTCTTTCGGACACGACATTCATAAAATTCTTCGTGGCCGATAATGATCTTTAATTATGTATGTAGTTCCATCTATTACTATTTTTTTAATAAAAGTTCCCAATTAGAAAGCCTATAAGCACGAACATTTTAACTTTCGAATATAGCGCTCCTGTTAACTTTACCTTTACTATTCGAAAGTTATTAAAATGTTCGTGCTTAAGATTACTGTACTATATTTTTGATCTGTGAAAGGAATTTCTCAATGTTTCCCGTGATTGTTAATTACTTGCTTTTTTACAACAGTTAATTACTCGGCGCCTAGGTTGGTACTTTGATATGCTTCAATATGTGTTCACCATCTTCAAAGGAAATTACAGAAACACTCATAATGCAATATTCGTTACATTTAATCTTTAATCAAAGGGCAAACAAGGGTTGTAACCTCTTTAAGGGCCCCATGTGAGGGTGTCTTATCTACCCACGTTGCGACAAAACAGTTCGACGTAAGGTGTAGGTAATTTACTGAGAATACCTACTAGGAGGTTCTATCTCTATTATAATTTCAAAGATTAATTAGACGCAGATACGCAATAACGATTCAACCATTCAACCCCACCTATACATATAATAAAATTGTAGAAAAGTGGTGTCTGTACAATGGAAATATATAAAAAAAAGTAGCAGGGGTTGTTATTATATCGATGCTGAACCCGAAATTGTAATTAATTTTTTTTTTGTCTGTTTGTCTGTGTGTTTGTGCACGCTAATATCAGAAACGGCTAATTCGATTTAGATACGGTTTTCACTAATATATTGTAGTAAGCTTCACTTAACATTTAGTGTTTATTTCATGTCAATCGGTTCATAAATAAAAAAGTTATGTCAATTTAAAGAATCACGGCGAACATTTTTAACGTACAGAGTATACGTACTACACGCCTCGCGCCTGAGCGTCCGTGGCTATATAAAGCGCGCTGAGAGCCGCGCCCCGAAAAGTCACTATTCCACGCGAACGAAGTCGCGGGCACAGCTAGTTCAAGAATAAAGTTGTGTGGGTTGACTCATTATTGCGTATCTGCGTCCAATTGGGAGTTGTAAAATATGTAATGTCATGTCATATCAACTTTTTTTTTACTTAAATAAGATCGACACATAACCTTGTTTTTTTTATGTTAAGATTTTCCCTTTTTTAGGTACTTATAAATGTCAGTGACGAGCTAATCATATTACCTCCCGAAATTATTGTCACCAACTCTCTAGCTCTAGTGACTTTGTCTGGTGGGAGACTTTTGGTCCTGGCTAGTTACCACCCTACCGTCAAAAAACGTGCCGCTAAGCGATTTAGCGTTCCGACATTCCGATGACGTATAGAAACCGATTAGGGGTGTATGGGTTGACTGTACACTGCCATATCCCTTCCAAGTTAGTCCGATACCATCTTAGACTGCACCATCACTTACCATCAGGTGAGATCGCAGTTAAGGACTATCTTGTCATCGAAAAAAAAATCTCTTTAGCTTTCGACTATGTAGGTAGCTAGGTACTTATAACAATGTATCTGTAGGAACTATGGTGTTTCCATTACTTGTGGTGCATTTCCCTAACACAGGTGGTAATGGCGTCGGCCCTCCAGCTCACTGAGAGGAACCACAATAGAGGGGTACGCATCACACGTCCTTTCATCACGCGCTGAGGAGCGAAGGGCATGCGGCCTAAAGTGAGAAGAAAATTCTTTTGGACATGCCTATAATAGTAGCAATGCCTATAATAATGGCACTGAGCTCTAAAATTAGGTACTCGATTAACGCCATTTTGGTGCTGCAAACAGATACGAGTGTCTCTGGAACTAATAATATTGCAAATGGCACACCGACCTGTATAATTAATCTATGAATTCATCAATGAAATCATAGATTAACTGTAGAGGTCGGTGATTTCATAAATGAATTACTATAGAAGTCGGTACGCCATTTGCAATATTATTATTTCCAGTGACACTCGTAATATCAAATGTAGCGCTTCGAATTGATGATTGATTGAGTAATTAAGGTGTCATTTGCATAAGAACAGCCAATCTAGTATTAATCATAGATTAATTATAGAGATCAGTGCCTAATGATCACAATCAACCTATTGCTGGCCCACTACTGCTGTGGGATTGTCTAAAATTGGTTGCTACAGAGTGTTGATCGCAATCTAAAAATATTGTTTAAAACCCATGATGGAGCAAGAACGCCATTTTAGCCAATAAAAGATGATTGCGAATGTCACACTATAGCAATCATTTTTAGACAATCCCACCGCTGGGCACGGGTCTCCTCGTTAGCAGGAGAACTCAGAGTGCGTGCGTGCATGCGTGCATGCGTTTGTGCGTGCGTGCGTGCGTGCGCGCGTGCGTGTGTGTGCGTGTGGCTTCGTAGCATCGTAGCAGTCGAACGGATGAACCGATTTTGATGATGTTTTTTTTTTGTTAGCTATGTTTGATGAAAATCGGTCCAAGATGGCCGCCGCCACCAAGTGGTGGATTACATATTTTTATTTTAACGATTACTGACTGGCGATTAGGATGTTGTTACATGTAGGGGGTGTTTTACATTTTTAATTTACATTTTTTACAGAGTACTCGGCTACACGGTTATGCCACATCCAAGTTCACATTCTTCGCTCAGCGCGGCGCGGCACAGGGTGTGCGCGAGAGGGAGGCAACGCGTGGACAGGCATTCGAAATGAAGAGTGCTTACAACTAGTCTGCCTGTCCTCTCCCAACACAATATATGGAGACAAATTCCAACATAGTATGGATTATGCACCTAATTGGGCATTTGATTAATTTTTTTATATAGGTAGGTACTTAAAATAAAGGTTTTTAAAATTATAACACAATATCATTTTTGTACGACTGTCTGAAAAAAGGATTAGGTTGTTATCTGGGTTCATGTATGTATGTATATTCCACCATACCACCCGTGAGTTTGTATATTCCACCATAAGTGTAGTGGGTGGTTTAAGCCTCAATAGCCCAACGGTTAAAGGAGCGGACTGAAAACTGAAAGGTCGCAGGTTCAAGAAAAAAAAATTAATGACCCGGTGGTGAAGGAGAAAATATGTTTTTTTTATATTTTTAGCGAGCAAAAGAGCAGGCTACGCGGGTCACCTGATGTTAAGTGATTACCGCCGCCCTTGTTTTGTAGCACCGGAGGCACCACCAATGCGTTGCCGGTTTTTCAGAAATTCTTGCTCCACGCCTTGTATATTTAGTGGCATACGGTGATAGATAATAATTTTAAAAAGAGTCTGCCTCCATATTTTGAAAGCAGATTTGTGCCGTCCTTCTATCTCCGGATCGCAGTAGTCCCGAGCGAGTGACGGCGGACAATGTTTATATTGAAATACCGCGCCGAATGGCAAAATATTACTTCACATATCTTACAATTCAGAATTTTACGAACTCTACAAGTATTTCTATCCCGCCATAATCTAATAAAATGGGGCATATCTACCTACAAAGTCTTTCGAACCAAACCGGTACGTATTTCACCAAAAAAAAAAACTCTTTTATGATTAACGGTGAAACCTAAGAATCTATTGACATTATTCAAGAAATCCAATCCCGCCGGGATACGGGACTAAATACATCAATCCCGCAGTCCTCAAGTTAGTACTAAGCTCATCAATCTTGCAATCAATTAATTGCTATCCTTCCAAAAAGGTTCATGTAATATCAGAGGTGAATGAATTCGCGATATAATTTTTTCACAAATTTTAACCAACAACTGATTGTAGGTTCATTTTTGTGAATTAATTCTTAATGGTGCAGAAAATCGAGCTTTATACATGGTTAGTTACTCAAGATCCAAAACAATTACCACTTGGTAAAAGTTCGTGTCCTAGCTGCTAGGGTATGACGTCTCTCGTTACCATAGAGACCCCATAAACCTTAATAACGAACGTCTCGAAACCAATCAAATGACGCTACATCAACTATCCGAGATTGAATTGAAAATCTCCGTAATATATCAAAGGTAATCCGTTTAAGTTTAAGGGGCACTATATATCATGATAGTACATTCTACATAGCCTCCCTGTTTGGTCGCCTAAGCAGGGAGGCGAGCGCGTGTTTAGGTGTATGGTGTAAGCGATAAGCCTCCTCAAGCATATAATATTAAAAAGAAAAAAACACCTTTCTATCACAAAATGCATACACCTTCCTAGCATCCTTACTATCCTTACTTATCAGCTAGTACTATTATAAATACGAATGCCGCAACAAAGGTAGCGACATGATTTTTACATAGGTATAGGTAGTGAAAGTAGTCTATGACATACTGCAGGTCATCACCTGCAGAATGTCATAGACTACTTTTTATTCCGAAGAATCAAAGTGTTCTCCCAGGATTTTTAAAAACTTAATCAACGCGAACGAAGTCGCGGGCATCAGATATCTTATAAAAATATATAGATACAAAAACGATAATTCTTATACCTATTGGATTGAACCACTCGTTATTTTGCAACAAAAAATTTTTTTTTGCTACAATCCGCCAAACCCGAAAATCTATATGGTAGTAAGACAAATACAGGAAAAACAGTTTCACTCTGATACACAGCACCTTCAAGAGAAGTTGACTCCACAGACTCTTTTAAAATTAGAGCAAGTCGATATCAAGGGCTGTGTTCTGGCTTTAACCAAAATCAACGCAAACCTAAGTCCGCGCAAGCGGGTGACGCGGCCGCGCATTGGGTCGTTGGTTTCATTCATTCGTCTACGAATAAAGCATCAAATTATATCCAAGATGTTTTCTTTATAATCTAGACGAAATCAAACAAGTGCTTAAAGCCGTACCAAGACAGACTGTTTTCTCATAGAACAAAAAAATCAGGTAGCAAAATCTCGACCGCTTATCACTTGCGCCTCGGCCTTTGTTCGACAACTAAGCAGGGCGTGGGTGGCGGAGGGGGTAACATCCCTGTTTGAAGGCACACGTAGCAAAGGGAAATCCTGTACAGGACAGAGCTCTAAAATTGCCCGCTTGTGCTATGCTCAGGTATCTAATGTACGGATTGCAAAGTAAATTGACAATCTAGTATATGTTTGGTACATGTGTAGTGCAGTAGGTAGGTGACACGTTAATGTACGGGGATTCGAGAAACGTTTTGTGTATTCTCACCATGCTCTTTGAGTTTGAGAGAATTTAATTTTGTATTTGTCACTTAAGATAGCTTGTGTCATCGCATGCACCTACATATCTACGCATGCTCTTTGCATGATACCATGCTTGGAACGTTGAAGTGTAGGTATCTAGATATTTTTCAAAAAGAGAACCGAAACCGAACCGAACCGAGAAGAGAAACCGCCGCGCCGTGGGATTGGAGGACGCTGCTGTACTTTTTTTAGGAAAAATGAAAAATTATTTATTAATAAAAAGTTTCATAAAAAACCCGTCGCTGGGACATCCTTTTAAGTCTTTGATTATATTAGAATTTGATTATATTATATTTTAAGTATTATACTTGTGTCAGGATGTCCCGCTCTTCCGTATTAAATCTATATACTAAACCTAATATTATTAAAATAATCAACTGTACAATTATTAAAAAATAACCAAAAAGTTAGTGTGCGTGTATGTGTGTGTGCATGCGTGTGTGTGTGTGTGTGTACATGCGTGTGTGTGTGTGTGTGTGTGGTATTTTTTGGTTAACGCGCAATGCAATAACGCAATAAATAGCGTTAGTATTTCCACGACGGTTCTTTTTTGAATTGACTCTATCTAATATTTTATGAATAATAAATGAAACACCTCATTTAACTGCAACTCAGGTTTATATTGTTATAATTTATCACGCTTATATCAATGGTATTTTGATTCAATAAATCCTTACTTGTTTATAAGTGCGAAAGTGTTTATTTGTCCTCCAATCACACAGAAATGGAACAATAGTGTAGGTATTTGGAGACCTGCTGCGGGATTGCCTAAAGATAATGGCCGTAGCGAGATTATCGCAATCACCTCTGATTGGCTGAATTTATTGTGTTCTCGCATTTTAACAAATAGCGAAAGAGTATAGGGAGAGTAGAGATAAGCAAAGATGATTGCGACGGTCAAACTGATGCAATCATTTTTTGGGTTCAAAAAAATTCAAAATTATTTATTTCATGTACGCCAACTTGTAGCTCTTATGACACGTCATGACTACCACCGGTTCGGAATGCGAATTCGGTTCGGCACTCGAAGGATAACTAACCAACGGGACCCTATTACTAAGTCATCCATCCATACATCCAAACTTTCCCATTTATAATAATTAATTATTAGTAAGATAGAATAACATACCAACTTATTAAACAGATATTTCACAATATGCTATGTAACTTTTCCAATGTACAAATCTACCATGAACATGATAATATGATGTATTTGTTTCCTGTACAATTGGGAAGAGACTGACCCCCAAGACACGGGTCATCCTAGTTTGGGGGTTCAGAGCAATTTGAGCAAAATGTTATGTTATGTAGGTACTATGATTTATGTTATTATTATTACTCTTTGTTGTGTGTTTTTTCTTTTAAAATAAAGTTTTCATTATTATTATTACTTAGCGTCATGTAGGTACCACACCTATCTACTTTGCTAGCGGTACCTATCTACACGTTAAGCACACACGACCGCGATCCGTGATTACCGACTGATTGCAAACACCGCTGTGTTTATCTTAACCCTGCACCTGCCACCGATACGGCTTTACGACACGTTTCGTAGTTACGGCGGAATCACTAGTGTGCAAACATTTTTAATGCACGTTCTACTGATTAAAACAAAACAAATAAAACAAAACCGCCTTTATCTTTAAAAGTACTTTTATCTTTACGTCACTGAGGATCTTTATTAGGACATATTGTTTTTTTTTTGCGTCTTTTGAAAGTTTGGTACTTACGCCATAAATGTGACAGTGTATTTGTTTGTTGATTTGTTTCTTATTTAGAAAGGCATTTACCATATTAACGTATAAATTGCCTCTCTGCTTTATAATATTGTAGTCGTTAATGCCGTAAATATGACGCTATGAGCTGTAGAGTTAGTAATTTACTTATGCTGAACGAAATATCTACGTGCCAGAAAAATGATAAAGAAAAATATTATAAACGCGAAAGTGCGTGTTTTTTTTTTGGTTTGTCCTTCAATCACGCTGCAACAGAGCTACAGATCCACGTGGTTTTTTGCATGTTGGGGACCTGGAGAGTGACATATGCTACTTTTTATTCCGGAAAATTACAAAGTTCCCGCGGGATTTTAAAAACTAAATCCACGCGGACGAAGTCGCAGGCATCAGCTAGTGATAAATAAATAATAATGAATGGACAATCAATATAGCATTTCCGACACATCAACGTCAAACAGCACCAACATCTTTTGTCGGATCGATGGGAAAAAATACCCACCGTCAACTACCAAGCAACCCTTTCGACTTTTTCTCTATACAACTCATTTAAATCTCTCGTACGTACAACGAAATCATCCCCTGCTTTGCCTGCGATGCACCTTGTTGCAAATTAAGGATTCAACCCCATAAAAAATACGACCCCAAAGGATCGTGGGTAAAAAAGTTTTATCTTTTTTTTTTTTCATATTACACTTTATTGAAATGAGACACCGGGGTCGAATATAAAATTGGTCTTTTTATGCACCGTGAAAGGGTTAGACACGTCCGCATTGAAAGGGTTTTTTATTTAATTTAGTGATAGATACAAAGGGCCCTCTGCTACTGCGGTTCGGGATGCTTCGTTATGACGGTGTTAAAGTTGGATTTGTGTTTGGAATTATGTCAAAAAAGATAACAATTCTGAAGAGCTTACTTAATCATTTTGGAATGGTGAAGTTTGAAAATGTAACATCCGCCTTAATACCTACTTAATTTTAACGACTTAAATAAGTACTTTGTTGTAATTAAATTTGATTTGTAATTGATATAAATAATAAAAAAAATACTTTTTAATACCTACTTAATTTTAGCGACTTAAATGAGTACTTAAGTTGTTGTAATTAAATTTGATTTTGTAATTGATATAAATAAAAAATAAAAATACTTTTTAAATTATTTTTTATGCCTACCCACCTACTGTACAGAGTGTAACTACATATTAAACTAATATGGTCTAACGGCTAACCATAAGGTTAGCATTCCTTACATAGCAATTCTAACTTTATGTCTAAGCCGACCGTTATTTCTTTATTGATGTGAACCCTACTAATAAAACTTCGAACAAGTTTCTACAAAAAACGAACATCAAAACAATTCAAAAGTAATTAAAATATTATGACATAGAAATACATCAAAACGGTAAAGGAAAACCTGCATGAATTAATACGACACGTCGAGACCCTACCACCGGTTCGGAATGCAGATGATAATGCTTGCCTGCCTGATGCTGGCATGCATAGCCATATAACATTCTGAGACTCAGCAGTAACTGGTGATGGGTTGAGTCTTAACATGGCGATGAAGAGACATTATTAATTTGAATCGCTATAGACTTAAAAAACGGTTTTTTTTTAAAGAACGCGATAATAATTCCCATCCAAGATACAGATCGACACCTGATATGAAGAACATTGTAACTAATGAAACAATGTTTTCTAACTATACCATCAAAATACTGAGGGGAAAAAAAGGTATCTTTCAATCTGGGAACCGTATTTATACGACTACTAGAACGATTTTTAAATGACAAAAAATTTCATTGTAATTCAAGATAATCCAGATTTCTGATAAAAAAATATTGTATTTTCGGTTACGAAAAAATAAAAGCGATAATATTTGTTTTCCTTGAACACAGTAACATTGTAATAACAAATACCATTTTTTTACTCAAATTTCAACATTATAGCAGTTTATAATATACAGTAAGTCGATATACTATGTTATTGCTTTCAACAAACATCTTTATACTTCAGAAAGTTTGAAACAAAATCACTGTAAACAATATTACAATTTTATTACTACTGACTATTGTATTACTTTTGTACTTCGTTGACATTATATCATTGTATAGATAGTTACAATTTTATTGCGCTAACGTTATACAGCGCGCGTGAGCAGGGAAGCGGGGCCGGGGCGCAGTTGACACGTCTTGACTTGTCAGTTCACTTGCGAATTTCGACACGAACACACGGCTATTTTTTTGCTTTTATTAATGCGTTTATTAATGTGAGTTATTAATCAAAATGAGTCGTGGAAAAGTGATGTTAGGCTTGGTTTTAGGCAATAAGCAAAGCCAGGATGATGAAAAAGGTTTGAAATTTTCGTTTATCTCTACTTAATAACCTCAACCCTTTTATTGTATCTTTCCGTTTAGTTTAAAATATTCATTAGTTGTGTTTTGTTTGTGTTCATTTTAAATTTTATTATATCCAATGGACGAACAATAAAATTAATCGTAAATTATTTTCATTTTTTGAACAGAACTTGCTGATTTAAATATAGAAGAAGATACGATTACGAATAAAGAGAACATTGCAACTACGAGTGCGTCATGTGATTCTGTATTAATTAATGTGTCTAATGGTAAGTGGTACTATAATGTTATATTATTACATAATTTTATATTATATATTTATCCATAAGTTAATCTTGTCAGCTTCAAATTTTGTAGTTAAGAATATTAATTTTTTAAACTTGAGATGATAATACTATTTTTATAATAGATTATAGTTGAATATTTTAGGAGTAAAATATATAAGATCATTATGGCACTACATTCCTGCAAATAAAATTATTCTTATTCCGATATTTTTATATTATATTGTATTTATTGTGTTTTTTATTTTCAGGCGAGGAATTATTTGATTTTAAGAGGAATCTTCGCAACAGAACTCAACCGAATTATTTTGAAGAAAATGACGAAGATAAAGATTTCTCAGGTGAAACAATTTCGTCTCAGTATATGCCTACTGAATCGAGTTTAGCTTCAACAGAAACCTTCAACAGCATGCACTTGTTGTCCGAATGTGGTCTACCTGAAGGTAGGTCTGTCGAAACAGAAACATGCAAAAGCATGGAATTGCTGTCTGAATGTGGTTTACCTTTAAGAGAAACCTGCAACAGCATGCAGCTGCTGCCTTCATCTAAAACTAGTGGAAGTATGCACTCTTTGATGACACCGAGTGATTTAGGTTTTGCTACTGAAACGAATGCTGCAGCTAGTTCTACAAAAAGGCAATATCCAAAGAAGAAAGAACAAGGGAAAAAAAGGCAAAGAAATCCGACTACATGGAAAAGTAACGTATCAAAAAAGCTTAAAAACTCAGGATTACAATTTACAAATAATAAAGGAAAAGTTATCAAAGAAAGACAACTGGGGCCTGGATGTACTAACTCAAAGTGTGTAAGAAAATGTCTGACAATAATTACTAGACAGCAAAGAATGGATATTTTCAAGGGTTTTTGGCAATTAGCTGATCATAATAAACAAATGGAATATTTGGCAAGATTTGTAAAAAGAGTAAAAAAAAAAACTGTCGCATTAGATAAAGTATTTGATTCCAGAAGATGTTGGACTTACGAATATTATCTACTTGACGAAGAAAAACAAATAAGAGTATGTAAAAAAATGTTTTTGGACACTTTTGATATAAGCGATATGTGGATAACTACACTGTTCAAGAAAATGGATAAAAGCGATGGATCTTTTCTTGAAGCTGATATGAGGGGAAAGCATAAAAATAGAGGAAATGCTATTGAAAATAATATTAAAGAATCAGTCCGTGAGCATATTCGTTCAATACCTGTAAAAGAATCACACTATGTAAGAAGTAGATCATCAAAACTTTACTTTGACGAGAGCCTGACATTTCCGAAATTGTATCGTTTATACATAGAATGGTTAACTTCAAAATACCCTACATACAAGGCAGCTAATATAGATCAGTATAGAAGAATTTTTAATACTGAGTTTAATATTAACTTTTTCGTACCTAAGAAAGATCAATGTCTCACTTGTACCTTGCAAAATACAATGTCAGAGGATGAAAAAAAGAAAAACGAAGAAGTGTATGCATACCACATGGCCAATAAAGTTATTGTAAGACAGTTAAAAGAAAAAGACAAAGAAGAATCTTTGAACTCAAATACAGTCGCGGCTGCATGTTTCGACTTACAAAAGATTTTAACTACACCACAGTCGGAAGTGTCAGCATTTTATTATAAAAGAAAATTTTTAGTGTATAATTTTACTATATACGACTTAGGAAAAGCACAGGGATACTGTTATGTGTGGGACGAAACAGTGGGGAAAAAAGGGCCAAACGAAATAAGCAGTGCATTGTTCGACTATATAAGGTTAAAAGCATCTGAAGGTGTGACTGAGTTCAGGTTTTATTCTGATTGTTGTGGCGGGCAGAACAGGAACAGGATTATATTCCTAATGTATGTTTACGCAGCCAAAACTTTTGGCGTTAATATTACTCACAATTTCTTTGAGGTAGGCCACTCGCAGTCGGAGGGGGACTCTATGCACGCCCTGATAGAGCGACGAAAAAAAAAACCAAACTATTTATATTCCACAACAGTGGTACACGTTAATTCAATGTGCGAAAACGACAGGAAAACCATACATAGTTATACAAGTTACGCAAAAGGATATTTTCGATTTAAAATCTCTCCTTACCCTAATACCTAATTGGGAAATCGACCAAAACAATAAAAAAGTAATGTGGTCAAAAATTCAGCACATTAACATAAGTAGTTACTTCCCAAATATTTTGAATTTTCAATATAATTTTTACGATGACAGATACAGTACAATTGATTTGGAGAGTAAGGCATCTGCGAGAACTAGGCGCAAGTCTAACACCAAATCCTTAAATTCTCTGTGGGACATTAAACTACCTTTAGCTTATAAAAGACCACTTAACATTTCAAAGGCTAAATTCCAAGATCTCATGTCACTTTGTAATACAGGTGCAATACCTGAACAATACAAAATATTTTATGTTAATTTACCTCATGCTGCTTCGGATGCTGCAGATGATAATAATATTTCAACCGATAGTGACGAATAAGAGCTCAATAAGTGTTTGATTGTGAATTTGTTTTCTTTATTTTAAAAAGAAGTTATGAAGAAAATAATATGATTAGTAATAAAAGGAAGTTATCAGATCTTATTAATTTTAGCGTAGTTTTGTTTGAGTAGTATTTATAGACTTTTTTGTGCCGATCGCGATTATGACGAATTCGATTTTCATATCATTCATTCAATTCATTCGATTTCATTATCAGATTACGTATTAAAATAATTTGGTTGTTAAGATTTAAGAGAAGTTACCTTATAAAGTAAAAATTATTATAAGTAAGTAATAAACAAATGTTCTCAGATCTCATTAATGTTAGCGTAGGTACTTTTATTTGAATAAACGATGATAAATATTTTTTGTTTTATTTTATTATAATCAATAATAAATATAACTCGAAAAAGAACTCTCAGTCATTAATTATTATTTATGTCATAAGTACAATGGGCCACAGATAACATCTATAAATTTCACACTTCATGCCTCCCAGCAAAGCCGTGGTGCCGAGGGTTTTATTTGAACAGATAACTATCGCTGGCAATACTCTAGTGTCCTTGTACTCGTTGATTTTGGCTGACAATGATTAAGATTCGTTAACTATGTTATTTGTTACCTAATACCCATTAGATCTTTATATAGGTACAGGCTATTTTTGATATAATTGCTCAAAATAAAGGTTTTTAATATTATAACACGATGCAATTTTTCTTTTTTTAATATCTCAACTAGTCTCGAAAATATAAAGCTTTTAAATTTCCTGTTAGACAAAGAGAGCGCTACTAAATATTGACGTCACGAGCTAGTAGCTCCATAATATACTCTCCATAGAAAATTTCGTTTAAAAAAAAGTCGGATACAGTTGCAGCAAAACAATTTATAACTTATTTGTTTTTTGACCGATTTTTTTTACAAATGTTATTCTTGCATGTTACATTTTCGATTGTAATTAATGAATTTACATCCACATTTTGATAACATTAAAATACCCAGTTTTACATACTAATATCTAAAATTGAATACAAAATGCAAAAAAAAACTGCTTTTTTGATATCGGTAAAATGTAACTTAGTTTTAAAGTAGGTATAAAATTAGTCAGAAATTTTAATTAAGTAATATTGTTATGGACAGTACGCAAAACAATTTTTAGTTTTAGTTTAGCCATTCAGCGGGCGCAATCAGCGATACGGACTTATTCCTCTTTCTAGTGGTTTAGATGATTTTTTTTTATTAAGCTCTTAATTTTTGATATTTAAGATTCTATTTCAAATTAGATTTTAGTTAACTACAATTTCACATAATAGAAATATTTTTGAATGGAGTAAAAAATGTTGATTGGCTTTCAGATTATTATTTTCGAGCTTCTCGTTCAAAAACAAATTTCGGCTAGATACAAGAACAAACTAATTATTGAACATTGTTTAAATTTAATTTAATAAATATACTTACCTACTTACTTAAGTAAGTTCTTTATACCTAATTCTACTAATTTAAATTGACTTACCATGGAAATGAAGATCTAGGTACCTACATTATAAGTAGTAATAAAATTTAAACAAAATGATTGTTTGCAAAGCATTTAAAACTCCCGTACAAACAAATCCTCAAAAGCACATAAATTTCACGTAACCCGTCCACGTCCGCATGTTTTCTAAACTGCGTAGTCGCGTCACTCCCCGTACATTGGCGGGGCATACGCTGCTATTTACCAATAACCCCACTGACCCCTAACCTCTTTACCTAAATATGACCTATCGGACCTTACCCCTGGTCATTGTGTGTCGAATTAATCGGCTGGTATGCCCATTGTATGGTCACTGCCCGCCCGATACCGGCGTACGGCTATTGTGTCCGTATTAACATTTTTAAGTGTCCCCCTCGCAGTTTAGGGTTGAAAACTGGTTTGCGAATTTTTCGACCGGTCTTGTATTATGCAAGATTTATGGCGAATTTCCGCATATTTGTGCGGCTGTATAATAGGTAGGTATAGACTCTATAGTCTAGTATTCATCCCTGTTATTCTGTGATAGTAGAGAATAGGTCGATGGGGTCCCAAGTTGCTGGAGTGGCGACCCCGCACCGGGAAGCGCAGTGTTGGCAGACCCCCCACTAGGTGGACCGATGACATCAAACGAGTCGCAGGGAGCCGCTCGATTCAGGCAGCGCAAGACCGAGACCTGTGGAGGTCCATGCAGGAGACTTATGTTCAGCAGTGGATAAGTTATAAAGAAGAAGAAGAGAATAAAATAAAGTTTACTCGTTACTTACCTAGTTAGTTAAGTTAAAGTTGGGTTTATTTTTAAAAGAGCAACCGGAGAGTTTCTTGCTGGTTCTTCTCGGTTGGAACGGCATTCCGAACCAGTAGGTAGTAGATTCATTTGAAGATTCGAAAGCACTTTTGTAAAAGATTTTATTTGAATAAAAAATTATTCTATTCTATTAATTTGTTTACTGCAAAAAGGATTTAACTATTACTACGCCTAATTTACATAAATTATGCTAATTTGTAGCCGGATGCATTTCCGAATCGCTATTGATCAATAAATTATTATTATCAGCTATTTTGCGATTGCATCGTTATTTTGTTGCCATATTCAAATTAATACCTACCCAAGGGTCTACCGGCAGATGTTCTACTTTCGACTTGCAATGTTGTTTATTAAAAAAATCTTTTGTGGCCATTTTAAAAAAGTAAAACTTTCTAACAATGCGCCATGCAAATTAGAAAGGTGTTGCCACGAAAAAGGGTGTAAAAGGATCACAGTGCTGTGCAATTTTGATTGTTATTTGGTGCGCGAATTTGGCTATTTTCTTTTGATCAACGGTTACATGCAAATATTATTTTTATTTAAATTCAGTGTATGGGATTGTCGTCTCTATATCCAGGCGGTAAGGGATAAAATGCATTTGTATGGATAGAAAATTTGCATAAGCATCGCGCACCTTTCGCTGATCCTTTCTATGGCAGTTTGACTGACAGGGTTTAGCGTGAATGAAATTTGAATCACGGATAAAGAATCATTTACCTATGCTATGTGTTTGAATTTGTATAGATCACAAACATATAAGTATATGTTTGTGGTATAGATAGGTATTTCTGTGTCACAGAATTCAGAAATCGGCTGGCAACTTTTTGTTTTTTTGGGGAAATAGATATTATGTATGTTAGTAAAAGTTGTAAGTAGCACACGATAGCAAAGTTTTTATTTCTTGTTCCTTCGAATCCCTCACCACACTCAGGATTCTAACTTAGAATCCTTCGCCCGCTCGGGGTTCAAACTAGGTAGAGTCACGTGGGGTATCTGTACGCAGTTTTTGGTAAATCTCTTTTAAAATGAAACAGTTTTATAATTTGTAACAAATCAACCGTTATTCTCTTTAATTAGACATCCCTTTACAATAACGAAACATAAAATTTAAACTCTTTTGATAATTGTAATAGTTATTGGATGTTTTAATCAACTCGGGAAATGCGGCCACTTACCCACACCAGAGGGAAAGTATCCGCAAGCTTTCGGATAAGTGTACGAACGTAGGGTAAGTGTACGCTCTCAATGTATTATGCATAGATCACATTTAAATTGCCCTATTTCATAGCTTGTGCATGCCTTGTGTCACCAAGACTTACATATATTGCACTATATCTTGTTTTGGGTGGAGGGAATGCTCTTTCCTCCCTTGGCACAAAGGACAGTAAAACCTGATTTTTCATTTACTTTTTTTGTAGTCTTATTCTTCTTGTTATATGTTAATGGGCTTATAATATAAGTCTTTGAAACAACACTGCCCTCGTAATTGAAAACACAGTAACTTAAAGGTAACTTCTATGTAACTTACTGTGTTTTCAATTACGAGGGCAGAACAGTAGTTAATGGATTATGGGGCATATTTGAAATGTAAACAAGACCGAAGGGAAAAGAACTACGTTCTTCTTGAAAATTCAGGAAGTTCATCTACTAAGTTTTGGAAGGCCCAATGCACTGACAAAAACTTAGTAGATCCTAGTGGTTCAATTTCAAGCTGTAAGGTTTGTAACCAATAACTTCTTCAAAAGGATTTACTTTGATCAGGCAAGTGCACGCGTGCGGACACTTTCCCGCGTATACTTTCCCCATTTAGGAAAATAAATTTATACTTGTCAAAAATGTAAGTTTAGGTTGACTTAGATGAAATCACTGAATTATCATAAAATATTTATTAATTTTCCCTATTGACAAATACCGTATAGTTGTAGTTAGTTCAGCCGTGTCCTTACACCACGCTCATATATTTCAATAAAAATAATAAGAAATCGACGCAAAAATTAAATGACTTTATAACTTTCCAGCACGCCACACGACAGGTGCATGACGCGACCCCCTCACTTGCCTCTCAATTGCGAACTAAATTCACTATATTGCGATCAACCTATCACAACGAGTCTCGTGCAAACTTCACTGCGTATACTTACTCGCCGCGTACGGTTACCCCACGTTACTCTACTCGCAACAAAAATGAACTTTGCTATCTTGTTGAACAAATAGTACATAAGTAAGTACCTAATAGGTAGATATTTTAAGTTGAATTAATAGTAAATTAATGGCTGTTTTAAGTCAATAACGAAATCACAGGGTCCAAGAAATTTTCAGGGACCTTATTTGGAATGTCCTTCCGGCTTCCTTTTTTCCAACTAACTAGGTATAACTTGGGTAGGTACCTACCTATTAATCTTACCTTACCTTTAGGCAATTCAAGACAATATTATCTTTTGGACAATCACGCTTCATTTTAAGGATGTATCTTTACTTAGGTAGGTAGGTATCTATTATCTACCTAGATACCAACCTTAGGTGTGATTCCAGTCAAGGTCCTTAGACTATACATTTTTTTAGTTCTTTAACTAGGTAGGCGAAATCCAGTGTTGCACCGTTGCTGCGTGATGAAAGGACAAACTAACAAACATTTATAATAATTAATATTAGTTTGATTTAACCATTTGGATTGAAGCAAGCGTGTTGATTATGTTCGCTCCAAAAGACACAATGGAGTTAGATTATTTATTTATAATCAAAATGCGTGAACTATTGAAAACTAGATTATGACAATAAAGTCCATACAAATTCGCCGCGACACGCAAATCCTTGCAAAATAAAGCACGCACCAGAAAAACAAGAATTTCTTGTTCGGCAAGACTAGTTTTAGATACTTTTGTTACTTTTACCACGCGCCCTATTGTCGTGTGCAATTTTTTTCTAATGAAACTAAATCAAGGGGAAAATTATCGCCCTGGCAACACTGGTTTCGGACTTGTACTGTTAACGAATTAGCCAATAATTGTGGCCATAGTCATAAATTATTTTGAAGATTTTTGTTAAAACTTAAGTATGATAGAGCAGCTAAGTCGTCCCCACTCCCGTTATATCTAGCTAAGCTTTTGCTTGGCTTGGGTGGAATTTCTGAAAATCCTTTCGATTTAATCCTTTGGTAGATTTTGCATGTCTTACCTAAGTAGATAGGTTTTCTTTATAACTGTAGATAGAGCACTCGTATTATAGCTATATTAATAGGTATCTATAGCTTTTGCCCGCTAGGTATTTATTTTGTACCTACCTATAGGTAGATGTATCTACGATTGAATTTGAAAAAATGCGCCAATTTAAAAATTTAAATTTTTACTAAATGTTGATCCAATGATTTCAGTGATGAAATGGAACTAAACCCGCCTGTAAACAAGGCGCAAATGACCTTTTGCCACCTAGGTAAATCTTGCGGCAGATACACGGCGGCTTAGGTAGGTAAGTCGGTATACCTACCTAATAACATTATAACATGGAAGACTCAAAAATAAGCCATAGGTATCTTTTCAGAAAATGTTTTCATGGCTTATTTCCACGAACTAAGCGGCAAGTAGGTATTAAAGGTAGTTATCATCGTTGTGGTCGATAGGTATTCTTAATGCTTAAAAGCACTTTAAAATCAAAGAATAACTTAGATAGGTATAGGTTAAAAATCTTTATTATAATCAAATATACAAATGAATTGAAAAACGTCGTCTGATATAAGTAACTACCTACCTACGGATGGTAAGGACAATTTGGAATGTATGAATAATGAATTAACGATGGTATACCCTCGCCTGCGGCTCGGGCTTACAAACGACAGCTCGTTTGTAATAACCTACCTACTTAGGTAGGTACCATACTTGTATCACAATGTACCTACCTAGGTACTATTAAAATAGCGGCCGCAGTTCCAATTTTGTCCTCCTGAACAGATAAATAAATTGGTGGCACTTGTATTTTTCAAAACAACGATAATATTATCTTCGTTATTTTATAACTTTTTCGGCAATGTTTTGTCTATCAATAAGTTAGTAATTAAGTTAAATAAGTTTCTTTGTAATTACTGTATTTGCCAAAAAAAAAAAAAAAAGAAAGGAAGAAAATAACCCGTGAAAATTGACATTCAAAAGTGCCTATCCGCAAGCCGAATCGAGCCCGTGACCATTGTGAAATCTTATAAGCTCTTCAACCAATCTTCAACCCATCGCTGAGTTTGAACAATTTACATAGTTGCTCTATGACTATGTCTGTGGTCTCTATGCGGTCTGTACTGTGACTTGAAAATGGAACGCGCAATTTGGCGCCAAAATTCGGCATGTCATGAGACCGCGCCTCACACACTCGCCCCGCCCCACATACGGCGGCCAATCGCACGAGTCTCAACACCCTCGCGCCACACGCATATTGATCTGCGGACACAGCTCGAACCGTTTACATTTCGACATATCACACTAAACACCGACAAACAATAATATGTGCCCACTATACACTCTAATGTCAACTCTAATGGATAGTGATAAAGTTGTAAATAACTTGTCAATTTTTATGGCACTTATGACTAGAACAATTCTAATAGGGTATAATTTATAATCCCGTTCCACTAAAAGAAACTTAATCTTATGCCTATAGGGTTAAGGTTCTATTTCAGTTGATTAGAATCAACTAAAATTAGAAAATTGGCTTAGGAATTTTTATAATTTTAATAGCATGATTTTGATTAAATATTTTTTAGATAGATACTTTATTTATGAAATATTTTAAAGCTCTTTTAAGAAATAATGACGCTTGAATTTTGAAATATAATCTATATTTTTTTTACAATGCATTGAAAAAATAATTATAAATAGCAAGCTGTCAAACAAAACGACTATCTAATACTTTTTGTGTACCGTACTACTTTATTACTTTCGTTCAGTGTCAGTCTTGCCATCTAGCGGCAAATAAAATAACGCTTTCATTACTTACTGACCATTAACAAAGTTGCATGGTTGTTTTACTACCTGATACTAGATGGCACTGTTAATTTTATTTTTTGTAAAATAATTTTCTGTTCACATTATGTATTTTTATAAATAACAAAGTACTGAATTTCCACGAAAAAGAATTTTGTATTATATTTGAACATATTTCAATTTTTACTTAATAATATAAAAGTATTGCAACCTTGCACAACTAATGCAATTGCAAAATTATGTTAAGTTAGTTTTTGTTTCATTACTGAATATCTTTATTTAACAATTTTTAAACCAAACAAATTATGCTGATAAAATATATTTATTTAAGTTATAAAAATGTAAATTCTACACACCTATAACTATTTAGTAGCAAAATCAATAATTATCATTAAGCAAAACAATTGTGATGTATTATATTTATAATTAGTAAGTCTAATATCATAATATATAAACTTAATATGTGCAATCTTTTACAGTTCTTAAATTAACATATGATTTTTTTTATCTTTTTAGATACTTACCATAATTAAAAATCCAAAAATTATACATCATTCAGAAAAAATAAGGCTTGTTATAATATTATTATTAGCTTATACCTATAAGTACAAAATGAATATTTTACTATTAGTTAAGTTTTAACATAACTAGAAATTTTTAAATACAACATAAAAGTAATACTTATTTAAATGAGTTTAGTGATTTCATAAGAATAAAATATTAATTTTTATACAACTCAATTTACAAGAATGAGACTAGAGAATATTTAAAAAAAGAATACTAGCCAATTCATAACCTCTTCTTCTTTTTGTAAGTCAGTTAAAAAGATCGAGACTCGACAATTCAAAGGTACACTTTATAATTATAAATACATTTTAGACAATTCCACAGCTCATCTTATCCATTCTATCCATATATCGTCGCTCAATTTCATTAATGGTACAATTCAAAATATATAGTTTTGAGTAATTGAGAGACAAAGTTTTGAGTTGACAGCTAAAATCAATATTTCTCAAGCAGATTATTGCACCGTTATTGCTTCGGAAAGATTATTCAATTTCCAACCATTCTGCATAATTGACTCAAAACACCTGATTTTGGAAATGTTCCACTAATGAATTTGACCGATGATAAGTACATAAAAGTGCTTGGCTATTGAAATATAGTGGATGCAAATTCCAGGCTTTAAAATTAAACCATCAAACCAGTTCAGTTTCTTTTACCACTTTTGAAGGTTCACTCATAACTAAGGGTATATCCCCACCAGCATTTCTCGGCACCCACCCTGCAGACTCTTCTTCCAACTTCTGTTTCTCTTCTTGGAGCCTTTCATATTCATCTATTTCTATTTGGTACTTTGGTGTGGTAATCCCAAAGAAACTTGCCAGTGACTCCCCTGCGTAATCAACTGCATTTAAGACTGATGAACTAGATTTCCAAGCGTAGTGTGAAAGCCATGGACCCCATGAAAGACTTTTCTAAAAAAATATTTATAAATTAACTATCAGGCATAAAAGAGTTAGTAAAAAAAGGTGATTGTGAATTTGAGTTCATTTTTGGGGAGTTCTGGTTCTGTGAAGTGATAATGAAAAAAAATATTGTGAATTAATAATATATGTTAGACTCAATACTGAATGTGCTAATTGAGTGAAAGACACAACAAACAATATGAATGGATTCTAAGATTTTGAACCACAATGTGTTTTGGTAATTTGGAAAAGCCATGATGGGTTAGGAACACTATAAATTGAATGCTGATGAACGCAGAGTTGTAATAAATAGCTGTTCACTCACAAAATAGAAACACTATAAGACAATGGCAATGTTCCAACTTTTACAGACTTAAATTAGGTTACGCTGTCTGTCAATTTTGTTTTCACAAACCTTTAGGGAACACCTAAAGATGAATGACATTGGGTAAGTATTGTATTTATGGGCTACCTATGTAGACTCCTATAAAGAACGATTCAGGTATGATTGGTGAAAACGGGCATTTAATCTTCTAAACCTTGATTACTACTCACTGGATTTACATTTTGTTTTGTTTCAGGAACTCTTTGCAGCTCATTCACCTTTTCCTCCTCGATTTCTTCCTCAACCCCATCACTGAAGTGAATGATTCGTTTTGGCTTGTTTATAGTTACTTGTACTTCAGAATCGTGGTTGCCTTCCATGTTTTATAATTTAAATGTGATGAGTGATGAGTAATAAGTTATGCCTGATGATTAGCACTACAATGTGAGAAACATTCTGTTTAAACAGATTTGCACACTATTTATAAGTTTCTTACTGTCAGAAGTGTTCTGTGGTCAGAAAAGTCTATTCCAAATTTATTTGAGCGAAAACTATTTTTATTTTTTGTAAGCAAAGCAAATATAAATAATAATTATGACGTTGGTCACGTGATCATATCTGTCACCACAGATGTCACTTTACCTATAGTGATGCGAAACATTGGCACACAAGTTGTGAATGAACGATTGATTGAATACATTCTAAAATCGATTACTATAATTATTATACAATGTTTTCCAAAATAACTTTATGATGTTGCAAACGATATCATTTAGGCCTTTCGCTGTCTTATTAAGCTATTGCATAGCTTCTATCGCGGGCCTTGAGCGTGGAGACCGAATCCAGAAATTCCGTAACGAAAATAACCTCTCACACGGAACTCCTCTCACCGCTAGATGGCGTTAATAAAAAATGCTATGCAATAGCTTTACCGCGGCAGTCCCCGAGTGCCACACGTCTTTTTTTTCTTATTGTTTTTATTACGCAGTCTATAGTGTCATCCCTTTTATGTCATTTAGCAATGAGCTTGTTTTGTGAGTACCTATAAAATGGCACATATCTAGTAGAAATCTTTGTTTTGTTCGTGAGTAATTTGTGTGTGTGATGTGTTCATCCAAAGAGTAAATATATAGGTACATTGTTCATCTCATCGATGTTTGTGTTTTTTAGTTTTTATCAGTGAATTAATATCGATAACAGAGCCAAAGCTGAAATTTTCTAATCTGTGGCTGAAATTGAAATTTGAAATGTGTCAACATGGCGGCGTGATCTGTGGGCGTGATGACTGATGCGTGACTGATGCCGGCTGTGTTTTGTTTACATACACATACAAAATTAGTTTTCGCTCCGGAAATTGGAATAGACTTTTAAAATTATCTTTTTAGCATTTAAAGAAAACAACTTGATAATTCATGGAAGGATTTTGCAGAAGTTGCCTGGTGAAATATGATGAACCAACAGATCTTATGCCATATTCAGAAAAGAATAGAAGAATGTTTGTTTATGCAACAGGATTACAGGTATAATACGTTTAAAACACCATTTACCACACTTCATGTCAACATATCTAAGGTCTGCGATTTAACATATTTGCAGCTTCTTGGTCACTCACATTGGTAAATCAATAAAACTGAGAACAAAAACTTATCACTAATGACTATTATGAACAAGTAGAGAAACTTAGAGCAGAGATCCTTCCAGTATCTTCTTTTCTTTTTCTTTAGTTCTGCCATTACCATCTCTTAATGACTGAGAGGGTTTTCTTTAAGACACTGTTGGCCACAATAATAATATATTGTCATTTGCAAAAGCTATATATCTAATATTCTTTGCTTTATTGGGCTTTGGATCAGGGGTCTTTTTTAATAATATTCAGTGTTATTCATAGAATAAAATTAAATTGCAGGCCAAGAGAAACGACACATTTACATTCCAACTATGCAAAGATTGCCACCTCAACATGAAGGTGGCATGTAACTTCAAAAAAACATGTAGGAACTCGGATAAGAAGTTTAAGAACTACTTAGCATGTAGAGAAGCTGGAGATAATGTAGACTTTGGCACATTCCTTAAAAATAATGATGAATCTCTAAAATTCAGGTAATTATCTAGTATAAAGGTTACATACAAATTATTTTTCCCACACTTATTATCTCAACATTACTGAATCCCTAATTTTAGTTTTCTTTAGCATGCCCCGTTTTGTAATCTAAATGATGAGAATTTTCATTCAAAACCAAAGTTGATGTTAATTATCAATATTTATTACTAAATTTTTTATTCTTGAATGTTTTTAGGCTTCCGATGTATAATGATAACAGCACACCAGCACACAGAAACAGAGATGATGATGTTGGTAACTATCCAAATATATCCTTACACCTTACTAATATTATAAATGCGAAAGTGTGTTTGTTTGTCCTTCAATAATGCTGCAACAGAGATACAGATCAACGTGATTGTTTGCATGGGTATAGTTGAGAACTTGGAGAGTGACATAGGCTATTTTTATCACAGAAAATCAAAGAGTTCCTGCGGGATTTTAAAAACTAAATCCACGTGGACGAAATTGTCGAAAGTATTAAAAGTGGATGTCCAAAGAAAGAAAAGTACAATATTGTAGGTGTAATAGACATACAATTGTGCTTTTTTTTTCTTTGGATAGAACATGCACCTTTAATGCTTATAACATCAAAAAGTGAATTATGAGTTTTTGCAATTATGTCTATGTTCTATTGTATGAGCGAGAGAAACTTTTACAAGAAATTGTAAAAGTTTCTATTTTCTATTTTAAAAGAAAATTCTATGGATTCATTAATTCATTCATTTTAATTATAGAATCGACATGCACAAGCATACAGAACTTCATGACAGACATCTTAAAAGCTGAAGACATACCGGACAGCGAAGCCCGAATCATCAAAGAGGTGATTGAAGAGGAGGCAGACATATTGGATGATTCACTCGATTCCCATTGGCTTCAAGATGACGTATCCATTGATACGGATTTGAAGTTGGGTTTTAGGTAAAACCTTTGGGTTTAAATCCGAGATGATATTAAAATCAGAGCCCTTTTTTTTTAACAAGGGGGAAATCTTCTTTAAAGATACCCGAAAACGTGGGGTAGGGTCCCGGGTTATGTGGAGATTTTACCCACTAAAACCCCCTCCATAGCCACCCTCAGCGCATAATGGAAGGCTCCGAGATCTCCTAAGAACACAACCGGAGCCTTCCAGTCGCGACGCCCATTGGGCTTGTCTCTAAGGAAAAATCAGATACCTACTGGTCGATTGCAGAAAAACTGCAATATTAGAATACATATAAACTTTTTTTTTCTCTGAACTTTTGAGTTAGGTTACTTTACGTTTATATCTTGTACAAAATCTTTGTAGAAAACTTCATTGCAATTTTGTATCTTCTATGTCAAGTAACAGACGTCCACTGCAGGACAAAGGTCTCTTGCATGGACTGCCACAGGTCTCGGTCTTGCGCCACCTGAATCCAGCAGCTCATTAAAATATTTTATTTCACATAGTTTCAGTCCATTTGCAACTCCACGATCCACAATTGATGATGATCATTGTTACACACCAAAGAGACTAAATGATCCAACAGCTAATAATCAAGATAACAGAGTCGATAATTTGAACTCTAATAAAACTAAAGACTATGAAACGCTTAAAGATTACGTTAAAGGCAGTGACAAATGTGTAATTGATATGAATTTGGAAAACGCATTGAAAAATGACTCCACAAAGAAAGTAATGTTGGACGAACTGATAGCTACTCCCCCAGGTAAGTAAAATTTTTTAAAACAATTATACATTGGTTGAAATTATGTTGCATCTTTGATTTTGAGGACCTAGAGGTAACATAGGTTACTTTTTATCCCGAAAAATCAAAGAGATTTTTGAAAACTTCATCCACTCAGACAAAGTCGCGGGCATCAACTAGCTCTATGATATTATGATCTCAACTCAGTGTTAAACCACTATTCTAATTTAGATTTGAAAATGACTGTATCCTTACTAATATTATAAATGCAAAGTGTTTGTTTGTTGGTTTGTCCTTCAATAACGCTGTAACAGAGCTACGGATCTACGTGATTTTTTGCATGAGTAAAGTTCAGGACCTGGAGAATGACATAGGCTACTTTTTATCCCGGAAATTCCAAGAGCTAGTAGTTTAATATTTTTATTTTTGATCTCTTTCTACGTATTCTTTCAGTGCTTCCAAATATGTCGGCAATATCCACTCCACTTATAAACAACATCCTATTTGGCGATAAAATTGATATGGACTCTGAAAACAAACAGAAAAACGTGTATATGCCTCCAGACATGATCAAACAGGAAGAAATCGATGTGCTATACGAATTCTTTCGAAATGGCGATGAAAAAGAAGAAGAGATTATTGAAACATATAATGTGTATGATGACATTTATAAACAAAAAGACGTCGATGAAAATAATCAAATAAACGATGCGATGGAATCAGATGAAAATGAGAAAAACTATTTAAATATACAAGATGAAAACAGAAATCTAGGAGCAGAGGATATTAAAGAACCATTATCACCTGCTGAGGATAAATACTGTTTGGAAAGGTTCCATTGCAAGATTTGCGATAGACAATTCAAAAATATGTTGGCTATCAAAACACATTTCAGACGGTGCCATAATATTAGGATAGTGACGGTGCCGCCTAAACGCATACGTCGGAAAATGATATGCGACTACTGTGGGAAAACTTTCACATCTCCCCAGTGTATCGTTAGACATATTCAAAATCATATGGTACGTACTACACATTATCCTCAAAGAACACAAGAACAAAGTGTCTTCAATCGATAAAGAAAGACTAAGTTACGTCAGTGGACTAATTCTTAGTATATAAGATATTTTATAAGTTTAGGTTAAAGTAAAATTGCTCATTAGCCATATTATTCGGCTAGATTGTAATATTAGTGAGTATACATTGTAGTGTATACTTACATTACGGAAAAAAAAAAAAATATGGTACGTACTACACTTTATTTGTTTATTTAATTACTAGCTTTTGCTCGCGGCTTCGCTCACGTTAAGTTCGATTTTTCAACCCCTTATTTCATCCCCTTAGGGGTTGAATTTTCAAAAATCCTTTCTTAGTCGAAGTCTACGTCATAATAGCTAATTGTATGCCTTTCAGCCTGATCCGTCCAGTGGTTTGAGCTGTGCGTTGATAGATCAGTCAGTCAGTCAATTAGTCACCTTTTCCTTTTATATATTACTAGCGGCCCGCTCCGGCTTCGCACGGGTATAAAATATATGGATGGTTAATGGATGTTATTATACATATAAACCTTCCTCTTCAATCACTCTATCTATTAAAAAAAACCGCATCAAAATCCGTTGCGTAGTTTTAAAAATTTAAGCGTACACAGGGACAGAGAAACCGACTTTATTTTTGATTTCGATTTATTTAACTTTATTACATAAAAAAAAAGAACAAAATATATAAGTAAATAAACAGTGTAATACAAAAGGTGATCTTATCACTAATAGTCATACTTTGTAATCAAAATATTTCTAAAAATACTGTACAAGAGCTTCCCAACTAGAAACTTTTCGTCGTTAATAAATAACAAAAAAAAAAGACGTGTGGCATTCGGGGACTGCCGCGGTAAAGCTATTGCATAGCATTTTTTATCAACGCCATCTAGCGGTGAGAGGAGTCCCGTGTCAGGTTATTTTCGTAACGGAATTTCTGGATTCGGTCTCCACGCTCAAGGCCCGCGATAGAAGCTATGCAATAGCTTAAAAGGTATAGTTGATTTAGTGAATCATTAGATAACGACATCGTAACGCGATCTACAAGTTTTGTGTTCTGATGTTCATATCTCTATGTATCTTTTTTTTTTAAAAAAAAAGAATATCAGCCATGCTGAACTTGACTGATGTTCTCCTTTCCCCTCCAGATAAGTGAAAAC
Organism: Hipparchia sbordonii; assembly: GCA_038048805.1. NCBI lineage: Eukaryota > Metazoa > Arthropoda > Insecta > Lepidoptera > Nymphalidae > Hipparchia > Hipparchia sbordonii. The sequence continues at coordinate 9,579,246 of JBBIWI010000010.1, read as the reverse complement.
TTGTATTAGGAGTGGGTACGATAATAGTGCAATGGGTAGGGTCGAACCTGCAATCTATTAAGTTTTCAGTCCGTACCTGTAACCGTTGGGCTATTGAGGCAGTATCTTGAATGGCCCGCCCACATTTCTTTTGCCTAAAGATCCTACCATTATCTATTCCAGAAGCCTGATCAGTATGACTGCGAGCACTGTCCTTTGTCGTTTAGAACTGAAAATGGCCTGAAATCGCATAGATCTACCCACGGCATTGCTTATCAACGAGATGCTAACACAAAACGTAAGGTACGTATATAGTATGTGTGCTTAGGCGTTGACCATAACACTCGTAGTTTACTCTATGAAGTGTTATTGTGGGTGTTGAAACATTCCACTTCATCCGCGTGTATAAGGATTTTCTAACTTTAATTTTCCGGGATAAAATGATAAAAATCCTGAGTATGAGCTATCTTCATTCCCAGCCAAATCGGTTCATTCGTTGTGGCGTGAAGGAGTAACAAACAAACACATACACACAAACTACATATATCTGAGTAGTTGAGTACAAGGGTACTGCCATCATCACGCACGCACGCACGCACGCACGCACGCACGCACATACACATTAGAATATTAGTGTGATAAGTATGTGAAAATTTCAGAAGTACGTATGCAACATATGTGGGTCCGTGCAGTCGAACTCATCCAATTACAACGTCCACATGCGGCGTCACGCGAACAAGTACGCCATGTCGTGCGCCTTTTGCGGAAAAGGGTTCTACAGGAACTCCGATTTGGACACTCACATGAGGCAAGTATAGTCCGCGCGCGAGCTCCGAGGAATCGGGGGCTGACGAGGCGGGCGGGAGTGCCCCGCGCCCGACCGTCGCACCTCACCCCGCACACTCCCAGGGCCCCAAGTCTGCTATTTAACATGTCATTGTCATTGAACCGCAATACAATTACAATTCAATTATCATTGGTCCAAAATTTCGTAGTCTACTAAATTCACAATGGTCGTTCGATTTCTTATAATTGGATTGTAATTGAATGATACCTCGGTATTGGCATTAGCTTAAAAAGCGTTTGCCGAAATGAGTTTCAAAAAACACGACATATTAAAAACGTTTATTTAAGCTAGATTCAAAGCTAGATGTGTCATTGGCAAACCATCGGAAAACAATTGTGACGCCATTGAATTAGTAGACTACCAAAATTGCTAAAAGTAGCAATTGGGATGTCTTTGATAGACAATTGAGTTACAATTGCAATAGCAGACTTGGGCCCCAGTACTTAGTGTCGACCTTGACGCGAGTATGCTTATCGAGTTCTGTTTTTAAGTTTGCGATAGCAGTGTTATTTAGTACTAGGTATAAATAGTACTAAACTAGTTTTCTTTGTGTTTGCAAATAGCCGTTTAATTTCAACGAAAAAGAAATGGCGAGAACCAGCTTTGACCACAGGCAGAGAAAAAATTTATAATTCGTAGACAATATAATAAAGTTATTTTCTTCCATGCACAATGCACATAGGCACTATCCTGAAAGAATTATGATTTCACAATTAATTCAATGCACGCGCGCGGATGCTAAAGATGTCTTATTATCAACTAAATAACAACTTTAGCTCTTAACGTCAACATTCCTTAAGATTCCTCGGAGCTCGCGCGCGGTCTGTAGGTACATACATAAATCACATTCACACTCACAATGTGTATGTTTGTTGTTGACCCTCAGTAATGGGGAACACGACAGAGAGAGAGAGAGAATGAATGACTAACAGTTGGTCGTTTGAATACAGAGTCCACACCGGAGATCGTCCTTTCGCATGCGTGTACTGTCCGAGCAGATTCGCGCGGCAGGACGTTCTGAACAGGCACATAAAGTGTCACACAGGTAAAACACATCAATTATTGGACACACATACTGCCATCCACAAGCTATAATGTCGTTAACTACCAAAACCATATTTCCTAATATAAACCCTAAACCAAATGTTTTTGGGTTTATATTAGGAAACTAGTAGGGCGCGTGGGTGCGCGGCCCGCTGCAGCGGACCGCGGTTTTTCTGCTCTTAGACTTTCAGGGCCTGATTTTTAAGATAGACATCGACGAAATTTGTGTGGCCGCCATCTTGAATCCACCATTTTGGTGTTTTTTTTCAGCTCATTGCCAATTGGATAAGGTTTCGAGTGATTTTTGTTTGGGTACCTTCAATATCTTCAATACCCTGACCGTGCTCCTCACCCGTCTCCGAAATCCTCAATCATTAGCTCCCTCCGTATTTTTCATCCAGATGAATTTTTGTCCTCTATACGAAACCATCAGAAATTTTGGAAAGGAACCTTATTACAGTCTTGCATATATTTTGTATGAAATAAAAAAAAATCCGCCATCTTGAATTTTTTTTTATTCATCAAGTAGACCTTCGGGTCCTGATCACCTTTTTCCAAGAAATCACTCTTCCATCTTTTATAGTCTCCGAGATAGACACCGACGAAATTTGTATGGCCGCCATCTTGAATCCGCCATTTTGGAGATTTTTTTCAGCTCCCTGCCAATTGGATGAGGTTTCAAGTGACTTTTGTTTGAACACTCCCCACTTATCTTCGATACCCTGGCCGTGCTCCTCACCCGTCTCCGAAATCCTCAACCATCAGGTCTCTCCATATTTTTTCTCCAAATGAATTTTTATCCTCTATACGAAACCATCAGAAATTTTGAAAGAGAACCGTATTAAAGTCTTGCATATATTTTGTATGAAAAAATAAAAAATCCGCCATCTTGAATTTTTTTCTATTCATCAAGTAGACCTTCGAGTCCTGATCACCCTTTTCCAAGAAACCACTCTTCCATCTTTTATAGTTTCCGAGATAGACACCGACGAAATTTGTATGGCCGCCATCTTGAATCCGCCATTTTGAAGTTTTTTTTCGGCTCTCTGCCAATTGGATAAGGTTTCGAGTGATATTTGGTTGAACACCCCCCACCTATCTTCGATACCCTGGCCGGTGCTCCTCACCCGTCTCTGAAATCCTCAATCATCAGCTCTCTCCATATTTTTCCTCCGAATGAATTTTTGTCCTCTATACGAAACCGCGAGTGAGAAAAATTTTTTTCATACAAAATTTTACAGGAGAGGTGATCAATGAGTGAGTCAGTCAGTGAATCAGCACGAGTAGCTATATATATATTAATATGGTCTTGGTAGTTAACGGCATTATAGCTTGTGGACGGCAGCATATGCCATAATGTTTCAACCAAGCCTTTGTCAGATTAAATACATACATAATGTAAAGGAATAAAGTTAACTTGTCAATTGATAAGTTGTGTCGCTTGAAGTTAGATATTTGTTTCTCCAGAATAAAAAACTAACATGCATTAATTACAATTTATTATAAGTAAGCTAATAAAACATTATTTTTCAGGTGAAAAGCCGTATGTGTGCCCCTTCTGCAACGACAAATTTTTAACTACCGCCATTTTGAAGAAACACCAACTGAATAGCAAGTCTTGCCTTGAAAAACAGATGGATTATCTGTTGGAAAATTCTGACCAGAATAACATGGACAATGTTACCGTATATTATATGAACGTTTCTAACAATGCACAAGTTTCTAATAATGCACAAGTTTCTAACAATGCAGAAATTTCTAACTATGCTGAAGTTTCTAAAAACGCAGAAGTTTCTCACAATGCGAAAGTTTCTAACAATGCTGAAGTTTCTAACAACGCAGAAGTTGCTAACAATGCAAAAGTTTCTAACAATACAGAAGTTTCTAATAATACAGAAGTTCTGGAAATCAAGACGTCTTGAATGAGGACTAGTTAGATTAATTTAAATTAAATCATGTTTGAATTATACACAAAATGTCTGTTAAAAAGTACGTATGTAAAGAATAGGTAAGCTAAAACGTACACTCTACAACTTTAGTGTACGTTCAACTTTTGATGAAATCTAAGAAATCTTTATTGTTACAAACTGTTTTATTTACCTATTTTCTTTATCAACTGGAAGACGTCCATTGTTGAACAAAGGGACGCAGATACGCAATAATGATTCAATTCTTAACTTTATTCTTTTAAATTATGTATTGACAAAGGTTTTTGGGATAAATCATTACTGCGTAATTAAGGTCTCTTGTAATGACCTTCCACAGGTCTTAGGCCTCTATACTAATAAAATTACCTGTATATTTTTGAGGTCTTCTGATGCCTATAACAATTATAATTCAATAATAAAAATTCGGTTTTTAATTTATATTATTTATTTCTCTGTACAAAATTATTTCATTTAAATAACTTACGGCTCAGTAAAATTAGTGCCTTATATAATAGGTTGGGGGCTGATGATTTATTGCGGAGCATACGCATTGCATAGGTACATTAACAATAAATAACAACTTTGTAATTATTGTAAAGTTAGTTTATTCTAAGCTCCTTTATGTGAAGTCATCATGAGGGGACATAATTCAATGGCCTAACCGAATAAAGGCGTCTTTTTCTCTTTTTTTTAATATACAGACTAGCGCTTGACTGCGACCTCAGCTGATGGTAAGTGAAGATGCAGCCTAAGATGGTGCGCGCTTGCCTAGAAGATGCTTATTCACTCTTGATTTAAAGATACCCACATTAAATCGAATCGAAAAAAGTTAATTTTACAGCAGAGCCAGGCCTGGCGCACTCCGCAATAAACTGCGGAGCTACAAGTACATGGCGTACCTCTTCGAAAGGCCTAAATTCAGAGAGTGCGAAGGGATAAGAGTTACGTGATAGAGAAATGTCTAGGTGAATAGGTAGGTAAGTAGCGCTGTGTCGACCTGAATTGCACTTTATTGTGTGGTAACAAGAGTCGCTATTTATTTAAATCATTTCGCGGAGTGACTCTTCTTTAGGTACTATGGTATTCTATGGCAGAGCCAAAAACCCGTAACAATTTTATCTTTTTTGCTAATTAATGTTCTTTATATTATATACATACAACAACAATTACATATACAACATTAATTAGGTGTAAATAGCAAAGAAGATAGTTCTTTTTGACGGTTTCTTGGCTCAAAATTGACTTTTTTCGATTACGCCTTTATTCCGGGTAGTCGAAATATTTTGTTGTCTAGAAGTTCTTTCTCATATTTCAAATTATTTTTTACTCTTACTTAGATTGAATAAAAATCCTATTAACAAAAAAATGTTAGAGTTATTTTACTGTAATCCGCCAACAGAAAAAAATCTGTATGGTCAAACATGCAGTTATAAGCTAACTTCCGCAAAGTAACGCCTGACTCTATCCAATATTTAAAATCCTATTAGACGATCGGCCTTTAGCAACGGATTCTAACGCCCATTCATGAACAATTAAAATATGTGTGAATAGTTTATGTATTCCATCAGTGACACAATTTTTGTCTTAGCTTCACATATTATGTATTTCACTTAGTTCACATAGTTTGTGGTCTGCACACAAGTATGAAAAATTACCTCTGATATGAGCTAAGCTAAACTAACTTAGCTCTTGGTCTGCGACCGGCTTAAGGCCACTCTTATGACTTGTTGGTCTATGATTCTACTGTATACTGTACCCGATTTATGCTCTAATAAAAAATCTTATTTTTTAATATTCCAATAATCCTGAAAAGGGACTTATTTATACCTAATTAATAATTACAAATACAAATAAATAACATTATCTCTAACATGGAAGTTGGAACGCGTTCAACAACAAACATCCAGCAAAATTATGGTTACACATTTAGGGACCTCGCGCACTGTGTGGCTACGACCACGGTAGGTGGCCCCATAGCTGGTAAAGTATAGAAAAAGTTATTGCACCAGAAGAAAACACGATCGTGCTATAGTATAAAGTAATACTATTCACGACACAAACAGTTTATTTGGGTTATGACACAATACGCTCTGTAGGGCTCTTTTCTATCTCAGTGGCTAAAAAAAGTTGCTAACTAAGAATTGTCTTAACACACATTTTGTATGGTGAAAAGCGCGTTTGACAGTTCTTAGCAACCTTCCAATGGTTTACATAGCTATGGCTGTCAAAAATAAATAGGCCGATGGCCACTGGCTGGTCGTAGCCACGTAGTGCGTGAGGTTCCTTTACTTTGCATATAAAGAGATTGGTAAATGAACTAATGTCTTCATACGCAGGTAATAACGGATTCACACGGTCCAATTTTAGTCGATCAATTGCTAAATCGCATGCCATTCGAACCGTCTAAACAGACGTTTAATCAAATTGAAGATTTGAAAAATAAGTATGTATTTTTGAACAACTAAAGTTGATCAACTAAAATCGAACCATGTGAACCCGCTAGAAGGTCGCGAGTCGCGACCATTTCAACACTTAAACTGTAAGGAGTATAGACAATACAAAAATTAACAAAAAAACAATACAAAACAATGATTTTAAAATTTAAACTGCCATTAAAATAGGTATATCTAATTATTCTTGATAATTCGGTACCTAAAACACAAAACAAAACTAATTTGATAGTGCTTAAATCTGAAGAATGAACGATGATTTTTTATTTTATTTGATTGATAGCCGATTTGTCAATCGACAAACACTATTTGCCTGAGGAATAAATTACACATTTTTATTTTTTATACATCTGTGGGATTGTCTAAAAATGTTTGCAACAAGTTTTTTTTAATTGGATGACAAGATAGTCCATCGTCTAAGATGGCAGTCTAATATGGGAGCGGACTAACTTGGAAGGGGTATGGCAGTGTAAATTCAACCCATACCCCTATTACGATTGCAATCATCTCTGATTGGTCCAATTTACAGCGTTCTTGCTACATCAATGCATTTTAGCCAATAGCGAGAAAGTATTAACCAATCAGAGGTGATTGCGATCGTCACAATGCTTGTTGCAATCGTTTTTAGACAATCCCGCAGCGGGAGTTTAATTAAACTTATTTCTCAGGTAAGTAAATCCAAGTATTGGATAATCAGGCCTGGATGTATATCAGACATCCTCATGTCTGCATCACGTAGGCGCCGTATGGCCGTCTAGAAAAGAGCCGGTTCCATATTACGAGTATATTGAACATGGAGCTGTATGAGTCACCACCATTCCACACATTTAGGATGAACCCATCCCACGCCGGGTGAATAAATTCATATAAGCTCAGCCTTCAATCACACAAAATAAGAGTTAGTTTAGGTGACCTAATGTTCTAAACTGTCTTTCATTTCTTGAAGAAGTAAGTGATGAACGTGCATGAAGCTGAAAAAGTGCTTACTAACTAAATATAACTTAATTCACATAAATGACAATTACCGTGACAATGCAAAAAAATTAATTAATTATTTAATCATAAAACTAAAAAGCCGCTATCCATAGTTTTGAGCCGGGAGTTGGGACAGCATGTGTCACGATAACATAAGTCAAGGAACAATGTAGCATTTGGAAACAGTAGAAGTATGAAGTGTTGAATCCACTTATTTTTTGTGATCGAAGTCTCTCGACATTATTTTGCGATATTTATTGATCGTCTAACCACTCAACCAGGCCCATATTTTAACAATAGTAATACGATAACATTATTTAAATCCAATCTATACAGACTACTTATATCTATTTATAATTTTCGTGTCACTTCTTGTTTCCTACACTTTAACTCAGCACCGTTTCATGAACATCACGTCCCACTGTTTAATGTCTAATTGCCGAATACTGAAATTAACTTAAATTTTGAGAGCACCTCAAATATTGGTAACGGACGATCAAACCTGTGGTAGATTCATTTGACGATTCTTTTTTTTTTTATTTGATGACAAGATAATCCTTGACTGCGATCTCACCTGATAGTAAGTGACGATGCAGTCTAAGATGGTAGTGGGCTAAGTAGGGGTATGGCAGTGTAAATTCAACCCATACCCCTAATTGGTTGCTACGCGTCATCGTTCCGGAACGCTGAATCGCTTGGCGGCACGTCTTTGACTATACTATTTAGACATACTAAGACACAGAAATCTGGAAGTCTATGCAAAAAACACCAGCACTAGACTTCAATCGGATGATAGTAGTTGATACAGAAGAAAAAGAAAGAAAAAAATATCACCAATGGATAAGGAACTGAATAATAGATTTCCCACTTAATTACAACATGGGGCTATTCAAGGGGCGGACCAACAAATTCCTGAAAAGCCAGCAACGCATTGCTGGAGCCTCTGGTGCTACAAGTGTTCATGGACGGCGGTAATCACTTATCATCAGGTGACCTCGTTTGCTCGCTATTGATATATAAAAAAAAGATTTACACAGAGTTAACATTAACCTGAACACTTCAATTACTTATAAAGGTGCTCTCATATTAAAAGTTTCAGCATTCGGGATTGATTGTCTCTACTTATCTTAACTAAGATCTCTGTCCCTTAGGCCGATGGCTGGTCACTATGCAGTTGTCAGCCAACTGCAGCCGCATGGAAGTATTCTCGTTCCGCAGCTCGGTTAATTCTTTGTTTAGTCTTAATATTTCTATTACTAGCTTGTCATTATCCACCTCCAATTTTTCTAACCTGTGTAATGAGATGAAATAAGTTTAACCAAATCAACACATCTACTCATAGCCGGATGGTTAATATACGATAGTGCCATGAGAAAATAGTTATTTGTTCAACAAGATAGCAAAGTTCATTTTTGTTGCGAGTGCCTAGTTTGAACCCCGAGCGGGCGAAGTATTCTATAATAGAATCCTGAGTGTAGTGAGGGATTCAAAGGCACAAGAAACAAAAACTTTGCTATCGTTGATACATACAACTTTTCACCTCACTAGTTCAAAAAGGGCGCCTTTGCTGTGTAAAACCAGTGAGCAATAAAAATTCTTTCCAAAAAACCGACTTCAAACGCCACTACAAAGTATAAAAATAATTTTATTTTGTACACGTTTGTTGAAGTCGGGCGGCTTAAATAGAAACGATGAAACCGATACGCGATGCTCGCCCGATTTCAATAAACGTGTCTCTTATATGTCACCATAAGATAAGCGTCGCGCATCGATTTCATCGTTTCTAGTTAAGCCCGCCCGACTTCAACAAACGTGTACAAAATAAAATTATTTTTAAACTTTGTAGTGGCGTTTGAAGTCGGTTTTTTGGAAAGAATTTTTATTTTAAGCTTTTTAGTGTAGCTTGTTCCTGCTCTCTTTCTCCCCTCCCTCCAACGCTACGGTACTAATGTAGTTCTATACTTGGTACCTACAGTACTTATTAACAATACACAAGAGCTAGGACTAGGAGCTCCATGATGTACCATGATGGTTGGTACCAACAATATCAATTCGAAAGCGTCAGTTCGTAATTCCTCCAACTCTGCAGCATCAGGATTGAGGAGCTAGAACCTTGAGCATTATGATGTAGTATATGCTTGGTACCAACAATATCAATTCGTAAACGACAGTTCCTAAATCCTCACAGTTTAGGTAGGCAGTACCCCTGCAGCATTGGTATTGAAGAGCGAGGACCTTGAATTCCACGATGTAGAATATGCTTGATACTAACAATATCAATTCGCAAGCGAAAGTTCCTGAATCCTCACAGTTTAAGTGGGCAGTACCCAGCAGCATCAGGATTGAGGAGCTAGAACCTAGACCTCGATGGAGTAGTATATGCTTATTACATACAATAACAATTCATGATTAGCAGTTCCTAAATCTCTACAATTTAGGTGGGCAGTACCCTGCAGCATCAGGATTGTGGAGTAGGACCTGAAGGTCTATGATCTAGTATATGCTTGAGCTAAGCATACCAATTCGTAAACGACGGTTTGAAATAATTTAGGGGGGAAATACCCTTGCAGCATCAGGCTTGAGGAGTTGAAGGTAAAAATTTTTATGGGACCATTTCGCGAGCTTCTTCTGTCGATTAAAAAAAATCTCATGAATCGGTCCAGAAACCTCAAAGTAATCGGTGGGCATACATAGAAAAAAAAAAAAAAAAGATACCGGCCGAATTGATAACCTCCTTCCTCCTTTTTGGAAGTCGGTTAAAAATGACTTTTGCTCACTGGTTTTAGACAGCAAATCAAGTCAATTAGATCGCGAATCGCGATCTAAATTGACTGTGTAAGGGCTGCCATACATATATTTCAGAGAAGCTTACTTTTTCTGTTTCTCCGTGAGCTCTGTGATGTGGTCGCACGCTTTGGCCAGTATTCCGCCCTTGCTGGTGGTGTCGGGCAGGCCAGAGTTGGGGATGAGAGCGGCCAGCTTGCCGATCCAACTGTTTATTTTGTCCCTGCGACGCCTCTCCACTTCATTGTGGGTCGCTCTTCGTTTGTCATCTCTCTAGAAATCAATACAACTCGTTTTTAATGAAAAATAGCCAAAAGAAAAGAAAACAAGAGAAAGAAACCCTGCGGACAAAACCTGAGATGTTAATCTGACCAGTAGGGCTAATAGAGCCACAAAAAAATTTTGTCTACCTATTTACTCGTGAAATCTTATACAAATTCACGGGTAAATAGGTAGACAGAAACAATGGTTCTATACTTTTATAATGATTATTACCTTTTTAGTGATAGTTTTTTCTATGGGCGGTGGCCTTCTTATAACTTTCTTTTGTGGAGCAGTCGTGCCAAACACTTGCACTGGATTACTTAAAACGTAGAACTCTTCAGTGGATATACCTGCCAAAATATTATTTTATATAACCAACATAATATTATTACGTATATTTCTATACTTCTATTAGCCTTTAAAACAAAGATTAATACAAACAGTTTTTATCAAGAAAATTTAAAATGAATTGAAATGCTGCCATATTGAATTTAAAAAAAAATTACAGCCAGTCATTCCGGATGATGTAAAGATTCTAATAATGCCCCATACTTTCAAATCTGAACCTAATGTTTACAGACATTACACTCTTTTTTTTGGTCAGTTGTGTAAAATTTGAAAAAAAAAAACCAGTCCAATTCCTGGATTGGAACTGGGGTTCATGATTTCGGAATTGTCCCTGTTCGGGTCTAGTGGGAGCCTTTTGGCGTGAATATAGTTACCATTCTAATGTCAAAGACATGCCACCAAGCTATTTAGCATACTGGGTTGATGGCGTAGAAACAGTTTTAATTAAAACCGCCATACCCAAATATTGCATCATCACTATGGTATGGCAGTGTAAATTAAACCCATCAATCAGTTTCGACACATCAGAACACTATGTCACTTGGCAACATGCCTTTTACAGTACAATAACTAGCTACTGCCAACCAGACATACTGTCTACAAGTAACTGAGGAATTTGATATTTGACTGTTATCAAAATTCACTACACACAAACATGTAGGAATAAAATTTGTAAAAACAGAAAATTTATCGGTCAAAAAACAAATAAATTATAAGTTGCTTTAAAGAGTATATAGAGGTACTCGCTTGTGATGTCATGATTTAATAGCGCTTTCTTTGTCTAACAGGAAAGATAAACGCTCTATATTTTCGAGAACAGTTAAGATATTAAAAAAAGAAAAATGGCATTGTGTTATAATATTAAAACCCGTTATATTAAGTATATGAAAAAAATGGTCAAATACCCAATTGCGACTGTTCTCTTTTGTTCAAGAGAAGTTTGTTATAGCAAGCTATACATGAAAGAAAGATGTGTAAAAATATTACATACCATGTGTGGGAGAATGTGTAGACATTTTGGTAGATGTTTCCTCGGGTATTTGAACTAGTTTGTATGCTACAGTACCAGCTGAAAAAGAAGCTTTTTACTATTATCACATTCACCAATTTTAAATAAGGAGGCAAAACTATCCGTAATAGTATACCTATATCTTATAATCTTAACAGCTAGTCCAATTAGACTAGACATGGGCTGCTGTGTTCTTAATTTTAGTCGTAAAGCTCATGGTAAGAAAACACTCATAGTGAAGAACAAAACAACTAATCATAACTGTGTACATAGTACGGCCAGATGGTTGTTATAGCCAAGCTAGCGAGCTATAAAAATTAGGTAACAATACTTTAATTGGATGCTATTGCCACTAGTTGTGGTCATGGCTGCTTAGTTTTGATGTCCCTTATTCCCTCAGTTTGATGGGACAGTAATTTGACAACTGGAGAGAGATCAGACATAGGACCAATGGCTTTACATGCTCTCTGAATCATAGGGAAGTCCTAGCTACTGAATGACTTCTTCTTCTTCCTCAACTTATGGACGTCCACTGCTGGACATAAGTCTCTTGCATGGACCTCCACAGACCTCGGTCTTGCGCCGCCTGGATCCAGCGACTCCCTGCGACGCGTTTGATGTCGTCTGTCCACCTAGTGGGGGGGTCTGCCAAAACTGCGCTTCCTGGTGTGGGGTCGCCACTCCAGCACCTTGGGACCCCATCAACCATCAGGTCTTCGAACTATGTGCCCCGCCCATTTCCACTTCAGTTTCGCAACTCACTGAGCTACTGAATTTCTTCTTTTGCTTTGGCTACATCAGGGCTTGAAATTGGACCTCATGATCCATAGCCAGTCATGGATGTGGCTTTGTTATTAATGGGACAATAACAGATTCAGGCTTACACATTTTGTACCATGCACTGCACACCTTCAAAATGTTGTAAAATGGTACGCCCCTTCTAACGCTCATGAAATCCATGAAGCAAAGTTTTCTGATAATAGGCTAAATCTCTGCTAATATTAATCATGTTTGATAAACTGTATAGCCCAAACATGAAGTATTTAACTTAGTATATTTATTAATAATAGCTTCACTCACATATATCTTTAAAGCAATAAGCTGAATTTTCTTCTTCAGTTCCATCTGAAATAGACTGGGCAATTATTTGAGATCTCTCACAGTCTGTACTCTCTGAAATAATTATTATAATTCAATTTACTCACACACACATTGGCCTAATTTAATAATAACCCTAATTACATGAAATAAAACTACTACAGTAGTTAATCATAATACTTTCTTTAACTATTATTCAGTGTGGTATCGACCAAAGGTATCTAATGGGTATGTAGGAAAGCTGAAAGCATGCATGCAATTTATTGGTGCAATAAATTATTTGAAAACGAGCTAGTGGCTTACCGTATGATCCATCGCCAACCAAACCCAATATATGATCGTTATCTCCACTGTAAATACGGATAACAAAAAGTAAATAATACTATAATTTTTTCAAACCAAAATAACATAGAAAAACATTTGCCAAATTGCAAAACTATTTTGTCAATCCTTGTTGGCAGTCTAGTTCTTGTAAATGTTATTATGTAACACTTCTTAAATATGAAGATTATTTAGGTGAACTTTGCGTTTTACCTGCTATCGAGAGAGTTTTCGAGCATGTCAATTTCTACTTTGGCCATTGCGCGTAATTATTTTTGAATTTTCTAAAGTTGATCACGGGAACAAAATAAAGTGGTCATGTGATAAAGTCATAGACAATTTTGACAGGTGTTTCAACAAAAAGGAATCTTGTCATAGACACAATGATTTTTTAGGATATTTATATAATTTTGAATTAAGACACTTTTTTCTAAATAAAAATTATAATTTAAACACTAACTTTTAAATAATCACGTGTGCAAAAATTTATTCAATATTATAAAAAATGCCAGTGCCCTCTGTTATCGTAGTCCAAAACTTGTAATAGTGTAATATGTCGCTAGATTACGCTATTTAGTAAGTAGACAATGTAATTCAAAAATTCTGACTTTTTATTTTGAATACTGCAGTTCAGCTCAAGGTTAGCATGTCTTGGAAATATCATCGAAGTAATACACCCAATCGCTTTCATACAGAAAAACCACGACAAAATCGGTCCATTCGTTTACGCGCTATGAAGCCACAGACAGACAGACAGATACACAGTTTAAACTTATAAAACCCCTCTTTTTGCACCGTTTAAAAAATACGACAACAATGGAGTCATGCTATCTCCAGATATATTCCAGATAGGTACTCTAACTAGTTACGTAGTAGTTACTTGATTAATTCTAAAAACAGATCTCAGTCTTACCTAGGCATTTAAACTTCTTGGTGAATTAGAGCTTTTAAATACCTACTTAATATTCCTTCAGTAACTTACAAGTCACTAAAGAGTTAATGTACCGAGCGAGGTTATATCAAGGAACCTTTTTTAGGTATTATTTTAATACTTGTAGGTGGTAATTCGTTTGGGAATTTTGTATCATTAATAACTTACATAAAAAAACCTTTTTCCATGTTTTCCATTTTACCTTGAACTTTGTTACCGGGTCCCAGACTAATATCATCCTTAAAAACATAACGCTAAGGCTCATATTTGTTAAATGTTAAATTGTTCTAGTCGTAGATGACGAATCTCAGTCCAGACTTGGAGGCGTCTGTCGTCTTTCGTCGATTCCACTGGCGTCAGGGATGCGTCAGTCTTATTGTTTTTGAAAGAAAAGGTTAAATGTTACCTACCTATGGGTTGAAATAAATCACATATTTTTACCTACCTACTCCCGGTTCGGAAAGCTGATTCTGCTAAGAAGAGCCTTACTTACTTACTTACTCACCTCATACTTTTCTTCTTTAAATTATGAGGTACGTACACTTGATTCCATTATACCTAGGTAGGTAGATATGTACTTACCTGTTTTTAGATAGCACGTGATTGAAGCTTGAATGCAATCTCCTACAACTGATGATGGGTGATGACTGACGATGCAGTTTATGATGATAGCCCTCCAATCGGTTCCTAAACGCCATCGTCGTTCCGGAACGCTAGATCGCTTGGCGATGATAGGGTGGTAATTTGCTACGGGCAAAGCCTCCCGTCAAATCCCAGCAGTAGAATAATTTTTTTTTTCGTCAATTTTCTAATGTTTTTAATAGTTATTCTGCTATTCAGGACGGAGACAAATACAACAAATCAAAAACCATGAAAATTGATCCAGCCGTTCTAGAGTTAGATATAAGTGTTCAAACAAACCCGTTTTATGTATTAAAAGATTACTTTTTAAAACTTTTGTTGTTGTAAAAAAACAAGAATTTCATTAATTTATTTAGGCAATCCAAACAGATTACAATAACTAACATATTCTTAATTAAATTACATTTAAATCTTATTGCAATCCTTACAGGGTACGGCATAAGATTATATGAATAAAAAGGCTTTTTATTTTAACGATAGTGGGTGATAAAATCGGGCTGCATAGTAATTAATAACTTAATTAGATTGCAGATTGGCATCAATGGATCTTATCGCTCAGCGAACTACGGAGAGTGGCTTCGAGTTTTATTAAAGGACAATTTTAATGAATTTTAATGAATTTGGGGCAACCGCAGCAGCCTTTGATGCTAATTCGATTGAAAACAAAATTTGTTTTATTTTTAATTTCTAAACTCTACTGAATTACCACATCCCAAATTAGAATACTGCCTCATCTATATACTTAATATATAAAATTCAAAGTCCTGACTGACTGACTGAGATATCAACGCACAGCCTAAACTACTGATGTAAGAAACTTGAAATTTTTACAGTTGGTTCCTTTTATGACGTAGGCGCACACTAAGGAAGGATTTTTGAAAATTCAACCCCTGGGGGTAAAATAGGGGTTTGAAAAATCGAACTTAACGTGAGCAAAGCCGCCGTGAGCCGTGAGTAAAAACTAGTGAACCTATAAAGATTTATAGGTTCATGTACCTACCTATGTTAAAAATAAATTAGGTAGGTATTTCTTAATACTGATTATAAACAGGTTTTCCAAAATAAGTTCGCCCACTGACTTATCGATTAAAGTGTAAAGCGCCTACGTCAAATATTTATGACGTCACAGTTAGCTATTATTTTCTATCGTAATACAGGCTCGTAATTCCTCGACTACGCCTCAAGAAAGTCCAAAAGTCCTTTGAGGGAATGGGAGTGACGTTCGATAATCAAATGCCACAGTCGATTCTAGACTTGCCTTTAACACAAGTTTAAGAAATCGATTAAAAGTATTCTCATGAAAAAAGCATATATTATACAATTTTGATGATTAATATAGGTACATAAAAATAATAAAAAACGTGGATATAACCCGCTGTACACAGCTGTACAAAAAACATTTTTAAAAGAGCAACCGCCGAGTTTCTTGTTGGTTCTTTCGGTAGGAATGGCATTCCGAATCAGTGATAGAGTCACTTGATGATTCAAAAGCACTTTGTAAAAGTTTATTAATTTATTTAAAAAGAAATCTATACTATTCTATGCTATCCTTAATAGTAATCCTATTCAATAGGAATTATCTTCTCTATAGTATTCATTTTGCCCTCAAATCAAATCAGCAACTCCTTATCATTATACTAACGCATTGATTAGCAAACATACATTTTCATCTATAGGCTTATATAAACTTATATAAGCTGATTTGAGGAAATTAGGTTTTACACACCCTAATTTCCTCAAATCAGCTAATGCCATGGGCCGTTAACCTTCATGAACATACGAGCATATTAGTATGTTGGACTTATGTTGGTTGGTCCCTTTAGTATTCATTAATTAGCCGCAGTGACTGGCAGTTGTTTGCGTTAAATGTTTGCCAAACATTATTAGATTGGGCTAAGCGCACGTCATTACGCAGGCGAATAGTTTTCTAGAAAAAATAAATCACCGAACTGATATACTCTTAGTTGACCCGCCCCGGCTTCGCACGGGTAAGCTACAAAACAAACCCAACGGTACAAACAGCTGTAGCCTGGAGTTCATGATAGATTTGGCAATATCTATTATAATAAATAAATAATCGACCGTCTCTAAATTCCGTCAGTTTAGGTGGACAGTACCCTAACAGCATCAGGTTAAAATCCGGGACTTTTTTTAAGGGAACACTGCGTCATTCTGTATTAGTCCATACTTGGTACCTATAATATGAATTCACAATCGACAATTCCTCAATGTCCACTGTTTTAGGTGGGCAGTAGAATTTTAGGTGGAAGTAGAATCAGGATTGAAGAACTGAAGTTCAATGGTCTATTTGTAATTAATTATACAGAACACTCAGGTGTGCAAGTTTACTCACGATGTTTTAGTATGTGATATTTAATTGCTAAAACGCATTATAACTCCAAAAGTTGGAAGAGCGTGCGCGGAATCGAACTCGCGACCCGTCGAATATGAGACCACAGCCCTAACCGCTATGGCTATCACTGATAGATATACCTACCCACAGACTTATAGCTCCATTTAACTCGTACATCGTCATACAAGATTAAAACCATTAAGCAGCGCAAACAGGGCGAATCGGGGACTTTAATTAAATGCTAACAACTGTATCAATGGAGGCAGAAATCAATATGAGCCGGTGAAAGCGCAAACATTATTAAGACTTCCACTCGTGTAGATTCACACACTCGCTTCTTATTATAATGGCAATGGAAAATCTTTTGTGAATTGCAAATCGCTAGCGCTCGCTTTTCCGCTGAAAGTTATTGAATACTCCCTGTTCACTGCAAGTTGGCCGCTACCTCGCGTCGTGCTTCTCCGCACCGCACCAAAATTCAGACTATAGTTACTGTTACGTTTTAAGATTTTATTAACAAACACGTTTGCCCATTTATGTATAATATTAGTGACGATTTTACATAAATAGACAAGTAATAAATAGCCGAATATTTGAGAAATATCTTATGTAGGTAGGTATTTGAAAGTGATTCAAAATTACTCCAATTCTCTAAATCTTCAATTTTCATTGGTGGATGATAGAGCGACCCTAGTTTACATGTAGGTATGATGTGCCTAGTCTGAAGATATTTGTATAATAAAATTCAATGGCCTCTAATATACGGAAAATTGCTTCATCTAGTCGTTAGGTTATTCGACTGCGAATAACGAAGTCCAGGGTTCGACTCCGGGTTAGGGCAAAAAAAAATAACTTGTCGGGTTTTCTAGGGGAAATTATTTTCAGTAGGTACTAGCTCCGAGTCGGAACTAGTAGGTGTGTCACCCCCGTGCCTCGGAGAGCACGTAAAGCCGTCGTCGGTCCTACTCTGCACCTGATCTCTCGCCGGTCGTGTCGGATTTCTGCCTATCGGCATAGATAAAATGAATACAAGAAAAAAGAAGTAAGTAAGTATGTTCTTTTCTCTATGCTATCTGACTTTGAGAATAGAGAGAGCAACTCTTTGTGGCGTGATTCAGTAACAAACATCCATCCATCCATACATCCAAACTTTCGCATTTCTAATATTTATAGGTGATTTATAGAAAAAGGATATGCCCCCTGATTCTGTAACTCAGTGCATATCAACGATGATTTTTATTCATTGAAGGTTTGAAGAGAAATTTCATTTACTATTTCATAGTAAACCTTCAATGGATAAAATACGTTATATGTCAGTGGCTTTCATTTTTTGATAGGCACTGAGTTACAGAATCAGCCCCCTGGGGCCAACAGCAAGTAGGTAGGCACTATTGGTAGGTTCTAAAAAGATTGATTCCATTATATCCTTTGTAGAAGCGAAATGACCTCATCTCCGCAACGCCAAATAGCCGCCACCACGGCGCCTTGAAGTCTGCAAACAGTATGTACTCAGCTCCTAATCTTATGTGAGCAATTTTAGACTTTATCTTATTACATGAAGAGTTATTCTTGCGTGGGAAAAGGGATACGCAGTGCAGCTTTCATCAGCTGTGCTAACCAATAGTTAGCACTTCAGCCTCCTTTTCGGGATCACGGGTTTGATCCCAAGCAAGGATCTCTTTCTTTTCGGAGTTAAGAGTTTCTTAAGCAATTGAAATATATCTTGCTTTAACGTTGAAGAAAAACATTGTGAGGAAACTTGCATGTCTGAGAGTTCTCTATAATATTCTCAAAGGTGAACAAACAAACACACTTTCGCATTTTTTTTTATTCGACGACAAGATAGGCCTTGACTATAATCTCACCTGATGGTAAGTGACGATGCAGTCTAAGATGGTAACGGGCTAACTTGGAAGGGGTATGGCAGTGTAGATTCAACCCATACCCCTAATCTGTTTCTACACGCCATCGTACCGGAACGCGGCACGTCTTTGACGGTAGGGTACTAACTAGCCACGGCCACAGCCTCGCACTAGACCAGACAAAAGAAAATTCGGAAATTAAAAATTCCCAAATTGCCCCCATCGGGAATTGAACCCTAGACCACCCAGTTATAAGACCACAGCGCTCACCACTGCGCCATGGAGATCTTCAAAAATTTATATATATTTATAATATTAGTAAGGATTTTTATTTAAATCCAAGTTTGTAATCACCCAAGAGACTCAAAATAGGTACCTACATCCAGGGCTGTGCGCTAGAAAATTTAACCTAGTTATGTCAAGATTTATATCAAAACAAGATCCGGCCAACGTAAACTTGCTCCACTTTTGTTCGACACGATTAAAATACTTGACTTTGCTTTTATCGTTGTATGCACAGTTGTACGACTAACCTTGACCCGACACATGTTTTAGTAATGTTTTTAAGGGAGGCTTTTGTATACGATTTATCGGAGCCGCTCCCGCTCCCAGTTTCTTGGTTGGAACGACATTCCGAACCAGTGGTAGAGTCACTTGACGAAAGAACTTTGAATAAAATATTCTTCTAATCTATTCTATTTCATTCCATTCCATTCCATTCTTTTCTATCCTATACTCATCATTGATATTTAATGTACCTAACTAGGTAGGGTGACTTCGCCGGTTACGCGACCAGGGTCAGTTACGCGACCACTAACAGGACCTACGGCATTAAAACGAAAATAATAAGAATTCTATTCTTCTTTTCCAAATGAAATTCACTTAAGTAAAGAGGGGGATAGACCTATTAGTTTTACCTACAATAGTTGGCAGCTTTGTGTTTACCCGAAAGCAAACAAATCTTAGTTCAATCCGCCGCTCATACTTTCGGCGCGTACACGTTCCCAAAACAACGAAAAAAATAGTGAGTAAGTGATGCGTTTGAGGTAAGTAGATCGTGATGTATTTATTTGAGTCAATTTTTTAATGTTCTATTAAGTGGATATATATATGTTTTACGTTATTTGTACATTTATTACATGTAATATACAAGATCAGGTAAAAAAATTGAATGGTCGCTAACTGAAATTGGAATTAGCCAATAACTTCAGTTGGCGACCACCTGGCCGCCAATAGATATTTAGAAAGAAAAACATTTATTTTTATTTTTTATAGACTACAAATCTAATTCGGAATTTAATCACTTTCAATTTAATTTGTTTATTTTTATCCGTGTACCTTTTAGTTTACGACCACCAAATTATTATTATAAAACATCTTAAAATGTATGGGTATCAAGTGGTCGCCAACTAAAAATGAGCAAATTAATATGTGGGTTTACGACCATTTGCAATCACTACTTATAATCTTATCTGTTTTTTGCATAATGTAGGTGTTTAATATATAATATTTTCATTACAGATGTCCTCCACAAACCGTATTAGAAAATAACACCGGCTTATTCCCAAAGAGATCTGGAATGTGCTTTAAAAATATAAGAGAAGGAGGACACGGTATTAGAAAGAAATATAAAATGTATAACATCCCGAGATCTGATGATCTGATGATTTGATTCTAAACTTTTGTAATTGTTGTTTAAAGTGATATTTTTAATTTTGTACTTGTGTAGGAAAATGTATTATACTTGCTAAGATTCATTTAAGCTTAAGCTTGAATATTAAAGTGTACCTTTGATCTCATGAAAAAATGTGTTTTAATAATTTACTATAATGTATGAATAATAAAGCATGAATAATAATTATTTTTTAAACATTAACACGTTCATATTTTTTATTTTAAATAATCAAATTTAGTTTTCCCTAGCAAATCGAGAGGTCGCCAACTAGATAAGGGGGCAGTCGTCAACTAGCAAAAGTGGTCGCCAACTAGCATTTCACATAGTTTTTAAGATTTATTCAATTTAAAATGTTTTCACAACTGTAATTCTTATTTTTTTACTTTTAAATATAACTTGACAATATCTAGGATCCCGTCATATAACTTTAATACATGTGCTATGGGTGCAACATACTTAAATATTGACGTAAAGTTGAATATCCCGCTAATCGGTCGCCAACCGGCGAAATCACCCTACCTACTTGTAGATATGGCGGTCCGAACTCGTAACTTTGTTTCGCTGAACTGCGCTGCAGTTCGTAGACTTACAATCTAATAATTACTTACTAAACTATTTTGTTACTTAAACATAGGTAGGTATTGTTAGATTTTCAATTCACAATTTTTAGGTGCTTATGTACGGGCGCTATTTAGATGATAAAACAAATAGTTTTATCATCTAAATTACATACGTTGCGAAAGCCTTAAGCCACACTATAAGATGCACAGACTGCAGTGCTGTTCGGTGGAACAAAGTTATTGTAGTAATTACATGATTAATGTATCGCTGGAGGAACTCCATTTTATTTCAATAAATCTAAATACATACCTTATGTAGGTATATGGTGCGGAACGTCAAAATGTCCAAATTACGTTAGGTGAAATGGAAACAAAAAAGGTTTTCCTTATTTCTTCGAAATAACCAATTTCAGCTGATACGGAACAAGTGATTCCAAGCCGGTAGAGTTCGGCAGCTTCAATAAAACATATTTTATTCAAACGGAGTGGTAGGTACTTACCTATAAATAGCCTATTTTTTTTAGCATTTGTCTTAAACGGTAAACAAGTTTTTTTTAGCAGAAACGCGTAAGCGACGCGCTTAGCTAAGCAAAGGAACTCCTTACCGCATACTAACAATGACACCGTAAAGTGAAAAATGAAACTTTAAAACATCGTAAGCGCCGGGTAAAGGGCGTCCGTTACGCCTTTTACCGCAACATATTCTGCAATTTGTTTATTTACCTTTTGAGACAGCTAAGACTATCGATTCAATACTTCGTCCGTTGCTACGTGTTTGAAGGAAAAACCAACAAATCACATTTGCATTATAAAATATTAGTATGATGTACCTACTAGGTATATTTTGTTAGGAATACCTGTTCTATTTATAAAGGGCCGAGATAAAGGGCTTGTTAGATTAAATACTGTTACGACCACTCAACGCTAGATGGCGTTAGTCTCGAAAGTGTTACGACCACACTCAACTCAACTCACTCGACACTAGATGGCGTTAGTCGCGAACTTACCAGAACTATCCGACCCGGCTGATCACTTCCGCGCACGTTGGGGAGGTTCGAGAAAGGAACGTTCTGGAACGTCTCGGCTCATATAAATAGCCGTAGAGAGGCGCCGGAGTTCAGTTCAGTTCGAGCAACCGTCGAGGCGACTTCGAAGCGAAACCTAGTGATCAAAAGTGCTACCAGTGAAACCTACGACTTGGCTACGACCTAGGACATTGTGAGTGCTTAGTGTTTGGACCTAGTGCTTTGTAGTGCTAGTGAATAAAGCCTTTCAAGGAGTCAGCAGGTCTTTCTTTCCAAATCCAGCGAACCCTAGCCCGTAACAATACATTGATTTCTGATAATCCGGCTTTTAGAGTAGGTAGCTGAATGATTGGCGTTTTGTATCTACAAACTAAACGAAGGTGCTAATTAGAGATTTGAGATAAGCTTTCTACACCAGTTCAATTAAATCTGCGATTTACAAAATGTTTAGGAATGACGAGGCTTAAGTGAAATCGATTCGATTACACAATTCGATTAGTACTACAGACCAACAGAATGTTGGTTCAGAAAATATCTAGAGATCTACCACCGATAGCAAAACTGAATATACTTAAAAAAAAATATTAGCCAAGCTGAAGTGGACTAATATCCTCCTATTAATCCTCTCCAAATAAGCGGAAAAGCTTGTGCTAGGAGTGGGTACGAAAATAATGCAACGGGTGGGGTTGGAACCTGCGACCTTTCAGTTTTCAATCTGCACCTTTAACCTGTGGGCTGTAATTGAGGCTATATATATCATTATTATATACTTATACCTACTTGTAGTTAGCCTACTCAAGCCAACTCTACCTCGTAGAGCAGCCACAGAGTAACTAGCATAACAATGCTGAATGAATGAATGAACAATTAAATTCCTGAATTTTTCACGTAAACTGGCGTATCTACGAGTGGGTACACACTTCAAGTACATAAGTACGCGAGATCGGTCCGGCTAAAAAAGTTGTTTGTGCAATGTTCTCCTGAAAGAGTGAGACATTTTTTATCGAATACACTGCTAATAATAATAATCAATCTAGCATTTAATAGCATAAAATCATTTTAGCATTTAAAAATATATTTTTTAAAAATGCTAAAATTAAATAATTTTTCAGCTTTTTAAAGTTAAGTAACGCGTAGCAAACTTGTTTTATTCGTGTAATTTTTAACTATCAATTCACAAAAAAAAACACGAGACCTTCAACGTTACCGGCTCACGTTATACCGTGACAGCGTGACGGTACTTATATATAAGTAATCCTATTAATATTATAAATACAAAAGTTTGGATGTACCTATGGATGGATGGGTGTGTGTGGATGGATAAGTGAATGAATGTTTGTTACTTAGTCACGGCGGCGCAACGACTGAACGGACAGAGAGATAGATTATACCTAGTCTGGAATAACACATAGGCTACTTTTTATCCCGAAAAATAAGAGAGTTCCCGCGGGAATTAAATAAACCTCAATCCATGCCAGCGAAGTCGCGAACATCAAGCTAGTAATACTATGTTTATGAGTAGATCTCGCTTGCTTGTCGGATAATTGAATTATTGAAAACGACCGACAAGGGTTCGTGTTATTATAAGTTAGGTTTATCCACTGTACCCTCCCTCGTACGAAACTTCGGGAGAACGAAAGTGTTGTACGAACTGTTGAACACGTAACGAAGTATTTTTCCCGGGAAAATAAAATATGTTTGTCCAAATTTCTCACAAAAACTTTCTAGAAATACTTAGTTGGTTATTTTTTTGGAGCAAGTATTTTTTTATCAAATGCTTTTATACCGGAGTAGGTACCTACATAAGTGTTAAAGTATTTATTTATTTATTTAATTTAATAGGAAGCCCACGTTGTATGGTCTATAACAATTTTTAATTTTTTTTGAAAGCAGATAATAGATTTACTTTACTGATTTTATGTACCTAACTAGAAAGTACTAATTTATTTAGTATATTTTTTAACCGTCTTCCGAAAAGGAGGAAGTTCTCAATTCGGCCGGTAGGCATCTTTTTCTCTCTATATAGGTATGTTCCCCGTCCTTTGGAATCGCATCGTGTCGGATTTTATCATTGAATGGGAAATCTTTTGATCCTTTGTGCGGGTATTTCGCTATTCACTGGAATTTACGACATCACCCGGCGCATCTAAAGCTCTGAGCGTCATACTAGCCTGTGAAACACCTGATATAAAACTTAAAAGTATTAGATCTTACAGTACCTGCTTCTCATAGTACAGGTAAGTAAGTACATAAACCCTAGAGATCGTTGCCAAGTATCACTACCAGAGTTTAGTTTGGTATCTAAGTACCTGCAATAAAAAAATGTAAGTATACCTGAGTATTTTTAAGCTTTGATTTTGAGCTCCCAAAGTGCTTGACAGACGACCATGTTAGAACACCCACATGATAGAAACACGATCTCAGTATCTCGCTGCAATGGTAAGCCGTTGGAGACAAGTAGGACAAGTTCATGTTCTGTGGCGATTTTTTCAAAACTTCCACAGCAAACAAGATCGATGGGGTTATTCAAGGGGCGGACCAATAAATTCCTGAAAAGCCGGCAACGCATTGGTGGTGCCTCTTATACTACAAGTGTTCATGGGCGGCGGTAATCATTTAACATCAGGTGACCCGCCTGCACGTTTGCCCGCTATACATATAAAAAAAAATACCGCTTAAATAGTATTACCACGGTAGGTATGCATTCTTTCAGTATTTAAGACCCAAATATTAGCATTCCTTGTTAACCTTAATTTTTATTCAGCATTTTTGTTCAACGACAAAAAACCAGGCCCATTTTATAACATGCTACGTCTCAGCAAGAAAGTCATAAAACCACTTACCCGTGCTTGTACTTTATGCGAAAATGACACATAAAACTCGTTCAATCTTTTGATAGTCTGTGAATTTACGATCAAACCCATAGAGCACAAACGTCAAAGCTTTGAAAAATTCAAAAAGTCTGACAAAAATTGTATGTAACATCGGTCATATTGATTTTTATGCGACTTCTAAAAAGAAGGAGGTTTTATCCACAGGTTTTATCAATATAATGCAAACAGGGGCAACCTATTCCTAACTTTTTTTGATTGACGTAATTTTTTTTAGCCTATCGACCGGACTATAATAACCAGTATGGAATATCATTGTAACCAGCAGACGAATTTTATAAAAGCTGCATCAATCACTGCTACAGTGTCAACTGTGGTGACTGGCTGTTTTTTTTTGTTTGAAAGGTGAATTACTCGGGAGTGTTCTTAGCTATGTTTCATGAAAATCGGTCCAGATGGCCGCCGACACAAAATGGCATACACACACATACATATTTACATATTTTTTCACAATTCCCTCGATATGGTTATCAAATAAAAGGGCTTGACTAGTAGAATAATACTATACGCGATGATTTTCAAATCCAAGATGGCCGCCACCACAAAATGGCGAATTAATTTTTTTTTTAATTTCAATTGTCGGGGGTGTTTTAAATTTTCAATTTACACTTGTTATTTTTAGAGAACCACGTAGCTTATAATAACATATCGACACCTCATTCATCACAATCGGTTCAGTCGTTTAGGCGCTACATAACATAGGTACGCAACGTAAATACGCACATAGGTAAGATACGTAACGTAAGTACCTATATACTACTTCTACCTACTACTTTTGGCTTTGTAGTTTGTAGTTATGTAAAAATAACAACGCTCAGGCCTATAGCCCCGAGCTCTCAACTAGGTAATTACAGAGTCAGCGAACGATCCGTTCAGATTTTTTTTTGCGGGTAAAAATCCTGCAATTGACGTTTGAAAGGGGACGCGGTAACAAATTGCAATTTCTAACGATCTCTTCTGACGCCCAATATCGAAATGGGTTTTGGATCGCACTGAATATGGGGTTTTAAAACGCCAATGAATCTGTTTTACTGGAAGCAAGTTGTTTTTTTCCTAGTTCCTAGTCCTTTGTATGGTCCTAGACTCGATGGTAAGCGACGATACGAAACGAAATCTAAGATGGAAGCGGCCGTATTTGGAAGGTGTTATGGCAGTGTAATAAAGTCAGCCAAACTTGGAAGGGTTATGGCAGTGTAAAGTAAACCCATATCCCTAATCGGTTTCTACTTGCAATCGTAAAGGAACGCTTAATTGCTAGACAGTGTCTTTAACAGAAGGTTGGTAATAGTAACTAATAACGACC
Source organism: Hipparchia sbordonii (assembly GCA_038048805.1). Classification (NCBI taxonomy): domain Eukaryota; kingdom Metazoa; phylum Arthropoda; class Insecta; order Lepidoptera; family Nymphalidae; genus Hipparchia; species Hipparchia sbordonii. The sequence goes on along the minus strand of JBBIWI010000010.1, from coordinate 9,552,957 downwards.
GAAGCTACCCATCAGATGAAAGAAAAGAAATGTTTGAGGGTTCCGCATCATAATGGTAAAAAAATGTTGATAAAAATCATATTATGGAAAAATGCCTAGCAGATACATTTGCCTCTCCGCTCTACTCGTTCATTTTTATGGTTTCGTACCTAAAAGGTGCCAACGAGACTCTATTACTAAGCCTCCGCCGTCAGTCCGTCCGTCCATCCCTTGGTCTGTCTGTCAGCGGACTATATCTCATGAACTGTAGGTTTTTACAGAATAATTAATAAGTAATTAATTTTCACAGAATGTTTATGTCTATTACCGCTATAACAAAAAATAATAAAAATAAAATTAAATTAAAAATAAAGGGGTCCCCATACAAAAAACGCGATTTTTTCGGCGTTTTTTGGTCGACTTGAACAATCTCTGTTACGATGGTACGGAACCTTTTGTGTGCGAGTCTAACTCGCACTTAGCCGGATTTTGTTATAATAATATGAACCATAGCATTCTAGTGACGTAAGCCTTGCCATAGCACATGCACTGGCGGATCGATTAGACTCTATAGGCTAATAGATAGAGCCTACTGTTTTGATGCACTGAATGGGATGCGGTGCAGCTGTTCGCACGTTCTAATTAACTCTAATTAGCCTGTTAGTACTACCTGTATACAGCTCCGACAGGGTTTTTTTTTTTAAGCCACTGGGAAATGCATTTACGCATTCCTCCCCGAATGGGTGGATATGTAGGACTCACTGGCGGCGGCCAGAATACCTACTAAAACCCAGTGGCGTGTATGAGTCACAACCACCTGGTGCTAACGGTATACTCCTGGTGGTTGTGGTGTGTATCTGTCTGTTAGTGTGTGGTGTGTAATGTTGTGCAGTGGCGCATGAAGTGTTGTGTGGATATTATTTATACATATGTCGGAAATTAAAATAGATAGTGTGCCTTCTTGTTGGGAAGTTGGAAACGCGTTATAAGCCGTGTTGGGTCGGCCCCGGTAGGGATTATGCGTATTATTTAAATTGGGTTCAAATATTTCCTCTGTAAACTTTATCGTCATGGAACCTCAATGTCTAAAACTGGCTTTTGCCGTGTGGAATTAGTTTTTGGGGAGGAATTTTCAAAAACCATGAAACACATACCTGCTTTATTTTTAATCGAAAACCAAAATACCAAGTTTCATGGATATAACTTGAAAAATGACGGACTTTCATACAAACATCTATTTCCTATGTATACCCTTTAGGGGTGGCAATTTAAAAGAAAATCTGAGAAACATGTATTTCGCCATTTTTAATTGAAAGTCCAAATACCGAGATTCATGGATATAATTTTATATTATAAGTAGAACTATTTAATTCCCGAGAAAATAAAAGAATATTAATTACTAGTTGATGCCAGGGACTTCGTTCGCGGGAACTCTCTTATTTTCTGGGATAAAAAGTAGCCTCTGTGCCCAGCTAAATCAGTTCAGTCGTTGTGGCGTTATTGAGTAAAAAACATCCATCCATCCATCCATCCATCCATACTTCCAAACTTTCTCGCTCGGTACATCCTAGCCACGTCGCAAAAAATTTTCGGTAGCTTTAATAATAATTTTTATGGTTATGGATACCTACTTAACATTAAAATCCTAACAAAGGCCTATAAACATCGTTACAGTATGAAACGTTTTGACGACCTCCCTGGCGCAGTGGTGAGCGCTGTGGTCTTATAACTGGGAGGTCCCGGGTTCGATTCCCGGCGGGGGCAATTAAGGAATTTATAATTTCTAAATTGTCTATGGTCTGGTCTGGTGGGAGGCTTTGGCCGTGGCTAGTTACCACCCTACCGTCAAAGATATGCCGCCAAGCGATTTAGCGTTCCGGCACGATGGCGTGTAGAAACCGATAAGGAGTATGGGTTGAATTTACACTGCTATACCCCTTCCAAGTTAGCCCGCTACCATGCATTGTCACTTACCATCAGGTGAGATCGCAGTCAAGGGCTAGCTTGTCATCGAACAAAAAAAAACGTAATATGGGCGCGAAACGATGTCATGCATGTAAAGTAGACCTTTCAAATATTTGAGTTCTTCAATGTTTCCTTTAAGTTTGAACTCTACCATAATTAAAGCAAAGTAAACGTTTTCACGATCAAATTCCCGTCTGATGTTGACGCTGTTAGCTGGGTTGATACACTCTAAGATGTTAGCTTATAATAATAAATAATTTAACGTCTAAGCTAAGATGTTAGCTTATAATAATAAATAATTTAACGTCGACTAACGTTGTTTGAGAGTTCATTGTATCTTATGTTTTTGTTAGTTATATACTCAAAGGTTTTTGCTTGTTCGTGAAGATACAACATCAACTCCTTCTTGATTTTCACATTATTGTGCGCTGTCTGTAAAAATAAAGCTCAATTTCCACTGTGAAATTATTGGCATGAAATTAGTTTCATGACATGAATTTCATCAACAATTTCACGTGTAAACTTCTAATTTCATGATACATGCATAATTTCATGCCTGAAATAAGGGGTTTACACGTGAAATTGTTGATGAAATTAATGTCATGAAACAAATTTTATGCCACTAATTTCGCAGGGAAAATTCGGTTTAAGAGTAACCGGCGTAGCTCAATGATTTTCGTAGCTGAAGTAGGTAAATAAATGATTTAAATCTTAAATATATAAAAGAAAAAGGTGACTGATTGACTGACTGATCTATCAACGCACAGCTCAAACCATGGACGGATTGGGGTGTTTGGCATACAGATAGCTATTATGACATAGCCATCCGCTAAGAAAAGATTTTAATAAAAATTCAACTCCTAAGGGGGTAAAATAGGGGTTTGAAAAATCGAACTTAAGGTGAGCGAAACCGCGGGCAAAAGCTTTAAATAAAAATATTCTGGAATCTATTCTAGTTTGGCAAACCTCCTCACTGGGTGTGCAGATAATAGCAAAGGTTACAGGAACAGGGAGCCGTTGGATACAAACGGCGCAAGAACGCGACGTGTGGAACTCCATGCCAGAAACCTGAGCAGGGTCGTCTATTAGATGACTTTATTACGTACTTAACAATAATGCGTCATTCATGTTTATCGTTTAATAATCATAACCGAAACGTAGTTAGATAAGTATGTAGATTATGATGAGAATAATAAAATATGTATGTGAATGAAACATTACCCTAAAATGGGTCAGGGCTCCCATAACTTTTAAGCACCTTTTGGTATGGAGAGCTCACTAATCCTATACATAAAATATCTCCGCGAGAATCCGCACCGAAAACCATTTGGGAACCCTTTATCTCGGCCAATAAATACCTACATACCGGGCGTCTAACAAAAGGAGGATGTCGTGATTACGATCTCCTTTTTACCCACTTACGTTTTCTCTTAATATATGTACCTACCAAAGTATGTATGCCTAGTAGTTGTAGAATACGAATATGTATGAGTATGGCCTAACCTCCAAAGAAAGAAAGTGAGATCCGTGCAGTGGTGAAAACGCTCAAGGTGCGATCCTGAGGTTTCCTTCAAGTGTTTATCTACATTACATGTACCAAGGAAACCAAAAAAAATAAAATGTAAACACTTAAAAATTAAAGGGGCTCCCCTGCTAGAAACGCGTTTTTTTCCGCGTTTTTTGGTACGGAAGGAACCCTTCGTATGCAAGTCCGACTTTATATTCATACAAATATTAATACAGTATTACTGAATAGACTGAGCAAAAGGGTCTTGTTAAGTTAATTAATTATTTATTGAAAGTAACAAAGTAATAATATTACGAAGAAAACCGAATATTCCATTCTTTCCTTTGTTGGAAGGAAAATACATCGGAAACGTCGATTTACGTCGCGTCGTAGAAAATATTCGATAATTGTACTTACCTGCCTTCTCTTTTTCGACATTATTTTAAATGATAAAATTCCCCTTGACTTGGTAAAATTCTTAGGTAATATTTACTTAAATAAATTCTTGTTCTGACTGTAGAAGTTATCAATGTTTTCTTTTCTGTAATATTATTTTTGTGATTTTTCTGAGCACCTATCTATATAAATAAAATATTCTTGATTAATAACCAGTTACGAAAAGACGATGTAGTTTTCTTATTTCGTAGCTGGTTACGAAAAATAGTTACCAAAGTGGATGGAACCAAATGAAATAGGTATTCAATTTTGCTACAATAATTTTAATCATCAATTAATTTAATTGATAGAGCAATCTTTCACCTTTCAATGTTGTGTTTGTATTTTCTGATTTTCAAAGTCTAGATAGTCCATTGAATTATTATGGTATAGATGTAAGTACTAAGTAGGTACAATTTTGTCTCGCATCAAAACAAACAAACGTAGCGTTCACGTAGCTGACCACTAGGCTTAATAGCCTAGAATTATAATATAGAATAAAAGCCTTTATCGCTGTTCTAATAAAAATAGAAGAAATAAGTGACTCTATCACTGAATAAGTGGTGTCTCGACGTATCACAAGAAACCTAGCTAGCTGAAGGGCTAGCATGCGCGCCACGAGAAAATTTTGTTTACACCTTTACTCGTAATCTCTATGTGAATCTCTACTGAGATTCATGAGTAAAGTGTAGATATACTTTGTAGTGGCGTTTGAAGTCGGTTTTGTAAAAATAATTTTTACGTTTATATTATTAAGAATAGTAGTTCTATACCGCACGGTCGCCAGTGTAGGTGTTACGGGGCTAAATGAAAGCGCCTCTGATGTGCTCGAGCTGTCACGTCCAGCAAACATTCTCTATGAAATGAAATTTAATTTGCGGGACTTCGCTGTTTTGTATTTTTAAAAGCTTTGTTTTAATTTGTTGCACGTGTTTCGGCTTTAGATTTGAGGTCTCCGCTTGCGAATAGGTAGGTATATTATTTATTGAAGAATTTCAGGTGCTACCTTAAGAAGTCTAGTCTAGTTATTTGTTTGTTTTCATTCTTCATTGCACAATATAATAGTTTATTAAGTTTAATTGAATTTGCAGAGGCGACTTTTCTTATAATAGTAACATCTTCTAGTACTTGTTAGTATTGTTGGCGTATCGTCTTCTACAATGAGTAAAAAAAGAAAAGTTTTGCATAGCGCACACTAATTAATGACTTTTTCATGCGAAAAAAAAAAGAAATTAAAACTTATGCCTTTAGACTTTCAAGATGACATTGTCATGAAAAGAATTGCCATAGAAGCAAACTTCCGTCATAGTTGTGGTTATAATAAAATTAGTATTAATAAGCAGTATTATTTTCTTGTCAACAGTACGGTATGACGTCATTTTGTAGCGGTAGATGACAGCCAACTTGAGATGGAAAGGTAATAGGTCAGACGTCCCGTATTTCCCGGGACATCCCGTATTTCCCGGGACATCCCGTATTTTAGGCATAGTTTAAAATGTCCCGGCGGGACTGACTCTGTCCCGTATTTGAACCGTTCGTCGTTTTTCATTATGACACACACACCCAACGTTCGTAAAACGTATTCGTCTCGCTACTAACTTGCACTCGCAGCTCGCATCGACCAATCGGAAAAATATAAAAAATAATAAAAAATGACACTAAATAATTTTGTTTTTTATTTGTCCCGGGTAAAAAACTGAAATCCCGTATTTTTTTGCCCATTTAACCATTTGTCCCTTATAGGCTGAAAAAAAATGTGGCAACCCTAGTAATAGGTACCTACGATGGTTCGAGACCCTTCGTATGCGGGTCCGACTCGACTTGGTCGGTTTTATTTACAGTTTCCCAGATATACCGCGAAGCGACAACTTTTTATCACGTTTCTACATGAATGATAGGCATATTATATTATAGAGCTATTGTTGTAATCCGGTGTCGACACCCGAGCGCGGTGAACCAGGGTAAGATCAAAGGGCTTTTGATCTGCCCTGCTAAACTTACTCCTCTCAGTAATTAATAAAGCTAAATTGCTGTAAGCAACAAGTGTAAATTAAAAATTTAAAACACCCCCGACATGTGAATCTATGACCGGATTATGTACGACATATCCGATATCCTTACCCATTTGTCTGCCATATCATTACATTTAATTTTTCTTTTCATTTATTTGTTGCATAAATACTGTGTACAATAATTCTGTTGTTACAGCTAAAAAATGGGCTCTTACAGTTTGCCATTGTTTGGCGTGCAACATACTTTATATAAAATTAATTATTACATTTTATTGAGAAGAAGATTCGTTTTCATTTTGAACAGGCCTTTGAAAAAGTTTTTGAATTTCCAGTGGGGCATCTGGCGGGAAGCGGAAGACTAAGGGATTTTTAGGGACTATTCCCCGGCAAAGAAAATGTCGGTTAAAACGTGCATTATACTCTAGGCAATGTTTTCGTAGTTTTCTTTTGTAATCCTATACTTCCTATCCTACTAATATTAGGTATAAATGCGAACGTTTGGCTGTATGGATGGATAGATGGATGTTTGTTGCTTAATCACGCCGCAACGACTAAACCGATTTGGTTGGGCACAGAGATAGATTATAGTCTGGAATAACACATAGGCAACAACTTTTTATCCCGAAAAATGAAAGAGCTCCTGCGGGAATTAAAAATCCTTAATCTACGCGAACGAATTCGCGGACATCGGCTACTTTTCTAAATATAGAAGAACATAGTGCAACAGGTTTGACTGTGATTTTACATGATGTAAAATATTATCAGGTCAGGGGTAGGAGTATCAATGTAGTGGTCGGTATTTGGCAGGGATATTGCGTTCAGGGCCGAATGGGATGGAGCGCGCCGAGGCTTGGCGAAATGAAAGCTTTGTGCCATTTTTTCACTATAGCCTTTCTAGAGCAAAATATTTTGCTATTGAATTTTACATAGAGAAAGGTGGCACGTGGAAGTGGCAGTGGACGGCCGCCCTAGCCATATTATAAGCCGCCCTAGCCATATTCCAAACGTGTTGTCTCTACGATCGCTCACGCTAAAGCAAGGGCTCGTAGTTTTTTTTTTATCGCACGTCCTATCCTTTCAGAAGTGAAGTAAAAAACCGACTTCAAGCGCCATTAAAGGTATAAAAATAATTTTAGTTTGTGCACGTTTGTTGAAGTCGGGCGGACTTAAATGGAAGCGATGAAACCGATGCGTGACGTTAGCCCTCTGATGACACAAGAGAGACACGTTTGTTGAAGTCGGGCGGGCTTAAATAGAAACAATGAAACCGATGTGCAATGGTCGCCGAACTTCAATGGTCGAAAGATAATACTCGGCCAGTTAATTAAATACTCGTAGGCACCTACGCAGGATCACACACAAACAGCGGACACGGGTAGGCTTTGTTCCAAATACCTTTCGAGTTTCAGCTTCGTTAAAATGATTGTTCGTAATCTGGTTAACATTCAACAAAGTACTCGTGGCTACACGAACGTGTCGGATTAGTGGATATACGTAGGTATACATAAAGCGTGTAAAGAAAGTCCGTGAAAATATTCAGTATTTTCAGTATGTGTATCGGATTTTGGCCTGCGTGGTAGACTATCCTGACAGGAGACAGGAGTTCATGATGATGATTTATTCAACCGAGATCATTATCAAGTCAAGGGCTATATTGTGTAATAAAAAATATACTTATTCGTTTAATGAAAACTAATTTTATTAAGACTTCCCTTTGCTAAACTTGTACTTTTAAACCGATTTCCAAAAAAGGAGGAGATTCTCAATTTGTCGGAATCTTTTTTTTATTTTTAAGCTATTGCGCTATTTATAGCTTCTATCGCGGGCCTTGAGCGTGGAGACCGAATCCAGAAATTCCGTAACGAAAATAACCTGACACGGGACTCCTCTCACCGCTAGATAGCGTTGATAAAAAATGCTATGCAATAGCTTTACCGCGGCAGTCCCCGAGTGCCACACGTCTTTTTTATGTACCTACCTATGTTCCCCCGATTACTCGAAGACGCCTGGACCAATTTGGAAAATTCTTTTTTTGTTTGAAAGGGTAGGTATACTTCCCAGGTGGTCCCACAGTCATCAGGTCAGGATCTGATCGAACCGAGTTTCTTGCTGGTTCTTCTCGGTTGGAACGGCATTCCGAACCAGTGGTAGATCCATTTGATGAAAGAACTTAGTAAAAAAGTCTATTTGAATAAAAAATCCTGTACTGGCGAAATCGAGGGAACTCTTCAAATTTTAGGCATATATATACTTGTATATTATATACTTTGTAGTGGCGTTTGAAGTAGGTTTTATAAAAAGAATTTTTACGTTTAAATTATCAGGTAATAATATAATATCATTCGACAGTAGGTACCCACTAAAGATAAACACCTAAAGTTTTCATAAGCTCATTTTCGTTTGAATACTTTTGTCGGTAATTTTCACTTTGTAAGGGCCTGGGGGGCGGAAAGCGCTGGGAATTATGTCTTCATGGACAAATTACACTTTTATTGAGGCTGTAACTGGCATCGAGCCAACCGAAGCGAGAGTTAGGTACATTACCGTGTTTGATGTTCGAAATGGAATTGGTAAAATATAAGGAATTAAAGGTTATTTGATTTCGATTTGTTCCCGAAATTTGTATAAGCTTGTAAATTCCTCCTCCTGTAAATTATAGGAAGAGTGTTTGTTTACGTTTAAACTGCCTGGCTACTCGAAACGATAAATAATTTATTCATAGACCTTTTTTATATATTCATAGACCTTTTGCCCGCGGCTTCTTTTCAAACTCCTATTCGACTTGACTCCCTTTGGGAGTTGAATTTTCAAAAATCCATAGCGGATGCCTACGTCATAATAACTAGCCCGATCCGTGATTTAAGCTATTCGTTGATAGAAAGAACATTCAGTCAGACAGTCACCTTGTTCTTTTATATAATCTAGAATACAAACAAATAAAATTGAAGTGTCTGTTTGTAATATCAAAATAACAGCTCCTTACCAAATGCATATGTAAGTTAATACGATACTTATAACAAAAAAACATTTTTTTTGTGAGTTTGATTATTGCCGCTAATCTCGGGGGAAAAAAAAATTAAAGGGGGCTCCCTACTAGAAATTGTGTTTTGTTCGGCGTTTTTTGGTACGGAATCCTTCGTATGCAAATACGATTCGCATTTAACCGGTTATTTTTTTGTTTCTTCTCGATAAGAAGGCGATTTCGAATCAGTGTTTGATTCGTGTAGGTAAATACTCAAAATGCGTGTGAAACGATTAATACTGTGATGAATTAATTGTCCTAGTTTATCTCTTGAGCTTAACTTGCAAATCCATTCCACTGGTGACGAGAAATTCAATTGCGTATCGATTTTCAATTATCTTCATGCATGTTTAATTCCATTGTAGCATGAATGTCTTGATATTAGTAAATTAGATTTAATTTCATATATGTTTACCCTTCGCGACCCAGATTGCGCACAGGTCTTCTCTCAAGAGAGTTTATAATTTTTGAATTGTCTCTGGTCTGCCCTGGTGGGAGGTTTTGGCCGTGGCTAGTTACTACCCTACCGTCAAAGACGTGCCGCCAAGCGATTTAGCGTTCCGACACGATGGCGAGTAGAAACCGAGTAGGGGTAATAGGTTGAGTGTATACCCTTTCCCTTTCCAAGACATCCAAGTTAGCCCGCTACCAGGTAAGATCGCAGTCAAGGACTATTTTGTCATATAGTTTAGGCCATAGTCCACGTTGGCCTTCAGATTGCTAGACGTCATCACTCAACTCTGAAGTGCTCTTTAAGTAGTAGGTACTTAAAGCACTCTTCATACTTAAATCACATATCTAATGTAACTCTGAAAAGACAGAAATGAAGATATTATGATATAAATTCAAATGCTTGGTATCAAACCACGGACCCCAAAAATGAAGCCAAAATCTTAACCCCTTGGCTCCCAACGCACAGAAAATATATAACAGATAGGTTTTTTGCTCTTTTATGCCACAAGACTCGATTTTAGGCCTCGTAAAATAGTAAAAGTCGTCGGTTGAAATATTAGATTTTTTAGTGGATTATGTTGTATTTTGCTTGAAGAATTTTTCGCGTAAGGAAAATATTGCGAGAAAATCTCCTTAGACATGTCGGGATGGAGTTGAAGAGGATTTTTAGTGGGTATACTTGCAACGTCATTGAAGCTTTTTCCTGAAAAAAGGATTCAATGACAGGGCAAATAAAAGTTCCATCTGACAGATCGATAGTAGGTATAGCATTATAGTTAGGTTTTTGAAATTCCACGGACATCCATTGGTTCTTCAGGATGAAAAATATCCCAAATCAATCTCGTCAAGTCGATTCAGTCGTTGCAGCATGATTGAGTAACACACATCTATTCATCCATACATGCATATAATGATACATCTTAACTTTCGCATTTATAATATTATTAATTAATTAATATATGTTAATAGGATATTAGAGTCTTTTTGATCTTTTAAAGATTAAGGGGAAATCCTTTAGTAACATCGAAGTTAATAATAATTAACGATTATTTTAGCGTCTCTCAGTGCGGTAGAGTCGGTAGAGTATAATACCGGCAAGTAATAGAGTATTTATTAAAAGCTTTAATGTTCATTGCGGTATAATCTGAGTTCAAGGTGAAGAGCAAAATAACAAGGTTGAGTTTATATAGATAATGGCATTCGCGAGGTTACATGCTATTAAATGCACTGTAACTACTGCAGTAGGTAGATACATACTGCAGTTTTAACAAAAGGTCAAATCTTTAAGCGCTTTGTTTACACTGTAGGTGTTTTACAAGTATCATATCGGATTTTGGTAAAAAATACGTTCTAAAAGATTAACCTATATTCACGAGATTGTATGATGTTCTCAGGATGCTCCCAGAATGTGCTTAGGAACTTTTCAACTTGGTTCCACCGTCACCATTTTACCATCGAAACGCAAGGCACAGAATAGATCTGCACCCCTACGTACTAAGAATATTCATACCTAATCTAAGCCTACGTAGTTGAAATTCCAAGGACGCGCACTAAGCGCTTTGCTTCCTTGTTCCTGATACGCACCGCTAAAATTTGGAATGCCCTTCCGGCTTCCGTTTTTCCCTCTAACTACAATTTTGGTATCTTCAAATCAAGAGTGAATAGGCATCTTCTAGGCAAGCGCGTTCCATCTTAGGCATCTTCACTTACCATCAGGTGTGATCGCAGCCAAGCGCTAGTCTATTTATTTAAAAAAAATGTTGCCTTAGTTAAAAAACATTTCATATCAAATGGTAGATATACTTAAAATTACCAGATTAACAAAACATAATCCAACGAATGCGTCTCTAAGGCCGGTATACGCGCTGGATTTAGGAAATACTTAATCATGATTTATGAAAAAAAGGAAAAGAGAAAAAAATCTTTGCTACTTACTCGAATGTATTAGTTAAAAACTGTATTACAGTTATGACGAAACATTTAAATTTGACGAAATATTTTGAGACCCTCGTAAACTAGGGCGCGTTTGGAATCCTCGATGATTTAGTTTAAAGTTCGTTAATAATTTATCACTATTACCTCTTCTATTATGGTATTCAGTAATTCAAAAACTGTACTTACAGAAGATATTCAAATAATTCAAAGAATTGTGTCTTGTCTTTGTCAGTTGAAAATATTTGTTTCAATTTGGCTACATTTTAATAACAGCATAACTAATTAATTTATTGATGAGAGCATATTAATTGAACGTAAATTAAAAGCCTTGCAATACTTATAATATAACCATACGCACGAAATCCATTACCGAAAATGCAAATCGAACAATGCATTGCTGTTTCGTGAATAAGCCGGCGGGATCGAGTTATTTTGGGAGAAATTTAATATTTGCGTAGTTTTAATCATTACTAATATTATAAACTAGCTGTGCCCGCGACTTCGTTCGCGTGGAATAGTGACTTTTCGGGCAGCATATTTTGAATTACATATACCGTCGACGCTCAGGCGCGAGGCGTGTAGTACGTACTCTGTACGTTAAAAATGTTCGCCGTGATTCTTTAAATTGACATAACTTTTTTATTTATGAAACGATTGACATGAAATAAACACTAAATGTTAAGTGAAGCTTACTACAATATATTAGGGAAAACCGTATCTAAATCGAATAAGCCGTTTCTGATATTAGCGTGCACAAACACACAGACAAACAGACAAAAAAAAATTAATTACAATTTCGGGTTCGGCATCGATATAATAACAATCCCTGCTACTTTTTTTTTATATATTTCCATTGTACAGACACCACTTTTCTACAATTTTATTATATGTATAGAAGATATAAATGCGAAAGTGTGTTGATTTGTCCTTCATCCTTTTTTTTGCATATGTATAGTTGAGGACTTGGAGAGTGGCATTTATTATTATTTATTTTATTCCGGAAAAACCTTACTTCACGCGGACTAATTTGCGGGCAAAAGCTAATAGGAACTTATACAAATAAAAATTTCTCTCTTTCAAAAAGTCTTGCTTTCTCTTTCTTCATTTCTCTACCACTATCATCATCATTATATCACTCTTCAAGGTCTCTTTAATTTGAACTCTATTCAGTCATGTTCTTGATTCATTCGTCTGATGAAAGGATCCTGGAGAAATCGAGGGAACTTGATGTACTTTGTAGTGGCGTTTGAAATCGGTTTTGTAAAAAGAATTTTTACGTTTATAATCTCAGAACAAAAACATAGCTTTACTATTAGGATATACGCCAGCCTTTACTCACGATACAAATGATGACTTACATAGGATGATAGTTTGTGATAAGAAAGAAAACCCTTTTCATATTACAATGTAGAAATAGTGAGATTACATGTTTTATTATGTAGATGTAGAAAACAAACTCGAAACCACTGGGATTGGTAATTGAATTGATTCTAAAAATAGAAAGCTGCAGTGTTCTAGGTTGGGCATCGGTTAGTGTTTTTAAATCTCTATCTCTTTGTAATATCAAAATAACAGCTTTTTACTAAATGCAGACTTAAGTAAATACGGTACCTACTTGTAAAAAAAAATAATTTTTAATGTCTGTCTGTCTGTCAATTATGAACAGTTCAGAGAATGAAAACTACAACTACCTACTAAGTAACATAGGCTATACTTTTTATCTCGGAAAATAAAAGAATTACCGCGGGATTTTTAAAACTAAATCCACGCGGACGAAGTTACGGGCATCAGCTAATAGTAGCTAGTAGTAATAGTCTGTAATATAACACAGGGTGTTTTATATTGTAGTCTCAGCTAGTAGTCTATAATATAACACAGGGTGTGTTATATTGTAGTCTACTAGCTGATGCCCATTTCACAGTTTAATCCTGCCACGATGTAACGAACTGGCTAAGTACGTAATCCTCTTCCAATATCGGAAGAATGTTCATGAGAATCGTTTCTGGCTGCAATTTGTTAGCGCTACCTCTTCTCAAGCCCAAATTAGACGGTGCACCGTTCATCGTTCATTTTTATACGACTGCCTGAAAAAAGTAGTATATTGTTTTCAGCGTTCATGTATGTATGTATGTATGTATGCGAGTTTGTATATTCCACCATAACTTCTATACGCCTGATCCGATTTTGATGAATGAGGTATTGTTAGAATCCTTAGCTTATTCCGGGTGACATAGGCAAGTAAAATTTTTAAAAAATTGATGGGGTGACTATGGTTCCGCAATAAGGAAAAAAAATCGAAAATAAGATTAAGTATAACATAATCATCATCTACAAAATGATTAGTAGATTCCAAAAATATATAACACTATAGTTCAACATTCAGTGATTCATAAAAAATATCATTTTGTTTTTAAATTAGTTCGTTTTTTGGCTGGGCACACACGACTGTGTTTTTTTAATATTTTTTTTATTACATCTTATTGGGATGTACGATGCACGATACCAGTGAACCTTTCGTCGCTGAGGCAAAATCGCCTGTGAACGGTGAACGGTCCGTGTTTACACGGTTCATTTTCGATGACTCGTCGATGAAGCCTCGAAAATGATAGCAAAAATTCCGAAAAATGAACCATCTATTTTGGGCTTTAGGAATTGCTGGGTTAATTTTTACAACAAAATTTTAATACAAGCCTCAATAGCCCAAAGGTTAAAGGTGCGGACTGAAAACTGAAAGGTCGCAGGTTCGAATCGCAACCGTTGCACTCGTCTTATCCACTCCTAGCATAAGCTTTCCGCTTATTTGGAAACGATAAGAGGATATTAGTCAACATTAACTTAGCTAATGTTCTTTAACAAAAAAATTTACAACAAAACGTTTAACCCTTGGGTTATTGAGCATTTTACTTAGTAACGTGTAGTTTTTTATTAGTAAAGACCGTCACGGTCGCGGTACTACCAACCTAGTAAATTAAACAAGTACCTACTGCCCAATTCATTATACGGCGAACGGTGTGTACTTACATAAAGGGGACAATTAGTTTATGTCACCAAAATGAATAGCTTCCCTCATCTCACAATGGTGGGTTGTTTATGAGACAACAGAATTATCAAAACCGTCCTCCCCGTCCGACCCGTTATAAATGGCTTTCACTGTCCCTCGTGAATTCTAAACTGAAAAGTTAAAGCTGAAAAGTTCCATTAACTACCGACCCGCGTACAATGCAAATGTTTAAATTACTATGTATTGATAGTAATAAACGCACACTAGTAATATATACAACACTGGAATACATAGCATAGTTTTGTTACCTATTGTAAAAAATTTTTTTTTTTTTTTAAAAGAGCAACTGCTGAGTTTCTTGCCGGCTCTTCTCAGCAGAATCTGCATTCCGAACCGGTGCACGGTGATAGATTTATGACGTGTCATAAGACCTACAAGTTGGCCTACATGAAATAAATAAATTTTGATTTTATATGAGTTGAACTTAATTTTACTCGATTAAGACAAAACCAAAATCAAGCGTTATGGTTTTAACATTTTTTTTATGTATGTATCTATGTGCTTGGTTAATATTCTTTAAAAAAAACTCCTAAATATGTAAAAGTTCAGCAAGTATCAAACCAGACTGAACTCCGAAACGTAAGTGATAATAAATCTGTTGAACGTGAGAGTGATAAATCACAGACAAGTAGCACTTTTGATTGATGACGACCGTTTCTTTGCTACTCCCCGACGCATTTTTTGCCGGTTTTGTATACATATAGCTCTATATCTTCCTAGGTATATTAGATCGGCAATTTTGTGAGGTCTCCATTATACCTACAAATATAGCTGCTCTCAGAATAGAATAGAATTGTATTCAAATACCTTTTATATAAAGTGGTAACTGCTAACAAGCATGATATTTATGTATTACTAGCGGACTTTATCTGCTTCATTAGTTCATAATCGACAGTTCCTAAATCCCCATTATGCGTTCCTAGTAGACTTGAAACTCTATACTTAATCTATTTTTCCACAGCTGACTCAAAAGATAAACAAATGGTTTTTCGCAAAAAGGCATAAGCGGCGCGCTACACACAGTACATAAGACGTTTTTAACCGCACTACAAATTAAAAAGTGCTACGAGTGAAAAAGCAAACTCTAAAACGTCATAAGCGCCCAGCAAAAGTCTTCGGTTGCGCGTCTCGCTCAAATATTTTCTGTTAAGAAAAAGATAGATTTTTTAGCGCAGCGTTCCTTGGTTGAAGCAATATAGTGTGCCCTACAGCCTTTAAAATATTCCCCAAGCAGGGATTCGGGACGAGATAGCCTGAATTATTCAAACAGTTTATTATCAAGAGGTCGAGTGTATTACCTCTTTGTCGCAATTCAGGGTTGTAACCCTGACTTTTACCCTTTCAGCTACATAGGTACATTGCTTCAGGTAGGTATGTTTACTAGGTAAATACGTACTTGTCCAAAACGGAGTTGAATACAGGAATCTCGTGATTATCTGCTTGGTTGGACAGAAAAATTCCTTACTTTCTCAAAGAACTTAATGATAACTTATCAGATCAGTGCAAGATGATTTTATAATATTAACTAGTTCGATTTTCAAACTTCTATTTTAACCCCTTAGGGGTTGAATTTTCAAAATCATAATAGCTAAGTATTTTCTCAAGAATTGGGCTATCAAATGCAAAATGCAAAAAAAATTCAAATATGATGTTCCAGAGATTAACGCGTTCAAACAAACAAACTCTTTCGCTTTATAATATTAGTATAAATCAATACATATACCTACTTAATTATGTGAGCATAGCACTAGGCATTGAGCTACGGATAGTTCCCAAATTTTTCTCTGAAAAATTAAGTAAGAGCTTTTCTAGACGAAGAGCTGGTGAACTAAAATCTGCATCTCCACAAAATAAATCTGAAATAATGGTAACTTTCGCAGCAAAATTAACAACACAATTTTTACTTATAACATTTATTGAAAATAATAAACATCTTTTATCCACCCATAATTTACAATCGAAAATATTTTATTCATATAGCGTAGCTATCTTACATTACGAGTTGTAGTACAATAATTGTTGCTTTGAATAAATAAGTAAAAGCGTGCTATTCAGTAGTTTAACTATATGTTGGAAAAAAGAATATGTCAAGGCAAAAATAACATATTCCTTCCACGGAATCGATAAGGACTAATTTTGTGTTTACGTGAATTTTGATGAATAAAAATTTTTGCTCGTTCCTTGCTAGTGTACGTACCTTTGGACTGACAAGCGACTACCTATATCATATTATTTTTTAAGACATTAGAAATAAATAAAATCTACTCAACCTACATAAAACAGAACAAAGAAATATAATTAAACAATTTGACGATTATCTAAATGTTATAGAACACCAGGTAACTAACATTAATATTTTATCGAAGTATTTGGATAGGTTATGTTTTGTGAAACGTTAAGAAAATAATTAATGTACTAAGGAAAGATGTAACCTACTTCCTTAACTTCTTTCTAAAGGTGTACAAGACTTAATGCCTTTTTAAATACAGTCTGAAACTTAGTCGTTTGTCAATACTCGGCCTAAGAATTTTATAATTGACATTTAGAATTTTCGGTATTCTAAACATTTTGAGGAAACTTTGGATAACTTCCATTTCTATAATTATTATAGTTTGTTGGCACTTAACAACCACATTTTTAATTTTTTAGCCTAGTAACTATTTACAAATTATCTAAGAGAATATTAGTTTTTGTGTAAAATAAAGTATCCATAGTAGGCGTAACGTTTCGTTTCCCAAAAACTGTCGGCTGATGTAACTAATAAAGTTTCCAATGTAATCAAACCTGCGGGGTTAGTATAAGATCTACCTAATTCGATTGAGCGAATTCGTATTTGACGACATTAGCGTTAAACTAAAATGAACCATAACTGCATTGAACTACAGTTCAATTTCGTGTATGCATTCTTATACTTTTACATATACTAAAACGCACCAAACTAAAATCGGTTGCACTGGATTAGTGGCTTTAAATAAGTACATTTAAGGTTCATTTTATTTTGATGGTAATATCATCGAATACGAATACTATCAATCGAATTAAATCTTATACTAACTCTACTGTATTACGTTACATCCAATCAATTGTTCCGCAATTCTTTACATGTATAAACGGTCGGACCATTCTTGCTATTGACTCTTAGACTAGTTTATGTCTAAACATTATCTACACAAGTCAATCTTAGTTATAACTAAATTATTTCCGACAGCATTTACAACATTAAAAAAGCCAGTTTTTATCAAATAGTCACTTAAATAATTGAACTAGACGCTTTAAGTATACATTACTAACTTTAATATCACTTTTGGCAATGTACATGTAGGTAAATAACATAACAACTTAATCTAATCATTATTCATTTTCATAAGGAAATTGTGCACCATAGATGTCAAAAGTTGACTAGAGATTCTAAACTATTTTGTGCTCCGTAAGCATCTTAATTACAAGAAAGCGAAAATAATTAAAATAACTTAGTTAATAATCTAACTAACTTAACTTACATCAACGTTTCTAGAAGGAAGGATTGGTAAAACAATTTGTGTGATCTTTGTTAAATAGTAAATTTGTTAAATATATTATGTGCAGGGTTGTCATTTGTTAATCATTTATAATTTATGACTGGAAAAAATATTGATCATTCAAGAAAGTAATGAAAGATTTAAATATGACTACATCAGAGGAAACTTTTCACCACCTGAATCCTCCCAATAAGCAATGGATGCCGCCAAATATGGCTCTCATCAAGGATCATTTATACAAATTCCGAATCTGTCAAAACACTGCAAGACAATGTCGAATACTCGAGCCAGCTCGAGCCCTAACACTTAAAGTGAAGCTCTTTATTTAGCGATGGGCAGACAAGAACATTCGCGACAAGGATTAAAGAGATAGTGTTTGATATATTATCAGTGAAGGAATGAAGAAAGGGACAGCAGACCAAACACGGAGAGATGAAACTGCAGCCGTAGCAGGAAGAATATGGACAAGACCACTCGGTAAACGGAGAAGATTGGAAAGGGTTGGAGTAGGCCTTTACCAAAGGGCACATAGATTAGTAGTAGAAGAAAAATTGAGTTAAACGATCGGGACTTAATAAATAAATAACTATAGTTTCAAAATAATCAAAGAAAGTGCAGAAATTACAACAATTGAATTTGGAAGTAGGTACAAGGGCCTTGATGCTAAGCATGCGGAATCTTGCCACGGCTTTACACAGGGCTTTTTGAGACTATCTATCATCTATGTCACCGTTCTCTTGCTCTCAATTGATACACTGTAGGTCTCTTGAAAGATCCCTACAGAAAACAATCTTGTCTTGTTAATAAAAAAGTAGTCTAGAGTTATCGACATAGTAGTATCTCATCAATGGACTTTGGCAGGGCGGGGCGCGTAACTACAGATATTATATGAGTTGGAAAGTACTTTACCGATCGTGTTTTCAATCGAAATGCTTTGTTATAGGTTAGGTTTTGTGCTATGTACTGAAATCCGCAAAAGCTGAGTGGGCGCCCTATTTGACTATCATATTATCATGTCCCTGAGAAGACTAGACAGCATATTAAATATTTACGCCTAACACTAGATTTAATACAAGGCACTGCCCTAAAATTACATTTTTAATGTTACAAAGTTATTGCAAATAACAAAATAAAGTAATAGTAAAATTATCTTACAGGAAAGTATCAATCGTGTCGATTGAATTTAATTTAAGAATGTATGTATATCTTTAACTTAAAATAGTGGAACAAATACAATTAGTATAGTAAAATAAATGTGACGATTATAAAAAAAAATATTTAATAAGTTTTGTAAGCAATAAGCAAGATTTACAATTATCCATTCTGTTTGTTTTCCTAGTAAACACCTAGACTAGAATTAGTACATTGAAAAACAATAAGCATTATTTTACCTTTTCATTAGGATAACTACTTAGTTTCAAAGTAACAAAATATTTGGACGATCACAGTCTCTATTGCGATAAAATTTTAGATATTATATTAAAAAAATCAATTCCAAGTCTTATCAATATCTATTAATTATTATTATTAATATTCCATTGAAGTACGAAGTATTGTAAAATTAGAACCGGGCAAGCTCATTTGCGAATAACAATTCCAAAGCTTACAAATATCTTATAATGTTATCTCACTTTATGTGGCATTTAAATAATGTGTCGACTATAGTATTACAATTTTAAATAATTGCTATTACAATAATATTACAATTTTAATTATTGCACCATAAAAAGTCTTCGAAAGTGGGAGCGCTATAGAGGTGTTTCTTCTCCTGACTCACTGTACGGTAATCTAACAACTTTAGTCCCTGCCAAAACACCAACACCCTCTAAACAAGATCTTCTGTTAGATAAGACATCTTTAAGGAAAGCCCTTCTGGGTCCCGCTAAATCGGTTCCAGTGATGGACCTGGTCAACTTTTTCAACGCTGGCAACTTTAAAGCCTCTTCATAAGTTGGCGGCTCATCCGTCGGTGTCGTTTGAGCTCGACCGCCAAACGGATCTCTCGAACAAGTAGGTGATAGCTCTCTAGAGAAATAGAGCGTGTTTTCACCATTTCTTGCTACTTGAGTTTCTGGTATAGGTTGATAGTTGACAGGATTGTTTGTAAAGTCTTCTAAAATTTGTCGTGCACTTCGAGCTGTCGTCAGGACACCTGCCCAGGATCTTCTGTTTTGCAGTTTGGCTTCATGAGATCTAGCGCTACCAGCAATGTTATGACTTGAATGAGTGCTAGCAATTTTAACTCTAGGTCTCCTTGGTGGTTCATCAAATGAAGCTGCTTTTATCGTTGGTCGACTTGGTCTTTCTTCTGGCTCCATATCTATTAACACTCCAGCGTTAGAAGCGTTTTCAGCCGGATCTTCTCTAAGAGCTGCATCAATACGCATAGCTTCTGAGTAGGATGGCACAATGGCACAATTGCCTCGAATGGCCGCAAATAATTCAAGGCTATCTACGGTAGATGCATGAGACAGCGGAAGGGTACGCGGAGGCCTTGCAGCGGAACACAGCACAGCACTTTGCTCGTCCGCCAATGCCCAAGCGTAGTTAGTGGCAGGAACCGGTGGCAATGTATCCGACAAATGTGTTTCTAAATCTAACTGTCGACTAGGATCTAATTCGTAGTTTGTACCAAATATTTTTGTTATCTGCAACAAAATTAAGTTTTTATGCCAGATTTCATATTTGCTATGAAACTAATTTAGTATAGAGATATAAGTTTTAACTTACCGTATAATGTACATACGCCGTATTACATTCTATAATAATCCTAAGAGGCCAGGAAAGAAGAAGGCAGGATAGCGTCCAAAAGAGTAACTGTGAAGAGTACCAGGGACACCGATCCGAATCCCTACGAAGAAGAAGTATTTTAATGCACCTGTCATAATCGTAGAATATGTATTAAATAGAAAAATATGTGAAAATAATATTTTGTTATCTACCTGTAAGCTACCATGTATTCTTTAAAGGAACTGACTCCTATTAAATCTAAGCCTTCACGCATTTCCATAAAATCATCGAATCTTTCATGTTCTGCGAAAAACCTTGACCTTTGATCTTCAAATTCTGAAACAATTAATTTATACAATGTGCTATGGAAATGAAAAGATGCCAAAAATATCCAACAAATAAATTGATTGATTTTGATTTAATTGGACTTTGAATAATGGCAGCCAATCTTCGCAGAGAATAGTGACTAGTAGATATTATAGTACACAAGTATGTGTGCAAACAAAGGTGCACCCTCGGTCTCATCAGCAGATGGGACGGCAATCTGTCATGACTGGAGAGATCAGATGTAGGAGTAACGACTTGCTCTCCAAGGCACAGAGATCTGAGAATACCTTGTCAGAATAACTTCATTGGCCCGATCCAAGACTCGAATCTGGTATATTCCTCGTAATCCGCAACCAAATAAGCCAGCCTCTACATATTATAAGTAGGCAGTCTCTTAATTCTTGCAGTAATACCTTCAAGGCAACCCTCTATAGAAGCACAGGAAGTCGTAGGATAGTTAAACTGATGAAAGTTTATAATAAAGGCTGGTAGGATATTTGTAGATCTTACCACTAGCTGCTTCAATATTGGCGAAGGCGAATCCCTTGCTGAAGCGTACTTTAGTGATGGGCGTATTGGAGTCCAAAACAAGATTTCTAGAAGCATCACGTTGACCGCAACACGCGTGTGCGAATGAGGTGCTTGCGCTGTGGGTGTTCACTCTCTCGTAGTAGACCTTGCAAGAGATTTAATTTTTAAATTGTTAAGTAACAAAAGAAATGATGTTGATGATGAAAAGTTTAAACTCGTCTTGGAAATCTACTGCCTGTCCACGACTTTTCCGCTATGACTGAGCGCGGCGCGCCTAGAGCGAGTAGCAAATGAGAGCAATACTACATGTCATCGTGAGCCACCATTGTGGCGTCCCACATAGAAAGTTCCGCGTAGGACTACGCCACGGAATTTTCTACGGAAATACGGTTCTGGTGTGCCTGCGTTGCTTCTGAGGCACCGCATAGGAAATTCCGTGATTTTGCGACGCGACAGCCATTCCGTTTAAACTCAAAGAAGTATAATATTTGTGGTCATATTACTAGTGTCAATGACTGCAGCTATGCGGGTTTTAATCGTTTATTACATTAAAGTGTATACTTTCTTCTTTCTTTCTTCTTTTAATGTCCATATTGAAATAATTAATTCTTTAAAATTTATCACCGATTTTAACACGCGATTTATCCTGTCGCCGTCGCATTGCAATCGCCTACCAGTGCGGCCAATAGCCTGGAGAGCATCTGCTTGTAGTTTCCCAAGAGTTTCCCCATTATACACGCCCATACTTTTTGTTTCTCGTGTGTCGCGCCGATCGCTACTTCGCTTAAAAATCATGGGTAGGCGGTAGTTGCTAATTCGTGCTCAAGTGGCCTTTGATTATTCGGCGTACCAATTAGGAAGCGAGCTTTGTGGAATCCCATGGCATAGCTACTTTGCAAGAAGCGCGGAATAATTCTAATGTCGACTGCGCGCGAATTATGGATTATTTAGCAAAGTTTCGAGTGTTTTGTATGCGAGCTCAGTAGCTGAAGCCTTACCTGCTCGCGTTGCACCCTGCCCCTTGATTGGTACAGGCAGGTCGGTGCCTGTTGATTTATTGCATCGCTGTATTTAACATAATCTATAGGAATATTCTCAATACATTATAACTCAACTAAGTCCTCCCGTAAAAACTTCTATCGTATGTTCTATTATTTGACTGATGTATTTATTTTGTTTAACTGAAAGGCACAGAGAAAGATTATAGACTGGCAACTTTTTATCCCGCAAAATAAGAGAGTTCCCGTGGGAATCCAAAAAACCTCAATCCACGCGAGCGAAGTCGCGGGCATCATCTAGTAAAAACAAAAACCCGACTGCGTTAATAAAAGCTGAGTATAATACGACGAAACAGACAGAAAGGGACTTTACAAAGCTACAGCTCTACCTTCGTCACAATAAGTACATTGGAATGACGAACGCTTCTCCCTGCCGATTGTGTTGAATCAACGTATTTTATCGATCGGAACTCGGAAGGGTAACGAGTAAATGAGGGGGACAACGAACTGTGGCCGTTGAATGAACGCACGTTTACACGTAGAGGGAAAACTTATTAGCCAAACTGACAGCACACTGCTGTTGTTATAAAAGTGCGTATAATCATATCAACATCATTAGCAATCCATCAACGGCTCACTACTGAGTACAGGGGGGCGATTCAGACCTGTTCGATACCATACCGTGTCGATACGGTTAGATATCGATCTCGTATAAAAAAAAATTGTCGTGTGATTCAGAGCGTTTGGTTTGAGGATACGATTCGGTATCGACTACGTTATCGACATCGATAAGATACATTTGATTACAAGAGCATTTACGAATTGAAAATATATGTCATCGTACGGTAACAAACCGAATCGATCGATAAATAAGTTATCGGAAGGGTCAATCGGGGGGCTGGTCTACTCTCAGAAAAGGGTTTTTAGCCCCTGCAAGTTGACAAACCTTCTTTGTCTTTACAAACCTGTGAGAATATTATGAATAAATCTCAGGCGT
Source organism: Hipparchia sbordonii (assembly GCA_038048805.1). Lineage (NCBI taxonomy): Eukaryota > Metazoa > Arthropoda > Insecta > Lepidoptera > Nymphalidae > Hipparchia > Hipparchia sbordonii. The sequence goes on along the minus strand of JBBIWI010000010.1, from coordinate 9,529,487 downwards.
GCAGGATTCATCACTATGATTTCCTTCACCGTTGAAACATGTGATAATTTGGTTGCTGTGTGTGAAGTGATGATGAAGTCTAAGATGGTAGCGGGCTAACTTGGAATGGGTATACCATTTCCCCTTAATCGGTTTCTACACGCCGGAACGCTAAATCGCTTGGCGGCACGTCTTGACGGTAGGGTGGTAACTAGCCACGGCTAAAGCCTTCCACCAGACAAACCTCCAGGTTCTCTTCAGATCTTCTCATTAAACTTACCTGTGTGGTGGTATAGGCGTCCCCGTTACGATATCTCGTGACTTGGCGTTTCCTCCGCACGTAATGGTAGCAAATCGCTTTCCACCTGAGGGAAAAGTTTAGTATATAACATGTTATATAACTTCATATAATGGGGAGTTACGAAAGCGATTAATCTTCGTTATGTTGTAGCACACACTACGTGTTATTTTACCTAGGGAATTATCATGAAGACCGATGTTTATGAACCTACCTATTTATTAAGAAAGTAGGTATAAGACAATCAGCCGAATATAAATTAGACAACAATTATTTATGTGTCATAAATTCCTACATTCCCAAAAATAATCGCGCCCTGAATTTGTAAACCTTTACACTGTAGCCACGGTGCCAAATTAACTGAAATATTATATCTATTCTCAATCAGTTTTAAGCAACTATTATGTATCAAAATACTTTTTAATAAAAATTCTATGTTTGTGGCTTTCAAATGAATTAGAATAAGGAAAACAATTATCTTGCAATTCCGTCTCTTACAAAACAGCATAAATGCTTCAACGACGATTATTTTTATAATTGCAATTCCTAAACCTGTGTAAGCTAAAGTAGAGTTTTTCATTCAGCATTCGTTCAGCATTTTTCATCAGATATTTGCTGGATGGTGTATAGAGGCAGTCAGACAAAAACTGATAATAAATAATGGGTCGATCCACCGCCAAATGCCGAAACATGCGTAAGAGAAATAGATAAATAAAAAAATATAAACGTGTTAAAAGTTGTAAAAAAAAATATACAAAATTACTTATACAAGTGTAAAGAAATACCAGTAGAATTAAGAACGCATTAAGAACGATTGCTTAAAAGAACTAATAACAAAAAATATGATGAAAGATTAAAAATGGGTAAAAGCATTAAAAGCAATAAGATCATCTTTCGAAAATCTTTCATGCGATCGTGTAAAAAATTGCACTAATTTGACAGCAAACATTTCGCTCATTTGCGACAAGGGTGACATAACTCAAAATTCACCATATTATGTCAAAAATTTAAACTTTTTGCTATAAAAACAACATTACGCTAAGCACAAAAAAAGAGCGAGAGAGATTTCGACTTAATGCTCTGTTGATTTGTTGGCCGCTGTGTTGTTTCGAGACCGCAGCATCCACAAAACATTACTCTCTAACGAGAGAATTCTCTCATCGTCGATTTTGAATTATGTCACTCTTGTCGCAAATGAGCGATTTGTAGTTTCATAAGAAGGTTAAATTCTTAAAGTATAAGCCGTCTTACCAGACTCTTGGCGTCGCAGTCCTCATAGAGTGAACCCTCGCACTGACAGCCGCGACGTCCACGCGCTTCGCGAGCTGGATCCTCGCCGTGCTGTGGTAACACTCCACCAGGTACACCAGATACAGCAGCAGCACGAACGCGATAGGAATGTACGCGTAGCCGACATCGCAGGGAGACTCGCGAACTGTCCTCTTTATCGGATACCTGAGAGACAAGAAACTATGAGACGATGAGTTGTATTGAAGCTGACAATTACTATTTTAGCGATAGAGTAAAGTATAAAGAGCGCAAGTTTAGCTATCATGCAGTTGGGTAATTTATTTTTTTATTTATCACAATGATGACTCAATTGAACGTCTAGTGGTTCAAGTAAGAGTAGAGGATACAAGAGCACGTGGCAGATTACCCATGAAATAGATGGATGGATGAGGTGCAACAACTAAGAAGAATTTATTGTTCATTTATTGTACTTGTAGTTGTCTAATTGGCTGAGGGAGGGGTTTGCGCCGCTTCGTCATCCTTCTACACTGCGCAGCGTAAACGCATGAGAGGACAGAGCCTCCCAAGTCCATTACTATTCACATATACTACAGATACCATCGAATACAATATTGAGTAGTAGGTATTCAACTATTCACTATTCAGTGATACAAAGCCGAACTCACACATCCAGGGATTGGTTTCGCAACATTGTGGTCTGATTTAATCTTGATTGTGCCATCACTAATTTATTTGTCTCTGAATGTTATCATAACGCCACCAACAGCAGCCGCTGAAGCTGCAGTAAAAGTTCGTTATTCATAACCAACGCTTTACTGAAAGTGAAAGTATGAGAAATCCCTCGCTAAGTATGTTAATGTTCAAGTTGGCAGTGCGCGATTCCTTAACCTTATATTAATGCACGTTTAATTTCATATCCTCGGCTATTACGAATGCAGTAAAAAGTTGAATGTAATCTGCGACAACCGTCTTGCCCAAACAATTACGCCTTTTGTCGATTGGTTGCCCAACTGCATGATTGCTAATCTGTGATAGAACTGAGGTTCAGTTGCTGGCATTTGCGATAATTCCTGCAGTGATTTGAGAGAAAGAAGAAAGCAACTTTTAAAATATAACTAAGCCTCTTACCATGACTCCGCTCGCAGTCGGTTGTCAAGTACTTCGTGGCTAGTTTTCCTCCATAGCCTAGGGGAGTTATCTTCGTGTTACTGGATTAACTACGTACGATAATAATAAACTACAAAGCTCCTAATGAAATAGCGCAGAATACTATCAAAATATTTTTACTATTTACTATCAAGAGTTGAATTTATAAATAAGTAGGTAAGTAATTGTACTAATACTTTTGTTGATTACCTCTAAAACAAATCTATACCTATATTATAATGAGTGGCTAAAAAAGTTCTAGTTTCAAGCATTCCGATAAATAATCATCAGATTACTTGAAACATGAGAGAAAAAGCTCAAAACCTGTCCATAAAACCCAAGAAATTGTTAAAAAGAGGTTGCGCTTACAGTTGTTTACCTACAGCTCGTTCAAGCATGCTCAAATAAACGCTTGATATACGTATAAACTTATTTATTCAGTTATTTAATGGGCGACTATTTTTCCGTTTGGTGGAAACTGACCATTATGTCGATGATAGACGTTCCATCACGACTCATCGTGAATCTTAAAATCTATACAGGGCAGGACAGGGTGCTTGCCTAACTACCTTATAACCTCCGAATAAATAATAAGTAAGGAAATCTAACTGCGTTAAAAAAATGACCTCAACAAAAATTGCGCCGAAGTGGGTGGAGATTGAAATAAAGCCGTTAGAGGCGGAAATTAAAAACAAAAAAAAATAACACGTCATCAGTTGGTCATTTTTCTTGAACGTCAAATTTTCGTAACATCGTCCAATGACCCGGCTGTCATAGCAAACATAGCAGCACGCGCGCGAACCAATCCCTGCTTTCGTTCTGAATTTGAACCAAGCACCAAACACGTCTATCTGTAACCTCGGAAGTGATTCGTATGATTCGTATTTTGAATCATACGTCGTTTTGGTTTGAAGTAGGGCCATTTTTGAGTGGATTTTGTTCTGAATTAGACTTCCTTACTTATTGTTTATTCGTAGCTTATAACTGACTACTGCATTGCGTCCTATCGCGCGAGATGACAGCGACTCACGTGTTGAGGTCGATGAGCTCGCGGTCTATCTCGGCGGTGTTGCACCAGGCGACGGAGCCCAGGCAGCCCGCGATCATGAGGGTCAGCAGGAAGCACTTCCAATTGCCCTCGCGCCTCAATACCCCGCCCAGGCTCTGTTGACGCGGACGCTGGACAAAAACATTACTAATATTACATCATGGGATTTGAGGGCTGTGTTTAATTTTTATAAATATTAGCTAATCTAACTTGGCTTATATTCTCCTTTCCCGTCCAAATAAGCTGAAAGTATCAGTAGATAGACTGCTTTTTTTCGTTTCAATAACGTAAAAGGCGAACCCATAGAAAATTTAATTAACAAAAATGTAATTAGTTGCTGCAAATTGAAGCGGGGCGTAGAGTGATTCCCTTGCCAAAGTAAACGATTATCGAAACAATACGAAATACAAATTATAAATAACACGAGCTGTTAATCTTTTTATATAATAAGAATAAGTAAACTAATATTATAAGTGCGAAAGTGTTTGTTTGTTGATTTGTTGGTTTGTCCTTCAATAACGCTGCAACAGAGCTACGGATCGATGTGATTTTTTGCACGGGTATAGTTGAGGACCTGGAAAGTGACATAGGCTACTTTTTATCCCGGAAAATCAAAGAGTTCCTGCGGGAATTTCGTGGGAAAATCGCTCTTAACGTGAGCGAAGCCACGGGCAAAAGCTAGTATGTCACTCTAGTAAGTACTCAATACCAATTATCAAAATGCACAAAGTTGCGCCGATCCAAACAAAACCGAAGAAACAAACACACTTTCGCATTATTGGTAGGGATTATGTTCAAAACTTCGCAAAATTAAATTATGATTCATAATAATTTTCCATATAAGTACCTATTTCATTAGGGTCCATAAAAAATATTTCCAGTAGACCCTTAGGATCATGAAAATTTCATGAAATTGGATTCCCCATTTGTATTGGGAAAACATGAAATGTGATATCCCATTTTTATTAGCGGATACAATAAATATTTTATCTCAAACTTGATAGAGACCTAAACAACTTTGCCCCGGGTACGAACCAGCGGTTCTATTCGGCCCCTCTGCGTATTATGTTGACGTAGGCTGTCGAATCGATAGTGTGGAAACGGCCTTATTTACACTACCTTAATATAATACACCCGGGATTCTCCGGGGACAAATATTTTCGGACCAGATGAGCCTTTGAGGCCGAAACTCGTTTACGCGAAACGGAACTTTGTTAACGTTGATCAAAATTTTATCTTTATCCACTAGATTTCATCCGCGTGGATAAAGATTTTTTAAAAATCTCGTGGGAATTGATATCTTCTAAATATAAGTAATAAAACGAAAAGGTGACTGACTGACTGACTGATCTATCAAAGTACATCTCAAACCACTGGACGGATCGAGCTGAAATTTGGCATAGAGATAGCTATTATGACGTAGGCTATTTGAAAATTCCACCCCTAAGGGGGTAAAATAGGACCTCGAATAATCGAATTAACGTATGCGAAGCCGCGTACAAAAACGATATTAGTTCAGTTATAAAAATTAGGATGTTGTAGTCTGTAACTAGTCCTCTAATTATTCCAGTCTAAAAAAGGCGTTTATGCGTGACAAGGTGGTTCGTATACAACGTGCTATAAAGTTTTTTTACATTTCAATATTTTCTTACAGCTGTTTTGGACTCTACATATAATTAATTCAATAATGATTATATATATCTCTAAAGCTCTAAGGTAACTCGTAATAATAAAATTAGTTTGGATAATGGCGATAAACGTTTGACAATTTTTTTTTTTTCATTTTTCAACTCAAAAAAGTAGGTAATTTTTCAGTAGATGAAAAAAAAGTATTTCTTAATTTTTTAGCATGGTATGAAACTCAATTTTATTTTTAGGTCATAAAATATATGTTGTGAAATTTCACCTGCCAACCAGCAGTAAAACATGGTGACCTAAGCACTATTATTCTCTAGGAGGAAAAGCTCTCGCCCATCTGTGAAACATAAAGCTTATTTATTACTCCGCCCTGTACGCTGTACATGCCATAATCCTCGCAGATAGGTAATTTAAACAAAAGCCGTTGTTTACATCTTCACGGCACGTTCACTCAAATTCAAACAATTTTAGTAGATATTCAAACAGATTAAACTGAGCTTGAACAGTAAATTATTACCTAACTGAGAGAGCCGAAGGACAATTACATAAGCAAGAGTTGGTAACTGACTTGCCGTAGTAAATTAAACGATATCGTTTCGACTTTTTGTATTGTAGTGAGGAATAATTAATTTGTTACTCGTAACTGTGGCGCATCTAGAAAGATCGTTTTTTTCGTCTTCATAAATATGAACATTTTCTAATTACTCTACTAAGAGCTGTACATTTTTGTAAATCTTTTTCTTTTATCACATCACATCACACTAATATTATAAAGCCGAAAGTTTGTATGGGTGTGTGTGTGTGTATGTTTGTTACTCTTTCACGCCACAACGAATGAACCGATTTGGCTGAAATTTGAAATGGAGATAGCTCATACCCAGGATTAAAACATAGGCAACATTTTATCCCGGAAAATTACAGAGTTCCCATGGGAATTGAAAAACCTTGATCCACGCGGACGAAGTCGCGGGCATCGTCTATTACATTATAGGCACACGTAAATATTTTGTAAATCCCGCTAGCTCTAGTTTTTCGCGATAAAAAGTAGCCTGTCGTCTCGAAGTCCTCACTATACTACAGAGTAGTATAGTATACTACTCTGTAAACTACTACTGTGTACTACTGTGTATATAAACAAATACACTTTCGGATTTATAATATTAGTAAAGATTATATAACTTCATACTTGGACTCGTAGTTATAAATGACGAAAAATCACAAGTAGCTATTAAATTGTACAGGACATAATTAAACGATGCGGTTAACGATTTCGGTTGACCGAAATTCGCCGATGACCCAATTTTGAGCCCCCTTTGTTCTCATGACCGTGCAATCAATTTTAATTAGATAAAGTCAAAATTAAGGGACAGATTAATGTCGCAAACGCTTAAACAAATTAAAAAAGTTTGGGGTGCCGTCATATAATATTCAAACGATACCTAATGAAGACAACTTTCGCCGTAATACCTTTTTACCTGCATGAGGCTTTAGAGCTTAAAAACACAAATACGAAAGCCAAGGACGTCACATTATAATAAACGAGAGAACAAATTACAAAAATATATAAGACTACCTGATGTCCGCGACTTCGTTCGCGTGGATTTAGTTTTTAAAAATCCGCGGGAACTCTTTGATTTTCGTAGCCTATGTCACTCTCAAGTATACTCTTGCAAAAAAATCACGTCGATCCGTAGCCCTGTTGCAGCGAGATTGAAGGACAAACCAACAAAACAAACACGCTTTTGCATTTATAATATTAGTAAGAATTAAATGGAAAACACAGGCGTGTCAATTATAGGCAATGCATTAGAGCAAAAGTTTTCATATAAAATAAAATAAAAATAAAACCTATTATTACACTATTGCTTATTATAGAAGCTTGGAAGTTATTCAATACCTATAATAATCAAAAATTGTTTCTATATAAATTGCACGAGGGAGTGTTTATTTTCAACTAAAACAATATTTTCAAACAACACGAATGGTACGGTTTTGTCCAGAAATAGGCATGCGTGAAACGTTAATAAAACAATGGTTTCTAAATATAACCCTTCTATCGCGTTTATGGCTATGATATAGTATATGAAGGTATATCATCTGTGGTTTATGGAAAACATAATGGAAAACATTTGGCCAATGTTGTTTGACCTATGTTTCAACTTACACAGACTGACGTCAAGTCAACATTTCACGTTCGTTTTGAAAAGTTATCGTTGAAAATCGACCCATATGGAAAAGCAAGAACAAAAGTTTGTTGTAAATATTATTTAAGTTGAAGTATGGCACAGGCAACGCCAAGGGTAACATGTTTGTTGATACTCGTCTAAGCTTTTATAGTTCGTGACTCGTGTTACAAGTCATTTCAGTTCTATTAATAGCTTCGTATTCATAGTCCAAGGTTACTACGAGGGATTAGCAAGAGGGTTTCTAAACTCAATATAATTTAACCATTGATCACAAATAACTTGTATTTGACAGGCTATTAGCACGCAAGGATAGGTAATAATTTGTCTCTACATTATACGGTAACCTACTTTGAAGTTTTACTCGTAGCCCCTGTAACCTACGGCGTAGCTCTGTAGAACTGTAGGGCTAGTATAAGATTTGATTCGATTGATCGTATTCGTATTCGATGAAATTAGCGTCAAAGAAAAATGAACCTTCACCATATTAGTTTAAAGTCACAAATTCAGTACAACCGATTTTAATTTGGAGCATCCGTATACGTAAACGTATAAGAATGCATGCACAACATTGAGCTCTAATTCAATTTATTATGGTTCAATTTACTTTGACTCTAATGCTATCGAATACGAATACGATAAATCGAATTAAATCTTATACTAACTCTACTGTATCAAAGAGCGTAGCACTTACTATGTGGGAACTAGGGATCCTGCAAACTTTTAAATACGAAGTTTAAGAGCGTAAACCGCTACAGTTTTATTATATAAAACTTTTATTCTTAAGGCCACCGCAGACAACGGATGAAAGTCAGTCTTACATAAATAGAAATACAGCACAATTACTGTTTTTCGATAAGATACCTATCAAAAATGGGATCTCTGATTTGGAACTACTGCCAGGCAATACACGTCAGCTAGTTTAGCGCATAATTATGTGAGGCTTCTGAGTCTATACCATTTTTTTTTAAACAATATTAGGCAACCTGAAGTTGACTAATATCCTCCTATCCCCTCCAAATAAGCGGAAAGCTTGTGTTAGGAGTGGGTACGACAATAGTGCAACGGGTGGGATTCGAACCTGCGACCATACAGTTTTCAGTCCGCACCTTTAACCGTTGGGCTATTGTTGCAAGTAGATACTGTTTTCAAGTGCAATACAATATGTTTATTGTAAATTGATCCATAAATATGATATAATCCAATAAAAGCTACTGTCGGCATAAAAAAATTGATCCAATAACTGGAAAAGGGGTTTTTCATTTGGGCGGTACACTATTAAAATATGATATCCAATATGGATGAGTGTCGGATGAAACAAAGTTATCGTAGACCCGGTTTTAATCCATCAAAGAATTTGTATTCAGATTTATATTAAACTTCCTACTAATACTAAACTATATTATACTAGTCTAGCTTTTGCCCCCGCGACTTCGTCCGCGTGGAATTAGGTATTGGGGTGGAATTTTCAAAAACTGTGACACACGTACTTCTTTATTTTAGCTGAAAGCTCAAATACCAACTTTGATGGAAACAGCTTGAAAAATGACGGAGTTTCATAGGAACTTTCATCCTCTATTTAAACCCCTTAGGGGTGGAATTTCCAATAATCCTTTCTTAGTGTGCGCCTACGTCATAAAAGGAACCAACTGTAAAAATTTCAAGTTTCTTACTTCAGTAGTTTAGGCTGTGCGTTGATATCTCAGTCAGTCAGTCAGTCAGTCAGTCAGTCAGGACTTTGAATTTTATATATATAAATGACGCCCCCGACTTCATCCGCGTCGTTTATGATTTTTTGAATTCAAGCTGGAACTCTTCAATTTTCCAGGCTGTAGCCTATGTGTTAATCCTTTGTATAAGCTATTTCCATTCCAAATTACAGCCAAATCCGCTTATTCGTTGTGGCGTGAAGGAGTAACAAACATCCATACATCTATCCATCCATCCTCACAAACTTTCGCATTTATAATATTAGTAGGATTTACTACGTCGAAACTTAATATTATATAAAAGTTTTCGCAATAAACTTTTTTTGCCTGAGCCTTTGTCAGCGTGGAGTTTTTAAAAATTCTCTACAAGTCCTTATCTCTTTAATACTCAAAGCCACCATATACCCATACAAAAAATCACGTTGATGCATTGCTCTGTAGCTGTGTGCTTGAAGGACAAACCAATAAATACACACACTTTCACTTTTATAATAATTACACGACTTTAGTAGTTCACGGAGGAATGAAGTTCTTAGATTATGTTCAAACCACCGAACCCATTTTAATAGCTAAGCGATGCAAAGTTAGCAAGAGGATGTCGTTAGCATATTCGATTACAAGCCAATCTGAGCTTCGATAGCGGACCTAAGTTCGTGTAAAAGCTTCTATCTCCAGAACTTTTTAGCTTTTGTTAGCGATTTCTCTTGAGGTTACGAAGACCAGGTAAGAAGTGAAAGCCAGAGTGCCTAAAATTGCTACAGACAGCCCAACAAATTCCTGAAAAGCCGGCAACGGATTGGTTGGAAACAGGTCCAGCAAGAAGAAAGAAAGATGCGTATAATTTTAGGATGATGATGGAGCGCGCGTGCTTAGAAAATTCCTATTCACTCTAGATTGATTACATGCCTTTAATAAAATACTTAGATATTATATTAAAAAGGTTCTATGAGAAACCACTTTGAAGCAATTAAATATCTATCTAATTGTCTTGAAGCGGTGCAAAGGCAAGAGGATGTCGTCGTCAGTGATTTGATTATAAGCTAATCTAAACTCCAACATCGGACTCAAGTTTTAATTATACATCTCTCGTGCGGCCTAACTACCTACTCCTACAATTATTTGCTATCTTCTCGTTTAAATATTCCTTGGACTTTAAAAGATCGTATAAAAAAGTTAATGTGCATTTTAATTTTTACGTAACTAATTTTTATATTAGACGATGCCCGCGACTTCGTCCGCGTGGATTAAGAGTTTTTATTTCTCATGGGAACTCTAAATTTTCCGGGATAAAATGTAGCCTATGTGTTAATCCTGGATGTGAGCTATCTCCATTCAAAATTTCAGCCAAGTCGGTTCATTCGTTGTAGCGTGAAGGAAATCGTGGGATGGTGAAGACATACTGAAGATTGCAAATCTCTAACCAGTACCAAAAAAAAAAAATTAACAATTGATCTTGGTCAAATCTTCACCTAATTTAAATAGGACCACCCTGACTTACACCTTTACATATGAGAAAGATTTCCGAAATCGGTTCCGATTCGAGAACGAAATGGACGCTAACTAATTATTTATTATCTCTTAAAAACTATAATATTGTAATACAAAATAATCGATTGACGATAAAACGAAGCTATCCTTGGAAGTGGCCTTAGAAACAAGATCGTGCATAATCGTGTCATGGCCACTAATATTAGGTAGCATGATGATGAAGTGAAGGACCATAAGCCTCAATAGCCCAACGGTTAAAAGTGCGGACTGAAAACTGAAAGGTCGCAGGTTCGAATCCCATCCGTTGCACTGTTGTCGTACCCACTCCTAGCACAAGCTTTCCGCTTATTTGGAGGGGACGAGAGGATAATAGTCAACTTCGCATTGGCTAATATTCTTATTTAAAAAAAATTTACCCTACTACGGCAAAGGGTTAGATTTTAGAAGTTTAAAAGTACATAATTATATATGTATGTTAGTCAACCGTAGCGCCTAAACTGCTGAGCCTATTTTGATGAATGAAGTGTCAATCGATTATTATTATGATGTATATGAATTTATCTATACTTATACCTATATGACGGAAGTTACATCCAATTTTCCGTATAGTTAGGTTACAGTTTCTAACTTGTTTGTTGATCTCTTGCAATTGTATCAATTTGAAACGATGGTTAATGAACCCCCAAACAAACTTACAATATACGTTATTATAGTAAACGTATAGCGTACACCGTATAAAATACACATAATATCAGTAGATAGACGGGTATAAAGTACCTACCTTTAGGTACGTAATACAAAAAGTTATATTAACTTCAATTATATTTGAATAATCTTAGCTTCTAGATAACATCGAATTTTCCAAGAGCCCTTCTTAAAGTTTGAACATAAATTTGGGTAAAATGTCAATGAGCAGACGCCCTTTAGGGTTCAAATGAGGCTTGAGTAGGAAGCTCAAAAGGGGATGTTAACGGAATTACTGCCTCTTTTGTGATTTTTATTTCGTTACCTTGCACGACTATGTCTGGTTATATACTCAAAGATGTCTACCTTTAAAAATACATTGAGATTTAACGAACCATTTTGTATTATTCAAACACGTTGGCAACAAATATCTGGCTTACAATATATAACTAGACTTTATTTCGATTTCAGGTTCGCGAATTTGTCTGTATGGTGAATGAATGAATAGGTGAATAGGCTTTTGTTGTACACCACGGAAACAAAAACGATACAGAGAAATATTAATAGAGCAAACTGTACAATTTGGCGGCTATAGACGGTTTTTTTTTTTATTCGTTGACAAAATAGTCCTTAACTACGATCTCACCTGATGGTAAGTGACGATGCAGTTTAAGATGGTAGCGGGCTAACTTGAAACGGGTATGGCAGTGCACATTCAATCCATACCCCTAATCGGTTTCTTCACGACGTCATGCCGGAACGCTAAATCGCTTGGCGGCACGTCTTTGACTGTAGGCTGGTAACTAGCCACGGCTCTTTAGCCTCCCACCAGTCCAGACCAGAGACAATTAAGAAATTATGAATTCCCACATTGCCCCCGCCGGAAATCGAACCCGAGACCTCCCAGTTATAAGACCATAGCGCTCACTAGCGCTATGGTCCTATATAGGGTTGCCAGATTTTTTATCAGCCTTTAAAGGACAAATGGTTAAATGGGCAAAAAAATACGGGATTTCAGGTTTTTACCCGGGACAAATAAAAAACAAAATTATTTACTTAGTGTCATTTTTTATTATTTTTTATATTTTTCCGAGGATCGAGTCAGTTTTAACATTGTCATTCTGACACTAACACTGTCATTGGTCGATGCGGGCTGCGAGTGCAAGTTAGTAGCGAGACGAGTACGTTTTACGAACGTTGCGTGTGTGAATACGTAGATCGATTTCATAATGAAAAACAATTCACAACACAACAAGACGTACGGTTCAAATACGGGACAGAGTCAGTCCCGCCGGGACATTTTAAACTATGCCTAAAATACAGGATGTCCCCGGAAATACGTCTGGCAACCCTAGTCTTATAACTGGGAGCTAGCGCTTAGGTTTAAAAATTCCCGAGAGAACCTTTCGTATTCCTTTCGTTTTTCGTATTCTGGGATGATGTTCATCCCAGGAATACGAAAGGTTCTTTCGGGATGAACATATTCCTTAATCTTGCAGTAAGGCTTAGTGCCAAACATTAAATTTTATTGAGTAGGTAATAAAGGTGTAATGAAGCTTCAGATATAATTTGAATCTGAAGCAGGTATATTACCTACTTTTTCTTTACTAATAATATAGATACCTTAATAATAAACTGAAATTAATTGTGAAACTGTGTTTGTTTGGTGGTTTGTGTGTGTGTGAATTGTGCACAGATTAAAAAGAGCATGTTGTAAATACAATAGTAATCTCTCCTAAGTTATATGATAAGACATAAATTAAAATTATTTCTATTATTCGTATACAAATTGTTTGTAGATTCGATGAAATGAAACATCATTGTTATTATTCTAACCATGATGATCAAAGAATCGTATTGTTGAATGGTAAAAATAACTTTGGTAATATAACATAATAACGGAGAAAATTCTTTTAAAACCCATAATATAATGTTAACAAACATCGCGTTTCAAATCCTTTGTTTTTATACACTGTAGTCGATTAGAGACATTATTGCGATCATAATAGCGACTATAATCGCTTGATAAACAAAACAACAGATGTCAGTTGTTAGCCATCTCTTTGAAGGTAAAGTCGGTAAACTTTATCAAAGCTCTGTGAGTTTCGCGTTACTTTCACGGATTTTCCTTTTACGTTTTGACCAACAAAAACTGTCTGTCTACATTACAATTTTACGTAAAAAAGAAAATGGTTGTTAGCGTTTGGTCTATTTAAACAGAGAAATCCGAAAGGCTTGTGAAATTCAAATTGTTACAAGAACTTTCTTGTCCTTACAAGGGTTTATATCAAGGCTTATAGGCACCTATTTCTATGAGTGGATACCAAACTTGCTTTCGTGATTCTATAGATAGACGATTGTTTTGCAATTGAATATATTTTTGGTACCTATAATGTTAGATATAGTTTTAGTTTAATATTAACTGCCTAAGATAGATATTATTATTATTACGCTCTCGGTCCGTCCGTCCGTCTGTCTTTCTGCCAGCGGACTGTGTGTCATAATGCGTAATAGGTAGAGAGTTGATCAGAGAATGTGTATTTCTGTTGCCGCTATAACAACAAATAATAAACGTAAAAATAAATTAAAAATTAAAGGGCTCCACTAGGTCCCCTCACGACGTTTTCCTTCACTCAAGGCAAGAGATATTCGATTGCACATATAACTCAGAAAAGTCAGAGATGTGTGCCAGAGATTGAACCCTGGACTACCCGAAAAGAAGACCGAAATCTAAACCACCAAGCCATATCCGCTTTAAAATTATTTTAGACATCTTGTACCATAACAATTAGCCGAACCTAAAGTCGTTCGAGGATATTTATGGCGCAGTTAGTGTGCCACGGAAATACGATAGCACCGACTTACCTTCCCGAATTAAGGTCAATTAGGTGTAGGATATCTTATCTTATCTAATCCCAGCCAACCCTCCTTTCGATCTCCACAAATTAAAGGCTTTCGTGGACCAATTTGGTGAAAATGTTTCCACTACGTCATCGGTATTTTAGTCTATCGAGTCGGCAATGGTCGGATATTCTGTCTCATCGGACTATGAGAGTGAGGGAATAGAGAGTGCACCTGTGTTTGCGCACACACTTGTGCACTATATCTCTCGCGCAGATAACTAATCTCTGTGGAGATTGCCCGCCGTGAACGGATTTATTCGGGAGGATATTATTAGAAAGTATCTTAACAAAGCCAGCTTATCTATCAATGTCGATCCCAACTATTACTGACGACGATTAGGCATCTTGTTGCGAAAATGGATAGACATTGTTTAATTTGCAACTCTGAAGACCGATCAATCGCTATTAACAGGAACTAAGTGACCGCACGTCGATACGTAATTAAAGCCACAAGATGTAGGCAACAAGGCTATGCGACACAAGTGACTAATGCTGCACTGGTAGCACGGGCAGGAGATAAAAGTTTTATCCCCCGATTTTATCCACCGACAGGAGATAAAATTATCTTTTGCCTATACTAAAGCACGACGACAGAGGAGAAGGCGATGTATATTTCTATAAGTATATCCACTGAGTGTTATTTCCACCGCTGTGCCCATGTTCGACGGGTGGATAAAGCTAAGCGAGAGGATATAAACGTTTTATCCTTTTCCCGGGGATAAAATTTCTCCCGCCCATGCTACCAGGGCTGAGATCTATAGAGCGTGCTCCGACTTAGCTCGGACTCAAGATAAGAGTTAATACGAGACACAAATATGCTCCGACATAAATCTGTCTCGTTTTATCTCTGTCTTGAGTTTAAGACTAGAAAATAATATAGACGTGAAAATAGTTTCTTGTTCAACAAGATAGTAAAGTTCCTTTTTGTTGCGAGTGCCTAGTTTTCAAACTAGGTTCCATTAAGTTAGAATAGATGAATCCTGAGCGAAGGATTCTAACTTACATTTTCTCTTTGATTTAAAAAATCAGCTAAATCGGTAGAGCCGTTCTCAAGTGATGGTCTTTCATACAAGCGGCAATCATTTTCTATAAATCTGTATCTTATATTTTTTGTATTGTATACAACAATAAATAATATAGATTTTACCTTTATAATACTAAGTATGAATAGTACTTGTGATATGCTGTTACTATGTCTTCGAACCTCCTCACAAGCCTTATTCCACAACCGACTCTAGCCAAGTGATACTTCAAAATAGGTTAAGAGCATTTAAGAGCATCGTTAGGGTCTTTTATTACAATCTACTAACCACTGACCTCTATATTTAGTCTATGATTGACACTGGACTTGCTGTCTCTATTTAAATGACAGCCCAAATAATGGACCAATTTAAAGCGCCCCTTTTTTATATACGAGGGTCTCTGAAACTAATAATATTGCAAATGGCGCACCGACCTCTACGATTAATCTATTAAATCATGCCTCTATAAATATCTAATCTATGAAATCATATATTAATTATAGAAGTCCGAGCGCCATTTGCAATATTACCTATTAATTCCGGAGACACTGGTATAGCTGCTTAGTGCTTACAGCGCCAAAATGGCGTCAATCAAATCCAAAATGTCGTCAAACAAGTACGTCCAAAAAAGAAGTCACAGCAACAAGTCCAGTGCTAATTATAAATTAAATATAGAGGTCAGTGTTACAAACGCATGTAGAAGAAAATAAGAACCTTCTATACTGAACACGATCTGAAATACGCGCGAACTTGCCAAGGTCGTGTTATATGGTTATTATGGATCTCACGTTTGCGTTCGAAAACAAAGGAAACTTTCGTAAGTATTATTTCATGTGGGTGTTTTCGAAGGTTTACCGTATGCTTCGTTTCACGCAAAATTAAACGTAATCTTACTACCTACTAATGTTTTAGATTTATTTTCATTTTCGTATCTCTATACAATCTGAACCTCCGTGAGGAGTAGGGTTGCCAGATTTTTTTCAGCCTATAAGGGACAAATGGATAAATGGGAAAAAAAATACGGGATTTCAGTTTTTTACCCGGGACAATAAAAAACAAAATTATTTAGTGTCATTTTTTATTATTTTTTATATTTTTCCGAGGATCGAGTCAGTTTTAACATTGTCATTCTGACACTTACACTGTCATTGGTCGATGCGGGCTGCGAGTGTAAGTTAGTAGCGAGACGAGTACGTTTTACGAACGTTGCGTGTGTGAATACGTAGATCGATTTCATAATGAAGAAGTCGGTTAAAAACGATGTACGGTTCAAATACGGGACAGAGTCAGTCCCGCCGGGACATTTTAAACTATGCCTAAAATACGGGATGTCCCGGGAAATACGGGACGTCTGGCAACCTTAGTGAGGAGTAATAGTGTTCTGTGATCAACTGAGATCACACTCTAGACTCACTCACACACTAGACTGATGATGAGATCTATAGAGCGAGCTCTGACTCAGCTCAGATTTAAGATAGAGGTTAAAACGAGACACAAATACGCTCTGACATACATCTGTCTCGTTTTAACTGTGTCTTGAGTCTGAACTGAATGAGAGTACCTACGGTTTATAGTTTTCAGCCTGAATGTGTAACATATTATTGTGATGCTGTGCTGGGAATATTATATTTCTGTTTTGTATGAATAGGTAGGTACATGCCTTTATGATTAGTAGAACTTTTAAATTTTTCTTTGTATCGTTAATATTTGTTTGTATTAAAACCTAGACTATTCTTAGCACAGAGCCTCCTAGCTTAGAGGCCAGACACGTTACTGGGCGAGGAAAGAAAATATTCAGTCTCAATTCAGTAGAATTTAATTCGTAAAGGCATACCAGTAGGTATATAAAACTTTTTTAAGATGCTCACATAGACTAAAAATACTAAAAGTTTCCCGTGTAATTATTGTAGACGTTGGAAATAGCAGTGTTCCAAGTTAAATAAAATTAAATAAAATCTACTTTACTTTAGATAATATTTTGTGATTTCCAGCTTTTTCTGATATTATCATGTTACGAGTATAATGCCTCTGAGAAGAAAATTGTTCTTACATGAAATCACGAAATCCATATTGATATTATAAAAGTAGGTAACTTTGTCTGAGTGTCTAGTACCCTTCACGCTTATTAGGCCAGGAGATGGCTTGAATACTTATATTACACTAGCTTTTGCCCCCGCGACTTCGTCCGCGTGGAATTAGATTCCAATTTTTCCTGAATTTTCTTTGCTATAAAACTCACGGAGCCCGAGACCTTTCCAACGAATGCAAAACCGTGGAAATCGGTTCGTGCGTTCTGGAGTTATAGCGTCAGGAAGGAAAACCCGACGTATTTTTATATAGTAGATGTCCCGTAATGTCAAGTTTCCACGAAAATTTCAAATAAATGGCCAAACGCGTGTCAGGCCACGCGCAGTGTAGGGTTCCGTAGTTGCATTTCACAATATAATGCATTTATTTATTATGACATTTTTAATTTTAAAAGTTAGGCGACTATTACTCGTTAACTAGTAAAACCTACTTACCCGTGATAGTCTTCCTTTAACGTTCGTTATAAATATACTACTATCGTGAATACTTTTCATATATCTAAAATAAATAGTTTAGTTTTTAGAGAACGTCGCACTCGAACAAAAATATTCACTTTAGGGCTAAATATTTCCCAAACGGATCCCTAAATCGAAAAAAATGTTCATAATGTACCTACCTACCTCCAATACTTTTAATAGATCTTTCCAACGATACCCCACACAATGGGATAGACGAGTAAAAAACTTTACGTGTAGGAGAGGTACCCAAAATAATAGTTTTTTTCAAAATTATATTAAACAACTTTTTTTGACGTTATTAATATGCATAACCTTGCTAAATTACAACTTTTTAATACCAATAGTCTGTTTTATGCTGCGGACAGACGGACGGACTTGACTTGGTTCCTTGTAGTTTTACTACGGAACCTTAAAAACCTAAACTTACGTAGACGAAACCGCAGGCATCAACTGGTATTAATATAAATACAGTTATTATTAAATTGTAACATTTCTCCCCGTAGTATTAGTAACTTAGGAATACTGCATTATTAATCGCAGCAAAATATTCAGTGGGTACTGCTACTGCAGAATCCAGTTTATGTAACAACGTCGAGACTCGACCCCTCTTGGATCGGGCCCAAAAACGGGGATACCTGCTTATATAACCGAACCGCGAAACGTACCAAGTCCTCGTCATCGTCAGAGAAAATGTTCGCTCGCTCCTGTGACGTCATACTTCTATGTTACACTCAGGCTGTATCAAAAAGGCCTTCATGGTTCACGAGCACAACACACTGGGCCTCACAGATAAACACGTGAACTGCATCCAAATTCGCTCTAACAAAGTTATAAGTCCGCGTACAGTCATTTTGCAACTACCAATACGATTTTTTTAAATAACACTTATTACATATGATTTATTTACAGTGCAATTAAAATTAATTTTTATTTACATAAATTGAGAAGAACATCGGTTAATTTGCAAGAGTAGAAAGTGTATAAAGTGTCCGCACAATGCAACGGCCGGGAGCTTACTGCGGTTTGCGGAGGGCGGGCGAAAGCTTTGCGGCGTCCCGTAACTATGGCAACGCGTATAGTTCTATTCAAAGGCTGGAAGCGTCACTATTTGTATATTCCCCTTATATAAACTGAAAACCTTTATACTTTGCTTTTTCTAGAAAATAAAACCGGCTACCGGACGATGAATTGATTAACGAGAATTCTACGAAACTTTTATTACGGAAAAACCCCATTATTTAACTTTACGAGGAAGGTTTTATTTAAATTACGTTTTTAATTACAGTAATTAGAAGAAAGAGTGCAAGAGGAAAATTAGGAAAATGTCAAAAGCGTCTTTATTACATTGGACGAAAATAAAGTTAGGGAGGGAAAAAGTAACACTATAGGGAGCCTTGACATAATTTTTCTCACATCCTTGAGAAACACGTGTGGTTCTTAAACACATTATCCGATAATAATGTACAATAAAGGAGTTCGCATACAGAGAGGGCCACCAAAGTGACACATTTTAAGGCGTACTAAACGGCCAATTGCGTGTCAGGTCACGCGCAGTTGCTTGTCACAATATAGTGCGTACTTAGAAGAGCTTAGAGAGAACGATCACATTGAAGAAATACTGATAAGTTTAGTTTAGTTTACTCAATTGACGTCATCAACATTACGCTGATGGCAATAGATGCCGCATAATTTGTCACATCTATATTCAGTATGTGAAATATTCATGCGAGACCCTGGAAAAAGTTGTTGGATGGCAAACCAGATATTTGTACATGACAGTAGATCATGAGGATGACCTATGATGGGTTGGATTGACAGAGTAGAAAAAGTAACGGGTTGGCGCGGGAGATTGAATCTAGAAAGAAGCTGCTTTTTACTGCTTCGGATAGATTACTTCCTTTGACCAAGCTAAGATCCACACACGAACTTTGGTGATGATGACACACCTTTTACGAAAAAAAAATTATTAAAAAGTAAAAAAAAAAAATTGTGCGCCAATCAATGGCAGACTAAACTATTCCTTTTTTTCTAATTTTAAGATCTTAATATTTACTTACAATTTCAAGATTAATAATAATGATAAATCTAATCTCATATACGGCTCTTGCGGCTCTTTCTAGTGGCAATGGTGCATCATCGCTTGGTGTGCGATCACTTTTATGTATTTCAGCCGTGTGGTCCTTGACAATTGGATTAAGTTGGAGCGTGGAATCATAATTGTAGAAAATTGGAACTTTTACAATACAATAATTATAAAATTTTCCAACAAAATAATTATACTAAAACGAGGTTATGTTTTTTCTTTTTGCTTTATTATTATTTTCAGTTTTTTAGAAATCTTCTTCTCACGTCGGTTCCTCAGCTTTGAGGATCGTGGCTCCCTCGAGATAATCTTCCTTAACGATGTTTCGAGATTTCTGTCTATTGGAGGTCGTACGGAATTCATTGTAGAGGGGTCAACCGTTTTTCTTAACTGTGGGGTTAGTATAAGATTTAATTCGATTGATGGTATACTATGAAATTAGCGCCAAGTAAAATGAACCATAACTGTTTAGAATTAGAGCTCAATTTCGTGCACGCATTCTCATACGTTTACGTATACGAATACGCTATTAAAATCGGTTGTACTGAATTTGTGACTTTCAATTAATACTTTTAAGGTTCATTTTACTTTGACGCTAATGTCATAGTATAGGAATACGATCAATCGAAATAAATCTTATCTAACCCCACTGGTTAGACCAACGTCTCGGTCTTCGTCGAGCGTTCTTCGAGTATTCGGTGCAGACAGATGTTGCATAGCCGCATCTTTATTTTGAGTCTGTTTAAAATCGAGACGTTAAGGTCATAAGACCTTAACGTTTCGATTTTAACAGAACAAATTAAGTTCTGTTCAAGAAATCTTGAGCATGCGGCTGCTGCACCACATTACATTTCAAATGCATCAATAACGGAAGTGAAAATCTTATACGTAATTGAAGATGCCGTGGCTCGTCTGTAGTGGCTACCGTCGTACGTGCCGCTAAGCGATTCAGCGTTCCGGCACGATGATGTGTAGAAACCGACTAGGGGTATGGGGGTTGAATCTACACTGCCATACCCCTTCCAAGTTAGCCCGCTACCATCTTAGATTGCATCGTCACTTACCATCAGGTGAGATCGCAGTCAAGGACTATCTTGTCATCGAATAAAAAAAAAACATCAGTACGACGCCACTTCTAGTAACGTAAACTGAATTCGTAGCCGAAATAAATTTAATATTTTGCTCTCTTAAAGTTCCGTATTTCATAATATAAAGTGTCTCGCTTTTATACTTCGACAAAAAGGTTAAGGAAAAATATCTCATTTCTCCCGTGTCCTAAAAAATATACACCGGACATCCTTTGTCCTGCGAAAAACATTTAATTTAATGGAGGAAAATGTGCTTAGTTGAATGCATCGCAAAAAGACACTTCGATAAAACTCGTTTAAATGATTTAAAAACTGGAACTCTACTTCTAATAATTGTAAATTAAAAAAAAATATTAAAAAAAACAAGCTTTTAAGTTTTAATAGCTGGCTACTTCGTGGTTTGGTGCCACCAACGGGAATGGGTCTGCTTTGTCTGCCCGTCTTAACATGTTTTTGATTATATATACCCACATATGCATTTTTTTAAGCTTCATTGTGGAAGCACTGTATGCATAGCATAGTTTTGTTACCTATTCTAAAAAAAAATTTTTTTTTTGAAAAGAGCAACTGCTGAGTTTCTTGCCGGCTCTTCTCAGCAGAATCTGCATTCCGAAGCGGTGGTTGATTTATGACGTGTCATAAGAGCTACAAGTTGGCCTAAATGAAATAAATAAATTTGGAATTTGAATTTGAATAGGTACATCATCAGACCCTGAATATCATCCGATTCTAAAATCTGTAGAGCGTGCTCTGACTTAGCTCAGACCCATTTTTTTATCTCTGTCTTGAGTCTGAGCAGAGGAGTAAGAGAGCGGTCTATAGATTTAAGCCCATCGACTTATTTAATGTTTAAGCCTAAGACCAGATTACTTGTCATAACGAGCCCGAACTTGATGAGGTTACGTCGTTTTATTAAAGGACTTCTATCTCCACCTTCCAGCTCCTGCATCATCACACTCAGTAGTGATGTCCTCTAAAAATGATTGCATTAATGTAACGCATTGACTTCTGTGAGTTCTGATTGGCTGAATTTATGGCGTTCTTGCTGCATCAATGCATTTTAACCAATAGCGGGAGGGTACCAGCCAATCAGAGACCATTGCTATCGTTACACTGATGTAATCATTTTTAGAGAATCAACACGCTGATTAGCTGAATTTATGGCGTTCTTGCTGCATCAATGCATTTTAACCAACAGCGGGTACCAGCAGTGGCGTGCACACAGGGTAGGCATAATGCGGAAAAATGATATAAAATGGAGAAAATCGCCAGTATGAGTTATAAAAACTTAAGGGTAGGCTTTTTATAATTTGTACAATGCCTACCCTTAAGTTTTTTTTAAATTCGCACCGAAGATTTTTTCCATTTTGTATCATCTGCCTACCCTGTAAGTACATCTGTGCACGCCACTGGGTACCAGCCAATCAGAGGCCATTGCTATCGTTAAACTGATGTTATCATTTTTAGAGAATCAACACGCTGATTAGCTGAATTTATGGCGTTCTTGCTGCATCAATGCATTTTAACCAATAGCGGGAGGTACCAGCCAATCAGAGGCCATTGCTATCGTTACACTGATGTAATCATTTTTACAGAATCAACACGCTGATTAGCTGAATTTATGGCGTTCTTGCTGCATCAATGAATCAATGGGTTACCAGCGAATCAGAAGAACATCGAAAACCAGAATACGTCTTATGTCACTGAGTCAAGTAAGAATAAATGAAGGCGGGAATAAATCTCGTGAAAATAGCAAATAAGACGTATACAACGTAGCTATCGAGGCGGAATCCCGTAACGTTAATGCTCAAAAGCTCGTGTCTCGTTGCACTAATCTCTGCTACTTAGTTAAGGGTTGCCAACATTCTGAGAAATAACAGGACTGCGTATATAAATCCTTACTATAATCTTCTTCTAAATATATAAAAGGAAAAGATGACTAACTGACTGACTGATCTATCAAAGCTCAGCATCCATCAATCCATCCATACTGGATGTAACTTTCGCATTTAAAATATTAGTAGGATTATCTCTTTTAAGAGCACAGTAAAAAAAAGTCTTTTCTAAGGCTTTCTTTACGACGAAAATTGCAATACTTTATCTTTGTGCGAACGAGCCTTTCATGTTTACAAAAGCCAAATGCTTCGAAAATTCTTATAAAAGATTATTTCGGCGCTCAACTTTTGAACTTTGATATTGTTTGAACTTTCAAGTGGAAATGCTCGAAATTTTTATAGAGTACTTTTTGCAAAGTAATAGAGGCCACATTATACTATGTAGGTAATTGCCTATATGTTCGGAGATATGAAAGGACATTCTTATGAAGGGGGTCGCCTGTTTGAAGCCTGAGTGGTAGCTTTTAATTCAAAAGTTTTGAACCGTTCAAACTTTTATAATACCGTACCGTTTGAAGCCTTAAAATAGCCTAACGGCTAAAGGTGTGAACTCCAGAAATGTCGACAGTTCAATCCCCACCCGTTGCACCTACTCCTAACACAAGCTATCTGCTTATTTGGAGGGGAGAGTAGAATATTGGTAAAATCCAGGTTGGTTAATAATATTTTGTAAAAAAAACCGTAGCTAGAATACGACAGTAAGTAAGTACCTACCACAGTTGACAGTTTTTGAAAATTCCACCCCAAAACTTTATTCCACTCGGACGAAGTCGCGAGGGTAAAAGCTAGTGTAATAATAGTGCACGAATATTGTGACTCCTTCACACATTAGACTCCGAAAATATTTTGAATATCACTAAGACCTTTAACCTAAAGAAGATACTGTGGGTCTCTAAGATACGAAAATGAAATAAAAATGCCTCTGGTGCTTTCTTTATGCTGAAAATTGCAATGCTGTATCTCTCCGTGGATAACATCCAAGTCTTTCATATCTAGAGAAGCTAAATGCTCTAAAAATACTTTGAAAAGACGAAGAGTTGCCCTCGAGACGGAACTTCGGTCTTTGATGTTGTTTTGCCTCTTGAAGTGAATATCTCTTTGACCTGAAGCCTGAGGCATACCTAAGTCTGAGCCTGATCATAGTATATTTAAATATATCGAATTTTCATTTTAATATTATACGCAGCATTTCTGCAGAAGATCTTGCAGAAGATCTACTAAATATTATGCGAGATAGAAGACATAACTTCTCGCGGATAGTAGCAAGTCACTCTGAGTCACTGTAAACTTTTTCCAAGCGGACGAAGTCGCAGGAATCAGCTAGTAATAAATAAATTAATACTATTAAATATATTATACTTTAGAGAAAAGAAAAGCGAAGAACAGCAGGCTAGACTCATCAAACATAGTTTTTAGTTCAAGACCAATAATAAAGTATTATATAGGGGTTGTTATTTAGCCCGGCGACACTATATGGGAGGACACGGCGCCATGACGCCGCGACTCCATGGCGTCTACGAAATAGCGCCTGGGGATTTTCGCGACTATCTGGCTCGTGTTCAGAATATTTGTACTTGTACCACTTTTTCAAGGACAAAAGATTTTTTGTATATTACTGCGCTAAAGTTTTGCCTGGGGTTTTTCATAGGTACCTACATATTTAATCAATCTAATGGATGTAGCCATACCCCTAATCGGTTTCTACACGCCATCGTGCCAGAACGCTAAATCGCTTGACGGCACGTCTTTGACGTCATAACTAGCCACAGCCAAAGCCTCCCACCAGACAATATCTAAGAAAAAAGTAATGCTATTTCCTTACGAATGAGAGCGTATTCAACAGAACGAATGAACGAATAAATTTCTCGAACGCAGATTAGCCTCGTGCTTGTGAAAATTCATGATACTGAAAAGCGTATTAGACTCAATTTTTTTTTTCAGTAGAAGCTGAAAGGTATGAAAAAATGTGATCTATGGAACACGCTTGGTGGGTAATCCACGTGCAATGTGCATATTTCAGAAAATTATTATAAATATAAAATATAATAAGAAAAAATATAAAAAACATTAAGCCTAACTTATGGTAATTTATTACAGAGATTTGTCAAAGCATCTTAAAGTACGCATCTTTCAGAAAACATGACGGTACAATGTGCATGTTTCAGATAACTTTCTAGATCACTAGATTAAGTCTTACTTATGGTAATTTATTACAGAGATTTTTAAAAATTAATTGATTGTTTTGAAAATGAGTGGGGGCGAAGTATCGACTGGGCAGCGTTGCCAAATATCCCACAAGGTCAGGGGAAAGTGTACGCTATGCAGTATTTTAGCGCCAACTGAGTCAACTACATGCTTGGGCGGATTTAAATAGGGGTTACTTCGTTAGTAGGTACCTACTACTATCGCTTATTTAAATGCTCAATTTTAAACTGATAGATGACAGAAAAGGAAATGGGAGATTTTGTATGGACCCCGTCCCCACCCTCCAATAGTCATGGGATGCGTCTCAATACTAGGACCCAACAAAAGTAAAAATACCTGTCTTAGTTGCAAAATCAATGGGGTTTATCTAAATATATAAAAGGCAAAGGTGACTGACTGACTGATCTATCAACGCACAGCTCAAACCACTGGAGGGATCGGGCTGAAATTTGGCATTCAGATAGCTATTATGACCTAGGCATCCGCTAAGAAAGGATTTTCGAAAATTCAACCCCAAGGGGATAAAATAGGGTTTTGTAAAATTGAACTTAACGTGAGCGAAGCCGCGAGAAAAAGCTAGTTTATAATAAATTAAACGTTTTTGAGCAAAAATGTATTAAGTATATTAAGCTGTTAGTTTTCTAAAAAAAAAAATAAGGCGACAAATCAAAGACTTGTTTTTCAAACAAACTAAAGGGCTTGCCGAGGTGAAACGAGCATGAACTAATGGACTGTAAAATGAAATCATTCACGTAGAAATATTCCACCCGCGGGATTCAATATCTTGTTGCGGGGTAAACATTTTATTTCCTTTCAACGGTGGACCAAGTACCTACAGCAACGCGAACTTTCATAGATCATTTTTTTCTACTGGGGGGATTAGGCGATCGCTAGTTATCAGATTGTTGAAGCCAATTAGGAGTTTGGGCTAAATAGAACTACCATAACTTCCAATTATCTTTTCTAGGTATACGATGGACGATGGAGGAAGATCGTTGCGAGATCAAATAAAAAATGGTGAAACCCGTACGAGATACAAAGCTATCATACTGAACACGGAAATGAGCGGGACACATAGTTCGAAAAAGTGATGGTAGTTGAGGCCCCAAGTTGTTACAATGGCGACCCCGCATCGGAAAGTGACATCAGACGAATCACAACGAGATACAGTCAGCACAAGATCAAGGCCTGTTGAAGTTCATGCAAGAGATTTTTGTCCAGCAGTGTACGAATATCGGTTGATAAAGAAAAAGAAGCAGATCTTCACTTACTATCAGGTGAGATCGAAATCAAGACCTAAAAAACTGGACGAAGTGTCAGAACGTCAGAAATCAGACATCACGAGCAGTTTATACTATATAGTGTCAGTGTTGGTAAGGTCGAAATGAGTATCTCGGGTAAATTGCTATAAAAAAAGTTCAGGCGTATTCGACAAAAACTAAAATATGGTTTGGGCCAGAAGTGATGACTTGATGAGTGAGCCATTCCTATCCCTTTGATAGCTCGTAAAATCAATTCGGCCCTGTAAAAACATTAAGGTATTAGTGCCGGCAGGGAAGCGTCGTTTAACCTTTACGCCCAATTTTTTTTTTCATATTGATTGAGTAAAATAATTATTTACAGTAGGTACTTTCCCACGTACGAAATTATCTTAAATAGGTATAATAAGTTTACCGGTTTTTATTTTTAGCCGAATTCAAAAAGGAGGAGGTTCTCAATTCGTCTGATTCTTTTTTTTATGTATACGTGTGTGTATACGTATGCCCCGATTACTCGAAGATTCTAGTATTGCTGCACTTTGAAACTACAACATCTCTGTTTAAGTTAAGAATTAAACATCTTTTAATTCAAGAACATGTTATTTATTTAATTATGCGCATTAGCATCCAGCAACTAATTCCTAAACATTATTTATTTTTTTGACATTAGTAAGTAATTGTCAGCCTCACACTTGACATTGACATGTACGTTCAATAACATCATTCACAATCTCTCTGTCCTTTAAACTATGGGCTCCGTCTTATCATTCTAATGCCTCTTTAGCTTCACAGCCTTTAGTATCCTTACTAATATTATAAATTATGTGTAGTAAATGTGTAAAGAAATTAAATTCTTTTATCCCAGAGAAATAGAGGGTCCTCGATTTTTAAAAAACCTAACTTCACGCGGACAAAGTCGCGGCCAAGAGATAGTAAATTAGTTTAGGTACAGTAGATAGTTGATACATTAGGTAGATCAACAGCGTTGGTTATTTTTGTGTTTGTTTTGTTATTCAATTCTTTTCATAGCACCGCCGATAGCTTGCACCATTGCCAATAAATCGAAAAGGTAGACAGACGTCTTCCAATTTCCTGACTTCGCCGTCGAACGCTTTCTTTATCTAATTTTTGGTAAATTAATGAATTTATTAGATTTTTCTGTGAATAACCTTCATCTTAACTTATAAAAGTTATACTGACATTTATCAGGTAGGTACATACTAGCTTTTGCCTGCGACTTGGCTTATGTAAAAGTTCAATTTTTCAAACCCTTATTTTATCCCCTTAGCTGCTGAATTTCCAAAATTCTTTTCTTTGCGGATGCCTACGTCATAACTCATGATAGCAATTTTTGTGCCTTTTCCTTTTTTCCAAATTAGACGTTTGTCCACAGACAAGTAAATATTTAAATTGAGATTTATTAATAGAAAATACAAAGTGATACCTACGGGCCGAAAATTTTCATGAGCGCGTTTACAAAATTTCATTTAGTTGGATCATATTCGAATAAGAATAAAACTAATTAGCTTATGAAGCAATGTATTAGCACAAAATATTACTTTCCATCAAAGAATATATATTGTAACCTAGAACCTTTTGGATTTTGTTCTCCATAATCCATTCATGTAAAATGTAAATAATAAATTCTTACAATTTCGGATGTGAAATTTTCAACATGTTTGTTACATTCATAACATTATATAAGAAAAATAAAACACGCCTTTTCATATTCGACAGAAGCGCTCTAAGAGGCGCCCTAAGAACCTAAGAAGTTTTCAAGCACCCTCTCTTTAGCCTCTTACCCTCTTAAACCCTCAACCTTGTCTATTTCTTGTTCTAAGTTAGCTTTTGTTTCGTTTAGCTTATTAGAGGCTCTTAAAAATGCTGTTATTTTGTTCATTTTGTAGTGTATTAAAATTTTTCAGCTTCTTAAAAGAGGTTTGATTTTTTCACTATCACTTCATTATATAAAGCAAAGTCTGCCTGGTAACTGGTTTGTTATTCGCGTTAATCACAAAAGGATATAATAAGGATTTTTTCCACCACCAATGTATAACCCAAGAGAATATAAACCATTCTGTAGTATTTAACCTGACTCTGCTAGAAGGTTTATATTTATGTTAACTGACTTTTTCGTTTATTTGATATTTGTCAATTAGATAAGTCCTTACAGAAGCACAAGATAGATAATAGATTTTATTAAAAACATGAGAAATTCTTCCTGAGTAACTACCTATCTAATTCAATGGCTCACTTTTCATTATAGATAACGGGTGCCTTGTAATTCCCCTCGCCCTTGGAGTCTCATGAAAACGAAATAAGAGGTCGTTAGGCTACGTCATAACAACCATAACGCTGATGACACATCGTAGAAGGAAAATTATAGACTGCTCTGCAGCAGCAACAAGAAAAATGTAGCTTTAATATAAAACGACATTACCGGCAAAGTATACTGGCAACGTTGCTAACTGCGAGTAAAAGGTACCCTGCTACTTGAGGGTAATGACGCCATATTATAATGTTAGGGGTTTTCTTACAATAATGGGACAGTTTCCCTAATGCACTTGCGATTAGACTATGAGATAGATTATTTTTTATAAGTGATAGTAATCGGAAACGATGGCTTAACGTGCTTTCTGAGGGATGAAGGACGAGAAATTCAGTGTACTCATCTAGTTACCGACTTCTGTTAACGTTGCTTAAACAGCACCGATTGATAGCGTTGTCGCATCTAGGCCCCATAACCTGTTAAATTAGCAGGTTATGGGGCCTAATAAGAGTGAATTTACCGTGTAGGTAGTAGTCAGCTTTTAGTTTTTAAACTCTATCTTGTGCAGGTTTAAGTATCCTGTATTATGGATGTCTTATCGACTAAAAATGCTGCTTATCTGCCTTACCGACTTATGATACGAGTGTAATTCCAAGGTCGATCAGTGTTTACTATTACAATGCCTGTTTAATATCAGCCATAGTACCATAGTAGCTATCTAATGGTTATATTTTTTTCAGTTAATAAAATAAATTACAAAAATTTATTAAAATAAAAAATAAAATTAATTGGCCTACTTATTAAATAGGATCAATTAATGTTATATAATAAGTTAATAACAGTAGCTTTTGTCCGCGACTTCGTCCGCATTTAGTTATACCTATGTTTTTATATATCCCGCGAAAAACTTCAGTTTTTCCGGGATAAAAGTAAGTCTTTGTCACTCTCCAAGTCCTCAAATTTACCCGTGCAAAAATTCAGTTGTTCTGATGCTGCGTGATTGAAGGACAAACCAACAAACAAAATACATTCGCATTTAGGATATTGTAGTTAGGATGTAAGTACGGTTTAGGCGGATGTATTCTTATTGTGTTTTACGAATTCATATCGTCGTGATTCGATTCAAATTATCGTTTTCGTTTTCTGTAAATAAAATTGCATATGAAATAATGGAGTATAGGCACTAACAAGTTCCCACGATCCCCAAAATTTCACACAGGCAAGACGTGATCCGAGAATCAATTTCGAAAGGCCAAAAAAGTCGTTGTCCGCGCGCGACCTTGGCTGACGTTGCCAAGTCAAGTCAATAGGTTGCGTCTCGAACTTGTGACGCGCTGTTGCCTTCGAACCTTCAATCCTCAACCTCATACCGTCAACAAGCGTAGTGTGCGCGGGCGCGTCGCAAACAAACATTCGAAATTCAAAAATAAAACGAAAAATTAATATCGTTTACATCTATTTTTTTGTGATCGAAAAGTGGATACAAAGTGAAACAAAATAATGTTTTAAGTGAGCATAGCACATCTTTGGAGAACGTTATGGATAACTTTTATGATATTTAAACGTAAGTTTTCAAGGTTTTACCAGTTTTATATTTTACAAGGGACTGTGATACCGTCATGACACGTTTAATTAGTTGTTTGTAAAGGACGTTAATTATTTTGCGTTCTCGCCCGCATGAACCTAATTTTGTTTACCGCAGTTGCACATGGTTTCGAACATTCGAAATTTAAATAATCTACACCAACACTTATGTGGGTAGATCGCTTTATAAAATTAATGCGGTAATGTGTCTATCTGTAATCTTTTCACGGCTAAGCCTTGATCCAAAGAAAGACATAGAAATACATAGGTATTCTTACCTTGTATGTTCTGAAGACACGGACGCACAATGATTTTATTTATTTTTTACCCACGTCAGCAGGGTAAGCAAGCGCAGGTGACATATCATCCACGGGGAAAGGATAAAATGTTTACCCCGTCGCTCAGTTTTATCCACCTGTCGAGCATAGGCAAAATGGTGAAATAATATCCACAGCGGATATACTTATAGGAATATACATTTCCCCTGTCGCCATGCTTTAGCATAGGAAGAAGATAATTGTATCTCTTGTCAGTGGATAAATTCGGGGATAAAATTTTTGTCTCCTAATCATGCTGACTCTGCAGGAAGTGGGAGTTTTTCCTTAGTATGTATGTTTCTTGGCATCCAGGTCGATGATCTAGAAATTATAATATTATAAGTGAAGGCCTCATGAAGTCACGAAGATTTTTTTTAAATATATGTATAGACTAGCGCGTGACTGCGATTCCAGAGGAGACCTTTGCCGATGAATGAATGAATTGCATTAGTTGTACATAGCTATGTAGTTAATCTAGGTTTTTTTTTGTTTGGGAAAATATTGTACTATACTAAACCGCAAAATACTTTGCAATTTGTGATAGGACTAATAGGCCTGATATAATCTAGTTTATATTTATTCAAATAGTGAATCGTGACGCGTCCACCAATGTTAAATTAAATGTTCTAAATAGCGTCAAAACGTTGTTTGTTCAACAAACAAGTCGCCCGTCAAACTTGTTGTTAATAGAGTTGGGTGGGCACGAATAACGACGAAACAATATTATTATGAAATTTACAATAGGTATAGACAATAGGTGTATAATAACTTACAATACACTGACTCCAGATCAGGTCAGATTTACGTAATATCTTGTAATGATAAGTACCTACCGACTTACATAGATACCTACATTAAGTATATTTATTCCGTACCTATACTAAAAACTTTTGTCGGTGGGAAATCCTTTAATTTTCATTAAAATAATTTGTAAATTAACCATCAGTTCAAATCAAAAGCCTTGAAGTGAAGAATAATTTTCAAGGCTGATTTCGCACTCAAAAGGTTAAAAAAGTAAGGAAATTACAATATGAGGTCGATAGTATATTATTCAATTTACCTTACCATTCAAGGTACCTTGCCACCTTAATATGGTTTGTGGGAAATTCTTTGATCGCTAAGTTATTCTTCGTAGTTTAAAAAATGAAAAAGTGTGTTTATTGGTTTGTTCTTCAATCACGCAGCAACGGAGCAACGGAACAATGCGTTTTTTGCCTGGGTACTTAAGCTAGCTAAATAACGAAGAAGAATAACTTATAAGAGTGATATAGCTTACGTTTTATACCGCAAAACAATTCTCTTGGGATTTCTAAATACCACCAGACGAAGTGGCAAGCAAAAGCTAGTCTACGTAGACAGACCATACTTAGAACATTAAAAGAAAGTCCAGTGAGGTCATGAGTAGAATGCCTTCAATGATGCGCGTTTTCCTAAAGGGCTAAGCTCCTTATAGGGTCGATTAATACCTGTTTGTTTTTATACTGTCAGCAAAGCAGATCGCCTCGTCCGCGCTTAAAAGGGTAATTAATATGAGAATATTATTTATCCTTAAACTGTAAGCTGCAGAAACCATCTAGCAATAGCCTTATTTCATATAAATTCGAAAAAAAAAAATACCAGTTTATTTGCGGCCCAAAAATAAGCTATGCACCTACTGGAATATCCTGACCTACATAAGTTTTGCATAAGCTTTTGCTTATGTAGGTCACCAACCAACAGCAGACATTATTTGGTGGTACCTTTAAACTTCTAAAAGATCTTAGGAGGCGAACCACTAGCATATATAACATAATATCTCTTCTGTCCTTTAATAAAAGTGTAAATTATTCCTACTAGTACCATTATAATTATTCTACTATAATATAATCTTGTATAATCTACACTTTTAATAAATCTGTTATCCTGGACGATACTTGTAAATGAATATATTCTGCATTTATTGGAGGAAGCTTTATTTAAAATATTTAATTCTTACATACTTAGACTGTACTTAAAGTTTTTACTGTCTAATGCATGTCGTTAGACCACCCGTGCGAGCCGGCTCTGTTCAACCAGTATTAAAACAGCTAAAGAAGTATAACGACTTCCAGTTTTGTGCCTTGTTATTATTCATTGTTGGAATATTAATGCAAAATTATTACAGCATGTGCAAATAACATACGTAAACGCTTTGAATGCACCTGCAGCGTGAGGTGCATCGTTAATAGGAACGTGTCTTAGGCTACGCTGACACCTGTCACTGCATAACGAAAAGGAATTTGTTGGAATCCATACCAAAAAAAAAAGAAAAAAAAAAAAGAACACTTAAGCGATTCCGTCTGTCTGTCTATCATAACTGCATAATTTAGTAACTACTAATGCTATCGACTTTGGAATAGGCAGTTTGGAATAACGCTTGCTCAACCTTACTTCGACTTAGTCCGCGTGGATTTAGATTCTAAAATCCCGTGGGAACTCTTTGATTTTCCGAGATAAAAAGTGGCTTATCGTCGATCCGTAGCTCTGTTGCAGCGTTATTGAAAGACAAACCAACAAACAAACACAATTTCGTATTTATAATATTAGTAAGGATTATTGCAAAGTACAAATTAGCTCATGCCCATGACTTCATTCCATGTGGATTTAGGTATAAAAATTATAAAAAAATCTTCATTCAATACAAATAAGTAGTTTTTTTTATATAAGTAACTAGAGCTCAAAATATGAATTTTCATAGTACCTACTCGTAGATAGGTAGGTACCCTATCATAATAAATGGCGGACTTCGAACGGACAGATGGAATCCATAAAAAAAGAAAATATTTGTAACCTTCTATGGCTTAGAAAATCACATGCGAGTAAGTGATACCCACATACGTACTTGTAAAACCTGTACATGATATATGATGGAATCCAATACTCGATGGTTTCTTTGAACCACTTTCTTATAGGTAGCTTGCCTCGGATATTGCCCGGATCATTCGTCTGTAAATGGAAATGAATTATTAAAACAAGATTTTATGTATTCCACTTCTTGCTATGTTCATTGCCGTTAGTATTTATGTATTTATATCCGAACAAAATCGCCCCCATCTATGGTATTTCCTGTATCGTAAAGTATTACAGTAGGTATCTATAATATGAGGAACTATCTAGTTCATAATTATCCTCAATAGCCCAACGGTTAAAGGTGCGGACTGAAAACTGAAAGTTCGCAGGTTCGAATCCCATCCGTTGCACTATTGAGGTACCCACTCCTGGCAGAAGCTTTTCGCTTATTTAGAGGGGAGAGGAAAATATAAGTCAAGTTCAGCTTGGCTGAAGTTTCGCTATTCTTTAAAAAAAAAGACGTGTGGCACTCGGGGACTGCCGCGGTAAAGCTATTGCATATCATTTTTTATCAACGCCATCTAGTGGTGAGAGGAGTCCCGTGTCAGGTTATTTTCGTTACGGAATTTCTGGATTCGGTCTCCGCCTCAGGGCCCGCGATAGAAACTATGCAATAGCTTAAAAATTTATTTAACCGCGGCATTAAAATAAATATGTATTTTTTTACTTATATATTCAGTCTAAAACTACGTATAGGTACAGCTTAAATGTATATTCAGGTCCCAGTATCAATACGCCCCGCTTTCACGTACCTACTCGTTGTATTAACGTAATCTAGCCCGCTTATGTCCCGAGAGCATTAACGCTTGCATATAAATTAGTATTTAGTTAGTAACATTTTAGTTGTGTTTGAACTAGGGAAAACCGTATTTACAATTATGTATTTACTAGACCAAAATGTTCTGTACTTACAGTTTTTTCATTGAAGCATGGTTCAAATTCACTACATTAAAATCTGTTTAGACTATTCTTCTTCAGAAAATCTGTTTTTCTAATTTAAACCTTATGACTAGAGCAATTTGATATAAAATAGGTTACGTTCTGTTAACCTGTCACCCGCGCCATGGTACAACGAAAAAATTGTAGTAGCTTTAGTAAACGATCCATTCATTCATCTCAGTGCAAAACCGGCTCAAGTCTGGACACAAGACTCTTCTCGAATGAAAAGCCTTAAATTTAAACCAAAGTCCACCACGCTGGCCAAATAGATAGATAGAAAATTCTTTATTGCTGTGTAGCAATAAAAAATCATCTCTTGTGTGTACAAGAGATGATTTGTTTACAATTTATTGAATGTTCTAGTTAATTACGGTGAGCAAAGCAGGTCTTATCGCTTTAAGCGATCTCCTCTAGACAACCTTAAAAAGTTTAAAAGAATTTACTGGAGATATATATTTCGCATATCATTCATTTCCCTATACATAGATAAGGATTTGCGAAAGATATACCTACACATATATCATACCTTAACAATAATAATAACATACATAAATGTGTAATATATAAATTTGTAAACTTGCACATTGAAAATATAACTACATATAATATAAACACAGTCATGGCATATAAAACAAATAAAACTTCTTTAAGCGACTTTAAGCCAAATAAGGATTGGCAGACTTCACACACCTTCGAAAACATTATGGAGAACCCTCAAGCAGGTTTCTCACGACGGTTTTCTTCACGGTTAAAGCAAGTGACAGTTAGTTAATTGTTTGTGACACATAATTCCGAAATGCCGGAAATGCGTGTATGGAATTGAACCACGGACCTCCCGTAAAAGAGGCTAAAGTTTTGTGGCTAAAACTAATTTATAAGTACAGTAAAATATTATTGTTTATATAGTATACAGTAAATATTATGGTAGACGATAAACTGATATTGACAATTCGAAACTATGTTTTCTTTTCAACTAACGGTAACCTTATCATAACGTTATCGAATTCCACATAATTGTGCTAAAAAAATAGTAGGTTTGTACAGAGAATAAATATCATGATTTTTCATCTCATAAATAAAACATAGGTATTGTGATATTGTCTATTGAATATAAACACAGCTGTCAAAAGGAATATTGTACGTGGGATACCAAATATTCGATATGTAACTTTCTTAATAACATTATGTCAAGTTGTAGGTAAACGAAACGCGTAACGGCGTCAACGCGATTTGTAAAAGTTTTTTTTAAGCTATTGCATAGCTTCTATCGCGGGCCTTGAGCGTGGAGACCGAATCCAGAAATTCCGTAACGAAAATAACCTGACACGGGACTCCTCTCACCGCTAGATGGCGTTGATAAAAAATGCTATGAATACCGCGGCAGTCCGCGAGTGCCACACGTCTTTTTTTTGTATTATACACCTAACATTACCTGTATTTCTATAAATGTGTAATAGTATAGCCTTGGATGATAAAACACCTTGAATTGTTTCAATGGACTGTATTTATGATTATTATGTGATTACAAAGAAGATGTATGAATTGAATGTTGCGCGTTGATGTCTTTTATGCAAGTGAGCGGCGCAGGCGCATCTTGTTCCCCGCCTGCCGCCCGCACCCCCGCGCTTCTCCTCGCGTTAGAGGCTAAGGTCTCTAACAAGCCTCTGTAGATATAATATGACATGTGTTACTAGGTGTTTTAAATAATAAATGTATATGCTGTAGATGGTCTTTTAATATATGACAAAAAACAAAATCAAAAATACGAAAGAGTATGTTCAATGTAAGATACCATGCCGTGTTGACTCCATTGCGCGTACCTATCGTCTCGCGTACTGTCTGCCCAGGCCCTTATATTCCTCCTACGTAATACGTAGATAAATTAAAATAAATCTGTCTGTGATTTCGAAATAACTGCTTATTAAGCTCATAACATAATTATAATATATGATTATATACATAGTAGGTACTATGCTATATAATCTCAACAAACGTTTGTAATAATTTGTCTGTGTGTCTCTTAGTCTTATCTTTGGAATGGTGAACCGATTTTGACGAGACTTTCACAGATAGGCAGAAGATTACCTATTCAAGAAATAATCTAAGCTACTTTATGTCCCAAAAATATTTAAAATACCTACTGCTAATATTAGAGAGAGTAGGTACGTCTTGCCGCTGGACAGATGTTGAGATGTTGATAAAATTTGTTTCAGTGATAGCTTACTATTTTAACCCAGGAAAAGTCGCACCTACCACGCGTATGAAGTCGCAGGCATTTGCTAGTACATAATAGTAAAAATATTCATACAAACGTAGGTATTAAGCCGTATAAATTATGGCGCCCTACCTACGCGACTCGTTATTTCTTTTTATACCGACCTTGGCCTGTCCACGGGCATTAAAGGGACCCTCTCCTCACCTTTACAAAGGTGTTCGGCGAACCGTAGCATCGAAGTTCGAACCATCATACATTGACCCGCGCCCACCGTATGCTATACATACGAATACACTGTGAGTCACCAGAAAAAGTCCGATAGACAATTGAAAAATCCAAATAGGCTCGTGATTCCTCTACTACGTCTCAAGAAAGTCTGAATGTCGTTTGTGGGAATGGGCGTGAGTCGTGACGTTCTATAATAAAATTCCACAGTCGATCTTAGACTTGCCTTTACACAAGTTTAAGAATTCTATTAAGGGTATTCTAATAAAGAAGGCATAATATTATACAAGTGAAGATTACATAAATGATAACAAAGCGTGGACATAACTCGCTCCAGCAATACATGACCATAATTAACCTGTAAATTGTATACAACATTTTACAGAATACTCCTGCAGACCTTTGATAATAATATGAACTAGACTGTATTTCACTTCCTTAGAAAAAAAAAGAAAACCTGTATCTTAGGGACCAATCAGTCTTAGCTTTATAACTTTGATGTACCTATCACACACACACTTAGTCTACACATGATAGAATGTTTAAAGCTTTTCTCACGGTTGAACTGACACTATCCTCTGAAGCTGCGAATGAGCATCAAACATGTAGAGCTAATTAACCCTAAAATACCACACCGTGCCCTATCCCCGAGCTTATCGGTTGTGTTTGATGCACTACAAGTTACAAACAATTCAATTATTTAAATGCATGTGTAAAAACAGCAGTGAATGTAAAATTAGAGTTAGTATAAATTGAATCGCATTTGTGGTTTCAGTGGAATAAATACAATTGATAAACAAATTAGGTGTTAAACAATTTGTGGTGTTCCAACTTCCAATGTACGGAGCGCGCGAAATTTTATTATTTGTATGTAGGTATGTGTAATTCGTTGTAAACATACTCAATGTTTTTGTTTTGCTTGTGAGTGAATGTATAATGTAAAACATAATAAGTCACCTCGTGTGTCGATTCTGTAGAAGGTGCATCAAATCATTGGTACAACTTAATCGAGGTAATTGACTGAATTTATCGCGTTCTTTCTGCAAATCAATGCATTTAGTCGATAACAAGTGAGTACAACTCGTACAAATAAAGAATGGGATTAGAAATGGCGGCTCATTATGCCGGTACTGTCAGCATACACGGGATCTATAGCGAGCGACAATCCGCTAATAATCAATAAATTATAACATAATAATAAATAAATAAGATATATCGTTATAACGTTATATTAAAACATATTGTTATTAGCGGATTGTCATCTAATTAAAATATCGATGCGGAAGTAGGTAGATACATGGATATTTATATATTTTATTAAATTAAGAGACCATATAATAAAAAAGTGTATAATTACATATATTGAAAATTTGATACCCTTATTGTAGAAAAGCATAAAAAACTTAGTCCGCCATCTTTAGAAGTCCAAACATAGTTACATACATATACATTGCAAGTTAAATAATAGTACATTATGGTACAAGTGTGTAATGTTGGTGATTACCGCTGATATATTGAATATTAATAACCAAAATCAACAATTTTATTACGAAGAAACTTAGAACTCACCTAGCTCACAGACAAGCGAAACTGGAATACGAATAATTAAATAAAAGAGTAAAGACGGTCATCTTATCGGTTTATTGTTGTTGACCGTACCGGCGAGTGTGAGTATAGATAGCGACAGTGTGCGAGTGAGAGGTGAATAGTAGCGACGCCATTTTCAATCCCATTCTTTAATTGTACGGGTAATACCTATCGGCCAACGTGAGCGATCGTAGACAGAGACGACACATTTGTAATATGGCTAGGGCGGCTGGTTTTCAAAAATGATCGTCTGATTCAAAACTTTGCTAGAGAATACCTACTTACCTAAATTTTGTAACTACTAAATAATGATTATTTGGGTAATAAAAAAATCTCGTAATTTTCACCAAATTTTATTTTGTGTATTTTTTTATTCCAGGGCAACGAACGAATGAGGAAAAATGACAAGAAAATTTTTCTTCTGTTTCCCACTGAGGCTGGGAAACATTGTGTTCGGGTACATTGTTATTGTAAGTATGTACCTACCTACTTTTCTTTGACGCCTTCGTGAACGGCACTCGTGTATGATAAAACTCGGAGAAATGCTATGCTTTTTTCGTCGGGCGCGTACAAACGGTTATAATGTTATTATGTTCATGACCTTTAACCGTGAAAATAAGATATTTTTAATCCAATTTATTTTTGATATCGGTATAGTTCTTTCAATTCACGAGGGCGTGTGAGCTTTACTTGTGGTTACGTCGTGTACATGCACATTGCGTAAGTGTCTGTGCCTGTCAGGAGCCTAGGTGAGACCGGTCAGGCGCAAGCAAGCTCTCGCTCCCACTTATACAGATACGACACACACACAACCATGAGCCACGCGCCCTCGTGAATTGCAAGAACTATACACACATCATATTTCATCGTTGTCTCAATCGACAGACTTGATAATAGACTAGAATAGAATAAAATAATTTATTTGCATGAATAAGGGGAACGTAAACATGAAGGTGCCGCATATTCGGTGAGATGATATCTGACACAAATATAATAAAAGAGTAATTTAAAAACTAATTATTAAAATTCTTTTACATGATCCTTGTGACTTGCGATGTATAATCTAAAAACAAATCATTTAAGAACCTATATACGATATACATATTATGAAGCCGAGGGTAACTGCTAATTTTTTATCAACAAACCTGTATCCTTCGGGCTACGACATGCCTAAAGAAACAACAAATATTTTCCCAGTTTAGGTAGGTTCGTAATACGTCATGACGTCATGACATACGACCTTCGTATACCAAAAGTCTGTTTTTGCTTTCAGATAATAAGTTTGATTGTAGCAGCCCTTCATTTATACCAGCTGGGTCTAAGTCTCACTTCTAGAGATGAAAACAATGAAAGAAGATTTGGAAATTTCGAAAAACTAGAGACCATCTTCGGCGCGAAGAAGGGAGATCTAGTCACGTTAATTGTAATGATATATTTTTTGACGTATGTCATTATTGGATTTCTGATGTTCATCTTTTCGGCGATATTCACTTGCGGTGCTTATAAGGTAATCTTTTTCTTCTTCTTTATCAATCGATAGACGTCCACAGCTGGACAAAGGTCTGTTCCATGGACTTCCACAGTTCTCGGACTTACGCCGCCTGAATCTAGCGCTCCATAATTAGCGGCAGCTATTGAATAGTGTAAAAAAAATAGTATGCAGCTGATGCCTGAAATTTTGTCCTTGTGCATATGTAGGGTTTTAAAAACCCAGCGGAATACCCGCTAATGGTATTAAAATCATAAGTATCCTATCCTTTTAAGTTTCTTTCGCAAGTTATCTCTTTGTCAATTTTTTTCGAAATCGGTTCAGTGGTTAAGGTAACAGATAGACCTTTCGTATTTATAATATAACCTAGTAAGGATTTCAATTATTTCTCTTTGAAAACATTTTATTTAAAAGTCCCTTTGTGAAAATCTGCGTCCTGAGAGAACTGATTATTTTGGTCGGTGACTTACCACCTTAGTAACAAGGTTTTACCGCAAAGTTGGTTAAATACTCAAAGCCGCAAAGCAATTTAGCTTTCTGGAATTCGTATAAAACCTCATTATGTATACTATAATAGATCTGTAGCCTAAGCACGAACATTTTAACTTTCGAATGGAAAAGGTAAAGTTAACGCCAGAAAGTTTTGTATGAAAATGACAGGAGCGCTTCTGTCATATTCATACATTGGTGTTAACTTCACCTTTACTATTCTAAAGTTAAAATGTTCGTGCTTAGGCTACTGTATCTTCCTCAAGATACAGTAGCCTAAGCACGAACATTTTACGACTGGATTTAGTTACTCAAAGAAAAAAGAAAGAAGGTTTTTCTTTTGTAGAATTGAGCTGTATCGTATCTTTGTCGCGAAATCGTTAGCGAGGACGCAATGTATCCTTAATAATATTATAAATGGAAAACTGTGTTTATTTGTCCTTCAATCATGTCGTAATAGAGTTACAGATGGACTTTATTTATTTATTCAATTACAGGTAAACGAGTGCGCGATCACGACGTTCTTCATGTACAGCTTCGTCCACATATTCTTCACTATCGGTCTGATAGTGTGGGAAGCTCTCACTGCGGGGTGGATTCAAATAGGGCTGATTGTTCTATCAGATGGTGAGTGGACGTAATTATTTACTAGGAGCGACCAGCGCTTAGTAGTTTCTGTATATATATGTATACTAGCTGTTGCCTCCGACTTCGTCCGCGTCAATTGTTATTATGATCGCGATTAAGAAGTTTTTAAAAGAATATATTTTAAATATGGATAATTTTCCCCGTTTTTGCAACATTTTTCACTGATGCTTCGCTGCTATTGGTCACAGCGTGATGTTATATAGCCTAAAGCCTTCCTCGATAAATGGACTATTAAACACAAAAAGAATTTTTACAATACGAACCAGTAGTTCCTGAGATTAGCGCGTTCAAACAAACAAACTCTTCAGCTTTATAATATTAGTATAGATGTATGTTTTTGGTTTGCAGTGCTGCTAATAGTTTGCCTGTTCAGCGTCAAGTATCTGATGGAGGCCATCAGAACGGGGAACGTCTACCATCGACCCGGAGAAGTGCTGTACAAATACTGATACTACATCGATATTTATGTGCATACCGCTTATGATAAGTAGGTATATGAATTATGAATAAAGATTGGTTCTCGACGTTAGCTCAGAGAAGTATAAGTACCTACTGTCTGACTCACTCTGGCTTTCGAGTAGCCCCCCTGTGCGAAAGCAGGGTGAGTCAGATTTTAT
This sequence comes from Hipparchia sbordonii, assembly GCA_038048805.1. Lineage (NCBI taxonomy): Eukaryota > Metazoa > Arthropoda > Insecta > Lepidoptera > Nymphalidae > Hipparchia > Hipparchia sbordonii. The sequence goes on along the minus strand of JBBIWI010000010.1, from coordinate 9,487,815 downwards.
AGACAGAAAGTAGACTATGTAGCTAATTCTGGATGTACAGAATCTCTAAACAAATGCATGACGAAATCTCGTGCTATCTCTTTTTTTAGACCTGTTTTAGTTTATTTTAGAGATTGTGTAAAACACAATTTAGCCACAATATACTTAATTCGAATTTGTAGTACTTAAATCATCCTGTATGTCGATTCCGTAAAAATGATTGCATCAGTGTAACGATTGCAATGGCCTCTAATTGGCTGGTACCCTCCCGTTATTGGTTAAAATGCATTGATGCAGCAAGAATGCCATAAATTCAACCAATCAGATGCCATTGCGATCGTTACACTGATGCAACGATTTTTGAAGAATCGACACACACAAGTGTTGACATAATCTGACAAAGAGAATGAGTGTTATCTCATGATAATAACACAAAATCCTCGATTACCTTTCTATGGGAATATTTTTTGATAAATATTTAAAAAATAATATTTTAGAAAGAAAATATTTTCGCTCGTTAGCTTAAGATAACCCAAAACTGACACTTCCAAAAGTTTATCTTTGTTCAGAGTGATTGATGCGGATATTAAGCTAGTTAAAGGCAAACTTAAGTTATGTTGTCCTAAGTTAATAGTTTTAATAGGTCGTTTGTTCAATTATTTTTTTGTTAAAATGATTTTTTTTAATTATTATTAATCTTTGTAAGGAAACAAGTTGATTTTGATTGTAATTCGATAAACAATAGTCAGTAACTAGATTAAGTAATTAACTATTTATTAAAATAAAAATTGAAGTTGATTTGTCCAAGTAAATAATTATTATTATGTGTTTGGTAAGACCAACGTTTAGTAACTCTCAATAATAAATACATATTCAAAATGTAATATAGATGTTATGTATAGAATGTTATATTGTATTACGTGTATGCGTCCGAATTTTCAACTGATTTAGCATTTTCTTATATTTATTAAGTCTTTATTAATGCCTTGTTATGCATCGTGATATGAAATAAAATTTGAAACCTTAATTTTTTTTATATTTATTACAATAACCGAAAAAGACTTCTAAATATTGTAAGGCATAATATTTTTCCTGCTTTTATAAAATTATAGTCTGCGTCAAAAATAACTTTTCGTTACTAGTTTTGGTTCTTGGTTGAGTCATTGGCTTGACCTTTAAGGTCAAAGGTATTAATATAACACATATAAATACTTATCAAAATAACATTAAAATCATAATTTTTAATCTTTATATCTATTTAATTAAAATAATTTACATTAATAATTATCATACGGTAAACACAATAAAACTACGGTATTGATCACAGACATTCACATTTCATACTTCTCAATTATACATTTAAATAATAAATAACTTAATCTAAAAGAGGGATCAATTTCTTTGGAGATATTCTTCTAAATGCAAAATCTGTGGTTCATATTCAAGATCCCTTTTTCGACGTCTCCCTAACATCATCGGTACTACCATAGCCATTGTCGCAGGAACCATTCCTGCTCCAACAGCCGCTATGACTGTTGAACTATCCGGTGAATGATTATTACCAACAACTTTTTTACGTATCACTTTATTTCTAACAGGTCTATGCTGGCTCGCTGCAACTTCTAAATCATTTTGCATATCCATATCACGTTTAGATTCTTCGACAGTCTGAAAACTTTTCTCTACCTCTAATAAACCTCCATGTGATGTAGTCATGTTTGTACGAGAATGATCATCAGTAGGGAGAACTGTTAAGGAAACTGACTGGTGTGAGGTAATGGAAGGTACTGCTGTATTTTCTGCAGGCGGTTCAAGAGACCTTTGTCGTTTCTTATTTTTGTATCCTTTTGTAGTTGAAAGTAAAACCCAATGTCCATCACCATAAGGAGGTCTCGATGAACGATCATCATTCACATCAGAGTAAACAAATTGTGTCGGTCTCCTTGCTGGCCTCTTCTGTGACGAAGCTTGATGTAGAGCCTCATATTCGTATGGGAAATTAGATGGGCGAGAATCTGTCACTATGGAATCAGACATTCCATAATAAACTCCATCGTCATTTGAATAGGAGTCGTCTTTATCACAATTTGACACTGGCCTGTATGGCCGACGGCTGTCATCAGACGACCAAGAAGATTGATGACTGTGCGCTGATTGCTCTTGAGAATGTGGTTTATGTAGTTTATTTTTAGTCCAAGTTGGTTTTGAAGGCAATTCTGGTTCGTACTCTTCTTGAGGAATATGAAGCTTATTATTTATAAACCCAGGTCGAGATAAAATTGGTCTTTTTTGAGGATACATATAGCTATCTTCCATGTCTTGATATGAAGTATACCGGTCATCGTTAGTATATTTTGTATCCTCATCATCATTCCAATAACTAGGTTTTTGCTTTTTAACATTGGGTTTCCATTTGGAGATTTTGCTAGTAGACCAAGCAACTGGTTCTAATGTGACCCAACCATCCTTGTCGTCAAAAGGGTGTTTATGCTGCTTTACTTTTAGGCGATTCCAAGATGTAAAAACCTTGTCATCATCTTCGTCATCTTGACTGGTTGTAGTAGAAAATCGGTCTGATTTTATTTTATTTCGCTTTAATTTCGCTGCCAATGCCGCGATAGCTTGTAGCCGTTCGTTCGGAAAGTCTTTGAAGTCTTTCAGTTTATCCATATCTTCCAACGCATAATCTTCAAAATCTGTTTGTGGTCCTTCGTTTTCAATGAATCCTTCTTGACATGATGGGCCATAGCACCGCGGCCTGCCACTTTTCACGTCGTGAATTATATCTGTCATAAGGTTTTTAATTTCCGAATCATTATCTAGCGTAGTTTCAGAGACATCCCACTGTCGCACGTCTTCTCTTACGGGCGTGTTTTCGATGATAGTAATTGGTTCTTTACCGGGGACATCCAACTGGTAAGTTTTAAATTTTTCATTGCTGTTTGCGGAGGTAAGGTGAAGTAAACAAACGGTTAGTAGTATCACTGTCATTTTCATTTATGAATTTCACTTTCTATCGTTCGCGTGCGTGCGCGCAGTCGAGACGCGCGCAGACTGAGCGCCTGCGGCTATAGTCTACCACTGATATAGTTTTGATAGTGGATGCACAATAACCGCCCTCCCTGCTCTCTACTCTAATGCAGCGGCGTTTCGGTCACGACGAGTGAGCGACATAATTGCACTGTGACTGTCGTTTGCCAGCGGCTTATCTTAATTAAGCATCGCATCTCTCTCGGAGCCCTGACCTGCGTTGCGGTGAAAACGTTTTTCATTCTGTGAAATGTTTTCTCCAGGTATAAGAATATAATGCGTGAAAATTTTCACAGATCCAAAATACAAAGAGCTTTGTTTGTGCAGAGCGATGCCTATCTTTATCACACCTTGGGTACGATGCTTGTTTTACATTTCCATAATTAAAACTCCCTATCACAGCATCAGCACAAAGAGACCAATTTAAATTTTAAATAATGAACCATATTGTCAAGTAAATAGGCATAGACTTCAGAAGCGTGTATTTTATTTCTTCTGTAAAGCATAGATATATTTCAAAGAACTTAGTCAAAATAGGTACCTACTCTGCTTTTACCAACGTTGTATCGTTTCAAATACGAAGTTTCCGCAACAAGAATTTATTTCCCCAGATTAAACGAGTAAAAATATCTAATTACATTTTCCACGGAGCTCTCTCTACTATAAAACGTAAGTCACCATGTTATTATACTTATCGCTGATCAACTTGCTCCAGCACTGGTAGCATGGGCAGGAGATAAAAGTTTTATCCCCCGATTTTATCCACTGACAGGGGATAAAATTATCTTTTCCCTATGCTAAAGCATGGCGACAGAGGAGAAGGCAATGTATATTTCTATAAGTATATCCACTGAGTGTTATTTCCACCGCTGTGCCCATGCTCGATGGGTGGATAAAGCTAAGCGAGGGGATAAATGTTTTATCCTTTTCCCGGGGATAAAATTTCTCCCGCCCATGCTACCAGGGCTGTTGACTGTATTTACTTACCGATCGCCCGTATTGCTCGATAAAAAGTCATGTTTTTTTGTTCGATGACAAGATTACTCGTGACTGCGAACTCATCTGATGTTAAGTGACGATGCAGTCTATGATCGTAGTGGGCTAAATTGGAAGGTGTATGGCTAATCGGTTTCTACAAGCTCACCCGCTATTATAGGCGACACGTCTTTGATGGTAGGGTGGTAAGTGGTAACTAGCCACGGCCAAAGCCTCCCATCAGACAAGATCAGAGACTATTTGGAAAATTAATTCAGAAATTAGCCCTGCTTGGAATCCAACCCGACTACAGCACTAAACTAGTTTTAAATCTCGAATTTCCTTATTTTTTTAAATAAAAAGGGTGAAATATTCGTTTATGGACGTTGCAGATAAGTACAGTAAAGTTTTCTGTGAGTATCCTTTTTGACTAATGTACTTTTTAACCGACTTCCAAAAAGGAGGAGGTTGTCAATTCGACCGGTATCTTTTTTTACTTTTTCATAGAGTATGAAATGGTAACTTTCTTTCTACTACTTCACTACTTTACTAGATAAAACATTGTTGTGCGATTTGTAAAAACTTTTTCATTACTCATACACGGAAAGTAGGTCTGAAGTTGCATGAGAAGCGGGTTAAAAGTAATACTTTTCAGCCCTAGGGAGAATCGTTTTCAACTGACAGCTGTCAAATAATTAAAAAAAACTAGTTGTCACATTTTTATTGGAATTCAAATGAAACACGACATACCCGAGTGCATCCATAGACAAGAAGAAAGATAGACTTTTATTCATAAAGTAAAGACAACTGATTCATAGACATTCATAGACAATCATAGACAATACTTGACTATTAAAAAGCTAAATGCACCAAAGTTGTTGATTTATGTAAAATAAAGTTCACTCAATTTTCTTTAGCTAATTTCTATTTTTATTTTGACTTTCCTTATATTCGTAATGAAAAGCACAGTGTTTACCTCGGGATAAAGACTTATTTAGTCCCTCGAACTATAGGCCCCCTCGCTACGCTCGGGCGCCAAACCCCGTCTCGGGACTAAATAAGTTACTTTCATCCCTAAGGTAACAATGTACTATTCCTGCGACCAATAACATAATTTCAGTATAACGACCCGGATTGTCTTTATTAATGTAATAACATTTACCTACATCTTACAGAGTTTCACATTTTTATGTGTCACGCAGTCATCTCTATGTGACAGACAGACAGCGTGACTTATGTTCGAATCGTCTTTTAACAGACTATAATAACACTCTTTATTGCTTTCGATCATTACAATGGTACCTACGCAATGATTACTATGTCTTTTATAGAATTGGAATTTTATAAATTTTTTGTATGGAAATAAAAGTTAGGAGTAGATATCTTAACTTGCGCAAACTTACCATCCTATTTAATATTATAAATGCGAAAGTTTGGATGTATTGTTGTTTGTTACTCAATCACGCAGCAATGACTGAACCCATTTGGCTGAAATTTGGCACAGAGATACATTATAGTCTGGAATAACAGATAGGCTACTCTTTATCCCGGAAAATAATACAGATCCTGCGGGAATCAAGAAACCTTATTCCACGCGAACGAAGTCACGAACATCAGCTAGTCAATCATTTTTTTTAATATGTCAGCAAACGAGACCTTTGCCTAGCTATGAACGTCTATCTATGTTGAGATGGTTAGTTTTTTTTATGGTTATGTTTTCTATTAAAAACTATTATGTAATGTAGTCCTATTTGCTACATTCGCCTGTCCACATAACAGTGTAATAACATTTGTTTTAAATCTCTTATTCTCTCGCGTGTTGCGTATTTTGATAGTCGAGAGAAAGTTGTAATAATATTTTTTTCGCGGATTGCAGCGAGATTATGTAATAGCCATCAAAACAAAAAAAAGTGTTACAAGATTTTAAAAAGAAACCTTTCAAATTGATCCAAATATGCCTACAGCTCGCGTGTTCTCACTTCTCACGTACAACTAGGTAAATGTGTGTACTTATACATATATCTATCTACCTACACATACGAGTACATACTTTTACCAACTCATGCACGTGGTACACGCATCTCAAAAATCTTTTGAGAATTATCTCATTCATATTACGATTAACCTTCACGGTTCACATATTATCTTGGGTTCGAACCCCTGAAAAAAGAATTGGGGTTTTCTGTCAAGAAAAACTCCAGTCCGAACTTAAGGAAGTTAGTGATGTGTGACCCCCGTGGCTCGGAGAGTGCGTTAAAGGCTCAGAATACAGAACAAAACTACATAGTTATTTGATTCAACAAACGAGTGAAAATACTGAAAATATAATTAATATAAATTTAGAAAGCAGAAAGGAGTCGTCAGGCGTTAAATGAGAGAGATCAACCAATTTTGTGGAAACTATAAAGTACCTTAGTTAAACTGTAAGCTGTAATTATTTAAATTAAACCCTTGGTTTCTACACGCCATCGTAATAATGTCCTCCCGACCGAATCCGGCCATGGCGGCCAACCTCCTCGGAGATTAGCCATCTGAGCGGGAGATATTATAGTGCACAAGTGTGTGCGCAAATTCGAAATGCATGATTTGTCGGTTTGTCTTTCAATCACGCTGCAACAAAACTTCGGATTGACGTGATTTTTTGTATGGGTATATAGTTGGAGATCTGGAGAGTGACATAGACTACTTTTAATCGCGGAAAATCGAAGAGTTCCCGCGGGATTTTAAAACTAAATCCGCGTGGACGAAGTTGCGGGCATCAGCTAGTTGGATTACAACTTGCAGTCACGGAAGCAGACCATCAACGTATGTAGGTAGGTAACACAAAAGAAAGGAAGTCTTCCGCCGATCTCGTGAATTGCGTGCGCGAGCCAATTTGTACATAACACAGGTCATTTGCTTGATTTTAACGTCGAAAGGAAGTTTTTATTTCAATCATCCTACTTTACATGCTTTTTTATGAATTTATATTTACGATAGATGTCCAAAGCTGGACATAATACGTCACTTATACAGACTTTCACATAATTATACGGACGCCTATATCAAGCGTCATCTTAATACGTAAAACCATCAATTATTGTCCATTAATATAGGTACGTACTTGATATTTTAATCGACAAAAGTTCAAATTATGTGCGGGATATTCAAAATCGCAAAACGCACACCATTGGTACTAAGAAATAAGAACCAAATAAAATTTAACGTCCAAAAACATGTTAACAATAACTGTCAGCCAATCACACTGTTAAGATTTAAGAATAATATTATATTCTGATACAATTTTGAAAGCGCGGCAAAATGGCAGCGTGCCGCCCACACCATTTTGCCGCGCTTTCAATCCGCGTTTCAAATCGTCCAAATCGAATGTCAGTTTTAAAATTGTTATTTTTTATGACTGTAATAATTTCGTGCGTAAACAATAAACATGGAGGAATCAAGTTTTTTGGGTGTAAAGGATGAATTAAAAAAACATGCGATCCTACCTTGAAGGAGCTCTAAGGTGCCTAGTGCCTACCTTACTAAATATTTAATATGCGGATTCAAAGTCCTGACTGACTGACTGACTGACTGACTGACTGACTGACTGAGATATTAACGCACAGCCTAAACTACTGAAGTTAGAAACTCGAAATTTTTACAGTTGGTTCCTTTTATGACGTAGGCGCACACTAAGAAAGGATTATTGGAAATTCCACCCCTAAGGGGTTTAAATAGGGGATGGAAATTTATATGAAACTCCGTCATATTTCAAGCTGTTTCCATCAAAGTTGGTATTTGAGCTATCAGTTAAAAATAAAGAAGTACGTGTGTCACAGTTTTTGAAAATTCCACCCCAAAACCTAATTCCTCGTGGACGAAGTCGTGGGGGCAAAAGCTAGTATTTAATATGCGGACTTTTTTATGCATTAAATGAGAGAAATGATTATTATTATGGTTGGAAGTTCAACCCACACCTTTGTTGTTCAGCGCCCGCTGCCAAACTTTACCAGAATGTTATTAAACGGCCAAAGTTCCCACTTTACTAATCAAAGTTTTAAGTAGGTACCTACGTGTTTCGTTTGTTGCCTAAACTTTGTTTGAGTTTGATTATTTATTTACTTCTATTAAAGTGATTTTTATTAAACTTTCTAAACGAATTTCATATAGTAAGTAAGTATCTATTAGTATTTCGTTTAGTAAAGAATATTTGCCATTATGTGCGCTTTTATTCCCCTCCAAATTAAACTGGACAAAGATCTCTTGCATGGACTTTCTCATGTCTCGGACTTGCGCCGCTTATAGCCAGCGGTTCCTTGCGATCGTCGTCATCGGTCCACCTAATGGGGGTCTAGGGGTCTATCAACACTGCGCTTTCCGATGCAGGAACTACTCTAGTCACACCTTGAGTCATAAACATAATATTTAAGGATTTGTTTCTAGTTCAATCGTTACTTGTTCGTTACACTTACCGAACACAATTACATCACAGTAAAGTTCGAAAGCGTAATGGCGTCAAGTTTTATAATAGCAACAAAGAACTTTCCTCCGTTTGCCTAAACGCTTATTAGAGCTGAGATTATAGAAATCCGTAGAGTCGTCTTTACTCAAAAACTTGATCACACAATATGCTCATTTTTATATCCAAAACAAGTGTGCAATTTCTACGGATATAACCACGATGCGCTGGAATAACATTTTAATTTAGGTATAACAGAAGATATCGATAAATGTGAGTAGGAAGGTAATTACCCTAATAATATTAGTTCTTAGACTCGATATTCGTTTGGGTCCCAAAGTATTTGGCGACCTCGCAGCACCTCACTTGGTGGGTGTCACAGATTTTCAGGGAGAATTTGCTCTCAAGTTGATCGATGTTGCTATGTTAACGAAAACCGCTTGCATAGGCCACATTAGGTAAAAGTGTAAAATATACTTAGGTACTGAATAGAGTTGGCTATATCCTTCAAGTGAATAGAATAGAATAGAATAATTTTTTATTCAAATGAACTTTTACAAAGTGCTTTCGAATCGTCAAATAAATCCTACCACTGGTTCTGGTTCTACCACTGGTGAAGTTAATTGAACCTCATTGTATATAATTTGTGTACCTACTTAAAATGTATAAAAAAAAATACAGTCATGCAACTCCATAGATGCCATAGCCGTGACGGTCAAGGCCCGGTTTCACTTTCTGATACCAAAACATTTTCTCCTCTCACGGTTGCAACCAACCGGGACTCGCCGGGCGGTGAAATGCAATAATTGCATTGTGCCACGGTACGTACCTACATACTTAAAAAGGTTCTAGTCGATAGAAAATTTTTAAAAAATCCTAGAAAAATTTTAAAAAATTACAATTTTTTGCGGACAGGGGCTGTTTTCTGTTCGATTTCTAGGGCTGTTTGCAGCGTTACACAATAAATAAAAAAAATGGCAAGAATATACTAAAAGTGAAATTTACTCTGAAATAATAAGCCCGAGTTGCTTTCGATAGTAGGTAGGTATTACATTCCGGAAAATCAAAGAGTTTCCATGAGATTTTCAAAAAGCTTTAGTTCAAGTCGCAGAGATTACCAATGAGTACTGTGTAACACCTTTTCCCTTTTCTTTTAGGTAAAATGTATTGCTTTATATTAATTGATAGTGATTTTTTACTTTGGCGATGGATACAAATCCGTGAGTATCGCCTAGTTTTATAATATTTTTCGATTATCGCCATCTTTATTTTGTATAGCGAACAAACACGAAATTGCGCCCTCTATGTGGCCTAGCATACATTACGTAGCTGAATACATCAAGGTACAGTTGAACACCTCTAGATGGCACTATAATCAAATCACAGACTTGTTGCAATGCCATCTATTGTCATTTTCCGACAGCATGCAGAAATGTATCTACTGTTGGTACGAATATTGTAGCGTTAATTTTCCATAAGTCTTTTCAATGACTTATGAGCTTTAAAGGATTTTCTTTTTTCAGCTTACAGGTGGTTATGATTATTCTAATATTTATAAATACGAAAGTGTTGCTTGTTGGCTTTTAATTTGGTACTTATCAATAGAGTAACGGATTGACTTGAGTTTTTGCATGGATATCTACTTATACTTAAAGACCTAGGGAGTGACAGAGGATGCGTTCATGCCGGAAAAACAAAAAGTGGGATAACCTATCTAACTCCACCCATGTGATGACGCAAGCAAAAGGCTTCATTCACAACACCGAGGCACGCTGAAGTCCATACCAGAGACTGTGTCTGGCTATCTATTTGTTATTAAGAAAGAAGAAGAAAATAAAATAGTTTGGGCTACCTAATACAGACATTGAATTTTCGCAATTTCTAAGTCAAGCACGTTTCATATCAAATGACATAACTAGATAGGTATAGTTCGCGCAATTCACGAGGGCGCGTGGCTCATGGTTGTATGTGTGTCGTATATATATAGGTGGGAGCGAGAGCTTGTTCGCTCCTGACCGCGTCCACCTAGGCTCCGGACAAGCACGCATACTTGCGCAATGTGCATGAACACGACGTAAACACAACTAAAGCTCATGCGCCTTCGTGAGTTGAAAGAACTATAATAATAATAATCATTCAGGATCACGTCATAAAAATATTATGGACAAGTGACAAAATTCTCATCATTAAAATAACTATTTTGTCTTTTTGGGAAGTAGAACAACGTCACAATAAAAGTGATGACATAAGAACACGAACCACTTGCTTACCAGAGCATCACTAAGCGTTTATTGTTCTCTGATATAGTATTTGCTCATCATCAGAGATCCTCATTTTCGCTACCCTGTGTTAATGACGATTCAATTGTGCAATTTTTATAACTCGTAAACGTCATGTAGGGCTAACGTGCGCGACACGAGAAAATTTTGTCTACACATTGAATCATAATCTTTATATGAATCTCTATAGACATTCACGAGTAAACGTGTAGACAAAAGTTTCAGGTGGCGCGCATGTTAGCCCTACGTAGTTATGACTTAGTTATGACGTAGGTTCCTAAGGGGGTTATAAAATAGGGGTTTAAAAAACCAAGCTCAACGAGAGAGATAGAGAAGCCGCGGATAAAAGCTTTTTTTTTTGTTTTGCTATTTTGCAGCCATCTACAATCAGTCCATCTATGACTATAAGTAGATTCGATGTAAGCGTCATGAGTTGAGAGAAGGTCACTCCATCAAGAAACTCTTCTCGTTATGCAATTGCTGGCCTGGGTTCACAGTGACAGTTCTTCCACTGTGGTTCGCTTTAGCCTTTTGATTTTGCTACATGTGGTTAATGACACTGCCAGCGGATAAAAGCTAGTTAAGTATAAATATTGATTAAAACAAAAAAATATGTAGGTACATACATACCGAGAGATTTAAATCATTTACAATTAATATGCATACAACATTCTGCATACTCCATGAAGTAGCGTAACCATTTATCAATTAGCTGGTACTAGGTTTTTAAAAATTCCGAGGGAACCCTTTGATTTTCTGGCATAAAAAGCCGTTGACACTTGATCATATTGCATCGATACTATAAAGAAAATTGATGGTTTATCGGTAGGTACATGGAAATATCAAACAAAGAAACTTTCTCCGAACGAAAGCGATATCTCTCCTAGTAACTCTGCTGCCTAGTAAATCACCAATTTGCTGGTTCAGCTCCCATCCTCATTACCATTTACCATTTTACGTAAACCACCCACATAGGTACCATTTTACGTAAATTACACGATTGTATGGTTTGTATTATTTTATAGGATCCTTTGTTTGTCTTTCAATCATGCAACAATAGAGCAACGGATCGACGTAAATTTTTGCTGGTAACTAGCCACGGCCAAAGCCTCTCACCAGACCAGACGAGAGACAATTCAGAAATTACATATTCCCAAAATGCCCCCACCGGAAATCGAACCCGAGACCTCCCAGTCATAAAACCACAGCGCTCGCCACTGCGCCAGGGAGGTCGTCGTTCCGTAGGAAAAGTCGTAGTTTCTTAGTTAGTTAGATATTTTTCGAAGATATATCGTCACTGTTGCTTTAGTTCTTTCATTTCACGAGGGCGCGTCGCTCATAGTTGTGTGTGTGTCGTATCTATATAAGTGTGAGCGAGAGCTTGCTCGCGCCTGACCGTTCCCACCTAGGCTCCTGACAGGCACGCACACTTAAGCAATATGCATATATACACGACGTAACCACAAGTAAAGCTCACGCGCCCTCGTGAATTGCAAAAACTATACTTAAGTTCAATGAAGTTAAAATCTTGTGACATAATTTAGTTAAAAAAACAGAGTCACCGAATTCTTAGTGACTGCGGAACACACTTCGAGTAAGCTTGATGTTCCGCTAAGTTACTCTTTGTCGCCTTCCGTTGATTGTTAGCGTCGCCGCTTATACTTAATGTCTTACTAAAAAGATAAGATAATATCACGTACATAGGAAAAACAAACTTAAAACTTTCATTGTAGATTAATAGTAGATTCACTTAACGATTCAAAAGCACTTTGTAATAGTTATTTGAATAAAATACTCTTCTATTCTACTGTTTCTTTGATTTTCAGGTTAAGGTGACTTGTACCTATCTTTGGTTAAAAAGGCTAAGATTTACAGGTAGATCGTGCTGTACATGATACATAAATCTATCAAATGTAAGTCTGAGCAAAGTCAGAAAAGTAAATAAACTTTTAGAGTATAAATGTTAGTCTTTCAGTAATCATGAATACATGAATTAATGAGTTTTTATGATTTTATTTTACAGATAACATAATTTCTTTTTAATTTCTAAATTTTAAAATTATATAAGGATTAATTTTGATCTTAGGCCTCCTCTGGCATACTAGATCAGTGTTCACATGGTACGTCATGAAAAAGATCCAATATTTACCTTTACCAATCATTAATATTACAAAAAAATACTTAAAAATTATAAAAAAAATGTAATACAAAAGACGCGCCACTTACAAGCAACAACAATAACTCCATTATGGGATGTCATCGTGCGTGCAACAAACAAAAGCGAAGTGAAGAGATAAAATAGCGAAATGCACTCGGAATAGACGCAAATTCTCCTTCGACCGCTACCTGTTCCCAGTCGCCTTCCGGCAGCGTGACAACATGGTGCCATTTTATCTGCTACTCATTTTACCATTAGTGTCTGCTTCAGAACATTCCGGCGCTTACTCATCCCCTCAATACGCGAAGAAAATGTTCCCGAAGAACTACGATTCGACCGCATTCCTCCCTAAAGAGAAACAGACAACCGAGTTTAAGAGTCACCAAGAAAACATTGATCGATTCGATGACTTCGCCAACGATACGACCAGTTATGGAAGGTCCTCGTTCCTGGAGACGGCTGGAAGTTTTCTGAGTGGCACGGGAGGTCAAGTCGTGTCGAGCCTGGCTAAGGACATCATTGCGCGGTCCACGGGGAGTAGCCAGGTTGGTTTTGACTGCATGTCGCAGGTTCGTATCGCACTGAGTCTTACATTGCACGCATTCTTCGCAAGCTTATGGAGATAAGTCATTTGTATTGGTAGTCGAAGCTAGTGTGATTCACGCACAAAAATATGTCGAGATTGGTTGGTTATCGCCAATGTTTTAGGTAGGTACCTACTACGATTCATTCAGTGCCTACAACTGCGCCGTCCGAATTGTTTAAAAATATTGTTTTAGTGAAAAACAAACACTTTCCTATGTGAAAGGAAATGCCTTTTTTTGAAGATTAACTTTCAAGCTTTTATATATTTAGGAATAATCTAATAATTATAACATTTTTAGGGGTATTTAATTATATTTTATTCAAAAACTGCTGCTCTATAACGCATCTGCAAAATCTCGACATATTTTTATTTAATTATGGCCGAATTTTTTTGGACTGTAGACTTTGCTATAGATGATTTTTTCTGAAAAATTTGACTTAAAAGTAAAGTTATAGCAACAAAATAAATACATATAGAAATTTCTTTCGGCTTCCCTCAAAAGTGGATAAGACGTGGGTGGCACAAAAAGAATGGAGGTAATTCTAATAATTTTTTTAATTTAGGTGCTTAGTTTGAATCTGACAAACCTGGTGATACTGATCGTGCTCAAGGCTCTCATATTGGCTGCTGGGTTCTTCGGAGCAGGTGCTTGGAAGGGACATCATTACGGAAGAAGCTTAGATGGTAGGAAATGCAAACGATCATAATATCGCTAATATAGTAATAGTAAACTACTTACTCGTAGTATTGTAGAAAAAAATCGCCTTTAAAAGGTACACACAAAACTACATTAGTTGAAAAATAAACTCACAGAAGACTATCTACTATAAAATCAAATACTTAGATTTTGAAAATTTAGAAACCTTCGGACACATTTGTTTTTTATCGGGATTTTTGAGTGTTGCAGTAAAGAGCGTGGAGCGTTCTGTGGTGTGTGTGTGTATGTGTGTTTATTTTAATTTCACATGTCGGGCGTGTGTGTCTGTGTGGGGGTGTGTGTGTATTTATTTTAATTTCACATGTCGGGCGTGTTTTAAATTTTCAATTTACACTTGAACACAAAATAATATTATCGAAGTAAGTAAACTATAACATTCTCAAAGATGCCAAATGCGGTTTGGCATCTTTGAGAATGTTATAGTCATAGAGAACTCTCAGTCATCCTATGTGATGTCTTGGTACCTTATTACGAAAAACGTACATAACTCAGAGATGCGTAGGACCGTAAATGCCTGGGACCGTACTTCAGACCCCGAAAAGGAAAGGTTTTGTAGTTAATATCCCTTTTTAACTGTGATTCATCACAAATACGGCAGTTCACTATATAATCTCAATTAACCACACACAATGTCATAATGACCAGGAAATAGTAGTAATAAAAGACCCATCTTTCAGAACATCTGCATCGTTAACACCTTTACAACTGCTGATAGAACTAGTATTACGTACAAAAATGCGTGACGCCATTTTGATACTAAAGAGAGAATAAATAAATTCTATATTCGCGTGGACAGATTTGGAGAGAAATAGTGTTGTGTTTGATGTGTAAGCTGTTAGCTGACCAGTAGGGTCATTCCCGTTTAATCCAATAGCGCGTGATGCGTTTGTCATGTCCTTCCAAAGAGTAATCCCATTGCCACAGGATTATCTGTGGGTCTGCAGAGGTTTCACCTAAGTGACCAACGGGTTTATTTTGGTCAAAGTTTTGCCTGCAACATTTTGTAGATTAACGCTATGTTTTTTTTATTTACTAAGGCTAAATTTAAAGAAAATTTTAGTGAGTAAAATTCCTATAATTTTCAAATTAAATTACCAAGAGACGGACCAGCCATCTTACGAGTTATTATATATACATCGCTCATTTGCGACAAGGGTGACGTAATTCCAAATTCACCAATTTTAGTGTCGAAATTTTATATTTTTTGCTATAAAAACAACATTACACTAAGCACAAAAAAATAAGAGCGAGAGAGATTGTGACTTAATTCTCTGTAGTTTTGTTGGCCGCTGTGTTGTTTCGAGACCGCAGCATCCACAAAACATTACTCTCTAACGAGAGAATTCTCTCATCGTCGATTTTGAATTATGTCACTCTTGTCGCAAATGAGCGACATGATGTATTTGGCGCTTACGACACTAGCATCTGTCGCGTTTCGCACGAGGTTTTGGGTATGTTTGATTTTTTTCTGGCATGCTGCGCACTGTTAATTAGCTATAATTTATTCCTACAGATAACAAGAACGCCAGCTACTTGACGGAAGACGAGCTATTGCTGTACCTCGGCTACCTCGCCGGTCAGCAGAATCAGGACTACGGCTGCCTGTACCGGATGTCCTGTGAGAGACCGCACCAGGCTGCGCTGTATGCTTCCGGAGCAGAGCTGTTACTGCAGGGGACAAAGCTGTTCCAAGGGTGAGGGTTAACTGCCTCGTGGGTCTAGTGTTCAAAATGTTCAACTGCGGATGACGATGACCTGGGTTCGATTACTAGGTTGGGTCAAAAAATTGATTTAGGATTTCATTGTCTAAAAACTGTCAGGTTATGTGTTACCCCCATGTCTCGGAGAGCACGTAAAGCCGTCGGTCCTGCGCTTGATCTCTCTTCGATCAGGTCAGATTCTCATCCCATCTAACTATGAGAGTGTGTAAATAGAGAGTGCATCTGTGTTTGCGCCACACATGTAGGTGGCTAATTTACCTTGCGTTGGCGCGAAAGTTAGACTAATTTTTTTTTATTCGATGACAAGGTAGTCCTTGACTCCTGTCATCTGATGGTATCATGTAGTCACCTGATGGTAAGTGACGATGCAGTCTAAGATGGTAGCGGGCTAACTTGGAAGGGGTATGGCAGTGTACATTCAACCTTCTAATCGGTTTCTACACGCCATCATGCCGGCACGTCTTTGGCGGTAGGGTGGTAACATAGCCACGGCCAAAGCCTCACACCAGACAAATAAAATAAAAAAAAAAGAACCAAAACAAATGAACCATTTATTATTCCAGAAACAGCATCGAGTTGGAGCCGTACGAGGACATTTCCAACGGCATCAGAGAGGCGGCGGCGTGGGGCGAGCGCGGCATGCCGTGCCCGACGCGCTACCAGTGCACTTAGAAGTCGTAGGCGGGAACGAAGTCGTAGTCGTAGTTGGAACTAGACCTGTAAACGAATATTGCTCAAACTTTTCCATTGACACGTCAAACATAATATAAATATTTGAAACTTGAAATGATACATGTACATATGTATTTATAAAAGTATACACGAACGTAGAGCTTCACAAGTTTTTTCGTCATTTACTTTGAAGCGGCCAGTAGGGTTAAAATGCGCGCCTCGAGAAAATTTGGTCTACACGTTTCTCGTGAATCTCTATAGAGATTCACATTTTTCGTTTTAAGTCCCTTAGAATCGATAATTTCTTAATTTCTTAAATGTTTTGTGCCCAACGTTTTCTAGGTACTCCTCATTGGTATTTTGTAGGTACTGTTTAAGAGAATACTTTTCAATTAAATTATTAATCAAATCGTTTTTTATTTCCCTTAAATTGTTTCTTATCCTTTGCCTCTATCTTAACTTACTACTGAGTAAAATCAAAATGAGAAAGATTTAGTCCACCACGCTGGAAAGAGCAGATTGGTAGACTTCCCACGCCTTTGAGAACATTATGGAGTATTTCCCGGGCATGTAGGTTTCCTCACGATCTTTTTCTTCACCGTATGATAAGTAACGAAGAATAAAGAGAGAAAACGGGCGAGAGCGTTTGAATGGAGAAAAGACCGCGCACATTTCCTCTGAAATGCGCATATCTCCAAAATGTTGGAAGTGTATGCCTTGGATTCAGAGCCAGCAGGTTGATTATGTAAAAATCACATGTACGGATGACTTGACAATTTTTCTATTGAGGATTCAGTCTAATGCTGAGATCTATAGACCATGGCCTGACTTAGCTCGGACAGAAGAAAAGAGTTAAAACGAGATACAAATATGCTCCGACATAAATCTGTCTCGTTTTATCTCTGCCTTGAGTCTGAGCTGAGTCAGAGCACGCTCTATAGATCTCAGCATCAGTATAATACCTGATTTACGATCCTGGGCGTTCTATCATCAGTATTATTTATACGGGCAGCTCTGTATTCGGAGTATGACACATATCCATCACCGTCGGTATCATCAGACTGTAAAGTGCGATCCACGATGGCTAAAAAATTAAAAAAAAAACTTTACTGGTACCAAAAAGTCTAAATACATATAAATTGTGATATTTTTCAGAAAAAATTAAGCTTTTAAAAATAATTTGTAGTGAATTAGTGAAACTTAATTATGAACAAGCTATCATTTCTGACGTCCGCCAATAAAATATGTAATCCGCCATTTTGTTGCGGCGGCCATCTTGGACCGATTTTCATCAAACTTAGCTAAGAACACTCGGCTTCTACGATGCCACAGACAGACATACACACACACAGACACGTCAAACTTATAACACCCCGTCCTTTTTGAGTCGGGGTTAAAAAACTGAAATAAAAGTTACATATACAAAAATGCCTACCAACAAAAACTTCCAAATCTGTGGCTTCTGGTTCAATGGAATCATCCTCACGTTCCTCAGGAAATGAATGTTCAATCGTGTGATATACTGCCTAAAACATAAAAGTATAAAAAGACTACATAATATATATGAAATCCGGCGACTCATACCCAACATGTTACTTCTTACATCATTAGAGAAAACTACTCAGCTTATATTAAGCTATCGATATACTCGTAAATCTGATATGTATTTTTTCTTTTTAAGCTATTGCATAGCTTCCATCGCGGGCCAGCGTGGAGACCGAATCCAGAAATTCCGTAACGAAAATAACCTGACACGGCACTCCTCTACGGTGAGCCGCTAGATGGCGTTGATAAAAAATGCTATGCAATAGCTTTACAGCGGTAGTCCCCGAGTGCCACACGTCTTTTTTTTATAGCCTCAATAGTCTAATAGTTAAAGGTGCGGACTGAAAACTGAAACGTTGCAGCTTCAAACCCCACGTCTTACACTATTGTCGTACCCACTCCTAGCACAAGCTTTTCCGCTTATTTGGAGGGGAGAGGAGAATATAAGAAGAGTTCAGCTTGGCTAATATTCTTAAAAAGAAATGGAATATAATAAGTCGACCAACAAAATTTATTTTTTGGCATCAAAACCTAGCTTCTAATTTAATAACTCAGCAACGGGAAAATGATGAAGCTTCTAAAATACTAACTCGGCTTCTTCACAATGGCCACAAAATATTCCAAAGAAAGCATCAAATAAAGAGCTACTATTTTTATTATTGTCCACTGCCACTGCACGATTTGGTGCGAGTGAGATGGATACGACTGGCCATTTGCACGATTTCGTTGGTGCGAGTGAGACGGATGCGACTGGCAATTTGCACGATCTCGTTGGTTATGGCTATTTGCACCAATCAGAGAGCGCCATTCAAAACATGCATTTGTTTTTTTTGTTGTTCTGTTGTTAGTGTGTTAATATTGCAATTATTTTTGTATAATTTTTTCTTTAAACTAAAGTTAGGTTAGGTTAGGGTTATACATGAATATTCAGGTGCCCGGCCGAAGGCCGGGCACTTAGGTTCTGTTGGGATCGTAAACCTACCTAAAACTAAAAAAAAAGTTGAAAAAAAATTTGTTTTTTTTTTCAAAAATGTTATAATGTTATGTGTAGGTATTTATCTTGAGTTAAATTTAAAAACAATCATTTTTTTAATTTCATTTTATCAAAAAAAAAAAAACGTTTTTTTATTTAGTTAGAAACATTTTTTTATTTCATTTTTCTCACAAAAAAAAAATTAAAAATGTGGTTGAAGATTTGGTGTATTATTTGATGCTAATATTTAAGTATTTTAGGAGTTCACGGTTTGAAGCTAAGTTATAAATATAGATGCTAAAATTATATTTTTTAGAGGCTCACTAGTTGAAGCTGACTTAGTAATTTAGAAGCCAATAATGGTATTAAATAGAAGCTCGTTTAATTACATGCCAAAAGAAATTACTAAGTACATACCTTTAACATTTCTAATCCATCCAATTTAGAATTTCTATCGTAATCGTGAGAAGAAAAATAATGAAATTCTAGTTCTTCCGGTGTCATTTTTGCCAACGCTTCCGCTGTTAAAACCTTTGAATCTTCTTCTAAATGCCTACAATTAAAAAAAAATGTACGGTTAGTATTAATACTTATTGATTAATTGCATTTAGTACTCCAAACAGCAAGATTCCAATTTCACTCAAGAGTAATCGTAAATATATGTATATGCTATATTTTTTAGTAGAAAAAAATTTCTTTTATACAAGAATCGTGTTAATATTTTCTATTTGGTATTTTTTAAAGGTACTTTCGAGTATTTCATTTTACAAGATTGCCAGAAGAATTCCTTTTACAGAAAACTAGCTGATGCTCGCGACTTCGTTCGCGTGGAATTAGTTTTCAAGATCCCGCGGGAACTATAATTTTTTTCGGGATAAAAAGTAGCCTATGTTTTAATCCAAGGTATAATCTATTTTGATTTTAAATTTCAGCCAAATCGGTCCAGTAGTTTTTGAGGTTATTCATTACAAACATACACACAAAAATACAAATCTTTCCTCTTTATAATAGTAGTGTAGATAAAGTCTAAGGGACTATAAACTCACATTTTGTCGTGTAATATCTGCGTGTCACTGGTGAGAGAGTCCGACGAGCTGGGTTTGTAGTGGTGGTGCTTGTGCTCGACTGTGTGATGACCGTGCGGATGGTGCGGCCCTCGACCCAAGCATGTTGACAACCAGCTCAGTAGCAGGAATACGTGTGCTGGAGTTAAAAATAGAGTTAAACTCAAGTTCAAGCCTCAATACTAAGTTCTTCTCAGCAGAATCTGCATTCCGAACCGGTGGAAGATTCATGACGTGTCACAAGAGTTGCAAGTTGGCCTACATGAAATAAATAAATTTTGAATAGCCCAACGGTTAAAGATGCGGACTGAAAATGAATGAATGAATATACTTTTATTGCACATCACCCACATTAAAAAAATAACAAAACAATGAGCTTAACAGTATTATTAAATAATTACAACATTACCGGTTATTAATTATAAGAAAATTAAAAAAAAATGACTTTATATTTTTGCTGGACAGGAAGCGGTAAACTTTCCGCTAATCTTATCCCCAAAGTGAACTTATTCACCAACTAGTTGTGCCCGCGACTTCGTTCGCGTGGAATAATGACTTTTCGGGCAGCGTATTTTGAATTACATACTTATTACATACTAGCTGTGCCCGCGACTTCGTTCGCGTGGAATAGTGACTTTTCCGGCAGCATATTTTGAATTACATATACCGTCGACGCTCAGGCGCGAGGCGTGTAGTACGTACTCTGTACGTTAAAAATGTTCACCGTGA
Organism: Hipparchia sbordonii; assembly: GCA_038048805.1. Lineage (NCBI taxonomy): Eukaryota > Metazoa > Arthropoda > Insecta > Lepidoptera > Nymphalidae > Hipparchia > Hipparchia sbordonii. The sequence continues at coordinate 9,466,948 of JBBIWI010000010.1, read as the reverse complement.
TTCTTTAAATTGACTTAACTTTTTTATTTATGAACCGATTGACATGAAATAAACACTAAATATTAAGTGAAGCTTACTACAATATATTAGTGAAAACCGTATCTAAATCGAATAAGCCGTTTCTGATATTAGCGTGCACAAACACACAGACAAACAGACAAAAAGAAAATTAATTACAATTTCGGGTTCGGCATCGATATAATAACAACCCCTGCTACTTTTTTTTATATATTTCCATTGTACAGACACCACTTTTCTACAATTTTATTATATGTATTATATGTATAGATAAATAGTGGACCAAAAGGCCAAAACTGGACGCCACACGTTATCAATTAATTTGACAATTGACAAATAAAGTGACAAAGCTACATTCGCATTCATACCTGTGTAATTTGAAGCATTGTATGCAGCAAAGGGTAGGCCGTAGGGGCCGTAGGGGCCGGGGACAGGCCAGGGACAGATGGGGCCCACCCCCGGTCCGCGGGGCATACATCCCGCGGAGACGCAATATTCACACCTCATTTCACAACTACCCTGCCTATTACATTTGTCAGCGCCCAGGAAATTTTAGTAAACTGTTTAACGGCAAAAAAGAGACGAGATGATTTTGATTTATTAGTATTATTGTGGGCATTATTGTGGATCCGTCTAAGTGGAAGTGAATTAAAACCTTTTTTTTTCTGATATTTCGCTTCTTCATGATATTCATTTATTATTAATTATTATTTTTAAAGAAAGCATCTTTCTTCAGTCTTAAATCTTCTTCGAGAGTTGTCTAGCTCTGTCATAATTAATTACAATTTTACATTGATGAATTTTTATTTTAAATGTAAATAAAAGATACGAAATCGAATAAGCCTGCCTGAAACGAAGCAGATAAAAAAATTATGAACAAATTGGTCGCATCAGAATTTTTTTTTTTAATGACAAAAATGTAACTTGAGAATTCTTCTCTCAAATTCCACAAACAAAAACAGGTGCTCGTAAAGTACCCTTTTCGAAAAAATCTATTACAGTGTACTTTCAATAGATCGAATGCATAATTTATTCGGACCCCTCTATCAAACTGAACAGTTGTCGCGGGAAAGACGAGCCTAGCCTTTAATCGGACCCCACTTTATTATAGGGCACAGTGTATAAAATGAAGCGGGAGGACAAATTATGCGCAGTGGTGACAAGTGCGCGCACCGTATGCCATGGTGTCCGTCACAAGCGATGGCAAAGTGCACACACGGCAATTAAAAACATAGAACTAATCTCTTGCTCAACCGCGGTCGACCTTTAATGGCTCTGACCAATGATGACTTTCAACGTAAGGTTCTTAAGGCCTATAAAAAAATGGCAAAGTTCGCAAAATGACAATGATCACCACAGAACTATCCTCTTGCCCAAGTGTGGTAAACTGGAAGACGCAAGAGAGGAATGAGTCAGACCAATGACGACGCTCGACATAAGGTTCTACATTAATTATAGTGTATCTAGCTTTTGTCCGCGGCTTCGCTCAAGTTAGGTTCGATTTTCTTATAAACATACCTAGCCTTATTTTGACTCGTTATGGGTAGAGTTTTCAAAAATAATTCCTTAACGGATGCCTACGTCAAAATAGCTATAATAGCGTCCAGTGGTTTTAGCTATGCGTTAATAGATTAGTCAGTCAGTCCGTCATTCAGTCAGTCAGTCATTCAGTTAGTCAGTCACTTTTTCCTTTTATATATTTAAATTATGGGTCACAGTGGTCACACCTGCCGCTAATGGAAGACACATTGTGCGTTTTGGTGACAAGTGTGCGCTTCTGTAATAAACATTAACTTATCCGTGGCGGCGGCTATGAACAACGCCGAAGTACTCTTCAGTATTGAAAATTCCATGCAGCTTTTTAGAGAGACTCTAGCACTGGTTTGGATACTTCAACGATTTTTGTGCACATTAATTTTATTACTTATTACTAATTATAACTAATATAATTTTAGAAAAATATATTTTTAATATAATATTTTGATTCTATACAACCATTGGGCTCAATCTGTACAAGGATGAAACATGCCTTTTTGTAGAGTGAGATGCCTTACGATTCAAATTATTGCTATGAAGCTTGTTTTTATTCTATTTGTTTTCGATATAATTAATTTAAAAAAAAATTATTCACTTCTCGAACAACAAGTCCGTGTGTCACCGCATCAAGCAACAGAACCCCTAAAGCCATGCACTGACCCACCATATTATCACCCCGTAACACCCTAATCCTGTGCGATTACAATTCATACTGCACAAGTTACACACGAATTCCTTTAATACTGACCAAGTTTTGGTTACATTATTGTCGAAATAGCGAGATAATAATTAGAAAAGAAGAATTAAAGCTGTTCATATACTAGCTATATCTTTCAGTATTAAAAGCTGTAGGTATACGAATAATTTAGATTTTATTGTTATACCTTTACCTATTGACTAGTATTTTTGAATTTTTGCTTGAAATGTACCTACTGACGTGGCGCCAACGTCTCTAGCAATATTATAAACGTTTTGTTTCTTTCTACTATCGCTAACGCTAAAGCAGGGGTTCCCAAAGTTTTTTTATCGCACGTCCTATCTTTTCAGAAGGCGTGATAAAAAACTTTGGGAACCCCTGCTTGTAATGTGACTAGGGCGGCTGTTCTATTGAATTCAGAGTGAAAATTCGACACATAAACTAGAACATTGGTGAAAACGGGTATAAGTAATGTTCTCAACTCATTGGTTAAGTGCGAAGAAAATAAATATTACGAGTATATACTTAAGTTGTATCAGTTCAGAACTATATTTATTTATATATAAATAAAAGTTGGTTCAAGAAAACTATAGTAAGCTACATAAAGTAGTATTACGCATATAATCAATCTACTCTATGGTAGCAATTTGGTTTTTTTTTTTATATTCCACTGAGTCTTCCTGAGAACTAAAGTATCGAAGATAGATACGTAGTTACTTGTATTCTCAGTATTATAATATTTATTAAAAGTGTGGGCGTACCTTTAATTATCATTTCCGTCACACTCACATAACTTGGACTCCTGATTTTCTTTTATGCGTAAAACTAAACAAACTTATATTTTCACATTAACCTTTACACAGTAATGTCGCGTTAGCGATGTGACATAAGAAATCAATTTTACAGCGCAAGCGCAAACCAAGCAGAGTAAATTGTATCTTATTACTTTATGGAAAATGTTTATTTTCCAACAACTGCTCTTAATTCGCAGCGCATGACTTTAGGATGTCCTTTCAGTTGTTTTGGAGACTTTCACTAGCTCACAATAGATGGCGTTGGTAGTCCTGAAAACATGAAAAGCCAGCGAAAGCTTTACAAGAAACTCTGAACGCACTGTTGCAGAGTTTACCTACTATACGAAAAGTGGAGGGCTGAATGAGATAAAGTTTGATGTCTGTTTAATAACTGCATGGTGTAGATATTATTATAGATTTTGGTCCTTCAATACGCAGCAACGGATAACAATTTTCTATCTTTATATTTATGAATTTATATTTATTCAGGTTTGTATATTTTTATGTATTTTAATAAAATGTTCAAATTATACACATCCATTCCTAATTCAAATAATATTTTGCTGTAGCATTTATATGTACCTTGTAAGTACACATTTTTTAAATTTTTGGATGTGGTTTTAAATTGAATAAGTATTAAATAACTATTAAATAATGAAAATATCTAAATACGGATTTCTTCTTCCATGATCTATAAATATTTTTTTCTACTAGGGTAACAGAAGGATAGTTAACTTCTGAAGATTTTGAAAAATTTATTTATGATATGATTATTCTTTTGATGCGGACCTGTATTGACAATAACTAGTGCTTTATTCAACTACATATTATGTAGAGTAGGTACATAATAAGTAAGTAAGTAAAAATAAATATTTAAGGTGAGAAGCCGAATACTGGAAAAGCTCGCTACACATTCTATGAAATGTAAAGCAAGTAGCAAATTGGAGCTAATTCTGTCTTCAATAATTATTCAAAAACTACCTTCCTTTTCTAACTAGCAAAAAGAAAAGCTCCTGTTCTATTTTCATAAATATTTCATAGAAAATTTTCCAAACTAAACTCTGTAAACAACTGAAAAATCTCATTAACTGCACGTTGATAATCATCTTTAAAATCGTGATATAAGACTCATTTTCTTATCATCCCTGAAATAGATCTTTATTCCTTTAAAGTTAGGAACTGAATTTACTGGCACAACAACACTTTATTGATGCAAATAACGACGTAATTTTCTTAACCAATCAATGTGAAACGAGACTTTATATCTCTTGGTTTAGAGATCAGTTTTGGTTGTGTACACAGATGAATGGAGTCGTTTTATTATAAAAATGTTTATGTTTATAGCGATCTGTTGTGGGGAAGTTAAAAAGAGACGGGCGTATGTAAGCGTGTGAAGTATCGTATGATCAATACATCGGGGCTGCGTCGTTGGTGGATACAGAGGAGGCTTGTGGAGCTCCTAATGCTCGTTTTCTTACATTTGCATGCTAATTGCCGTCACCGCTCAGCACGGTCCTTTTGTCCGTGTGTCACATAATTGCTGGATTAGCGACGTATTTTTTTGCAGTAGTTTAGTGACGTCATTTGCCTGGCTTCAGAAATTTCTAACTTTTTTGCATTGGGAGCCTGATTTTGTCTTCTTTTAGGATAGGTACCATCCTTGCTTCCTTACTAATATTATAAATGCGAAAGTGTGTTTGTTCAATTTTTTTGAACAACCACACTTTCGCATTTGTTTGTTTGTTGATTTATTGAACGGATCGACGTGATTTTTTGCATGAAGGACCGGTAGAGTGACGTAGGCTACTTTTTATCCCGGAAAATCAGAGTTCCCGCGGGATTTTAGAAACTAAATCCACGCTAGCGAAGTCGCGAGCATCAACTAGTACCTACCTATATTATAAATGCGAAAGTATGTCTATTTGTTGGTACGATCCTTACTTATATATTATAAATGCGAAAGTGTGTTTAGTTTTTGGACGGGTAATATACATAGTTGAGGACTTAGAGTTACATAGCCTACTTTTTATCCCGGAATAACACAAGGAACCTAGTTAAACGAGCGTAAGCTCGTTAATAGCGAATCTCTAATTTGATTTTCCGGGATAAAAAGTAGCCTATGTCACTCTCCAGATCCTCAATTTACTCATGCAAAAAATCACGTCAATCCGTAGCTCTGTTGCAGCGTTATTGAAGGACAAACCAACAACCCTAATAAACAAACACACTTTCGCATTTACATAATGTTAGTAAGGATTAGCACAGTAAAGTACCTACTACACAGAAATGGGAAAATAAATAGTTATTTTATTAATATTAAAGATATTTAAAAATCTAATGCTAGGATGTACAAAATGATAAACGGTGATTTTAACTAAAAATAACGCAATGGTCTGATATTTTAATTACAAAGAAAACTCACAGATGCTTATTTTTGTACTAGACGATGCCCGCCACTTCGTCCGCGTGGATCAAGGTTTTTCAATTCCAATGGGAACTCTATAATTTTCCGGGATAAAATGTGGCCTATGTTTTAATCCTGGGTATGAGCTATCTCCATTCCAAATTTCGGCCAAATCGGTTCATTCGTTGTGGCGCGAAGGAGTAATAAACATACACACACATACAAACCTTCGGCTTTATAATATTAGTGTGATAGAAAAGAGCTCACTTCTAAGATACTTAGATATGCGTACATGAAAAAAAAAAACAAACCAAAAACTTTAATCCACGCGGACGAAGTCACGGGCATCATCAAGTCTTTTATATTGGGAACATTATCACACACTTATGCCATCCAGTAGGTATATTACATACCGATTCAAAGTCGAGAACAAAAATTGAAGTCAACTTTTCAAGTCTCAAGTAGGCACCTACCTACTTACATAATATATGCATGGCCATATGGCAAGGAATATCATTTCTACAATATAAATGTAGCAAGAAACAATAAATATTCGGTTTGCTGGCACCGACCGAGATTTGCGCGCGAGGCGGGCGGGCGGTTGCTAGGCAACGCTCCCCAGCCTCCCCCCGGATCACTTTTAAACTTTCATGTCGGAAAGTTTTTAAGGTTTGCTTGCGGCTCTGGAACGTCTCTTTTTGTTTAAAGCCTCTTCTTTATGATGAGAAATGTAAGGTAGATTCGTTGATATATAGGTATACGAGTAAATACTTATATATAGGTATACCTATCGCCTCAATAGCCCAACGGTTAAAGGTGCGGACTGCGGGCCGAAAGGTCGCAGATTCGAGCCCCACCCGTTGCGTCGTACCCACTCCTAGCACAAGTTTTTCCCTTATCCTATCATCAGATCCTGACCTGATGACAATGGGATCACCTGGGAAGTATAACCTTTCAAACAAAAAAATAATTTTCCAAACAGGTCCAGGCGTCTTCGAGTAATCGCGGACCATACATAAAAAATAAAAAAAAGATTCTAACAAATTGAGAACCTCCTCCCTTTTGGAAGTCGGTTAATAAACTTTTACAAAGTGCTTTCGAATCGTCAAATGAATTCAAAATTTTCAAAATTTAAATTTCAAAATTCAAAATTAATTTATTTCATGTAGGCTAACTTGTAGCTCTTATGACACGTCATAAATCTACCACCGGTTCGAACGCAGATTCTGCTGAGAAGAGCCGGTAAGAAACTCAGCAGTTGCTCTTTTAAAAATTTTTTTTTTACAAAGCTATGCTATGTATACAGTGCTTCCACAATAAAGCTTCAAAATGCAAAAATGCATACGTAGGTACACCAATCCACCTACCACAGTCGTTCCAACCAAGAAGAACCAGCGAGAAACTCGGCGGTTGCTCTTTTAAAAAAAATATTAGTATTTATAACAATATCATGATTAGGTATATTATAATGATATCATAAAACCTCCTTTTAGTACTTATTATCACTAAGCTGCGCATTTTTTCTGCCATGTTTTATATACAGGTAATGGCGTGGTGAATTACCTGACACTTTCCGAGATTAAATGAGCGCTAAAAATGTTTTTCGCCTTTTTCACATATAGCGAGCACTTTATGGCAACACTTATGGTATTTTGGAGGTTGTCTGATGTGTAGCGATTCGTTATATTTGATTTTTTAACATCACACAAAATACACAAATATTCTCAGGCAAGATTTTGGGTGTTGGGTTCTCTATTATTATATTTCTCATAAAATAAACCTAATATAAATTCATTCGCGTGGATTGAGGTTTGTTAATTCCCGCGGGAACTCTCTTATTTTTCGGGATAAAAAGTAGCCTATATGTTACCTATTCTAGACTATAATTAATCTCTGTGCCAAATTTCAGCCAAATCGGTCCAGTCGTTGCGACGTGATTGAGTAACAAACATCCCTCCATCCATACATCCAAACTTTCGCATTTATAATATTAGTAGGAATTAGTAGGATAATTACTGTCAATTAAAAATCTTTCTTGTCTTTCTTGCCCAAGTGATCTTGACGAAACTTGGTTGCTAAGCACAGCCTATACCCTGAACTTGCCATAGATTTAAAATTAATCGCCCTTAAATACTTTTCAAACATACTGCAACGCGGCTTAAAGTAGCTACCATTTCCTTTTACGCACATCCATATGAGGGTACTCCATAGAAAACCTATAAAGCCATAAAAAGTGAGATACTACTAAGACACAAAAAGATAAGCCAAATATCTGTTAGGTATCAATCATTTTAAAAGCTCTACCGGCTGGAAAGGCAAGAGCCTTTCCTGCCTCGTATAACCTAATGTACCTTTAAGATTAGAGTGAATAGGCATTTCCTAGGCAAGTGCGCTACAACCTAGATTTCCTCACTGCTTTTGCATGATTTTCATCAAGTGCAAGCCTATCTTAGATTATAATAATAAAAAAAGATACCTTTGCTCTTTGAATGAATAGAAAATGGTAACTGAGAAACTCGAACTTCAGTCCAACATTTGAACAACAAAGATCCCAAATAAATGTAAACATCACACCGCTTCCGAGATTTTTCTTCACGGGGAAAAGTTTCCGAGTGTATCGTACAAAATTGATGAAGGAACGGAAACCGCATCCGCGAGGCTCGAAGGTGCTTTTAGCCCCTAATTGGCGAGCTTTTAAGACTACCGCGAGTTTGTTTGACGTCGCAGCGGGTACCGGCGCGTAGACAGAGGTAAGAGATAGAAAGAAGTTTATTTGTAAGTACAACCACTGTAAGAACTTAATAGCAACTAGCAACATTAACTTGTAGTTACTAATTTAAAAATTGTCTATTATAAAAAAAGAAAACATAGAATTAAGCCAATCTGGAAGCATTATTTTGTATTTATATAACTCTAGATTTATCATCAATCATGAAGCAACGGCGCAACGGATCGATGTATTTTTAGTATGGATATAGTTGAAGATTTGTTACAAAAAAATTACCTAGTAAGTTTACAAAGATTCAATAATAAGCAATTTTTACATCAACTGTACAACGTTACTTGATTTATTCTAAAATCAAACATTTGGATCAAGATTTAGTAACTCAGATTACAAATTCTTCCCTACGGTTAACTCAGATTTTCAAGTCTTACCTACGTACCTAAATAAAATTATCTATTAATATCTATTCGACTATAACACTACCTACGTAAGTATATTATTTAGGATTAGACGGCGGTAAAAATTAAAACAAGGGCTGTATGTACAAAATTCTTTGCCACGTGGCGACAATAAAAAAGTTTTCCATTCCAATTTCAAATCTACAGAGGGCGGTCGCTGGCACACGCACTTAATTAGGTGGCAATTTTGACAGCGGGACAGCCATTAATTTACTTGTCAAAATATTTTTAACAAACAATCGAAGCTTACATTCTGCGACTATAACGTAACATCCCACTTTCGAATAACAAAACAAAACCACAATTAGCATAATAGTTAGTTGTATAAAACATTTCAGTGTGTCATTGTGAACGTAACAATAAAAAATTACTGGGGTAAAATATTTTTTATAGCTGGCAACCGACGCTTTAGAAATTTCATTTTACTTAACGTACAGATTATTAATTGCGTCTCTCAATTAACCTGCCTAACAAATCGGGGTCCTAATATAAATATTTAATCCCGGAAAATGGTTGGAAAGGGAATAATTACAAGATTACCTTCCAAACGTTTCGTGGCAATGAAAAAGGGTAGGCTTTTAAGAGATTTGCACATGATTTTCTATCTCTTTCATGCTGAATGTTTTCTAGTAGGTTGATGGTGAGTTGGTGACCCCTTTGAAGCATATAAAGTCCCAACTCCCAAGCGTATAGCAGGTAATTACCTATGTTTCTAAATTGTAGGAAAGTAGAGGTACGAAAAAAGGTCACGAAACGAATACATTTTCAAATGAAGTAGATATATTATGGTTTTTTTATGTTAATAGAAATAATGAAACACGTAAGTATAAAATATTTTTGTTCCCAGAATCTGCGTAATGTTTCTAAAAATAGAATATCATGACTGAAAAAGTTTTAGTTTTGATTCGTCGTTGTCCACTAATAAACTATGTAATAGGCCCCACGCGCGTCCGCTTAGGTAAGTATTTTTGTTAACTCGACTACGGCAAAGTCACAAGGAAGAATTATGATTTTAGCAGTCTATGTGTGTACCTATACATCTTATATGTATGTATGTAACTATTTACGAATATTTTACCGTAGCCCCTAAACTACTGAGTTGATTTTGACGAATGAGGTGTCAGTCGATTTGTTATTATCGTATAGAGGTGACATAGATATATCAATATGATCCATGTTACATCCAACTCTCCGAGTTTGAAACTATTTGCTTGTTATTTTGGGATGAATCATAAAATATAGGTATAGTTCTTTCATTTCACGAGGGCTCCTGGCTCATGGTTGTGTGTGTGTCGCATCTGTATAAGTTTGAGCAAGAGCTTGCTCGCGCCTGACCGCTTCCACCTAGGCTTCTGACACGTACGCACCCTCACGCAAAGTGCACGTACACGACGTAAAGCGCCCGTAACTTCGTGAGATAAACGTACTTATAACATGGTTAATGAAATCGTAATGGTAAACAATATTTTTAATCCTTCGAGGTGATAACTTCCGGTATTTTTATAATAACCCTGTAGGTAAAAGAGCTATCTAAAGAAGCTGTTATATTTGGGCCTGGATAGACGTGGCGTCCGCCCCGTAGCTATTAAAAACTTATTAAACATCATCTCGAGCAATTACACCCCCCTCCACGCACCCCTTTCTAGTCAGAAATTGCCGGCGATATCATTGGGCGGTATATTGTGAAGGCTTTCCAAAATGGCAATCGAGTGTTTTCTAATTATGAACAAAATTAATGTTTGATACGGGCCCTATACGGGTAGGTATTTTATATCAACATTTACTACACCTTAGATTAATTTTGTTATAAATGCGAAAGTTTGTGAGGATGGATATTTGGATGGATGTATGGATGGATATTTGTTACTTCTTCACGCCACAAGAAATGAACGTATTTGGCTGAAATTTGGAATGGAAATAGCTTATATCCAGGATTAACACATAGGTATTTTATGCCGGAAAAAAGAACATACCATAATATTATGGAATACAATCTCAGACACGCGTCTAACTGATGGGCGTTTTATATAATTAAATAGGACTTGCTTTAAAGATGAAGGAAAAGATCGTGTGAAAAAATGCATGCCTGAAAGTTTTTCATAAAATTCTTAAAGGCATGTGAAGTTTATTTTATTTCATGTGTATAGATAAATAACTGATAACCGCGACTTCAACCTGGAGTTAGGTTTTGTAAATGAAGCGGAAACCCTCTGTTTTTCCGAGATTAAAGGTAGCCTATGTCACTCTCCTACGTCCAACTATGCTCGTGCAAAAAATCATGTTGATCCGTTGCTCTGTTGCTGCTTGATTGAAGGACAAACCAACAACCAAACACACTTTTGCATCACACTAATATTATAAAGGCGAAAGTTTGTATGTGTATTGTGTGTGTGTGTGTGTGTGTGTGTGTGTGTGTATGTTTGTTACTTCCTCCGTCCTTCACGCCACAACGAATGAACCGATTTGGCTGAAATTTGGAACGGAGATAGCTCATATCCAGGATTAAAACATAGGCTACATTTTATCCCGGAAAATTACAGAGTTCCCATGGGAACTGGAAAACCTTGATCCACGCGGACGAAGTCGCGGGCATCGTCTAGTTTATAATATTAGTAAGGATTTTGTATATGAAATAGGCTAATAGAGATTATACAACCACGAAGCGCAGCGTTCGACGCGGCCGGCCGGCGGATGCGGCCACCCACAGGAAACATGTCGCCGCTACGCCGTAGCGTCGACGCTACGAAGGCTGCCTTTGCATAAGCTTTGCATCCTAGCTTACCTATATTTATGTTATAAGTACTGGATACCTTGATCGTCAAGATGCAAAAAGTCGTTTAATTGCAGCACGTGCTCAGACACGACAGACACAAGGTCCAACAACTCATCATGATGAAAAAGTGGCGTAGATCGCATAAAAACTACTGGCTTCCCTATCCAAAACTATTTAGTACCAAAATACCCAAATCCCTCTAAATCTAGATATTGTGAACATTTGACAATTTACTCATTATACCGAAGTGATTATATTCTCTTGATTACACGTTTTACTATAATAATGTAGACCTTTTGATAAATAGTTTACCTCATGGTTTACCTGCATCTACAGACATTGAAAGGACATTGACGTTTCACTAATCTATACTATTATAATAAAGAGAGAGCGCGAATTTTGTGAGTTTGTATGTATGTCCGGAGCAAACTTTGGAACCACCGCACCTATTTCAAAAATTCTTTCACCATTTCAAAGGTACATTATTCCAGATGGTTATAGGCTATATATTATGTCTTAAATGTATTATGGCTATAGAGATTATGTGCAAATTTGTTAAAGAAGTCGGAATTTTTTTTGACTCTTAAACGTTTTCAAGGCGTGCGCTGGTTTATATACTATTATTGGATGAAAATGATGTATGGGTGTATTGTTCCTTTTAAAAAGTTCTAAAAAAAAGTCCGCGATAGCATATGTCTATTTTCTAAGGATAACTTACAATAACCATTTCTATCTTTCAAATTTTGATTAAAAATAATGAATTATTTTCGAAGCTTCTTTAACCGATGTGATGTCAATCTATATCTAAACTATTATAATAAAGAGAGAGCGCGAATTTTGTGAGTTTGTATGTATGTCCGGAGCAAACTTTGGAACCACCGCACCTATTTCAAAAATTCTTTCACCATTTCAAAGGTACATTATTCCAGATGGTTATAGGCTATATATTATGTCTTAAATGTATTATGGCTAGAGATTATGTGCAAATTTGTTAAAGAAGTCGGAATTTTTTTTGACTCTTAAACGTTTTCAAGGCGTGCGCTGGTTTATATATTACTATTATTGGATGAAAATGATGTATGGGTGTATTGTTCCTTTTAAAAAGTTCTAAAAAAAAGTCCGCGATAGCATATGTCTATTTTCTAAGGATAACTTACAATAACCATTTCTATCTTTCAAATTTTGATTAAAAATAATGAATTATTTTCGAAGCTTCTTTAACCGATGTGATGTCAATCTATATCTAAATAAATATGTTTATTATCGTAATTACTTAATTTAGAACATATTTGCCCTTTACACTATACAATTTAAATTAGTATCTTAGGAGTTATCGGAAAATTAATATTTCCGCGCGACAAAATAATAAAATGGTGCTGGCTGGCGCGGCGGTGGTGCACGTTGGCGGGTATCTGCGCGGGAGATTCCTCTGGTTCCTGTGGTGATCTTATTTACAATCGTCGTAGAAAAAGCTCTGTGCAATCAGTCCCGTAAAAACAAATATTTAATTTTTCAACCCGGACGAAGTCGGCGCGGGCTTCTAGTACGATTATAATTAGACATATTGCATTAAACATTACACGTAGAGATATTTTGTATACAGTTCAGTTCTTTTAGTTACCTACTCGTAGTTAGCCAATTTCAACACCGCCGTTTAACCGCGGAATAAACCGAACGTTCTAACAGTTTTTGTATTGAAAATCTGCCACATTAATTCCTCAATTAATCCAAAAGTTTTTCCTCACTCATTTTATCAAACGTGACTTGGCGATGATAATATTTGCATTTAGATATCTTAAATCAAGTGAAAGGATCTGAAAATCTTACCTCATATTTATATTTTATACCAATGAAACTACTGATAATAAGAGAGGTCACCACCCTCAACAATCATGACTACGTAGGGAGAAGTATATCGCATTAAATATCTACAAGAAGATGAATAAGATCTCCATGTGCACAACATAACAAGTTTACCGAACGCTAGCTTCACTCTGTATAAGGCCACGTGGCATCGATAATATTTGAAAGAGGTATAATTTGCCTCCGCGCCTCACTACATGTATTACTTTTTGGTATTACTGAATATCGCGAGGGTGGATTGGGCGTAGCCGGCACATGTCCAAACAAATGTCGCAAATTATTTATTGCTGATTTTCTACATCCTCAATTTCTATAGGCAACTTTTATTCCATACATAAAGATTTCAATCAATAATAATAATTCATACACAATTATAATTGTTTTATTTTTAAAAGTAATAACTTTAAAAATTATTATAATTTTGGTATTAAGTAATTTTTGGTACAAAGTGAACTGATAAATTGAATCTAAACACTGGTGGTCATTTACCACTTTTTTTGTTTATATCCAAATGTTATTTTAGCTGTCTTGATACACAGGCCCTGTGGCGCAACGGATAACGCGTCTGACTACGGATCAGAAGATTCCAGGTTCGAATCCTGGCAGGGTCGAAATTTAAGTTTTGTTTTTACTCATTTCCTTTCATAAATATAATTTTGTAATATATTATAATACCTTATGACTACAGCAACTCTTTGATTTTCCCGCGATAAAATGTAGCCTATGTCTCTCCAGATATTTAACTATACCCATGCAAAAATCACATCGATCCTCAGCTCTGTTGCAGCGTGATTGAAGGACAATCCAACAAGTAGAAACACATTATTATCAGATATTAGTCATAATAGCGGAGACCTGTCCGCGGTATAAAAGAAGTAGTAATTTTTTTTTGTATTCGTTGTCAAGATAGCCCTTGACTGCGATTTCACCTGATGGTAAGTGACGACGCAGTCTAAGATGATAGCGGGTTAACTTAGAAGGGGTATGGCAGATTCAACCCACACCCGTAATCGTTTTCTATACGCCATCGTGCCGGAACGCTAAATCGCTTGGCGGCACGTCTTTGACGGTAGAGTGGTAACTATGGCCACGGCCAAAGCCTCCCACCAGGCCAAACCAGAGACAATTTTGAAATTATAAATTCCCTAATTGCCTCCGCCGGAAATCGAACCCGAGACCTCCCAGTTATAGGACCACAGCGCTCACCACTACGCTAGGGAGGTAGTCGAAATAATAACTATAATAATATTATATTCATTAAATTCATACAAAGTTACATGACTCGCTCTACGCTACGCCTGGAGCAAATTTTACGTATGTAAAAGATGTCTTATAAGTTGGGAAGTGGGAACTAGTTTTAATTGGTTCTTCACTCTTTGAAATGATTCAAAGTTTTAAATCGAATAGAATGTGTTTAAATGTTTTCGCGGCACTTACAATCGAATCTGATGCTTAAATCTATAGAACGAGCTTTGACTCAGAGAGACAAAATTTGCTCTGACATAAATCTGTCTCGTTTTAACTCTGTCTTGAGTCTGAGCTGAGCGAGAGTGCGGTCTATAGATTTCAGCCTAAGTATCTTTAAACAAGAATGAATAGGCATATTGTAAGTAAACGCATTCTATCTTAGGCTACAATATTATCACTTTCCATCAGGTGTGATTGTGATCAAGCGCGTAAATAATGTACAAAAAAAAAGAATATTAATATAATGAATCCTAACTTAATATTATAAATGCGAAAGTGTGTTTGATTGTTGGTTTGCCCTTCAAACACGCAGCAACAATGCAACGGATCGACGTGATTTTTTGCATGGATACAGGTGAGGACGGGTAGAGTGACATAGGGTACTTTTTATCCCGGATAATCAAAAAGTTCCCGCGGGATTTTAATAACTAAATCCACGCGAGCGAAGCCGCGGGCATCAACTAGTACATTATATTTTCTCTAATCGATAGAATCCGTATCTACTACATGTGGTTTGAATTCCTTTCAATATAATCTTTGATCTTTTAAACAATGGCGATATATTCAAATTGTGGCATTTGTTTCGTGAATATGATACCCACTGCAAATGATATTCATAACCCTTCATATAAATATAGCCATCAGCATTGTATTTAGGTACCTAACCCTTGTTATTGTATGATTATCTGAATCTTTAATCTGCACGAGAATTTTATACAATATCTCACACCCAGATCAATAGTTAGACAACTCAAAAAGGTCTCTGTTCCCTAAAAGAAAAAATTCTTTAGGTCTTTCTGAATCTTTTGTTAGAAATTCTTATAGTAGGTATATGTATTTTAGGTCATAAATGACGTCGTGAACTGCGACCTAAAATATAATTGAGTTTCATAACTTTGCTAACAAAAAAAATCAGAAAGACTTTTTCTTCGTTTAGTCTTTTTTGAGTTGTCTCACTATTGATTTGGGTGTGCGACATGTTAACAAATTAACAGACTGTTAAAATCTTCACGATTAGACGGATTTTAACATACCTAATAGATATAACGATAACGACGTGTATTATTATTGATATAAATGTTCTATATCTCGATGAGTACAATTAAGTCAACACAAGGGTAAAAAATGAAAAAAAAAACTTTCTTTCGATTTTACTAGCTTTTATTTTCAGATGATACTTATTTTTAACGCAGCCAGATCTAAATTTTTATTTTTTAATTTAATCATTTGCCATTCACTCGGGGAATAATATTATGTAAGTGACTATGCAGTCTAGATGCAAGCACATGAAACCTAAAAGAGGAATTGATGCATTTTTTATTAAATCCATACCCCTATGGGTTCTCTGTAAAATGGCAGTAATCTTGTTTGTTAACTAGCCAATAATAAGTGGCTCATGTATCGTTATCTACGTAGGTACCTACCTACCTACTAACAGATTACAGGCACCGGTATTTTTAATTTCCCTACCTACTGTTTTTGGAAGTCCAGTCATTTTAGTTCTTTTTAGTTTAATCAATAAACTAACGGCTTTTAGGACATACCTACCTCTACAGTTATCTACCTAAGTAGGTAATTACCTAGTTTTGTCGCGTGTAGCGATGCGCTTCCCGCGCATTTTTTTTGGATTAGCCGTCGGGTCTTAAATCTAGATAGGTTGATACTGCGAGAACTGACACTTTCTACCAATTTTCAAAATTCGTAAAAATATAAACCAGTAGTGCGACAACTCGGAAGTGCTAATCACTATATATAATATATTTTCACTATAAATTACCTAAAACAGGTACAACAAAACACCAGAAAACCAAATCACCCAACAAAAAAACGAACAGTACACCTCAATTTCAGCACATTTTACCCCAAGAAGTTCATACGTGATTTTGTGTTTTGTAGAACAAAACATGGTACAATGCATAAACTTTGAACGCAAGATCGACGAAGCCATGGAGACAATAAAACAAAGAGAAGCGCTTCTGGCCCGGAGCGGTGCCGGGCCCCGAACAGCGCGCGCCAATCAGCGCGCCGCGCCGCGCCGGGGCCCGCCCGCTCCGCCTCCACGCCGCTGCGGGCTCGCGCCGGGGATGAATGAGACGCAGCATCTCCGTAAACATCTCACATCGATCACGGGGGTGCGGGAGCGAGCCGTTCCGCTCTCGCCCGAGGGCGGCGACGTGCGGGCCTCTCGCGCAGTCGCGAACAATTAGCGCGCGGGTCGGCGGCACACCGCGTCACTATAATGTGGTTAGTCAGTGAGCGTCGGGGCCGAGCCGACGGCGACGGCACGGAGCACGAGTACCGGAGCGCGGGAGAGCCGCGCTGCTCGCTCAGCCAGCGCGCCGGCTACAGCACGGTGGAGTTCAAGAGCTCGGCGTGCGCGGGCGCCGGCGAGCCGCCCGCGCCGCCGCTCGCCGCGCTGCCCGACCCGCAGCAGTTCAACATCTTCCCGGCCTTCTTCAGCCGCCAGCTCAACTTCAGCGCTGGCGGCGCCGGCGGTCAGGGATCCAAGATCATGGAGGAGTTGCGGCCGAACCTGGTGGGAGGCTTGCTCGGCGTCCCGGGCCTCCTCGACGAGCACCAGTCCGACGCCAAGTTCCTCCAGTCGGGCGGAGAGAGCAAGTACACGCCAGACAAGGGTCGCAAGTGCAGTAACGCGTCGTCCTCGTCCGCGGAGGAGTTCGGTGGACTATATGGGGGTGACCACGCAGCCACGCCGCCCGCGCCTCCTCTTAGTCGCTCCTTGCAGGACCACTCAGGTACGTCCCAAAAGTGTATAAGTATTATTAAGCTCCGGTTCCATTAATTGGGTCACCACTTCCTTATCCAAAGATAAAGTGTTCTGTTGGAAACATCTAAAAAAACTGGCAACTAATGAGGCAAACCTTTCTGAAATGATAGGTTGTGACATAACGACGTCCAAGTAGTTAAACATAATGGAAAAGAGAGTTCCTTCCACCTAACGAATCTCATGTGTCTAAACAGGTAGATATAAAAGACAAGGCCGGCCTTATTCATCCATAATCAGAATCTGCCTCCAGTGTTTTGGCATCAAAATAAGAGTGGCAGTATGCGGATCAGTCCAAATTTTTTTAAAGATATCCTAAAAGACATGAAATATAGTTTTTTAGCTATCCATCTAAACCAACCTGACCAAAATGAATGGAAAACACCGTTCTCTTTCTGAAACCCGGCTCTAATTGTAGGTATATGTTTACTATTGAATGAATACAGCTATTACTTGAATTTATAAGTCTACCCAGCCAATATCCTCCACATTCTTCGTAGCTTACCTCGTTCTACATGGTTAGGTACGCCTGGTACACCTATCCCTACAATAGTAGATTAAATAGATAGGTACTTGTCTATTTTGAATATCCAAAACATAAATCCGTTCCCTATCTTCTTCTCCTTCTTCTTCAAGCAATGGACGACCACTGATGAGCAAAAGTCTCGTGCATGGACTTTCATAGGACTCGGTCTGGCAGCCTGGGTCTTGCGCCGCCTGTAATATCCAGTGACTCCCTGCCACCCCTACTCTGGGCTTCTGCCGACACTGTGCTTTCAGTACGGAATCACCACTCCAGTACCTTAAAACCCCAACAATCATCAGTTATTCGCACTATACCTATGCTCCGCCTCGCCCACTTGCACTTTAGCTTCGCGAATCGCGACTCGCTGAGCTATGTCGGTAGCTTTGACTCTCCTACGAATACTCTTCAGTTCTGATTTGAACTCGCAGGGATATTCTGATCACAGTTCTCTCCATCGCCCGCTGAGCGAGTCTTCTTATGAAACCCATTGTTAGCGACTATATTTCAGATCCATAAGTCATCATTGGCAACACGCACCGTTCGAAGACTTTGAGCTTCAGGCACTTCGGAATTTTCCCTATCTTGGATAAGTTAATTGATATATCTGCCTACCTAACCTGCTTACCAAGTACTTACTCATTTCTATCATTTAAGTAGTCAAGAATACCTACGCCTTGTAGCATGTTAATCCTTCCTACCCTTTGTAATATTATGAGTTTGTTGGTTTGTTCATTTGTCCTTCAATCACGTAGCAATGGAGCAACGGATTGACTTAATTTTTTGAAAGGATATAGGTTAAGGATTTGGAGAGTGGATAGGATAACCTTTTATCCCGGAAACACATGGGGTTCTCGCGAGATTTTGAAAAATCTAATGCTACGCTGATGAAGTCGCGGACAAAAACAAAATAATTATTAGTTACTAGCGGACGCCCGCGACTTCGTCCGCGTCAATTTCTATTATTATGATCGCGATTAAGAAGTTTTTAAAAGATTTTAAATATGGATAATTTTCCCCGTTTTTGCGACATTTTTCACCGATGCTTCGCTTTTTGTTTGGCTGATGTAATGACGTGGAAACTGATGCATTTTATCTCGCGTGCCGAAACTAATACAAAAGAAACGCGAGTTTCGGAACGCGACATTAAACTCCTCCAACTATGTATTCTGTGCTCCAACGCACACACGCACATTGTTTTGATAGATATGATCTTTGACGTTAGGAACACACCTACATTGCTTAGACAACAGTGAGTGCTTATAATTTAATATGAACTTTATACCATAGCAATAAAGCTCAAATTGACTACGTTTTAGTTTCAAATCATTTGTATGGGAAAAAGAAAAGGGCTATTTTTAGGGTTTTCAAGCAATAATTCTAATTTTTCTCGCCGTAAAAACCATCCTTGAACTTCAACGAACATTTTAAAAAAAGATTTGGCCAAATTGGTCCAGGCGTTGTTGAGTTATGCGCTTACCAACACATTTTGCGATTCATTTTTATATTATAGACTAGCGGACGCCCGCGACTTCGTCCGCGTCAATTTCTATTATTATGATCGCGATTAAGAAGTTTTTAAAAGATTTTAAATATGGATAATTTTCCCCGTTTTTGCGACATTTTTCACCGATGCTTCGCTTTTTGTTTGACTGATGTAATGACGTGGAAACTGATGCATTTTATCTCGCGTGCCGAAACTAATACAAAAGAAACGCGAGTTTCGGAACGCGATATTAAACTCCTCCAACTATGTATTCTGTGCTCCAACGCACACACGCACATTGTTTTGATAGATATGATCTTTGACGTTAGAAACACACCTACATTGCTTAGACAACAGTGAGTGCTTGTAATTTAATATGAACTTTATACCATAGCAATAAAGCTCAAATTGACTACGTTTTAGTTTCAAATCATTTGTATGGGAAAAAGAAAAGGGCTATTTTTAGGGTTTTTCAAGCAATAATTCTAATTTTTCTCGCCGTAAAAACCATCCTTGAACTTCAACGAACATTTTAAAAAAAGATTTGGCCAAATTGGTCCAGGCGTTGTTGAGTTATGCGCTTACCAACACATTTTGCGATTCATTTTTATATTATAGATAATTGCCTACGTAGGATCCTGGCAGCATTGCCTGTTTGGATGAGTAACCCCCAGTAGCCTCGTTAATGATAGCCACAACATTGTAAATTTTCATAATAAGAAAAACCGGCCGAATTGATAATCTCCTCCTTTTTGGAAGTCGGGTAAAAATGAAATGGATGATAGAGGCGCCAAATAATGAGCTCAATAAATCTTTGATCCTATTCTATGCATGAATGTGTGTATTCTCATAGGACAAAGCCCGGATCTTAAAATTGCGCGCGTACATACATAGGTGCAACTCGTAGAGGCTACATGAGAGAGTTGATTGGGCGATGAAACCACCTTTGACTGCATTGTCACTTACCATCAGATGAGGTCGCAGTCAAGGACGAATGCATAAAAACTAACAAAAATAAAATTTTAGATTTCATTCAAATGTATGCAACATTTAACCCATGACCGGTCCACTAATGAAGAATAAGGGTTTCTGTCATAGTCCACCACGCTGACCAAGCGCGGGTTGGCTTACTTCACATAGTATGGAGAAAATTTAGGCATACTCAGGAATATATTTTGGAGAGTCATATATTCAGGAACTTTTCAACTTGATTCCACCATCACCATTCTACCATCGAAACGCAAGGCACAGAATTGGTCTGCACCCCTACGACTCGCACTAAGCGCTTTGGTTCCTCGTTCCTAATACGCACCGCTAAAATTTGGAATGCCCTTCCGGCTTCTGTTTTTCCCTGTAACTACAATTTGAGTGCCTTCAAATCAAGAGTGAATAGACAAGGCAAGCGCGTTCCATCTTAGGCTGCATCTTCACTTACCATCGGTGTGATTGCAGCCGCAGCGCAGATCGCGCTAGTATCTATATTAAAAAAACAGGTTTCTTTATTTTGCATTACTGTTAAACCAAGTGATATTTAATTACTTTAAAGCTTGTGTTAGGAGTGGGTACGACAATGGTGCAACGGGTAGGATTCAAACCTGCGACCTTTCAGTTTTCAGTCCGCGTCTTTAACCGTTGAGCTATTGAGGCTTCAAACGTGTTACAGCAAACGTGTAAATAAATATATTATGACTAGCTGTCCCCTCGCGACTTCGTCCGCGTGGAATTAGGTTCTTTGAAAATCCCGTGCGGACTCCTGATTTTGTCCGAATAAAAGTAACCTATAACACACTGTCTGCAACCATACCCATCAAAGAATCACGTAGATCCGTTGCTCGATATTAACTTGAAAAATTATGGATTTTCATACAAACATTCAACCCCCATTCAACCCCTTTGGGAGTAGAATTTTTGAAAACCGTGAAACACGTCCTTTTTTATTTTCAATTTAAAGCCTAAGTACCGAATTTTATGGGTATAGCTTGAAAAATAACGGAGTTTCATACAAACTTTAACCCCCCTTTTTACCCCCTTGGGGGGAGAATTTTCGAAAAATGTAAAATACGTAATTCTTTATTTTTGATCAAGAGCCAAAATATCAAGTTTCATAAACATAACTTGAAAAATAACTTGAAGAACGAAGGACTATCATACAAACATTCAACCCCTATTTAACCCCTTAGGGGGTAGAATTTTTTAAAAGTGTGAAACACTTACTTTTTTGTTTTCAATTTAAAGCCTAAATACCGAATTTTATGGGTATAGCTTGAAAAATGACGGAGTTTCATACAAACTTTAACCCCCCTTTTTACCCCCTTGGGGGGAGAAATTAAAAAAAATGTAAAATACGTAATTCTTTATTTTTAATCAAGAGCCAAAATATCAAGTTTCATAAACGTAACTTGAAAAATAACTTGAAGAACGAAGGACTATTATACAAACATTCAACCCCTATTTAACCCCTTAGGGGGTAGAATTTTTAAAAACTGTGAAACACGTACTTTTTTGTTTTCAATTTAAAGCCTAAATACCGAATTTCATGAGTATAACTCGAAAAATGACGGAGTTTCATACAAACTTTAACCCCCCTTTTTACCCCCTTGTGGGGCGAATTTCGAAAAATCCTTTCTTAGTGCTCGCCTACGTCATAAAAGGAACCTACTGTCAAAATTT
This sequence comes from Hipparchia sbordonii, assembly GCA_038048805.1. Lineage (NCBI taxonomy): Eukaryota > Metazoa > Arthropoda > Insecta > Lepidoptera > Nymphalidae > Hipparchia > Hipparchia sbordonii. The sequence goes on along the minus strand of JBBIWI010000010.1, from coordinate 9,444,749 downwards.
CAAGTTTCTAACTTCAGTGGTTTAGGCTGTGCGTTGATCGTCAGTCAGTCAGTCAGTCAGGACAAGCCTTTTTATATAATTATAGATTACGATTATATTTACCAGGCGTGGGTGGAAATTATTAATGGATACTAACTGTGTTCGTACTAACCCATAATTCCCGGTAGGTAATTATTAAATTTTCAGATAATTAGATTTAGGGAGTACCTAATAATATCATAATATGTGACAATAGGTGCAAGCTCGATTTTAAAAAACGTTAAGGTAATATCGCTTTATTCACCGTGGACCAATAACGTGGCTTGAATACGCATATGTATAAAGGTATACGTACACGCTCCGCAAATGCCGCTTGAAAATTCAGGCTTCGCCCGAGGGGGGTAGTGGGAGGACGGTCGTTAGTGACATTTCGTATTCATGACGTCAGCCCCGGGGCGATTGTTTGCAATATTACTCTAATTGAAATTGTAATACGTACATATTCAGGATAGTCATGAGTACGTGTCCGAAATTCGATTAATAGTTTGTCTCAATTTTAATTAGATATTTGTTATTTCAATTTAAATTGCCAACTCCACCGCAAACGGACATCTAGTTTCCATAAATCTTAGAATCAATTTCAAATACATAGGAAAAATATCAAGGCCAGCAAGGATCGAAACCACAACTCTCGGGAAACTCGCCCTGAATTTGTTGACTATTTACACTACGACTTTTTCTTTCTTCTTTTTCTTCTTCTTTGTGAACGAATCGATTGGAAATTCAAATTCAATTCAAATTCAAAATTTATTTATTTCATGTAGGCTAACTTGTAGCTCTTATGACACGTCATAAATCTACCACCGGTTTGGAACGCAGATTCTGCTGAGAAGAGCCGGTAAGAAACTCAGCAGTTGCTCTTTTCAAAAAAATTTTTTTACAAAGCTATGCTATGTATACAGTGCTTCCACAATAAAGCTTCAAAAATGCAAAAATGCATACGTAGGTACACCAATACAACGCATGTCAAGATGGGCAGTCAAAGCAGACCCATTCCCGTTGATGGCACCCGTTCACGAGCATGACGCATGATCCAGCCATTGCTTCGCTCAACCTATTTGAGGGAACGTAACAACCCGCACCACATGACACCACCACAGAAATGTTTAAAGAGAGCATGACATACTCAGGCTACCCATGTTAAGGCATCGAATTGAGTATTAATATTAAACTATTCATTTTAAGACATGACTGGAGTAAGACTATACAGCTCTTTGGATTCGAATCTTAGGCAACGTCCGTCAGCATTATGAGAATTTTTATACAACTGTAGCATCTACATTTTATAGAAGTTTAAAAACCCACTAAAAGACTTTCAGAGCTGTATTAAAACGCTACGAGCTTGCTTACAAGCGCGTCACGTCCCGAGCGCCACTAGCGCTTAACAATGACTTAGCGGGACGTGTGCAGTGTGAACACTTCTTTAGCGTATTAGAAGAAAATTTTATCAGAATAGTTGTTAATACATATAATTATCTTCTTCTCCTCAGTCGTTACCCTCTTGCCCAGAGCGGTCGTGGTCGTCATTTAGGTGTTGTGGCACACTTTACTATGCGCCTCCCTAACAGCTGTTTTTTTTTTTGCATTCGTGCAACGGGACATCCACCGCAGCCCTCACTTGCTCTGTCCATCAAATACACATAATTATATCATCATTAGCAACCCATTAACGGCCCACTACTGAGCGCAGGACTCACTACTCAGAGAAGCTTTATAGGCCATAGTCCAGCATGCTGGCCCAAATAATATTAAGTAAGGATTTATTTTAATAACTCTTCATAAGAACAAGAACATAATATAGTAAAACCTACAGTAAAAACAGTCAGGTATAGTTAGTGAGCGAGTCACGTCCGAGCCGCCACGGGCGCCTCACAATGGCACGGGAGGACGTGAGCGCCGTCCTTAACATTCATCCCAGTCATCTCAACCAACGCTATATCTGCTATCAAGAAAACCTAATATACCTAATATGTAGCTGCTAATCTATCCAAACTATAATTATTATTTTTTTTAAAGATAATTAACCTGAACAGACCAGAGACAATTCCGAAATTGCCTCCGCCGGAAATCGAACCCAAGAAGATGGTAGTGGGGCAACTTGGTATAAATTAAAAATTTAAAACACCCTAGACAAGTGAATATTTATTACTATGTACGATATACCTGACATGTTGTTACCTAGTTTTCTGCTCCACTAGGAGATCCATCATCATTCTGAGTCCAAATACATATATTTGCTGTAAGTTGCTGAGAAGTTGGGTATTCCGCAAACTAGTTGATGCTGAACATCCATGATGATGATGACATGATCTTCAAACGCCTGAGCAGACATTCATTTATAGCTAAAATCAACTCGTACACTTTAGCTTTCAAACAAAAAAAACCGCAACATAATCGGTCTTTTCGTTAGGGAACTACGAGGGAACAGACAGACATACAGATACACACATCAAACTTATAACACCCCTCTTTTTCCATCGGGGGTTAAAAAGAAATGTGTGTGTAATAAAAAGCCTCAATAGCTCAACAGTTAAAGGTGCGGACTGAAAACTGAAAGGTCGCAGGTTCGAAGCCAACCCGTTGCACTATTGTCGTACAACAAGCTTTTCGCTTATTTGGAGGGGAGAGGAGAATATAAGTCAAGTTCAGCTTGGCTAATATTCTTAATTAAAAAAATAATAAAAATGTGTGTGTAATGAAAATAAGAAAATAACATTTATGTAGGGTATTCTTGCTTCGTCAGTCATCCTGCCGCACCCCGCAAATCCCCTCCACTGTCGTTAAGAATTCATCCTACCTGACGCCATGTGCCAACAGTTAACAATGAGCATGTAGTAGGCACGGTTGTCAATAACGGATTACTATTTATAATTCGAGGCGCGTGGCGGTCGCGTGCGGTGCCTTTAAAAAGATCAATGTGCAGGCCTCTACCTACATCCTGTTCAGCTTTATTCAATATACTAGCTTCTGCACGCAACTTCGTCTGCGTGGAGATAGGTTTTTAAAAGTCCCGCGGAAAACCTCTGTTTTCCGGGGAAAAAGAAGCCCATGTCACTGTTCAAGTCCTTAACTAAACTTATGCAAAAAATCAAGTCAATCTTTCTGAAATTTGTTGAGGCGTGTTTGGAAGCCAAATCAATAAACAAACACTCTTTCGCATTTAAAATATTAGTAACGATGCCCTGGATTTCATCCGCGTAGAGTTATGTTTTAAAAATTCTGCAGTATCAAAAAAAGTTAAAGTTTTAAAGTTACCGCGGATTTTAAGTAAATATACTCTTTTCCTGATCTCAATTTCATTCATAAAAACTTACATTGATCCGTTACTGCGTGATTGAAGGATAAACCAACCACAGAAACACACCGTTTTTAAAAATCTAACTCCACGCGGATGAACCGACTGACGCGGAACGATTCGGAGGCAGAAATAATATTACAAATGTTTTTATTTATTTATGTTAAAACACTTACTTCAAGACTATACTTCACAGAAATTAGATTGTAATCAGTAACCTTTTAACGGCTCACTGCTGAGCGCAGATCTCCTCTCAAATAGAATGGGTAAAGGCCAAAGTTCGTAGTGGACTGCAAATTGGCAAACTAAATACACCTTTGGAAATGTTATGAAGAAATCTCAGGAATGTAGATTCCCTCACTATGTCTGCCTTCACCGTTGAAGTGTGTGATATTTAATTGTTTAACAAGCAATTAGATAGATATTTACTTCCTATCAAAAACCACAGCGCACAATCCCTTAAATAGCGGAGCAATATGCGCATAAATAAATCTCTGGTAAAGAGGCCACTCGATATAATGGAGAGGCTTGTGCCGCGCGCCGGCGCACCCCCTAATCCTATAAAAGTGTAAACCCATTGTTAGCACGATCAGCTGCCACTTGAAAAAAAGTCGCAAATGTCCAATGGGTTAAATAGGAATAAGAATGCAGTGTCCAGTGTAATAAATCGTTGATTATTGTAGTACGTTTATCTCACGAAGTTACGGACGCTTTACTTGTGGTTACGTCGTGTATATGCTCATTGTGTGTGTGCCTGTCAGGAGCTAGGTGGGAGCGGTCAGGCGCGAGCAAGGTCTCGCTCCCACTTATGTAGATACGACACACACACAACCATGAGCCGCGTACCCTCGTGAATTGAAAGACAGAAGTTAAAACAGAAGTTTTACGATAACCAGCTTTTACGACATCTTAAATGCTTATGTGATCGTGACTAAAAGGCAGAAGAGATACGTGTCTGGGATTGAACCCCGGACTCGAAAAGGAGGCCGGAGGAGGAGACCACTAGGCTATTACTGCGTATCGATGAGCCTTTCAAATTTTTACAAGCTTTTATTTAACTTGCAATGTTTATGTATGTAGGTATGTTAAAATACCTACGAGTACTAAAAGCTTCATTTTTAAAAATAATATAATTTTCATTTGCATTTACAAATCCAAAGTACAGGGGGCTGATTTTTGTAACTCAGTGCCTATCAACGACGATAGGCATTTTTTATCCATTGAAGGTTTGAAGAGAAATGTTATTTACAATATTAATTTAAACCATTCAATGGATAAAAAATATATGTCACTGGCTTTCATTTTTTGATAGGCACTAAGTTACAGAATCAGGGGGCAGATCATACTATTGCAGCGTGATCAATCAAAGATCGCAATCGGCGGGATTTGCGGCATTTGCACCGATTATAAATCTATTAAGGGCTTGCGACAACATATGGATGCTGGAGGGCGAAACCGTGCTACCCCGTGGCGCCCCCGGGGGGGGCCAAATACGTAATAGATTTTATTTTTAATACAAAATTGTGATTTTTCAAGAGTTCACTTCAGAATATGCACTAGAAAATAGCCTTATTTATAACGAGGTACTGGGTACTGACCAATTTTATTTAATGTTTTCCTTTTTTAGCCCTCGACACAAAGAGGAATATTTTATCAGTTTTACAGCTTTGTATGTATGTCTGTGTATAACATCGTAGCGCTTAACTTATGAGCTGATTTGAAATAATTTTTTTAGATGGAAGGCTTATAAATCTGGTTCATAGCTTAAAATTTGTTTAACCGTTTAAGGATGCTAACCTAGTTATTCGACCAACCAGTGTAAGGATCTTAATTATTATAATACAACTGGAACTGCTACTTGTCTAGAATGTACTTCAAAGGCCAAATAAGTATAATTCCCCGTACCCATTGCTTAGTTCTAGTCTGGATCTAATCAACGCATGCGGGGAACCAATGCAGCCCCCGCATTCTTGGCTAATTTAATTATTTTATACTTAAAGTTTAAAGATTAATTTTGAGAAAATCTATTATTGGCCATACAATTGACACTAGCTCTTAAGTTTAATATTGTTCTAAATCGCTGTTGATTTTCGTACAATAAGTAAAATAAAATAAATAAAAATTATTTGTTCCTATTAGAGAAATAGGAAATTTTATTGATAATATGTCCAAACTTTTAATTCTTCTTCATCTCTTACTTAAAGTAAGTAGGACATAAATTAAGCTTTTTACTTTTAATACAGCTTAAAATAAAGCTTTCATTGTTACTTTTCTACTAGTGCAGTCATCCGACACCTCTCCACCACCACAGATGGTGCTTTTATGTCAATCGTAATAATTAGGGGATTTGGGGCCCCTAATGACACGTTACATTGAATCCTTGTTACACCCCCGAACAAATGTTCCTGCTTTGCTGCGAATAAATATTGTGCGTTGACTTGTTGTAAGTCACTCGAGATTTTGGCACGTTGTTACCGTTTGTTCTCTCTATTATTATAGGGTACTTTTAGTGACCGAACGATATAAAACGTTCACTTTATATTACCTATTAATTGTACACGTAGATGTATGAAAGAAGTTATTGCGAGAATACAAATCGGTCTAAAAGTCGAAAAATTTTGGGACGAATTTTAGAGAATAAAATGTGAGACAGAGAGGTAAAGGAGGATAAAAATTTGTAGCAAGTTATCGTTTCCTAACTATAATACTTCATACTTTATTTGTATCTATATAACATTACCATAAAAGACAAAACACAGACTCAACCGGTAGACCTACAGATTTGTCGGTTATCTTGGAAAAGGTGTTCCTACGTGATAATCTTAATCCATTTGGATTAAGTGGCGGGCGAAAGGAAATTGGACAGGAGATGATTAAAATTTCCAGGCAGCTAAAGGTACAATTATTCTTTCCCTATAACAAGAAAAAAATCAAAGTTTGAAACAAGCACCAAACAACCTTAATTTCGTTACGTAAAAATGTCAGGCGAAAAGCATAACCGACATATACGCGATGAAAGCTTGTAAAACATAGAAGCGAGTGAAAAAATGTGCCTTTTAAACGTTAAAAGGCTCCGTTTACCGCGGACGCAAACACTTAGCTCCATTTTAATTAATAAGTAGCTGGAACGCCGTCAAAGGGAATGCATGAATACTTGCCAAACCGACCTCTGACGGTGCTTTTAAAATCTCCCCCTCTTAATTCAGAAGCTCAGAGAAACCAAAGGTAAACTGATTATGTCGCCAATATGCAATTTTTTACAGAAACGAGCTTAAAGACTTGCGTATATGTGATGGCTTTGTAAGTAATTGAGGAATCAAACTATTTTACCCGACATTTTATTTTAAGTTTGATTGTTTTACACCACATTTGAGGTACATTTGAGTTGATTTTGAATAAATACCTAAGTATATAATCGATGTTATAGTTACGTTAGTTTTCCCCACGTTAAGTTCGATTTTTTAAACCCCTATTTTATCCCTTTAGGAGTTGAATTTTCAAAAATACTTTCTTAGCGGATGCTTACGTCATAATAACTATCTGTGTGCCAAACAGTCAGATCCGTCCAGTAGGTAGTTTGAGCTGTCCGTTGATAGATCAGTCAGTCAGTCAGTTAGTCGGTTACCTTTTCCTTTTATATATTTAGAATAGAAGAAGATAGAAGAAGACAAGAGGGTCTAATGTAAACATGAAAAATAATTCGTGATAAACCAAATCATACCTAATCAAAACTAGCTTTTGTCTGCTTGTTTCGTCCACGTGGATTTGGATTCTTATAAACCGCGGGTGTTTAAGAACGCACATTTTTTCGAGATAAAAGGGGACGTTTATTCGTGAACCTAAATTAATTAGATTTCTACGTTTCTATCGCATCGGTGTAACTTCGTAAAAAGCTATTAAATATTGACTTGTGAATTGATATAAGCAACAAGCTGTTCATTCATTCAGAGCGAGCGGTGGACGAAGTCGCTGCCGAATCATGAGCTGTAACAGTGTTAAAGCAACGCAATTACAATTACGAGCGGGCTGAACTTGACCTAGGGCAAGGATCGATGCGGCCCGCTATGCAAATAAGAAGCCGTTTCTTTGAATCAGCCGGACCCACGCTAAGTGAGGTCGAATGATCAGACCTTTTGTTGTGAAACATTAGGAAAGCTTTTATTGGCCGAATGCTGTTGTTGCTTCAACCCTTCTCACTCGAGAGTAGACTTGCGCCCACCAATGGACTGACGTTGGGTTGTGATGAATGAATACTTTTGCACGGTTACTATAGGCCATTTACGAGTTAAGCGTTATCAGCCCCAACCAGTTGATTAGGTAGCCACTCACCTCTAATTTTTTAGAATTCTTAAAGTTTTTCTAGTTGTTAAAGGTGTATGAAGTCTACCAATCTGAGCTTAGCCGACGTGGTGGACTATAGGTAGGAGACGCGAGCCTAATGGTAAGCCGGAAATGGGCTGAGGTGACAATGATGGGAGACTGACAGAAATACATATAGATACCTCCTACGTAAGTTGTGTTATCCCACAAAATTGGCATTTTAGGATTGTTGCATTTATCATTATTTGTTTTTTCTCTATTTAATTTGTTCGTTTAAAAAAATTATTAAAAACAGCATTCTTTAACATACTTTCAAGTCATCGTTATTAAAATGACGGCCTAAACCATTTTATTGATCTTCACAACAATTAACGCGTCACGTAAGCGTTTTGGGGATACAACAACTTACGTAGGAGTCATCGATAGGTATATAACGACGAAGTCGCGCCAAAATGAACCCTTCTTTTTTAAAATTTTGGCATGAAACCTTTTTTGAAAGTTTTTAAAACGTAATCTTAATTTAGGTACGTTACTGGACGTATACGTTGATGGACTTTCGTAAGCCTGAAAACAGCATTCCAATAAGATAACTGGACCTATACCGATAACTAAGACCTGACTCTTTATTTTCTTTAACAGCCGAAGGAGCATTCAAAAAGTTAAAACCTGAGCCCGGCGGGAATGGTACCTCAGGAGCAACATCAGCTTTGTCCCCGTCCCTCGGCCCCCAGCACGCGGGGCACACGCCCACCACAGCGTCCTGTCCCACGCCTGCGAGAAGACGGCACAGGACTACTTTTACGCAGGTACTCTTCAAATACAACAAAAAACTGAGTCGGAGAGACACTAAACTTTGCCAGTACTCGGAAGCTACAGCTAATTGAAGGGAATGGACTGAAAAATGGAATAGTGTTGTGTTGGCAAGTCAATAGATTAGCATTTTTAATAGCAGATATAATAGGCTGGGTATAGGGGACGCAACATTAAGACCTGTGAAAGTCCACGCAAGAGTATAATTAATATAAATTGATTGAAATCGCCAATTTTGATGAAAAATCTTGTCTATGAAAATATTCCAACCACTTAAAGTATACTATACTGAAGTCATGCCAATTTTTTCTGAATAGGCTAAAAAGAGTGAAAAATTGTACAGCAAAGAAATTAATGGTAAAAAAATACAAAAAATCTGAAAAGTTAACTATTTCGCAAAAAAAAACTTATTTTGTGTCAATTTCACTATTTCAGTTTCATTTTCGCAATAACTCGGCGTTGGTGAAATTGGCACTAATGCTGAGATCCATAGAGCGTGCTCTGACTCAGCTCAGACTCAAGATAGAGGTTAAGACGAGACACAAATATGCTCTGACATAAATCTGTCTCGTTTTAACTCTGCCTTGAGTCTGAGCTGAGTGAGAGTGCGGTCTATAGATTTCAGCCTAAGTCTATTTTAGTGAATATCTTGTAAAAGTTTTATTTCTCTGAACAGGAACAATTAGCAGAATTAGAAGCGGCTTTCGCGAAGTCCCACTACCCTGACATTTACTGCAGAGAGGAGTTGGCGCGGACTACAAAGCTCAACGAAGCGAGGATACAGGTCAGATATAGCTATTTTCGGTTTTATTTTTCAAAACATTTCTACTAATATTTTTTTTGTTTTATTTTTCAAAATTTCCTAGTAATATTACCCACTTTATATTAATAATTTCGTTCATCTAAATATATAAAAGGCAAAGGTGACTGACTGACTGACTGATCTGTCAACGCACAGCTCTAACCACTGGACCGATCGAGCTGAAAATTGGCATACAGGTAGCTATGATGACGCAGTCATCCGCTAAGAAAGGATTTTTCAAAATTCAACCTCGAAGGAGGTAAAATAGGAGTTTAAAAAATTTAACCTAACGTGAGCGAAGCCGCGGGTTAAAGCTAGTTTAAATATAATTTATTTATCCCGATCTCTATTAGGTAACGACAATTAATAGCATATACATATTATTTTTCACAATGCTATTTTTATTTTTGACTAGCCGACGTCCGTCACCCCTCCACTTTCGTTATAGGTATTTTTAATGGCGCCATGTACCATATACGTATAAATATTCGATGGGTTTTAGAGTTTTAGACCCTATTTCTGTCAAGTCAACGACATTTTTGTGCATAATGATAATTATTTATATTATTTACTCGCACAATTGCGATAGATAAACAAAAATAAGTAGCACAGAATATAATACAGTGCCAAAATCTACCATTCTATTACGTGCAAATAAATCCAAGTACGTATTTGGAAATGCGAAGCCTCAATAGTCCAACGGTTAAAGGTGCGGACTGAAAACTGAAAGGTCGCAGGTTCGAATCCCATCCGTTGCTCTATTGTACTACCCACTCCTAGCACAAACTTTCCGCTTATTTGGAGGGTACACAGGAGGATATTAGTAAACTTCAGCTTGGCTAATTATTCTTTTCTATAAAAAAATTGCAAGTTTGGACCCCAGTAGGGAATGCAATCTCGATCTCGCGAGATCTCGTTTTCGCGAGATCTCGGCCTTTTTTAGCGAGATTAATCTCGGCCGAAAAAAGGGCGAGATCTCGCGAGATTAACGAGATTGCACTCGAGCATAAAAAAGTCTTATTCGAAGCGCGGACTGACACTAACGGAGTTGCGACCTGTCAGTTTCGTTCGGTGCGCGAATTAATTTTTAAATTACTAAAAGATTTACGTTTGATATTAGAAGAGAAGACTGGTTGTTTTTTTCATTTGTTATTTCAAATTCAAAATTTATTTATTTCATGTAGGCCAACTTGTAGCTCTTATGACTCGTCATAAATCTACCACCGGTTCGGAATGCTTTCAAAAAATAAAAAATATTTTTTTTTACAATAGGTAACCAAACTGTGCTATGTATACACTGCCCTCGTAATTGAAAACACAGTAACTTAAAGGCAACTTCTATTTAACTTACTTTGTTTTCAATTACGAGGGCAGTACAGTGCTTCCACAGTGATTTGATTGATACGTACGTCAAAGTTTACTACTTAGAAGTTTATTAAAAAATTATAGACAATTTGATTCATAAAAGTCTATTGAAAAAATTCGTGATAATAAATGTTATCTTATAATACTTATAATTTTTATTATTTTTTTTCTAATTTATTCAAATATTGTGATTATTTGCAAAAAAAAACCACACAAAACTGCCAATCTCGCGAGATCTCGAAATTGGCGAGATCTCGCAGTATTGTTATTTACAATCTCGCGAGATCTCGCTTGAGCCCCAATCTCGCGAGATTTGCATTCCCTAGACCCCAGAGCCCTTTGAAAGGAGGCCGAAGTGTTAACCGCTACGATATCACCGCTACAGTGCTACATAATTACGCTACAACTAGCGCATGTAGCATTGTAGCGGTGATAACCTTCGTAGAGCCACCGTTCTACGAAGTAATAAATCCCAACGGCAAAGATGGTTGTCTCCGCAAAACAGCAAAACTATGCTTTCATTAATTCAAATACTGAATATTGGTTAAGGTTAGAGCCAGTACTTGTGTAACTGTAAAAAGATATAGATGAATAATTACACCTATTTATATATCTATATTTATGGGTCGGTATCTATAGGACCTATTTAAAAAAGCAAGGGCATCTACCTAATACTCCAGTTTTTTTCTTCTGTGATCGAAGACTCCAGTAGATAAATTAGGCTTAAAAATACAACAGTTTAAACCTACTGTATGGATAAAAGCGAAAAATGTTCTCTCTTTTTCTTAGGTGGAATTGTCGAAATATCAATGATGCGAGAATACTTCGGTAATATAATTTGTAGCGTAGGCCGGAGGCGGATTGAATTAAAGCGCCATCTGTCGACCTCGGCTTTATGAATACGAAATACTTACAGTTCCAAGCGATCCTTATCTCAGTTTTAAAATTGCTCAATCCCTCGGGACACACGCTATTGATTTGTCCCAAGAGTACCTAATTTGGTGCTTCAGATATTTTATTCAGAACGCGACTTTTAGCTTTTAGTAATTCATGCTAAAAGATCTCGAGGAGTGTTATTTAACGCAAAAGTATTCGCAGCGAAGTAAATCTTACATTGACAAAAAAATTCTGCTGATGTCTTACGTCTCACCTTAATTCGTAGATACGAAGTCCTTAAATGAGACTCTTACAAAGACAAAGTCGTGCTTGAAAACATGAAAGGTTCGACGAAATGTCATTACATCGGAGACTTTTGCATACATTCCGCCTTTAAAAGCTCGTGAAACGCACACAGAATGAGTGGCAATACACGTACTGTGAACCGGTACGACGTGTACTACCTACACTCGTAGGAGGCTATTAACGTTCAGGCGACGCTACATAAGAATGTAAACGTTAAAGACGACAGCGACGTCGGGCTCCCTCCTTCTAGAGGAAATTTCGATATAAAAATACAACGTTGCCGGGCGAGCGAGGGGTGGTGAGAGGGTGGGGAGCGGGTGGCCCCTGAGGCATTGCAATCCCATCAAATGGATCCGTAACGAAGTTAGCCGCTCATCCTCCCCGCGCGCCTCTCGACATTGTCTCTGCCCTCAAATGAATTCTACAATTGGAAATAAGAAAATGTTTTGTTGGATCCGTGCTTTTTCAGTTTAAAGACGACCATTTCCAACGGATAACACGACGCGACGACGCTCGGGTAAATGCGTAGATCATTTACTTGTCTGTTTTCTGTTATAAAGACGTAATGAAGTCTTCGCTCAGTTTGATTTGGACGACTTTGAACATTCATGCTCTCTACAAATCAAATTATATCTAAATAAGTACCTACCATCTATCCAAAGTAATTCTTTTCCCTTATAATAAACTAGTTGGTGGCATTTTAACCTATAGTGGCATAATAAGAATACCAAGAAACCAGCATCCCCAAATAAACCTTAATCGACTTTTTGAAAATGTTGCCAAAAATTCCCGGGATTTTTTGAAAACGTGCCAAATCACTTCACCTGGCAAAATGATATTTTAAAATACGGTCAATGAGATTAAGCTCAAATTATAATATATCCTAATGCAGATACTCGTTCGTAACAGATACCAAAAAAACCCCGTTCCGGAAATTGCCTCGTTTTTCATCACGACGCGCACAAGGGACGGATGTCGAATTGCTTTGCGAAAAAAACTAATATCCCATTTATGTTTCTTCACCCTACCACGTATATACTATGCGTACTATATATCCGGATAATCTATCGTAATATCAACTCTATTCCATTAGAGACAAGGTTTAAATTAGCGTGGTTTCTATCTGGAGTGGTGGGTTGTTATGTATCGGTGTTATTTGTATGGGGAGTGCGTCCAGAGGGCGGCTCCCTCGGCCTCTCCCTCTAATCAGCTGTAATCACCATATCAAAGTACGCACGCCTCATTCCCGTTGACAACACAGATTACGGCGATGTTTTGTACTTTGTTATGTGCTTGGTGGATTATGTAGCTTCCAGGAAAAGTGGAGGGCAGGAAAATCAGTCTACAATAAATGATTTTAGCATTTATTGTGAAATGCAATGAAACGCTATCTATTTATGTATTATGCGGGTGAAGAATATACATAAAGTCACTTTTCTTATTCCTTACTTAATGTTATAAATGCGGAAGTGTACATTTGTTTTCTGATTTGTCGTTTAAGGACACACCAACGTGAACATAATTCTGTTTTTTTGTTTAATTTTTAAGTTATTTTATCGCACCTTGAAAACAAAAGTGGCGTTTTACAAAAAATGTAATTTTTCAGTATGTTCATTTAAAGTTTTGACGCAGCATTTTTGTTCAATATCTTAGCAAATAACTGGGAGAAAAGAATGCAATTAATTTAATTTATCACTTTGACTATCTAATGTAAGTTGTGTACTGAAAACATGCCAGTAAATTATGGAGTTAATTTAGAAAACATGGTTTTAAAAAAAAGTTCCACGTAGTGCCACTTTTGTTTTCAAGGTGCATTATGTTGTTTTCCTTGTTTGGTGTACAATAAAAGGTGTAAAATATTTCATTCATTCATTTTCAATCAATAAGCTACGGTTCACTGGGTTTTTTGCATGGGTATATAGTTTAGGTCCTGGAAACTTAATGTTTTATCTCGTTGTCGATGAAAAACAAAGGAAAGTTGCTCAGAACTGTCAAACCCACATTTTGATTTACGTTCTTAGCAACTGAACAATAGCCACTTAAGTAGAGAATAGCTACCTTGAGACTTGGGCTTTTTATCCCAAAAACAGAGTTCGCGCAGGATTTTTAAAACCTAACTTCACGTGCGTAAAAGCTATTAGGTATACAATGTGTAACAAAAACTATTTGATTTTTTATAAAATTTGTATTAATGTTACGCCTATATGTATAACTAAATGTATCTATACATACTTTCAAGGGACAACAGTCTTTTTGTAACTGTTGTGTTTTGTGATAGTTTTTCCGGTTTATGAACAAATTAATTGATTAAAACTTTTACGCAGGTCTGGTTTCAAAACCGGAGGGCGAAATACCGCAAGCAGGAGAAGCAGCTGCAGAAGGCGCTGGCGCCGGCCGTGCTGCCGGGCTGCAACGGCATGATGCGCAACATCCAGGGCTACCGCGGCTACCAGCCCTACCCGCACCCCAACACCATCAACAGATACCCGCAGGTAACGATCACAAAGAATTCATGAAGCGGTTGCGAGTTCGCTGGTTGCCATGCGCCGCTAATCAGTCTCTCTGATTACGCTTTAATGAGATTGCGACCGAAATTCCAAAATAATGCAAATAGCGCCCTGAACACCGGGCGGCGGCCATACACAATACGTTCATTGTGACGAATACATCGGCGTATTTAAGTTTTGAAACAAAAATACGAAAATATTTTTACGAGCTACCTTTTTATGTGACTTATATTATTTAAACGATCAATAAATTAGAAGAAGCGTACAAAAGTTATGTCCGCTTTCACCAACGTTCCATAACTTTTACGGGCTACCTATGCTAAGATAGACCTTTCTGTCAATTTCATTTTCACGTACCTTTAGGGAACGCCTAAAGGTGGAAATCACTTTGGATAAGGGATAGAGGATGATTTAGGTATGGTTGGTGAAAAAAGTCATTAGTTTATCAATGATAATGTATATAGTGTACATGATATGTGTTCCTCATAATTTAATTAAACTGTTCATCGGCGTCACCGTAACCAGTACATGTCTACTGAAGATTTTTCTTACAAGGATCATCGGAAATCATCTGTCTACCTAGCGGAGGTTCTTCGAAAGCTTCTCCCCCCTGTGTGGTGCCTCCTTTCAAGTTCATGGGTCAAATTATTATTATCAACAAAAACACTATAACCCTATTGTGTTCTGCAACCATTATTTTCTAATGTCCTTTTTTAGGAAATTTTGCACAGAGTAAAACCTATGCAAGATATAATGCAAACGCTTATTCAGTGCACCTTCGAGAATAGCTTAACGTTCAGGTTGACTTACTAACAACTCTAGGTATTATAAGTTAAGCCTTCTCTGATTGACTAACATTTGACGAAATTATGAAACAGGCATACGGCAAAGTGGATCATGAAGTGTGGTGATACGTTGAAAATGGAAAATTACACAGCCGTCGATAATTACTATTAAAAATCGTTTCCCGCTTTGGTAATTGCAGTGGTTCCAATATTTTCAGCTTCGGATTACCAGCCCATTAGCGAAGTGTTGATCGCGATAAATTGCAACCGCGGCCCGATGCTTCACATCAGGAGAGCCATGAGCATAATATTATGATAATATTTTATTTAATTTTAAAGATATTAAAATATAACTCTAATTTTGTCTACGATGATTGGTTACGTCTTTTCATAATCGCGTGATAACGTGATTTACCGGGATCAAAAGGACCTCATGCTCTTCTTTGGGATACAAGCTTATTCTGCTTGTCAAATGTTGAAATCAAATCAACGGTAAGCGTGAGTGAGATGGATTCAGATAGAAAAAGTAATAAAATAATAAATTTCTCGATTTTTCGTTTATTAGGAGTTAGGGCATATAATAAAAATATTTTAATGTCCAGAGTACGCTAAAGTCTTTCTCCAGAGGAACCACAAAAGAAGTTTAGGCACAGTGCTGCACCAAATCTCAACTTGGGAAGTCTTCCCAGAGAAGTGAATATATCTAATGTGTTCTGGCGTATTCTCATAGTTATTGTTGTCTACAGCACCACGGCAGCTATGAAGAGTTGCAGAAGGACATCTTCTCGCTGTCACAAATGGGCGGCGGTTCATACCCCATGCCACAGGGCTTCTCCATGGGCCACAGCGCCAACATGAGTGCCGTGGGCATGCGCCAGGATACTATGGGTGAGTAAACACTAAGCATTAACAACGGTATATGTCGTAAATCGGCGGTTGCTTGAACTCCACACAGCTCTAGCGCCAACATGAGCGCCGTTGGCATGCACCAGGACACTATGGGTGAATAACCATTAAGGGGTAGCAATTAAAAGAATTAAACGTGCAAAAGGGCATCTTCTGGCTGTCGTAGATGAGCGGAGACTCATATCCTAGCCATAAAACTTCTCCATTAGCACCTTAACTCTATACGTTATTATGGCAAAAAAATATTCAAATCAATTTAGATTATACTGATTTCATGCTGAACTGAATTACAATGAGGATAAAGACGAACGTTAAGTATAAAGTAGACCTCTTGCTCATGAGTCACATTGCAAAATATTCGCGCTACGCGTCTTTGTCAAGAACTAAGTTGCGTAAATTACAACGTTTTCACTAATATACATACTCGTATAAGCTGTTATGATATAGGTACGTTTTCTGACGTCCACCGCTCGCACAGTCGATAGTTCTGTAGAATTGAATTTAATAGGTCGGATCTAAGATATAAGTTTTGAGTGTAAAACAAGGAGCGGTAGCCGACGCGCGGCAGCTTTCATCAACTTTCTATTAGAACGTCAGGGCAATTATAAAAGTTGCGGGCCCGGATCGCGGCCCCGTTTTATACAAATATCCCTTATAATAATGAGAAAACTTGCTCTTTGCCAGCCGCGACTAAGTTCCGCCAGATGATCTCCAAAAGGAAAAAAACTTAATTAGAATTTGTTAAAGTCTCGGGAATTCTTTCCTTTTGTTCGCCGCGAAATATTTTGTCATAGACGTCAAAGCGGTCTGAGGACTATTAAACTCTGGAGAAAACATTACTTCGTTTAATTCTTCTTTTGTTACAGTTCGTTTTTGGTAAAAAAATATAATTAACGAAATATTATACATACCTAGCATAAAATTCCTCAAATCAAATGGCAGTTCTTCTTATCATTCTACAGACGTTTGCAGCTCGATATAGGTCTATTCTTAAGACTTCGACGTATCTCGGATTTGCGCCGCCAGTATCCAGCGGCTCCCTGCGTCTCGTCTAAATTTATCAGCCAACACTATAACGCATTCCGGTGATAGGTTACCACTACAGCACCTTGGGACCACATCGAACATCGAATCTTCGGACTATGTGCCCCCTCCATTGCCATTTGCCACTTCACCTTTACGACTCGATGAGTTACTCGTATGTCGGTGATTCTGGTTCTCTTACGGATCCCTTACATATAATTTGATCTCACAGGAATCCGAGCATAGTTCTCTTCATCGCCCCTTGAGTGACATTAAGCCTTCTTATGAGGCCCTTAAGCATAATAATAGCAGTACGGCTTTTTTTATACCTAAACCTAAATCTGCCCAACCTAAACTTAAATACATATTATATTTATATTTTAGACATGTATCGTAGGTTGAAGACGCTGGTACGTTTGCTAATTCAATGATCCTTGAGTTTGCGGCCGGAGATTATAAATTTACTGCTCAACTCAAGATGTGCTAACTTGTACGGAATATATTTAAGATATGTTTCGTATTAAGTTATGCCTTCTTGATAGCTATCTTAGCTATGACTAGACAGCGTATCGAGAGATAGCTTACGCTAATGGGGTAAAGCTATTAAAAATTAAGAATTTAAATCACCCCGACATGGCTAAGGCTTGAAAAAAATTTTGAATGTACTATACACCCGATATCCTGTTATACCCACCTTCCTGCTCTGCATCAGCAGATCTATGAACTAATTACTGTGAACCCTAACACAATACATACTGTAAGTTATTTAAGAGTTAGTTCGAATCATCCTGGTTGCAGCTCATGAATCTTTCAAGTTGATCTTTCAATATGAGTGGAAATAAGTTAAATATCAATTTACACCTCAGATCTCTACAATGTCTGCAAAAAGAAATGATAGTGATTCTTCAGCTGAACAGATTTTCGTCAAACATATAACATAAGTTAAATCCTAGTTTAACCTACTTTTGAAAAAACCCACAATGAAATCATTCATTTGATGATACAGACAAAAAAAGCAAACTTATAACAGCCCCTTTTTCCTTCAGGAGTTAAAAAATAAAATCAATTTAACAAATAAATGAACGGTGGCAATGATTTTATTTTATTAGTTTAGTTATTTTTACTTTTGATATTAACCTATATTTTGCGACAAAAAACATAATTATTCCCTGTTTTTTAAATCCATTGTAAAAGTAAAATAAATATTTTACTTACCTATATTCTTAGAAATATTCTTTTACTACATTTAAAAAACAACTAACGAATGCCATTAAAAATGTAATAGCCAAATTGGGGTTCATAAAATTTTACCCGTCAATCTTAAACCAAATTTTTACACAATTTTTAATCGCCTCACATTTTTACAAAATTCGCAACAGCCTATTTCAGATAAAACGCGGTAAAGCGTAAAACGGTGTAACGCCGCAAGCCGGATTCCTGCGTAGAAAAAAGCGGGCCAGTAATGGGAGCGAGGCATCGTACCGCAGATATTCTAATAAGAAAATTTCCACTACATTTACTTTGGCGGGCGTCCTCGCGGCGTCTTCGCAAATATCTTATTTCCTGAGGCGAGATTGCATCTTGAGAAAACGAGGGTCGAGCCTTGAGCTTTGCTACGGGCTACGACCCTCCGCTACGTCTCGGCTACATTTATGTCTACATCGCTATGTGTTAAACGGGTAGGGGCAAACGCTACGCTTGTAAGACCCTAAACTGTAATCAATAATGAGAAAGTAGGTATTTACAAGTATGTTAAGGGAATATTTACTGTATAAGGAAAAAGGCTAACAGTATAAATAAATATGATAATAGTATTACGTATATTTTACTTGTATCGTGTAGCTATTATCGTGTAACTATATATCGAAGCTATATTATTTAATAGCACCAGATGTATTATTAAAGAGAGAAGCGTACATTTTAAACGTTTCTATATCTTTTATCCGAATAATCTAAATCAAAAAGTTCTCGCGGGATTTGAAAAATGCCTTAACGCCATCCGAGACACCAATCTACCAATAAATAATACACATTTAAAATACCCACCACAGTGACATACATTTCCAAAAAAATTATCATTATTTCTGTCCTACAGGCATGAGTGCAGAAGACGAATGGTACAACAAATCTCTCTCCGCTCTCCGGATGAACAGCGGTCACCACGCGAACCTGGCGGCGGCACCGATGCTGCAGTACCAGACCTAATCGTTGCTCCACGGCGCCGACTATTCGCCGGCGCCGGCGCACGACTACGCGCCGCCCTAAGCTGATCGAACATCTACAGCTCGCGCCGTACGTGCCGCATCTCTCAGAGCTTTCCGCACGTACAGATTTCATATTATTATTAACTTTCTCTTCACTGCAACCATTAAGAAGGTGCAACGTAGTGATTTTGTAAAACAAAAGTTTGACGCATCGCTAATAAATAATTGTGTTTGCCATAATCACAACGTCGTCGCTTGCATCGAATCTTGTGAAACCGCTCTCAGCCACAGGGCTGAGAAAACGGGGAGGTGGCCGGGTAATCTTTATAAGTGATGCATAGCCAAAACTATACAAATCGCTTCATACATGTCGAGAAAAACAAACCACGCACCGGGCGCACTGTGGCAAGCTTGCACAAAAGTATCATATAGACGTTCAAGCATTCTCATCCAAATAATTTTGTGAAACTTAACGTCAACTTCGCAATGCATCGCATTTGTACTTTGATAAGAAGGTGAATGAGAAACTGAAGCAAGTTACCAAACTTCATTTGCAGTTTGAGTTGATGATAACACGGCACGCGCGGCGAGTGCTGCTAGATGAGCGATCGGCTGTGGTTGTAGCAAATCAGCTGACAATACGCACATTGCGTAAGTTGATAGTTTTCTTCATATCTTGGAAAGTTGGACTAATATTATTACTACTAGCTTTTGTCTGCGACTTCGTCCGCTTTAAGTTAGGTTTTGAAAAATCCCGCAGGAAACCTGCTTTTCCTTAATATAAGGCCTTTGTCATTCTAAAATTCCTCATTTATATCCATGCAAAAGACATCGATTCGTTGCTTGTTTCCTGTATGATTGAAGGACAAACCAACAAACAAACACTTTCGCATTAATAATATTAGGAAGGATTTGCCAATGCTTGGCGAAGTTTTAGGCGAGTCCAGCATCGCATCGTTACGGGTAATCGGAAATCTGAGCGTTCTTGAGCTGAGAGTGGATGGGAGCAACGGTGCGGAGATCGAGCCTATCTTCTTGTTAATTTTACAGTAGATATACACTATTAATAGTTTTTTTTTTTTAATTCGTTTTGTTTAACGCCCCGCCGCCGGCCGTTACGCTGCCCGCATCGACTTAAAGCCGTGATTCAGGCTGAAATCTACCCATACTCTACTACATAACCCTAATCGGTAGACTGCACTCTCACTTAACTCAGGCTCAAGACAGAGATAAAACGAGACAGATTTATGTCGGAGCATATTTGTGTCTCGTTTTAACTCTTATCTTGAGTCTGAGCTAAGTCAGAGCGCACTCTATAGATCTCAGCATACGTCTTAAGTTCAAATACATTGCATCCTGGCAAGCCGCATCGTATTCGCTACATCAAAGCATTTCTATTAGCATATGGTCTAATTGTCCCGCATTGCGTTGCGGTGCTCCCGTCCTAATGTCTAATAGGTCAGTCTAAACTTTGCGGTGCTCTAATTCGCCCAGATTTGCGTCAACTTTATCATTGCAACAAAACAGAACGATTCTAGACATTCTAAAGCAGAATGCAGTGTGGTGTAGATAGGAAAAGTGGATAGGAAAAAATAAAAACATAATCCTAAGTAAAACATCTACCGCGATAATTATATTTTTGTGGTCAGAATAGTTACCAACATAACATCGCGTGTTCAAATAGTGGCAGATACAGCTTGTCGATTGCGGAAAAGCTGCAACAATCATTGCTACAGTCTCAATTGTGCTGATTTTTTGCTGCAACTATGAATAGCCAATAGCGATAGACATCGGTCACTCACGGTGTCGATCAATCAGAGGCGATTGCAATTGTCACACTGTAACAATCATTTTCATACCTGCAGCAGGATTGTCTAAAAATGATTGCTACTGTGTGACGATTACAATCGCCTCTGATTGATCGACACTTTCTCGTTATTGCTAAAAATGCATTGTTGCAGCGAGATTAGGTACCATGAATTCACTCAATCACCGCAATAGAGGTGTTGGCAAATAGGTACTCAAACCAGCAACTCTTTAGCAAATATTAAAACGCATACATATTACGGCAGTTTGTGTGAAATAGTGAACTGGGACTTTATAAATATTTGACGCACTTTTTGTAGTTTAAATAATCAAATTATAATCGATAAGTCGTTTTTTTGGTAGTCGATAATTTAAAATGGTTATTATACTTAAAAACATCGAATGTATATTTTACTTACTTTGGAAGACCCTTTTTTATATGAAATTATTTGT
Source organism: Hipparchia sbordonii (assembly GCA_038048805.1). NCBI lineage: Eukaryota > Metazoa > Arthropoda > Insecta > Lepidoptera > Nymphalidae > Hipparchia > Hipparchia sbordonii. Next base: position 9,423,252 of record JBBIWI010000010.1, on the reverse strand, counting down.
TTTGAACATCCCAATTGAGATTGTTGCAATGATCCAAACAGCTTTTCAACAATCGACTAACTATTCTGTTCACTATCATTGCTCTACTATTGTGTCAAAAGGGACTAAGCTCTTAGGGCCAGTACAGACATGATATGCTTTTAGCAGTAGCGATCGGCGTATTTGTGATTTTAAGTCGCTTTTCGGAGGCTCTTTTCGTGCAAAATGGAAGAAACTTAGCGGGAAAGCGGGCCTTGGCGTCACAGACAGCTAAGACGCTAAGGCTGAAATCTATAGACCTCTCACTCAGCTCAGACTCAAGACAGAGTTAAAATGAGACAAATTTATGTCAGAGCATATTTGTGTCTCGTTTTAGCCTCTATCTTGAGTCTGAGCTAAGTCAGAGCACGCTCTATAGATCTCAGCAATCAGCATAAAAGGAAGAAGAAAAAGAATCGCTTTTCGGAAACTCGGGCGTGGCCCGAAAGAAAAAACGCCGATCGCGGCTACTAAAAACATCGCGTCTGCACTGGCCGTTCCTGATGAGAAAACGCGTATTTACGAGGCTAAGAAAAGAAACGTATATCGAATACAAGTATGTACGTAACGAGAACGTGCTTGGATAATATGTATAGGTACAAAATAGGTTTCTAATTTAATAAGGAACGCTGTTCCTCTATATACTTTTACTGTGTATGCTAGTCATAATTGTAAATACATTTTGGATTGGTTAAGTGATAAATTATGATATTTTCTTGTTGTATTGTTTATGTGAATTAAAATTGAACAGAATATTTATGACAGCCCCTTTTATGCTATTTAGTGGAGTTTTCTTTCGTACAGTTTAACAGACATAATGGATATTTGGTCAATGGAACCATCCCAGCCGGCAGCAGGTTTGGTTATGAAGATTTTTCAAATAAACATCAGTTTATTCTGTCAAAAGTGGGCAAAATAGACGCTGGTCTAATTTTTTGTGTAGTGTTTACAAGCTTAATTTACAAAAGTAGTTCGTTCATTTACACATTTAGTACAAATAGGTTTTTGCATCGTTTCAGACTTATCAAGAAAAGTTTAGAAAAAATACAATTCTTCTTATCTCTGATCAAACCGATTGATATTGTGATCTGTAGATCAAAAAAATTTGAATATTTAGAGTTTTTAGAGGTTCAATATTGGGTACAGAAAAACAAAATGATGTTTCTAAAGAGCACTTTTTTTTTAGTTTTTTTAGAAATCCGCAATAATCCTTAGCGATTTTTGGCCCCAAGCAAAAGAGGTTTTTTTAAAAAAAATTAAACGTAAAATTACGTGTCATAAAATTTTACGACATACTCGAGAACTATTCATATTACAATTACGTTTCTTTAATAAGTTAAGGTACACTTGGCTAGTTTTTCTTCATTTATTCATTCATCCATTAATTCTCCCTGCAATGTATGACTGCGGGGCTGTCATTTATATTAAGTTTTTAATTATGATTATATACCGGGAGCCGGTGACACTGAAAGTCCTGACATGCGTGATAATTTTTTTTGATGTGAATTGATAGTTAAAAATTTAACGAACAAGACCAATCTCGCACACAAACTTGAAGTGTACGTTAAGTGATTTTTCTCCGTCATCTTGTGCACTTGCGTAATGTTTTTCTTGAAAAAGTACAAATATTTCTATCGAATAAATTGCAACTGATCAATATCCGTGATGGCAGAAAAACATTTTTGCATTAAAAAAAAAACAACTTTTTCGACTATTTAAATTAATGCATACCAAGCTTAATTTAATTAATCGTAGAATTGTTAACTACTAATTTCCTTAAAGAATTTCCGATTCCGTATGGCGAGGCTCTTAGTGTAACCGGCTCCCGGACCATTAAATATTGCAATTCAGCCCTTGTAAATATAAAAACCGTTTGCATGATACATTAATTAAGGTGTTAACAGCTCAACGATACTATAATAATAAAGTATTTAGTTGTTAATTAAATAATATTAAATGGTCATTTCCACGTTCAATTTTATTTAAATCTTGCATTTTGGCGATATTAAATGATATCCTACGACGTTCTGTGGCTAGTTTTTTCGTTGGTGCGGGGGTAACAGTTCAACAGAACATAACTAAATTTTTTCTTTAATATATTTAAAACTACTACTTACTAGAACAACAGAATCAACAGAAAATAAGCTTTATTTTCTAATTTAAGAATAGTTCTTGCAATTCAGGAGCGACGTGAGCTTTACTTGTGGTTACGTCGTGTACATTCACATTGCGTAAGTATGCGTACCTGTCCGGAGCCTATGTGGGAGCGGTCAGGCTCGAGCAAGGTCTCGTTCCCACTTATATAGATACGACACACACACAACCATGAGCCACGCGCCCTCGTGAATTGCAAGAACTTATAGCTGTAGGTATTTAAATCGCCAATATGTCAGTATGCCGCTCAAAAAGTTGATGCTAGTCAGTTATTAATGGAATAAAAATGATCGCGTAGTTCCCTATTAATAAGAATAGATTGTACCTAAATTATTATATCATTTCCATTTTGTACAGTAAATAAACCCATAGAAAAATATTGAAACATTCATTTATTTATATGCACCTTTGCTATGATTTTTTATTTTTTGATGTTTTTTATTTTTTGATATTTTATGAATTTCATCGATTAAGTTTTTTCAAATTTAAATTAGCAGTTGTAGAATAAATGAAATTGTCATAAATCCTACTTTTTTTCATGGAAAAAAATAGAGACGAAAAAGATGCAATTTTAATTTTCTAAAAAGCAACCGTTTTTCTCAAGAGATATAATGAAGAAACACAAGTATTTTCTACCGTAGTAGATTAATGCTATTTACCTACTGCAAAGGTGTACATTTTTTTTATATTAAAATTTGAGGCGAAAAAAATTTTGTTACGTACTCGATGGTCATCTGTGCATTTTTTGTAAATATTATGTTTAAGGAAACTTGTCTTATATTGAACATGTGTAAAATTAAATAAATTGTCTAAAATGGTACGTAGTTGTGTATTTTATTCTACTTGGTAATCTCATAGATTAATAATTATTATAATTACTAATACGTAGGTAAAGTAAGTAGTATAATATAATTACTCTACGAGATTTATGATGTATATTTTTATATAAAATCTGTAGATGCTCGTATTTATTTTTACTAAATAAGTCCGAGATCGTGAAAAAAAGTGGATAAATCTGAAAACTGGCTTTCCAACTTGGTACCTTGGGATTTGGGGATAACTTGGGTATCTTTAAATCAAGAGTGAATAAACATCTTCGAGGCAAACGAGCATCATCTTAGATTGCATCTTCACTTACCATCAGGTGAGATCGCAGTCTAGCACTAATCTATATTTAAAAAAAGTTTTACTTCTTTACGTAGCAAAGGCCAACCGCGGCGAGTGGAAGCTTCTACAGGAAACCTAAGACCGCAGTAAAAAATAAAAATCTCATGTTCTCTACCTAAGTTGGTCAGCCAAGCGGAATAACTTTAGTTTTTCAAAAATGAAGTTACGTAGTAGACATAAATTAAACAATTTTCTTGGTAGTTTAAAGGTAATAATTTATTTCAAATGTATTGATAGTCCGGCTCAGCATAATGTGGATTGGCTACGGAGTTCTTTTGCAGGAATCTTGTCAGATTCTTGAACACGATGCGTTCCCCGCCCACCGCTTTCCAGAACGTATCCGCGTCATGGCGTAGCACTTGGTTTTGACCGCACTCCTAAAATACAAGGTGAGTCATTCTTTAGCCTAGTTGGGGTAGTGTACTTAATGTAGTAGGGAGTGGCGATCCCGCGCGGGAAAGCATAGTTAGCAGACTCTGATGCTGAGAGCTATAGAGCGTCCTGTGACTCAACTTAGACTTAAGATAGAGTTTAAAACGAGACACAAATATGCTCTAACATAAATCTGTGTCGTTTTAACTCTGTCTTAAGTCTGAGCTGAGTGCGGTCTATAGATTTCAGCGTGAGACTCCCCACAAGGCGAACCGACGATATCAGACGAAAGGACGTCTTCCTTGATAAAGAAGACTAAGAAGAATGTTGTTGCCTAGGTTTGATTTTGGAGGCTCGTGGAAGTCTATGCAAGAGACGTCCAGCAGAGAGATGTTCAGCAGTGAACGTCTATCGCTTGATAAAAAGAAGAAGAATAGAGTAGCTCTGTCTAGGTTTGACTTAATCAATATTTTATACACAATGAAAAAACCTTTCTGTGAAAAAAGAATCGAAATTGGCGGAGAAATGGGGCAACTTTATTAAATGCAGGCATGAGTAGAATGGAGGCGTAGTTGCAACTCGTCATCTCTCTCGCACGCCTGCACCTAATTAGCGGTGACGTCAGTTTTTACGTACGTGCATCCCGTTTCTGTTATTTAACAAGTACCCCCACGGATTTAAAGCACTTCTAAGTGTTTAAACGTCTTCTATTTGAAAATAAAATTGGAGTAAGATAATCTTTTGACAAAGAAATAAAAAAAACATCAAGTCCTCATTCACATTGGTGGCGCAGAACCAACTTCGAAACTGTTGTAGCCACGTTTTGAAGAATTTCAAAGTGTTTATTTCAAAATCTGCCATTACACCCTTTTGTTTTGCAAAAGTATAATATAAGTATTCCAAAAAAGAACATATTGGGAGTCCAAATTTTAACTTCAATACACATCTTCGCATCTTTAACGCTATCCTGTTAAGATTTGTGTTCATCGTAATCAGCCTAAATTGAGCGTTGCGGGCGGATAACATACGTATGCTGCTCATAATGTATATGGGCAATATGATAAGGATAAACTTTTAAGACCTTAAAACGTTACCTTGCAAGTAGATAAATCAAACTGCAAAGCAGACAGCTCTCCCGTCATTGATTCGCCCCTCTTGCCCTCATAAAATTCGTTGTATTTCGTCTTTACTACATCGTGTACCTAAAAAGTAAAAAGTTATGTCATTGCACAACAAATGATAAGGAATCAAAAATAACCATTCAAAAATATTCTTGATTATTTAGATTTTTATGCTAATCATAGCGTTACCAATCGATCCAAATATGAAAATAAATAAATAATTAAAGACATAGACTGTGAAGTTCAATACTTACCGTATTACCTCCATGTTCATAAATATCGTTCAACAAATTGTTAAATGGCTCCTGGTAGAACGCTGCCATCCAAGTGCTAGTGAAGTATTCGAATAGATCATCTATGAGATTTATCTGGAATTATTTAATTGTAATTAATAAGCAAACGACAAATTGAAGACTTGCGTTACACTAAGTAATCAATTTATAGCTTTTGATAGAGTTCTTCAAAAACTATTCTACATCTCCTCATATCGTGGAATTTAATTCCCGGTAAAGTAATAATTACAAATGAAATTACTATTATTAAAGTTTAACTTGCACTTACGGAGTGAGACAAGGAGGGTTGAATTCACCTGAGTTATTCAGTATTTACACTAGAGATCTGAGTAATGTTTAATATTCGTTAAGTTAGAATTAAAAATAAAAAACTCTACTTACGTTGAATCTAGTAAGTAGATTGTTAAAATAAGCTTCATGCTTCCTGAACAGTTGTGTAAGGGTTTCACAAGAAAATTGCTTCTTGGAGAGGCACGTAATAGATTCGACGCAATGTAAGGCATTTATCTGCAGTCTGAAGTAGTTGTGCTTTTTGTCGGTTGTAAGAGTATGACCCTAAATGAAATTGTAATTTATCATATAAATAAGCTAAGAACGATACAAATAAGTTAAGTCATAATAGATGAAATAAAAGGTTTTACCTGTTGGGGTAACAAAAGTTGTACTGCCATTGGTGTATCGCGACCTGGTCTTCGAAGCATCATATAATATAGAGGACCTGGCAGCGTCGCGGACTGCACTATTGGTGACACGAACTTCATAACGGGTTGCCAGCGACTAAGGTAAAAGAAATATATGAATAGAGGTTTTGTGCATAATATATATGATTGCTTTGAACTATATTCATGAAAACTAATTATTACCTTTTCATTGCACTGTTTGATAAACGACCAGGACTTGAAACACTTGCATGCGATTCTCGGAAGCTGTTGAAGATAGTAATTTGTAGGTTACAATATTGAAGTTTTTAATTAAAATTGTCATTAATCAGTTGAAAGCCTTATGCATGATTTGCTTATCTGAAAGCTTAAATCTTACAAATATCAGTTCAAAAGCATTAGCAGAAAATATTACGCAAGCAAACTCGAACTATATCGTTGCACAAGGTCTGATTCTTCAAGGTCAGTTCTTCTTGTCATGAATGGATCCAGTTTCAGCAGGAAAAGTTTTGCCAGCTGAAAATCAGAAAGCAGGAGACAATCTTCACAGTTATTTAGATATAAATGGAAGGTATATACATACAATATGTAGTTATATGAATACAAGTGAAGTCAACGTAGAGCGTCAAATCTATTGTATCATACTAGCAATTTAAGGCTATAAAACAGAATTACAATTCAATTTGCAGTACTTTAGTGGTCTGAAAGTATTAGTACAAAACATTAACTAAGCAAGATCAAATCTTTTTACAGGATTTACGAGTGAATACAATATTAATAAACACAAATACGTGTACGTATTTGGTTTTATTTGATGTAAATCTTGCACCATAAAGCTCCGTTTTCACCCGGAATATTAAAGGCGTCGTGAGGAATCGCTTTATTTTCAGTTTAGCTTATCCTAGCCTTGGTTTATAAAACATTCCTAGCTACGCATCCTCGCCCTTCATTTATTGATGAAAGGCAGCTTTATCACAGAAATAAGTGTTGTAAAATAGGTATATATCGGTATTAACTCTGAGAGTATCGACTCTGATCATCTTAGGCTGCATCTTCGTTTACCATCAGATCGAAGTCAAGCGCTAGTCTATATATTAAAAAAAATATCATGGAATGTTTTAACGAATGAATTTTGTTAGTATTTACCGCTTCCCCGACATCCTCAGAGCAGTAGTAATTATGTAGACGATGGGGCGCGTACAGGCGACGTGAATATCGCACGCAGGGGCCCGCGCCGAACACGTGCTCGTCATTCGTCTCAAACTTTGGACCGACTACCAAACCACCATCGTATACAAGACCACTTTCGTTTATAGCTGTAATTATTCCATTATGTTTATTGATGGACTTAGGTGTTTGAACTTCCATAGCTGCAGTTGTTGTTTTTAATAAGACATGTCTTATTAAATTTTTTTTGGGTCAAGAGCACTCTCTATTAGAGGCTCAAGACAGAGTTTATCTCTAATAGAGAGTGCTCTTGACCCAAACTTAACCCTGTCTTGAGTCTGAGCAAAATAGGTATAAATGCGGTGTATAGATTTCTGAGATATTGATGGTGTGAGAGTGGGACGCATTTATAGTGGATAAGTGAATTGCAAGTTTTGTAACAATATATTTGCCAAAAATCATACAAACTTATCATAACTAAGAAAGCCCAATATTTTTAAGAGTAATAGAAACTTTGACTAGTTTGGTAGGTGCTCAAAATAAATCAGCTAATGAACCAAAAGCAAAATAAATTGAAAACAGAAGAAAGATAAAAATTATGTGTAATGGTTGAATAAATCTAGTGTCAGGTACCTTTAAATGCATCCAAATCAATAGCTTTTATCCCGTAATAGAAAAGTGCAAAGCATGGGACATGCAAGGCATGCAATGGAGACATAAGCCGCAGATATTCCACACTCCCTTCCTGCTCAGACCAACCGTGTAAATAACACTGACGGTAAATGCGTACGCCCAATTTATCTAGTTTCAGTTGTACTCTTTCATCGACCTGAAAAAAATTAAAGGAAACATATAGTTCTTGCAATCCACGAGGACGCGTGACTTATGGATGTGTGTGTGTGTGTGTCGTATCTATATAAGTGGGAGCGAGAGCTTGCTTGCGCCTGACCGCTCCCACCTAGACACACGTAAAGCACACGTGCCCTCGTGAATTAAAAGAGCTTTACCATTTTAGATAATGCCTTAAGATGGAATAATTACTGGATAATTTCAATCCTACACATATCTACTTTATTTATTTATTTGTAATAATGTTCGAAAATTAAGACCGCAGGATAATCGCATTTACAATATTATTATTCCCAAAATTATTTTTTTATTTCACCTAACTTCAAATCTAACTTCATGGATGGTTAGAGATTTTATCATAACTTTTCATCATATTTTAGCCTACTATTTGCTATATGATACGAGTATTATTCTCATAAAACCATGGTATAACTCACTACTTCATTATTAAAGCAGTTGACCCTCATAGCGGTGCTGTCTTCAGGTGGGAAGGGCTCAATAAAAGCGATTGAATCACCCCTCAAACCCAGCTCTAAAAGAGCCGCTATGCAACTATATGCCTCTATACAGTCTCCGTATACTATAACGGGCTTCTCGTTGCTGAGACAATCACTTGTATCCTCTGTAAAAAGAACTTATTAAAATCTGAGATCGACTTCTACAATTCTCGTAGGAAGAGCCTAAGTACGGTACTTCTACCAAAATAATTCAGCCTAATTTGGCCAGTTTCGATAACCTATAAAATCCCGCTTATTTGTAGTGGCATAAGGTATCAAGTATCAACATTTTGTTAAGAACAACATTATTAAGGTGAATACGAAAAACGAACTAGGAATTTAGACTCTGGTTCATACCAAATCTAGTTCTCCATGATTTGTGCAGTCTATAAAGCTAAAACACAAATTGTGGTTACAGAACATAATATAAAGATAGAAGAGGTAAAGACAGCTATTCTTGGACATTTGAAAAGTTTTCTTGTATAATTTTGCTTAAAGTAAAGCACACAAACGATAATACTCACTAGCTTCGGATATCATTCTCATTAGTCTTCGTAAGCAAGAATTGGCTTGATACAAAGAATTAATAAGCATCACATTTTCGGGTAGTTCAGGCTTTAATGGAACGCTGTCAGGCAAATACGCCGGATTGTCCATAAGGGTTCGGATACAGGGTTTACCTTTCCTGGTGTGAGGAATTAAAGGAAGAAAACTTTTTGATGAAATCACAAGAAGAGAAGACTAAATCAACGTAAAATAAAAACAGTCGAATATGATCAAATATAGTACACGTGCTCAGCATTATGCTCCAGCAAGCTACAGGTTAGTTTTCATCTGCTGAAAAAACAAAGGCGTTTGAAGATTTTGGTCATCTTACCAAAAATCTTTTTACAATTTACGTTTTTCTGACTGTTTTTCCGGACTTCGAGATAGCTCAACCAACTTTTCTACGTCTACATAAGGTATAATTAAGGCTAACACATTAACATTGGGTCCAAAAAAGCGTTGCAGATTTTAGTTTTATTTCGTAGTCTTGGGAGCATAATATGAACACAAAACTTTGGTTTTTGACGCTTGCAGCGCAAAGCAACTTCGCTTTGAACGTGGAATACGTGGTTTCCGGATAATGATCAATTTTGTAGATAAGTACTTACTCCACTTCTTTAGCCAGTTCAATGGAGTCCTTCAGGTAGTCTGGATGTTGGAATTGATGACCACAGGTAAGCACAAGTTCATCATAATACTTTATACCACCGCTCTTCAGGTGAATGCATTTCTTTTTCCTAAGAACAAGAGATTTTATTTTTATTATTTTCTAAAGTCCCAACCTCTTGAACTATGTTCTGACAATGCAATCTAAGATAAATTACTATCTCTTCTGGTAAGATGGAAAGCTATGGCTAGTATCTGTTGTCAAACTAAACCAGACTTAAAATATAGTACGTTTATCTCACGAAGTTACGGGCGCTTTACTTGTGGTTACGTCGTGTACTTGCACATTGCGTAAGTGTGCGCGCCTGTTAGGAACCTAGGTGGGAGCCGTCAGGCGAGAGCAAGCTCTCGCTCACACTTATACAGATACGACACACACACAACCATGAGCCACGAGCCCTCGTGAAATGAAAGAATTACAGCAGTTATGAATTCCCATAAATCCCCCTGTCGGAAATCGAATCCAACACCTCTGCCACTGCGCGAGAGAGGTCGAAACATTACCTGTCGATCTGTACCATGACAGCGGACATGATGTCGACGTAGTAATAGAAGGGCACGCTCTTGATGTATCGATCCGTGTATCGCCCATCCCGCGGCACACACGTCTCCGCGGCGTGCATGCAATCGGCGACCGTCGGCAGCCCGTACTGGGATACTAATGTTATATTTGTGAACGTAAGGTACTCGGATGTTGGCCTGAAAATTGTACTCATTAAAAGATTTCCGATAAAACATTTTTCAATTGTAAATTATTATTGCGACGAAAAATAGAAAACATTGATAAAAAGTGATGCTAAAAAGAAAATATATATGTTTAAAAATTTTTTTTCCAAGATTCAGGACGACAATTTTAAACAAAGCTTAAAAGGAGTGAGCTAAGTTTGCTCACTCCTTGACAAAGGATTAGAAGATTAAAAGGAAATTCGGTCAGAGAGACTTTTGAAAATAAGGTAAGTATTTGAAAAAACTGTCACTAAGAACTATTTCATAATTTGAGGTTCTTCACTCCTCCTCCAATATTGGGCCAATTTAAAAGATATTTCATAAACTGAATAAGAAGAATATATACTGTGTACCCATGTTTTTCTTTTTCATTTACAATTTTGAATATTTTGCAAGGGTTCTAGTGCATAAAGATAGTGTTTCATTAAAAAGTAAAACATAGGTAAAAAGGAGAAGGTTGACATTTATGTAACTGTAAAAATTAATTATTAACTGTAATCATTACTTTAAGTGTTAGATTTATAAACGTAAGATTTTATAGTCTTTGTCTGTGTTCTATTTTGTTCCTGGTCTATGAAGTTTAATGTCTATGATCGAGTGTTCGTGGTCTCTGGTTATTACTGTCATTACTGTATTGTAAAATATTCATTGCACGCTCTGCTACCAAGTATATATGGAAATAAAAAGAAATAATCCAAGTGCATCAGTATTTTTATTCGCATCAAAAGGCACCACACGACAGGTTATGGGCCCAGTACTCTTCGGATGTGCGAGAAATACATATTTTTGAGAAAATATGGCGTCGTCGTCGTCGTCGTTGGCAAATGGCGGAATCCCTATTGAAAAGTTGAAGGGGATCGAAGATTATAATAATTGGAAATTTACAATGAAGATGACGTTAATGCACGAAGATCTTTATGATAGCATCCTATCGGAGGATGGGTGCAAGGATGCAAAGAAGAATGCAAAGGCTTTGGCGAAAATATGCTTATCGGTAGGTCCGTCGGCGTTGGCGCATGTGAGGACAGCAGAAACCCCATATCAAGCGTGGACACGATTACAAAAGGCCTATGAGGATAAAGGCTTATGCCGTAAGCTCGGATTATTACGGTCTTTATTTGGCATGAAGTTGGGAGCGGACATGGCAAGCTACTTGAATAAAATTACAGAGCTTGGACAGCAGCTTGCGGATATAGGTTCACCTTTGGATGATGAATTTATGGCAGTTATAATGTTAAGTGGTTTGACAAGTGATTATGACCCCATGATTATGGCTTTAGAAAACTCTAATGTGAAACTTACAAGTGAAATTGTGAAATCGAAACTTTTACAGGAGCAACAAAGGCGAAATGAAAAATCAGAGCCTAGTAGTGTTAATGCTCTAGCGGCTAAGAAGTTTTATAGGTGTTTTCGGTGTAAACAGCCAAACCACATGAAAAAGGACTGTCCAATGAACTCTAATAGTTTTAACAATAGTTCACAGAAGAATAAGAAAACTTCATCATCACAGAAGGATAGATCTTTATTGGCTGCTTTGTCAGTGAGCGTGAAAAATGATGTCTGGATAGTGGACTCGGGCGCTACAAACCATATGTCAAATAACAAGGATATTATGTTTGATTTTCAGTATACAAAGTCAATGGAAGTGAATATTGCAAACGGTGAGGTAATAAAAACTGAGGGATTTGGCAGTGTTAAAGTACATTTGAAAAATGGTTTAAAGACAATAAGTAATGTTTACTATATTCCTAAGCTTTCTGCAAGTTTATTATCAGTTAGTGAATTAAATAGGAAGGGTTATAGTGTTACATTTAGTCCAAAAGGGTGTAAGATACTAGATGGTAGGGAATTAATTGCTACTGCTTCTAATCATAATGGAGTGTATGTACTTGACATTATGAATAGGGAATCAAGTTGTGAGGTAAGGTCAAAGGTTGCCATGAACTTGGTGAGTAGGTTGTCTGAGGAGTGTGAGTCAGAAAATGAGATGTCACATCGATCTGATGACAGCAAGGCTTCACAGGAGGTTTGGCACAAAAGGCTCGGCCATCTCAACTTGAGAAGTATGCACCTAATGAAGGATGGATTGGTAACAGGTATGGATTTTGATAATTCTTGTTTTAATCCTTGTATTGCTTGTATTAAAGGAAAACAAACAAAATTACCATTTCCTAAGAAAAGTTATAATAGACCGCGTGAGGTTTTAGGATTAATTCATACAGATGTGTGTGGTCCCATGCAATCACCATCTCTGAATGGTGCACTATATTTTCTAATTTTCATAGATGACTTCACTAGAAAAACATTCATTTATTTTCTTAAGGCGAAGTCCGAAGTTTTTGAAAAATTTAAATTATTTAAAGTTCTTGTGGAAAATGAAACTGGTAAGAAAATAAAAGTGATTAGAAGTGATAATGGCGGTGAATACATGAGTACTGAATTTCAGAAGTACCTGAGCAGCTGTGGGATCAAACACCAAACTACGGTTCCACATTGCAGTGAGCAAAATGGAGTGGCAGAGAGGGCCAACAGGACCATTATGGACAAGACTCGCTGTATGCTTGAAGATGCTGGGTTGAGCAAGCAGTATTGGGCTGAGGCAGCTAATACAGCTGTTTACTTGAAAAATCGTACACCAACAAAAGCCGTTATGGGGACTACTCCGGAAGAAAAATGGTCTTCGAAAAAGGTAAATGTTAAACATTTACGTATTTTTGGTTGTATAGCTTATGCTATGGTAAATAATAGTAGAAAACTGGAACCGAGAAGCAAACGTTACATTTTTGTAGGATATTGTGATGAAACAAAGGGCTACAGGCTGATAGATCCTACATGTCCGAGCAAATGTATAAGAGCAAGGCATGTTACATTCTTAGAAAATCAATTTATAAAAGGAGATATGTCACATGATGATACTAAGTGCGAAAACACAGTGGTGTTCTTAGATAGTTCATCTTGTTTGACTAATAATAATCAGGATAGTACGGAACCATTGAATTCTTCAATAGAAATCACTGGTGTACAGCCATCTAATCAGTCAGACTATTTTATAGATGATAACTCGCAATCTGATGACAGAAACCTCCACAGACAAACTATATTTTGTCTGGATGACTCGGAGGATTCATTTGAAACAGATACTTGCTTGGATTCTACTTACGTTCCAGATACCTCCGACCTACAGAGTACATCAACGAGCTCGAACATAACCTATGAAGACGCTATAGAGTATGCAGGACTAGCGGAGATCATGCAGGAGAAGGACATTCCAACTTCTATAGAGGAGGCTAGGCAGAGCAGTGAAGCCACAGAATGGGAGAAGGCAATATTAGATGAGTATAATTCATTTCTATCTAATAAATGCTGGACTTTAGTTGATTTGCCCAAAGGCCAGAAGGCAGTAAAATGTAAATGGGTGTTTTGCAAAAAGAGAGACCCCAGTGGTGCATTAAAGAAATATAAGGCACGCCTTGTAGCTAAAGGCTATAGTCAACGGTATGGTATCGATTACTATGAAACATTTTCACCTGTGGTTCGCTATTCGAGTTTAAGAATTTTACTAGCCATTGCTGCAATGCACGATCTGACGGTCGAGCATCTAGATGTAAAAACAGCTTTCTTAAATGGGGATCTAGCAGAAAATGTGTATATGGTGCAACCAGAAGGTTTTATTAAGAAAGGAGAAGAGAGTAAAGTCTATAAGCTTAATAAAGCGATTTATGGATTAAAACAGGCGGCAAAAGCCTGGAATGAAAAGATAAACAATGTATTAATCAATAAATTAGGATTTAGGAGGTTATCTTCTGAACCGTGTGTTTATGTTTATAATCATAATAGTGAATTACTCATAATAGCATTATATGTGGATGACATAATGTTATTCTCATCTAAATCATCACAGAACAAAGCTCTAATTAAGAAAAAGTTGATGGATGAGTTTGATGTGACAGATTTGGGGCCAGCTGATTGTGTTTTGGGAATGAAAATTTCAAGGCAAAATGGAGAAATTACATTAAATCAATCTAGTTATATTGAGAAAATTTTGAATAAATTCCAAATGTCAAATTGTAAACCAGCAGCTACTCCCATGGAAGTAGGACTAAATCTTCAGAAGGGAGATAGTAAAAACAGTAATTTAAATTATAGAAGTTTAATAGGTTACTTAATGTACCTGGCAGTATGTACTAGGCCAGACATTTCTCATAGTGTGAGTTATCTCAGTCAATTTAATAATTGTTATTCAGAAGAACATTGGAAGGCTGCAAAACGAATACTAAGATATTTGAAAGGTACTATACACTATTGTTTAACTTTCAAAAAGGGTAACATGTTAATTAAAGGTTTCACAGATGCAGATTGGGGGGCTAATCAGTTGGATCGTCGATCATATACTGGGTATGTATTCAGTCTTGGCAATTCATTAGTGTCTTGGGAAAGCCGCAAGCAGCGAACTGTCGCACTCTCCAGCACTGAAGCTGAGTACATGGCAATCTCTGATTCATGTAGGGAAGCTTTGTTTTTACAAGCCTTTGTTAAAGAATGTTTAGGTATTAATTGTTCTATTCAATTATTTAATGATAATCAGTCTGCACAAAAGATTTGCAGTAAATCTATTTGTCACTCAAGGACAAAACATATTGATATAAGACACCATTATGTGAGAGATTTAATTGATAAGAATATAATTAGCTTAAGTTATGTATGTACTGAAAACATGATAGCAGATGTTTGTACTAAGTCTCTACCTAGAGACAAGCATTATAAATGTATCTCTGAATTATTAAAGTTCTAATTTTTTTTTTGTCTTAAGATATTCAAAGACTTGTATTATCTTAGTTTAAGGGGTGGTGTTAGATTTATAAACGTAAGATTTTATAGTCTTTGTCTGTGTTCTATTTTGTTCCTGGTCTATGAAGTTTAATGTCTATGATCGAGTGTTCGTGGTCTCTGGTTATTACTGTCATTACTGTATTGTAAAATATTCATTGCACGCTCTGCTACCAAGTATATATGGAAATAAAAAGAAATAATCCAAGTGCATCAGTATTTTTATTCGCATCAAAAGGCACCACACGACATTAAGGTCATAAAGCATAAAGAAAACAGGCGAGAGAGTTTGTATAGAGAAAATACCACGTCCGAATTTTTAAACAATTTCATGTCCGAACATCCTATCTCTCAATGGTGTAGTCTTTTAAATACATACCCCAGTAGTAATGTTTCCAGAAAGGCAAGTCCAGTCCGGCTGGCACCCACAACAACAATGTTGTTGTTGACATACACCTTTGGCATGCTCGTCAGAGGACGCTCTAACATCCACAAGGCGAATGGCGTTGCACTATGACATGAATTAGATAAATAAAGAGTAAAAATATAAAAATTGTAACCCATCTACGGAAAATTTGATAAGTACCTTATATATAGGATATATGTAGTAAGTAGTATAGTAGTATTATATATATAGTAAGTATATTATGATTAGCGTTACCATATTTGGGTAAAAATATCTACAAATCATGAAAAAATCCCCCGTCACATCCACAAAAATTATAATTTAATTTTACATGAATTTAAAAAACATAGAAACTTGGTGAATCCTTATATCCTAAATAGCCTTAATTCCTAAATTCCTAAATAAAACTATTATAAATGCGAAACTGAGTTTATTTGTTGGTTTGTCCTTCAATCAACGGAGCAAATGGATTGACTTAATTTTTTGCATGGGTATACTTAAGGACCTGCAGAGTGACATACTTTTTATACCGGAAAAATTAAAAGTTCCCGGGGGATTTTCGAAAATTAAGGCCCTTCGTACACAAGGCTACGCAAATCTTAGATACCCGATAATTTTGGTCTCTAAGCGACTACTACTATACAAATTCATAGAGGTCCGCACACTGGCAAACTATGAATTTGTATTGCGGTAGTCGCTTACAAACCAAAATCATCGGGTATCGAAGATTTGCGTAGCCCTTTGTACGAAGGGCCTAAATCTACGCGGACGAAGTCGCGGGAATCAGCTAGTATTACAATTTTGTCCGCTTCAGAAAAACTAACATATCTTTGAATACTTTCTCGAGATGTTTGCTCCCAAGCATGTTAGGCACGGCTCGCCGAGGTCGCACTGGCATCATGTAGCTCGCAAGCGACATCAGATTTTTGACTGGACTCTAGAAAATATATATATAAATAAATTTTACAGGTACAATGACTTACTAATAATTTATTAATTTACTAATAATTCGAAAAATACAAGTTATTCATAGACATAGTTGTAACCTTGTTGTAACTGTCAATCTACCTAGCTACCTAGTCTATGACTTTACATCTGGTAGATTCAGTGACTTTCTTTATGAGATCAAATATCAAATTCTTCGGGCTACTTTTAGGAACTTTTTATATTAAACTACTTAGCTGATCCCCGCGACTTCGTTCGCGTGGATTTAGTTAGTTTAGTAGCCTATATCACCCTCCAGGTCCTCAACTATACCTACTCAATACTCATGTAAAAAATCACGTCAATCCGTAGTTCTGTTGCAGCGTTATTGAAGGACAAACCAACAAACAAACAAACAAACAAACACACTTTCGCATTTATAGTATTAGTAAGGATACATGCATATTTACAAAAAAAATGCAAAAAATATTATTTACTCACCGCATCACCCTTAGCAAAAAGTCGGCAGACCCAAAATAAAGAACTATACTTTGTTTGACGCAACACATCCCTCAAATACCATCTTGCATGTGGTTCCATGATTGGAGACATAACACATGCTAAAATCTGTTGACAATAATTATTATAAAACAATCTGCTAATAAATTAAAAACCATTTTAAATCGTTAAAATATATCTACCGGGGACTTATATAATATCGCATTTCATTAATCATCATATACCCATAAATGGGTTAACTGTTGAATCCACCATGCAAATTGGCAAACTCCACACACCTTTGAGAACATTTTTTATTTATTTATTTAATCGTATGGCAAAAAAAGTTACCTTCACCGTAAAACATGTGATATTTAATTGCTTAAACACATATAACTCCGAAAAGACAGAGTTCCTGGGATCAAACCGCCGCCCTAACCACCATCTGTCACTGCTCAGTGCTCATACTATATACGAGTATACCTAAAGAGTAGGTATAGAAATAAAGTGTGGATCACAAATAGGCACTCAGTCATTTACCGAAGCATCTGTATCAGCCCTTCTTGGTTCTGGCTCTAAATCATATTGGATTCTTATAGAGGTTCCGTCTTCCAGTGGCCTACAAAATTAGATAAGATATATAAACAATTCTTTAATTGATACTACAGCAGTGATGCAGCTTTTGCCTTTTACAGAATCGGCCTGAAGGTCTTACAACTGCCTAATGATATTATACTTTAAGGAATAAAATTCTTTAACCACAAACAAGTGAACTACTTTTGTCTACTTTCGTGATAATATCAAGTTTTAAATTTTTCCACTACTAATAATTGGATTTTTAAATATACGCACAATTCAAAAAAAAATATAAGGAGAGAGAGAGGGTGTCATAATTTTTCAGATCCTCAAATATAATTTACCCATGCAAAAAATTGGATCGATCCATTGCTCCTTGCTATGATTAAAGGAAAATTTGCTTTGCCATGAAAACCAAAAATGAAAAAATGATAGTTGCCTATTAGTAAAAATGAAAAAAATGCTTTGAACTCGGGTTGTCATGAAAGGGAAATTGTCTATTTAATGAAGTTTTTGAAAACAGCGAAACTATTGATTTACCCAAGGACTACTAATCCAATAGGCTGATTTTCATTAAGTAGAACGAATGAAGATAGTGATAGAGATTCAAGACTATTTTCAAACAACGCCATGAGGTCCGTTATTCTTGGAGCGTGTTCCAACACATCTTTCAAATTGGGGATGTCGTAAGCTTCTGCTGGACGAGCGGAAGGGTGTCTGAAAAAAAAAACTTAAAAAATTTCATTTTTATAAAAGGTAATCATCACAAAGCTAAAAGGTTCTTATAACCTCGTTGATTTATCATAGCAAAACCAAAAGTCGTAAGTTAGAACATGGTAAGTACTTGTATAATTATCGCCAAATGAACTTATATTATTGTCTATTTTTCTTTAGCAGTCTTAAAAGGAAAGTAAATCGCAGAAAAACGCCTAAAAGACGAATGAAGCCGGGCGTACGACGTTCTTAATTTTGGATTTTTACTCGTGGCACCGTTTCATGGTATCTATGCGGTAAGAACATTCTTTGTGCTCATGTCTTTATGCGAGAAACCACTCGTTTACTTTTTAAAGTAACTAAGGAAAAATAGATTTTTTAATAGTATGGCACCGCAAAATTGTGATTTTGCCCGATATCTTTTTTTTTTTTTTTTTTGAGAATTTTTTTTATTAGCCAAGCTGTAGTTGACTAATATCCTGATATTGTTGAAATAAATTACCCTCTGATCGCGTTTACATGCGCTACGTATAATGTATCATTCATGAAACGCATTCTGTAGCTGTAGGGTGTGACCAGCTGAAAGAAACCAAAAATTGATCAATCAAAAATGCCAATGGAAATAAACATACAAATAAAAAAAATGTACGAAATAAAAGAAACATAAAACTGAGACATAAGTCTAAAAACTTGAATTGAGTGTTTATTTTGAACCGTACTACAATTTGACAGATAAAGTGCGGATTTAAATAAACTTAAAAAAATATGCAAATACCGTAAAATGTTCTAGGAGTGGAAAGCATGTGTGACAGGATGGGAGGCACATTATACAGTAATCTCTGTTGGGAAATAGCTCATACGCCGCCTCTAGCATCTCAAAACCGTACCTGGGTTAAAAAACATTTGAACCACCATAAAAAAAATAATTAAAAACGAGGATCCAGAACAAACAAAAACAAAGGATATAGGGTACTGGTTTTTAATTCCCGCGGGAACTCTCGTATTATCCAGGTTAAAAAGTAGCCTATGTGTTATTCCAGACCATAGGTTCATGTTCCAAACTATATCTATTTCTGTGCCACAGACAAATCGGTTCAGTCGTTGTGGCGTGATTGAGTAACAAACATACATCCAAACTTTCGGATTTATAATATTAATAGGAATAGGATTATTTTTTGAAAGAAAGAAAGATCGATGGCACCTTTGGGTACGGAAACCCTAACAATCAGTCAACTCTTTATATGTCTATATTGCAACATTCCTCCCAACCAGCAAAATGTTCTTTTTTCTTTCTTTTTTACACTTAAAAATACTTGTAACATACTGTAAAGACGGATTTGGGCGTAGTTTCAGGAGCATTTCTTTGTGTAACGATCTTACAATCTACTTATAGACTACTTATGCTTGCAAAATGCTATTATAAGTAAAAGAGTGTAATACAATTCCTTTATAAGAGCTTTATTAGTATTGATAGACTTATAGTCTTTTTTATAGGACTACTTTGCTAGTTGGGCTTGGTCTTACCTTTCATCGTAATCAGCGTGCATAGCAAACACTTCTAACAGGAAAGCATTTGGTCTTCCTGAATATCGAGTCGGTTCGGGAGGCTTGGCCGAGTCGACATGCACTGCGTTTGCTGCTATATAAAAAAAAGTAAAGAAAAAAAACATTGCAATTGCATTGCATCTGAAAATGTATGTGTTTATAGTTTTTGTTGTTGTTAAAATAAAACTAGTGGTTCGCCCCGAACTGAGACCTCGCGATATCCCATAATTCCCAAAAGTTTTAATTATATATTGTAATAATTAACTTTTAACATTAGACGCAATAAAAAAATAATAGTTGACACAAAACTGTTTTACTGAGACAGCGCCATCTATTAGCATTATTGTGAAGCTATTAGCATTTAAAATTAAATAATTTCGTTTATTCCGAGGGCAGGACATAGAGTGGCAAACTTCGGTGTGCTACTTGGGGTGCCGCATCGACCTCAGCCTAAACCTGGTTCCCATGGTCAACCATGTTGTGAGCCGGGCCAAGGCGGCGCGGTCGATGCTTCACCAAGTCTTCACCTCAAGCTTATCACCGAAGACCAAGCTCCTCATCTACGGAGCCTATGTCCGCTCCAGACTGACGTACGCGGCTCCTGCCTGGTATGCGCTCTGCTCGGCAACCCAGAGGAGCCGCCTACAGGTCCTCCAAAACAAGTGCCTCCGCTTGATCGTTGGAGCTCCGAGGTACGTGAGGAACGACGTCATCCATCGCGACCTCAAGACGCCCACCGTGGAGGAGTACGTCCGCACACTTGCGCGGCGCATGTTCGCGCGCGCCGACTGCGGACCGTACGAGCACCTCCACGGCATCGCCCCGCTAACCAGCCGACCTACGACCGGGCGTCCCGTACCTCGAGAGCTCCTGCGATCGCCAACACCGAGGAGGCACGCAGGCGACCCCAGCGACGACGAAGACGACGCGAGATCCACCGGACCAGACACCTACTCCGCGCATGGCGGCGATTCACCCGCCCATAGCGCGGAGCCCCATACCGAACGTGACATCGCTCTGCACGCGGCGGCGGACTACCCGCCCGCGATGCAGAGCACCCGGACTGACACCCGCTCCGCGCACGGCGACGACTCACGCGCCAGTAGCGCGGAGCCCCCCACTGGACATGACATCGCTCCGCACGCGGCGGCGGACTATCCGCCCGCGTTGCGAAGCCCCGGACATGACGACCCACAGGCTCCTGGCCAGCGCCAGTGAGCCCCGGCCACAGAAGGCCGAAAACAAACACCGAGGGAGTGTTCTCCCCCGCGCCCCGCCCGGGTAATGAGGCTAGGCCTCGAAGCCCGTCCCCCCTCAGGCCTTCGGCATGAGGAGACGACCCACCATCATAAATAATTTCGTTTCTTTATAACATTTATCTAATTTTAGTATTTGTTGTTCAAGTACAGGATATAACTGAATTTTCAACAAAGTTTCACGTTCTAATATTCAGTAATTCTTGACATATGGCTCAAATTAAAATCTCCACTTTGAAAGCCCCCCATTTCGTCAATTTTAAGGGAAAAATTAAAAAAAATATATTTTTGTACTCTTATCAAAGTCGTCTTTAAAAAAATATCAATTCTATGTAACGCAATTCTATGTAACATTCTACGTAACATATTAATTGTTAAAATTCAACAATTGTATTGCAAGTCTATGTAACGCAACAAACAAAATTTTACTTCAAACACGCTTCTATGAGAGCCCCCCTGAAATAAAGCTTTTTATATTTTTTTATACAATGTTCGGCTGAAGGCCATCAGTTTACATATTATATTTAAATTTGAAGTAATTACGTTCAGTAATTCAGAAGTTATAGGGCTCTGACAGACATTTGGACGTACACACTTCTCTGTCCAGTACAGACAAGCGCCCTAGTTGACTCAGAGAACTCGCTTCGCTCGTTCAATTAAAGTACCTATTTCATTCATTCTTCAGTCATAACTGCATAAACATTAATAAATATATAATTGTTTCTTACCAACAGCCTTCGATTTCTCTTTAAAAATGTATTTATTGTCGAAACCTGATTCCGTGCGCTTTGGAAGACTCTCATCCGAAAATCTGTCAAGAGTAAAGATTAAAACGTAATGATAGTTTTTTTTATATCTTAGTCAACCTAATAACTGATACCAGCTTCTCGTCAGACCAAATAGATGTGGTAGCAAACCTCATTTCAAGAGTTAATTTTACCTGATTCAATCTTTTACCTTGGTTTTTTCATAATATCATCGCTCATGAACAAACGCGGTAGCCTCAGCAAATCTGTATCGATGTTAACGATATCGTATTCAAATTCATCTTCCTCGTCTTCCAAAAGCTGCATGATATCCAGCTGACTGTTACTGTCGATACGTTTCAACTTAGGTCTATCCACTTCCTTGCGGAAGTCTTTGGAAGGATCATTCTCATATACCCATGTTACCTGAAAGCATGACTAATTGTAACGACTGAGAAGTTCTAATACCTAATTAGATAAATATTATGAGTTGATTTGATGATAAAGAAATCCCTTCTCCCCACAGACTACAGTTTTCTAACCACCTCACAAAACCTGATACGTCACTACAAGGTATAAAAAAAGGATTTTCTTTTGCGCACATAATACTATGTTGAAATTAGGAAATTCGAGAGTCGCGTCGATTTCGTCGTTGTATGGATGGATTATATGGGTCGTTTCAGAGGTTGATGGTTTAAACTTATGTCTCCATACGAGTTAACAAGAGCACAAAGTCATGTACCTAAACACGAAACGGAAATCGTGTTATATCGGGCATACGTATAAAAGCTTAAGAAAAGGGCGTGTGTCTAGGCGTGAACGAGCGCTAAAAAGAACTTAGGTACCTACTGACACTAAGGAAAAACGCCGGTCTAAAACAACCCTGTACCTACTAGATCAATCAGTCATTAGAGCTACTAAGCTCACCCGTGATTTAGCATCCTTCGGTCCCGGTAAATCAGCGCTGGATTCTTGTTGAGATTCAGGTATTAAATCTCCACCTACAAGTAAACTGGAAAAAATGTATATCAAGTTAAATGGATTTCCTTTTGATAAAAAAAAATCATTCCACAATCCGCCAAACAAAAACATGCCTTTTGTTTTCAGGGTTCCACAGGTTTCACCTACCTGGTGGTGGAATCGTGCCTCACCACCGCCTCGTCCTTTGGATGAGGCGGCATGTCAAGGTGTCGCAGGCCGGCGAACGGAGACAGTTCGAAGCTCTCCTCCAGAGCCTCATAGTTGATCTGCGTGTTGAGGATCATCACGCCGACTGCTACCTCTTTGTGCTATTTTCGTAATTATAGTCTATGGTTAGTAGTTTTTAACAAGAAGCACGATTTAGATGGTATGGTCAGGTAACATAGACACTACAAGGACAGAACAGATGTCTCAACATAGCCTTTCTCTGGAGCTAATTTTTGAGGCGTAAAAATAAAAAAAATTCAAAGAATATTAGCAAAGTTGAACTTGACTTAAAATCTTCTATTTCCTTGTAAATATTGACACTTTGGATCGGAACTAAATGTTTTTTTTTGTTTGTTTGTTTTACCCGCGACTTCGTTCGCGTGGATTAAGGTTTTTTATTCCCGCGGGAACTCTCTTATTTCCCGGGATAAAAAGCCTATCTGCTCTTCCAGACTATGATCTATCTCTGTGCCAAGTTTCAGCCAAATCGGTTCAGTCGTTGCGGCGTGATTGAGTAACAAACATACAAACTTTCGCATTCATAATATTAAATAATAGGATAATAGGATTTATGCCTCTTTTACAGTCATAAAAACCAAGAGGTGAGCCCCAACTTCGAAACTTTTTGTTAGGTGAGTCGCGGTCTAGTCAAACGATCCAGGAACCATGGTCTGAGTCCTTTTCATTCTGAGAGGAGACCCATGCCCAATAATGAGCCGGCGATGCGTTGAGAGCTTAGTTGAGAGCTATGATACAGTAGGTATATGTATTGGAGAGATGATGATGATACAAATACACCCACCTCGCACACGAGTATCACTCGCTCGGAATCGGGGTGTCGCGATATCAGCTCGCTGATGTAGAAGTCTCCATATAGCTCGCGTAACAACTTTGAGTGTCGTTCGATTATCGGGATTATGTCGTCGTTATCTTCTTCTCTATAACGCAGGAACTCTTTTAGGTATGTACCTTTAGGTATAGGTACGAAGTTTTACTTATGTCTTTAATTATATATTTTTATATAATGCTTTATACGTACTAGGTACAGTAGCTAAGGCTGTAGAACAGGCTTTAGAAACAGCACAAATATATTTTGCAGTACCATGGTGTTAAGTTTTTTTGTTTATTAGTTACTGCAGTAACTAATAAACAAAAAAACTTAACAAAAAAAGGCATAACAAAAAAAAAAAAACTAACACCGCTCTCCGTATCTTAAGTTTCGGGCTGACTTCCTTCCGGTCCGCGATCCACAGTGAGGGTAGTTGGTCGCCAGGCACGCCGCGCTCTAGAGCCTGCGTGCGTTTGAACGACGCCTCGCTGCGGGACTGGCCCGGCATTAGTACTGTATGCAACAAGATAATTTTATTATTAAAGCCCTACGAATAAATAAAGTAAGGAAGTCAAACTGCGTTAAAAAAATGACCCCAGCAAAAATTGCGCCGAAGTGAATGGAGCGTCATGCTCGTGAACGGGTGCCACCAACGGGAATGGGTCTGCTTTTGCCTGCCTGTCTTAACATGCATTGGATTGTTTTGCATTTTTGAAACTTTATTGTGGAAACACTGTATACATAGCATAGTTTTGTTACCTATTGTAAATTTTTTTTTTTTGAGAAGAGCAACCGCCAAGTTTATTGCTGGCTCTTCTCGGCAGGAACGGCATTCTGAACCAGTGGTAGATTCATTGACGATTCAAAAGTACTTGTAAAAGTTTATTTGAATAAAAAATATTTCTATTTCTATGAACTCGTCATCCATCTTCTTTTCTTCTGTTTTGCTCCAAACGCAAGCACTCGGGATGATAGCTCGGGAACGACTGAGTTCAGAAAAAGCCTGACGGAAAAATCTGATGTGTATTGAGTAAATACGATCCGGTAGCCTGATCAGACAATCGAAAACAAATTCGGACGTGTATTGCCAGGCTAAGGCGGGGCGGGAATTCAAAATAAAAATAGCACGTCAACAATTGGTCATTTTTCTTGCACGTCAAATTTACATAACATCGTCCAATGACTCAGCTGTCATAGCAACCAATCATTGCTTTCGTTCTGAATTTGCAACCGATCACCAAGAATGTCTATCTGTGAACTCGGAAGTGATTCGTATGATTTGTATTTTGAATCATACCTACGTCGTTTTGGTTTGAAGTAGGGCCATTTTTTGAGTGGATTTTGTTCTGAATTAGACTTCCTTACTTTATTTATTCGTAGTTAAAACCAAACAAAAACCCGACTGCAACATATATTACTAGCTGATGCCCGTGACTTCGTCCGCGTGGATTGAGGTTTTATATTCTCGCAGGTACCTACTCTCTTATTTCCTGTAAAAAGTAGCTTATGTAAGCCCAGGATTTAAAAAAAAACTAAATTCACGCGAGCGAAGCCGCGGGAATCAACTAGTCAAAAAATAAATACACTTTCGCATTTATAATATTAAGTAAGGATTAAACTTACACGGACTTCCGGTCAAGGACTTCATCATCCCGATGAACTGCAAGTGGTGATCGTGCATGAACACAGATCTCAGCATGCCGTCCACCAGGTCTCGGGCGTACGACGGGTTCCAGCAGAGCAGGTGTATGAAGATTGTGTTCCTTGAATTCAGTTCTATAGCTCTATTTGAAAATAAGCTATAGTTTATTTACTGAGCCACAGAAATCGTAGCTGCTGATCAAATGAGATAGAAGCTTAGTTTTGACTAAGCATTTGTCTGCTTTAGAACAAGCAGTCAAATGCTTAGTCAATAAACCGCTCTTTCACTCAACTCAGGCTGAAGACAGAGTTCAAACGAGACAGATTTATGTCAGAACATATTCGTTTCTCGTTTTGACCTCTATCTTGAGTCTGAGCTAAGTTAGAGCACGCTCTATAGATCTCAGCATAAGAAAGCTCTCTTCCATAGATACCTATTAAGTATATCCGTGATCGTACCTACCTACCTACGTAAGAGAATGATGTTTCAATCAACCTAGGTTCGAGTGGGACGTATCTACTCAAGCAACTTTATACGTAGAGTATTTTGATGTAAATTGAATTTGAATACACCATGTAACAGGCATCCTTTATCTACCATAACATTTACCAAACTGATTCAACTTTAGTCTTTTTCTTTTTTTTTCAACTTTCATTCATCATTTCATTGACTACAATAGTTTGAAATAACTTGTGACTAGAGATGCGACGTTAAGTTTGAAGACCATACCACCACCACCATACCATCGTAGGCAGGTAGGATACGCTACGACGCGGACACAATATGGTTTCGCTCTTAGGTCAATTTTAATGTGACGTCAATATGTTTCTCTAGATATCTATTAACATTATGTGATCGAGTTATACGAACTGGCACTAAAACAATTAAATATTATTCAATTAGTAGGTACTATACTTATATTTGATGTGTACAAAATCTTCCCAAGCTCCGGGATAGACAGCAGGAATTAAAGGATATTCTTTCAGTACAAGACAACCCACCACAGCCTCGTTCGCATCCAAATGGCATATCGACAGTACGCAAGTATCACTGTAAGAGAATATGAAAACAACGAATTTTAAACTAACCCATGTCCGCCAAGGACCACCAATGCCAAAAATGATTGCTATAATGTGACGACACGATCGGAATCACCTGTAATTGGCTGGTATTCTCGCTAATGGATAAAATGCATTGATGCGGCAAGAATGCCGTAAATTCAGTCAATTAAAGGTGATTCGCACTGTAGCAATCATTTTTAGACAGCCCATACAAGGAATCGAACCTGCGCTACTTAATAAGAATTGGCTAGGTAGGTATAGTAATTAGATCTCTCATTTCACGAGGGCTCGTGGCTCATGGTTGTGCTTGTGTCGTATTTGTATAAGTGTGAGCTAGAGCTTGCTCACGCCTCACCGCTCCCACCTAGGCTCCTGACAGGCTCACACACGCAATGTACATGTACACGACATAACCACAAGTAAAGCGCCCGTAACTTCGTGAGATAAACCTACTATACTTACCTACCTACCACATTAGATACATATTCCCACAGGAAAGTAGTTAAGCTGCTTGAATTATCCCAAATTATTAGATACGTCTTCAGCATTGGTTACCTTACCAGAACATTCACTAAGTTAAAACTATTTTTTTTATTTTATTCGATGACAAGATAATCCTTGACTGCAATCTCACCTAACATCATCAATCGTCATGTAAGTGACGATGCAATCTAAGATGGTAGCGGGCTCACTTGGAAGGGGTATGGCAGTGTTATTCAACCCATTCCCCTAATCGGTTTCTACACGTCATCGTGCCGGAACGCTAAATCGCTTGGCGGCACGTCTTTGACAGTAGGGTGGTAACTAGCCACGGCCAAAGCCTCCCACCAGACCAGAGACAATTTAGAAATAATAAATTCCTAAATTGCCCCCGCCGGGAATCGAACCCGAGACCTCCCAGTTATAAGACCACAGCGCTCACCACTGCGCCAGGGAGGTCGTCGAAAAGTTAAAACTTACAGCTACATATTCAGAGCGTTGCGGCATTGCGTCGCTACGGTGCTTCTACGCCGCCGCTACGGCGTCCTACCTTCTTATTTAGTCTGAGATCCTATATAAAAAATCAGTAGAATTCCACAGCCAAAAGGTGCGCTTTGTTTGTGCAGAAGCAACGAGTAACAACGCCGCAACGCGCAGGCCTTAGACCATGTAGGATCATCGTTCTTACATAAGGTACGCAATATCGGAAACATCTTCGACTCGAAAATTCTTGGCCATAGATTCTGTCATTAAGGAAAATATGACTGGAGCATCGTCCACACTCGCTAATCGCAAACGGCCCAAAGGAACCGCCTTCGGAATTCTCGATACCATGATTTTTATAATCAATGATCGGTGATTTATTTTTATACATATACCCCAAGAGAATGTAATCACTCCGTTTCATATACCACAAGCAAACCCCAAGAGAGTATCCAAGACACCAAGACGATCCAAGAGAATATAATCACTTCGGCATATATACCTACAGGAAGTGATTATTCTCTTGGCATAGGTACTTATACCCACAAACATATTTATATGTTTGTGCTTATACCCAATTAATCTGTGACTGAGAGTAAGTGTTTTGCAAAACAGAATGGTTTATATTTTCTTGGGTGTTCTGTGTCACTGAGAATAA
The DNA here is from genome assembly GCA_038048805.1 of Hipparchia sbordonii. Lineage (NCBI taxonomy): Eukaryota > Metazoa > Arthropoda > Insecta > Lepidoptera > Nymphalidae > Hipparchia > Hipparchia sbordonii. The sequence continues at coordinate 9,395,184 of JBBIWI010000010.1, read as the reverse complement.
GCGTGGAATAAGCTGACTACATATTCACTACATTTCTAGGGTTCCGTAAGAAAACTACAAGGAACCCTTATGGTTTCGCCAAGTCCGTCCGTCCTTCAGTCTATCCACGCCGCCACGCCGCGCCCTAGCGCAGAGGTACTAAAGAGGTGTAATTTAGCAAAGTTATACCTACATGTTAATAATTACGCCGACAACGTTGTACAATAAAATTTTGAGTACCTGGGGAGGTTATATCATCTGGTACTCGGGTATCGATCCTCTTTTTGAATCTGTAAGCATCATGCGAACTTGATCGTATGTGGCCTGCCTAATAAACGTACAATTTTATTAGGACACTAGATTATGCCCGCGACTTTGCCCGCGTAGATTAAGGTTTTTTGATTTCCGCGGGAACTCTTGATTTCCGGGATAAAATGTAGGCATGTATTAGTACTAGGATAGAGATACCTAAAAAGGTATCTCAAGAATGATATCTCTCTGTGTGCGTCGTACCTATTCCCCATTACTGAGGGAATAAACCTCTTCCACCACGCCTCGGTTCGCCGAGACGTGAAAGCCATCATGTGTCTAGATGCATGATGCCAATTGCCAAGTCTATGTAACACACTCGTAAACTGTACATAAACTCGGCTGTTTAGCGTGAACCACATCCAGGATTTTGAAACTCTGAGGAAATTAAAACCCGTATTCATACAGACTTATGTTTATTTAATATCCTTAAATTCAAACATTACGAATGTTAAAATTACATGTAGAACATAATAGGTTGAAAAAAAAAACTGCCAGGACAGACTAAGCAGCTGTTTGAGCTTAAAATTAATTTATAAGAGAACACTTCATTTAACTAAACTGATCAATATGCTTAATATACAGAGAAAACAATATTCTAATTAAAATAATTTAATTCTGTAACAAATTTCCTACTAGGTCTAAAAATTAGCGTCAATAAATACATAAGATGACTTCATTTTGTGGATTTCTTTGGAGTGGATGTAACATGATGTGTGAAAATGTCAAAAATAAAATGTAAGTCAACATGCAATCGCCACTATTTACAAAAATTTCACGAATAATAAAACCCATAACCCAAACTTAGAAATAATAATGTTAGTAAATAATCATAAATTAGTGAAAAATATTTGACTAAACTTTATTTCTAGAGCATAGTTACAAGTTTATTTATTTAGACTTAAAATTAACAAGAGCTTGAAATTATTGCTATAGATGTTACTACAAAATAGAATTTATTATTTCATATGGTCGAGATCAGAACATTTAAGATTTTTATTACGTCTTTCACTCTTAAATTTTGCAATCAAGCTATTTTATTTAATTCGCAATATTGCCAAAAAAGACAAAAATTACCACATAGGTAATGCAAGCGATATGCAAAATGCTTCAATAAATAATTATTTGCTTGCAAACCCAAAAGCTATCCTCCAGTAAAATGGGTTCCTGTATGCTACATCAAAATTCACAAAGCTTCGAAGCTCTTATGAGCTTATGATATCGACCATTCATCAACGAAAGTAGGTATATGATATACTTTCGTCCTTTCATCAACGAAAGTATATCATATACTTTCGTTGATGAAAGATCGATATCATAGCTATCTATGTAACAAGTAGGATCTCATGAGCTTCAAAGCCGTGTGAATTGTGAAAAGATGTGGCGTATGGGACCTAGTAAAATGGCATACGTAATTAAATAGTAAATAAATTATACGATTAGTAATTTATTTACTTACTATAATATACTGCCCTGAATTTAAATACGTTTTTAAGTTTAAGTTAAATATACTTTAGATCAATGGGCGAACAGAAGGTGAAAAAGAAAACAATCATAACCTTGTCTTGAATAAAAAAATACACGGGAACTAAAGATATCACTTAAAATAACGTCAGGCGGAATATTTTAATTGTAAAATAATAAATCGATTATTATTATTTTTCATATTTTGCCTTTTATCGCTAGCACTTGATTTTCGAGCGCACAATTATGTACAAAAATAATCACAAATCTACATGGGTAACCACATCTTCGGCTTAATAACCAGAAATATTAGCTGGTGAGCTAGTAAGATATTTTGAAGTGCTTGATAGTAGCTGAAAGATTGTAAAATTAACATCAAGATCAAGCCCAGAAATAGACAATTATTATCTGCCAGTCTCGGCTGGCTAGAACGTCGTCTCTACCACTCGTGCCAATGTAACCTTTTTTTAGGTACGTGCAACAAAGATGACGTTCTACGAAGTTGAAGCCAACCGGTGTGTGTGTTTTGTGTGAGCTGAATGTTTATTCATTTATTTATTTATTTATTTATTTAATATTTTCTGCCGGGATACTGTTACTAAGCAAAATTTTGAAAATCTCAACTAGCAAATACACTACCGCCCAGTTAGCAAGTCAATTACAAGCTGGACGAAGGAGTAATTACCGAACTTTCGAATATTTACCAAGCTTAAAAATTTCCGACTGTCTCTCGGGCTATATTCATATCTCTTTAGTATTGTACCTACATAAAAATTTTTTTTAGGATAATGCAGCATAATTTCTATGCTTATGATAAAAAATTTCACGATAAAATAAAAAGGAACTTAAAGCCTAAATACATAAGAATTTATACTAGCATAATTTTAGTTAATGATGTTTTATTTCTCATGATCGTTATATGTATTAAATAATGAATTGAATGTTTTTGAGTGTACAAAAATATCGTCAATATGTAGTAGTATTTTTCTATAATATATAGTTTTGTAACAAGAATATTAAAAATTAAACTATTTTACTACGTAGTGATGACTACTAACGGTTGTCAGAATATTCATAGGAGCTTTGAAACACTTAGCTCAAAAAGTTTTTTTAGCAAAGCTACCTCATCTCATAGGAAAGTTAATATTACTTTCCATCACACTAATATTATATCACACTAATATTATAAAGCTGAAAGTTTGTATGTGTGTGTGTATGTTTGTTACTCTTTCACGCAAAAACTACTGGACTGATTTGGCTGAAATTTAAAATGGAGATAGATTATACCTTGGATTAAAACATAGGCTACTTTTTATCCCGGAAAATCAAAGAGTTCCCGCGGGATTTTAAAAACTAAATTCACGCGGACGAAGTCGCGGGCATCAGCTAGTTGAAGATATAGGTAACTCAAAGTGAAGAGTTTTGATCACGCAAAAACATAATACGATACTTTAAATTTCGGCGACATAGCATCATTTTGCATTCTTTCTGATTTTATATCAGGCAATGTTTTACCCTAGCCAGAAATAACGACACAAAAACATTCAAGCCTCGGAATTATTAAAGTAATTTTGTTAAATGCTCTTTATTACTTTCATAAATTAGTCATAATAGTAACAGTGATTACTCGTACGTTATATCAATATTATCTAAAGGGTTTATGTCATTATTATATTTATTAGTAAGTTTCAGTTCATTCAACACCATTCCACACAATGTATTCTACTAAGTATTTTATAATTTGCAATACAATAAATATATAATTAATAATAATTACAATACATAAATTATTTGTGTTTTTTAAACTCTTCGGAATTAGATTTTACCATATTTATCAGGTCATGCACGAACGTTTTTGCTGTCTTATATGTATTCAAATTCAAACATTATATATAACTTCCATGTTCACTTCATATACTAAGTTTATAAGTAACCTTACGTGGTAAATACTGTCGTGATAACCTGTGTTGAACTCTATCAAAATACGAGTATACGATATAGAGATAATTCATATTAACTGCGCAGCCTTCCTTAAAACTCCATATTTGACAAGAAGCTATAGAATATTTAGGAATAGGGCGAGCAATAATAACTTGTATCATCTCTCATTAAGGCCAGTGGAATTTGGAACAAAGCTAACCTTACAACTCTATATAAAATATCCTACCTACATAGTGACTTATTATCCTAATTATTCACGTTAACGACGATTTGAAAAATTTTACGTCCATTTTCTATGTGCAATCTATCTGGATCTATATAATGTTTATTCTTTAGCAACACTGTTGTTTACAATTATTAAACACAACGTTGCTGAGTAATCTATTTACAGAATAAACTTGATTGAATATGGAAAACGGATGTGTAAACAAAAACGCCTACAAAAAAACTATAGATGTCACACTAAAATTTATTTTTATTATTACGTATACACTTAATTATATTTACAATTATGTACAAATTTGTACATTTTTGACAGGAGTTTAGATTTTTTTACATAATTTGATAAATTTTATGTTAGGTATTTTTTTTAACTTCTATTGTCATGGGTCTAAATTGCCGCTGTATATCATAAAAATAGAAGAGCCAATGAATGCCAAACTGTGGTCAAGCATTTATGCGTATTATTAACCATTTTCTCCAATACCAACCCAACGAATATAAACTCGGTGGACCCACATTTAATAGAGCTGAGTACCTGAGATCATCTAACTGCTCCAATATCAGATTCTGCCAAGTATATCATAGAACTCAAACCCAAAACACGATATATCTATATATATAAAATTCAAAGTCCTGACTGACTGACTGAGATATCAACACACAGCCTAAACTAATGAAGTTAGAAACTTGAAATTTTTACAGTTGGTTCCTTTTATGACGTAGGCGCACACTAAGAAAGGATTTTTGAAAATTCAATCCCTAAAGGGGTAAAATAGGGGTTTGAAAAATCGAACTTAACGTGAGCAAAGCCGCGAGCAAAAGCTAGTCGACTATAACTTGTCAGAGTTATTTAAGTATTAAACGATTCCTAAGTAGTTTGGAGCAAAAAGAATTCTTTTTGAATCTCAATTTATAATTTACATAATAATAATACTGTTATAATTAAATTAATAGCCAATTCATGTTTTGTTTAGATAAAAACAATATGTTCCTGGCCTCAATAGTCCTACGGTTAAAGGTGCGGTGTACGGGCTGAAAGGTTGCAGGTTCGAGCCCCACCCGTTGTTACACCACCTGCCCACGCCTAGCACAAGCTTTTCGCTTATTTGGAGAGGTGAGGAAATATAAGTCAAGTTCAGCTTGGCTAATAATCTTTTCAAAAAAAATAAATTAATATGGTTTTTCCGGCTGTGATATTTTAATGGTCACTGACTTTTAGTGTCTTAACTTTTGTATATTTTATCAGATTATTATTTTTAATATTGAATCTTATTTTAACACAAAAATGCCTATCTAACTAGTATTAAATATCGATTCTATAAGATATCTATAGTGCCTATAAGAATTATTTCTTCCATTTTTATCCTATAAAAATCTAAACACTAATATTACTTAATGTTTATGTATTTACACAATCGAAATCCATCTCCTAAAACGTGTACCTTCAGTCATGATTTCAACAGTCATTAAGAATCTGTGATTATATGTATTCGTGAACTTAATATTTAAGACCTATTTGTATTTAAACCGTGATACAGGATAAGCTAATATAGGCATAAGGTATTTCAGAATTATTCTGAATGATATTTAACTTTATTTTAATCTCTTGCTTTAGCTCCCCAGGTATGTCAGAAAAAATCTGACAACATCCGATAATATCCGGTTCAAATACAAATATTTATTAAATACTATGTAAGACCTTCTGAGAAATATGTCTGAGATCTACTGAGTAATTTGAGTTTGCTCAGGTTATTTTGTTTAAGCAAGACAAAGTCTTTAGATCTTAGTCAAATACCAGAGATTGTGCAATTTTCCCATAGGTACATATTTTGTATTCATATAATGTTGTCATTTTCATGGAATCACCTTCAAATTAAATGCTATTTGTTAATTTAATGGTAAAAAAAATTGTATCACTACATAAATAACTAGTGGACGAAATCGAAAAAGATATTTTAAATAATAATATATGTTGAAAGAGCTGGGAATTAAAGTCTATTTCATTTTTGTTGTTCAAAAACGTGTCGTTTCAGGACCATATAGTTTTGAAACGACAACTTAAGACAAGTTGAATGTGTATAGTTCTTGCGATTTACGAGGGCGCGTGGCTCATGGTTGTGTGTGTGTCGTATCTGTATAAGTGTGAGCGAGAGCTTGCTCGCATCTGACCGCTTCCACCCAGGCTCCTGACAGGCATCCATACTTACGCAAAAAAAAAATACACGACGTAACTACAAGTAGGTAAAGCTCGTGAATTGCAAGAACTATAACATAAAAGAAGTCTATGAGATAAAAAATTAAAACTCGTAATGATTGAATCTCAATATTCTAACATAATAGTTGTATTTTATTGCAACTTAGGCATTTTGCCTAAGATACACATCCAAGATAGTTTTTTTTTTTTTATGAAATGCCCATTGTATTTTCCTTTCCATTTTCCCTCCACATAGGTCCCTTTGCCCATATGTGTGTGTATAATAAATAATAATGCAATAAATAAATCCTGATTTCCGCGGATATTCAAATAGATTTGAGATACGCAACCGTAGCACATTACATTTTGTACACAGTATTTAAAACGTAAACACATTTATTAAATTGAAGTTATTAGTAACATAATAATTTATTAATGAATTTCTTTGTGACAAAGTTACACTGCCCATAAAATCGAAATAATGTGAATGTGTAACGATGAAGCTACATATTGTAGCACATTTTATTTGGAAAAGAATGCTACTAAAAATTGTTACCGAACTTTGATATTCATGGCTTGTCAAGACCCACAAGTCTTACATGAAATAAATAAATTTGAATTTATAAGGAATTTATGCACAGGATTAGTTATTATAAGTCGATCGCGCAACATGTGTCGCGTAACTTAACTCTGTCATAATATTATGTCGAATTCAAATTCAAAATTTATTTATTTCATGTAGGCTAACTTGTAGCTCTTATGACACGTCATAAATCTACCACCAGTTCGGAATGCAGACTCTGCTGAGAAGAGCCGGTAAGAAACTCAGCAGTTGCTCTTTTCAAAAAAAAAATTTTTTTTTACAAAGCTATGCTATGTATACAGCATCCGCAATCCGAAAAGGGAGCTACCTCAACTAAACTTATTGTAACATAGTTAAAAAATAGACTTACACACCCCAATTTTTCTATGCAGATATAATTTGAATACTTTGGGCGCAAGTAATGTTGTTATAGAACAGTTATCAACGAAAAACATAACAAAATAAATTTACATTCAATTCCTATTTTCAGGACCACGGAAATAAATAACTGTTTCGCAGTTTTAATCTTATAATATGTGCCTAATAGACTAATATAATATCTCAGATAAGTCAGAATATAAAAACAAAAAAAAAAAACAAAATTAGCCTAATGGAAGATTCCATTTGTTGACTATGTTTCAGAAGTGTCGGTAAAGTAGCACCTTTTTCCCGTTCAATGGGCAGAGCGTAATATAACGCAATTATTGGACTCATATTATATTTTTTGACTATGTTCAAGAAAGTTCTGTAAATTAGCACATGTTTCAGAAGTGTCGGTAAAGTAGCACTCTTTTCACGTTCAATGGGCAAAACGCAATATAACGCGATTGGAGTCATTAAATTTTCTATGTTCCAGAAAGTTCTGTAAATTAGCACATGTTTCAGAAGTGTCGGTAAAGTAGCACTCTTTTACCGTTAAATGGGCAGAACGCAATATAAACACGATTGGAGTCATATTACATTTTCTGACTATGTTCCAGAAAGTTCTGTACATTAGCACTCTTTTTCCGTTCATTGGTTGGAAACGCAATATAATGCGACCAGAATCACATTTTGTACGAAAACCGTGCACAAAAATCTCTTACCATCACTCACCACAACACAGTGTTACCATATTGCGTTACCACTCACCACAACACAGTAAAGTATGCAACTTAAGCTTCACGTAAGTTTAGTGTACAAAACCTGATACACGTGTAAAACACAAATTCCACTGCAAAAGCGACGCAGTGCAAATGAGCGGAAAATGGCTAAGCGGAACGGACTCTGTGTAAATAAAATAGGTTTACACTTCCATTTACAAAGAGTTTTGACAGTTGCCCTAACGCCACTTCCACTGACATGAAATAGTCTGGGAGCTGGTGACACTAAAAGTGCACTGACAGATATATAAAAGCACACAAAAAATAGACGAAAACTCTTTGCTGGTGAAAGTGCTTGTATGCAGTTTTCCTCTGTGAGCTAAACGGAGTCCGTGCTGGGTCCGCTCCGCTTGCAGTGGAAATCCTATGGAAAACTTGTAAGTGGCATGTGATGTGGTCGAGGAGTTTATCTGACGTGCCGGTGTGGCGGGCATCACTTGGCGGGCTTGTGCTTGGGCGGCGTGGTGGGCGGCCCGCCCTGCTCCGCCGACGCGCCGATCGACACGCCTTCACTGTCTACCTCCGTCTGGAGATTAAACATTTTTTCTTCAGAGTAGTTTATCTCGTCATTTCAGGGTTCAGGGAATCAGGGTTCTTACTGAAAATCAGCGCTGTATGCTCTTGTGCATGCACAAAGCACAGAGCATTTTGCTGAGTTGGGACCTTTTTTCCGGGTTGGGCCACACATGATTTAGTTGTTCCGGCGCTTCATCTGCTTGACGTCTTTTGTCTTTAATGTTCAAGTGGTGGAGGCGCCGGGACAACCTAATCTAGGTATACCTATTGGGTGATGTGTGCCACAATTCATAAAATAAACGTTTCTTTCTTTCTTTCATTTGGATGTTGACCTATTGGTCAATGAAATTTTATAGCGATTCTATATTCCAATATATATAATTTGTATAAAAAAAATCGATCTTACATAGGTTAAAAGTTTTAGGTACATAATAGAAAATTCGTTTCTAGAGCGTCTCTACAATTTTTATTGGTTAATTCAAGTAAAAATTAAACTTCGGCTCTATAAGGCGCGCTCGCACTCAATTATTTTTTTTAAGAGAATTTAAAATCTTCATTTTCAATTTTCAATGCGATTTTTCTCAGTCAATTTTAGGGCTTTTCTGACCGACAGATTACAATTAAGCCAAAATGTGGATTCAAGAGTTTTATCCAAATAAAACTCTTGAACTTTTTTATAAAAATATAATTGAATATCAAGAGTTACGATCTGGACAGGATATTATTTAATAGATCTTATGACAAGGGCATAATTTATTCTAATAATTTCACTAGAAATCGTACGCTACGTTGCTATAAGATAAAGTTTTACTTAAACTCACTTTTTCATCTTTCGCATTAGTTTGCGGCGATCCCGTCCCATTATTTGCATTAGTGTTGTCCACGTCATTTTCTGCAGACTCCGTGCTTGTTGTACCTTGAAAAATTGTAAACTCTATTGATTAAAAATAAATGAATGACGTTAAATACGTAATATTATTTTAGTCCCATAACATATAATTAATTAGACGCGCGAGACGAAAAGTCGTAAGATTGAGATACTTACTAGTAAGCAAGTGTATGATGGGTGACCAGTGAGACCACTGACCAGTGGGGTTATAAGATTTAATTCGATTGATCGTATTCCAATTCGAAGACGTCAAGCTCAAATGAACCTTAAGAGTATTGATTTAAAGTCACAAATTCAGTACAACCTATTTTAATTTTGAGCGTAAACGTATAAAAATGAATACGCGAAATTGAGCTCTAAATAATGTTTTTATGGTTCAATTTACTTTGACGCTAATGTCATCGACTACGAATACGATCAATCGAGTTAAATCTTATACTAGCCCTACTTTTCTAATTCAAGGCGAGTTAGCCTCCGTCTCCGCGATGGCTTGGAGGTATTTACCTGTCAATGTGAACGCAACTCACCGGGCTGCATGTGGTTGGCGTTGCCGCGGTCGGCCTCGTGCTCCCGCAGTACGGCGTCGAGGTTGTAGCGACGCCGGTAGATGAAGAACGTGCGGATGTGCGCCTCCGTCTTCGTGCCGAGCGTCTCCGCGATGGCTTGGAGGTATTTACCTGTCAATGTGAACGCAACTCACCGGGCTGCATGTGGTTGGCGTTGCCGCGGTCGGCCTCGTGCTCCCGCAGTACGGCGTCGAGGTTGTAGCGACGCCGGTAGGAGATGAAGAACGTGCGGATGTGCGCCTCCGTCTTCGTGCCGAGCGTCTCCGCGATGGCTTGGAGGTATTTACCTGTCAATGTGAACGCAACTCACCGGGGTGCATGTCGTTGGCGTTGCCGCGGTCGGCCTCGTGCTCCCGCAGTACGGCGTCGAGGTTGTAGCGACGCCGGTACGAGATGAAGAACGTGCGGATGTGCGCCTCCGTCTTCGTGCCGAGCGTCTCCGCAATGGCTTGGAGGTATTTACCTGTCAATGTGAACGCAACTCACCGGGCTGCATGTGGTTGGCGTTGCCGCGGTCGGCCTCGTGCTCCCGCAGTACGGCGTCGAGGTTATAGCGACGCCGGTACGAGATGAAGAACGTGCGGATGTGTGCCTCCGTCTTCGTGCCGAGCGTCTCCGCGATGGCTTGGAAGTCTTTACCTGTCAATGACAATCCATACATGGATTAGATCATATTCGTTTGGTGTTACTTACCAATAGATGAAGTTAGTGTGCATTAGTTACCATCTTACCATCAAAACAGATAGATGGCTAAAGCACGTAACGTCGTACTTTACAACAAAGTTATTGTATGTGTATAAGATGTTACACCATCTACCAAGACTCAATACAAAAAAACGTCAAGAAAATTTTTATATTTGTAACAACTTTTTTATATGATTTTATTTAATTTTCTTTTTATTTTGAAATTAGAAAAAAATAAATATGACGAACCAAAACCATCTATGTCAACAATAAAACGTAACTCGCGATTCTAGTAACGCTATCAAAGATCATTTTCGGCGTAATTGGATTTATCAAAAGACGTTAGCAATCTATTTCTTCTTACTAATCTCTATTCACGCGGTCGAACTTCAGCTTGTCTTCTATACATACCATATTTCCTCACGGCTGTAACTGCCATTAGTAGCTCGTCATTGGTCCATCGCGAATTAATCTTAGCCGGGGGTTCCCCGGGCCGTAACTCCTCAACTCCTGCATCGCCCACTTTACGCTTCATAGCACTCAATTGCTGCTTATTTTGTTGCACCTAAGCAGAAATACACATAAATATTACATTCTTGGAAAATAAGACTATCAATAGCAATTTTTATCTAGTCTGTATTATAAGTAAGTAGGCGTCACGAAAGTAGAAAAAGTTGACAGCTCAGCGATTAAACTGTTTCATTGACAACTGTCGAACATTACGGCTATTCGCATGTCACGTTACTTAACTCGGAATATAAGGTCTGCCTCGAAAAGGGGCTCTGCTTTAGGGTGCCTGTCCGCTGAAGCGGAGAGGAGAAATATTCAGCAGACTAATCAGTTTATTGAGAGATGATAATATGTAAAGTAAACCTTTATCATAACTCTGTTTGGACTGTTGAACACATCTCCGCTCCACTCCATTTCAGTGGACATGCCCCCTTAATCCCGCACACGACACCTAAGATACCTCGGATTGCTCCTTTTCAACTTTCGCAACGATTATTATTGTAAATGCTAGGCAGGATCGGGGTGTGCATATCTGGATTATCCAAATTAACACTATACACGCAGGACTCTCACTGCATTAAACAAAGGTTTATCTCGAAAACTAAGTTAAAAAATTAATGATTTAAACAAAAAAAAAAACAAATTAAACAGTTACTAAATATGTGTGCAGAATATATTGTTAAAACGCCTAATGCAATTTCGAAGTAAAAAAACTACAAACTTTACGAGATCAATTTTTCAATCACATTCTCCACATTACATCACACAATCGATTAGTATCATACCATGGTAAGTAAAAAATTAATAATGTTAAGTTCAATATCTTCGACTCATTCAAAGGAACGTGCCATAACCGCTTACTTGTTATCTTTATTAAAACCATTTTACGGCATATGTCTAAGAATATTTTGAATACCAAATATCCAATTATGCACATTTTACACATTATTACGTCCACATTTGTCTCCATATGGGTTCAAATAGAAAAAAATGTGATTATTTTCTGACGCCTGCACGGGTTCAAATGCGAGATCTACTGTCACAGACTTGTAATCTGTGCAAGTAAATCGTAATGCGTGTGACATGCGTATCAATGCCTGTCCAGTTTTGCGGAGCGGAGCGGAGACGTGTTCAGTGGACCAATGGCATTATTGAAAAATGACGTGATAAAATTATTGCATCATCTATCAATAATCTAATTGGTCTGTTAGCACATCTCCACTCCGCTCCGTTTCGGTGGAAAGGTATCCTAAGCGCTGATAGAATCGAACGCAAAATTATATGGTTTATTTTTTTGCGATACAACTTTTAATCGGGGCGGGTACGGCACGCTCCTACGTAACGGACGATAAGCCAAGCGTCGAGCGTCGGGTGAGATCGTAAGGGTGAGAATGTGAACTACATAGCGTCATCGGATGGCGGGTTGCGTCTTACTTGTCTCTTGAGCGAGATAATTTCTCTGTCCATCGCTTTGAGCATGGCCTCGCCCTGATTGACCAGGCCCGGCTGCGAGACGTCGCCGGGCTGCGGGCCGGTCGCCATGGCAACGAGATCGTCGTGATTGATGTAAATGCCGCGTGGCAGGCGATGCTTGTACCGCTGCTGTTTCGAGCCGGGCCCGCGCCGCCCCGAGGGCCCGCAAAGAGGCCGCATGGTGCCCGTGCGTCTGCCACATCACCGCCAACGTCAACAACAAACCCTACCAGCTGTGCGATTCTCTAATAAAATGATTGCTACAGTGTGACTGGGCGATACTCTCTGGCTATCGGCTAAGATGCATTGTTGCAGAAAGAACGTGATACATTCAGATAATCACCTTGAGACTGTAGCAATGATTGCTGTAGCTTTTACAGAATCGGCCTACAGGCTATCACCTCCCTAACTGTCTGAGTATTTGTATAACTATCTCATGCTTTTTAATGGAATGCCCGAAAAATTCTATGCGCTTTTCACTACATAACAAATTACTTCTTGTATATAGCACTAATTTTGTAAAAATCCCGTCAAATTCGGTTCAGCCGTTCTGAAGTTTGGCCCGGACAAATAGACACACAGACCAACAGACAGACTAATGTTTTCTTTATTATGCTATCGTTTACGTGCTTAAAGAGCTTAATAACTCGACGGCCACGAGATTCAACGCTCTAAGCGTTACGGCGCAAGCGTCGACGCTTACAGCATAAAGAGCGGTTGCTTTGAGCGTTACGGGTCACGGCCTTAGGACAAGAGGCAGTTATTTCGAGATTACAGTCAAGACAGTTCAAGTTTACCGATTGGTATAGATTGTATGAGTGTTGGTACCGACCTGGCGTGCACGAGGCATGCCTGGCACAACTTGTGCGAGTTGTGCGCGGTGGTCTGCGAGCACTGAATGCCGCACACGGAGCACCACTTGCCCGCCTCCCCGCCCGCACCGTCGCCCTACACCCCAAGGCAACACTTTACTTCACGCCTAACCACCACTTAGTCCACTCCACCCAATCATTGCAATTCGTAAATGTTCACCTACATTCGGACGTAGTGTTGCCAATTCAATTGAACACCATCTCTAAACTTTTTTTTGACAAGATAAGCCCCTGAGTGGTATCTCATCTAATTTGTAAATGATGATATTCTAAGAAGCTAGCTGGCTAACTTGAAAAGGATATAGACTGTGACGGTGTAAATTAAACCAATACTCCTTATCGGTAACTAAAATAATTAGACGGATCTTTACGTAATGTATATGCTTTACCTACCGCAGGGAACGATGGCACTAACAGTAGTACGTTCACACTTTGCGGTTTACGGAAACGTTTTTCTAATACGGTTTTCAGTCGCGTATGCAAATATTTGTATTAAGTTTAGAGATTGTATACAACCGAATTAGCACTAATTACTAAATAAATTTTTAAATACAAATCAAAAATTGCGACGTGACCAGAGTTATAATTTTATATTGAATGTTCAAGAACACTTGAAGGGTTTGAGTCGGAGGCCTTCGATCACAGAAAAATAAGTCGGAGGCTAATAAAAAAAAATGCCACACCAATTAAAAAGACAGACAGATAGGCTAAGATTAAGCACTGACTACTTAGATACACTGATGCCGACTAAGCAGCCAGTTGACGCTGAAACATTGTCCTTCAAAGAGACTGGAATGACTTCGCATGGGGATATATTTCAACATTAAATCCAATTATGTCACATATTACAGATTTTTTTCTTCCAATTTTCATTTGCAATTTTCGATACGTATTTAAGAATTTATTCAGAAGTCCTCGACTCCTCACACACTTCATTTAAAAACCCGTTAAAACGATATTCTGCACACATTTACAACATAAAATCCAATGGGGGCTGTTAAAGGAAGCATGCGGGAATACTGAGGTGTATTAGGGGAACAGGGTTGGGTGCTAATTTGTTTTATCGTACACACAAATAAGAATAATACATAACGAGTTCATAAATAACATACAACATAGTGTGTCAATTTTTAAACAATGAATACCAACATCCCTAGCCTGACCACAAAGATATTTTTCACACGGTTATCATAGAAATTCTTTAAGGGTCGACCACACTTGGCCCAATGATATTCTCATGAATTGCATATACTGCCACCGGAATATTTGACTAATGGCAATGTATGTGGCCTCATCATAACTTAAACATTATGTGGCCATATTATGGACTTAGGCAGTAGACGAAAATTTGCGGTACATAATGGGTCGGCAGACTAAAGCACAAAGTCTTTTGACTTTGTGTCAGTTCAAATTGTCGCATTGTCAATTTGTCATGGCCAAGTTTAGCCAGTCCATTATGGCAAACGCAAACCAGTAGTCTAAAGACGAACTTTTTAACTTTCGAATAGTAAAGGTGAAGTTAACGGCAAGAATTTTATATGAGAATGACAGGAGTGCTCCTGTCATTTTCTGTTTGCTCTTTCTCCTGTCGAAAGTTATAATAAAAGTTCGTGCTTAGGCTATTTTTGTGCACAGCCAACGTCGATGTGGCCACACTAATCGATCGTAAGACCACATACACTGCGTTAAGTCGAATATACGGATTATCTCGACATGATATTGCATACGTGGCCGGTCCAGAAGAAATCTTGGTAAAATAGCACTCATTATTCCCAAGTGAAAGTAGATAAAATCCGTGAAATAGTTCTCAAGGTAGTCGAGCTAGGCCTGTAGGTCTGTCGTGTTCAAGAATACAAAATAACCACAACCAAAATGTCATATGTCTTATAAGTGTGATAAAAACACAAGTTTGATTTTTTTTTTATATTTTGATGACTCATAAACTAAATAGATTGATATTTGTTATAATAAATAGGTGAACATGATAGAAACACTGTAGGTAAAAATGCAGAGCAGAGTAAAAATTAAAAAATAAGCACAGTCCAAGATTCCAAGCAACTGAAAAAATTTATATCGAAATTTTACGAAAACAAAGATAATAATGAATGAATGAATAGCCGAAACTGCTAGTTGAAGATATATAGATGTACCTAAACCTTTTCTGTGGTACATTCTAGCTCCTACTGAACAAGTACATGCCATAAAAAATGTAAGAAAAATGTTCAGTAGATAACTTTTGAATTTCAGATTTTTACCAGACCCTGATGTAGAAATACATGGAATTGAAATTAATTTTCCGGTAACTTTATTGACGAAAAATATATATATTTTCATTACTTAACTTCTATGGCTAAAAAATTCAAATTGGGGGAAATCATTATTTAGAATAAATTATCATATAATTTAAATGGACAATTGAAACTAAACATTAGATAAACTTAAATCAATAATAAATAATAATAATGAAATTAATTTGTGACGTATGGAAAATTAATACGTGTACGTATATTTAAGCTTATTAAAAGCGCAAGCTTTCACGGCTGAAACGTATTATATGAATATAAATTATGACAGTGCATCTATGAACTGTGTGACAGCAGTATATAATAATATATTATGTAACAAGGAATCAGGAGGATTGGCGAAATAATTCTTGACAAGGACTGATTTGATAAACATCAAATAATGAACGACAACACACCAATAGACAGATAAACAGTGAGGTAATGAAAGAAGACACTGAACATCCAATTATTGTAGTAGCGATGGGCAGAGTCATATCACAATATTAAATCGAGTCACTCGAATTTACTCAAGCTCTATTGTTTCACCTTTCCATCTGCAATGAGGGTTGTGAAACCATCCTATTGGTGGGTGTCACCCACATACTAAAACGCCCTTAGGCTGAAATCTATAGACCGCACTCACACTCTGTTCAGACTTAAGACAGAGATAAAACGAGACAGATTTATGTCGGAGCATATTTGTGTCTCGTTTTAACTCTTATCTTGAGTCTGAACTAAGTCAGAGCACGCTCTATAGATCTCAGCATTAGTGTCATTGCTATTGTTAGTGGCTTGTTACACGTTTGTATTCGTCCTTAACGACACCGATTTCCGGGTAAGTCCCGAACCAATCAGTGTCGAATAATTCTTTTCACGAAACACATCCTTTCGTTCTCACTCGAACAAATAGCGACAATAGCTTGGCAAAAAAAGAGTAGAAAAAAAATAGGGGCGCCACTATCGCTTATTCATATTGAAACCCCAACGGTTAAATTGTGCGGACTGAAAACTGTCAGGTCGCTGGTTCGAACCCCACCCGTTACACTATTGTCCACCCACTCCTAGCGCAAGATTTTTGGAGGGGATAGGAGAATATTAATCAACTTCCTTAATATTTAATTGATTTTTGTGTATTTCACGCATTTAACACAAAATAAATATAATATACAAATTCAAAAATATTGAATGACAGAACTATGACATTTCAGCAATGACACAATCCAAATTCAGTGCCGTTATATAAAAAAGTTAGTTCCGTTTCTAGACATTTTTGCCAAGCTGTAACTTTATCATTGAGTCACTCAAGTTCTGAGAAAAACAACTTGAGCCAACAAGTAAACCTCAAACTCGAGTTACTCGAAATCAATCGACTCGCCCATCTATACTGTAGAAAAATGATACACTGTGGGGAAGCGAACAACCCACCTCGCCTTGCTGGCCGGCACGCAGTGATGGCCCGCCAACTGGCAGAGACTTGCCTCCGCGGACTATACCTCGGTGTAAAGTCCACCTCTGTCATTACCAACATTACATTGTGGCAATCTCTAAACTAAACTAAATTGACAGCTCTAAATCTCGTGCTATCCCTTCCATAATGCTCCCTGCAGAAAAGGAGAGCACAGGATTCAGACCCGTCATTTATGTTTAGTTAGAGATTGTGCACCACAGAATTAGCTTTAATATCCAGAAAAATGTACCACCCACAGTTCTTGGTAACACGCTTTTTGTTTGTGATATTGAGCTCCCAAATGGGCGAACTGATTTCAGTGTTTGGATTTACTTGAAACATCATAAAACTAATAAAGTGATTCAGAAACTGCTGAGGCTCTTTTGAATTGTCTCAAAAGCTATAAAAACTTTGAAATCAGTTCATTTATTTTTTTTGGTTTGGAGTTTTTAAAACCAAAATATAATAGTGCTAGAAAGTCAAGCTACACGATTTAACTTTCAGTTTTTACTTTTACGTTTATTGTATTATTTATTAGTTAATTTCATCGTTCATCAGCAGGACTATATAAAAAATTTAAAAATTTATAATTAGCAAATAGAGAAAAAACCAAATCTAGTTGTAAGCTACCTTTAGGAAGATAGGTTTACTCTACTTATTTTGAATATATTTATGGTTGGTGTATTTAATGTTAATCTACAATGGATATCAGTTTTCACTACTTGTAATTCAATAAAAGTTCTACTCTGCATTTCTATCTACCATCAATGATCTGTTAATTTATGTCTGTAAATAGTTTCAAAAAAATTTATCATTGGACAATCCAGATACACCAGTTCATATCTTGACCTTGAGTGTAAGTTTCCAAGTAAACAAAATGCTATGGCAATTTTTTAGAATCAAGTAGAAGTAATTCTGGAATTAACGTTCTTTCAACTAACGAGGGCGCGTGAGCTTTACTTGTGGTTACGTCGTGTACATGCACATTGCGTAAGTATGCGTTCCTGTCCGGAGCCATGGTGGGAGCGGTCAGGCGCGAGCAAGCTCTCCCTCTCACTTATATAAATACGACAAACACACAAGCATGAGTCACGTGCCCTCGTGAATTACAAGAACATACAGTAAATGTCAAAAAACAGTCACACAGCATTTAGCATGCTCTTAAGTGTTGAGATGTGTTCCAGTATTTGATCATTTATTGACCACATTGCAATTATTGGTTGTATTTGTATATTGTTACACCAACTCCTACTAGTACTTTTCACTTGAAAACATACACGAAGGTTTCTGGAGATTATCTTGTTTCAAAAATGATAGGCAATGTACAAAACAATAACAAAACACTGAACATAAGCATATCATGAAACAAACCAATGTGAATAATACATACCTTTTCATCGTTATCTGAGTCCTTGTCAGAACCTCCAGGTTCTGAACCTGCACCGGATTCCCTTTTACCAGTTCCAGAGACGGTGGCGTTGCGACCCTCGCTCACTACATCCATCAAAGACGTCCTAGCTCTCGTCTTCTTCCATGAATAGTAGTACTTCACTAGTGAGGCTATTGATTTATCTGGTAACTGGTACAAAAATTTAATTAGGATCAAACAAACTTTTGATAGAAAATTATGAAATATAATTTGTAAGTTAAATATCAATGAAGCCGAACACAATTGCACCAATGTTTTAGAAAAAAAAAAAAATGGCACATTATTTAGACCAGTCATTTAGTTTTCCTAATGTATAGTATTATTATTACAACAGTGTGCTTGGTTCACCCTCTACACCACACTTCACGTTACTTTAATATTGACCCTTATAAAGGTTACATATTAACTGTTTACTGAAGTTGTACTTTATTTAAGAGCATTGTATTAATTAATGACTTTGAATGAAATGAAGAATATTGTAATTTGTTGACTTTCAAACAGTGTAATTATTACCTACTTTGAATAAAATATTTGACTTTTTTTGACATTTAAAATGTTATTCCCTAAATTCCCACCACACACATATATGAGTCATACCCACCATTTGTCGTATTCTGTGAAAGCTTTTGCCATGAAACTGAAAAGCTTGCTCAAAGAGTACTTTGTCCTCCACCGTCCATTCATCAGGAAAAGGTGTGAAGTTTGCAAGGTCCATGGATGCTCTGTTGAGATCATGTTTGTGCCAAAATAACATGCCAAGTGCTTGTTCACCATTGTATCCATATTTTTCTTTTGCTGTTGTTATGTATTCATCCACTAAAATAAATAAAACCTAATTTGTAAACTTATCGAGCTGGGCTAGTTTTTATGCTATATTATAATGATTCATAGACATAGAGATATGTAAGAACTATTTTAAAATAGCATTGACATAAATGCTTTAATAACTATTAAGTAGTAACACATTTATTATGTTTAGAATATCACACAATTATAATACAATTACAATACAATTATTATACATTTCTTATTGACAAAGTAGCATGGAAGCAATCACTTTTGCATTTAGCTGCCCACAAGATAGTGAAGTATCGTTTGTTAGTGATAAAGCTATATATTTTAACTTTGTATGTTTTGAAAAACCGTTACTTGCTGGCTCTTGTGAACAACATCAAACCAGTGGAAGAGGCTTGCCTTATCAGAAGAGCCACAAGTTAGCCTACATAAAATAAATTATTTTAAAATTAAACTAATTAACCAAATAACACATAAACATATACCTCAATTTTTTTAGTAATACTTTTTTCAAATAAAAAAATATTACTCACATTTGATATCTGATATGTCCGCAGTAGGTGACCAAACTAGTAGAGCTTTGTCAGATATCTGATCTGGTTTTCTCTGGTCTACTGGTTCCAACTCGGGACATACTGCCTGATAATCTCGACCCACTCTAATTTTTTCAGCTGCAAATGGCACTACTGCTTGGTTTTGGGTTTTTATGATGTTTGGATGAGATGAACGCAGCATGAAGGCAGATGAAAAGAAGCATAAAAATAAAGCATGACATGAGTTGGTTAAAAATTATGATCTTAAAAAATATGATTCATTTCAAGTAAAAAAATTCAATAATTAATTATTTGCATTTAGACAGCACGATTATAGGTAGCTCTGTCAAGCAGTCAGAAGACAGGTATAAGTCTGTTGAGTAGATAGTCCTTCCTACCCACCTAGGCGACCAATTTTAAATTTCTAGCGCATTACTGGGGTTTGGACCTTACCATTCTCGTCCTCAGAGCTAGAATCTGGACTACCATGACCATTCGGGCTTGGTCCTCTCGAACGCTTCCCGTTTCGAACATCATTACTTCGTTCAGCCAAAACCATGATTACCAATTTTAAACTCAATCACACTAATTTCACTTTTGTTTCTCACACACTTATAAATCCATTGATATGATATTTTTAGCAGCACTACTATATGATTTAAATAAAACTATATGCGAAGCTTCGAGCTTCGCACTTCAATTCAAACGTGATTCAAACCACCGCATCAATAATTTGACAAACCAGACATTGGCCGCCTTGGTTCATTTCATGGCGTCTGTACCTCAGCTCAGGCATTCACTTTTGACGAATTTGATTCTCTTAAAATATTATTTAAGCCAGCTGAAGAGTAAGAATTTTATCACTTTAATTCAACTAGCTTATTTATTTTATTAAATGTTGTTTTCCGTGCTTTAAATATCTCAAGATTTGGATTTTTTCTACTCTTCTATTTTTCGAAAACGGCAACATCTACACTACAGACTCTGGAAAAAGAACTAAAAAACACTTTAAATTGTAATTATCGTCTTTGTATGATAACTTCCTCAAAGCAAAATATTAATTAAAAAGCTATAAAAATAACAAGAATTATATAAATTATGAAAAGAATATTAATGCTGATTAAAAATTTCATAAATACTCGACACTTTATTTTTCAATAAGAGATGGCGCTTTCAACCAAATCAAGAAATTAATAAATTGGCTTTTTAATTGGGTTGTGGTTGGAAGACGACGTTTTATTTTACTGCTAAAAATATAAAAGCTTACAAAGATTAATATTTTAAATAAGAAAAAAAAAAGACTTGTGGCACTCGGGGACTGCCGCGGTAAAGCTATTGCATAGCATTTTTTATCAACGCCATCTAGCGGTGAGAGGAGTCCCGTGTCAGGTTATTTTCGTTACGGAATTTCTGGATTCGATCTCCACGCTCAAGGCCCGCGATAGAATCTTTACAATAGCCTAACAGCTTTGTATATGTTACGGTAGAATCAACTAAAATTGAACTGTGTGAACGGACTGTACCTACCTAAATGGGAGTTATAAATACCTACGAAAATCTAAAAACTTTTGTAGTTACAAACTAAAATCCATGTAAAAACATTATAGCCCATTCTTAATAGGATTTCCCCTCCTAATATTAGAAAAATCCAGCTGTAAACTTGTTTAGACCTTTATTTTGGCTTTCTGAATTTTCAAGTCTCATAAAATCTCTTGTCCGCGTCTTGAGATAACTATTCAAGGTCAAAAGTCTCAAAAATCAGTTTTTTGCAAACATCTCACTTCTTGTGGCTTCAATACTGTTTGCATCCATTATAAAAATTGTAGGACATAAAATTCTGCACAAATTTTGTTCAATACACTTTTTTTTACGGGCAACCTTACCGTTTTTCAGATGGAGCGCGGAGAGCGCGCAGCACAGCCGCACATAATATTATGCAAGGTCGATCGTGAATCTCATTAAATGCTTAATATGTCGTAAGTTAGTAAAACATAATATTTTATTAGGTTCAATCAAAAATCATTTTTTTTTAATTGCGATATTGACCGTCTTATAATCCTAACCAAAAAGTGTAAAATAAAATATTAAATTAAAAAAAAACAAAAACCCAACTGCGTAAATAAAAATTGATGAATGTGAAAGTTTGGATATTTGTTACTCAATCGCGCCGCAACCATAAAACCGATTTGGCTGAAATTTGGCACAGAGATAGATTATAGTCTGGAATAACACGTAGCTACGTTTAGAGTTCCCGTGGGAATAAAAATGTTAATCCACAGGAACGAAGTCGTTGGCATAAGCCAATGTATTCATAAATGCTTGATTACTGTTTCATTTCTTATCGATATCGATAGTTTAGAAGCACACTCCCTAATGGGCGGCCATTTTATGCGGCAGTTTTCTGTAAGTATGCACTCTAATCTTGTAGGTAACTATCCATCTCCATGTATTTTCTACCTACCATGAAAAATGACAATTTATGACAACCACAGATATCAACCACGAATACATTTCATATGTCAATAAATTGTCAACCATTGTTGAATGTCAATCACATTTTTGTTGCGTCTTAGTGCAGAATTTCATTAATTTCTTCTAATTAAATAATGTTATCTTGGAGATAATGAGTGTGATGTGCATTAGTTTCCATACAGACTCGCTGTGAAGTGAGCTTACGCGGGAGACGCGGCCGGCGGGAGGCACTACAGAAAGAATGGTGGTGTCGTGAGGAATACTCAATACCGCATTGTGAAATCGTCATTGTTTTCGCACAAATAGTTACTATGATTGTTATGTAATTACTGCTAGTTTGTTATTGGTGATACCTGAAGCGGACGAAGATGAGGGCGGTCGCGTTGATCAGCGGTGGCAAGGACAGCTGCTACAACATGATGCAGTGCGTTGGTGCCGGCCACACAATCGTAGCTCTGGCCAATCTCCAACCTGTTTTCAGAGGTTATCTGACATTTTAAACTATTTACACATCACCTGTAACATCTGTCCAAATGAATAAATAATATTAAAGTGTCTGTTCGTAAAATTTGGAAATACTAGACTCATAACATGATTATAGTTATTAAATTATTACAAGTAGTGTCCTAACCCCAAATTATATTTGCTTTTTGCCTTTGAAGGCAAACAAAGAAGAAAATATAATTTGGAGTATTCAAATACTCACTTGCATAATTGCATACATATAAAGTTATTGTTTAAAATAATATACAGGGTACAGTGCAGTTGTAAAATGAATTAAGCTTATTTTATAAATATTACATTCCAAAATATTTTAAGTAGATTAAAACTATTTTGTTGCTATTTAGATTTAAACAAAATTTTAATATAGTATGTAATTAGATATTACAATAAAATAAATTAGGATTTTGAATCTTCAAGGCAGATGTAACCAGTATGACACAATTTCATAGGCAGATAAAGGAAGATGGCAAGGAGTGATTTATGGGACAAAGTGCTAGTTATAAGTAATTTTTATCTAACATATATTTTGCCAAACTTCTTTTAATATTGAACTAATTGTAATTATTACAGACATAATATAACAATATCTATTCTACTATTCAGCTCTTTTGATTGAACAAACATGATTTTTTTTCAGCAGTTTACTGCTGTAAAAAAATCATGTTTGTTATATTTATTATTTATTGATCCCTTTTGATTGTTATTAGTAAAACAAGAGCCTTGTTTCTATCACTCATAACTATGTGATGTTGTTAAGGGCAACAGAGATGATGCTCTATAAAACTGAAGCTGTCTCTTTCTAGTCCTTGATATGACAGTTGCTTAATACAGAGTTCTGCAAAAATAATTTTACAAGTAAATAGAATAGAAATGAGTTACTGGTATAGTATGTTTATCTCACAAAGTTACGGCCGCTTTACTTGTGGTTATGTTGTGTACATGCACATTGCGTAAGTGTGTGTGCCTGTCAGGAGCCCAGGTGGGAACGGTCAGGCACAAGCAAGCTCTCTCTCACACTTATATAGGTATGACACAAACAATCATGAGCCACGCACCATCAGGAATTATATGAACTAAGACTCAAAATTACACTTTTTAAAGTTGCCACCACGCAAGTATATCCTGTTCAATTTCCTACTTTGTTAAAAATTATTTTCTGTTGTTTTAGATGAACTTGACAGTTACATGTACCAAACAGTAGGGCACCAAGGCATTGGCCTGTACGCTGAGGCTATGGGCCTGCCCCTTTACCGAGAAGTAATATCTGGTGTTGCAGTGGACCAAGGCAGGAATTATAAGCCAACTGACAATGACGAGGTGGAAGATTTATATAGGCTTTTGGCAAGGATAAAGGTAAAATTAATTACACAATGGAGCAAACAAATCCTACCTAATCCTTACTAATTACTAATATTATAAATGCGAAAGTGTGTTTGTTTGTTGGTTTGTCCTTCAAAATGCTGCAACAGAGCTACGGATCAATGTGATTTTTTGTATGGGTATAGTTGAGATATAGGCTACTTTTTATGCCGGGAAAATCAAAGAGTTCTTGTGGGATTTTAAAAACTAAATCCCGAACATTCTTCTCTTAAGTTAAAGTTTATAGATATTTTATTAATTAATTAATTCAGTTGGTAGTTAGTAAAAACTAAAAACATTTTATTTTGTAGTTTTTGTGTATAAATTATAATGATGAATGTAGATATGTTTTTCTTTCAGAATGAAGTAGATATAGATGCAGTGGCATGTGGAGCAATTTTGTCAGATTACCAAAGAATTAGGGTGGAGAATGTGTAAGTGAATTTTATTTTAGTAAAGTTTAGTAATTCTAATAAAATAACAACAAAATTGAATGAATTCTTCTTCTTTATTATTAATCATTCAATATTCATTACAATATTAATTTTATTACAATAATTGAAAAACAAATGTAAAAAAAATGGCCAAATTCAAAAAGCTGGACAAGCCGGATATCGCCTGCTTTATCCGGACGCAGTCAGGCTTTTATTCCTGGCAATGTTAAGTGCAATGCACACTTGCAAGGAGGCAAAGTGCAAGAAGCATAATATTCAAACCCAGTTTATTTGTTTTTAGATGTCAGAGGTTAGGTTTAGTATCCCTTGCGTATTTGTGGAGAAGAAATCAGAAAGAGCTACTGCAGGAAATGATTGCGAGTGGTGTTGAAGCCATCATTATCAAGGTTCTAATACATTTAAGGTTTGATCACACACACCACACCTACACACACACCACAAACACACACACACACACAGTTCGGTTTTCAAAATCTGTTCAGCTGCAGCCATTCTGAAGATTAGTCTTGACAAATGTACCTGTGCTAACGTGAGCTTTTTCGAAATGACAGACAGACACACTTCAATTTTATTTATTTGTAAGGAAAGGAATATGTTAAATACATACATTCTTATCTTACAAATAAGATAAATTACCTAAGTCGCCTAAGATTTGTCAAAACTTAATCTTAATGTCTCTGTAGTTAGTTGCTATGTTGAGTTAGCCACTTAAATTAATCGCTCAGCATATTATTATCTCGTTACACGTTCCTATCACGATATTTTAAGACAAAGTAGTCTGCGTTTGCGCACGTAAACAATACATTAATAAAATAAATAATTAAACATATATAGGAACTCCTTTCGATTATTATTATTGTTCATATAGCCAGCCAACCGTGATGTCTACTAATTGTTTATCACCATTTACCTATAAGGTGATAGATAATTATATATATCTGTTTGTGAAACTAAGTAATAGACTACTTACCTACTAAATATTTCAGGGATAGCAAACCTTTTTACATCTACGTGCAATGTAAAGTGTGACTCATGACGAGTGACGTAGTTAATAGTGTAAACATCACAATATGAACTCATAACGAGGTTCGAAGATTAGTTGCGTACGGTCCGGCCTCCGCGCGTCTTGATTTTTCGCAACATATTTATATCAAATTAAAATTCGAAATTTATTTATTTCCTGTAGGCTACCTTATAGCTCTTTTGACACGTCATAAATCTATCGATTATGTACAATGTGTAAATACCTGTGCAATACATATAATAGTTCATTTGATTTGGTCATCATCTCCGGTTATAAAGATAGTTTTATTTTTTTATTATATTTATAGAACGATTGTATGTAAATAATTTTTAGCAGATTTTGAACATCTTCTAAAGAATTCTAAAGTATAGGTACCTGAGAGAACCCTAGACCGAAAGTAGGTCTTGTCTTAACCACACCACAACCGTCTATTAATTTTGATAAAGCGAAAAAAATAATCATACCTTTTTTCGTTTTACTGAATGAAAGAATAATACCTAATGCAAAAAACTATTTCGAATTTTACCTTCCTCAATGCAATGTCCAAATTGTGTCGCGTGCCATCATTAGCAGTTGGCACGCGTGCCAATAGTTCGCTATCCCTGTAAATATCGCATCAATTTTCTATTTGTTTTGTTCTCGTAAATATTTGTACATACGATACGGTATTTATTCCACTATAGGTAGGTACATTGCTGTACCTAAATAAATATTTTCCCATCGATCACTTTATTAACTTTTCATCTACATAGATACATTTAATATGATAAGCGATAAGCAGTTTTTATTTAACCAGTTTGTGTTGGTACATATATCCAATGAACACGATTTTAGAGCGATCTAACTTGGATGGGGGTATTTCAGTTTAAATTAAACGAATATTATTCTGTCTCTACACGCGATCGTACCGGCACTCTAAATCGCTTGGCGGTACGTCTTTGACAGGAGGGTGGTAACTAGCCACGGCCAAAGCCTCCCAGCAGACATATTGCAGTATTTAATGATGTCAATAATTAATAAAGAGAAGGTAGTGAGTGTACCCTACAATGAGAATTTCCTTCCTTTATTAAAAACTAGTTGATGCCCGCGGCTTCGCTCGCGTAGATTTAATTTTTAAAATCCCGCGGGAACTCCTTAATTTTCCGGGATAAAAAGTAGCCTATGTCACTCTCCCGGTCCTCAACTATACTTACCCATGCAAAAAATCACCTCGATCAGTTGCTTTGTTGGGGCGTGATTGAAGGACAAACCAACAAACAAACACATTTTCGCATTTATAATATTAGTAAGGATTGATTGGGCACTGTCTCAATAACAGTACTGTAAACTAGTAGATACTAATGACTAGTAACATGACGTTATCACTTAAGACTCCACTTATCGATTAATTGTCTGACTGAGTCTGCATTAACGGATGCACTTCGACCTCTCCTAATCTTTTGTATCTACTTGAAAAGGTACTAGTAATGATAGGTACCTACCACGTTTCCCCTGGTTGTATATTAAGACGTTATTTAACAATGTTGGATCAAAGGTTCCCTTACAAGGACGAGAAAAATGTAAAATTACTCATTACATTTTGATAAATGAGGTATAGTTCTTACAAATCACGAGAGCGTGTGGCTCATGGTTGTGTATGTATCGTATCTATATAAGTGGGAGCGAGAGCTTGCTCGCGCCTGACCGCTCCCACCTAAACTCCTGACAGGCACACACACTTACACAATGTGCATGTACACGACGTAACCACAAGACAAGCTCACGCGCCCTCGTGTATTGCAAGAACTATATCATTGGCTTCATCTAGTGTCGATCTTAATGACTTTTGACGTCACTACTAATTTATAGTTTTAATTTGGTATTCATTATTTTAAAATGTCATGCAAAAAAGTGATACTCAATATCAAATTACTTAGATATCTGGTTTCTATGTAGAGTCATATTATTTACAGTGGTTTTATGGATTTGTGGTCCTTGTGGTAAATGTTAGACGGATGGAATGTAGGTACCTGAATAGGTGCTTATTTATAAGTTTTAAACAATATACATATAATTAGACATGCTAACCGTAACTAATATTCCCCTCTCCCCTCTAAATTAGCGGAATTAAACTGTCAAGCTTTCAGTTTTTAGTCCACACCTACAGGCTATAGAGGGCTTCACGCAATCTCAGTAAATTCTACTCTTTAAAGTCCCATTTCACCGTCCTCATGTCGGTAAATAACCTATGATTTTTGACTTTTCAACAGTTTTTGTATTGGCAACTGTCCAGAAGTCAGTTCTACTCAAAAATTATAACCTACTAAATTTAGTAACTAATTATTTAACCATCATATCCAACTAGCAAATTGTTCTTTTTTCTCTTAAAAATACTTGTAGCTAAAGTAAAAGAGTGTAATGCAATGCCTTTATAGGAGCTTTATTAGTATTGATAGACTTATATTCTTTTTTATAGGACTACTTTGCTAGTTGGGTAAAGTTTCATTTGAAACTTTATGATGGTTCAATTAACCTAGGTTAATTTAAACAGATAACGCTTACTTTAAAATATTAAAAAAAAACCCCGCGCACGTGTGTATACTGACGCTTTTAATTTCAACTGATTTTTATTTGATTTCTTTCTTTTTTTCAACTATAAGGAAATAGGCCGATAAATTATCTTAAAACTAACGTTTTGATTCTAAATAGGTAGCAGCGTTAGGTCTCGATCCGCGGGTACACCTGGGAATGACGATAAAAGACATCCAGCCTCACCTTCTAGTCATGCAGGAAAAATATGGGCTCAACGTGTGCGGCGAGGGCGGCGAGTACGAAACCTTCACGCTCGACTGCCCGCTGTTTACGAAGAGACTAGTTGTGTGAGTATTATACAAGCAGATAGATCGAAGATAAATGACCCATACTTATAACTAACTAGCTTTAACCCGCGGCTTCGCTCACGTTAGGTTCGATTTTTTAACCCCCTATTTAACCCTCTTGGGGTTTAAATTTTCCAAAATCCTTTCTTAGCGGATGTCTACGTCCTAACAGCTACCTGTATACCAAATTTCAGCTCGATCGGTCCAGTGGTTAGAGCTGTGCGTTGATAGATCAGTTAGTCACCTTTGCCTTTTATTTATTTAGATGATCGGAATAGGTAGTGCAATTTTACGAGGATTTTAATTTTTTTTAAAAAGAATATCAGCCAAGCTGAAGTTTACTACTTTACTGCCGTCCACAAGCTATAATGCCGTTAACTACCAAGACCATATTTCCCTAATATGAATCCAAATACATTTAAATTAGGGTTTATATTAAGAAATATGGTCTTGGTAGTTAACGGCGTTATAGCTTGTGGACGGCAGTATAATGCTTTTTAATACAAAAATTGTCAGAACGCCCAATTTATTCCTCGGTTAAGCTTCACTCGACTTTCGTGAAATTAGCAGTAGGCAGTTATGCTGAGATCTATAAAGCGTGCTCTGACTCAGCTCAGACTCAACATAGAGGTTAAAATGAGACACAAATATGCTCTGACATAAATCTGTCTTGGTTTAACTCTGACTTGAGTCTGAGCTGAGTGAGAGTGCGGTCTATAGATTTCAGCCTTAGATTGAACTACATATAAGAAAGCGACGATAGTCCAAGATGAGGAGGAAAATAATGTAATTCTAATAATTTGTTACTTCTACTCCTATAATTCGCTATTTTATTAAAACTTCCATACTTACGGTACTAAAAAATATTTCATTTCATTTAGCATCAACATAAGTCGGTAAGCAAATAACGCAAACTTCTTTGTCAACAGAGATGAAACAGAATTGGTGATACATAGCGAGGACGCTGTGGCGTCAGTCGGCTATTTAAACTTAAAGTTACATTTAGAACAAAAAGAGAACTACGAAAAAATCGAACTACCTCCAACTGTGAGAAATTCATTAGATTTTGTAAAAGACTTGAGCGAAACAGTGTTTAGCGACATAAGTGATATAGAACTAAGTGAGACGGAACTAGAATCTATCGAGAAGTTAGAAAAAGTTGAGATTATAAAGAAAAATGAGTTGAATCCTTTGCTGACGTACTCCGGTGATAACGTCGAAGGACTCAATTTAAGTGACAATGAGTACGAAGAAAACGTAGAGGACGGTTATTACTACGACGAAATGCATGGGTCAAGTGAGATCCAGCCAGTGTTGGATCACGGGACGATATACGGGAATAGGCATGGATGGTACTTCATCGGTGGCATTGTGGGTGAGGGTGTCGATACCGCGGTAGCGACTACGGACGCTATGAAGAAACTCATTAGTAGGTAAACTTGTGCAAGAGCTTTACTTTCTGTGCTAGTCTGTGCATGTTTATTTAGGGTGAGAGTCAAACGAGAACAAGCCATTAAAAGAGATTAAAAAACCCGACTGCTTTAATCGAAAATTTACAACTCTTAAATTGACATAGATCGTAAATGGTCCCTCAAAATGAAAAATGGTCAAAAACATACCAATGATTTTCAAATACCCCTCGTAACATAGTTCGTCAACTTAATTTTTTTTCTTTTTCACAATATAGCGTCTGGTGGTCGCCATATTGAATGTTGATTACTGCTGTCTTTAGTGACACTCCCAAGATTAATACAAATCGATTGACGTAAGAATCATCAAAATCGGTCTACGCGTTTGGTCCCCAGAGCGCCACATACATACATACATGGACTGATAAACATGTCGGAGAAAAACCTCCTTTGCGTGCCGCAGTCGGGTAATAAATAAATTCTTTAATGCATTTGCATACTGTTACAAACAGAAATAATAGGACTGTAACAATTATGCAACCGACAAATTCAGTTTTATGCTGTGCAATGAAATATAGGTGTTTGTTAATTCCAATATTTCTCCTTTTTTTTTTTTGATGATTAGATGAGAATAACTCAAAAACTCAAAAATATTTATTTCATGTAGGCTAACTTGTCAAGTCCAACCAACAAGTCGAGAATCTACTACCGGTTCGAAATGCTGATTCTGCTGATATTTTAATAATAACTTGTCAGAAATCTTTTTGAGAGCACTTTTTATACCGGGAATATTGATACTGAATATAAGTTTTCTTAACAAAGTATTAGTGTAAATGTTCATTGCTTTTCGATACTGGCCGTAATTTACTATTCACGTTTTATCAGTGTTTCATTAAGACAACTTTTCCTAATGCCCGTTTTAAATTCAGAGAATTCACAAGAGATGACAGATTACACTGATAAGACAGTGCACTACATTATCTTTGACGGCGTCACCTCATTATTTAACTTTGTTATTGTCGTGGTGCATTTGCTCGTATAATTATTTGTACCTACCGAGTAATTATAAACTGCACGATCTGCGTCATAAAATTTAATCTACAATAGACCGCTAAGCGAATTAGCTTTCTGTGCGATGTCACAGAAATGATTTGGATGTTGGCCATAACAACACGTTTTGATTTTTTTCTCTAAATAGTCGGTATCCACGTCTGTCTTTATTAGCAGTCTCCCCACTAGGTGGACCGACGACATCGGAAGATTCGCAGGAAACCGCAGTATATAGGCGGCGCAAGACCGAGGCCTGCATCCAGCGTCAGCGAAAGAAATCCTTTGTCCAGCCGTCTGTCGGTTGATGAGAAAGAAGTTCAGTATCTTCACTACTTTGGATACAAATCTAATGATAATGTCAGGGGAACCCTACGAATAAATAAAGTAAGGAAGTCTAATTTAGAACAAAATCCACTCAAAAAATGGCCCTACTTCAAACCAAAACGACGTATGATTCAAAATACGAATCATACGAATCACTTCCGAGGTTACAGGTAGACATGCTTGGTGATCGGTTCAAATTCAGAACGAAAGCAATGATTGGTTCGCGCGCGTGCTGCTATGTTTGCTATGACAGCTGAGTCATTGGACGATGTTATGAAAATTTGACGTGCAAGAAAAATGACCAACTGTTGACGTGCTATTTTTGTTTTTAAACCGCACCTCTAAGGGCATAATTTTAATCTCACTTCAGCGCAATTTTTGTTGGGGTCATTTTTTTAACGCAGTTAGACTTCCTTACTTATTATTTATTCGTAGGGGGAACCATTAGAAACTATTCTACTATTAAAATTATATATATTTCAATACTGTTAGTAGACTATAGTTTCTTACCAACAGATGTGCTACTATAAATGTACGTCAATGACCTTGACCTTACCTCTATGCTAGATTTTTTTTTCAGACGCCTTAAAATGACATGCTGTATCTAAAAATTTCAGACCTACTCGACTCCGTTAACTTGCAACTACCGGACATTTGTTCAGTTAACATTTACATGCGCGATATGGACGAGTACGCGGCGTTGAACAGGGTCTACGTCGATACGTTCTCGTTCCCGAACCCCCCGACCAGAGTGTGCGTGCAGTGCCCTCTGCCGAAAAACGTTGGACTTATTTTGGACGGGGTAAGCTCAAACAATCCTTTTTTTTATCCGAAATAGGCTTGCGCGTGACGACAATCAATACTGGATAGCACTGATGAGGTTTAGGTTGGAGCGCGCTTGCCTAGAAAATGCCTATCTTGCCTTGAAGGTACTTTAAATCCTTATAGTAATAAAAGATTTTTCAACACACTTGCTCATAAAGTGACTCCCGGTTCACCGCAATTAGGCACACAATGACACCTTTAACTCAAACTGTGACTTGATTACTATTATTCACAATGTGAGTTATAGAATTATTTTTTAATTTTATTGGTTGAGTTGCTTTGTTCTTAAAAAAGTTTTTATTACAAAAAAGATCCTACCTATTGCCAAGATACCTATTGCTTGCTCATTTCATACAACTTCGTATTTAAATAGATTATTTCAACTTATACGTGTTTAATAAATAAAACTGTCACTCAAATATAACTTTTGTTTTTTCTGTAATAAAGAAAACTGGAAATTCCCCATTTTGTACGTGGCTATAAGAGAAAAGCCAAAAAAAAAAAGAAACCTCATTCTTTTAGCCATTAAAGGTGCGCGCGCAAAAACTAATTAAATCAAATAAACACCTGAATAGGCTGTATGGTCGTCGATCTTTGCCTGCCCTCAAGAGCATCTCAAGAGGGCGAACAAAAAAACAACATTAATTTTTCCCGCCATTGCGAAAAAATTTTCACAACTCGTTTTCACTGTTTTGTACCATAATGTTCTATTTTAGTATTATTTTCTTCACAAGTGTGTTGAAAAACGTCGTATGATACACGTGTGTATTGATGATTACCGTCCTCGGCTTTCTTAAGACCCTCACCTAACGGCTCGGGTCTCAATAGCGCCTCAGCGGTAATCACCAACTTTTACACTTGTACCATAATGTACTATTTTTACTATGCGTATGGTTCTGGTTTGGCAAATCCTTCTTTATCAACCGATCGACGTCCATTATTGAACAAAGGTTGAACATTGTAGGAACATGGACTTCCATAGGCCTCTGTCTTGCGCTGCCTGCTTCCAGCGTCTCCCTGCGACTAGTTTGATGTCTTCGTTCGAACTAGTGTGGGGGTATACCAACACTGTGGGTCGCCACTTCAGTTCCTTGGGACCCCAACCTATATCATTATCAATATTGAATTCCGCAAAGTATCACCTGCTTTTATCCATATTTTGGTTATCTTTTAAATGAAAACTTAAAATTAGTTAATAAGCAGGTAATATATAACTTATTCAGGCTAAAGGATTTTCTCGGAAGTTGGAAACACTCAAGAACGGCGTCTAGTGTTATAATAAGCATTATTTTCAGGTTGCATATAAAGCAGTTAGCGATAATCAGGACAGCGATGGAATCTCGAAAGAGCGCATAACAATGCACGTCCAAGGAATATCGCATTGGGCGCCCGCGAACATTGGACCTTATAGTCAAGCTGTTAAGGTATATTTGAAAAACATTATTATTTAAAAGTTCAAACCACCTGCTAACTTCACTCATAATTTTGTTCGATCTGTTTTGTTTGACGTGACATATTTCTGTGAAGGCTACAAACAATATGGCCGCCAAATAGAACAGATGTTTTGTAAGGACGCTCCTTTTAGGTCTTCAAAATGTGCTACAAAAGATCTAGCTAATATTAAAACTGTCCTAAGCTATTATGGTACTGTAAAATTTATGATGATATCCATGTGGGACCAAATCAGTAGTGGAGAGATGCGTAGGAACACCAGAGGTACCGATATAGGTTATGAAGCTGCAGTGGTACTTAATAGGCACATGGCTAGAAGAACCTATGGGGGGATTGGTGTCCCAATTTGCTGGAATGGCAACCCCGCACCAGGAGTCGCAGCCGCGTCGGTAGACCCTCCACTAGACGGACTGAGCTCTATTAATTAATCTATGATTAAAACTGGAGAGGGTGCTGATTTTTTGGACCTACTTGATTGACGCCATTTTGGCGTTGTAAGCAGATACGAGTGTCTCTGGAACTAATAACATTGCAAATAGCGTACCGACCTCTATAATAATTAATCTATGAAATCATAGACTAATTATAGAGGTCCGTGCGCCATTTGCAATATTATCAGTTCCAGACACTCGTCTGTCAAATGTGCCGCTTCAAATTGATCCATACTTGGACGCACATCACTACATAGTATAAAACAAAGTCGCTTTTTCTGTCCCTATTTCCCCTTGGTCGCTTAAATCTTTAAAACTACGCAACGGATTTTGATGCGGTTTTTTTTAATAGATAGAGTGATTTAAGAGGAAGGTTTATATGTATAATAACATCCTTTAAATAGTGGAGAAATACTGTAATTTTTGAGTTTTCTAAAGTGATGTCGTAAATAATTACATTTTTTCCGCTTACATTGCAAACGCAGGCTGAACCCTACGAGATTTATCAAAATAATGTACTAAGTATTGTACACATTGAAAAAGTCTACAGAAAACTCCGCGATGGTATATGTCTACCTCTTATTGATATCCCACAATAACGTTTTTTTGTCATTTACTTTTTACGACAAATAATGGCTAATTTTCGAAGCGATTTTAACCAATACAGCATTAATCCTTTTCTAATTAAATACCTTAAATACATTGTTGATTGAATATAGATCTATATGGCCCTTTACAGCATATGATTTAAATGAATATTTTCGAAGATATTACAGATTTAAAAATTGCGGGACATAGCGCTTGCGGCGGTTCCGCTGGCCGGGGCGGCGTGAGTGTGCCTATAAAATATATTGTCTAACTAGCGGACGCCCGCGACTTCGTCCGCGTTCCTACATCACCACAGTTTAGGTTGGCAGAACCCCTTCAGCATCAGGATTGAGGAGTTGGGTCCTGGAATTTAACGATGTAGTCTTTATTTGGTCCCTAAAATAACTATTCATAATCAACAGTTTCTAAATCACTACAATTTAGGGGAGCAGTACCCCTGCAGCATCAGGATTGAGGAGTTGGAACCCGAACTTTTTATGGGACCATCTCGCAAAGTTTTTATGTCGATTAAAAAAAGATTCACGCAAATCGGTTAAGAAATCACGGAGACATTGATATGCAGAGGTAGAAAAACACAACTCCTTCTCCTCCTTTTTCGAAAGTCGGTTAAAAAAGTATACGTTGCCCGATAATATCAGCTATCTACCAGTGAAAGTCCCGTCAAAATCGGTCCAGCCGTTCCCGAGATTAGCGGTAACAAACAGACAGACAGACAAACAGACGGACAGACAGACAGACAAAAATTTTAAAAATTGTTTTCTTGGTATGAGTATCGTATTTACTTTCGTATGCAGTTAGTAAAAAGCTGTTCTATTGATAGTACAAACAGACACTTCAATTTTATTTTACAAGAAAGCTGTGAACGTTGTATATAAAGACAATCTGTAATATATTAATTGTTGTATAAATAGAATAAATAGGTAAAAATGTAAAAAGTAAATAAGTAAGAATGTAGTGTATGAATTTAGATATTAAAAAATAGCAGGAAATCTTCATGGTTTAGGGAAAGAAGAATTGTTTTACTCTAAAAACGCGTGCAGGCCACGGGCAGTAATGAATAAATCAAATTGTTTTGAGTTTGATTGATTGGTTTTGATTGATTTTAATCATTTTATCAGTGAATGACATAGGCTATATATTTTATACCCGTGCGAAGCCGGAGCGGGCCGCTAGTATGAAATATGTATTTGAAAAGTTAACTTTATTCCTTTACATCATGTATGTATGTATTTAGTTTGACAAATTTTGTGGGTTGAAACGTTATTGCATATGTGCGTCCAAAGCCTCAATAGTCCAACGGTTAAAGGTGCGGACTGAAAACTGAAAGGTCGTGGGTTCGAGCCCCACCCGTTGCACTATTGTCGTACCCACTCCTAGCACAAGCTTTACGCTTATTTGGAGGGGAGAGGAGAATATAAGTCAAGTTCAGCGTGGCTAATATTCTTTAAAAAAAAAATTTGTAAGCTGTCATTTGTATATGGACAGCAAATCCAGTGTTAGTAGATTAATTATAGAGACCAATGCGTGAGGTGATGGCGATGTATGACATACGATGTTCATTGTGCGTGCAAGGTGGGCGAGGTGATCGGCACGTGCGGGCAGATCGCGCTGGTGCCTGGCTGCATGCGGCTGGCGGAGGGCGGCGCGCGCGCGCAGTGCTCGCTCGCGCTGCGGCACCTCACGCGCGTGCTGCGGGCGGCGCACCCGCGCGCGCACATCCGGAGCGTAGTGCAGGTAAAATGTATACTACTAGACGACGTGTGTGGTACAAAAAATTTACAATCATCAACCATTGAACAGCTTTAGATTCAAAGTTCCTTTTATGAGTATTATCCATGTAAACTTTTTTTGCTTAGTTTCTTTTTACCTAACGAACGTTTGAAATAGTACATTATGGTACAAGTGTGAAACATTGGTGATTACCGCTGAGGCGCTATTGAGACCCGGGTGAGGGTCTTAAGATAGCAGAGGACGGTAATCATCAATACACACGTGTATTATACGACGTTTTTCAACACATTTGTGAAGAAAATAATACTAAAATAGTACATTATAGTACAAAACAGTGAAAACGAGTTGTGTAAATTTTTTCGCAATGGCGGGAAAAATTAATCAGTTTTCCGGAATGCGCGCGCATCTTTCAATGCCGATCGGCCATAGACTAAAAGAATGAAATTTCTTTTTTTTTTTTTGCTTTTCGCAGATAGCATTTTAGCCACGTACAAAATGGGAAATTTCAAGTTTTCTTTATTACAGAAAAAACAAAACTCTATAACTCACTTGTGAATAATAGCAATGAAAAAGTCACAGTTTGATTATAGGCATCATTATGTGCCTAATTGCGGTGAAATTGGAGCCACTTTATGAGCAAGTGTGTTGAAAATGTTGTTTACTTGTAAGTGATCAATTTTAGCAAGTATAAATCTGAGAATTTTATCAATGTATCGGTTTAAATCACTTCTGCCTGACTTTTGCAGTCAAAAGTGGTTTTAACTGGTTATGAGTTTTGACTTATAATATGTTGACTGGTTGTGCCACTGATCTCTATTATTCCATGATTAATAATGGATCAATTTGAAACGCCATATTTGACATGCGGGTGTCTCTGGAACTAATAATATCGCAAATGGCACACCTAATTATAATTAATCAATAATTTCATAGATTAATTATAGAAGTTGGTGGTTCGCCATTTGCAATATTATTAGTTCCAGAGACACTCGTATCTGATTACAATGCAAAAAAATGGCGTCAATCAAGTACGTTCAAAACCAGGTACAACAACAACCTCTCTCGACGACCTCCCTGGCGCAGTGGTCTTATAACTGGGAGGTCTCGGGTTCGATTCCCGGCGGTGGCAATTTAGGAATTTATAATTTCTAAATTGTATCTGGTCTGGTCTGGTGGGAGGCTTTGGCCGTGGCTAGTTACCACCCTACCGTCAAAGACGTGCCGCCAAGCGAATTAGCGTTCCGGCACGATGGCGTGTAGAAACTGATTAGGGGCATGGGTTGAATTTACACTGCAATACCCCTTCCAAGTTAGCCCGCACTTATCTTAGACTGCATCGTCACTTACCATCAGGTGAGATCGCAGTCATGGGCTATCTTGTCATCGAATAAAATAAAAAAAAGTGTTAATCATAGATTATTAGTGTTAACTATAGAGCTGAGTGGGTGGAGGCTAATACGTTACGGCCCGCAGTCGGTGTGCTACGTGACGGGGCGCGGCGCGGCGCGCGAGGCGCGGCGGCAGCTGGAGCGGCGCACGGCGGGCGCCATGGTGCAGTGCGCCGTGGTGGAGGCGCTGCCGCGCGCCGCCTGCGTCGAGTGGCACGCCTGGGCGCACACCGACAACAACCGGTTCGAGTGTGAGTCCATATCCTGCCCTATTATCCTATTAGTGTTATAAATGCGAAAGTTTGGATGCATGTACAATGATTTCTACTAGGGATGAGTAATATACTACCCGTACACTTAAGGGGGGGTAAGGTTAATTCGGTAAAAAAAAGGCATGTTTTCAAGATTTTTTTTTGGCAATACAGATGGTGTTAGTTTATTCAGTCGATCCATACATGATAATGTAACATTAGAACAATATTTTCCTAAATTTTCATTGCAAAATATCAAAAATTGAGCGAGTGACAGTGAATTTCCGGAGGCGCCTCGAGAAAAAGTTGTTTTGCGGTGCCCATCATAACTCGCAACCAAATCATCAGAAATAAAAAAGTCAAAATGCATTCGTTAAAGGAGATGTTTGTCGAGGTATTCACGAGAGGATTTTTTTTTCTTTCGATTTTTCGATTTTTCGTAGCACTTGGAAGCCAAAAATGTTCGCTAAAAAAACGGCTTATTTGCTGTTGTAAAAAAATTAATAATTATTGAAAAAAAAAAGCTCTCGACAATACCTGAGGAATTATGTGAAGAAACACTGTGCAAAATTTCAAAACGATTGGTCCAGTAGATTTTTAATTATGGTGGGCACGGACTTCAAAAATGACAAGTCTCAGAAAAACGCTTTAAAGTTTTGCGTACTGAAGTATTCAAGATAAAATTCGACAATTTTTTTATACTCACACAGAGTCGTCGATGCCAGGTCCGTCACTTGTTACTGCTCAGCACAGCATACAGCGTTTAACTGATGCATAGATCATGCCTCGAATATATTCGACTTTACCTGAACAATCCCGTTTGGGGCGGGTGGGGCTGTAAAACCTCAGGCTGGCAACGGACGCTGAAATACTCATAACTTCGTCAATTTTGCGCCGATCGACTTGAAATTTTAACACAATCTTCTTGAGATATTATACATTCAATTAGAAAAATAAAAATAAAATCGAAAAAAAAAAATTTTAATACCTTACCCCCCCCTTAAAGAATGGGATTGAAAAAGGCGTCGCTTCTGTTCACCTCTCACTCGCACGCTGTCGCTATCTATACTCACACTCGCCGGTACGGACAACAACAATAAACCGATAAAATGACCGTCTTTATTTATTTATTTATTTATTGGTAATCAACAGCGTGTACAACATAATTTTACAAGATTACCGGTATTTACAGTACCGGCATAATGAGCCGGCATTTCTAATCCCATTCTTTAACTGTACGGATAGTATGTACTCACAAAACAAGCGAAAAAATTATGCCAAATAACGAAGAGTATAATAGAGTACTTTATTGTTAAATGACGTGACAAATTACGACAACTATCCGCCATTACGCGCTCCATTGATGATGGATGATAATGACGATGATCTTTGACCGATTTGTAATTATCCGTGCAGATGAAGAGACGGGCTGCAACGTCGGCGACTACAAAGTGGCGATCACGAGGCGGTGGAACTATGAGAACACTGTCGCAGCCATTGTATGTTATGTCGCTACAGGTACAGCTAGTATTAACAAATGTAAATTGAAAATTAAAACACCCTCGATGTGTGAGTCTATGGCCGGACTATGTACGATATAGGTTCCAGCCCCCCGATTCAGACCCTTCCGATAACTTATTTATCGATCGATTCGGCTTGTTACCGTACAATAACATAATATATTTTCAATTCGTAAATGCTCTTGTAATCGAATGTATCTTGTCGATGTCGATAACGTAGTCTGAACGCTCTGAATCACACGGCAAAAAATTTCCGATACGAGATCTATATCTAACCGTATCGACCGGTATGTTATCGAACAGGTCTGAATCGCCCTACTGATATCCCGTTACCCAGTGTTTTGCTCCAAACACCCCCGACATGTGAATCTATGACAGGTCTATGGACAATATTGGTACCTGATATCCTGTGCCCAGTATTCTGCTCTAAACACC
The DNA here is from genome assembly GCA_038048805.1 of Hipparchia sbordonii. Lineage (NCBI taxonomy): Eukaryota > Metazoa > Arthropoda > Insecta > Lepidoptera > Nymphalidae > Hipparchia > Hipparchia sbordonii. The sequence continues at coordinate 9,355,254 of JBBIWI010000010.1, read as the reverse complement.
CCCGACATGTGAATCTATGGCCGGACTATGTACGATATAGGTTCCTGATATCCCGTTACCCAGTGTTTTGCTCCAAACACCCCCGACATGTGAATCTATGACAGGTCTATGGACGATATTGGTACCTGACATCCTGTTGCCCAGTATTCTGCTCTAAACACCCCCCGACATGTGAATTTATGGCAGCTCTATGTACGATATAGGTACCTGACATCCTGTTGCCCAGTATTCTGCTCTAAACACCCCCGACATGTGAATCTATGGCCGGACTATGGACAATATTGGTACCTGACTTCCTGTTGCCCAGTATTCTGCTCCAAACACCCACGACATGTGAATTTATGGCCGGACTATGGACGATATTGGTACCTGACTTCCTGTTGCCCAGTATTCTGCTCCAAACACCCCCGATATGTGAATCTATGGCTGGACTATGGACGATATTGGTACCTGACTTCCTGTTGCCCAGTATTCTGCTCTAAACACCCCCGACATGTGAATCTATGGCCGGACTATGGACGATATTGGTACCTGACTTCCTGTTGCCCAGTATTCTGCTTCAAACACCCCCGACATGTGAATCTATGGTCGAACTATGGACGATATTAGTACCTGACTTCCTGTTGCCCAGTATTCTGCTCCAAACACCCCCGACATGTGAATCTATGGCCGGACTATGGACGATATTGGTACATTCGTCCTGTTACCCAGTTTCTGCTCCATTATCAGATCCTTCGCGATCTTCATCTTTCTAATACCTACTCATCGAGACCAGTCTAATGAGCCTGGTTACATACACTATCTGGTTAAGTTGCTGAGAAATTGGGTATTTTGCAAACAATTTGAAGCTGCAGCATCAGCTCAAGGCTCACTTTTCCCTTTCCTATTCTTTATTTCGGTATATTGAAGTCGGTTTAATTTTTGTTAAATTATAACTTGTTTTTAACATCCCAGTATGTTGCAAAAACATTTATTAATTAACTCGCGTTTTGACGTTTTTTTTAAATTCATTTTTTTTCTCTATTATTATTACTATGAAGTCGCTGGTTTGATTGATTAGTTGGTAACATTCTACTGCCAGGTTCGTCCCCCTCGACGTGCCAGGTGTCATTTCCGGACGCGGCGGCGTGCGAGCGGCACCGCGCGCACGCGGCCACCATGCACGGCGCCGACCTGGAGGCCGTGCTGGAGTACGCGCTCCGGAAGCTGCTCAACGACTGCCACGAGCGCGAGCCCTGCCCCGCGCTCTACGTCAGGATATTCTACCAGGTCAGTTCCCGGACGCGGCGGCGTGCGAGCGGCGCCGCGCGCACGCGGCCACCATGCACGGCGCCGACCTGGAGGCCGTGCTGGAGTACGCGCTCCGGAAGCTGCTCAACGACTGCCACGAGCGCGAGCCCTGCCCCGCGCTCTACGTCAGGATATTCTACCAGGTCAGTTCCCGGACGCGGCGGCGTGCGAGCGGCACCGCGCGCACGCGGCCACCATGCACGGCGCCGACCTGGAGGCCGTGCTGGAGTACGCGCTCCGGAAGCTGCTCAACGACTGCCACGAGCGCGAGCCCTGCCCCGCGCTCTACGTCAGGATATTCTACCAGGTCAGTTCCCGGACGCGGCGGCGTGCGAGCGGCACCGCGCGCACGCGGCCACCATGCACGGCGCCGACCTGGAGGCCGTGCTGGAGTACGCGCTCCGGAAGCTGCTCAACGACTGCCACGAGCGCGAGCCCTGCCCCGCGCTCTACGTCAGGATATTCTACCAGGTCAGTTCCCGGACGCGGCGGCGTGCGAGCGGCACCGCGCGCACGCGGCCACCATGCACGGCGCCGACCTGGAGGCCGTGCTGGAGTACGCGCTCCGGAAGCTGCTCAACGACTGCCACGAGCGCGAGCCCTGCCCCGCGCTCTACGTCAGGATATTCTACCAGGTCAGTTCCCGGACGCGGCGGTGTGCGAGCGACATCTACCATTTACCAGGTCAGATCGTCGCCGTTCGAAGAATACAGCTATGAGATTTTTTTTTTTATTGAAGTGTTAACCTACACTTAAAGGAAATAACCTAATAGATTTATAAATACATATCAAAAATTCCGAGGCCGGCGGGATTCGAACCCACATCTCTCTGGGAATCGAGATGTGGGTTCGAATCCCGCCGGCCTCGGAATTTTTGATATGTATTTATAAATCTATTAAGCTATGAGATTGTCCAAAAACGATTGCTAGTGACGATCACAATCACCTCTGATTGGCTGGTGCTCTATCCTTATTGGTTAAAATATGTTGATGGAGCAAAGGATTGATTGATAGTGACGACGTTGAAGGTGACAAGCTTTTATTCCGAAGAACAAAGGTTTCACGCAGGATTTATTCCGAAGAACAAAGCGGGATTTTTAAACAACTCCACGCGGATTAAGTCGCGGGCATAAGTTCGATATTCATATAACTTCCTTGGTTTCTGGGGATGGTAATTACAAAAATGATGCCTATTTTCAATTGCAAGATGGCGGACATCCAACAAAATGGCGTCCTCGCGTCGGTAAAGCAGTCTCTTCAAAATACTTAGCGTATAAGCACGTCCTTTTGTATACCACCTGACGATTATAATATTTCCTCAGGTGTGGGGTTCTCCGACGCCTCAGAGCATGTCGGCTGCGGCAGCGGCCGTGGGCAGGCGCCTCAACTCGCGCGTCGCACTGAGCGCGGTCCCCGTCGTGGCGCTACACAATGCTTTCACCTTCCTCTCCATCAGCGGCCTGCGCTTGCAGGAGTGATGATCACGTGAGTAGCATCAGGCGAGATCGGATATTCAGATGCCTATTTACCTAGTGGTCCGGGAGCCGATAACTTGAAAGCCGTCATGCTTAATGAAATTTTTTTAAGTGAATTGATAGTTAAAAATTAGACAAAAAAAAAAAGATTTCAATGTTACCGGCTCCCGGTATATAGTTACTATGCTACGAAATTATTCATTAAAGCGGCTTCTTCTTAATTTTTTTTTTTTGTAAAATAAATGCAGAGATGTGAATGATTTTTATTATCAGTTAATTCTATATGGATAATGGAAATATCAAAAATATAAATAAAAAAACTGATTTTCTTTTGGTTTGCAGGTACCCCACAGCCCATGAGATAAGAATGCAGATGCTTTATTGCCGTTTTAAGAATATATTTGCTGAATATTTTTCAGTGTTTATAAAATTTTGTTAATTATGCTACCGAGTTTACCATATTTTAAGTCAAAATATATAAATTATTTTTATTGCATAACATTAATTGTGTTTCAATTTACCCAAAAAAAATAAATAAAAACAAGGCATCAAATTAAATTTACTTTATTTTTTTTACAAAATTGACCGAACAGTGCGAGATTTCTAGAACGTTTACAGTTTACACTTGCATTAAGTAGACATAAAAGTTATAATTACTTCACTTACAAGTAAGTCTTATTCACCTGTGTCAATAAAGCAACGCAATTTTAAGGTGTGCGAACACACCGGAACCAGTTGTGTATGTATATCATAAAAAAGTTACATGATCTGATGAAATTATCCTCTTGACATATCTTAAAAATTGTCACTAAGTAAATTATGATTAATAATAAAGAAAGCATAATTACAAACTAAACTTCGATACATTACACTTAATCAGTATTAGTTGAAGTTACTGATTATATCTCTAATACATGTAAGTATAATACACAACATATTTATTGGGACATTGCACTCAGCAGTGGTTGAAAGACGATAGCGCGCAGAGACCATAAATACAGAAGACATGTTCAGAAACAATGCTAAGACGACTGCCATATTACTTTGCGGTAAAATAAATAATTCCTAGACGTCCTTTTTTTGCTGCCTCATTTAATCAACAATCCAACTGTCCGAGAAACAAAGTTTGAAGTACTTAGTAGGGGTATTCTCTATACCAGTGGGTATCGAAAATTGCTCAGAACCGACAAACCCACATTTTGTATGACGAAATGCGGGTTTCACAAGTTTTTACTTAGCAACTTTCCAGTTTTTCACAGCGGCAGCTGATCACAACTGTCTCTACATAAAAGGGTTTACTGTTTTATCATACTCGACAGTAAATCCATACCGTTTGATAGAATCTCCTGTCGTACCCATGTAAGGTTTTTTCACGTCTTGCGACAGAGATAAATACTATTATGGCTTGACAAAAGTCTAGATATGGAACTAATTGTTTTCTTTAATGATACTACCAAGTTGCCAAGTGTCATTGCTGAAGCGTACTGTCACTGAATGTCAGTGTACTGTACTGTCAATATTTTTTGGAATTCGCAAAACATTTATTTATTTTGAATTAAAATTACCTAAATACTCGAAAATCAATTAAATATTAACAAACTATCTAGTATTCCGTATTAGGCTGCCTGTCATTGAAGCGGAGCGGAATGGAGATGTGTTCGGTGGACCAATGATATTATTGAGAGATGACGTGATAAAATTATTACGTCATTTATCAATGACCTCATTGGTCTGTGAAGCACGTCTCCGCTCGGCTTCAATGGACGAGCAGCCTTACTCTTGGGTTGTGCTATTCGCGATAGTAGCGCTCCTATTTTTTTCTACTCTTTTGCCAAGCTATACCGTGAATCAAATTAAAGGTAGGTAGTTAAATAATGTAGTAGTGTCAAACAGTAGAAATTATTGCACTTGTCACAATAATTGCATTGAAATGACACTATTTGAGTTTCTGTTTTAGTTAATATGCGACTTAAAGACAGATGAATCGTTATGAAATATTTGAGCTAAAAAGTAGGTAATCGATAAATACTTTTTAAACAAACAACCACACATCAGAATAATGCATCGTTTCACTGATCGCTAAAAATTAAGAAAATTAGCAGTATTAACGAATCTTTAGCATCGCCCGAGAAATCGGAAACGCCTAAAAACCATCTATTTAAGTAATACTATATCATCCTCGATGGAATAAATAATTTCTTTATAATGAAAACTAAATAATATTATACTCTTCGATATATAATTTAATAATCTGATAATAAACTTTATTTATCGGGCTAATACAATTTCCAGGGCGATTGTAAACAAATAAGCAGATAAAGGTAGCCTATGATTTGTACTTTGAAATAAAGACAAACTCCTAGATCTAACAGTCACTAACGCAAAAAATACTTAAGTCTCAAAGGGTTAGGAAGACACCTCTTATGAGAGAAATATCAAGAATACACAATATAACGTCTATCTAGATCTAGCATTTTGTCTTGACTGAGTTAAATAATATAAATCTTTCTCGGAAGAATACCTGCTGGGTTCTACTCGTTCAATTAAACTAAAAACCTAATAATCTAGTAACATAGCTTCAGCCAACAATGTTAAACAGTAAATTAATCAATATTCAGTTATCAGAAGTGGGATAAATTCTTTTTAATGTAAATTTATTTATTCATAAGTAAATTCATACCGGGCATCACAGTTACTCCAAACTGAAATATTTTCATTTTATACTTTCGCATCACCTCGAATATATTATAATAATAATACATATATGAATATCGATATGGGTAAATGTTGTATACAGTTGTATCCATATAAAAGTATAACTAAAATAAATACCTTATTAAGCAAAATTAACAATACTCTTAAATTAACCTAAATTCAAAAAGAAAATGCGCACTGTCTTCTTTTTAAATTCTTGTAAAAAAAAACGTCCGTCCAATCGATTATGTAATTGTTTACTAAGATTGCATTACAAATGCATTAAAAGGCAGATTTATGTAATATACAGTTTATTTAGAAGTTTCGAGATATTGTTTGCAGAGAAAAACATTTTTAAGACACTTTCTTCCATATTATGAACCGCACACATGTAAACAGTAATGTCACCTTCGATGAATTCAACGTTCGTAACAGAAAACAACACTACTCGATCTCTCGTACCCTATTACTCCTTTCGACATAAATAACACGGGGATGCATACATGATTTGTCTCGCTAACATTAAAAAAATTAATATTAAAAATAGTATGATTGCCCAGCTACCCATATAGTGAAGTTAGTATTAAATTACTGTACAGTTTATGTCGTTAGTGAACCGTTCACTACAGCTATCTAACTTCAGACATATTAAATCATCGCTAAACGAAACTCACGCCCTCAAAGTCAGAAGACGCGTCGGTCGTCGTCGTGGAAACACAACCGCTCCTCTCACAATCTGCCAGCTTACCTATACATAGCCTACTAGTTAATTATATTAATCAGATTTATGCAACAGTTTATACCTCACGACCGTATTACCGAAGCGAATAAGGCTAGGTTCCTACGGCAATAAACCGCACGTTTTTTGCAAGATAAATTTTATCGAAAACACACATGGGCCACAAAACCATTCACACGTTGCATACCTTTTTTTTGCAGTGTTAAACGTGTGAACGGTTCTATGGGTAACGCACGCGCTACTATGTTTTCGATAAAGTTTATCCTACAAAAAACGTGCGGTACAATGCCGTGTGAACCTAGCCAGAAAGTTATACATTACGGACTAATAACAGCTAAATATATTACAGTTCGAAAACTATACACCGATAACTACGCGCGCGGGGGTGGTGGGGTTCAAGGGTCGGGCGTGTCGGGCGTGTCGACGTCGAGCGGGTCGCTGGCGTCGTCGGCGAGCTCGCCTCGCTCCTGCAGCCGCGACTGCAGGTACTGGCGGTGCGCGTACTTGTTGAAGCGGCGCTTGGCCATGAACAGCGTGGCGATGGTGCGCGGCGCGAGGCGCACGGCGGCCGCGCGCGACGTGATGCCGCCGCGCCGGCACTCGCCGCACGTGTAGTCCAGCACGTTGAGCGTCGACAGCGTCGCCCTAACGCACTCTGCGCACACCGCACACACCACACGTTACTCGTAGGTAACAAACACCACACAGTGCTTCTACTTCGGTTGTACACAAGCTTCACTGACTTCTTTTGATACAACATTCTAGACTGGGTGTACATTATGTACATTTTGCTAATTTGGTAACAAAAATGAGAGAGATGTTTCTCGTAACTAATTTAAATCGAGAACGGGGTCTTCTCCGATTGTTCTCTGAGGACCTATCAGTTCAGCTTAGTCTAGACTCTAGACATTATGTACAACCGAAACAGAACCAATATTCGACAATATGCTGAATCTAAACCCGTATAATATTGATGAAAATTTTTGATTTTCTATTTGCAGTGGGTTTCCGATTTCAACTACAATTATGTAACTCAAAAACTAAAATCAACTGAAAGGTTATTCTTATATTATTTGGAATAGAGGATTTCGGATCCAAACCACATCAAAAAAAGTTGGTCAAATCAAAGGACCAAAATTATAAATATAGAACTACCCACAGTTTTTAACTTATTTTTTTTTTATATTATACGAGCCGATTCAACAATCATACATTCATAGACAATGTAATTTCATAAATCATAATGCATTGCACACACACAGCATTTCTATACCTATTAATTCACCATTATAGTTCACAGGTCTTAACCCTACATCGATGCTATCAGTTCAACACAAAACATAAACATAAAAGACAGGTCTAAAAGTAATGCCACCGGGTCGTGATGTTCCTAAAGAAAGGCATCTCTTTTAGTCTGTAGTTTAGTTTAGATTTTGTATACAGCCGAACTAGCACCAATGTCCAATTTAGATGCAATAGACAACTATCGTCCAAGGCCTATAGCACACCTCTACCGCAATACCATAACAGCGAAACCGCTGTATGACATGCGAACCTGCTGTAGGAGTTTCTAAAAATGTGACGATTGAAATCATCTCTGATTGGTCGGTACTCTTTCGCTATTGGTTAAAATGCATAAATGTATCAAAAACGCCATATAATCCTACCAGAGGTGATAGCGATCATTTTTAGACAATCTCACAGCTGAAGCGGAAGATCCTGCTCTAACGCATAGATTTGACTATGAGTCTATCTCTTTTCCACGCGCTTTTGGTGATATACTCAGGAAAGAATACTCAGGCTGCAATCTATAGACCGCACTCTCTCAGATTCAAGACAGAGTTAAAACGAGACAGATTTATGTCAGAGCATATTTGTGTCTCGTTCTAATCTCTGTCTTGAACCTGAGCTGAGACAAAGCACGCTCTATAGATATCAGCATTAGTCAAGTCTCGTCACTAGAAGAGACAGTTTCGCTTTTATTTCGCTTGTCATACAAATGTCTTGTCACGGCCAAACTTAAAGAGGTTTCGTTGTATATATTTCTCAGCGGACGTCTTCTACAGGCCTACAAGAGGCGGATTATAGTATTGTAATATAATTTGCTGTGTTTAAAACATCATGCTTTGGCCTATAATAATATGTTCCGTCTAAACATCTAACACAAGACTTAAGCAACCTATTGCGTCACTTTATAGTGTGTAACCTCATACATTCAGACTTGGTAAATGATATTAATGTGATACATCGAGAGTTAAAAAGCGATTATAATGGAAAGAAGCGTAAAAACGTGAGAACATTCATCATACCAAAAATGAACTAATGTAAGCATGCGTATTGGTGCATAAAACTTAGAAGCATGAAGCGTCAAACTCAAGAACACTATTTTTTTTTTACAAACCCAAGTAGTGTCCTATCGTTTGATGATAAAAAATTTGGCTAGGCGTAGAACGTGTTTTAAAGGATAATTATTATTTATTATTATTATTAGAAGTGTTTAGTAGATCACATATCTAAGCATGCACGAAATCCTATTTGTCAGTAAAGATACTGCGATTGACGTCATTAGCACGCGTCTTCCTCATAAAGGTGTAAACGCATTGGACTGACGTAGCATAGTGAGGACGTCGCCAGAGGCGCGTTCGGAGTTAACCGTGATGAAAGAATGCTACGACACTGCAATGTGTTTGCACCCTTCAGCAGGCCAAAGAAATACAGATGAAGACATGAGTACGTAGCAAATAAGCGAGGGGTTTGCGGCGCGTACTGATGACGTCATTTGTAACCAGTGTCAGGAACCCAAAATATTTTAACCGACTTCCAAAGGAGTTTGTCAATTGGGTATTTGATTGCTGTTGTCAAAATATTGATATTCATTGATTATAATAGAAAATATATACAACTTGTAATAACATTATTGTAAAAACCAGAAAATAAATCGATCAAAAAACAAATACGTCATAAACTGTTTTACTATGAATGTAAAACTCTTCTCTTCTTCTCTTTGTAAAACGAAATTTTCTATTAAGTGGGTTGAGCTACTTGCTTGTGACGTCACCCGCAAGGAGCGCTCTCTTTATCTAACAGGAGACATTAAAGCTCTATATTTCAGAGAAGAGACTAGTTTAAAGAAAAAAAGTGGCACTGCGTTACAAATATTTACAAACTTTATTTTAAGTATCAGTCAACTACCCAATTCGGACGGTTCCTAGGTTCGGAGGACACATTACGCCTAGCCTTGCGTTGCGGGAGCGCGGGAGGGCGCGGTGAGGGGTGAGGGGGGGCGGGAGGCGGTTGCGTCTACGGCGGTGACGTACCTTGATGCAGTTGCCTATCGCAGAGCTTACAAATGACGAGCTGCATGGTCCCCTTGGGCCCGATGAAGGAGCGCTCACACAGCGGGCAGTAGCGACCGATGCGATACGCCCTACGTACGCACACACACATACGGACCGTACGCGCACAAGCACCGGAACACAGAAACACGCCATTAGTATCAGTCGGGACCTATCCCTGGTCTCACCCCGCTAGACTTTGTTACTTCTCCGTTGGCTCGATTTATTTTATAAAATAAAAAAAAATTCTATGTAATAAATTACGCAAGTGTCAAATATAATAAATAATTTACAAAAGCCCCAATCATCTCAGCAAAATATTATAAGAAAAAAATCGGCGAATATTCGCCAATGTTTGAAATGTCACATTTAGTGCAGATAGAGCAAAAAAAAATTTAAAAAATATACATAAAATAAATACCATATAATATAAAAACTATTATTTTCGTGTAACAAACATAAATAGATAGTGTTCATAAAAAGAACTGTAATAACACATAAAACAGAAGTTATTTTCAAGTAACGTTCGTGGTAAAGAGCCAGAAAACAAGTAACAAAGTGTCTATAGTTAGTGAACGCTTAGAATGAAATAACGCCCGTGTTAGTTGACAAGTATGAAAAATGATGTTAGTATAGTACTGCCATGGCTGATGTGATGATGTCGACATCCACAGCCACGTAATGGACTTATGACATGAATTAACTGAGGCAACATTTGAAATCTACTAATACGAACATTATAGTAGAAAGTAAAGGAGAAAAGAGCTTAGTATACGAGCAGCATGTTGCATCAATTAAATAAAAATAATCGAGAAAAATTACCAGTAAGTAATCGTAAAATTTCAAAACGGACAGCCAAGTAGGTAGGACGTAAAAGTTGTACTAAAAATTAGTTTTTCACCTCACTAGCTCAAAAAGGGCGCTTTTGCTGTCTAAAACCAGTGAGCAAAAGTCGTTTTTGCTCACTCAGTGAAAAAAAAAATGTTGTCTCAAGTAAAGTTCAACACTTTTTCTCACTGACTAAGACGTCCTGAGCCGATTTTGATGAATGAGGTGGCGGGTTTGAGTTTTAAAACTTTTATCCTTGTTTTTAATTCAATACACATTCGCACCTGCTTCGCTGACCTACAAAGATTGTTCGAATAAAGAACAGAAGGAAGCACCTTTCAAGTATTCGAAGACTAATTTACTAAAAGATAATAAAAAATTACAACAAACAACCTTTGTAACTTTTTACTTAATAATTCATAAAAGTAACTTACGTATGAATAGGTGTGGAGCATGCAACTTATAAATAATGCCAAATTCTACTAAATAGTAACGATGTCTAATTTTTTTTTTAGAATTCTTAATAATTTTGTTTTTATCTCTACTGAAAATAAATCTTAAACATAATATGTATAGTTTATCGTCTGGAATTGAAACCTATAGGACTTATAAATAAAAATATAAACTATATTTTTCTCCAATTACATGAATTATTGTAATATAAATAATAAACATTGTAACATTGAGAAGAATTTGGCCACCGAATTTTGTGCTGATTAAGAACGCATGGGGTCTTATAGTATGCGGGGTCAAAATGCTACAGTATACCAGAGACAAAGCGGATTTTGACAGTGAAGACAGTTGCTAGAGTGTAAGTTTTCAAGTAAACAAACGCGGCACTAGGTTTGGCGTAATACTGACAGTTTGCATGGATGGCCAGAGCCTTTAGGACACCTGTTCACTGAAACAGATTCCCTACATACAAACTTGAGAGATTTACGGCAACTGGCGCGCTTGTTTAGTTAAAATCTTATACTCAGGCTCAGGGATGGGACAGCTTGTGTTAGTCAACATTGAACACGTATGAGATGACGTGAGAACACAATCGTCTACCAAGACCAGTTAAAAATACACATAAAATCATCGAAATTTTGGTATAAAAATATTTGTACTTTTCGTCTGTGTCCCTCGCTACGCATCCTTCGTGTTTTAATATCTGTTTCACGCTTTGCCGGTGCCCCTCTTGTTTTTACTTGAAAAACAATACCGAGTCACTTTTGAGTAACATATCGTTACAATTCAAACACTTTGAGTAACGTATCGTTACAATTCAAAGGAAATATGAAAGACAGATAGTTTTGATAATCAATCACTCGTTTAGAAACGAATCGTTTGGAAAAAAAAAACTGGTTTTCAGTCTCCTGATAAAGTTATAATAAAGTATAAACTTTAATGGAAAGTACAGTCCAACAAGTATCTTTTGACACTGGCCTAAGTCTAATGCCGTTGTTTTGGACTATGTATCTGTCAATGTCACCGTGCCTGTCACCTGTCAAAGTGCCGATAGATGCTTGTCGTACTGTAAGTTGTACCTATTTTTAATCAGACGACTAAGTAAACTGATAGATGCATAATAGTAACAGGAAGTCGGTTAATTAAAAGTAATAGATATAGTTCATTCTATCATTGTGAATGAGTCAATGCATATCTCTTTTTTTTATTGTCGAAATCCTCCGATATTGTGGTCGGAGACCTTATCTACAGAGCTTCATTGTCAGTCAGGAACCAACCATCCAGTTCACATAATTATATATTTATTTTGATCATAATTCTTGTAGATATTGTGTACATGATCACCTTCATTTCGATCGTTTTGTACAACACTACATTTTTTTTTTTTGCTGAAAAAAATAGCAAACTAGGCAACTTCGTCTGATTAAAAATACGACTACAAGGATACAAATATGTAATTTCCTGCGATCTAAAAGGCATAAATATGGCCAAATGAACTATCTGAAATGTTCAGAAAAACTTGGGGGTTTTTTCTTTGTATCAAAAATAAAAATAATTATTAGAAAGAGAAAAAGCTCTGCCAATAACTACACATAGTGTAAGTTATGGCTCTATTGCAAAAATAGACATACATAAACCTGAATCCTGATGATGTTTTAATTAGATAAATCTTTATTTCTCATACTTCAATAGAATGTTCTAAGATTATTTTTCATTGTGGAGTAAGTATAAAGTTTCTTGGGCCTGTTTTGTATTACTGTTTCGAAAAAGAACAAATAAATGCAACAAAAATCCAAACATTTTGCTATTTTAATTGAGTATGGATCTAAAAGGTATCGGGGATCATAATTGAAACTTTGACTGGTAAGAGAAATAATTGATATTATCTATCTTAGTTATATTAAATCTATCATACAAAAATCTATCTATAATTTCTTAACTGTATTGATTGGCTAAAAGGCAAATAAAACAAATATACCTAGAATGTTCATTTGCATAATTTTTATAATTTTACCATACAAAGGGGTCCAATGTAATCATTTGATTTATAACACCTTGTAGACACTCAATGTTTAAGATAATAAATGAATTCCATACAACATCTTAATAATAAAAATTACATCAATTATCATATTAACAATTTAAAGTCTTTTGTGGAAATCTAGTAACAGTTTGTAGTATAGAAAGATACTGTATAGAATTCGTCAGGATTTTTTATTCAATTCTGAAAGGATTCACACACTGTCAGTTATAATTGAATCATTCTATTTGTTTTATAGCGCGTGAACTAAAATCCGAAACTTATCTCGTACCTACTAGCACAAGCTATGCTTTGGAGGGGAATGGGGAATATAAATAATAATTATAATATTATTTAAGAAAATAATTATAAATCATATAAGGTAGTTAATTACGTTAGAATATACGTTTAAAGAATATTCAACAATTTATGGATTTTCATCCATGTAAAAAAATTATATTATAGACTTTGCTATAGACTAGAATAGAATAAACTTTTACAAAGTGCTTTCGAATCGTCAAATTAATCTACCACTAGTTCGGAATGCTATTATATAAACATAAGCCCTGTTATTAGTAACTAAAAACATACGATCTGCAAGAGTTACATCGACACTATACTCTCATAAAAAAAATATCAATTAAAAGAATGATTCAACAATAACCGACAGCGCAAAAGGAAGTAAATTGGAAGTGTTTTACCTCGCGCACGGCGTGCAAAGCGAATGCGAGTAGACCTTGTGCCCGCCGGGACCGCGCCGCGTCTGGTGGTGCCACTCCGCGCCCTCCGAGCTCACGCTGCCCATAGCCCCCGGGGTACCAGCGCCCCCCGGGGTCCCGGCGCCCCCTGACGTACTAGCCCCCGGAGTTCCCGAGGGGCCCGCCGCACTGCCGCCCGCCCCGCTGGGGTCCCGCGCGCCGCACGATTTACAGATTGCACACTCCACACAGTGCCACCGGCCTGGAAAATATTGATTAGGTTTTACTTCAGGGTTTCCTATAAAGCCCTCAAGGGTTACAACTTAAAAATACATATAATATGATCTGTAATTTATTTCATAAAAATCATTGTAAATCTTCATTTATCTGTGATCGAAGTTATAAATACATATATTGGAATGCAATGAATATGAATACGAAAGAGCGCATAACCATCTTCTAGGCAAGCACGCTCATAACTTAGACGATGATATCGCTTATTTGCGACAAGGGTGACATAACTCAAAATTCACCAATTTTAGTGTTGAACATTTATACTGTTTGCTATAAAAACAACATTACGCTAAGCACAAAAAAATAAAAGTGAGAGAGATTGTGACTTAATGCTCTGTCGCTTTGTTGGCCGCTGTGTTGTTTCGAGACCGCAGCATCCACAAAACATTACTCTCTAACGAGAGAATTCTCTCATCGTCGATTTTGAATTATGTCACTCTTGTTGCAAATGAGCGATATTGGTTTCCATGATTGTTATCAAGCGTAAACCCATCTTGCAATAAAAAAAGGTCTCATATTATGTAATCTTACTCCATCTGTTGCACTAGGTAGAATATTAGGAGATTTGTCAAGTTCAGCTTGGCTAATTTATTTATTTTTATTTTTATTATAGCGGCAACAGAAATACATATTCTGAGAAAATTTCAACTGTCTACCTATTATGGATCATGAGATACAGCCCGCTGACAGACGGATGACGGACAGCGGAGGCTTAATAATAGGATCCCGTTGGCACCCTTTGGGTACGAAACCCTACAAAAAATAGGATGCAAGTCACCATTAGGCACGGCTTGCAGCCCCACGCAGTAGATGTGGAAGCCGCGGTCGCACAGGTCGCAGAACAGCATCTTGTCGTCGTCGGCGGGCCGCGCGCAGCCGCAGCACGTCTTGCACTCGGCGCACTGCCACGGGTACTCCCGGCACTTGCGGATCGTGTTTACGACTCACCATTAGGCACGGCTTGCAGCCCCACGCAGTAGATGTGGAAGCCGCGGTCGCACAGGTCGCAGAACAGCATCTTGTCGTCGTCGGCGGGCCGCGCGCAGCCGCAGCACGTCTTGCACTCGGCGCACTGCCACGGGTACTCCCGGCACTTGCGGATCGTGTTTACCACTCACCATTAGGCACGGCTTGCAGCCCCACGCAGTAGATGTGGAAGCCGCGGTCGCACAGGTCGCAGAACAGCATCTTGTCGTCGTCGGCGGGCCGCGCGCAGCCGCAGCACGTCTTGCACTCGGCGCACTGCCACGGGTACTCCCGGCACTTGCGGATCGTGTTTACCACTCACCATTAGGCACGGCTTGCAGCCCCACGCAGTAGATGTGGAAGCCGCGGTCGCACAGGTCGCAGAACAGCATCTTGTCGTCGTCGGCGGGCCGCGCGCAGCCGCAGCACGTCTTGCACTCGGCGCACTGCCACGGGTACTCCCGGCACTTGCGGATCGTGTTTACCACTCACCATTAGGCACGGCTTGCAGCCCCACGCAGTAGATGTGGAAGCCGCGGTCGCACAGGTCGCAGAACAGCATCTTGTCGTCGTCGGCGGGCCGCGCGCAGCCGCAGCACGTCTTGCACTCGGCGCACTGCCACGGGTACTCCCGGCACTTGCGGATCGTGTTTACCACTCACCATTAGGCACGGCTTGCAGCCCCACGCAGTAGATGTGGAAGCCGCGGTCGCACAGGTCGCAGAACAGCATCTTGTCGTCGTCGGCGGGCCGCGCGCAGCCGCAGCACGTCTTGCACTCGGCGCACTGCCACGGGTACTCCCGGCACTTGCGGATCGTGTTTACCACTCACCATTAGGCACGGCTTGCAGCCCCACGCAGTAGATGTGGAAGCCGCGGTCGCACAGGTCGCAGAACAGCATCTTGTCGTCGTCGGCGGGCCGCGCGCAGCCGCAGCACGTCTTGCACTCGGCGCACTGCCACGGGTACTCCCGGCACTTGCGGATCGTGTTTACGACTCACCATTAGGCACGGCTTGCAGCCCCACGCAGTAGATGTGGAAGCCGCGGTCGCACAGGTCGCAGAACAGCATCTTGTCGTCGTCGGCGGGCCGCGCGCAGCCGCAGCACGTCTTGCACTCGGCGCACTGCCACGGGTACTCCCGGCACTTGCGGATCGTGTTTACCACTCACCATTAGGCACGGCTTGCAGCCCCACGCAGTAGATGTGGAAGCCGCGGTCGCACAGGTCGCAGAACAGCATCTTGTCGTCGTCGGCGGGCCGCGCGCAGCCGCAGCACGTCTTGCACTCGGCGCACTGCCACGGGTACTCCCGGCACTTGCGGATCGTGTTTACCACTCACCATTAGGCACGGCTTGCAGCCCCACGCAGTAGATGTGGAAGCCGCGGTCGCACAGGTCGCAGAACAGCATCTTGTCGTCGTCGGCGGGCCGCGCGCAGCCGCAGCACGTCTTGCACTCGGCGCACTGCCACGGGTACTCCCGGCACTTGCGGATCGTGTTTACCACTCACCATTAGGCACGGCTTGCAGCCCCACGCAGTAGATGTGGAAGCCGCGGTCGCACAGGTCGCAGAACAGCATCTTGTCGTCGTCGGCGGGCCGCGCGCAGCCGCAGCACGTCTTGCA
Organism: Hipparchia sbordonii; assembly: GCA_038048805.1. Classification (NCBI taxonomy): domain Eukaryota; kingdom Metazoa; phylum Arthropoda; class Insecta; order Lepidoptera; family Nymphalidae; genus Hipparchia; species Hipparchia sbordonii. The sequence continues at coordinate 9,338,835 of JBBIWI010000010.1, read as the reverse complement.
CTCGGCGCACTGCCACGGGTACTCCCGGCACTTGCGGATCGTGTTTACCACTCACCATTAGGCACGGCTTGCAGCCCCACGCAGTAGATGTGGAAGCCGCGGTCGCACAGGTCGCAGAACAGCATCTTGTCGTCGTCGGCGGGCCGCGCGCAGCCGCAGCACGTCTTGCACTCGGCGCACTGCCACGGGTACTCCCGGCACTTGCGGATCGTGTTTACCACTCACCATTAGGCACGGCTTGCAGCCCCACGCAGTAGATGTGGAAGCCGCGGTCGCACAGGTCGCAGAACAGCATCTTGTCGTCGTCGGCGGGCCGCGCGCAGCCGCAGCACGTCTTGCACTCGGCGCACTGCCACGGGTACTCCCGGCACTTGCGGATCGTGTTTACCACTCACCATTAGGCACGGCTTGCAGCCCCACGCAGTAGATGTGGAAGCCGCGGTCGCACAGGTCGCAGAACAGCATCTTGTCGTCGTCGGCGGGCCGCGCGCAGCCGCAGCACGTCTTGCACTCGGCGCACTGCCACGGGTACTCCCGGCACTTGCGGATCGTGTCCGGGCTCAGTTCCACGCAGGACGGGTGCACTGGAAAACAAAACACATCTGTTAGATATTATATTATTAGTTAAGTTATTAGTAAGTATTTGAAGGAATAGTTCCTCCAAATTTCTGAGCTGCGGCTGCCAATCAATCACTGTTTTTAGTTTTGGCCGTCAGTCAGTCAAGGTACTGTTCTATATGTCCTGATGCAGGTAGTCTAGCGGGGCACAATACGGGCGTCACTAACGCTTGGCGCTGCAGTTTCTAAGCTAAGGCTGTCAGTCAGTCAGGGTGCTGTTCTATATGTAGGTACTGATGCAGGTAGTCCAGCGGGGTACGGTACGGGTGTCACTCACGCTTGGCGTTGCAGTTTCTAAGCTAAGGCTGTCCGTCAGTCAGGGTACTGTTGTATATGTAGGTACTGATGCAGGTAGTCCAGCGGGGTACAGTACGGGCGTCACTCACGCTTGGCGTTGCAGTTTCTAAGCTAAGGCTGTCAGTCAGTCAGGGTACTGTTCTATATGCAGGTAGTCCAGCGGGGTACAGGACGGATGTTACTCACGCTTGGCGTTGCAGTTTCTAAACTAAGGCTGTCAGTCAGTCAAGGTACTGTTCTATATGTAGGTACTGATGCAGGTAGTCCAGCGAGGTACGGTACGGGCGTCACTCACGCTTGGCGTTGCAGTTTCTAAGCTAAGGCTGTCAGTCAGTCAGGGTACTGTTCTATATGTAGGTACTGATGCAGGTAGTCCAGCGGGGAGTACAGGCGTTGCAGTTTCTAAGCAAAGGCTGTCAGTCAGTCAGGGTACTGTTGTATATGTAGGTACTGATGCAGGTAGTCCAGCGGGGAGTACAGGCGTTGCAGTTTCTAAGCTAAGGCTGTCAGTCAGTCAGGGTACTGTTGTATATGTAGGTACTGATGCAGGTAGTCCAGCGGGGAGTACAGGCGTTGCAGTTTCTAAGCTAAGGCTGTCAGTCAGTCAGGGTACTGTTCTATATGTAGGTACTGATGCAGGTAGTCCAGCGGGGAGTACAGGCGTTGCAGTTTCTAAGCTAAGGCTGTCAGTCAGTCAGGGTACTGTTGTATATGTAGGTACTGATGCAGGTAGTCCAGCGGGGAGTACAGGCGTTGCAGTTTCTAAGCTAAGGCTGTCTGTCAGGGTACTGTTCTTAACTTAGGCTGTCAGTCAGTCATGGTACAGTTCTATATGTAGGTACTGATGCAGGTAGTCCAGCGGGGAGTACAGGCGTTGCAGTTTCTAAGCTAAGGCTGTCAGTCAGTCAGGGTACTGTTGTATATATAGGTACTGATGCAGGTAGTCCAGCGGGGTACAGTACGGGCGTCACTCACGCTTGGCGTTGCAGTTGGCGCAGACGAGGAAGCGCTCGTGCGTGTACTTGCGGTTGGCCTCGAGCCGCAGCTTGCACACGCGGCAGGTGTCCGCCACCTCCTCCTCTTTGAGGCTGGTGGCGGAGTTCGACGCTTCCGTCTGACTGCTGCGCTTCGTCTTTGTTATCTTTTTCCGCTATAAAAAAATTTTAAACTTAAAAAAAATTGCATCTGAATTATCATATCAAGTGAAATTGTCATAGCAGGGCGATTTTAAGTTTAAATGTTTATTTTCAACAAAAAAAAAAACAATTTCTAACAACACTGTGTTGTGCTGTCTAGATGAATGCACGCATGAATTCTTAGTTTATTTTATTTTTTATTTTTATTTTTAGTTTTTATGTACTTACATATAAAAATTTTCAATAAATTAAATAAATTAATTAAATTATAAATAAATAATAAACTACATAAACACGAAGATACATAAATACATACATGGATACATAAATACATATAATAGATAAATAATACATTTAGATTGAAAAAAATCAATGGTTCAAGCATCGTAATACAAGGTTTCTACATTTTAAAGGGGAGAGGAATATATTTGTCAAGTTCTTTGCTAATATAGTGATAGATTCATATTTTGATGATTCGAAAGCACTTTGTAAAAGTTTATTTGAATAAAACGATGAATAGAATAAAATTATTCTATCCTATTTTAATATTCTTAAAAAAAAACAATGGTGTTTGAAGTCTGCTAATCTGCACTTGGGTATTTCTGTGATCAAAATATATCACTCACTTTAGCATTTCGATGAGTTTCAGTATCGGAGTCGTCAGTGGAGGAGCATCGTGAGCCCCATTCTGGCTCTGATTCTGAGCTGTACTCAACGGGGGAGGGCGGCGCGGGCGGCGCGGCTAACGCTGTGTTCAGGGGGAAGTACCTGCAATAAAAAGTTTGTTTCAATACTTACTATCCTTACTAATATTATTTGCCGACTTTGAAGCTTATAAGTCACACAGTTGAAGTGGCAATGAGTGGGGTGCATAACATGAAGAACCAACGAGCGTTGGGGTTTCAAGGCGTAGCAATGGCGACCTCGCACCTTGATGCGCAAAGTTGGTAGAACGTACGATTTCGAGCGAATCGGGCTTTCTGTGGCGATCTTTTTCTTTGTGGGAGATATTTATGATTTTACATGTAATTTTAGACTTATTTAGACATTGTTAATTTATATTTTCCCCGTATTTATGTATGTTGCACGCCCGAAGAGGCAATGTATAATGCAACAAATGACTTTTGACTTTGACTTTGATCATTTCAAGGGACCCTGTGTCCAGCAGTGGACTTATACTAGTTATGATGGATTTATTTATTTTACGCACTCTACAGACGTATTGTACGCAGTCTACAAATGTATTGTACGCGGTCTTCAAACGTACTGTTCGCGGCCGTCAAACGTATTTTACGCTGTCTACAAATGTATTGTATTATGCGAGGAACAACTGTATCGTAGTGCGCACTCACCGCAGCTCCTCGGGCGTGTAGACGCGGTAGCAGTGCTGGTACTGGCCGGGCAGCAGCGCGTGCGGGTAGAAGCCGACCGGCGGCTCCACGCGCACTGCGGGCGGCGCGCCGCGCGGCGGCCGGCGCCGCTGCACCGTGAGCGACTGCAGGTCCGCGCACGCGGGCCGCCGCGTCGCGTTCAGCCGCGCGTTCCACTCGCTCGCCGACGCGATCGCCGCCGCCGCCATTTCCTTCGACAAACGCACCATACTTTATTATGGAGCCGCAGAATTTTTAAAAACATGCCAAGTGCGAGTCGAACTCGCATGCACACTAGCGTACAAGATTTACCACAAGCTTTTATGAAAATTGAGCAAATTGAGGGTTTCTTCTATCTTCCTATACCTTTTTTTTATCTATATATATAAAATTCAAAGTCCTGACTGACTGACTGAGATATCAACGCACAGCCTAAACTACTGAAGTTAGAAACTTGAAATTTTTACAGTTGGTTCCTTTTATGACTTAGGCGCACACTATGGAAGGATTTTTGAAAATTTAACCCCTAAGGTGGTAAAACAGGGGTTTGAAAAATCGAACTTAACGTGAGCAAAGCCGCGAGCAAAAGCTAGTGTACACATAAGGGCCTTTGCACACCACGTTTTTAAACGCGCCGTTGACGCGCGTTTGTAGCCATACAAACGCGATGCTAACGCGCGTGTTTATCGATACAAAGGACAACAAACTGCTCTGTAGGATAAAAAAGCGCGCCGTCGACGCACGTTTCTAAAACGCGCGTCAACGGCGCGTTTAAAAAACGTGGTGTGCAAAGGCCCTTAAGAATTTCAAGAAAAAAACATATATTAGAAGTATACATAAGTGAAGCTTATCTCTAAAAAAAAGAAATTATTAAGGTTCTGTCTTTTATTTAGGTTCTAAATCTTTTCATTTAGGTTTATCGGATCTCGATCAAATTCACACATTACACTTACTTGTCTGAGTTTTTCCGGATCAACCTTAGGCAGTTCGGGTTTTTGTTCTTTCAATTCTACTTTTTCCACCTTAACCTCAGGTTTGACTTCCTCAACCACCTCTTCAGGTTCAGCGAGTTGCCTCTCCCGCTGGTGGCTTCGGTACTCTTCATATTTATGTGGATAGTCTGAGAGCATTATGTCTAAGACTTCGCTCGCATCCACTGCAGTAATACCTGGTAGAAAAAGGAAGATTTCATGTGAAAAATACATCCTTGAATTTAAGTAAGTTAATGAAAATTTTAACAACAAATAATAATACACAACTTATTCCATTGAAAACATTTCTAAACTAAATTGACAGGTCTATGTCTCGTGCTATCCCTTTCATTATACTCTCTGCAGAAAAGGATAGTACTAGATTTAAAACTGTTAATTTAGTTCAGAGATTCTTCAGAGATTTCTAGAGCTTTGCTATTTTCTTTTTTACCATCTGTCGCTAATTTGAAACAGCTATTGCTACGATTATATTCATTTTAAATAAAAAATAAAAAAAATCATATTGTCCAATTTTATGTAGATCTGAATGTAATGGAATCTTTCAATTCAATTTTCATCCACTTCCGGAACACACAAGTGATAAAAATGATTACAATACATACAATAACAAATTAACAGATATTAAAGTTTGCTTTACTTTAGAATTTGATTAGTGTCCATTTTTTGTCTTTTTTAGACTGTATTTTTAGGGTTAGATCTGACTAAAGCATGTGCAACATTCCATAACATGCAAATATTATTACTTAATTATTTTAAGAAATCAAGTCCAAAAATTAACTTACCAAGATCGCATAGTGCTTCAGTGACTAACCCTTTGCTAAGCACATAGTCCCTCTCCTCAGCAGATACGGTTCGTCTCTTCAATTCGGGATATCGTCGTTTGAAGCTTTTCACTCCAAGAAACATGGCAACTTGCTCCTGTATCATCATTACCTGAAACATGAGATATTATTGGATAGGATCAGGCGGAAGTTCATGATTAGCAAGAAAAGGTTAGAGTTATTTTCCTATAATCCGCCAACAGAAAAATCTGTATGGTCGAACATGCAGTTACAAGCTAAGCAGCTTGCTTGTAAACTTGGCTTTTTTGCTTGGTTGGGGAGGTAAGCGGTGCTTAGCTTGTAACTGCATGTTTGACCATACAGATTTTTTCTATTGGCAGATTATAGCACAATAATTCTAATCTTTTCTTGCTTAACATGAGATATTGTTGAACATGAAACATTAATGTCCTACAGACCATATCCGGCGGAAATTGTAAGTCTGCAGGTATTCTAAATCATGGTTTACATTTTTAGAATTAAAATAAATTAATACCTGTTTCTCCCCATCTCCTCGCTCAGGTGGCGGCCATGTATACTCTTTGACATCAGCCGCCGTCCATACTTTATTACTGCAAAAAAGAAAAAATACGGTACTCATGAATCATGACGTCATACTGACTGATCTATCAACACACAGTCCAAACTTCTGGACGGATCAGGTGAAATTTGGCATACAGATAGGTGTTATGATGTAGGCATCTGCTTAGAAAGGATTTTTGAAAATTCAACCCTCACAATCGGGGTTTGCAAAATAGAATTTAACGTGAGCAAGCCCCGAAAAGCTAGTATTTGATAATTTTTATTTTAATATGCTATATTTTTAACCCCCCATTAGGCAACATGTACTTAAATAAAAAAAAGATTATAGAAAAAATTTTGAAATCCATTTTGAATCACACACATATTCCTCATAGATTCTAAATAAACATGTCTTACCTGTCAAACAAATCGGCGAACTTTGATTTTCTCATTTTACTACTATCATTGGTAGAACTTTTTACTGAACTCTGAGAATCTTCATCCAATAAGTGTGAGGGCCTTGAAAATAAATAAGGATTAATATTATGGCCAATGAAAAATTATTAGAAGATTAAGAATAACTTTACTTAGTAGCATACTTTGCGGGTGTAGCGTTATCATCCATCATGCAAGTCTCTTCTTCAAATAGTTGCACTGTGGTGGTCGCTGGGCCACAAACTCTCCCATAAATACCCATGGTTTCCTAAAAATAAAATTATATTATACAAATACTAACTTAAAACTACAATCAAAGTTGAATACTTCCTATGTATGTATGTATCAGATGGCAGAAAGCTAATATATTATTTAATCACAATCACATTTTATGATTTTTTTTGTCTTTACAAGGATCAAAGTGAAAATAATAGAATCTTTAGGCTGATCTTACACCTGTAAATTTTACTCCCATAGGTAGTTAGCTTGCATAATTATCAATCTTATGATACTAAACGAATAATAAGATTGAATTGCTACTTATGTTTAAAAAATTTACGTGATACAATACAATATTTAAATTCTTTCAACATTGATTGTCAGAAGTATTGATACATGTTGTATATTAATAAAATCAGTAACACTAACAACACATTGTGAAATATGGACATGTTAAACCAGGAAAATATTCTGAAGAACGTAAGTCTGCCAGTTAGGGATAAGTATATCACCTCACCTTCATGTACATAGCGCCTCTTCCCCCGCCGCGCCCGCGCCCCCTGCCCCGCGCCCCCCGGCCGGGTCTGCCTCGCCCCCCGCGGCTGCCTCGCCCCCCGCGACTACCCCGCCCTCGCATCTCGCTCACTATCACGGGCGACTTTAGAAACGGGTCCTCCATTTTCGGAAGCGGCGTTTGCTCCACCATGACTTTCAAATCTTGAACGGCGAAAATTTTAAGATCAGCCGATGGAGACCGTCTTCGACTAGATAATGGTGTAGAGCAAACGGACGGCATTTTATCTAACGCCTCCGTCATTCGCGGCAGTTTGATTCGCGAACTGGTGGGATCTATCTCCTCTTCTGGTTTTTGTTCGACGAAAAACTTGTTGGCGGTCTCCTCGACTGGCTCTGGAGCTGGAGACGGGGTGGGCTCAGGCACTAGGCGCCGGCCCCTACCTCGACCTCGCCCTCGTGGCTTCACAACCACTACTGGACGGTCCCTGCAAATAGATGTATAATTATTGCTAATTAATAATAATATAAGTGTTTTAATTTCATTTTTACATTAAGATTTATATTATGTTTCATAAATATTTATGGTTGTCTTCAATCAGCAATAGTGAATTCAATAGTATGGGTAAAAGCCTCCTACAGTTCAGATTCATGTTGCATTTTAAATTTACAATTTATACTTATTTGAAAGTCAGTCAAGAACTGTTTCCGCCTCAATCTTATTTCTCATTGTGGAGTGTCTTATTCCTTATTTCCTCATTATTAAAAAAAATGATAGCGTTTTTCGTGGAATTACACTAAGTAGAGGGCACAGCTTGAGCAGTACACTTATATGCATTGTGACAAGACATGCTATATCACACATCACACACAATAAATTGTGTGTGATGTGTGATATAGGAGTAAACAAATGTAAATAAAATGAGAAAAAAATATAATTATACCTTGATAAACGAAGTGATCGTTGTGGGCGCTCCTCGAGCGCCGGAACTGGCAATGTTACAACCGGCTTTGCGCCTTCTGATACGGGAATTTTTCGGGGACGACCTCGCTTCTTAGGCTGCGGTGTCATGTCAATCAATTTCGGTTTCTCATCGTGAACAATATCAATCGGTTTCACTATATCAACCTGCAAAGGATCCTGTGCCATTTCTTCAGATCCGATACTAAAATCGCGAGATTCAGAGTTGTCATTAAAAATAATTTGAACTTCAGGTGTCGATTTTTCATTGATTGAACTTTCGCTTATTATCTCTGGGCTGTCGGTAGAAGTAGTCGACTTCAAGTCTGGACTTGAACTTTGACTGTTTTCTGTATGGTTCAGATCATTAAAAGGCATAGCTTGCAACTGTTTTGCCTGTATATTAGATAAAATATTATGTAACTTGGAGCTCCCATTTTTAGCACAATTTTCGTTATTCAAAATTGAATGTTGCTTTACTCCTGGTTCTGAAGGTTTAGTGGGTGGCATGATTGGAGAGGCTTTGGATATTGGTGTAATAGTAAGAGCTTTGTTAGACAGAATTTGCCCTAGTTTTAATCTCTTAGTTTCGAGTACTGAAAGCTCGGGGTCTGGCTTTATTTTCGGAGGGCTTGATTCAGTAGTAGGTCTTTTATTAGCGATATTTCTCCTTAATGAGTCAGTTTTTTCTGAAGACTGTAAAATTCTTGAACTCCTCAATCTTTTGCCCATTGGCATTGGAGTGTCAATATGAGGCTTTTTTCTACTATTCAAAACTGTTTTCTTTTGTGGTGTCTCATTGTCTAATTTACATACATTTTCACCAGAAACAGATTGCTCAGACTTTTTAGATTCCTCTGTTATAATCTTAGCAGATGCACCTTGCTCTGTTTTGTTTATTTTCAGAATTATTCTGGGCGAATCTTGATCTGGATTTGGTTGCAAAACTTTGTCAGATATATTAATTTCTAATGGTTTTGTCACATTTTCATTTACTTCTTTACACAATTCTTGCATTGAGCGCACTTTTACCGTTCCTATATTACAACTTATATCATTAAGTTGACTACTTTCAGCTAAATCATGTTTAACTTCAGGATTGTTTTTTTCATTAAGTATATCACTTTTAACATTAACATTTTTGGGCGATTTCGGAGTGTCAAGTGTATGGATGGGTGTAGATTTATTAATATTTATTTGATTCGAAATTCCTTCCTCTGGAACTTTTTCTTTTCGAGTTTCTAATAATTTCTTTAACAACATGCAATTTTGCCTAGTTTGCAAGTTTTTACTTCTTGTAGGTCTTTCAGTTGTCATTTTTGACTGTTCATTTGAAACAGTATCTAATTGCGAATTTGGTTTTCCAACATTACATAAATCTTTTTTAACTTCCTTGATTTCTGATGTTCTTTTAGAACGTTTTGGTGATGTTTGTGATGACATATCTGTCATAGTGACTTTTGTTTCATATGTTACTTGCTCTGCATTACTAGATTCTGGAATAATTTCTTTTCTTTCTAGTAATATCTCTTCTTTACTAATAACCACCTTATCTTCATTAGTATTTAATTGAGATATACAATTTTGTTTAACTTCTAATTGTTCTATTTTTTCAGGTTTTTTGGACTCACTTACTTCTAGTTGATTTAGTTTGCCTGAACTTGCATGGCAATCTGCATCTGATACACTTTTCCTCTCAGAAATTTCTGTGCTAGGCGGCTTCACTATGGGTTTTATATTAATTTTAGATACAACAGGAATTGATTCAACACTGATGTTATTACAATGTTCATGTTCTGATGTTTTATCAATCATATATTGGTTTTCACTATAGGACTCAACAGTTTTTCTATTAATTTTCATTACTAAAGGTGGATTTCTCACTGAAGCTTCTTCCACATCTTCTGAAGTTTCTTTTTGTTTAATTTCTTCTGGTTTCATTACAGGTTTTATGTTCAATTTTGTTATGGTCGGAATACCCATCGTAGAATTTTTTAAGAGCTCTTTTTTGGGGGATATTGGATCTGTGTATTCTTCAGGTTTTACTAAAGGCTTAATATTCAATTTGGTAATTACTGGAATATTTTCTTCCTTTTTAATACTTGGTCCTGATTCCACTATTTCATTTGGTTTGCATATAGGTTTAATATTTATTTTCGTAACAATCGGTATGTCAGTATTATCATCACTCGAATTACCAGTTTCAGAGGATTGATTCTCATTATCTTTTAAAGTATCTTCATCTAGCGGCTTAACAATAGGCTTAATATTAATTTTAGTAATAACAGGTATACTATTTCCATCTATATCAGCTTTTAAATCATCACAGTCTTTTTCTTCAGAAGAATTTGTTTCAGGGCTTTTTAAGGGTTTTATATTTAATTTCGTAATCTTAGGTACATCATCTTTACTATAATCTACTTCACTATCCTTAGCTTTCACTATAGGTTTAATATTTAATTTTGAAACTACAGGAACTTTATCATCTAAGCCCTCAGGTAAATTAGTACTGTCTGAAGGTTTTGTTAAGGGCTTAATATTTAGTTTTGTAACAACAGGAATATTCTCAGAATTTTCATAAGGTGCTACTCTTTTACTTTTACTTGTAGTTTCGTGTTCAGCTTTACTAACCATTTTGGGAGATTTACTACTAACAGAATCTAGATTTTTTGGAGCTGTGTGTACTAAATTTCTCATCATGGCATTGGAACTTAATGTTTCAGTTGATATTTTTAATCTTGGTATTTCTTGTGAATGCTGAACAGCAATTTCCTCATTCATATTATCTGGAGGTTTTATGGGTTTTATGGTTAGTTTCGGACTCAGAGGTTGACTTTCGCATTTTGTTACTGATTTTATTGTCAATTTGGGTATTTTGTCTGTCTGTATATTTTCTGACTGACTAATAAAAACTTTTAATTTTGATGGAGATAGTTGTTCCTCATATTCACTATTTTGTATAGCTTTTATCGTCAGTTTAGGTATATTTTTCTCAGTATAAAATTGACCCTCTGTTTCAGTACCTGGTTTACCTAGTTTTATAGTTACTTTAGGAACTACATCTGATGATCCCTGGTCTGAGGCTGAAGCATGATCTGATGTACTATTACTTTCATCATTTTCAGAATACTCTGATTCTGATATTTCACTACTACTAGATTTTCGATGTATCTCATTTATTTTCTCTGGTTGTTTGGTAATGGGCTTGATATTTAATTTAGTGATATGAGGTATTTGCTCCTTGGCTTTCTCTTCAGCTTGGAGCTCTTTTTCCGATGGAGGCTTAATAGGTTTTATTGTTAATTTTGGTACAGGAGATTTCATTTCATCAGTGTGTTTACTACTCAATTTAATTGTTAATTTAGGAACCTGTTTTATTGATTCAGACTCCTCTACAATAATATTGCTACAACTACTTTCACTATTTTCTCTTTCTGTATTTATTATTGCATCAACAGATTCCATTTTATTTGCTGCGGAAAGATTAATTTTCAGGGGAGGCAATTTCTTGCGAGCATCTACTTCTGGAGAATCTGTTTTGGGAGGGCTCACACACACTTCAATGGCTTGAAGTCTATTGGCAGGGGTATCTTGTATGATTTCTATAATTTTCTCTTCTACTGGGCCTGGCAAATTATCAGATAATAATTCTACAGGAGTTGAATCTTGAACAGATAATGCTGGACTGCCTTGTTTATGTGATGTGGAATTACTTGAAGGGACATTTGCTATTGTTTCTATTGTATTCCCTGTTACATCTAAACAAGGTTTTTTAGCAGTTGTCTCAGATGTTGATTGACATTGTTCAAGTTCAGTTGGTTTAGGTTGTGCATCAACTTTTTTCTCAGGTTGTATATAGCTTTTTTGAGGCACAACTTTCTTTCTTATAAGTTTGATCCTCTTTGTTGGACTGCTTGATGTTTCTGCTTTGCAGATACTAACTTCACTAACATTTTTAATCTCTTCTGGTTTGGCATTACCATATATAGACGGTATAGCGTCTGAAGAACTAGATACATCTTTCACAAATCTTTCTCTGGCTTGTTCAAATTTGCAGATAATATTGCTTGAATCGACTGTTGAGGAAACAGTAGAGTCTGGTCGATTAGGCGCTGGGCGCACAAGTGGGCGGCGCAATGGGGATCTTGTAACATTCTCTACAATAGGTTTTCTATTCCGTTCACTAATACTATTGTCACTTGATGTTGATTCTGCACTTTCAACTATAACATTGTCCCGATTATCACTAGATGTAACACATTTTGATGTCCGTGCACATGTTACACTTTCAGTCTGTACAACACTGCTGGAAGGAATATTTGCTAGGGGACTATCACTTGGGTCCTCAGAACATGATACTGTACTTTTTTCAGTATCAGTTGATACTGTATAGTCATTGCTACCAAGTACAAGTATACTTTGTTGTGGCGATTCAACACTATCCACTTTCACTTCTACCAAAATTTCACTTTCCAAAGGCTGCAATTCAACACAGACTTCACTTTTAGATGTCTGCTCAACTTCACTTGTAGATGTATGCTCTTTTACACAAACTTCACTTTTAGATGTCTGCGCTTCTACAATTTGTTCACTTTGCGATGTTTGTACTTCTGCACTTTGCTCACTGTGTGATGTATGTGCTTCTGCACTTTCCTCACTGTGTGATGTATGTGCTTCTACACTTTTCTCACTGTGAGATGTCTGCCCTGTCATGCACACTTCACTTTGAGATGTCTGCACTGTCATGCACACATCACTTTGAGATGTCTGCACTGTCATGCACACTTCACTTTGAGACGTCTGCACTGTCATGCACACATCACTTTGAGATGTCTGCACTGTCATGCACACTTCACTTTGAGATGTTTGCTCTGTAATACAAGCTTCACTTTTTGATTGCTGTTTTTCAGAACTTACTGCACAATCAGTTGTCTTTACTTCATCATTTGCTTCACTGTGTAAACTTTTACTATGTAATGTCTGTGCTGTTGTGCATACTTCATATTCTGATATTTGCGCTGAAGTACATACATAATTTTCAGGTGTTGGTTCTGCTACACCAGCTTCACTTTTGAATGTCTGCTCTGCGTCACTTGTTTCAGTGTTTGAGGTCTGAACTTCTGCACTTTCATCACTGTGTAACAACATCAATGCTGTTGTGCATACTTCACTTTCTGTTGCCTGCTCTGTCGTACACAAATCATCTTGAGATGTCCCTTCTGCTGCACAGGCTTCATTATGTGAAGTCTCCTTTTCTACACTTAGTTCACTTTGAGATGTCTGTTCTACGGCAGAAGCTTCACTTTCAACTGTTTTCACATTCTCAACTTCAATGTCTACCTGTGATGCTGTCTGCATTTCTACACTGTGCTGTGTACACAATGTCTGTGCAGTTGTACATAATTCACTTTCTGACGTTTGTATTGTGGTACATAAATCACTTTGTGAGGTGAGCTCTTCAGAACTCAATACACTTTTAGTTGTTGGCTCTTCCATATTTTCTTCACTGTGTGTTATCTGTGCTGTGGGTTGAGTGCTTTTAGTTTGTGGTGACTCTAAAGTTGCACATTCACTTTGAGATATCGGCTCCATAGCATAAGCTTTACTTTGAGATGTTTGTGAGTCTACACTTGTTTCACTGTGTGAGGTCTGTGCTGTTGTGCATACTTCACTTTCAAATGACTGTAAATCTGCATTTACCTCACTTTGTGACGTCAGTTCTTCATCACTTTTTTTACAATGGGGTGTATTTACTGACTTGCACATTTCACTTTGAGATATCTGCCCTGCTTCACATATTTGACTCTCTGACGTCTGCAGTGTTGACATTTGTGCACAAACTTCACTTTGTGGGTTCTGCGCTGTTGAACTTATTTCACTTTGAGATACCACTGTGTCACTTGTAGGTGCTTGCGAGCCCACCACAATATCACTTTGAGGTATATTTGAGTCTATTGAAACATTGATTTGATGTGTGTTTGTATCCATCAAAACGTCACATTGAGATGTTTGTAAATGTATCACATTGCTTTGTAATGCCTGTACACTGAGTGAACTTGAGTTACCACTTTGATTTTCTTCACTGTTAACACTTGTGGCAGAGGCTATATTTGGAGATGGTACAGTAGTGGGCTCGGTTTTCACATCACCTGATTCGACATAGCCATCGCCGCCACCAGCAAACCTGCTGTCGGTGTTGTTCTCTAAGGACAGCGGGAGCCGCTTGGGCGCCCCGGGCCCGTCCACAATCTCGTCGATCATGTCCAAGATAGCTTCCGTACTCGTGTTGACGTCGTGGGCTGACGGCGACGGCACGCTATCACCGTCGAAGTTGTCCTCGGACATTGCGGGGGTTTGGCAAGACGTTCTTGGTTCAGATGGATCTTGGTGAAAACTACCAGTTGCATTGACGTCCTCGGTCCGCCCGACGTTCTTTTCCCGCGCCGATACGCGGCGGGAAGCGATCGCCGCGGCGCCCGCATCGTCTTCTGAACTCTCCATTATCTACTGTTTAGCGACACGGTCATATTTGAAATATAAAACGCTCGCTGGATGATATTTACGTATCGAACGGGTAACCTGTCGACGTGCGAGCTTGACAAACCACAGGCACCATTCTAATTCACCATAACGCTAAGAAAATTTGTTCACGAATCCATGGTGCAAATTATTGTACCTGCACATGTACTTTATTCTCATATTCACAACGTTTACGTGTCGCTGGAATACGCACGGGGTCTTGAAAACTATTCATTTAACAGCGTAAACCGGCAAACAAAAAGCTTGTATACGCCATTTTTAAAACCAAAGACTTGGCAGGTTTTAGATGTATGAGCCAATAAAAAATATTTTATACGGACAATTCGGCCATTGTCGTGTTGGTAAACTGCAAGATGCCCATAGATCGCTCCACTTGAGCTTTTAGCTTGTAAAAGAGTAATAAATATGCCTTTCGACATGTGGGAAAACGAGTAGGATAATATTATTTGATTGAGCTGAATGTTCAGTGTAGCCGTAACCAAAATCGTAGGTTTATGGCAACAAGCATCGACCTCTATAAATAATCTATGGTTAACACTGGACACTGGATAGGCTACTGTCATTTTTTGGACCTACTTGATTGACGCCATTTTGAAATAGTAACGAGTGTCCATGGAACTACAAACAGTTGTACAGTTAGCGAACGAGTTGAATGCAGAGCTAAGAAATGTGCTAGTGCTGTGACCTAATTATGACCATAATAAATATGTTGATAAATTTCAACAATGTTTTAAGTTTATCGTTTTACATGAGGTCAACATAATGAAAACAAACAAGATTATGATTTTTAGACATTTATATGTGTCAAAATATTGTTCTATCTTTCTTTAACACACATGTCTAGGACATTGTTCGCCATTTCTCGTGCTTGGTGATGAATAAAAACCCGTTTTTTTGTCACAGAAATTAATGTACTCGGATCAGTCATTATTAAATTGTTAAAAACAAAAATAATAACACGGGGCTAGATCTCAAGTATTAACGCGTTACACGGTAAGCGTACGATAACGACAGCACAACACTACACTGAAGAGCGATGATGCGAGGCGTGCGGACGGCGGGGGGAAAATGTTCCCGCTCTTTACTTCAGGCCCCGACTGCATTCAACTCGCACGCTAAGTGTATCTATATAAGGGCACTTGAGATCTTGATATGGCCTTAGTGTAAATTATAATTAATTTGATTGTCTTTTGATAAAGAAAAACACCGTAGATGATAATTTGATGTTGTTATTGCAACACGAATAGATGGATGAATGATGAATAAATGTCAAAGCCGGAACAGCACTAGTTGACAACTGGTGGTGGAAATTTTTGGTAGGTATTTCCCGTATTTCCTCATCCCTACATTATTAATTCCACAGACGCTCTTAGTAGTAGGTACGTCAAAAAGGTGTCAAATGTGACGCTTGCATAGGGGCAACCAGTCCTGTATAATAATTTAATTATAAAGGTCAATGGCAATAACGGATAAGCCTGGCAATAGACGTCCGATTTTGTTTCCGATTGTCTGATCAGGCTACCGGATCGTATTTACTCGATACACATCCGATTTTTCCGTCAGGCTTTTTCTGAACTCAGTCGTTCCCGAGCTATCATCCCGAGTGCTTGCGTTTGGAGCAAAGCAGAAGAAAAGAAGATGGAGGACGAGTTAATAGAAATAGAAATATTTTTTATTCAAATAAACTTTTACAAGTACTTTTGAATCGTCAATGAATCTACCACTGGTTCGGAATGCCGTTCCTGCCGAGAAGAGCCAGCAATAAACTCGGCGGTCGCTCTTTTCAAAAAAAATTTTTTTTACAATAGGTAACTAAACTATGCTATGTATACAGTGTTTCCACAATAAAGTTTCAAAAATGCAAAACAATCCAATGCATGTTAAGACAGGCAGGCAAAAGCAGACCCATTCCCGTTGGTGGCACCCGTTCACGAGCATGACGCAGCATCCAGCCATTGCTTCGCTCAACCATATTTGAGGGAACGTAACAACCCGCACCACACGACACCACCACAGAAATTTTAAAGAGAGGAAATAGAAAGAAGAAAAAACGTCGCTATTGGATTCATCCAATCAATTTGACAAGACTTACTGAGAGTCATTTCTATTTAAAACATCCAAAATAATTCATAATAATAATAATTTTATTATTATGAATTACATATTTTATTTTATTATTTTTTTTTATTTGTTTTCATAATTTTCGCCCATTATTCGAACCACAACGATGCGTCCACACAGTGTCAGCGCTAGACTTTTTGGGCCCTAAAAAATCCCAATAAGCAAAATTCCGTCCTAAATTTGGGGCTAAAAGCCCTGAGTTGGGAACCCTGACTGGCAAAATCGGAAGGAGTAACCGGATGTCTATTTTGTCTCATACTAGAAGTATGTAGACCGCGCCTTCAGACAATCGGACCGACAGTAAAATCGGAAACGCCTCGCGCCCGTTTCCGACTCGGACGTCCGATCCGGCCACCGGATCGGACGTGTATTGACTGTTCATACAAAGTAATGGCTTCAATGCCTTCCGGTAGCCTGATCAGGCTACCGGATCAGACTATCGGATGAAAAAACCTGATGTGTATTTCCAGGCTTATACTACAGTCTTGCTACAGCCCACGGCATAACCCACAAACATATAAGATACCTATGTTTGTGGCATAACCACAATTTTAAGCCCGTGATACACATGCTAGTGGATGGTATGCTAAGTGTTTGACAAACATGTTTGACCGTTTACGGTCCCCATAACAAGACAAACATGCTTGACTGATATAATCACTCCGTTTTGACACTTAACAGTATTATTAGTGTTCTGTGTTTGACACAGACCTCGTGGTCTCTGACACAGACTAGAAAGACCAGAAAAAATAGCAGTAGGGTGGCAGACCCAATTATGGGCACTTTAAGAGTTTATCTTATTTCAAATATGTTTTTTAAGTATAAATTTAACCAAATTCTATAAATCACTGTGTTCCTAAGGTTACTTGTTTAATAAAATATATAATTAAAGAAGATATTGAAATTTTTTTGTTTAAATCAACTAGAATTTTAAATAAGATTGAAAAATGACCCAGTCTCCAATTATTCGCACATTTGTTACCAGTTATGGGCACAAAATTATCCAATTATCAACACTCAGATTTTAATAGAGTTTAAGGGAAATATAACGCTAGGCTACCTACGGAAGTCTTTTAGAATATAGATTTTATTACGAAATAATATACGGAAATTCTTATAGTAACTGTAGGTGACTTAATTTTTTTATATTTATTATATTTAAAACAAACACCCTTACATATTTAATAAGAAAACGTAAATATAGTCTTTATGAAACGACAGACGTCCACAGCTGGACAAAGGTCTTTTATATGGACTTCCACAGGCCTCGGTCTTACGCTACCTGAATCCGGCTCTCTGCGACTCGTTTGATGTCGTCGGTCCACCTAGTTTCCCGGTACGGGATCGCTACTCCAACACCATGGGATCCCATCGACCATCAGCTCTTCGAACTATATGCCCGCCCATTTCCACTTCAGTTTCGCTTAGCTATGTCCGTGACTTTGATTCTCTTACAGATATCCTCATTTCTGATATGATCTCGCAGGGATACTCCGAGCATAGCTCTCTCCATCGTCCGCTGAATGATTTTTGTTTCGTGATAAATAACTGCCCATAGAACTTCTCAACCTCTCTCCATACCTCAGGTGGAGAAGAAACGTGACAGCCTTCGTCAGATTTCAGCCGCGTCAGCTGGCTCTGTCCGATAAATAGATCTCTCACGAACACTTTGGAATGGAACTTCTAATGGTACCTTTAATACACTTGGTATTCCAGGCCCGCAGGTCGCGAGTTCTTTTCTTAGAGATCTGCCTATTAACCTACCAGTAGGCATCCGCGTCTGCTGACGACTGAAGTCTCATCTCTTGTCTGTCTTCCATCAGTTTGAGAGGAAGGTCAGAGAACTTCTTGGTCATTTTCGTGTGATGGGTCTTAAAGAATTTAGACCCCAGAGTATGGACAGTTTACACAATACACACACTTGTTAAGATCGTCTACAGACTCCCAGTCTCCTAGGGAATCGAATCGCTTCGGAGTGTTAATAAACAGGAAAATCTCCAAATTTTGTAACCAGATACTGACACCCCTTGTTTTGCAATGAAATAACGGGAAAGTTTCATTTACTTTTTGAATTAGTAACTAATAATACTTAGAAAATCAATTGAAAACAATTATATTATTAAAATTCAAATAAAACCACAGTTAAATCATTATTAAGTAAGTACTGACCCTTAACGTCGATGAGTCAAAATGGCCGAAAAACTTCGGAAACTCCAGAACGATATCTTTCAACTACGATACTGACGTCATTTTAAAACTTTCCAGATTAGAAAGGTTTCGATTGTGAATAATATGAATTGCCCTAAATATTTTTTATCTGAAAATTTAAAAACCACAATCAGAAACTTATATTTTAATCTTTTTTGCCAAAGTGCGAATAAACTGGTGCAGTGCTAGCTATTGGGTTGGTCACCCTAAATAAAAATTATGTTGCTGAATTGAATTTATCACAGACCAGTAACAATAATATACAGACACCAATGTCTATAGAAGCTTTATGGCATAGTAGCAGTATGCAGAAGGGGGTGCGGGAGGAGGGGAAAATGTCATTAAACATATATGATCGTGTGTCTCACCTTTTGTTGGCCTCAAGTATGAAAATCTACAGGTTTATCTCTTTCTAACTTAACATAATATTAAAGTTTCTATATTGACTATATCGTAATATTAAATCAGGATGCAATAATTTAGTGATACACATCCGGTATCTACCCAGCTGTAGTTCAGTGACGTATCACTTTTTTTTTAAATTTAATTAATGCAAAGATCTAGTCTTTTAAGGTCTACATATAAATCCTTTTCAATAGGATCAAAAATATAAATATTATTTTTGATCCTATTGAAAAGGAATATTAGTATTTTTAGTATTTTGAAATAAAACAAATTTTATATGATATAAAAATTTTATTTATGATGAAATTACGGCCTAAATTAGTTTTAGATGGCACAACCATCTAAAACTAAAAATAACAGGTAGGTAGTACTTATAAAAGCTCTTGCTTTTATGTGGGTTTATGACAGGTGCATTTTATCTGGAAAACCGAAAGGAAGTGTTATCATTTTAGTAGTCTCTAGTCTATATATGTTTGTATTTATTTTATTATTAACAATTACTACATTTAAAAGTATTTCTTTATCTAATTAGAATAAATAGTCCATATTACAAAGTTACCCACTAATTGTAGGTAACATAATAGTATAGGTACTATAAAAGTGAAAGTTTGTAGTATAAGTGTGTATGTTTGTTACTCCTTCATGCCACAACAAATGAACCGATTTGGCTGAAATTTGGAATGGAGATAGCTCTTACATATATTATCCAGGATTATCACACAGGCTACACTTTGTCACTTTGGAAAATTATGCGAGTTAAAAAATCTTAATCTATGCAGACGAAGTCGCGGGCGTCATCTAGTTCAATATATTATTTAAAGTATAGAGTCAAATAAAAATAAAATTTAGAATTTATGTAGTAGTTATGTATTATTATGTTTCAGTTTGGTTTCTCACTTTAAATCATTTTTTTATTAATTTTCGCCTCTTCTATTCAGTAGGTAACTTGTAGGAAAATCTAATTGAATTAAATGTACATTAAACGTATCTATCTACTACCTACCTATATATCCTTGCTAATATTATAATTGTGAAAGTATGTTTGTTTGTTGGTTTGTCCTTCAATCACGCCGCATCACAAAGCAACGGATCGACGTGATTTTTTGCATAGGGATAGTTGAGGACCGGGAGAGTGACATAAGCTTCTTTTTATCCCGGAAAATCAAAGAGTTATTGCGGGATTTTTAAAAACTAAATCCACGCGAGCGAAGTCGTGGGCATCAACTAGTCTACTATATATATCTATCGCGTTCACAGGCATCAGCTAGTATCGGATAAAAAGTATGAGTCCGAAACACTAACAATACCACTAATTAATTAAAACACAAAAACAAACCTTATACGCCGTAATAAACTGAAAACAAAAACAATAACCTGTAAATAAGTATTGTATAGGTACTTCTGAATACTTCGTGATTCGAGCCAAGAGTATATTATAATATAATCACTACGTTTTATCTTCTTGAGTTCTTGAGTACCTACGTAGTTAACTTATATATTTCGAGTTCGTAACTCTTTGATTATATTTTAATTTAGAAATACTTATAAAAATCAAAAGAACCAAGTGAACCAAACATTACCGCCATATTTTTTATTTGAAATTTGAATTGAGAAGGGAAGCCAAGCCAATTTGATAGTAAATATGATAGAAAGTATATTAAGTATGTGTGCGTAAATTTAAAAAGCGTGTGCGTGGAAAGAGATAGTCCTGTATGTATCATATAAATAGAAAGGGATAGACTGATACATATGTTTGACCCTTGACTCGATAGGGCCTGAGAATTTATTCTATGATCCGTTCGACTTCTGTCTGTGAGAGAAATAATTTCGTAAAATTCCATGATAAAATAAATAACAAAGCTAAATAATAAAAGTAAAAACATCGAGAATTAACAAATTACAACAAATACGATGACTACAATTCGGCCGTTCACGTGCGAAGACATGCTTTATTTTAACACTGTGTCGGTAATAAGATATTTATAATATTTTCTTTCTAATTTGGTACATAATATTAAAAAAACGTTTTTATTTTAGCAACTTGGACCCGTTAACCGAAACATATGGTTTATCTTTTTATACACAATATTTGGCACACTGGCCCGAATATTTTCAAGTAGCTGAATCGCCAAGTGGGGAAATAATGGGATACAGTAAGTACATGATACATAGATTTACCAATTTTAATTAACTGAATTTTATGAAAGAGACAAAAATTTAACAAAGCAAAACTACTAAGGACACTAAGTGGATAAAAAAAAAAAGAGAGAATAGCAGCCAAGCTGAAGTTGATTAATATTGTCCTATCCCTTCCAAATAAGCGGAAATATTGTGCTAGGAGTGGGTACAACAATAGCGCAATGGGTGGGGTCCAAACTTGTGACCTTTCAGTTTCAACCTGTCATTGTTCTGTTTCTGTTTTAAGATCCAAATTAGACTTATATATGTAGCACTTGTTTATAACATTACAGCGCTGAATTTAAAGAAATGCAGGTCATCCATTACCTATATCTGTTTACACTGATTAGTTAGATTTTAAGCTAGTAATGTTCACCATTTTGCAACAATGAAATTTTTGTCCTAAGTCTTTATACTTTGTATATCTGGGGTTTATTTTCTAGTTATGGGCAAGGCAGAAGGCCATGGTGAGAACTGGCATGGTCATGTTACTGCACTGTCAGTTAACCCGGACTATAGAAGGCTGGGAATAGCAGCAACCTTGATGAACATACTGGAGGAAGTGTCCGAAAAGTAAGAAAAGTTTCTTCTTTTCATGTTTTTTTTTTTAGTGGCTATGTAGCTCCTAATGTTTCAGTAGCATGCATTAGCTATAACTCAGTATATAATGTAACTTGCTGGAGAGTGCTTAGACCTTTGTGTGGACTAGCTGATGGCCGCTACTTTGTTTGCATCGATTTAGTTTTTAAAAATCCTTTGGGAACTCTGATTTTTTCTGGATAAAAAGTAGCACTCTCCCAGTCCTCAACTATACCCATGAAAAAAATCACATCCATCCATTTCTTTGTTGCGGCATGATTGAAAGACAAACCAACAAACAAACACACTTTCGCATTTATAACATTAGTAAGGACTAGATGGCGCTAGCTATAGGTTGGCAAAATCTCGTTCGCGATGTGGAAGTTGTCAAGACCTTCCATAAAATGCTGCTGTACCAAATGCTTTTCATTCCACACTTCAACTTTATTTATTTGTATAGATAATGTCTTTCATCCAAACCAATACCTTGTGAGTTAAGTTTGTAGAGATACCTCTAATTATTGTATATGGAAAGTTTTGTCATAGAGAATTTTTTACAATAAAGTGACTTATGTTCCTGTTTGATAATCTTCTTTTTTATCATCTGATGATAGTCATCCACTTCTGGACAAAAGTCTTGCATGGATTTCCAAAGTCGTCAGTATTGCACAATCTGTGTTGAATGGCTCCCTGTAACTTGTCTGTCTACCTAGACAGACGAGTTATACAGTTACACAGTTATACTACCTAGACAGATGAGTTATACAGTTACACAGTTATACTACCTATTGTCTGTGCACCTACTAGGAGGTCTGCCAACACTGCTCTTCCAAGAATTTGGGACCTCAACGACCATCAACTCTTCGAACTTGCCCTGCATATTTCCACTTCAGCTTTGACTCATTGAGCTAATTGTTTGATAATGGACTGAGATTAATAATTCTTGTTTATTTACAAGATATTATGAATGAAATTATACATAATTTATATTTTTTGATATATTTAAATTGCAATTATTGTTTCTTTTACAGGAAAAAGGCCTACTTTGTTGATTTGTTTGTAAGAGTGAGCAATAAAGTGGCAATCAATATGTATAAAAATTTGGGGTACATTGTATATCGAACAGTTTTAGAATATTATTCAGGAGATCCAGATGAAGATGCTTATGGTATAAAATTTTCTTTAGTTAAATTTCAATACCTATTATGTATTTAAATATCAATGAAATCCTTCAAATATTAAATTGAAATTGTGCAAGTCTATATAACTCACTTATTTGCTTCAATACACTTCAGTATTCAGCCATGAGTATAACTTAATACTTAAAAGTTGCCAGTTTATGTATACCAAAATTTGTGTTTGTTTCAGATATGAGAAAGGCATGTTCTAGAGATGTCAATAAAAAGTCTGTTATACCCTTGACACATCCAGTGAGACCAGAGGAAGTTGACTGAATTGATCAGCTACAAAATACAACTTTGTACTAAAATCTGTGTTTAGTTTTATTGTAATTTGTTTGTGAAATTTAAATAGACTATGGAAAGTTTTACTGTGTAGTACAAGAAAACTTAAAAGATTGATATTTTTTTATTATAATAAAAACAAAATCTGTTATGATTCGTTATTACTTTCACTTCCTTCAGTACTGTCACAATCCTTTTCTTGTTCTGGAACAGTAGACACTGTACTTTCTGGGAGTACCTGTTTTTTACGCCAATTCTTTGCAGCAGCTAGAAGTTTCAGATTAGGTCTAACCATTTCATCTTCAGGGAATATGTAATCAAACACCTCTTCCCATCCCTCTTCAATTCCTCCTTCACTGACAATCTTCTGTCTCTTTTTAACTCTTCTAGGCATTTTAGCCAAAACATTTTGAAGCTTGTCTTCATCACCTATTTCAGTTTCAAATTCCTTCCAAGCTTCTAGGAGCAGTACTCTAGCTTCCTTTTCACCAGCTGTTCTGAGACTTTCGTTGGCGCGTTCATAAACTCGTCGTGCTAATTCGATGTTAATATTGTCAGGGTTCTCTGCATTTAACTCAAATTTGGCATATGAAAGCCATACTTTAACGTGAACAGTTCTTTCTATTAATCTTTCATATAACTGCCGAGCTTTATCTGTTTCACCTTGAGAAACTTCAAAATCAATATAACTTTTCCACAACAACTCTGGCATATCAAGTCTTGGCTGACCTACTGCTACTTCATAAATAGCTCTGGCTCTGTCTATATCACCAAGTAAGGTTTCAAGTTCGGCAAATTTAATCCATGTTATACAGTTTTCAGGGCCATATTCTAAAAATTTTTGATACAAAATTCTACACCTATCAAATTCCCTCAACTGAATCTCCAGATCAATGTAACCTCTGTACAATTTGTCTCTTGGACACATGCCTAGAGCCATTCCTAATGTTTTTCTAGCTTGTTTTAAATTTTTGCATCTGACTTCTAGTTGTGCATACATTAGCCAAATTTTTGAAAATGTGAATATCTTATGTGGAATTAGTTCTAGGCAAGTTTTATAAACTTGTCTGGCTCTATCTATATCTTCTGCTTCTAGTTCTTCATATAATGCATAATTAATCCACAGGTAAATATATCGCCTCCAAAACTGTTTGTCTTTAGATGGTGGCACATTTGCCACAGCCCTCTCATAGGTGTCTCTAACATCATCAAAGTTGCCTTCATTTTCAACAAGTCTTATGTAATCAAACCAAGCATCATAATTAGTGGGGTTCTCTATTACTTCCTGTTCATACATGTATTTCCTTTTATTTACAATAACATCTTCAATTCCAGATCTATCACCATATTTTTTCTCATGTATAGTATAGGCCTTATAAAGCTCCTTGTTCCTGTCTTTAGAAATATGATCCAGTGCATATTTGTAAATGACTCTTGCTCTGTCATGTTCTTTCTGGTTTTCTTCAAATTTTGCAAATGCAATAAACAGTCTTTCATCTAGTTCTTCATCACCGAAGAACTCAACTGCTCTTTCATATACTTTTCTGGCACTATTTATAAAGCCATGGTTTTCTTCAAATCTAGCATACTTAATCCAGTGTTTCACATCAGGATGAACCATGACAAATCTTTCATATATTTGCCTAGCTCTGTCAAGCTCTTTATATCGCAATTCAAAGTTTATGTAGGTTTGCCAGGCTTGTTCATCAGGTTGCCACTCCATCCATCGCTCAAATACCTATAAAGTAAAATTAAAGTTTTTATATTAATTTATTACTTGCAATATTATGTTGGCAATATCATACTATATTAATGTGAAGATTTCAGTCTGTTTTTTCAGACCAATGTGAAGATCTAACTTAAGGGCACGATCTTCGGCCGCAGTAACTTGCAAGCAATTGAAGTGAGGTGCACGAGCCACTTTGTTATAAAAAAATAAAAAAGTCATGATAAAAAAAAGAAAACTTTTTAGAGAAAAATTAACGGTAAAATATTCTTCTAAAAGCTTTTGCCTATTTTTTGACATTTTTTTTTTAGTTTAACTTTGATATACTATAAATACAACCTGAAAAACAATGAAAAACTACAGTTTTCGGAATATTATTTGATCGAGTGAAGTTCAAAATATGGACTCTTGAACGGTAAAATAATTTAGAATGTGTATTAAACTACAACATATATTTTTAACCTATCAAAACAAAGAATATTTGATTGTTTACTATTGAATCTAAAACAGGCTGTTTTCGGAGATCCTGCCGTTAATTTCTTGATCAAATTGTGGCACAGAGATAGCTTTTGCATCTTGGATAGGAATGATACTTTATTTTGATCCTGGAAAATTAAAGAATTCCAAAGATATTTTGAGAAATCAAAATTCACATAAATAAAGTTGTAGGCAATATACACACTGTTTCAATAGTATCATGTACAGTGCAATGGCAAGGTAGCTGCTAGGAAGCTTTGGAAGCTTGCTATAATTTAACACTTTTTCTGCGGGAAACAGACGTCATGTTTTATAGTTGTGTAACATGTATGCGGCTTACACGCCAGGCATGTTGACAAGTGCAATAACACTCCCAGCCAAGCTGCAAGGCTGGATTGTTTACATTTTAAAGATGTGCAGGTCATGTGTTAACACAAATACAATTACTAAAACACATCATACTTGTCTAGTTCCTGCAACATTTTCTAACATCTCCTCCATATAGGTATACTTGTACCAAAATTGGGACACTCTTGGTAAAATTGTTACTGCTCTATCCCACAGGTTCCTTGCATGATTCACTTGTCTGTTTCGCATTTCCATTTCTGTATATTTCAGCCTGTAAAGGGAAACATAAGTTTGAATTAGGTTTGGGATAGGCAATTTTTTTTAACTTTTTTAAGAACTAATTTATTCTTTTTGGCTTTGTAGTGTCAGATCAACACTTGCCATTCTTACTCTACATAGAATAATTGTCATACTATGAATCTTTATCTTATTAATATAACAGGATATGCCTAAGAACAGCATAAAGGACATGTTTTTTGGTAAGGTCTAAAATACCTGATTTAACTTACCACAGGGTAACATTTCTGTGATCCACATCCAAGGCTCGCTCGTAAATAGATCGAGCCCTTTGTACCTGTTTCTGTGACTCTTCCCATTGTGCATATTTGAGCCAATTGCCTATGACCTGAAAGACAGATAGTATTTCAAATAAAAACATGTACTTATTAGCAAACTTATAGTATGCTATAATCCATAGCGCTTCAGAGCAATTAACCAGTGACAAAAATGTTCAATGTTCATATTGAGCAATAGTTTTTTGATATTTTAAGATTGTTTATGTAAATCAAAATAATTTGAACTTCCAAATAAAAATCATTTACACAAAGGTCACCATGACTGGAACTGCTCAACACATGCTTGGAACATGGGCAGGGATGCATGCACCCAGGGTTCCAACAGAATATACTCCCTTGTTGTATGAACTGAATCTCTCTGTGTAACTTATTATGTACAAATTACATAAGCATTCGACAGTTATAATTTATTAACTTACAAGTCTATTCTTCCGTATGTTATCTTCGAATGCTTTTCTTTTGCGATGTTGATAGTCTCTAAGCTCTTCTGGATCAGAGATCTTTTGTTTGGGTGGTGGTGGCAATATTTCCAAATCCCTCTCTTTGGCTTCACGTAAAAGCTGTTCAGCTGTGATTTGTATTTCGGCAGGAGCTTTGTTCTTTACCTACAAAAAATTAATTTTAAGTTATATTTTCAATAAAATCAACAAAAATCTTTCAGGTTTTACTACATGAACTTACTTTTGCCACTTTGGGCATTTTCGTTGTTTTTCCATCCATATTGTAATGATATTTTTTATTAAACTGTTTCAAACTACAAAGTTATTTTAGTTCTAGTAGGTACATAAATAAAGAATTTAGTTTTTGTTGTGATTTGATTTGAGAACGTAGCAATAGCAAGCAAGCAAGCAAGTAGACACAGATTACTATGCACAGATTACTTACTATGATACTCAAGTAGAGTAGCCAAGAGACAAGAGAATATAAATATAAACCATAGAGCAACGTAATTAAACCACAAATTAAACGTAATAGGGTGGCAGACCCAATTATGGGCACTTTAAGAGTTTATCTTATTTTAAATATGTTTTTTAAGTATAAATTTAACCAAATTCTATAAATCCATGTGTTCATTAGGTTACTTGTTTAATAAAATATATAATTAATGAAGATATTGAAATTTTTTTGCTTAAATCAACTAGAATTTTAAATAAGATTGAAAAATGACCCAGTCCCCAATTATTCGCACATTTGTTACCAGTTATGGGCACAAAATTATCCAATTATCAACACTCAGATTTTAATAGAGTTTAAGGGAAATATAACGCTAGGCTACCTACGGAAGTCTTTTAGAATATAGATTTTATTACGAAATAATATACGGAAATTCTTATAGTAACTGTAGGTGACTTAACTTTTTTATATTTATTATATTTAAAACAAACACCCTTACATATTTAATAAGAAAACGTAAACATAGTCTTTATCAAACGACAGACGTCCACAGCTGGACAAAGGTCTCTTATATGGACTTCCACAGGCCTCGGTCTTACGCTACCTGAATCCAGCGGCTCTCTGAGACTCGTTTGATGTCGTCGGTCCACCTAGCTTCCCGGTACGGGATCGCTACTCCAACACCATGGGATCCCATCGACCATCAGCTCTTCGAATTATATGCCCGCCCATTTCCACTTCAGTTTCGCTTAGCTATGTCCGTGACTTTGATTCTCTTACAGATATCCTCATTTCTGATATGATCTCGCAGGGATACTCCGAGCATAGCTCTCTCCATCGTCCGCTGAATGATTATTGTTTCGTGATAAATAACTGCCCATAGAACTTTCAACCTCTATCCATACCTCAGGTGGAGAAGAAATGTGACAGCCTTCGTCAGTTTTCAGCCGCGTCAGCTGGCTCTGTCCGATAGATAGATCTCTCACGGACACTTTGGAATGGAACTTCTGTTCCACTAGATGGTATCTTTAAGATACTTGGTATTCAAGGCCCGCAGGTCGCGAGTTCTTTTCTTAGAGATCTGCCTATTAACCTACCAGTAGGCATCCGCGTCTGCTGACGACTGAAGTCTCATTTCTTGTCTGTCTTCCATCAGTTTGAGAGTAAAGTCAGAGAACTTCTTGGTTCTTTTCGTGTGATGGGTCTTAAAGAATTTAGACTCCAGAGTATGGACAGTTTACACACACTTGTTAAGATCGTCTACAGACTCCTAGTCTGCTAGGGAATCGAATCGCTTCGGAGTGTTAATAAACAGGAAAATCTCCAAATTTTGTAACCAGATACTGACACCCCTTGTTTTGCAATGAAATAACGGGAAAATTTCATTTACTTTTTGAATTAGTAACTAATAATACTTAGAAAATCAATTGAAAACAATTATATTATTAAAACTCAAATAAAACCACAGTTAAATCATTATTAAGTAAGTACTGACCCTTAACGTTGATGAGTCAAAATGGCCGAAAATCTTCGGGAACTCCAGAACGATATCTTTCAACTACGATACTGACGTCATTTTAAAACATTCCAGATTAGAAAGGTTGCGATTGTGAAAAATATGAATTCCCCTAAATATTTTTAATCTGAAAATTTAAAAACCACAATCAGAAACTTATATTTTAATGTTTTTTGCCAAGGTGCGAATAAACTGGTGCAGTGCTAGCAATTGGGTTGGTCACCCTACACAGATATAAACCCGTACTACTCGTAAAATTAAAGAATGGTTTTATAAATGGCGTCGCTTCTGTTCACCTCTCACTCGCACACTGTCGCTATCTATACTCACACTCGCCGGTACGGACAACAACAATAAACTGATAAAATGACCGTCTTTATTTATTTATTTATTGGTAATCAACAGCGTGTACAACATAATTTTACAAGATTATTTTAATCACAACACACTAATATTATAAAGGTGAAAGTTTGTACGTGTATGTGTGTGTGTATATGTGTGTGTATGTGTGTATGTTTGTTACTCCTTTGCGCCACAACGCATGAACCGATTTGGCTGAAATTTGGAATGGAGATAGCTCATTCCCAGGATTAAAACATATGCTACTTTTTATCCCGGAAAATTAAAGAGTTCCCGCGGGAATCAAAAAACCTTTATCCGCGCGGACGAAGTCGCGGGCATCATCTAGTTCTTAAATAAAACCAAAAATGATTACATTATTTGAATTAAAAAATATATATAACGTTTATATTATTTACTAGTATATTATAATTTATTGATTATTAGCAGATTATCGCTCGCTATAGATCCCGTGTATGCTGACAGTACCGGCATAATGAGCCGCCATTTCTAAAACCATTCTTTAATTTTACGGATAGTACCTAAGAGAAGAGGCGGAACCACAGATTACTATAGGTGCGGAACTTTTAACAAAAATTTTTCGAGTCATTCATACTTATTTTAGCCAACTTAATAAAAAAAAAATACTCTATTTTGAACTTGACCTTTGAACAATAGATTTGGTGGTACATCCCTGGTTTTTGTCGATATCAATACAACCTAAATATCGATAAGATGTATCTGTGGATACAATCATCCTTAACTTTGACTTTCTTCTTTATATTGGTTGGTAGTATTGTTGTATTTAAGAAGTTGGCTAAAATAAAGCACAATGGCTCGAAAAACCAATAGGGTGACCAACCCAATTGCTAGCACTGCACCAGTTTATTCGCACTTTAGCAAAAAAGATTAAAATATAAGTTTCTGATTGTAGTTTTTAAATTTTCAGATTAAAAAATATTTAGGGGAATTCATATTTTTCACAATCGAAACCTTTCTAATCTGGAAAGTTTTAAAATGACGTCAGTATTGTAGTTGAAAAATATTGTTCTGGAGTTCCTGAAGTTTTCGGCCATTTTGACTGATCGACTTACCCGTCAGTACTAACCAGTAGTTAATCCCGTATGTGCTAATAATTGGAGACTGGGTCATTTTTCAATTTTATTTCAAATTCTTGTTGATTTAAGAAAAAAATCCTTAAAAAGTTCTTTAATTATATAAATTATTAAACAAGTAACCTTATGAACACAATTATTTAAAGAATTTGGTTAGATTTTAATTTAAAAAACATATTTGAAATTGGATAAACTCTTAAAGTGCTAATAATTGGGTCGGTCACCCTATATGAAGTTCCGCTCACAGATTAGGTATTAGTTACTACGTGGTTCCGCTTCTAAAAAATGGTTTATATTCTCTTGGTATGCAAATGGCCCTGCTGATAACCATAGACGACTAAACTGTGAATAAAAAAGTTGATAACCTCAAAATTTAAATTAGTATTTCAAAATAAATATGAATTTAAAAAGTTATAAGTTAAATAAAATCCTGTGATAAAAGGCAATCAATCATATAATCGGCCAAGATGAGCGTGATTCATAAAAGTATAATTATATTTCATAAAGGAGTTTTTAAAAATATTTGTAAGTTTTTACCCCAAACATTACTTAATTTTTAATTTTAAACATATCTTGTAGAGAGCATAGCACTGTTAGAGATTTGAGATAAGCTCAGCATAATACAATTCATAGAAAAATCAAAAACTGTAGTTCCATTACTTAATTTTTAATTTTAAACATAAAACTACGTGACCTAAATAAAATTGTGTTCTATCAGCTAGTAATTAACAAATTGTATAATTTCGCAGATTGGAACTTGTCTACTAGACTTATAACAACACCTGCACTCAACAAGACAGAGCAGATCGAATTTATAAAATCAGCTATAGAGACCAGCAAATCTGAATCAAATTGGTCAAATTTAAAAAACAATGTTCTTTGTAAGGAAGGCAACTTGAACGAGAAGAATGTTGATGCTGTAATATTAAAAGTGATGGTTACAAATAAAAAGTTTAATGCTGCACTATCCTTTGCTAACTATCTACAGTCTTCCAATCAGCAGTTATCACTAGGCGCTGTTAATAGTCTTCTGAATCTTTATTATGAATACGCCAAAGAACACGAGTTGTCAAAGACTGAGAAAGAGTTCATTCTGAGTACTTACATTAGTCTTTATGAGAAGTATAAAGTATTGGATAGTGTTACCTGTGAGAGGCTTTTGCATGCACTCTGTGCGATAAATGAATGGAAAAAATGTATGAAAGTTTTAGATGATATTTCACTGACTGGAACACCTAGCCATTCTGCTTATAGCACATTAATAGGAACACTTTTTAAAAACAATAAGAAAACTGAAGCGTTGAAAATGATAGAAAAAAGTGAGATCAACCGAAGGCCTCTTCAAGATTATGCTTACGAAGAATGGATGAAATATATTTTTAGAAAGTATAAGGATAAAAAAACTGTATTAAAATATTTGAATGAGTTGTGTAATCACATATCAAAGAACTGCACCTTTGTACCTGAAGCGACTGCTCACAGGTTGAAAGAGTCTTTCGAAGCCATCAATTGGACTGCTGATTTTACAGAGATAAAAAAACACAGGTACACAAATAATCTGAACATCACGAACAACAACAGAGTCAAAGTCAATAGTTATTTGTTCAACAAGATAGCAAAGTTCACTTTTGTTGTGAGTGCCTAGTTTGAACCCTGAGCGGGCGAAGGATTCTAAGTTAGAATCCTGAGTGTAGTGAGGAATTCAAAGGCACAAGAAACAAAAACTTTGCTGTCGTGTGATACATAACTTTCCATCTCACTACTATTAGTATTAGTTAGTTTTAAGATTTTAATGTACAGAATAAATGAATAGCACAGGCACCCTTTTTGAACTATTTATTAATAATTCAAAAAGGGTGCCTTTGCTGTCTAAAACCAGTGAGCAAAAGTCATTTTTGCTCACTGGCTTTAGACAGCAGCCTCTTTTGAGCTAGTGAGGTGAAAAAGTCATTTATTACATTATATGCAGGTTTCTTCATGATATTTTCCTTCGCTGTGAGGAAACCTGCATACCTGGGAAAATTCTCCCTTCTTCATCTGCACGGAGCCAGAGAAGGGACTATGGCCTAAACCCTTATTTGAGCAGAGACCTGTACTCTATAGTGGGCCAACTTTTTTATTTAATTTTCATCAATTTATTGAATTAAATAAAATAAAACAAAAACTCTTAACTCTTATCATTACAGTGGCCAGTGCAAGAGCTGCAATCTAACATTAGATTGCCTGAGATTATCCACCGAAGAATTTACTACATTACAGCAAAATATTAAAGAGAAACTAATCGTCGGCTCTGATCTATTCCTTAAAACCTCTCCCGAGGAATTAAAAAGGTTTACAGACTTTATACAAAAAACTGCTCCATACGACATAGTTTTGGATGCGTTAAACATAGCATATGTCGCTGGGAAAGGTGACGTCAATGATAGGTTAAGAATACTCACAATAGTGGTGAAGCATTTTGTGGAAAAAAAGAAAAAAATACTGCTGCTTGGTAGAAAACACATGCTGAATTGGAAAAGAGGATCTCTACTGAAACTTACGAAGAAAATGGATAGTTTTTTCACTGAAAACTTGTAAGTTTTTTTTTTAAAGAATATTAGCCAAGCTGAATTTGACTTATATTCTCCTCTCCCCTCCAAATAAGCGA
This sequence comes from Hipparchia sbordonii, assembly GCA_038048805.1. Lineage (NCBI taxonomy): Eukaryota > Metazoa > Arthropoda > Insecta > Lepidoptera > Nymphalidae > Hipparchia > Hipparchia sbordonii. Next base: position 9,305,820 of record JBBIWI010000010.1, on the reverse strand, counting down.
AAAGTTTGTGCTAGGAGTGGGTACGACAATAGAGCAATGGGTAGGACTCGAACCTGCAAACTTTCAGTTTTCAGTCAGCATCTTTATCCATTGGGCTATTGAGATTATATACTTATTTGTTTATATAATTACCTATCTAACTGATCTTTTCTAATGCCCTTTCCAGCTTCTCTTTCAACTATAACTTGCATACCAAACGACCTCTGGCGCAGTGGTGAGCGCTGTGATCTTATGACTGGGAAGTCTCGGGTTCGATTCCCGGCAGGGGCAATTTGGGAATTTATAATTTCTGAATTGGTCTGCTCTGGTGGAAGGCTTTGGCCGTGGCTATAGTTACCACCCTCTTGTCAAAGACATACCACCAAGCAGCGTTCCGGTACAATTTGGGAAATTCTTTTTTTGTTTGAAGGGCATCCTTTCCAGGTGGCCCCACTGTCAACAGGTCAGGATTTGATGATGGGATCTTGGAGAAATCGAGGGAACTCTTCAAATTTTATATGCACAATTGATATACTTTGTAGTTTGAAGTTGGTTTTGTAAAAAGAATTTTGTTTTAGAAAAAATATTAGCCAAGCTGAAGTTGATTAATATCCTTCCTTTCCCTTCCAAATAAGTGGAAAGCTTGTGCTAGGAGTGGGTACGACAATAGTGCACCGGGTGGGATTCGAACCTGCGACCTTTCAGTTTTGAGTCGGCACCTTTATCCGTTAGGCTATTGAGGCTTCTTGTAGACTTGTTTTATTTTAGATCACAAGACGACCCCTACTTCATAACTGCGGCTATACTGAGCGGTCCACACACGGACATAGTGTCGCGGGATTTGCTCCGCGGACACAGGTTCCTGTTGCAAGACCAGGAGCTGCGGCAGCTGTTCCAGAGGTGGCAGTGGGAACACCAGTGGATGGTGTTCACGGCAAGATACAAACCTGTTATACAGGTAATGGGGATGTTAACACTAATCACAAATTAATGTTAAGTGTTAATTTTATGATAGTTTGTAGGATTAGAATATCGAAAATCACATCACATGTTTATTAAAAATGATTTTAAATGCTATATTTATAATCTGATGTCACGTGTCTGCAAACGCCAAGAAGAGCTTGTGACGTCACTAGCCTAACCGCGAAACAAACGGAGTGATTATAGGTATAGTACGCGCCACGAAAGAAGTCCCGCGGCCATCAGGTGGAACTAATAGATTTTACAAACAATAATTGCCTAGACATACGACTACTAGCGCCGCCTCTATGGGACTTCTTTCGTGGAGCGGACGAACCGATGACGTCATGTCAGTCAAGTGACAGCTGTAGAGTGTTTTAGCAGGTAAATTCAAAATTACTCTATTTTTGTATATTTTCTCATCGAAAATACTAATATTTTTAAATAATATATATATTTTTTATGGTAAACAAGAGTCAATCTTCAAAATAAAAGCAATTCCGAAAAATTGTTAACGTCCCTATTGTATTTTTGATACCTTGCTTTTGAGCTTTTGTCTGCGATTTCGTGGAATTAGATTTAGGTTCTAAAACTAAATCCGCGGGCATCAACTAGTCAACCCCACAAAGGACTTCCGCACTTTATGCAGACGACAGGATGGTGTGGTGTAACAGTGGAAACCAACAAACAGACACTCCGAGCTTTGAAGATGACCGCACCTTACTATGCTTTAAATTATGAAAATAACTGAAAAGAATAACTAAAGGGACAAAATTAAAAAATGGTGTTTAATAAAATTGCAAAATTTAAATTTAAGTTTAAATTGAAAAAAAAAATGGAAACAAAATCCCTTTCATTGAAAGGGGACACCCTGTTATAATTATAAAAAAAAGACGTGTGGCACTCGGGGACTGCCGCGGTAAAGCTATTGCATAGCATTTTTTATCAACGCCATCTAGCGGTGAGAGGAGTCCCGTGTCAGGTTATTTTCGTTACGGAATTTCTGGATTCGGTCTCCACGCTCAAGGCCCGCGATAGAAGCTATGCAATAGCTTAAAAACAAACACTTTATATACTGTTTCTATATTATCTGATCAGAGTTTTTGTATTTCAGGAGCCCCTGAAGTTCACACCAATCGCACAACACAACACAAGTGGCTGGCACCTTCCATACGAGGCGCAGAAGGGCTCAGTATCAGGACTAGTCAATGATGGAGTGCCTGATGTGTCCAGTTGGCTTTGCATGAGACCAAAGCCTCATTAAATTGATTTTTTTATTTTATTTAATGAAATAAATAAATTACAAGAATGACCCCAGAATTAATCCAATCTTCTTTGTAAGCGATTGACGGCTTTTCCGAGCACTACGATACTATTATTGTAACATACATAATAATACCTATGGTATTACATTATTATTCTTAGGGTTATTCAAGGGGCGGACCAACAAATTCTTGGAAAAGCCGGCAACGCATTGGTGGTGCCTCTGGTGCTACAAATGTTCATGAGCGGCGATAATCACTTAACATAAAGTGATCTGTTTGTTTGCTCGCTAGAAATATAAAAAAAGAAGCCCTGATGCAACGTGTAGTAGCAGCGAGTCAACTCCAACTTCAGCTTGGTTGAAGTTGACTTAATCTTAAAAAAAAAAACAGTGTCTATTCCTTAGAAATGGCCGCGCAATTGTGTAAGAAAATCGTATTCCATTGTCAGCTTTGATCATCCTATGGCATTTATTTTAATTAACAAAAATATTATACGTGCATACGTAAACGCAATATTACTTTTTAAGCTGCAAAATAGTTGCAAATGAATACGATTTGTTTACACAATCACACGTCTCGTCAAGGAAATTGTTAATATGATTTATTCGTGATTGTTGATTTTTATATAGTTGATTGAAATATTGAAAAGCATGTTTTTAGATAGGGTAGGGTGGTCTAAGACTGCGCACTTAACATATCCGAGGCTATAAAATAATAACAAAGAATGTTACACAAACCAACATTTATTATTTTTATTCCTTATTCATTAGGCAACAGTATTCTAAACAATCTTTATCATGAGATCAACAGTTTTCGAATTATAGGATGATAATTAAAAAATGAGAATTGCGCAGTCTTACACTACCCGTTGTATAAGAACGCGCAGCGAGGTAGATAAGATTGCGCGGGTAGTATAAGACTACGCTACCAAGCTAATCTTCACACAAATCACATATAAAGTCTTTATCGCCGACATGTGCTGTGCATTCTTCATGCCACCACTCATTACAAGCAACACATACGATCCAGTCTTCAGTTATGGGTTCTTTATAGATTTCTCCACACCCTGGACAACTCCAACTTTTCTTAGAACTTCTCTTTGGGTTTTCTTTTTTCTTGTTTTCGTTCTTTGGTTTAGCTCTATCATTTGTTTTGCGGCTAGTACTTGGAGTTTGCTCCATCTTAATATTTGCTGTATATGCAGAGGACATAACTTTGATTTTTTTTTCTACAGTAGGCTTAGCTTTTTCTTCAATTTGACGTTGCAACTCATTTTTGTAAGGTGAACTGCTAATAACTTCGGATCGTTTATGTTTCCGTGTTAATGAACGTTTAACTTGAGACTTTGGCAAAGGATAAATATCAGATATCTTGAGAAGTGCTCGTTGAGGACTTTTTCGAACATTATCAGATGGAACTTCTGCTGTTTTAATCTTCTGAACAATGTTAACCTCGTTAGAAACAGTATCAACCTTTGTTGGTACTTCTGATTCTCGAGACAGAGAATTCTGCTGAGACACTGCTTTCTCTGCAGACTCATATTCATTTTGTATATCTTCGCCCACAATTTCAACCACGTTTTCTAAAATAATTTGTGTTGAAGCTGGCCCCTGGGACGCCTCTTGAGCTGCAGTACACTCAAGTTTATTTTCCCTTTCTGTTACCGAACTAGCCAAAAAATCAGCTTCACTGAAGATATCAGGATCATAAGGGCATATTCCAGTTGTTCTAAAGCTTTCCGCAGCACATGCAGGAGTTGCAGCTTTAAAAAAAGCTGGTGTAAATATTTTACACATCTGAAAAACAGTGATGGTTCGTCCAGGGTTGTTTCGTAGCCATTTTTCACACTCATTAGAGTAGTATCTCTTCAGAGCAACGTGAAATCCTCTGTCGAGTGGCTGTAGTTTGTGGCTACTGTGGGGCGGTAAAGTCAACGCGATGATATTGTTCTCTCTGTAATAATCAATTGCTGAAATAGTTATGTGTGACGAATGGTTATCCAGAATTAATAGCACCGGATTATCTTTTGTTGGTTTCGTGTGATCTTTAAAGTGTGACAACCACACTAGAAACAATTCAGAATTAATGAAACTTGAATCCGATAACATGGCTATAGAGCCCGGTGGTGATCCATCTAGTAATTCAGGTTTCATCCTTTTTCTTCCAAAAATGAATGCCGGAGGTACGAAATGCCCTGTGGCGCTCATAGCAGAAACTACGGTTACGTTGGTGCCTCGTTCACCACTCGAAATTTTGTTGACTGCACGCTTGCCTTTAGTGGAAATAACTTTTGGGGGATTGTTTGGTACGGAAGAAATACCAGTTTCATCCATGTTATATATATTGTTTGGAGAGAAGTTATATCTATCCATTAAAGCCGAGAGATTTATGAAAAATCTCTCGCACTGAGGCATATTAAATCCCATGGCACGTGCAACACTAGTAGAAGTTGGTTGCCTCAGTGAAATATCGGGGTGTCTCTTGATAAAACCACGCAACCATTCCTTTCCAGCCATTTTGGTATCTGGGTTAAACCTGTGGGTTATCTTATTCTTTTCCGCATACTCGAATGCTAGTGCCCTCAGATCCTTAGTAGTCATTCCAAAAAACATATCGTCTAATTTCTTTAGGTACTCACAAAATTCAGCCTCCACTTCTTTTGTAAATGTAGTGTCATATCTTCCAAGACAGGAAACTGGATGGGTCCTGTTTAGTCGAAGCCGCAAAGTAGACTCAGCCATACCGAGTTCTTTCGCAACAGACCTTTTACTCTCGCCCTCTGCAATCCGCTTCCGCGCAGCTTCTATCACTTCTTGAGGACAAAGTGATCTGTTTGATGTTCGTTTTCTTCTAGATGTCATTCTGTAAACAAATATAAAGCTAGTTTATAACAATATTACATAATAATCAAACAAAATAAATTGTTCAAAGAAAGGTGTGTAAGAATGCGCGCGCAGTTTTATACGACCGCACCCTGCGCAGACTTACACGATTGCCCAATTTCAATTTTTGATACTACTATCGCCATCTGTGTCACAATTTCTGAACCAACGTCATTAGTTCGGTCACGTGATAAGCTTCGATGTTCCGAGCCAGCATTATAACTTTTGATTCACTTCAGATTAAACTGTGACAATTGTTTTAATCGAAAGAAAAATAAGATCAAACTATAATAAAAACTTCAAACTCACCTGAGCTGCCGTACTTTCACCGTAAACCAAATTCTTTCCGAGAGCAAGTACGGGTGCCATGCCTCTCCAAAACAACACTGAAGTTAGCAACGAACTTCACTCTGTTTATTAGATATGACGTGAGCGCATTCTTATCGACCGCGCAGTCTTAGACCACCCTACCCTAGCTACTTTTTAAATTGAAATAAAAAATGGAATGCTCAATTTGATGGTCTTATTTTTCCTAATCCTTTATTTTTTTTTAATAAAAGCGACATCACGTGAAAATATTAATACCTACAAAGTCTTACCCCGAAAATACTTACTAAACAAATTTTAATGAAGTTGTAAGAGGCATAAGAAGCTTTAGAATTATTGGCAATCGCGTAAAATAAGTAGCCTACTCGGTTCCGTCATAAATGCAAAAAAAATAAGCGTTATTTGACAATTATTCAGGTGTCATAAAATCATATTTGTTTTTTCTCTCAGACGTTTTTATTTTTTTGTAAACTTGGAACACATTTTAGTACTTAACGATTATTAAAATTATCAGTGGCACACTTATAAATACTCAACAATGCCTAAAGATAGGCGACGTAGCTCAGAACGGCCCGACGAAACCGAAACGCTGAAATCTGAAAAATCGTCTAAAACAAGCCTCAACGCTGATCAAAATGTGAGAATTAGGAAGGAACCTGGTGAGATTGCCACTGATACAAAGATATTATTCTTACTTCTACTTGAAAGTAGGTCAAAGGTATTTATAACGGGTGCGCGTGAGACCTAGGCCGGTGACGTCACTGTAGAGTAGAGTGCACATAAAACAGTTCGGGAAGCTTAGCTTGGCGTAAAATATCTAAGCTTTGCATTAGTTTCAGTACTCGGTGTACAAAGGAGAACGATATTATATCGATAGTGTAATGAAAACTTGAGGCGTCATGCGTCCCGCGCCCGCGCTCTGTAACCATTCACTCGCACAAATGCAAAGCTTAGATTACTCGCTCCTCCTCGAAAGCCTCGCTTGATCATTAGGTAGGTGCGGAAGTGTGATTGTTTGTTGGTTTGTCCTTCAATCACGCTGCCACAGAGCGGATCGACTTGTTTTTTTGCATAGTTATAGATGAGGGCCTGGAGAGCGGCATTGACGACTAGGTACTTTTTATCCCGGAAAATCAGAGAGTAGCCGCGGGATTTATTAAAAATTAATCCCCGCGGATGAAGTCGCGGGTATCAGCTAGTATGAAATAAATGGAAAGAAAAACAATCAAAATTCGTTATAAATGCTGCAGTTATTGAAATGGACTGACTGAATTAATATTATAGAAGCCCTTAGACTTACCTCGTAGACAATTAAGTTCCAGAGCCTCCACTAAAGAAGGTTGGGTCGCGCGTTCGGCGCAACATGGAAAGGGTGGAGATGCTCGCGAGACCAACCGCGCGGCGGCTCCGGTGTTTGTGGGATGACAAGTGCGGCGTCCTGCCCAAGGATCGCAGGGATAAGATTAAAAGTGCCCTCGAGGAAGACTACTTCCTTAGTCCTGAGTGAGTTCTTACGCCCCTGTGTAGTATAGGTACCTTATTTTCCTATTTTATATTTTTCCTGTTTTAAAAGGTAAACTTATCGCCGAAAACATTTTGGAGAAACGCGTAACCGACAAACTTAGCCGGGCGCTTACGACATTCTTAAGTTTGGTTTTCCACTTGTAGTACGGTTTCATCGCCAGTGAATTGTATGGGAGCGAAGTTAATTACCTAGTAAGCCCCAGCAAATAATAAAGATTAAAAAAATCATTGTCAGTGCGGTTAGAACGTCCTATGCGCTATGAATACCCGTCGCTTACGTGTTTCTGGCTTTTCCTTTTAAGACAGCAAAGGAAAAATAGACTAAGTAGGTATACCGAAGTTGATAAGTGTGCGATTACTTCCGTGTGAACAAAGGTTTTTAAATAGCTCGTGGGAATTTTTCGATTTTGTGGGATAAAAAGTAGCTGAATTTGCTTCTCGTATAATCTCTACCTGCCTATGAAAATTCCTATCGAAATAGATGCAGCCTAGAGATTAAAAGACGACCGAAAAAACTAGGTAGGTACTACCTACTTGCGAGCGTTGACCACTGAGGCATTAGTTGAGGACTGTTGCTTAGTGGTCGCCTACACTATTGAGTTGACCTTTTTTCTTAGACAAACGGAGCTATACTTCCAAGCTCTGAGCGAATCGTCCAAGCGCTGGGTGGGTCCAGGTGGAATGGTTGGTCGCAAGGAACAGGTCGAGCGGTCGCGGGAACTTCGTCAGAGGCAGAAGTGGCTGGTCAACTTTAGTGCTCAAGTATGCATAATCTGTTTAATGGAGCGGTTATATAGTCTAGTGGTTAAGATGTCGAATTCCTTTTCAAAGGTCTGAGGTTCGATACCCAAGCCCGCACCTCTTAACTATTCGGATCATTTAAAGGTTTGAAAAACGAAATTGATAGAAAGCGTCACCTAACTTAGTTTAGGGAGCCCGTAAAAGTTAGGGAACATTGGTGAAATTGCGGCAATTATTTCCCATATTTATCATGCATTCAGTAGGCATGAGTATTCCCAATAATTTTCTTACTATGACTAAACCCTTCTCATTGTGGAAAAGACCCGTGCCTAGGTAGTATGCTGGCGATGGGTTAAGAATTATTTCAATTGATGATGATAAATGAAAGCAGAGAGATATCTATCATGCATTCAGCAGGCAGACGTAATATGAAGATATTTTTGCACCTGCTCAAAAATTACTTCTGTAATTTATTACCTAACATAGTTCGTTGTAACTTATTAAAGTGGAGGTGCCGTTACCTATACCATACTCATACCCATAATATAGGCCTCATACTCATTCAAGGTATAATCTAAATTAGCATGGTTAGGTTGGAGTCAAGAGCAACTTGAGAGATTAAAGAGAACGCTTGTAAGAAAAGAAACTAACTTGACTTTAAGTTATAAGGAAAGTTAAAACGCACTAGAAAAACATGATGTCATTGAACAGTGGTATTATAAAACATTCAAGATTGTCTCGTTATCGTAGATGCATATTTATAACACTAGTATAGCTAATAAACAAGCCGTTAAACTAGATTAATTACGTATGTAAATGTGCTTCTAGGTGGCGTACCGTCTATGCGATTATATCGCCAAGGGACAAAAGGAAATGCTGGTCTCCAACAGATTGAGGAGTATCGCTGATGTTGTTTTGGAAAGAGTCGCTGAAATATTAGGTAGGTCTTACTTTTATGCTCGCGTCCCAATTCTTTATCTACGCGTATAATCAATACTTACTTCATACTTCCATACAATATTGGGTACAAATGCGAAAGAGGCTGTGTTTGTTAACTTTCGCGGATGTAGGTACTCGTAGGTACCTATCGCTGAACCGATCTTGACAAAAGGTACAGAGAGGGGAAAGGCATTATGGAATCAGACATAGGTTCTGATTTTCCGGACTAAAGATACATTACCGGTTGGTATTGATCCATTGGTTGGGAAATTAAGGATTTCTGTGGAGATCATTAATAATTAATCGAAGTCCACGCCAGTGAAACAGCTTAAATGTTTTTGGTATAATATATTACCAGTACGTGTTTTATAGAGATAGGTAGACTATAAACTGGATGAAACACAAATTTTAGCCTGACTTCATTTCAAGAATGAGGACAGGTTTCAGACATGTGTGATAGATCTGTCTTTATCGACGGATTGATATCTTGATCTTGATCGATGAGCATAGGTCCGCTTCTATGAATTTCCACATGCCTTGGTCTTTTTTATCGCTGTTGTCCTTAGGGGAGCCAAAACCATCCCGCACACACCCCGGTCGCCTCGCCCGCTTCATGGTGGCGATATCTGACCGGATCGCGGTGTGGATAGAGAACGCGGTGTACCGCGCAGACGCCTTCGAGCCCCGCGAGTCCAGCGTCGACGAGCACATGCGCCTGGACTCGGAAAAACCACTCATCTGTTAATTACGTAAGGGTTCACTAAACCATTTTATTCGACTTCTCAGGTTCCTTTGTCAAATTAATTTAGCGTTCCGGCATGATGGCGTGTAGAAACCGATTAGGGGTGCAGGCTGAATGTAGGTACACTGCTATACTCCTTACAAGTTAGTCCGCTACCATCTTAGTCCTTAGACTGCATCGTCACTTACCATCAGGTGAGATCACAGTCAAGGACTAAATCCAATAATAAGGATAGGATAGGTAATAATAAGGATTGTCATCGAATAAAAAAAAAAAGAACTCGGAAAAACCACTTCTGGTTTAATTGCGTAAGGTGTTTCTTTTGCCATTTTATTCGATTTCTCAGGTAGGTACTTCTCTCAAATATTCGGTTCATGCTAATTTGGGACCCACTCATCTGTTTATTGGTAAGGTTCCGTTTGCCGATCGATTCGAATTTGCGAAATTTGCGAATCGATTTTTCGTACCCCTACCAAAAAATATGGTACCTACTAATTTGGGACTCGGAAAAATTACACATGACTAGTTGTAAGGTTTCTTTTGCTGTTTGGCATTTCTAATCGTTTTCTCACGTACCTATCCTGTCTACCTGACTGAGAAATATTTTATGGACCTATGATGCGGTTTTGTATGAGGTATTTTAATAATGATCATCATATTAGTACAATAACTCTTGTAGGTATAGAAACATGTACAGTTGATACGGTATTTATTATTGTAATTGACATTTGTAATTGTAATTCGTCTCGTTGCCAATACAATAATGGACATTACTGTTACATAAGGAATTAATTACTTATTTATTTACCTATAGTTTTATCTAGTAAAAACATAAATTGTTTACCATTATATCAATCATTGTCCGTATTACAAAGGGGGAAATGAGTTAGGGCGCTTACGCACTAACGGTATTTTGTCGATGGCAGAGCTAACTGCCACAGCAGCAGATTATTGACTAATAGCCTAGGGGACTATAGTGATCACTCTATCGGAAAAGATGTGCAGCCAATCGATTGTGCGTTCCGGTACGATGTTAATGATGATAGAGCCCTTTCATTCCTCCGTGGAACAAAGTTATGGCTATAATACTAGTTTTTCATAGTCTCCTTTTTTTTCGTCAGCCCTAGTCTAGAGCTAAGCCCTAATTGAGGTGAGGTATAGTCTCCGTAGAAAATGATTAATTTATTTATTGCGATTTCATGGTGGAATGGGATGATGCATACTTAGATACTACCTAGTGTTGTGTAGCAACTAAAATTTTTATCTTAATCAACTATCCAATTTTATCTAAGGATACGGTGCCGTAAGTTTGTAAGAGCGCTTTACTATAGGTACATAGTGGTTATCATCTGTACAATATATGGGCCGGGTAGGTATGTTAATAAGTCATGAGCAACCTCCTACATTTCAATCTAGTTTTATAGATTTAAATGAATATATTTTCAATTTTACAAACAAAGGAAACCATGTCAATGTGAACACCAGTTTAACTACGCATACCTACATAGTTGCAAACTTGCAACAATTTACTCGTAAAATTAATAAGCGTCGCTAACTGTAATGACCGCAGTTTCGTCCATGAAAATTTTTGGAACAATGCGAATTGGATGGCCCAGTTCATGAAGTCCATTTTTCCTAATAAAAGAAATGGATTTAAACTGAAGTCTTATTTTCCAAAACATAAAATGGACGTATGGATGTCTTGACTTGGGACATTGTGGACTTATGGACTTCTTGAACTGGGCCATCTAATTGGACTAACTGCGACGAAGGTGACTTGGACTAAATGAGAGTTGGATCAATCGCGTCCGTACGAAAATATAGCTGTTGCTAAGCAGAACTTTGGTATATCGCACCTTTGGTAGAACAAGGGCGCATTTGCAGTTTTCTCAATGCCATTTTAAGATATTTTTTTTGGAAATAGACTATACACGATTATTATTTTAGGCATGTTGTTAACAAGAATTAAAAACGTTTAGTTTTTTAAATAATTTATTAGTTAAGGGAAGGGTATAATTGTGTCCTTGTTCTACCGAAGCTGCGATAATATGTTTAAAGTGATTTATTTTCATAGTAGGTGAGGTATTAAAAATTTCTGAGACATAGAATTATGGCTACGACCCGAATACTAGCAACAAATGATGCCATATGTTAAGTCGTTAAGAGTTGTTCTAATAAATTATTATTGATACCATATCAGTAGCGGATAGGCCGATTAATAAAACGAGCGAGTCATTTTTTTTCTTAAAGACAAGTATTTTCATTAGGTATTCAGATAACTGACCTTAGGAGGTGCTAAGCCTAGGGAGATGTAGTCTAGGACTGGTTTGCGACCTTCTAGGGCAGTATATAATGCGTCTGTCTTCCGCAGATCAGCATAGTTTGCACTCAGAAGGCCCAAGAGCAGTTCTAGTGAGATCTACCCTCAATCCATCCCATCAAAATGAAATTCTTCGTACGTATCTAATAACATTATATTATCAATTATGTATACATTTTTCTAAAGCTTATTATTTACCTTTATAATATTCTAAAAAGCTATGAAAAGTAGGTAGTTATAATGTAATAAACTAGCTATTGCTCGCGACTTCGTCAGCGTGGAGTTTAATTTATAAAAATCCATAGGGAACCCTCTGTTTTTCTGGAATTAAAGGTCCTTTGTGAAGTTGAGTGTACGCAATGATTAATAAAAATAAATTAAAAATGAAAGGGGGCTCCCCTACTAGAAACGCGTTTTTGGTACGGAACCCTTCGTATGCAGGTCTGGCTCGCATTTGGCCGGTTATTAATTTTAATACATAATATGTAATTGTTAATGTCCAGGTGTTCTTCTTCCTGTGCTACATCGCCCTGGCGGCCGCCGCTCCGCAATTCTTCGGTTTTCCCGGCTACGTGGCCCCAGCTTTTGGTTCTAGGGTGAGAAAAAATATAAAATTCAGGGTGTAAGGGCCTTTCCACACCACGTTTTTTAAACGCGCCGTTGACTCGCGTTTGTGGCGATACAAACGCGATGCTAACGCGCGTGTGTATATATACAAAGGACAACAAACTGCTCTGTAGGATAAAAAAGCGCGCCGTCGACGCACGTTTTTAAAACGCGCGTCAACAGCGCGTTAAAAAAACGTGGTGTGCAAAGGTCCTTAGGCACACCGTTAACGAAAACTTTGTAAATACAATAGATGAGATTGCCATTTATCTTTACCAGTGGGGTTAGTATAAGATTTAATTCGATTGATCGTATTTTTATTCTATGACATTAGCGTCAAAGTAAAATGAACCTTAATATATTTAATTAGAGCTCAATTTCGTGCATGCATTCTTATACTTTAACGTATACGGATACGCTCCAAACAAAAATCGGTTGTACTGAATTTATGACTTTAAATTAGTACTTTTAAGGTTCATTTTACTTTAACGCATAGTATACGATTACGATCAATCGTGTTAAATCTTATACTAACCCCACTGTATTGTCATTTTTGAGCACGCAATGTTATTGTGTACAACGAATGCCGACACCTAAGTGCTTTGAAATTTAGATAAACAGCTGATTGCGCGCGTACATTGCTGTTTTGTGTTACATAGTGTACTTTGTGGTTTTTTCAATTAAAAACAGATTAGGGGTTTGGGTTCAATGTACACTACCATATCCCTTCCAAGTAAGCGCGCACAGGCGGGAGAAATTTTATCCCCGGGAAAAGGATAAAATGTTTATCCCCTCGCTTAGTTTTATCCACCCGTCAAGCATGGGCACAGTGGTGGAAATAACACTTAGTGGATATACCTACTTATAGGAATATACTTCGCCTTCTCCTCATTCGCCATGCTTTAGCATAGGGAGAAGATTATTTTATCCCCTGTCAGTGGATAAAATCGGGGGATAAATTTTTATCTCCTGCCCGTGCTAGCTATGCAGGTGAGTTTGCAGTCAAGGACTATCTTGTCATCGAATAAAAAAATCAAGTTTAGATCGGTTTCATATACGATTCCATGTTGTAAATCATTAAAAAAACTGAATAAAAAAAACGCCAATCGCTGCCGCTACAAGAAGTCAGTCTGCCCTCGCCCTAACCGTTCGGCAATCGAGGAGCATAATTAACTCTTAGACTTTCTTTCAGACCATCGTGGCCGGACCAACTGTTGTGAATGGATACGACGGTCTAGGCCGCTTTGTAGCCCCCGGGTACATCGGCGTGTACTAGCGCAGCCCCCGTCTCCACCTGTCCGGACAAAAGCAAACGAAGTACTCAGTCATTGGCACGTCTCATCTGTTATGTACTTAACTGAATAAAAACACACTCAAACTATTTACTTTGTTTAATTTATCATTAGTTAAGCATACTTGTGAGTTTTATTAGGTGAGTAGGTTAGTTGCGGGCTACAGATAGGTACTACAAGGGCCTATTTCACCAAAGAAAAAGAAGTCTTTCCGAGTGTATATTTGAAATTTGATATTTTAGCAGATTTTTATTACAAAAACTGTCAGAACGTCCAATTTATTCCTCTGTTAAACGTCGCGTCGTTTGTGAAATCAGCATTTAGTTTACAATAAGTAAACGAGTTGTATGATATGAGGAGAAGGTTCGATTAGTACAACATTGTTCATGCGAAAGTGTTTTCGTGTATTTACTTACACTACGCCGCCAATGCTGAACCGATCTTGATGGAACTTGGCACAGAAATAGCTTGCATCCTAGAGAGACATAGTTATTCACCTTGTTTGTGACCAAGCATAGAAAACCTAAAACCTACCCCTATAATATTAAACCTACTAAATACCTACTGTAAGTAATTATATTGGTTTTCTTTAGGTATCTATTTATGACGCAGTATGCTATAATAATATAGGTAGGTATAGCAGAATATGTAAGCTTACGTGTGCGTTAAGTACCTAATAATTTGAACTAGCTTTTTAGAGCGTATTTCAGATTATACACACAGATAGTAAAATTATTGTCCAACCGATGTTTATGATGTAAGTATGTTTATGATTTAAATACAAGATATGACAGCATAATCACACTATAAACCCCTTACTTATCTACCACTTTTATTCTAGTTATAAAAGCCTATATTAGAAAACTTTTATCAAGGAAGGAAGTAAGGAATTAAAGTATATAATGTGATAACACATTACGCTTTTTCACGTAAGAGTAATCTATACGGTACCGCAGACTATCGTTTGTCTGATTGAATAGGATCTGTAGCCGACAACGGCCGAGAAGCGGTATGCCATTTTATGTCGGGAAAATGCGCTGTCATCTGTCTTAGCGCGTGTTCACTCGTATTAACTATTCGAACATAATCGTTGGTCAAACTCATTAATGGTACAATTCAAAATATACAGCTTGGAGTAACTGAGATTCAAAGTTTGGAGTTGACGGCTTCATCAATATTTCTCCAGCTATGTGGTTTCCTGTTAATTAGAACTAAAATTTGACTTGTACCGTTAGTGCTTCGGAAAAATTCAATTTCCAACAATTTTGCATACTTAACTCGAAACACTTGATTTTGGAAATGATTTCTACTAATGAATTTGACCGAGGATTTTATGACTTCTTATTGCCATGCTATTTCTGTAAAAACTAAAAAGTCAGATCCAAGAAACCTGTGGTCACTACCCATATAAGATGTCCAGCAATAGCCGTCTATCGGTTGAAATGATAATGCGGTTCCTATATGAAGGGTAAGGGGGAAGAATGATCAAAGTTAGTATTTTTGGCGGCAAAAGAATTGGCCACATTTTCGTTTAAAACAGATTTTTTTTTGAAAATAAATAAAATACGACGCCGTGTAGACCAGAAAACCCAGAAACCGATTAGGGATATGGGCTTAATTTACATGGTCATATATTGTATGCCTTTCGCTACTATTTTAGCCTGCATCGTCAATAACAGTCGATGTACCTACCTAATATTTAGATATCCGACCACTCACTTTGTTAACCTGAACTATACTGCAGTCCCTAAACCATGTAGTGTGGTTTACGCAATTAAATTATTTATTAAATTTTGAATAAAGCGAGTGTTCGTACTTTCGGACCGCCATATCTATAGTATTTTCACCGACTTTAGTAAGTAAGTAAGATCGTCTGATCGTTCGTCTGTGATGGCTTTACGCGCGAAAATAGACTATAACCGCTATAATCATTATGCAGGCGAAGCCACGAGAAAGTCTTTTATGGTAGAAATTGTCTCATCGAAACATGGAGATTAAATTAACATAAGCGATAGAATGACATCATCTGAGCATAATAAACAAAATTCTTGTTATGCAACTGTTACTGCTCCATCGATTCTGGATTTGATCTAGTTTATTGCGACTTCCGGAACTTCGGGCCCAGAAGTTTTTATAGGAAGTTAAAAAAAAATACCCGCTGAATTTAAACTCCTCCTTTTTGGAAGTCGGTTAAAAACTACACAAAACTTAAAAGCAAGCAAGAACAAGGTAGCGTAGCTTCGATATTTACTAGAAGTTTATTTTTTCTGTCTGTTGGTCCGGGTTTTATTTTACTGCTGAACTTTGATAGATAGGACTTTGCTCTTTAAAGGAATAGTGATAAAAGGCTACTTTTTATAAAAGAATTTTGAATCTACGAGAAAACAAATCTGCTTGGATGAAGCTGCAGGCAACTCGATAGCTGTTATAGTTATCGATATAAAACTAGCACTAATACCTTTGAGTATATAATATACTCAAAAACTATCACACTCTATCCACATGGATTTAATTTTTTTTTAATCCCGTGGGAACACTTCAATATTCCGCAATAAGAGTATCCTATGTCCTTTTCTCAGGGTGCAAGCATCTTTCCAATTTTGTCGAAATCATTCAACCGGTTTAGGCGTGAAAAGGTAATAGACAAGCAAATAGAGTTACTTCGCATTTTATAACAGTAGAAAAGATTGTATAGTGCGTGAATTAATTCAGGTAAAATCCGAACCATAAATGACATCCTATATCAGAGAAATGGATATTTGTAATGAACGCGTATGCGTTCACTAACCTAGAGATTATTATGGAACGCGCGAGCCAAAGTGATAGTAAAAGTGGTCAGCCCGTAGCTCGGATATAATAAGAGCAAAACAAACTTCTTATTCAATCTTGTTCAACTAGATATTCAAAGATATAGATGATACAGATGTGGAGATTGAATTCCATGGCTTATAAGTTTCACTGATGGTATGGATTTCTCTTATTCTAAAGGATGTGACGAGTTAAAGGAATAAATAAGCGATAAAAGCTCTTAAGCTCTCAAGAATTGGCATTATTGTCGTGGAAGGAAACAGATATTGAAATAAACTTCTTATTCAATCTGGTTCTACTAGATATTCTAAGATATATGCAATATATGATACAGGTGTAGAGGTGGTATTCCAACGGGAAATGAGCGTCACTGATGGAATGAATTTCTGTTACACTCAAGGTTGCGACTACTCATAGGTAAAGGGACCAGCAATTAAAACTCATACTTTTATTATTTATTCATAGTAGTACTTATGAAAGGAAGTAACAAACTAAGTGGATCTTTTTCGGTAAAACCAGACAATTTCGAATATCTACTAATAAGGTCAGTGACCGGTTGCATGTGGTACCTACTTTAGAACATTAGCCAAGCTGAAGTTGACTCCGAAGAAGCGAAAAGCTTGTGCTAGGAGTTGGTACGACAATAGTGCAATGGGTGGGATTCGAACCTGCGACCTTTCAGTTTTCAGTCCGCACCTTTAACCGTTGGGCTATTGAGGCTTATAAAACATAATACTTTACATAAAACACCTTAAGGTTGACCTAAAAATGATTAAAAAAAACAAGACCGATCTACAGAGTCATACCGAGTACCGACCTACTTTTCTTTTATGGGCATCTATACGATTAAGTTGAGGCTTTTGTAAATAGTAAAGTTGATTACTTTTGAGATAGTAGATTCAACTTAGGTAATAGTTCCCTACTTAACCTTATTTGATTGAATTTAAAACAAAAACTCAAATGCATTCATTGAATTCAAGTTTATTTCTTTTTATGGCGTTGATGTAAGACTGTGGTACACTAAAAAAGTAAACAAAAGTAACCTGCGGAAGTAGCCGTGATAAAATTGCTTAGATAATAGGTATAAGGCTCAGTTCACATTTAGTAGGTAGTATAGTCGAAATAAAGTGTAATTTGTTCAAATTTTTAAAATAAGGTTAGATGTGATGTAAATGTTTAATTTTCTGACCTAAATAATGTTTGCGACAAGTAGTTATGAATTGACTATATTTTCTCAGGACTTTTAAACTTGAAAATAATTTTGTAAATAGTATACACACACCTAGTAGGTACCTTCGTTATGTCTTTATAAGTGATTGGAACTATAAATCTAAATAAAAGCACGTGTTATCTGAAGTTACATAACTTTATTTCCGTGTAAGTTTCACAAAAAGATCGTAGGGATAGTGAGCCATTAGTTTATCCAGTTACGCAAAAGTTAGCTAATAACCAATAACAGTTAGGAGGGCTTAGAGAGGAATCCTCGGTAACTGCCATATTATACACCTACTTTCCAAGCCAACGTTTCCATCAGGAAATTAAACGATTGAAGTCTATGAAAGAATCTCTTCAGATACTTACCTAACTTAGCGGATTTTGTAAAGAACGTGGCAAAAATTCATGTAAGTTGTACTTCAAGTGGCGTGCAGAACTTATATGAATTTTCGCAATTTTTTCGGGAATCACGCACGATATTGAAATGTTGTAAGCAGCTGTGACAGACATAAAAACGAACAATGGACAGACTTTTTTAAATTTTGGTGCGGTACCTACCTTGTAATAAACGAGAATACGATTATCTACAATTTGCGCCATTTTTTAATTTGATATAACAAAGCACAAGCAAGAGAAAAATAAAATAAACTAACAACCTACTTTTTAATCGTATTAAATATTGATGTACATCTAACACCTAACACTGTCTTACATAATACTTTAATAGAGATATTTTGAACTCGGAGAATTTGTGCCGATGATTATCAAGCAATGGCGAGCGATGTTAGATTTGTCACCGCGGCAAGTCTTTTCGAGAAATGAAAAGAATTTTTCTTTTCTTTTAATTTTTTTTTTCTAAATGGTTCGAGTATTAATTACTCTACCTAATTTTGTGATTCTAATCACAAAACTTGAATAGATTTTTGATTTTTCATTATTTTACAAAGTTCAGTTTGAAAAATTATTGACTTTTGTCGGCAACCTAGGTTTTCCTACTGATCCATTCAATTCTGACCTTTCCTTGCATGTAGCACTTACCTACTCGTTCTATAGACTTCACCATTACATATATTATATTATTATGGATGCTATTGATCCCTGTCTCGGTGGTCTAGAGTGGTGGTCTAGGTGGAGATGTCCGAAAACCGATTCATTTATATTTTTGGGGAGTTATCAAGTTATTGCTTTTCACGCTTGCGGCTTGATGTAATGATGTCGAATCAATCAACATCAAAACATTCATTTTATACTTAATTGAAATAGGTTCGAGATGTAGATTTTATGTTTGTAGTAAGTAAGTTAAAAGCCTCAATAGCCCAACGGTTAAAGGTGCGGACTGAAAACTGAAAGGTTCGAACCCCACCTGTTGCACTATTGTCGTACCCACTCCTAGCACAAGCTTTCCGCTTATTTGGAGGGGATGGGAGAATATTAGTCAACTTCAGCTTGGCTAATATTCTTTTAAAAAAAAAAAAAAAAAAAAAAAAAAAAAAAAAAAAAAAAAAAAAAAAAAAAAAAAACCTACTTAATAAAATGAAACAAGTTTTATAATCTACATATTAAATAATATGTAAAAATGCCTCCATTTATCTACTCTCACAAAATATTTAATCAATATGCAATCCTCTGATACTTTCGGAATGAATTACGTATGAAAATCATAAATATTTGTTGTATCTACGATCAAACGTAACGCCTACGTAGATATCTACCATTGACTAATTTCTAGTTTTTTACATATTATTTTACGTTAATTAGATTGCATTGGTACATGTAAATTTAAATTGACTACGAGTCGTGAGGGACATAATTCAATAGTCTACCATGCTGGCAGAGGCGGCTCTAGCCCATGTAGCGCCCGTGTGCAATCAATATCTTGACGCCCTCTAGTAGACGCGCGGCCAAAATGGAATACTTACAATACAAGAATACCGTTTGACTTACAGTTATATTTTCCCCAGTGAAAGGAAATTCAGGTGCGAAAAATGGTGCAATTTTAAATGTTGTGAAGCAAGCAAGCGCGGCTCGGCGCGGCGCCCCCTACAACCCTGCGCCCGTGTGCGTTGCACACCCTGCACCATAGGTAAAGCCGACATTGCATGCTGGCCTAATGCAAGTTGGCAGACTTCACACACCTATGAGAACATTATGGAGAATTTTTAGGCGTGCAGGTTTCCTCACTGCGCCAGGGGGGGTCGCACTTATGTATATCTTGGTACATAAGGAACATGATATTATTAATATTATGAACTAGGTAAAAACCCGTCTTCATGAATCACCGAGAAAATAAGTAAAATATCACTCATTTGGCCGACTTTCTATTACGGTCGCTATGTATGTAACTTATTTTTATTTTTTTTTATTTACGTCCACAACTCTACAAACTATAGGTAGGTACGTATTTCGCCTAGATTAGTCAGCGATTTTTTGCAAAAATTATGGAAATGGAATTTTATCCCAGAAAGTAATATGTAAGTATCTAGTGTAAATTCTTTGTTACGTTAAGGATTTATGAATCTTTTGACTCATATTTTTAACATAAAATACATTAATATTATAATTGCAAAATTTAGGCAAGTTTTCGGCTTTGAAAAAAGTAGTTTGTAATTTGTATCCTTAGGAAATACATTTAATTGTTTATCTCTGAATGTGATGATGACATAATAATTACTTAACATATAAAATAATAGTTAATACTAAGGATAATATACTTTCGATATTTCAAAAGTATCTGGATTTCCAAGAAGAACATAATATTATTGATAACAAAAGGATAACACAAACAAAGTAATATGCTCAGAGTTGCTTGCATTATTTTAATTGAGTAAGTATTTACGATTAGGTAGACATGCAATTTGCAACTAGAATTTTTATTTTGAAACAACAGTTTTCAACACTTTGTTAATCGAATTTATTATTTCCTGATTAAAAAGAAATGCAGGTATGTTAACCATGTCACTTTGCAAAACGCGATTTATCAGGCATTTTTGCAAACCATTCCGATTCGCTAATTAAAATTGCACCAGTGATAGACATGTCTGCCGTTTTTAATACAGTAGAATGTAGGTACTAATGTGTAGGTATTATGGCTTCTTTTATAAATTGTGCTTCCACCGTGTAATGGCAGTTGCGACTTAGTTCCGATGAGCTAACATTTCGCATAATAAAGACATTATACATATAACAATACTGTTATATTATGTAGGTACATTATCTTTACAGGTCTCCTCTCAGAATGAGAAGACATAGTTCACTAATATGGTCAAGTGCGGATTGGCAGATTTCACACACTTTTGTTTTATTCTTTGACAAGATAGTCCTTGACTGCGATCTCACTTGATGGTAAGTGACGATGCAGTCTGCGATGGTAGCGGGCTAACTTGGAACGGGTGTGGTAGTGTAGATTCAATCGATACCCCCTAATTGGTTTCTACACGCCATCGTGCCGGAACGCTAAATCGCTTGGCGGTACGGTACACCTTTGAAAACATTACAGTACCTATGGAATTTCCCAACGTTAAAAAAAAAAGATGTAACATTATCAGGTACATAATATGCAGGTTTCTTCAAGCTGTTCTGTTTGATGTTCTTACCCCTTAATGAAACACATAGGTATAACTCCAAAAAGATAGAGGAGCGTACCTAGGAATTGAACCTAAGACTGAAATCTATAGACCCCACTCTCACTCAGCTTGGACTCGAGACAGAGTCAAAACGAGACAGATTTATGACAGAGCATATTTGTGTCACACACACACATATTTGTGTGGTACACGATGTAACCACATGTAAAGCTCACGTGCCCTCGTGAATTGCAAGAACATGATTGATCAAACTCAAAATTCACTTTAGGTATATTAAAAACCTATAAAGTATGAACACGTTTTATCGTGAACAAGCACAAAAATATAATAGGCAAGCAAACTACGAATAAATAATAGTAAATCATACTTTTTTTACAGTGTAGGTAGAATTATATCAAATAGAGCGTATCTTCTATTACAAAGATTGTTTTTATAAGAACTTATCAGTTTTATTTAACTTGTGCCTAACTATTCTTTAGAATAATTGTATGGAGTCTACAAGGCTAAATAGGAACGGAAGTGAAAAGTGTTAAACGAAACATTGAATTATTATACCTTCAATTAACAAAAGATCAATTTAAATATAAACCTAACAATAATAATTTTATATTTAGGATCACGACTACCTTCAATTTCAAAGATGACGCTAACAGCACTAAATGAAATCAGATTTCCGCTCAGTTTTTTAAGATTTTAATTGTAATAAACATTTATTATTCTTTAAATAAAGAAGTAAAATAATACCTATTAAACTTAAGAAAAAATAGAATTTCTATCGTATAAGTTTGACGAAAGTAATCGCCGCTGGATTCAGGCGAGCAAGACCGAGGCTTGTGGAGGTCCATGCAGGAGACTTATGTCCAGCAGTGGACGTCCATTAGTTGATAAAGAAGAAGAAGAAGAAGAAGTTAATCCCGGGAAATAAGAGAGTTCCCGCGGGAACAAAAAAACCTCAATCCACGCGAACGAAGTCGCGCGCATCAGCTAGTATTAAACTAAAGTTAGTTTTCATTGAAAAACTATGATAGGGATGTAGGTCTTTTGTTTTCGAAAAAACCTAGATTCCGTTACAATGGAACCGTACGGTTCAAAATTTGATCAATTACTTATTGCAGACAATAGAATTGTGTAACATGACGTATTGTTTTTACAAAGGAGGTAAGTTTTATACAATGGTGGGTCAAAAACGAGGCCTGACTTAAATAAGCTTTTTATTAAGGTTAAAATTGTTTTTCTTAATGTTATTTTTAGCCATTTTTGTTTGTTTTTAGTAGCATTACTAATCTTGGTACAATAGAGTTCAACGCGAATATCTTCAAACAAAAGCATAAAATAAACCTAGATCGTATTGTTGTTTTCTCTAGATAAATCTCACAAAAGATCAAAAAAGATCTCTTGCACAGTAGAACCCTAAACATAGTATTTTTTTTTATATATATGACTAGCGTTTGACTGCGACCTCAACGGATGGTAAGTGAAGATGCAACCTAAGATGGTGCGCGCTTGCCTAAAAGATGTCTATTCACTCTTGATTTAAAGATACCTACCCACCCAAATTATAGTTAGTTACTTACCTACTACATGAGTATAACACGATCAGTATAATATTATCTTTGTTAGTTTGCTAGAGGGAATATTGAATTTTGTCAACTTTCAAGAGACACACCTCAATATCCCCAACAAATCGCAACGTATGTAAGCGCCCTAACCGTTTTTCATTAAGTATTCATCATAATACACGTTACATCGTAAATATTACACAATTTGTAACTTCCTTCCCGACGTCCATTCGTCCGTGGATGTAACTAATACCTACACCATATTGATGTCGTCGTTGGCTTTAAGTATATATTAAATATCTTATAATATATCATAGCTTATAAATTATAATAGTCGTATATAGCTCTCTTGAATAGTCGTATAAAGTCTAGTAATAGTCGTATATAGTCGGTTGAAAATATTTTAGCAACAGTTGTCTATAGAAGTAGTGGTATAGAAGTAGTAGTAGTTGTCTATATATCCGGAAAGCTGTTAGCTATGTATTTATATCCGAAAAGCTGTTAAGTGATCATCCCCAACTATATCTTTTTATGGGCTTTTTTATTGTTTTTCGTCTTTTTGTTCGACGTAATAGGTGAAACTGTGCAGGCATGAATGACACACTCACATACGGAGCTAATGCAGCTCGTTTGCGGAAGATCTTGTATCATAATATCAGATGCTTCGCGCCGTGTAAATACCGGTAGGTAGCCTGTCAAATCTGGGTTAAATACCGGCAGAATGATACGTTCCATCAAGATGCGCTTTAAGATCTTCTGCAGAGGAACTCATTTTGACTTGTTGAATGATGAACGTTGATTATTTCTAACATCGATATATTATACTATACTAGTTTTTGTCCGCGACTTTATCCGCGTGGAAATAGGTTTTAAAAATCCGTTTTTCCGGGATAAAAGGAAGCCTATATCATTGTCCAAGTCCTCAACTATAAGCATGCACCAAAAAACACGTTGATCCTTATTCGAATTATTGTTTATTAACACATCGCCTGCCTAATACTGGGCACAAATAAATAAAATAAATTAGGTATACGTCAAAATAAAAGTAAATATACAAGGGGAAATGCTCCTTGGCTTGAGAATAGGCGTACAACATAATATAGTCAGAAACGGCGAATGTAAAATCTATCATGATAAACATGGCTCTATTTTGAATGAATTTAGATGTATTGTAAAGTATCCAAAGGTGAAAAGAAGTACTTCTACTTTTTTTTTTAATTTACTTACTATAACGTAGCTTCCTACGTTAAGGAAATTCTTTCTTCTAAAGTGTGAGAAAATACTCGCAAATTGCAAACGATTATGTTGCAGTCCACACCCTATGATGTCAACAATCTCAACAATGAAAGTGTATCTTTTACATTCTGTTCACATATCCGTGGAATCTACAGATCAATTTGTACGTGTTTGTTTATACGAGAACTAGCTTTTGCCCGCGGCTTCGCTCATGTTTGGTTCGATTTTCATGAAATTTCAAAACCCTAGAGTTGAATTTTCAAAAATTCTTTCTTAGCGGATGGCAACGTCATAATAGATATCTGTATGCCGAATTTTAGCCAGATCCATCAGGTGGTTATAAATGCTGTGTGTTATAAATGAGTCAGTCAGTCATCATTCCCTTGTACATTTATTTATGAGAAGAAGATACGTAGAAACTTATATGTAGTGGAATTCCCAAAGATTAAACATATTTTTAAAAGAAGAACGCTGAATATCTGTCCTGTTTTTATTTATGGAATGAAGGATCTTTCTTTAATCGTGACCCGAGTTATCCAAATGGTTAAGTTTTACACCGAGTAATGTTTACGGACAGTTGTGGTATTGAAAATCTGTCAAAACGTAATATTTCATTCACATATACTATATCATAGATCTTATTGCCCTAAAATACATATATAAAGCTTAAATGGTTATTGTTTTTGTTACCTTATTGTAAAGTCAAGTTTGAGGTCATCGGTATGAGCGGTCAATAGTTGGTTGTACACGAGCTCTTCATTAGGTACTTGAGCCACTTGGACGTGGTATGTACCGCCGTGCGTCACGACATATAACTGAGCCTCGAGAACTGCATCTACAGATCTAACCGTGATCTAATGACGTAACGCTTCCGGCCTCGAGTGTTACCTCATTGTTGGGCTCGGAAGCTCGATGGCTCGCTCCCATTCTTTCAGCCGGTTCAGTGAAAGGGTCCTCCGATACACTTTTACCCTCGACAGCGCCTGCGCACAAGCGGGTGCTGGTCTTACGCTGTCTTATAAATTCGGTGAAAACACTGCGACATCACATTACGAATTCGGCGGCTGTACAAGTCAGCCGTTCGATCAGTGATATATTTTACAGTTTAGTGTTGTGTACGAACTTAGTGATTTAGTTTCGACAACGTGTCTAGCGTTCTCAAATAAACGTACAAAATGAAATTCACGGTGAGTGCGTGTTTTGTGATGAGAGTAAAGAAAAGTGCATGTATATAGGCAAATGGCACACATTGGATGTATTTTAAGAAAAATAACTAGTGTAATTAATAAAACCAAATAATAAACTGTAATTTTTGGATTTTGGATCTAAGTGTAACAATTAAATATGAAATTGAGATACTTACGCTTTTTACAATATTTTCGTATAAAATAATAATATCAACGGATTTTATTAATATATTTTTTTACTAAGCTTTATTATTATGTGCATTTAGCTTAGTATCGATTATGTATTACAGAGAAATATACAAGTATTTCTGCTCAGCAACAGAGCTTTCATCCATACATTAACTTTCTAAGCTTAAGACTTTCAACGATACGTCCAATACTAATTACAATACAAATTGGTCCTGCATAAGCGTAGGTTTATTTTTGTACCGAGTAAAAGTGGTAAAAGTGAAATTAAATTTATAATAGCAGTTATAATCTTGAACAGTGTCATGCGGGCCGTTGTTCTAAATATGGCGAAAAACAAGTTATTATTCCCGCAGCTTTATTTGCATTAACGAAAGTAAAATTAGATGTCGATTTAATAATACCCCTATCAGTAGTTGTGAGCTTTACATGAATTTTCTTGTTTCAGGTATTCATAGTTCTTTTTACCATATCCACAACATGGGGAATAAAATCCAAAACAGAAGAACCCAAGGATAAGAGAGAAGCATCTGAGACTTATCTACCACCAAGCTCCCAAAACTATCAATCGCCATCCTCAGGCCAGGAAGAAGCTAATGCTATCAGTATTGGAGCCGGGTACAGCGTAGGAGGTGGTGCCAAGCCCACTTACAGTTTTGGTGGTCAAAATGCGGGACTCGGAGCCTCATATCAGTTACAGCCAGATAGTGGACACTCAAACCTTCAACTGGCTCCCATCTCTTACCAACAATCCAATGGTGGTCTCGTCTCCAATGATCTCTCGCAGCTAATGAGTCAAATATCTCAAGGACTTAATAGTGGAGCTATCTCTTTGCCGACGTCTGGTGGTCAAGGTGGTCTTTATAAATTTGCCGGTCAAGGTGGTCAAGAACTGTCTTTCCCTCAATTTTCTTACGGAACTCCCCAATTACAGTATAACTTTGGCGGGCAAAGTCAAGGCGCCGCTCCAGCTTATGCCTTCGGTACTAAAGGCCTAGGTACCTATGGTTCAACAGGTCCAGTTTTATTCAGTCCTGAGTCTTCTGGTAACCAAGGTGCACTGAGTTATGCAGCACCTAGCTTTGGGCAGTCGTATCAAGCAGCCGGTTTGTCGCTAGGTGATTCAGGACATTCTTTCCCTGGTTTCTCCTTCGGCGGCTCCGGGCAATCTTTGGGATCTCTTAAAGCATTCAGCGGTAACTACGCTACACCAGCTGGATCATCTTCTTTTAAACCATCAGCTTTCTTAGGTACATCAGTCCAAAGTGATTCAGGTGCTGGTCTAGCAAGTCTCTCCGGATCACACGGGTCTCCATCCTTTGCTGCCTACCAATCATCCAGCGGTGATCACGGCGCATCTTTAGGTTCAGGTGGACATGGTGCTTCTTTCGGTTCTCTATCTGGCTTTTCCGGTGGTCCATCTAAGGCAATAGCAGCATCATATTTGCCTTCAAAATATGGAGGTGTCGGGTCTTTGGAATCTATTTCATCTGCGTTTTCAACTAGTGGTCAAATAGCTCCATCCGTAGCTAGCTTTGGTTCACCCTCACATTCATACTCAAGCAACGTACACGCTGCGTCAGCCCCATCGCCGTCTTATTACGTTTCATCCGGTAAACATTCTTCACCTAGTTTTGGTTTAGGCAGTTCGTCTTTTAGAGGTCCTGCATCAGGTCATAGCTCTTTTAACTCTTTCTCTTCAGGACCTAAATATAGTTTTGGTGGTGGACACGGCAGTTTTCGTTTTTCACCGGCGAAAGACAGTCAAGGGTCATACAGTGAATCCAATTATAACACAATCAAATACAGCGAAGAGCTTAAACCTCGTTTTAACTAAGTTTTGAGAGAATATAGTGTAGAGTCTGCTGTAAATAATGCCTGATAGATAAATTTTAATTTTGGTGAAGAATGTTTGCGTGGGTGAAAACAAGGCCTATCCCGGTGATATTAATTTGCCTTCAGTGATTTATTTGGGTACGTTCCGAAATTTGGACTTGTAAACGACGGCTATAGTAGAACATTTTGTAAAGGCTTTTTAGTTACCAAACTAAGTACTTAAATGCTACCATTTATATGACTTACAAAACTTTGAAACTAGTTATACAGTTACGCATTTATTTAAAAGCTCGATTGGGCGGTTCAATGACCACCGCTTCAAATTACGTCGTTATCTTGACTCTGAATACCCAGTGAATTTTTGTACATAATGTTAGATGTAAGATTGTTTATTTATTGTTGATACGTTGTTTGTTTTAAGATTGTTATAATTATTGTCTTTTTTAATAAACCATTGTTACGAAATATGTGTTTGTTTAACTCTTGACCAAAATTGTTTGATATAGGTTAAAAAATTAATGAACACTTTGAATCATAGGACAGTAATGTCCTCCCGCCCAAATCCGTCCTCGGCGGCTAATCTCTGTGGAGATTAGCCGCCGAGGACGGATTTACGCGGGAGATATTATAGTGCACAAGTGTGTGTGCGTTTGCACACCTGTGTTTACAGGTGCACTCTCTCGTCTCTCGTACTCTCATAGTCGAAGAGAGATCAGGCGCAGGATCAATAGCTTTACGCGCTCTCTGAGGCACGGGATTGACTCACCACCAACTTCCTAACTCCGGGCTAGTACTGAGAATTTCTTGACAGAAAAAGCCAATACATTTTATGACCTGACCCGGGAATCGAATCCGGGACCTCGTCATCTACATCGAACTTGCTAACCAATAGACCAAGAAGGCATGACAGTAGGTATGCTTCTTGAGGTAGGTACAGTAATTTTCAGAATTAATCATATAGGTATAACAGTTACTATTTAGGTTGACATAATAAATATAAAGCTACTTAATGCTTAGAATTAACGAAAATCCTTTGGAATGTATCATATTCATAACTATCATGAGAAGGAGAAGATATACTAGAACTACTTAAATCTGGTACATCATAAACATATTATGAGCCTTATAAGCACTTGGATTGTAAATTAATTCAAGCATTATAATATTATACAACAAACGAAAGACGCTAAAAGGAAAGTACGTAATAATATAGGTATAACATTAACATACATCTTAAAGGTAGGTCCATATACTTACTGTATTTGCCTTTTATTTTCGGTTGTAGTTTGTGCCAGGAAAATGCATGCTCAGAGAAGATCATATTTGCGAAAGAGTGTTTGTTTGTAGTTTAGTAATTGGTTTGTCCTTTAATCACGTAGCAACACAGTAACGACTCGACGTGTTTTTTGCATGGATACTTGAGAACTTAGATACTGACATAGGATACATTATATCCCGGAAAAACAAAGCTATCTGCGGGATAAATATGAATGAGTGTATATATCTAAGTTACGTAAAAGTTTCTGAAGCTAAACTAAGTGGACTGTGGTTCAGCTAAAGTGCTGTCTGCTCACTCCTCTGTAATAGTTTGTCTACACAATTTAAAATCAAATACACGGTCTACCTTTACCTTACCTACTATATTTATTTTAAACTAAATTTTACCTTACATAAGTATGAAGAAATCCTTACTAATATTATAAATGCGAAAGTGTGTTTGTTTGTTGGTTAGTTGGTTTGTCCTTTAATCACGCTGCAACAGAGTTACGGGTCGACGCGATTTTTTGCATGGGTATAGTTGCGGAACCGGATAGTGATATAGACTACTATTTATCCCGGAAAATTAAAGGGTTCCCGCGGGATTTTAAAAACTAATCCACGCGGACGGCGGTGGAAGTCGCGGGCATCAGCTAGTCTTTAAAAAAATTATTATTTATCAATTGTAACATCCTTACACTAGATGAAAAAAGAGCTGAAGTTCTTATAAACGACTGAACAGATTTTTATCAAAAAGCGCTACCTACTCGAAGAATCTGAAAAATAATTCCAAATTAACCTGGTTTAGAATTAAAAGTGAGTGTTATTAGAATTGATAGTACTTATTTTTTTATTTCGATGACAAGATATCCCTTGACTATGATCTCACCTGATGGTTAGTGACGATGCAGTCTAAGATGGTAGCGGTCTAACTTGGAACGGGTATGACAGTGTAGATTCAACCCACATCCCCTAATCGGTTTCTACACGCCCAAGTGCCGAAATGCTAAATCGCTTGGCGGCACGTCTTTGACGCTAGGGTGGTTACTAGTCACGGCCAAAGCCTCCCACCAGACCAGACCAGAGATAATTCAGAAATTATAAATTCCCAAATCGCCGGGAATCGATCCCGGGACCTCCCAGTTTTAAGACCACAACGCTTTCCACTGCGCCAGGGAGGTTGTCAGGGAGGTATTATACAAACGGATGAATCATGAATCATTATATTGTGCAAATACATCGCTATACCTATTAGTAGTCCGGTCGGCTACGGTTGACGAGCCATGTATCTCAGGAGCGAATTGCGTTCACTTCCGAATACTTGTTTACGTATTGCATAATGGTTTTTGTTACCGTTTTATTCGATGTCACTGTTTGTTTTTATTTGATTTGATTGATAGTGAATCAAAATGAAGTGGTACGAAGTATGAACGTAACGTCGGAATTAGAGTTTAAATTAGGGGTAATTTGATGGAAAGTCGTTTGTATGACCCACTTAGAGCTGATGTTCTATGATATTTTGGTGGTATTTTCATTTGCTATGGGTTGTTTTGTATGCGTTATGGTGGCGGCCGCTTTTGTGAGCGAGACAACATAAGTCTCTTAGTTCTTCTAGCAATTGCATCTTCTAGGCAAGCGCGTTCCATCTTAGGCCGCATCTTCACTTACTATCAGGCGTGATCGCAGCCAATCGCTATTAAAAAAAAAAAAGTAATTCAGTCAAGCTTTTATCCGCGATATCATCTGCGTGGAGTTAGGTTTTAAAATCCCTCGGGAACCCTTGTTTTCTCCAGGATAAAAAGCTTATATCACTCTCCAGGTTTCCAGATTGAAGGACAAACCAACAGACCAAAAATCAAATACACATTTTACTTTATATATGTATACTAGCTTTTGCCCCCGCGACTTCGTCCGCGTGGAATTAGATTTTGGGGTGGAATTTTCAAAAACTGTGACACACGTACTTTTTTATTTTTAACTTAAAGCTCAAATACCAACTTTGATGGAAACAGCTTGAAAAATGATGGAGTTTCATATAAACTTCCGTCCCCTATTTAACCCCTTAGGGGTGGAATTTCCAATAACCCTTTCTTAGTGTGCGCCTATGTCATAAAAGGAACCAACTGTAAAAATTTCAAGTTTCTAACTTCAGTACTTTAGGCTGTGCGTTGATATCTCAGTCAGTCAGTCAGTCAGTCAGGACTTTGAATTTTATATATATAGATTAGTAAAGGTGTTGTAAGTTGTAACTTCTAAGTAGCATAATGAACTAGCCCTTTAATTGTATAACTGGTAAATACTTATTATATACCTACCTGTTTTATCTTTAGTGTATAATTGTTATTTAATAATGTTCCGGCACTTCTTTAAAGCTATCGGGAAATAGGTAAAGCCAGTGGAACCAGCAATTAGTAACCTTTGCAATCTGCCAATAGGGGCACTAACCTTTATGCAATGCGTAATTCCTATTTCATACTTGCAACCACAGCTTGCAACCATCGATATAAATGTACTACATAGTACTAGATTTGGCGTTCCAAACACTCACCATGTTCAACTGATATGCACATTGGCTGTGCATTAGTTGTTAGTGTAGACATACGAAACGAGGCGTTAACTACGCACTAAAACTTTTTGTAAGCACCTGATTTTGAATTGGAAAGCCAACAATGCCTATATTCAAGTAAGTAGGTACCTAACATACGAGTATGACTGTATGAGTATAGTCCGTTTAGTGAATAATTAATTAAATAATGACATCGTAACACAATGGATAAGTTTTTTGTCCTGATGTTCGTGTATATGCTTGCAACGATGTCTTGATGTTTAATGATGAGAATTAAGTACTTATGTCCTAATATTTATTATTTTTCCTAGATTTAACACTGGAGTATAGTGGAAAACTAATCTGTAAATCATAAAAATAATTATTAAAGTTTCGATTTTAATTGCATTCGTTAGGTAAGTACCTACTAAGTATATCACTGTACAAATTGTGTACTAACTGTGAAGACCTCCTAAAGTCGTACTTAAGATCGCTTGTCTATTTACAATGGAGTCTGCAAAAAAGACAAAAAAAAGGTTTACATAAGGAAAGTCTTTTCCAGAGTTTTCTTGTGAAAGGAATTTACACTCACTCCTATAATGGGTGGAAATAAAAAACTGTATCCGTCTTACTACAAAAAAATAAAATGACGAAAGTTACTCTATCTGAAATTCTTACTTATATTATAAATGCCAAAGTGTGTTTGTTTACTAGCGGTTGACTGCGTTCTCACCTGATGGTAAGTGAAGATGCAGCCTAAGACGGTGAGCGCTTGCCTAGAAGATGCCTATTTAATCTTGATTTAAAGGCACCCAGATTATAGTTAGTTGGAAAAACGGAAGCCGGAAGGGCATTCCTTTGCAGTGCGTATTAGCAACGAGAAGGAAGCAAAGCGCTTAGTGCGAGTTTAAACTTAAATCCTTACATCGTTTTGTGATCAAATCAATAACTCTGTTAGACATAACTCCATCTGATTTCATAGCTATGAACTATGACGAGAGCTATAGATTTGTATAACAATTTTAACAGTTGTATATAGATGGCGCACTATAATATTATGTTTTAGTTCAAAAGTTGAAATAAGATAGCGCCACTGGCAGAAAAATAAGGCTTTATAAATTATTTGCTACATTCTTTTCCGCCTACTGACTTCAGTGCTTCATAGTTCACTAGATAATGCCCGCGACTTTTTCTGCTTGGATTAAGGTTTTCTAATTCCCGCGGGGATTTAGTTTTCCGGGCTAAAATGTAGCTTATGTGTTAAGCCTAGGTGTACCTAAGCCTAGGGTCTTAGGGTGTCTAGGTATACCTTATAAGCTATCTCCATTCCTATCAGCCAAATCGGTTCATTCATTGTGGCGTAAAGCCACATCCATCCATATATCCATCCTCACAAACATTCGCATTTATAATATTAGTAGGATTAGCAGGAGTAGGTTTAGTAGGAGTGCAGTGGTCATACAGTTAAAGTTCTAAGTATTTATTTTTCCATACATAGTAGGACTTCATAACTTTGTCTGGGTTTTAGGTCATTCGTCAGCCCACCCGCGTGAAACTGAAGCGAGGCATCAAAGAAAGTTTTAATGTACTAATTCCTCTATGCCGTAGAATCTACGGTATGGGCTGGTAGGCACTTACCTATCAAATCAGTTAATACCTACTCGTAGTTAGGTATAAGAATGTTTTAAACTATTATCCAACTATTTAGGTACTTACTACACTTACTACTAACTTGAAACTTTAATTTAAGTAAGGTAATTAATTTACTTACATAAATTCTGAATTAAGGCCACACTCCTTTATTGAGAAGTTAAGTAAGGATCCAAATAAATTATGACGAAAAGTTTTCTCATCCTTGAATTCTATTTACATATTATACCTAAACAGCAAGAAACAGTATTATGAACCCTGAATCACATCATGAGAAGCTGAGGTAATAGACCACATACCTACGTCATATTCATTCAGAGTGGTTGGTTTGGAAATAGACATCGAACTATAATGTATAGAAGCGCAATAGAGAAGTCAACGCGGTGATAAGCCATTTTTAGTAAGCCTTTAAAGGCCGACTACGCGGTTTCAGCGACAAGCTCGCAGAAAATTATTGAAAAATGACGTACAGTGCTGAGAGCGGGTGCCATAATTCATCACAATTACCATCAAAAACGTAATCATTAATAGATACCGGTACCAAAAAATAATTACATGACACTCGCACTTCCATTGTTTGTTTTGAGCCTACGCTACGTTTGCAGTGGAACTTACAAACTTCTGTTCTTAGCGTTATAGTTCGATAGAAATAGATCAATATTCAATTTGCATTATTGAAGTATGTACCTATACCTACCGAGTACCGACCTTACCGACCTACTGCTAATTGCTGGGTACTCGTAGAAAAGGTGTATGTTACCTATGTTTGTTGTTGTCATACGTAACAACAAATTTTGTTGTTACGTATGTAATAAGCATCATCTATTTTTACCCGATTACGACAAAACCAAAAGGAAGGATTCTGAATTTAGCAGTCTATGTATTTATGTGACTACTAGCTGATACCCGCGACTTCGTCCGCGTGGATTAAGGTTTTTTATTCCCGCGGGAACACTCTTATTTCCCGAGATAAAAAGTAGCCTATGTCCTATTCTAGACCATAATCTATCTTTGTGCCAAATTTAAGCCAAATCGGTTCAGTCGTTGCGACGTGACTGAGTAACAAACATACAAATTTTCGCATTTATAATATTATATTATATATTATTAACAAATTATTGGTGTGCAGCAATTATTTATGCTTTTCCCACGGAAAAAATTTGGAGATCGGGATTAAAATTAGTAGTAGTAGTAGCTTCTGTCCGCGACTTTGTCTGCGTGGACTTCATAATTGGGTCTAAAGTTTCGCTCGTTAACAATTTTTAATCTTACCACGGGAACTATTTGAGATCGGTATAGAAAGTACATGTCCTTTTCCATAGCATAGGTGACATGCATACAAAATTTCAAAGCTGTCTGCCCGCGGCTTAGCTCGTAAACAATTTTCAATTTTCCCTCGGGAACTACTTAAGGAATCGGGATAAAAGGTAGCCTATGTTCTTTTCCATGTCAAAGGCTATATGCATGCCAAATTTTATCCAAATCCGTTCAGCCGTTTTTGCGTGATTGAGTAACAAACATCCAAACATCCAAACATCCAAACATCCAAACATCTAAACATCCAAACATCCAAACATCCACACTTTCACATTTATAATATTAGTAGGATTTAATGTTCCACCGTAGTGCCTAAACTACTGAGCCGATTTTAATGAATGTCAAGAGGTGTTAATAGATATTATGGTCCAGGTGACATAGGCCACATTTTATACGAACAAAATTAAATAATATAAAGGGGCCGTGTTATATTCAATTTTCCGTATAGGATAAAGTTTTTAAACTAGTCCTAAGAGCCACACTTTGGCCTACATGAAATTTAATTTTTTTTGAATTTAGTGGGCATTTAGATTTCTAACGATGTTTTATTGCAGAACGCCGAAAATTTAGAGAGCAACTGAAAAGTAGGTCGAGAATTGACCACTAAGCTATCATGGCTAAATTATAAGATAGGAAATGATAATTTAATAAGAAAATAAGTACATCGGTACTCTTACCTTATTCGTTATGACGTAAATGAAAAGAAAAGACCATGAAAGTAATTTCATTATTCAATACATGAATGTCGTCCGAAACATAGCAGTGTGGTCCTTCACGTAATCGTTAACGGTCACTTAATTAAAGTTTTGTATTACATCTTGCATAGGAAGTTCTGTCGCGTCTGACATAACTTCTCATATGCAGAATAATATTGTAAAACCATAACTGATGCCCGCTATTTTGTCCGTGAAGATTACACCGTGTACCTAAAGAGAGTCTTTAGAAACACTGGAGAAAATGTTCCAAAAATAAGTTAAGACAAACAGACAGACAGAAAGACTAAAACAAAATTTCAAAATATGTGTAATGTTGCTTTCGTTTTAACTAATCATTCTAGCTTAATAAAATAGTTAGGTACATCGAAAAGTCACAAAAATACACTTCCAATTAGTTTATTGTAAACTAGCTGATTCGCGCGACTTCGCCTGCGTGGAAAAAGTTTAGAGTAACTTGCTACTATCCGCGAGAAGCTATGTCCTCTATCTCCGATAATATTTAGTAGTATTAATTTTTAGTTAATATTTCTAATAGAACATAACTAAATAATAAAAAAGAATTATCAAATTTGGCTTAGATTTGACGAAGTTATGGAGCAAAATCAACAAAAACTTTCATCCCCTATCCCGGATAAACCTTATATTATAGATCGCAGTTAAGGAATATCTTGTCATCGAATAAAAAAGGGTACATTTAATGATCAGTAAGAAGTAATTTATTTTAAACTTAAGCAACAACTGTGCTTTGATCCCTTGAAGAAGAAAATTATCTCTAATATTTAGGTAGGTACCTTCGTGGTACCTTCGATCGGCACGCGAATGTGTAGCAAATCGCCAACTGCTCGCAATGCGTTTCCGTTGCGATTCAGGAAGCCGGCGTTCTCCGAGAAACTGGATCTGTTACGATGCAGGACAAAGACCTATCGGTCACTTCCCTAAGTACTTCCATCTGGAGCCGAAGGAAAGTTGCCCATTGCCGTTCATATAAATACGTGAACTTGATATTCACTTACACTTTTCCGAGCAACGCAGTGAATAGAGCACTTTTACTCAAAGTACTTTTAAGCGAGAAATGTAATTGCGCATAATGGTGAAAAAAGGATTCTTTGTAAGTTTTCCATCCCACGTCGGCTTCAAACTGTTGTATAAGGACTTCCACACGTCAGTTGCGGCGCTTGTATCCAGCTGCTCTCTGTGATTCTTTCGATCGTCCATCTAGTCTTCCAATACAGCGCTGTTCGGTGCGAGATCTCCAGTCCATCACCTTTTGATCTCATCATATATCGGTTCATCGAACTAAGTGCTTACACAAGTTTTCCGTTGCTCTCCTTTAAATAGACATATTCTGTTACTGTAATTAGCACTACGTTAACAGATTTGTAACCTCCGACCTTAAGGCTAGTTTACACCAAGAGAGTTGTTTGTCGAGAAATTCTCTTTTGGCCAAAAGTTTATTCGACGAACAAGAATTTCTCATGTCGAATCACCGTAAGAAGAAATATACTTTCGGCCAAAGGTATCCGATCCAAGCAACCGAGTAGTGTACCTATAAACTAAACTATTCACAATATAACACATATATAGTAATAAGATCACGTAATAATATGGCAACGATTTGGAGATGATTGAACGCTCTTAACGCCTATTTGGTCTATGACGAATTGTAAAACTGATAATTCATTTCAGATTTTAGCCGCTTTCGCTGCGCTCGCGCTGGCGAGCGAGATCGAAGATAGCGAGCAGAAGAAAAGGGGAGCAGGAAAGGCGAACACTTTGAATTCGATTCCGACAGGAGCACAAAAACCTGACTATACTTACAGCATTTACTCCCAAAACCCTAGTGCACAAAGTAGCCCTAGTCAGTCCTATCAGAGCCAACTTCCGAACTCTTTCTATCCCAGTCAAGCTGCAAGCCAATACTATGCCCCGTCTAATAACCATGATTCATCTACGTCAAACTCTCTTCATACCCAAGTGAATCCAAATATCAACTCCCAAATTACTCAACCTACTCAATCCCAATTTGTTCCCATCAATTTCATTCCCAGTCCAGGTTACCAATCGAAATACCAAATTGTTTCTCCTAAACCAAGTGGAAATTTGCAGTTAGCTTTTATACAGCAGCCAAGTATCCAGCCATCCTCAATAATGCAGTTTCCTCATTCATTCTTCACCCCGAGTCATCCAAACCATATTAGTCCTCCTAGTACAATCTTAGGTTCGCAAGGGCATTTTAGTTTCGGTCCTGCCTTTCAGCCCCTATCGTTAGGAGGTTCTTTTCTAACGCAACCTTCAATGGTCATTCTTCCTCAGACACATGCGGGGCTTTACAACAATTTGGTTTACCCTAACCCAACTCAAAGCTTTTATAACTATTACCCATCAAGTTCACAAGCAAAGTACAGTTACGCATCAGGGTTGCCTATATCACAGTCTACAGGTCAAGCCCAAGGCACAATCCCACAATCTGTTTCAAAAGAAGAGAATACTAGTTCGCAGAGCAGTGATTACTCGCCATCGGATTCCAGTTCGGGATATAAGAATGCCTACACTAGAAGCACTTACTCAAAACTTTGAATATAATATTGCTTGTAACTTGTTTATTGATGCCATTTATGTTAATCCATTTATTTATTTTGTTCCACCTATTTGATAAGTAATGATGTTGATTTTTTGTTGTATTAATTTAACAAATATATTATGACTGTTGTACTTAATTGTGTATGATTTATTAGTCGTGTTCTTTAAAAACTGTGTGTTTAATTATCATTTTTTATTTGAAAGTTATTGTTTTGCCTTGAGCAAGAACGATGATTGGCTTTGGATTCATAAATATAAGAAAAAGAATGCGGGGTCATGTTATTTATTTCTAGAATGAACGAACCCACTTTTAGCTTTTCGAAAATGCTGTCATGACTGGCTAGCTTTTGCATGCGACTTCGTATGCGTCGATTTAGGTTTTAAATTTTTTTTTTTAATTTCACATGTCGGGGTGTTTTAAATTTTCAATTTACCCTTGTTTACGATTTTCATTCTCCTTTCGTAAGATCGATGTAACGTTCGAAAGAAAAACGCCGATCGCCGCAATAAAAGCATCCTATCTGCCCAGGCCGATAGAGCAAATATAAATGGCCGCAGGCATATTGCAATATTTAATATATTAAACATTAAAAAAACCAGATGAGTGTGTCAATAGTTATCGAAATGCGTGTCCGAAAACAGCATCATCGACTCTTCAGTGAAAGGAATACATGTGCCCCTTAATTGATGCATGTAATATTTGTATCATTTATAGATACGCAATGTATGCTATGATAACATTACAAAAATGCTCTCGATAAATAATATTTTAAATTAGGATGATGTAGGTATGTAGTTATGTATCTACTCAGGTATATCTTATACTTTAGTAGGTTAGGTATATGATGCAATTTGTCCAACAGGTGCTTCCAAAATTTCATGTAACTTCTGATTGACATCTATAAATATATAAAAGAAAAAGGTGACTGACTGTCTGATTGACTGACTGACTGATCTATCAAGGCACAGAATAAACCACTGGACGGATCAGGTTGAAATTTGGCATATAGGTAGCTGTTATGTCGTAGGAATCCGCTAAGAAAGGATTTTAAAAACTCAACCCAAACTCAAACCTTAAAGGGATAAAATAGGGGTTTGAAAAATCGAACTAAACGTGAGCGAAGCCGCGAGCAAAAGCTAGTCTAATTATAAAAGAAAAAAGCTAAAACAATGATAATTCGAAGTTTTGAAAAGATTTTAACCTAAACTTACCTAATAAGAAAATAATCTAACAGAGCAAGGCCAAATGACTAAGCTAGTCAGTACGAACGGGTAAACCCGCTTTTGAATAATAGGTAAGACCGGCCAAGTGCGAATCGGACACGTACACGAAGGATTCCGTACCATCATACAAGTTTTATCACCACCTAATATATGTATTAGGATTTTATTGTATGGAGAGTGCCAAATTGGAAATGGAGACACTCCTTAATTTTTAACTTTTTTATTATTTGTGGCAATAGAAATACACATTCTGTAAAAATTTCAAAAATCCACCTGTTACCGTTCATGAGATACAGCCCGCTGACAGACAAATGGACTAACGGACGGAGGGACAGTGGAGGCGTAATCCCGTTGGCACCCTTTAGGTTCGAAATTCTAAAATCCAGGATCAAATATCGTTGCATTCAATTTTGAGCGCTAACAGTGACACATACAGACGATATTGTATATGCATAAAAAGAGGTGGATATGTTACAAGCGTGCCGTAAATGAAGCGCATAATGGCAGATATTTGTCGTAATTTGTCATATCATTTGAAAATGAAGTACTTTATTATAGGTACTTTTCGTCGTTCGACACAAATTTTTCGCTAGTAGAAATCATTGCATACAGATAACCCTTTGTATAAAATATCATCAGTTTGAATCGCATTCTTTGATGAAAGTAGCTACCAATGCCTTCTACCAGATTAAGAAATTCTACGTTCCCAAATCCAAAGAGATAAGAACTCTCACCTCTTCGCTTTGAGGTACCTATATATCTACTGTAAGTAAACATTTGCAAAGCTTGCCTAGTGCCTACGCAAATTCACAGACGGTCAACGGCGAACGATTATTATGTGAAAATTCTGTATCATTATTACATCTATGTCGTAATATATTTGCGTAATAACGCCCATGGGAAATTATTCGAACACATCATAAGCAAAGTATTCATTGTATCTTCATTTGTATATGAAGCAATTTCGAATACTGACATAATTATAACGAAAGAAGTCGAGCATCCGGCAAGTTGTACCTTCTGCTCGCGGCAAAATGCCATAATGATCCATCCATTTAACTCTCACTAACTACTTAGAGTTAATAACTATTTTTGTATTTTTAATTTGTACATTTGCGACTCAGATGTGTCTACAGGGTATAATTTTGGAGATTTATTTGATAGAGTTCTCTTCTCTCAATTATCATAACCGGAATAAATAAGTTAGAACGTTGAGGTGGTTCCAGGGACTACGGATAATAAAATATGGAATTTGAATGTATAAAAATCACAATTCTATGAAACATACATTAAAAAAAATCTAAATTTATTTACTTTTCAACTTAATAGTTGAAAAGTAAACTCATAGAAGACTTTACTGTAAAATCAAAAACAAAAATTGTGAAAATGTAGAATTTTTTTATGTATGTTCCCCGATTACTCGAAGACGTCTGGACCGATTTGGAAAATGATTTTTTATTTGAAAGGGTATACTTCAAAGGTGGTTCCATTGTCATCAGGTCAGAATCTGATGATGGGATTCTGGAGAAATCGAGGGAACTCTTCAAATATAGGCACAATTGATATACTTTGTAGTGGCGTTTGAAGTCGGTTTTGTAATAGTACATTGTTCTACAAGGGCTGAAAGTGGCCGATTATATACGAGGGTGTCATTTGAGGCACGAGGCGAAGCCGAGGGCCGCGATACACCCGAGTTAGGAATCGCACTTTCTCCCGAGTGATACATAGTGCTTTATACTACACCTACGAGGAAAATAATAGACACATTATTTAATTGAAATTTATATTGAAATTCATACAATTATTAAAACTTAGGGTGATATTTTTGTTCGGCAAATTAATAGTTTTTGATTCTGGCGGCGTCATCAAAATATCTTCACTGTCGCTAC
The DNA here is from genome assembly GCA_038048805.1 of Hipparchia sbordonii. NCBI lineage: Eukaryota > Metazoa > Arthropoda > Insecta > Lepidoptera > Nymphalidae > Hipparchia > Hipparchia sbordonii. The sequence goes on along the minus strand of JBBIWI010000010.1, from coordinate 9,265,454 downwards.
TAGACATTTTGCGTTTTAAGTAATTTTATAAATTGAAAATTTAGATAAAACAAAAGAAAGCGAATCGCGCGATTTTTTTTTTAATTTTTCAAATAATGTACTCACTAAAGAAAATGCAAGCGGCCAGCAACAATTTGTTTTTTTTAACAACAATTTGAATGTGTAAATAACCTTAGACCATAGATAAGTAGACCTAAACAAAGAAATGAAATTATTATATTTACTTAAATAAATTATTATTTAGTTATTAACTAGTTACTATTACTATTTTTATATTTTTAGTTCGTTATTTATTAGATATTTATCTACTACTTTGAAAATAATAAGACTATTTGTCGAAAAAGGTCGAAATAGATTTCATTGTTTTTCAAGTTATTTCTGAACTGACTTGACCAAAAATTAAAAAAAAAAGCACGTTAGTAATGGATTTTCATACACTTTTCAGCCCGCTGAAGCAGGTAAGTAATGAAATTTCATACATTTTGACAGCCCGCAGATTTGTTTCCACGTAATGACATATTTTCTTTCTCGCTCTTTTGCGATTTGACACAAATCAGAACGTACTTTCCGAGCAGGTGTAGTATAAAAAGAATTTTTACGTTTATATTATTGAGATTGCAGTTGATTGAGTCTTGCAGCATACTAGTGGTTTGTTAACTTGAAAACATAATACCTATAAGTACTACAGAAAACCACAAGGTCTCAATCAATACAATAGGAAAGGCGTATCGGATGCAAGGTTTACAAAGAGAGATCGCAATAGGATATCGGCTCCGCTCAGGTGGGTTAGAAAGCGCAGTGAAACTGATAGTGCTAGGCTGGGGCTAGGTATTTTTACATGAATACGAAATCCGCGGTAAAGACTCAGTGTATTTCAATTTTCAGCAATAGAAGGATAGTTTTTATCTTAAAATAGGCAACGTCAAATATGGCATAATACTCAACCATATCAAATATGGTTGATCGAAGCAATGGCTGGATCATGCGTCATGCTCGTGAACGGGTGCCACCAACGGGAATGGGTCTGCTTTGACTGCCCATCTTGACATGCGTTGGATTGGTGTACCTACGTATGCATTTTTGCATTTTTGAAGCTTTATTGTGGAAGCACTGTATACATAGCATAGCTTTGTAAAAAAAAAAATTTTTTTTGAAAAGAGCAACTGCTGAGTTTCTTACCGGCTCTTCTCAGCAGAATCTGCATTCCGAACCGGTGGTAGATTTATGACGTGTCATAAGAGCTACAAGTTAGCCTACATGAAATAAATTAATTTTGATTTTGAATTTGAACGATATGGCGTGAATCTCTACTTCTTTATTAATATTATAAAATGCGAATGTTTGTTTGTTGATTTTTATGGTTCCGAGAAACAAATGGAACCGTTATAGGATCACACCATTGTCCATCTGACTGTCTGTGTGTAAAAGCCCTTTTTCTTAGAAACGGCTTGAGGTACTAAGTTGAAATTTATACTAACTACAAAGGTCTCTTATTGCTGTGAAAATTTCAAGTTTCTTGTTGAACGAGCGAAGCGAGTTCTCTGAGTCAACTAGGGCGCTTGTCTGTACTGGACAGAGAAGTGTGTACGTCCAAATGTCTGTCAGAGCCCTATAACTTCTGAATTACTGAACGTAATTACTTCAAATTTAAATATAATATGTAAACTGACGACCTTCAGCCGAACATTGTATAAAAAAATATAAAAAGCTTTATTTCAGGGGGGCTCTCATAGAAGCGTGTTTGAAGTAAAATTTTGTTTGTTGCGTTACATAGACTTGCAATATATCTTTTTAAAGACGACTTTGGTCAGAGTACAAAAATATATTTTTTTTAATTTTTCCCTTAAAATTGACGAAATGGGGGCTTTCAAAGTGGAGATTTTAATTTGAGCCATATGTCAAGAATTACTGAATATTAGAACGTTAAACTTGGTTGAAAATTCAGTTATATCCTGTACTTGAACAACAAATACTAAAATTAGATAAATGTTATAAAGAAACGAAATTATTTAGCAGCAGAGGGTCGTCTCCTCAGGCCGAAGGCCTGAGGGGGGTACGGGCTTCGAGGCCTTGCCTCATTACCCGGGCGGGGCGCGGGGGAGAACACTCCCCCGGTGATTGATTTCGGCCTTGAATGGCCGAGGCTCACTGGCGTGGGCCAGGAGCCTGTGGGTCGTCATGTCCGTGGGTGCTCCGCACCGCGGGCGGGTAAACCGCCGCCGCGTGCGAAGCGATGTCGTGTTCGGTGGAGGGCTCCGCGCTACGGGCGAGTGAATCGCCGCCGTGCGCGGAGCGGGTGTCAATCCGGGAGCTCTGCACCGCGGGCGGATAGTCCGCCGCCGCGTGCAGAGCGATGTCACGTCCGGTATGGGGTTCCGCGCTATGGGCGAGTGAGTCGCCGCCATGCGCGGAATCGGTGTCTGGTCCGGTGGTTCTCGCGTCGTCTTCGTCGTCGCTGGGGTCGCCTGCGTGCCTCCTCGGTGTTGGCGATCGCAGGAGCTCTCGAGGTACGGGACGCCCAGTCGTAGGTCGGCTGGTTAGCGGGGCGATGCCGTGGAGGTGCTCGTACGGTCCGCAGTCGGCGCGCGCGAACATGCGCCGCGCAAGTGTGCGGACGTACTCCTCCACGGTGGGCGTCTTGAGGTCGCGATGGATGACGTCGTTCCTCACGTACCTCGGAGCTCCAACGATCAGGCGGAGGCACTTGTTTTGGAGGACCTGTAGGCGGCTCCTCTGGGTTGCCGAGCAGAGCGCATACCAGGCAGGAGCCGCGTACGTCAGTCTGGAGCGGACATAGGCTCCGTAGATGAGGAGCTTGGTCTTCGGTGATAAGCTTGAGGTGAAGACTTGGTGGAGCATCGACCGTGCCGCCTTGGCCTGGCCCACGACATGGTTAACCATGGGAACCAGGTTTAGGCTGAGGTCGATGCGGCACCCCAAGTAGCGCACCGAAGTTTGCCACTCTATGTCCTGCCCTCGAAATCGGAGCTGACGTATAGGCTTCCGGATGCCGAACAGGATGGCGGCTGTCTTCCCCACGTTGACGGCCATCCTCCACTTGTCCAGCCACTCCGGAAGCAGGTCCAGCAGGCGCTGCATCTTGTTGCAGGCGACGATTTGGTGGTACGACGACGCGAGATACGCGCTGTCGTCGGCGTAGAGCGACAACAGCACGTCTTCCTCCCCCTCGCGCAGATGTTCGGCGAGGGTAGAGATGTCGTTGGTGTACAATGCGTACAGGCACGGTGATAGGCAGCTGCCTTGGGGTACACCCGCACGTATGGGGCGCGGCTGGGAGTCCGCGCCCTCCACGGAGACGTGGAAGGATCTGCCTTCCAGGAATGATGCCACCAGCCGCACGATCGCTGGTGGAACTTCGGTCGAGAGGAGGTTCGCCAGGAGTCCGGTATGCCACACGCGATCGAAGGCCTTCTCGATATCGAGAAAGACCCCGACGGTGCAGTACCCCCTGTTCTTCTCGCTGGCGATGTGGTGGAGTCCTCTCGCCAGCTGGAGCGTCGTCGAGTGGTTGCTGCGAAAGCCGAAATGCTCGTCCCGCAGATGGATATGCGGGGCAAGCCTTCGCAGCAATAGACGCTCAAACAGCTTGGCGATGTGCGGCAGTAAGGTGATGGGGCGGTAGCTTCCTGGTTGGCGGCGATCCTTGCCCGGTTTGGGGATGGTAATAACCTTCCCCCTCTTCCAGGTCTCCGGGAAATGTGCGGTGCGGAGTACCCCGTTGAAGAGTCTCGTGAGGGCTACGAGACCTCTTCGGGGCAGCTGCTGTAGTGCGGCGATCGGAATCCCGTCGTAGCCTGGCGCCTTCCGTTTGGGGAGTCGGAAGACGGCCTTCCTCAGCTCAGACGGGGAGAATTTATTTAATTTTAAAGGCTAATAGCTTCACAATAATTCTAATAGATGGCGCTGTGTCAGTAAAACAGTTTTATGTGAACTATTATTTTTTTTATTGCGTCTATTGTTAAAAGTTAATTATTACAATTTATAATTAAAACTTTTGGGAATTATGGGATATCGCGAGGTCTCAGTTCGGGGCGAACCACTAGTTTAATTGAATGAAAAGTTACAGCTTTCAAAGCGTATTTTCATCCAAAAATTCTAGTGACATCACACATTAAATCTAGGGTAGGTACTTCCCGGTGCGCTACCGTTTTGAAATTTGGCACGAAGGCAGGTCTATTGTAGCATAAGTAAGAAATTGTTATTTCCAAATCTCGTTTTGAAATTTTACTTGAAAACTGAAAATGCGGTATTAACAGTAACGTACCCCAACAATGTTTCACCGCTTCATAATATGTACGTCATAGCTCGGTTAGACTCCACGCGGACGAAGTCGCGGGTAGAAACTAATAAAGCATAAGTGAAAAAAGGTTTTTCCATGGCAAGCAAAGAATATACATATATCTATCTATACAAATAAATAAAATTGAAGTGTCTGTTTATAATACCAAAAGAACATCTTTTTACTAACTGCATACGAAAGTAAATACGGTACTTATACCAAGAAAACAATTTTTAAAATTTTTGTCTGTCTGTCTGTCTGTCTGTTGCCGCTAATCTCGGGAACCGCTGGACCGATTTTGACGGGACTTTCACTGGTAGATAGCTGATATTATCGGGCTAAATATAAGCTACTTTTTTAACCGACTTTCGAAAAAGGAGGAGAAGGAGTTGTGTCTTTCTACATCTGTATATCGATATCTCCGTGAGTTCTTTACCGATTTGCGTGAATCTTTTTTTAATCGACATTAAAACTTTGCGAGATGGTCCCATAAAAACTTGAGTTTCCAACTCCTCAATCCTGATGCTGCAGGGATACTGCTCCCCTAAACTGTGGGGATTTAGGAACTGTTGATTATGAATAGTTATTGTAGAGACCAAATAAAGACTACATCGTTACATTCCAGGACCCAACTCCTCAATCCTAATGCTGAAGGGGTTCTGCCAACCTAAACTGTGGTGATTTAGGAACACGGACGAAGTCGCGGGCGTCCGCTAGTTTCTAATAAATATTGTGATTGACGGTGTCGCGTCAATTCCAGTCCACGTGCGGATATATTACGTAATGACTAATGCTGTTACTAAGTTCTCTTCCTGCGACCGACAACAACTCTCCTTCCGCAGTAGGTACCCCATCAAGATGTATTGCAGGAAGTCTAGTCTTGCCTAAAATCGTTATTATTGATGACATGTGCTTGAGATGTTACTACGGTCACACGCTAAACGTTGCAATCGGAAATGTAGCAAATTATAACACTTAATGAGAGGTATTTGATAGGAACCTAGACTGATAAACTGGCTATATAGCTGGTTTCTCCTTCTACGTCTTCAGAGGAAGAAGAAAAAATTAAATTATATCTGTTCAAGTCTTTGAGCATTTACTAAATGCATAATATAAACTCATATCAATATGAAATAATTTAAAAATCGAAAATTCGAAATAGCAATTTTTTCAGTTAAGTGCCGATTTCACTAACGTAAAATAAGTCTTATCAGAGATATTTTAGCAGTTCAAACGCCCAATTTATTACTCGTTTAAACGTAGCTTTGATTTTTTTTAATTCAGTGACAAGATAGGTAGTCCTTGACTGCGAATTGCGATCTCATCTGATGGGAAGTGACGATGTAGTCTAAGATGGTAGCGGACTAACTTGGAAGGAGTTATATCAGAGTAAATTCATCCATAACCCTAATCTGTTTCTACACGTCATCGTGCCGGAACGCTAAATCGCTTGGCGGCACTTCTTTGACGATAGGGTGGTAAATAGCTACGGCCAAAGCTTCCCACCAGACCAGACCAGAGACAATTCAAAAATTATAAATTCCCAAATTGTCCCCGCCGGGAATCGAATCCGAGACCTCCCAGTTATAAGACCACTGCGCTCACCACTGCACCATGGAGGTCGTCGAAAATTAAATTCGTTACAATCACATTTAGCAAATTCTACGCGTTAATGATTTGCAACATCTGTCCGATTTGAATAAGATATAACGAGTTGATGAAATGTTTTTGCGCAAATATATCCCAGCAAAGGATAAATGTTAATGCAAATAGTTTTATTACATCTTTCACAAACTACTACTTTTATTTGAATATCAACACAGAAAAGATAAAACCCATGTGGTGTTATGCTGAGATATTTTCTGTGTTGATCTTACCCCTTTCAAGTTAGCCCTATACCATCTTAGACTGCATCGTCACTTATAATCAGGTGCATCGTCACTTATGTTACGACAAGAATTTCGAGTTATATATAGAATCCGAAACTGGTCGTTTAGATAGAAGAAGCCAGGCAGAAGCAGAAGTTTTTCTATCGAAAGTCTGAGATTTCTGAAAAATTTTATTAACATCTTTTTCATTTTAAATATTTGTTTATTGCGATTTATCCCTTTAAAAACTCGTAATTCTATTCGAAAAAACTTTTCAATGTTTACATAAAATTAGTTTGTCGAAACGTAGTGCTTTCGATAAAGGTAAATGTCAAATATGTAGAACGAAATTGCTAGCGCTTTGGTATTGTAACTTTCATTATAAACACTTGTAGTCATTCAACTTTTGAGTGCGGCTTTGCCCCAGTTAACGAATCACTACCAAATTAAGCGAAGCTAATTCTGATGCAAATTGGCATGCAGTTTACGTATCAGGCTTTTAGTTATCGTGAATTGAATGGAGTTTTCAAATGATGGCCAAAATAAATTATGGAAATGGAATTTCAATTAAATTGCTTTGCGTAGGTATAAGCTTGCTATTGACCTAAAAAGATTTCTTATGAATATTTTTTAATACCTTGGTATTATAAAATCCACAATGTTCTGAAAGGTGTGTACAGTCTGCCATTCGAGAGGAGACCTGTGCCCATTAGTGAGCTGGCAAAGGGTTTAGATGAATGAATTAATGCGAATAAGCAATGTTGATGAAAGGCACAAAGTAGCTTACATCCTGGATACGAGCATAGGCTTTACATACTTTTATGCCGAATCAATATAGACAGGAAAAAAGGATTTTTAGTACGCATGCACGCAGACGAATTCACAGCAAAGAGTTTATTATGAAAAACTGCAGAAAAGAGTGCAAAAAGTTCTTGCATTTATAAAAGCTTGTATAGGACTTAGTTAACAATCATCAATGAATTCATGTAGATATTATCATTCAGTCCTTTATGTCTTTCTAGATGGTATATTTAAGCATTGACTCGGAGTAATTTTTTTTTCAGCGGAAATCGGTCCGTGAACAGCAGTTACGTACGCACTTACTGCAGAAAAACCAACAACCAAGATGCAGTCGCAGCGCTTGACTGTCTCTTCGCTCTCCTATGCGCTAATACTTTAAACCAGGCGTCGCGTCTTCGTGCTCTCTACACCTCTTACTCACGCTGCTTCTCCAACCGTTCCTGTCTTTCGCCAGCTTCTCCCAAGTATTGTGCTTTATGTTGAAATCTGCCACATCTCTCTTAGCGCAGTTTTTTAAAGCGCAGCTGAAAAAGCTAAGCTTAGCTTTAAAGGTCTACTCACAATTCTCTTCGTGAGATTCTCATAAGCTCAATGAAACAACTCGCAGAGATTGTTCAGGAATTAAGCAAGTACCTACTTCGTTGTTATTTGTAATGAGAGATCGAATATTTTTGGTTACGTGTGTGCTCTATGTTTTAAAAGTTCACGATTCACCATGACGCTCTATATTTTTAAACGTCACTTGATTACAATCCTATTGTCTTAATTGTATTGAAATGTATGAGGTTTAATCTAGATATCGTAACGATGACAGGCTGTAGGGCAAAGTTCAGAGGTTAATGCCTGTCAGCTCTGGTTAAATGTCAACATTTCTATAGACAGGACGCCCTTATCTAAATCTATAAAAACTGTTGCGTGACAGCTTCTTGGTAGGTCTATCACCGTAATCTGTCGGCAGCTACCAGTTACCTCGGATTGGCTTAAACTTTCTCTGCACTATTGGCTAAAACACATGCAACAAGACTATAGGTAGGTACGAGAAGAATTGGGTTGGGTATCAATTATACTGCATACATACGTAGGTTACCTACATAGTTTTAATCACATCAGTTTTAATACCGCAACCGGTATCAAGGTTTTGGATAGCTCTTAAATTGAGAAAATAATCACCTGATCACACTAATGATTTTCATCCTGTAAAGTATTATGTTGTACTATAAATTATTCTTTGTAGAGCTTTGTAGAATCTTAGATTAGATAGAATACCTAGCCTTACAGTTCATACTATGTTTACGCCTTTCTTACATCGATATGTAGAGTAGTGTATTTAACAACCGAACAAGTGACACGCGCGTCCACTTTTGTATCACACGGGTAACCGGCCGAACGCCTTCGCCTTTCATTCAGAAAAAAGTAATTTATCTTTTTTTTAATTACAATCCAATAAGACAAAGGTCATCATATATTCAGCCTATCATGTCAAGTTCAAAAAATGTTTTTTTTTTTTTAAATTAAATCCCCATTTTCTTATCGGGCAAAGGTCGTGAATTCAGTCTATTTAAACTGCTCCATTTTGATAAGAACAATAAGTAAAAAAAAGAAGTTGTTGTTGAACCTATAAAGTTGTCTATTGTAGAAATTTTTTTAACGATGTGTTTGTTTGAATTATAGGGTTTCTTCTGCTTCGCTTGGCCGGCTGGATGTAAACACATAGTGCAAGTAAACATGCGGTGACTGGCCTGTGTTGTGTTGAACTGTGACGAACTCAGTGCTGAGCTTACGTGAAGTGCTTAATTTACACTCATCATGTTCTTGACGAAGGTAAGCATATCTTAACAATTTAAGTTACAAATTAAACGCAGGAGATGTGATTTTTCTTTATGAGAGAGGCTTGCGCTTGACAACAATCAATGATGGAAAGCATTGATGAGGTCTAGATTGGAGCGCGCTTGCCTAGAAAATGCCTATTCACTCTTGTCTTGAAGGTAATCAGATTATACGTGGCCGGAAACACAGAAGCTGAAAGTACGTTCCATACCTTAGCCGTTCGTTTCAGAAATGTTAAACTGAAGCGTTTCTTATTTGTGATAAAGGACAAATATTCCTGTGTCTTTAATATGATCAAGACCTTATACCAAGATGTCATAAGAAAACGGGTCGGTCCGGTCGGTATACTGTGAATCATCCTTTGTGGTTTAGGTAGGTACTGAGTTTCATAAGTAAAAACTGGCAAAACCTGTGTGTCAAACTTAACTTAAAAAAAGAATCTATGTCAATTTGTGAAATTGCGAACATTTATAAAAAAAGAAGCGTTTAACATTTTGATACTTTTCGCATTAAAGTGAACTACATTTTGGCAAGTCCTTTTTGCAGTTTTTGCGAATCAACCAAAAACCCAAAATTAAATACATTTACATTTTACATATACATTTTTAAAAATGTATAAGTAAATAAACTTAATGTACCTATATAACATTCTCAAAAATAATAAAATGAAATAGATAATAAGGTATTTATTTATGTGTTATTAGAAGATTTGGTCACGAATGTATGTCTATGTATGTACCTACTAAAACCGTAAGACGTTATAATAATAAAAATTCAAAATTTATTTATTTCATGTAGGCTACCCTGTAGCACTTATGATACGTCACAAATCTACCACCGGTTCGGAATGCAGATTCTGCTGAAAAGAACCGGCAAGAAACTCAGCAGTTGCTCTTTTCAAAAAATAAAATAAACTAATTTTACAATAAGTAATAAAACTAAGCTAAGTATACAGTGCTTCCACAGTGAAGCTTCAAAAATACAATACATATAATCTAACACATGTCAGCATGGGAAGTCAAAGCAGACCCATTCTCGTTGGCGGCACCCGTTCAAGCAGTAAGAAGTAATGAATCTGATTTATTTTAATCATGACCTTGGATTGACGAGATTGAATAATTATGTACCGTTAATTCATCAATTCATGAATAATAAGGTAAACCCACAAAGTAAACCAGATCAAAATCTTTGACTGAAATAATTAAGTAGGTACCTAATCAATGCCAAATTGGTTGTCTATATTAAAATGATTAAATTTTGCCTAGTTGCCTAATGACACGCTGACATCGATACACCAACAGAAAAACCCACTCATTTTCGTAAACCAAACAGGTAAAAATAATTAAAATAAGAAAAATCGATAAGTATCAAATGGGCATTTGATAAAATTGCGTAAATTCTGTAACACATTGGTATTCGATTCTTATGGTCTTTAGAGCACCAATCAAAGCCTTTCTGAGCGACTGGATTTGAATTTAATGGGTAACATTGCTAAAAACGTGCATGGTATGTTACAAGAATCAACTTAAATGGAGTAATGGGATTTTTTTAACCCTCAAATCAAGATCGAATGTTTGATTATTATCATTTCATCTTTAGATTAATTATTATTTTCGAGTAGTGATTTGCATTATGTAATTATTGATACTTACCAATGACTACATTTTTAGCATTTTGTTTTAAAAAGTTCATCGAGATTAATTGAACGTCAACGCAATATCATAAGGCAAAAATTATATGGTTAGCGGACGAGATTTTACTAAGCTGTAAAATGGTTTTGGCTGGCAAATAATGTTAGTTCGCAATTTGTGCACAAATAAACTTTGTTCTTATAGTTAAACTTTAACAACATCATTATTAATGAAGTAACAAATATTAAAACTACACTGGCAAGTAGAGCACAGTGCAGCTCCTGCCAAAGCTTTCTTGACTAACCAACAAGGTGCGATAAGGTGTTTCTAGATGGTTACTGGGTAGGTAGTAGGTACATAGTAATAGTGCCGATCAATTGAAAATTTTTGTAAATTATTATTATTAAATTGCGGGCAAATCTTGCCAGCTAAGAACTTTTGTACCTAAAGATTTTTATTATCGATTATCGCCGAATAAACTTTAATTGACGAATAAAGTGTAAGTTTTTAAAGTTTTTTAATACAAAAACTGTCAGAACTTCTTTTATCTCGTTTAACGTTACTTGGCCATGGCGAAATATTTAATGATGTCAGGATATTTTTGATTGTTATGTTATGAATAATATTTGGAAGCTCTTAGTAAATTATATTATGTTAGGTAAAATATTTAACATAATTCGAAAATTAAGAGATCTAATTTCATAATGATTTTTAAATATTTTATTCAAACAATATACGCCAATGTTGAAATGTTATAAATCTCTTATATGAAGGCCATATTGAGTCTACAGTTCTACACATTTTTAATATCTATCTAATTTAACTTTCGTAAACGCTGAGATCTATTATCTGAGATGATATACCTGCTTCCATAGAAGTTCTTTATACTTATAGCCCCATCACATAGCAGTAAGCAATTATTATGGGTTTTCAATTTCAATCATCAACAAAATATTATCACCTCTACCCATCGTTGGCCATCGTTGGCCCACATGGCCAACGATGGCAGGTTTTCGGCTATAGTAAGTATACCACGCTGGACAAGTGCGGATTAGCAGAATTCACAAGCCTTTGACCAAATTATGGAGAACTCTCGGGTTTCCTCGTGACGTTTTCGTTAAAAACGCACATAGCTCCAAAAACGAGAGATCTAACGCCGCCGGACCCCCCAGAAAAGAAGCCAAAGTCCTATCTATTAGGCTATCATTACTTTAGTCACCATTATCACCACTTATCGTGACTGAATTTGTCTCCGTTTCCTATTTTTTCTAATATAGTTGAATACCTATTTAAAATTAAAACAAAAAGATATTAAATTGTGCCTTTTAAAATTTAATTCAGCTCATAAAAGAGCTCAAATCGTCCGATGTGTCCAGAGATATATTATGTGTTTAGTCAATTTTATAGGACGCATGCGATTTTTTACAATTGTATGATATTAACGAAGAGAGATAATTAATTCATAGAAGCATAATTACCTAGTTAGTGGCGACTTCGTACCGGAAAGCGTAGTATTGAGAGTATTGCTTGGCGGTGCTATTTTATCGGCAGATCGATCTATTTGGTCATATGGAAGCTTACGTAAGGAACTTATAGACAGCTACGGTTTGGTTATTTTTTATGGCTGTTAATAATCGTCTATACTAAGAATGCGCCCACACGCTTTTGTTGTCATTTACTAATATTACAGATTATATCAATTTCAATAGGTTAGTCTTCGATAACAAAAAGGTGTTAGTAGTTTGCTTGTACTATTTATTTATATCCATGGCGACTAATATGATTATTGTTTTTCAGTAGGCCCTTGAGAAGGCCTAATGTAACTGAAACTAAAACTAATGCATAAATAACACTTACTTTTCCTCAAAGATGGCCACATAAATATTTTTCTTTTCATATATTAGGAAATTTTCAAACAACTTCATATTTTGTCTTTCAGCATTTTTTAGTCTGGTTACGGGTACGGTCAACTAGGTACAAGTTAAACATAAATATAAAAGCAAGCAGTTACCTAATGTACAATACTGAAAGCCCCAAGTATTAATAGAAATACTAATATATACCGACGGAACTTCATTATCGTATTTAATGATTTATAATGAAAGGTTAATTTCTCCAATCTCCATAACACACTTATTAGTAATTTTGTGACCTCTCGACCTTGCTATAACTGATTGACGCGGATGGATCGAGTTATTAAAATTCTTGAAATGTGTTGAACACTGGATTATCTAGGTGTAACGTAGTAGCTTAATTTATTTTTCGTTTCTTTTTAATGTTGACGGGTTTATAGGCTGCGCATTCGTGCTCGTGAAGATTTTAGAAACATATTTTGTTTTAATAGTTTTAAGGGAAATACCTAGCCTAGCCTATATAATGCTTTGCATACCTCCTTTACCTACCCTGCTAATCAGTTTAATGAGATCAAAAATCTTTTCTATCATTATTAATATATTTTATAATATTTTATAATGCTCATGAAACAATTTTCCACGTGTTCGTCAAATTTTAGAATTTTTTTTAAGTAACTATCTAGTCTCAACTAGTTTTAATAATAATTTATATTTACGATGGTGTATTTGGAATTGGTCTCGTTTCGTAAATGGATGAGGTATGAATTACGAGCAGAACCAATTAATTATGAGATAGGTACCTTCGTAGTCACGAGCATATAAAATTGGTTAAGGGACCATTTAAATTGGTTAAATGTAGATGCCGATGCGCAATTACGAGAGGTAGAGAACCTACCAAATAAATTATAGCTTTATGCTTCTCTAATTACACTGATGATCAATGATTTGGTTTAAACTTTAGTTAGTTAGAGTATCTATTTATACTTATCCAAGTTGTACCATTCTGATTTTATTAGTATCTAGCATGTATCTACCTCTTATCCACGATGTCGTAAGCGCAGAATTAGTTTTTTTAAATATCTTTAAAATCCTGGAATAGAAAGTCTCCTTTGCCACTCTCTAGTTCATTGACTATATTCATGCAATTTATGTCAAGGCGATTCATTGGACTGCTACTGCGTGATAGGAGGAACACACCACCAAAGAAAAATAAAAGGCATCAAAGGCCTGGTTGCACTTAGAACACTGAAAGTAAAAAACCTTCGCCAGTGGCTTAACATGAGCTTTAGGTCCGTAATTTAGGGCCGTAGACCGCATTGAAGAAACTCTAATTATTTTATTAATTTGCTAGGAGATGGCACTGGAAGAAGAAGAGAATATACTAACAACGAGTTTCTGTCCATTTATATAATCAAAATATTATACTGACTTGCATTTGCATAACTAGGTTGTGAGTCATATAAAACTTTTAAGCTTCATTGTAGTTTGTGACTAAACATTGACATAATACTCATAACTGTATAATTTCAGAATTAAATTCGCCTCCATGGTATCGCATGCGATGTGAAATTACGAAAACAAAAGGCGATTTCGTAACGAACAACGAACTCTTTTATTTTATTTATTTCACATAATATCAATCTGCGTCGTTCTTTGGAGTCGTTAGACAGCAGATTTGCATGTTTTAAATTTCATTGTCTTCCGTGAGATGAGATAAGAGATTCTGTCAATAGACTACCTAGTTTTCAGTGCTTTGTTTTGTTTGGGCAATGGACATCAGGGTACATAACTATTGAGAAATAGACATGAAACAGCGGGTGTCAAAATGACGCTCCTAGTTCCCACCAAAATGATTGCATTAGAGTAAAATTCTAACTTAATATTATGCATACCTTTCCATCTCTTTTACCCTAGCATTGCTTCATCTCGGTTAGAATTGCGACACAAACAGACGGACAGGTTCTTGACTTTTTTTTTACTTCATACCACAGAAACATATTGTTTACCCAGAAACGCCTTGCATACCTTCTTGAACCTACGGATCAGCGCAATGATTTCCAATAATTACAAAGAAGTACAATCAAAAATGAATTTATGTGAATAATGATTGATTCTAAAGTAAAGGCTATTTTTAATTATTTTAAATTTAAAGTTTCTAAATCAAATCAAAACTTAGTATGGAAACGCGAGGATAGTCGAGGTTACCTACAGGGGACTTTTGAATAGCTACCCTAACATACTTTGTAGTAAGCGAACATGAGTAGGCAAAGGCAGCACAGACTTTGCCCATCGGAATCTGATCAGAATGCTACTATGTTAATAAAGGAAACGACAAGAAATATCCACCAGAAAGCGGTATGCAATTAGATAACCACATAAATTGAGAGTAAAAGCTAGCACGCTCCCTTTTACAAGTGCCCACTGCCTGCTCGGCCACAGTAACTGGTTTTATAATAGGCTTTAGCGTATTTTTTGCCATTCACCTGTTTACTATTTCAATCGATAAATAATGTATCAGATATACAATCCTATACGTAAACTGGAATTGTAAAATTGTCCGTAAAGATAAAGATAACAGATAAAGAAAGTTTTAGTTGCTCAAATATGGGTTCAATTCTTCTTAACAATTTGACCGATGATAAAGAAACTGAAAAGGAGAAAATAAAATACTACACCTTTTTAGTCTAAATAAGTAATTTTCTAAACTAATGTAACTAAATAAGAGTCGGCGACAGACTTTTTTAAAAGCAATCTCTTATGTCACTGCCATCAATTTGTATCAATTTCTTTATTATGTTTTCAACATTGGCTGAGGTGTGGTGGAAGGAAGCCGAGACTTGTTAGTTTCCACACTACCACACACACTGCTTGGTTGCACAAATCCATATACGTTCCGTAACGATGCCACGAAGAAATCGTTTAGAGCAGTGGACTTTATAAATCCATAGTAGCTCCTTCAAGAAATAAAGAACTTGCCATCGGACAAAAATGATATACAGACATTTTTATTTATGTTCCAGGTTACGTTCTGTCTGCTCCTGGTCGTCGCAGCAGTGGCAGCAGAGAAAAAAATCGAGTTGCAAGACATAGAAGAAGATAACTTGAGAAGCGAAAAGCAAAAGCAGCATGACAAATCAGACGGTCGAGCCCAAAGTCCAACCGCTGCCACAGCTCCAGGTTCTCCTCCGCTCGATTTCCTCAAAAATAGTCTTCTTCACTACTTTCAAGGACCAACTCAACAACCACAGCCAGTGCGATACGTTCAACAATATGATGTTACTGAGCAGCCTGAAAGATCGTCTATTGTTGCACCAAAACCTCAATATGGACCTCCATCTCAGCAACCAGTGCTCGGTTACTTGTCAAACGTACCGATGCAAATATATTTAGTTCCGCAATATTATAATGAGCCCACTGAGCAATCGGCACACACGCAAAATGAAGTTCAGATAACAGCGCCTGCTCCGGCAAGAGTACCAGTCTATCAAGAACCACAGCAATTGCCACAACAAACAAATTACATTCAAGTACCGACGTACGTAACTCCTACAGGAAAACCTTATTTACAACAGCAGTACAGTTCGCCAGTATTTTATGTTAGTCATGGTCAACAAACAATAGCGCCAGCGCAAGCTACTGTAACACCAGTCTTAACCTATCAGGTGCCCCTCGTCCAATATTCTACTGCCATATCAGCACCACCACCTAAGGAATATTACCAAAGTCAACAATTCATTGAAACTAATTCAGTCGATCAAGCACAAGACAACGAATATAATAGTCAACAACAGTATACTAGTCACACGGAAATTCCTTCGAAGCAATCAGGTTCAGACTTTCCCCGACATTATAGCTCTCGGACTCCTTTAAGAGAAGAATATCGTACGCCGATTGAATTACCTCATCCTAACTCGCTTATTTTAAAAGCGCCACCCTCGCACTTATCCCATATTCCAAAAGCCTTGCCAGAGTATCGTCCTGTATCAAAACCTGTTTACGCCTCAGGAGGAGGTTTTATATCAAATGCTTACAATCCAAGACCAAGTGAGTCGTACAGTAATTTTAAGAGAAGACCAACATCTCTATTAGATTCTTATATTCCATCTAGCGTTCAAATAGAATACTTGAAGAGAGGATATGCTAAAGATCCATTAGCGGCATTCGAAGCCCTGTCAAGTGCTCGATTTTTGTCACAAACGCCTGTGATTCCAAGACATTATGAACGCGGTTTTCTGCCAAATCAAATTTATCATACAGCGGCTGGTGGCATCACATTTGGACACCACAAAAGAGCTCCAAAAATTGATAAACATCAATAGGAAATATGTGTATACAATAAGATAAAGCTTTTAAAAATAATATTATATAGTCTGACTTAAACTTTTAAGTACAATAATAACTGTAACTCGTTCATGTAAATATTGATTTTTATATTTTAAGTTTAATGTTATTTAATCGATGTTAAGGAAAGTGTTAATGAGGCTTGTCATGTCATTGTTATTATTGAAGAGGTCAGTATTTTTTTATCATATTGTTGTCAATAAAATTTAATGTTGATTTAAAATTGTTTCCTTTGTCATGGTTAAAATTATTTAAAAGTACCCAATACCTATAAAATTATTTAAATTTTATCGTTCCATATTGAGTCGATTAATTTCGATACACCATTTAATCGATTCTATTTTATCACAGTCCATTATCAAAATTATGTAATGAACACGAGTTATACGAGTCCATTTATATGTTGTATAACCATATAAAATTCGATTTCGTTTTAACAACTTCACATACATATTATTATATTTTTTTAATTTAATACTCACAGTATATAACTTCGTCAGAACTTCGTCCTCCTGGATTAATATAGAAAAGTTCTTCATTTGATATTTGCCAGCGCTGTTCACTCCTGTATGGAATTTTAAAAACCATCCTTAGTGTTGATTACACCAATGTAAGGTGAGGTTTAATCGAGGAATAAATTGGATGCTGTGACAGTTTTTGTATTGAAAATCTGTTAAAATATCAAAATTCCACGTTTCAACGTTTCTCAACGTTGGTAAAATCGGTCCTTAGTGCACCTCTTGACATTACTCAAATTTTTTTTTACCAAATCCTTAGGTCCACCGTTTCAGGCTGTGCTTTGTCTAACAGTCATTCAGTCAAACAGTCTTATAGCTATTTTATAGGTTTTATATTATGTATATTTAAAACTTTAATTTGATTTTGAATGCTAATGTAAAAATATTATCCAACTAATAAACTCTATCACGCCGTAACGACTTTACCAATTTGGCTGAAAATTGGCACAGAGATAGATCATAGTTTGGAACAACACATAGGCTTTTTATCCCAGAAAATAAGAGAGTTGCTACGGGAATTAAAAACCTATACCACGCGAACCAAGTCGAGGGCATCAGCTAGTATTAAAATAAGGACTAAGACGCCCCTGGCTGACTGTTTGAACTCATCATATTCGATGAATCTCCACAGATCAGAACGACAGGATTAGAGAATAAGAAGGGAGAAGAAAAGAAATAGGACAATTGTACAAAGAATAAGTAGAAGTAAAATAATACTAAACATAAAAAAAAAACTTGTGCTCTGCATTAAAGTTTAGACATATTGTAGCGAAACGAAAACACATTATGCATACTAAAAACAATAACATAATAAAAAAAAAGAGTCTCATCACCATGTCACAGGAGAGCGGTATGCCGATGTTAAAAAAAAAGCACCATGACGCCAATCTGTTGACCCTAGATCACTTTTACCTATATTATAGTTAATAAATAATTCATCATTTATGGCGTACAAAGGTCAGCTTATGTAGGAAGAGTTCCATGGAGCTAATGAAATTTGGATTAGGGCAATAAACAAACATCGCCTAAATAACTTAGGTGTGGTAATTTTACGAAACAAAAGATTATGTAACTTGAATTTTGGTCTGGTGGGAGGCTTTGGCCGTAGCTAGTTACCACCCTACCGTCAGAGACGTGCAGCCAAGCAGTTTAGCGTTCCGGTACGATGGCGGGTAGAAACAGATAGGGGTATGGGGTGAATGTATACATACTGCCATACCCCTTCCAAGTTAGCCCGGCATCGTCACTTACCATCAGGTGAGATTGCAGAATTTTAGGCAAATATTTGTCGTAATTTGTCATGTCATTTAACAATGAAGTACTCTATTGTACTCTTCGTCGTTCGGAACAATTTTTTCGCTTGTTTTGTGAGTATATAACACATTAGCTTTAGATTATATGTATCAATGTCGACAATGGTGTACGGAAAAACTCGAATGAGTTTATGTTTACACCAAGTTATAATACCTTGTAAATTTATTTTTATTTTGAATGAATAAATAAATAAAATAAATAATAAATCCCTAGTAGAATGTTATACCTAGAACAACGAACAAACTTTGCTGGTGACAAAATTAGACGATGTTAAATCCGAATCCTAACTATATTCAATGCTGATGCTGCAATGGTAAAGGCCGTAAAGGCCCACCATAATTACCTTATCCGCGTGGAATAAGTACCTATCTAACTAAATCTAAATCTAAATATAAATTGTGAATTTATATAGTGGATTAATCTAATAAAGACTTGTTATTTAAGAATTTGTTCCATTTCAATCCTGATGCTAGAGGAGTAACCTCCAATAATTCTTATGTCAGAGGATCTATGCTGATATAATTTGTTTATTAATTATGAACTGTTAATATTATGAGAAATTAAAACTTTATGAGTTCTTATTCCGAAAAATAAGAGAGTTTCCCCGATAGATTTCAAATAGGAGGAGGAAACGCCATCTGTGAAAGATCTACTAAGTTTTTACGAAGAATTGAATCGACTCGCTGCTTCGAAGTACTTTCTAAAACGTAAACAACTATCTACTAAATTGTACATATATCATTTTATTGGTTCGTCGGTTTTAACGAAGTTCGTAACGGTTTGTCTAGAGGGCGTTTGATAAAACGCCCTCGCGTTATATATTATGTTATATACGTCGATTTTTAAAAATGGAACCGTTGCAA
This sequence comes from Hipparchia sbordonii, assembly GCA_038048805.1. Taxonomy (NCBI): domain Eukaryota; kingdom Metazoa; phylum Arthropoda; class Insecta; order Lepidoptera; family Nymphalidae; genus Hipparchia; species Hipparchia sbordonii. The sequence goes on along the minus strand of JBBIWI010000010.1, from coordinate 9,246,138 downwards.
ATGGAAATGTCTCGACTGAGACTTTCAAAAGTAAGTTGTATAATAAATTATTATTATTACCATAATTTGGACTTTCGTTTTTTAATTTTTTTTTGCTAATGTTATGGATATGCTCTAACATAGCATAATATTATAGCATAGTAAAGTGTTCGGATAGAATTTAGGTTCAGTATTGCATGTTCAATAAATTCAAAAAGAAAAACCTTTTTATTTATATATATATATTCCTACTCATTTGCTGAAGCCATGTGGGCCTAAATAGAAACGATGAAACTGATGCGCGACGCTTGCTCTTTGATGACGTATGAGAGACACGTTTGTTGAAGTCGGGTGGGCTTAAATAAAATCGATGAAACCGATGTGTAATGGCTCTGGCAAAAAAAGATACTCCTCCTTTTTGGAAGTCGGTTAAAAATAAAACAGAGGTAAGTAATATAACTACAATACAATATGTAGTGAAAAAAAAGCGCGTATAAAAACTCTGTTACATCATAATGCATCAGAATAACACTGTGGCAATGATAAATAATTAATTTGGTGCAAGCATTAGTGAAGACAAAAAAGTCTTAAGACAAAAAGTTTTATAGTCCTTACTTATAATAATTAATTACTTTTCAAGTTAAGCCTGGGCCGTACTGGTACTGGATTTCAGAGCGACAGCGACGCGAATAATCGTGTGTCCGCAAGACCAATTAATTAGTAACAAAATGATGAAAATCATTTAGAAAAACATTGGTTTCAGTAGCGTAAGCACGAACATTTTAAGGTTTACTGTTCGAAAGTTCTCCTGTCATTTTCATATAAAACTTGCTGGCGTTAACTTCGAAAGTTAAAATGTTCGCGCTTAGGCTACAGCTCTGTGAAACGTTAAAGATGTTATATTTCAAGCTAAATATCGTTTTTGTAAGTTTCATCTGAAAAACAAAATAATAATTACCTTGTAGTGGAAAATATTGCAGTACTTTTAAAATAATAAACTGTTTATTTCAGCGTTTTGTAACTTTGTGATTTCCTTGCTATATGACCGTACCGTCTTAGACGGGCTTCTTATAACATATTAATTACATTTATATTTATTTATTTGACGTCACAGACCCTGATTCTGATGTGAATTACCAAAATGTTTAAGCAAGAGTATAATACACGAGCAGCTGGAAAGTTAGAAATAAGACGCATTTTCAGGGACAGAAGTTTAATGAAGTTATTCATGAAGATATTATTTGCTCGCAATTTTTCTGTCTTAAGACTTTTTTGTAGAGCGTGTGCGCTACTTATTAGTGAGATTCGACCCACCACCATCTCATGAATAATGCATACATACGTGTCTTCGGTTATTACACCCGAATACATACATTTTAAATGGCCGCCTCATCTTGGAGGAAAAGTGAAAACCTAAGAGCGTGCCGAAAGTCGTATGTCATTCAGCAATTAAGAGTATCCAATTAGTCTACAAAATTCTATAACTGGCTTAAAACTTGTGACAAAAAAAAAAAATCAAAGTTTTTACGTACTCATTACAAGCAAAATTTCTCCTTCCCTCCAAAATAGTGTGCTAGATCTAAATATAGGTTCTCGTAAGTAGCACAATATCTGAAGAGTAACTTTGGCAGTGACAATACAGAAATTATAAATTCCAGTATTGCCCCTGCCGGGAATCGAACCAGAGACCTCCTAGATATAAGAATACAGTGATGCTTACCCAGTGGTAAGCATCACTGTATTCTAAGGTCGTCAAATGTTCTCCATAATGTTCTCGAAATGCCAAGTTTGGACCAGCGCGCGTCGTCGAACTGTTGAGATGAATGCATGAACGAATCGATCTATCTAGCTAGATAGATAGTTAGATAGAGTAGAGAGCTATTGTAATTTAGGATTCTAAAAATGGACAATTACGAATAATGATAATTATGCGGATTGAATAATAAATGTTTTTAAAGAATCGAATGTTATTTTGTGTCGGTGACTATCCTTACTTCAATCACACTGCAATAGAGCAACAGATCAACTCGGTTTTTTGCTTCAGTACAGCAACTGTAGAGAACTTGGTGAGTACATACAATATTGGCTACGTTTGATCTCGGAAAACAGAGAGTTCTCACGGGATTTTTAAGAACTCCATCCGAGCCAAATTTTCAATGACTCATTTATTAGCAAAAGAGTAAATTTTAGAATTTTCAAATTATATAAGTTTACAATGAAAAGGTTCTCACAGTAATAGGTATGTTTATGGGTTCCCACAGATTTGCAAAAGATGAAAGTATAACTAGTATATGCTCACATGATTTCATTGGTTAACAAACTAGATATATTAAACTATATATTTATTGACATAATTATTATAAATTCCGGTCCTTATGTATGTATTATAACACCTGTATTTTGTAACATTTTAATGTTACGCAGGGGACATCCGTTGAAAATGACATAAAATTTCATAATAAAAAAATTAATCTAATTTAAAAGTTTACGAGCGAGCTCGAGCGCATCACTTTCATATAATCTTTATTTCCTATGATTGTGTCATAAACATGTCTTCTTAACTGTTTATGTATGGTGTGATATGAGACGTCTACCAATTCGCATTGGGCCAGCTTGGTGGACTATGGCCTATAACCCCTTTTTTTAACGTTGGGAAATGCCTTTACGCATCCCGCCCATCTTGACAACAGGCGGGTATGTGAGACTCGTTGGCACTGCCAAAATACCCACTAAAACCTAACGGGCCCGTCCTCGCTTTTATAGGGAAGCCACAGGATCGCTGCTCGCATTCAACTGTGGCATTCCAGCGGTTTCGACCGATCATCCCGCCATCCTACGGAGCTTCGGGGGGATGAAGGCGCGCATATTGGCGCCTTCTTCTCTGGATGGCCTATAACCCTTCTCTGAGAGGTGACCAGCTCTCAGTAGATGTAAGATAGTCTACATTTTTACTGCAATATTGCTATGTAAATTCTCGTACTATTACAAGTTTTTGTAGCTTTTGACACATAATATTAGTTTAAAATAAGTTAGCGTTATTAAACACTATTAATATTATGATTTAAGCAATCAATCATTGGATGTAGATTAGCGCAAGCCAATTCTAAATCTGTGATCGATTAAGCACATCTGCTACGGATCACATTAGGTATATCATTTGCATAATAATATTCATTTTTCGACGATTTACAAGTTTTATGGTTGATTATACAAAATACTAGTTCTTAAATATTTCATTGTCAGTGTCCCATTGTCACTGTCACCTGTGAGTTCACAGATGTGATGAACTTGTGATCTGTCTAGGTTCTCAGATGTGATAAACTTTTTCCCGGTGGGTTCTCAGATGTGATGATCTTGTCTCCTGTGGGTTCACAGATGTGATGATCTTGTCTCCTGTCGGTTCACATATGTGATGAACTTGCGATCTGTGGGTTTACAGATGTGATGAACTTTTCACCTGTGGGTTCTCAGATTTGATGATCTTGTTGCCTGTGGGCTGTAGTTTCACAGATGTGATGAACTTGTTATCTGTGTATTTCACCTTGGTATTCTATTACTACGAATCCATACTAATAATATAAATATGAACGTAGGGAGGTTGCTCTGTCTGTCTGTTACTTTTTCACTGCACAGCTAATTAACACAGAGATAATTTACATAATGAGGATGCGGATGAATTTGCGGGTATCGGCTAGTGTGAATTTCAAACGAGCATTAAGAACTTAAGTTTTTGTAACTTTTTTTGTAATCATCAACCGAGTTTTAACGTTGACATACTTATATAACGACGATATTACGTAGAGGTACATAGAGCTAATAGGTGTAAGCTTTCAAGTCAACTCAGTGGCCTCTAAGTAAAGGAGAAAAATATAATAGGTATTATTAAAATATTGAAAGTAAAGGTATTATTAAATTCCAATTAAATCAAACAGAGGAAAATAAATGAAGTATTGCCAAACTGCGCCTATTGTTCCCATCTAATTGTTAGATATTTAGATGAAAACAATCAGACAAAGGCATAATATGAATATATTATAGCAGAGATAGATAGCAGCACAATTCACCTGAACGATACAATCTATTGGATATGTTATATTGTTTTATGTAATCCATCAAAGTTACCTAAATAATTTGCCTCGAATCTCTACTACCCGTTTCACAACATGTTGATTTATTTCTTTTTAAGCTTTTAGATAAGTTTTTAATGGTTACGAGATGATGTGCAATCATGATAACATCAATACGCCATAACTTGATCGTAAAGCAACGTGTCACCTTTTACATAATTAGCACTACCCTGTTAGAGTTATAAAATCTTTAGACCATACAAACTTTAAAATATATAGGTACATACCAGTAGAGATATTCATAAGTATATCTATACTGTACCAGTAGGGGAGACCGGGGATGGTTGACTATAGGGGTCCTACCTACCCCTATAGTCAACCATCCCCGGTCTCCCCTATATTTATACTTATGTACTGATAATCATTATTTTAACTTTCACTTCACTTCACTTAAAAGAGTGAATAGGCCTATTCTAGGCAAGCGCGTTCCAACCTAGACATCATCAGTGCTTTCTAGCAATAAAAATAAAGATACCTGATCCAAATTTGTTATAAAATATTTAAAAATATAAAAAAGTATCAAAAATTAGGTAAACGTTAATATTGAGTTTAGCGATGGCAAAAAATAAGATTGTAGAGTAGGAAAATACTCGTAATTAAATTAAAAGCAAAAGAATAAAATTATGATAAAATGTCTGAAAAGTAGGTATAGGTACGAAATATATTTTAAAATTTTCTTTTGAGAAATGAAATGTCGATTGAGTAATTTAGAGAACAGAGAAATCTTAAATTTTTGTTAAATTTCAAACTAGAAATCTATATTTTTATAATATAAATGCGTGTTTGTTAATAATTTGTATATGCAAACTTTTTTATTTCAAAATAGTTACAAATTTATTTAAATTTAAAAATCATTATTCATTTACAAAGCAACTTTTTATTATTTTTATTTACAACCAAGAATTTTTTAAAATTAAAACTTAAAGGACTAATAAAATTTTATAGCCAGAATGATTTGACTGACTAACTGATTGATGACTTAATTTTTAATATATGCGAAAGTAGTGATAAGGTCTTTAATAGTTCAAGTTGTTTATTTGGTTCACATTATCATTTTGGTAAACGGAAAACATTAGCTACTGGTTGTATTGACTAAAGGTGCATTTTAATTAAAGAGACATATTTTCATGCATTTGACGACCTTCTTGGCGCAGTTGTGAGTACCTTCTGTGTCGCCAAGTAGAAGATAAGATCTTGGTGTTCGATTCCCGGTGGGAACAATTCAGAACATTTATAATTTCTGTAATGTCTATGGTCTGGTCTGGTTACTTAACACCCTACGGTCAATGATGTGCCGTCGAAATGATTTAGCGTTTCGGCACGATGGTGTGTAGAAACTAGAAACCAATTAAGAATATATATATTAAATTAAAACTACCATAGCCGCTCCCTTCCAAATTAACCCGCTACCATCCAAGACTGAATCGTCACTTGTCATGAATTAAAAAATGTATCAATTACATCAGATCAATTAACCATAGAAGAGCTACCCTAAAAAATAACAAAAATAGTTTGATACCAATTAAAATAATACACTAATACTTACATTCAATGGAAACAAACTCTGTTATGAATATAAGATTGCAGAATTTAATTATTTATTTTTGTCAGTGTTAACACCTAGTGAATATTGACTTTAAGTTTCTAATAAATTAAATTATAATGTCAACCTAAACTGGTTACTTTTCCTTGGTTAGCATACATAACATTTAAATTTTTTAACTCGTATAATTGTTTATACAAACTTTATTAAATGAACTTCTGTTATACAATATCACTGATTTTGGGGCGCCGCGCCGGTAGCAGAATTTTTTTCGATTACCGAGGTGGATCATTAGGTATTATCTACTTTACCTAGGTAATAAAAATTATTTAAAGAAAACGACTTCAAACGCCACTTTTGTAGTGGCGTTTGGCATGGCGGTGGAAAGAGGTAGTTTAAATACATGTGTAATAGATTGTAACGTATTATGCTGGCAAGATTGAGATCTGTATAAAATAGATTACGTAGTTGTGATGAACGATTGAATGATACAGCTTATTGCAACTATCATTTAAAATGCATTTAAGCAATAGGTAATATATTAAAAGATGTTCCATTCTAATTTTCTGTAACGCCTAACGCAGACGCCTGATTAATATTCGGTCTTACAATAGTGTGTGGAAATAGTACACTCCAATAGAGTTCAAATTAACATTAATTGTGCATAGCTCTCTGTCATTCGGTATGAAGATCAAATCATGATACTTACTGTATAGCTAATCGCTATTACTAAATGACAGATTTATGTACAATTAATATTATATACAGCCTCTAGATATTACAGCTTTTATGTTATATTTATCACTTTAACAGACATTCATAAAATTTGTTAAGTAGATACTTACATCTTTAGTAGGCTTGATCCAATTTTAAAGGTGAGAAGGACGAGTAAGTCCCGAGTCACCGGACTCGGAGTTTACTCGTTATATTATTATCTGATACTGATTCTTAAGCTGAGATCTGTAGATCGTGCTTTGACGGGACGGAAGATAGAGTTAAAATGGGACACAGATATGCTTTGACATAAATCTGTCTCGTTTTACCTCTGTCTTGAGTCTGAGCAGAGGTAGAGTGCGATCTATAAAATTCAGCCTTTGTTTCAGTTTACATAAAAATCGATCGCAGTCAAAACTCGGTCGTCTACGTTAGTTCTAAGGCCGCGATATTGCTAATGATCTATCGAGATTAGAGACTGATTTTCTAATGATCTACGGGAGGATTATGTCTGTAAGGAGGAGCTGGTGATCTAAGTATGATTAAGCTGTTACTTGCAAGTGCATATCGTGCCTGTCCTAGACATTTAATAATGAATCTTTTTTTATCCATGCTTTTGTATTTTGCAAATAAACGTATTTTCTTTTTTTATTTTCTATTTTATTATTAAATTACTAACCGATGCATGTTGCGAGTCTTGCGAGTTTTACCTTGTGGATTTAGTTTTTAAAATCCCGCGGGAACTACTAACCAACCAACTATACCCATGCAAAAATCACGTCGATCCGTCTATTGCAGCGTGATTGAAGGACAAACCAACAAACACATACATTCGCGCATTTATTTTATTGGAAAGGATTTTCCACCAGTAGGACATGGTTTGCATTAGGTACAATAGGCATGGTTACACTAACCAAGAATCAATAAAATTATGAATCCTTTTTATGAAATAATTCATGAAAATAAATGAAATGATTCATGGATTAAAAAAAAAGACGTGTGGCACTCGGGGACTGCCGCGGTAAAACTATTGCATAGCATTTGTTACCAACAGCATCTAGCGGTGAGAGGAGTCCGTGTCCGTGGGCTGTCAGGTTATTTTCGTTACGGAATTTCTGGATTCGGTCTCCACGCTCAAGGCCTGCGATAGAAGCTATGCAATAGCTTAAAAAAATTAATTGAAGACATGGAAGAAGTCGCGGGCGTTTGCTAGTATAGTATTTGAAAATCCGTGTAAGTGCAATTTTAGTCTTAACGACTTCCCGCCCATGTAACAAAATGTGCAAATCTTCATGATAATTATTCTGTTTATGTTACATGGATGCAACATAAAACTAAGTTGCATTCGTACAAGTTTACAAAAATTTAAAGCTTTGCAATTTTAGAAACTGTTATTACAGCTAATTAATTAAAATAATCGCTTACACAACACTAATTTAGTTACATGAAACTGTCTCTTTTCTCTACTTTAATAATGTAATTGCTTTGACTTGGAACAACGGCCAAGTTCCCATCTTTGTTTATAACATAAAGGTGTGGGTATACTGTCACTTCTTTAATAGAGATTTTTTTTTTAAAATAGATGGTAAGTGAAGATGCAGCCTAAGATGGTACGCGCTTGCCTAGAAGATGCCTATTCTGTAGTCTGATAAAGTTTGCTACATGCTATTAATTAGTGTGACTAGCCAATAATAAAAATAATAATTGTTATGGAAATAAAATATTTTTCATTTAAATATTTTTAATTTAATGCTTAAATGTTGTTATATCGCTCATGTGCACAAGTCTTAGGAAAAATGTATAAATTATTTATAATTGCAGTTTTTAAAAAGTTGAGATGTGAAGATTGCGTTGACACAGCAGACATCACTAGTTTCAATCTTAAGAAAATTATGTTTAACAGGCTTCGTAATAATTTCAATACCTATTGTGTTATCTTATATCATTTTTAATATAAAAAGCATAGGCTTTTGCCCACGACTTTGTCCGCGTGGAGTTAGATTATTTAAAAAACCCGCGATGATATTTTACTTATCTCAGATAAAAAATAGATTATATCACTCTTCCTCATCCATTCCCATGTAAAAAATAAAAATCGATCCGTAGCTCTATAACGGCATGATTCCAGGACAAAACAACAAGCCAATAAACAAACACACTTTCGCATTTATAATACATACTAGCTTTTGCCTGCGACTTCGCTCACCTTAAGTTGTATTTTTTAAACCCCTATTTTACCCCTTTAAGGGTTGAATTTTCAAAAATCCTTTCTTAGCGGATGCCTACGTCACAATAGCTATCACTATGCCTTTCAGCCCAATCCGTTCAGTGGTTTGAGCCGTACGTTGATAGACCAGTCAGACAGTCACCTTTTCCTATATCCTCCAAGCCTTTTCCTTTTATATATTTAGATTAGTAGAATAACCCTCAGTATTCAACAAAGATATACGCTGGTCCTTATTAACTGTGGAATAGCGGGATCGTTTACGTGACGCAGATTGACAGATCGAAGTGCATCCTTAAACTAGTTCGTGCTTGCATCATTCGTACTTGTACGAGAGTTCTGTATTCAAATCGAATTTAAGAGTTGCAATTTTTATTATCGTCGAAAACTTTCTAGCTCGTAACTCTCTAAATAACGAAATAAACTAGGAACGATAGAATTTTTATGTTTACGGATTCTTTTATTACGTCAACCGGTAAAGTTATACATAATATACTTAAGAGAGTATCGTAACTTTACCAATTAGGTACATTATGAATTAACAATAAGTAAGGCCAAAGAAAACTTTAATAAGTTACAACGTCTGTATTCGTAAGAGCAGGGAGGAATCTCGTAAAAACAATTGTAAGTAAACACGAATATATTGTTGCTTTACATTCACATATCACAGCACGTGCGTAAAATATCTAATAGTGGAAGGTTTTCGGGTCTAAAAAAAAATTACATATCCTTATACCATAGATAAAACAGAAAATACATATTCTTTGCTTATACTCACATCGTCGTAACTTATAAAGGTAGTCGACCTGGGCCTATTAAAGTAGCCGCTGAGAATGTGGGCCTTGAAATTAATACCCAAAAGACAATGTACATCGACCGTAGCAATTAACAGTGTCGGATCTACATTTTGGCGATTTTCGTTTTGTTGCATTAAGGATCTTAGAATGGGGATAGCAATGCCCCCACCAATTGTGAAACTTTTGGAATCAACCAACCATCTTTGGTTTTTGCAAGTGCAAGGGTTGGATATGTTGACTGTTTTTCACTTTTCACATATTTGAAGCTTTGAGCGGCCGTGCCCTGGAGTAGTGGTTTTTCACATGCGACTATGTTAATTGGTACGGTCGACATGAAATCGATAAAAACTGAAGCTGCATCACATAGTCAGATTACACTTGGTGGTGTGGTCATAAAAAGTACCCCAAACTTTATCTATTTAGGCTCACAAGTTACATCCAATAATGACATATCCACGGAAATAAGACGGAGAATAGCAATCGCTAACAGAGCGTACTATAGTCTGAAAAAGCTTTTTAAATCGCAGTTTCTATCAAGACGTGGCAAGATAACACTATACAAGACGCTGGTAAAGCCTGTTCTGATGTATGGCAGCGAGTGCTGGGTAATCAGTAAGAGGGATGAAGAAGCCCTGCTTGTATTCGAAAGAAGGGTTCTGCGATCGATATATGGTGCAGTCCAAGTTAATGGAGTGTGGCGCATTCGATACAGCTGTGTTACAATGTGTGCGGTACAATGTGGAGCTGTATGAGATGTTTAATGAGCTAAACGTTGTCCAGCACATTAAAATCGCAAGATTGTAATGGGCTGGACATGTGCAGCGAATTGGTGATCATCAGCCCCCAAAAAAATTAATGTCGTCACACCCAGACGGTCGCAGAAACATTGGTCGGCCAAAACTTCGCTGGTTGGATGGGGTTAGCCAGGATGCAAAGCGTCTTGGCGTGAGGAATTGCAAGGCGAAGGCAAGCGACAGGGATGGATGGAGGAAACTTCTGGAGCAGGCCCGGACCCACAAGGGGCTGTAGCGCCGCTGATGATGATGAGTATTGGCCCTGTATCTACATTTTATTTTACAGGGTCTCAATATGTAGAAGCGGTCAATCCTCCTCGCATGCTGAAATCGTATTTAACCTACTTTATATCATAAAGGATGATTATGTAAATAATAAATTGAAGTAACCTCGATCGATCATAATTATTTATTAATGTACGTATTAGATTCATAGTATTCGTCAATAACAAAATAATACTAGCTAGCATCTATTGTTTGATAGCTTAGTGGTTCTGACTTGGACCTCCTTTTCAAGGAGTCTACGGTCCAAAATTTTCGAAGTATTTTCTAGTCACTTTGTTCGTCAGATAACGTAGTTTTTAACCGATTTCCAAAAAAAGGAGGCGGTTCTCAATTCGTCGAAATCTTTTTTTTTTATGTATGTGGGGAACATATTACTCGAAGATGCCTAGATCGATTTGGAAAATTCTTTTTTGTTTGAAAGGGTGGTCCAGGTGGTCCCCATTGCGATTAGGTCCGGATCTGTTGATGGGATCCTGGAGATATCGAGGGAACTCTTCAAATTTTATTGGCATAATTCATATACTTTGTAGTGGCGCTTGAAGTCGGTTTTGTAAAAAGAATTTTTACGTTTATATTATAGTTCTTATGTCAAGTGTTTTGAGAAAATAATCTCTCTTTTGCAATGAGAAAGTAATCGCTTGCGAAAATCTGTCGTTTCTATTAATTGTACTGGAGATCTTAAACTAAAATATTCTATCAATTTTAACTTAAGTTTTAAAGTCATTTTGTTCATATGTTAAAAATAAAAAACCTGAGTACACTCGCCGTTTCCACACTGCACCTATAGACCTAGTTCATCTTACCAATACCACAGAATATGTCAATACGCAGTGATATTCGCAAAAATCCAAAGTCATTTCATTAGATACTTACATTCACATTACCAAATTGCCACATGGAGTTAGGCAATGTTAGCCAATTCTGTAATTTAGTATTTAGTACGGTTTTTTTTTAAATTTCATTTTTACTTATTTCAAACATTACTTGTACCATAATGACTGGTCCGTTTCAGAAATGAATTAGGTAAAATGAGCAAACATGCAGTTTTAGCTGATTTGTGCTGGATATACCTGATCAGTTACTAAAAAATATAATAATATATACACACCTCTATGTGTGGTACTCCTATACGTAAGCAATATAGACTGCAAATAAATTACTTATGCGCCTTTGTATAATATTACATGATAGGTATATTATGTATATTGATTATGTATGGTATGTGTGGTATATTAATGTATGGTTGTATAGTATGTGCCGCAAGCCATCTAAAATACTTATTTTCAAACAAGTGCGGTAAATAATCGGTAAAACTTTACTCATATGCAAATAACTTGAAAGTGCCACCGTCGTGGCCTATGGGTACGTACGCGAAATGTTGGTGCATTTTTTCTTCAAATACCAAATTAAGTTTGTAAGTAGGTACCTTAACAAATAATCGGCAGAAGTCTTTTCATGAAAAGTTTCGTTGTAAAAAATATTTTTCCAAGTATTGATGTATCACGTGGAGTTTATTTTAAATTAAGTATGTTTGTTTTAGTCATTACATTTATTCTTACTTATTTTAATTATTTGTAGAGATTTTTACCTATTTTACGGAATGAAAATTATGATTTGCAATTTGATCACCAAATTGAGTCAGCCAAGCTAAATCAAATGGCAAATTTTTAGTACAGTGTATTAACCACAAACTTATTAGTATTAACCATAAACTTAACAGTATTAACTGATTTTCTGTGTTGTTTATTATCCGAGTGCATTGAGGTTTTTGAAAATATGGTAGAAACCCATTAAAAACCTTTTGTTTCCCCTGAATAAAAAATAAATTCGTTCAGCAGTTGAGTTTTGATAGAGTAAAAAACAGGCAAATCTTCGGAAATTAACATGGATTAAGTTAATGTTAAACTAAGAGTTCGAATGAAAATATTAGTGCCGAGATTTTGTTTTTGGATGATGTATCATTTTAATTTTAATTTGTAGCTAGATGCATGTGGTTTGATAAAGAAAATAATAGTGTTAAGTGCATGCAGTAATAAGTTACAGAACTAGTTTTATATGGTTTCTTTTGTAGTTTTCAACAGTTTACAGAGCGACAGGACACGTGCGCAGTGAAAGCATGCAATCAAGTTTGGCGAACAAACTATACTCAGTAAGTGCTTTCGGCCAACGAAGGCTCCTCGCATCTCGGCTCTTCCCCGGTATAAAAGAACGTAACATAGTGATTCACAGACCCATTGCTTTACACGTACTCGACCACTAGAACACGAAAACAGGTAGGAACACGTTGTAAAAATAAAAATATTATTACGCGGTTTTAGTGTCTAACTCTTTGTAGTAGAGCATAGTTTCGTATATAAGGTTTAGATTTTAAGGTTGTGTGTAAGTGATAAAGTGTCGTGAAGTGTTGTGTTTGGTACCTACCAAGGGGATTAAAAGCTTGTTTTTCTTTTGACAGAAAGTAAAGCGGCTTAAATACAGTAGCTGTACAAGATGCGGTGGATATCAATGGTAAATATTAATATTTCAATTGTTTATTCATACGTGAATTAATTATAATATCATAGTAAAGTGATCGTAATAAATTCGGTTTCATCAAAAATCGTAGATCTTATCAATATAACCTACTTATTACTTTTGTTTGATTGTACTCGTCTCGTTATCAATTATACCGCAAGGTTTTTTTCGAACAATGGCAAGGAAATATTGAATACTCGAACATTTGTTATTTATTATTTTCATTTATCTACGTAGGTAGAACATTAGGGGACCCGCCTGCTCATAAAAAGAAAACTTGATTTAACGGTGAAGGAAAACATCGCGAGGCTTATATGTAGCTTATAGGGTTGCCAGATTTTTTTTCAGCCTATAAGGGGCCTATAAGGGGCCTATAATAAAAAATACGGGATTTCAGTTTTTTACCCGGGACAAATAAAAAACAAAATTATTTAGTGCATTTTTTTTATATTTTTCCGAGGATCGAGTCAGTTTTAACATATTTTTAATCGTTTTAACATAATATCTGTAAAAATCAATACAATTATTTATTTTATTTTATTTTATTTATTTAGGAAAACCAACAGCTTATACTACTATATAGACTTAAATTTAAACAACTAGTAGCTAATAACAGGTTTTCACAAATCATATATAAATAATCGTAATTAAAAACGGTTATCAACTCTCTTTTTTACGAACGTTGCGTGTGTGAGTACTTGGATCGATTTTATAATGAAAAACGAAGTACGGTTCAAATACGGGACAGAGTCAGTCCCGTCGGGACATTTCAAACTATGCCTAAAATACGGGACGTCCCGGGAAATACGGGACGTCTGGCAACGCTACTTATAGCATAAATACTTACTCAAAGTCGCGCGGAAAGCATGCTTGAGAGTTCTCCAGATTGTGAAAATCTGCTAATGAGATGAATGAATTTGAGTTTTCAAGCTGAATCTTTCCTTTACATCTTATAGGTTCTTTAAATGGTTCTAAGTTCCTGGACTTTATTACAACTCGTATACACGGTATTTTCGGTTACCGCGGGAACTCTTTAATTTTCCGGGATAAAATGTAGCCTATGTATTAATCCTTAATCCAAATTTCAGCCAAATCGCTTAATTTGTTGAGCCATACGTCCATCCATTAATCCACACAAACTTTCTCATTTATAATAATAGTAGGAAGTAGGATGTTATCAGTTTTATCATATTATAAACATGTACCCGGCATATGGTACCGGCATTTGTTTTATGGTGGTAAATTTTTTTAGTATTCTGGGATAAAAAGTAAGTAGATATGTAGTATGTAGGAAATGTAAAAATTTCGCGAGAACCCTTTGGTTTCCCTATGTCACTCTCTACGTTTTTGACGCCCTCCCTGGCGAAGTGGTGAGCGCTGTGTTCTTATATCTCTCGAAGTCTCGGGTTCGATTCCCGGCGGGGGTAATTTGAGAATTTATAATTTCTGAATTGTCTCTGGTCTGGTCTGGTGGGAGGCTTTGGCCGTGGCTTGTTACCACCCTATCGTCAAAGACTTGCCGCGCGCCAAACGATTTAGCGTTCCGGTACGATGGCGAGTGGAAACCAATTAGGGATACCTATAGGTTGAATGTACACAGCCATACCCCTTCCAAGCCATCTCGCTACCATTTTATACTGCATCGGCACTTACCATCAGGTGAGATCGCAGTCAAGGGCTTCCTGTCATCGAATTAAAAAAAGCTGAACACTGCGTTGGGTGCGAGAATAGTGCAACTAATGAAGTTTGAACCGTAGGCCTTTCTGATTTCTATCAAAACGATCGAAACTTAAAAAAAAATGAATGTCGTGAACCAGCAGTCATGATTAACGTGATAATTAAGATAAAAATATATTACATAATTGTTTTATTTTGTATTAATAACTTTTCAATTTGTCAATTTCTTGTGTAACCGTTTTTGCAAGTAGAAAGTAAGTAATATGCGAACGTAGGTATTGCTTATGTTTTATTCAAATAATTACAGTGTTATAGATAAAGATAATGAGGTTTATATAATAGACCATAATATAACTACTTAAGTAGGTACTTAATAATATCGGGAGTGTAGAATATTTTTTGGCGATTTTATGGAAAGATGACGGAGTAGCAGAAATATAGATAGTCTCGTTTCCTAATCTGTGATAGATACTAAAATTATTCAAATATTCTCATTTAACGTTTGTCTTACTTTTTGGTTTGTCCTTCAATGACGTAGCAACGTAATAACGGAAGGCTTGACTTTTGCATGTAGGTATCTACCACTCTCTAGGTCTAAACTATTTGATTCCTTTTTTTATTCGATAACAAGATAGTCCCTGACCATACGATCTCACTTGATGGTAAGTGAGGATGCAGTCTAAGATGGTAGCGGGATGGCTTGGAAAAGGTATGGAAATGTACATTCAACCTATACACCAAATTGTCCGGCCGGAAATCGAACCCGAGACCTGCCTGTTACAAGACCACAGCTCTCACCATTGCACCAGGGAGGAGCTGCGAATCAGAAGGTCCTGAGTTCGAGTCTCGGGTTTGGAAAAAAAGTTTATTGGGTTTTTTTCAAGGAATTCTCATTAGTGTAAATCTGTCAATAAATAATGGACAGGCCAATTAATCGTCTGCTACGACTTCTCAAGCTTTAATTTTCACGTTTTAACTTGAAAAGTTCCACTTAAGGCTCAGGTATCGCAATGACGCATTGAAATAACGTCTCTTGGAAAATCCTTACTAATATTATAAATGCGAAAGTTTGTTTGTTTGATGGTTTGTCCTTCAATTGCACTGCAACAGAGCTACCGATCAACGTGATTTTCCATGAGTATAGTTGAGGATCTGGGGAGTGACATAGGCTAGTTTTTATCCCGGAAAATTAAAGAGTTCCCGCGGGATTTTAAAAACCACGCGGACGAAGTCGCGTGCATCAGCTAGTATGTAATAAGATTCAGCTCTACATTTTTCTCTAAACGGAAGAGACACAAACATTTATAACTTTTGAATATTTTAAAAGCAGATAGAACTAAAATATTGATAACAAAAGCGTAATATACCAGAACGCTATAACGGTTCTTGGCGAATGAATGAATCGTTCTTTTTAGGTTACCTAGATTTTAGAATGCACTGGCCACCTAACTTGTACTCTATGGCATCGGGTTTTACTTTATTTTTACATAGTTATGTTACTAGTTGATGCCCGCGAATTCGTTCCCTAGGGGACTTTTCCGGGCTAAAGTAAACTGTCTTAATGCCAAGTTTAATCGAAATTGGATGTATGGTTTGTAAGGAAGGGGGACCTACTCGAACGAAAATTTTGACTTTAAGGCTTAATATTTCCCAAACGGACCACTAAATCGAAAAAAATTTTCAAGAACGTACCTCCAATACTTTGAAAGACCTTTCCAACGATACCTCACACAATGGGATAGACGAGTAAAAAAATATCATCTTCCCTTTACGTTTAAGGGAGGTACCCGAAATAATAGATTTTTTCAAAATATTGTAGCTACACCTTTTTCGGCGTAATTAATATGTACAACCTTGCCAAACTACAGCGCTTTTGTACCAGTAGTCTCTGCGATATGCTGCGGACAGACGGATAGGCGGACGAACTTGGCGAAACTAGGTATAAGGATTCCTTGTAGTTTTACTACAGAACCCTAAAAATCATATCAATCTGATGCTGCGTGAAAACAAAACGACAAACTTAAACACTTTCACATTTATAATATTAATAGGTGATATTAGTGATGAAATAGACGACTTTTAATTAAGTATTTTATTTGATCTCTACATTCAGATGAGATCTCAATAAAGAGTTTTAACTTGAAAACGAAAAGGAAGTTTTAATAATGAAATACTAACTTTTCCCTACGGCATTACTTGAATAAAATTCGGGTCAAGCTATTCAAGTAGGTACTCCACTTATCTAGAGCAGTAAAATGTCAGGACTGAATAATAAGTAATGCAAATTGGCGCTGTGATCTTAAAAGTGGAAGTTCCCGGGTTCAATTCCCAGCTAAGTCAGTACGGGAATTTATAATTTCTTAATTGGCTCCGGTATGGTCTTATCGAGGCTTCGACCAAAGCTGGACATAACTCTCTTTCGAGAATCGCCACAGAATACCATCTTGTGGCAGTTCAGTCCAACGGCTTACAGTGACTCGCTTCAGATCATCTGTCCGCCTATAGTGAAATACTATCTATTGTCGTGACTATACCCAATCACAGTATATGCTATATATCAATGTTGTATAATTAAGATAAAGATATCAGCAATTAATTTTTATGGTTGTCCCATTAACGATATCAGATAATCATAAATCTATAGACGTCTGCGTAGTAAAATTTATATACTGTATCTATTTTAAGCTTGTGTTATAGTTCTTTCAATTCACGACGGCACGTGGCTCATGGTTGTGTGTGTGTCGTATCTGTATAAGTGTGTGCATGTACACGACGTAACTACAAGTGAAGCGCCCGTAACTTCGTGAGATAAACGTACTATACACAAAATATAAAGCAATCACCTACATAAATAAATAAGATATTTTTTGTCTCAATGACAAAAATTCATCTAGTGGAATTCTTAGGACAAAAAATATAATAGACAAAAGCGAAATTCTAGAGTGAAAGCAATTAGCAAAATTATCCAAGGTAATCCCAACAGAACAAAAACTTGTAAAAGTGTCTTGAAAGGAAAAGGAACAGAGTGCGATTTAATTATTGTGTAACCAAAAAAAATCGAAAGTCAAAATGACCTGCTAATGTATGTAAATAATACCCACTAAATACAATGATCTATCTACATGTGATCTACATAGATGGAGAATGTAGTAACCGACATTGAATAGCGTCTCATATTCTTCAAAATTCGAGCATTGTGTAATATGAAGCGATTTTTTCCATCGCTTATTCGCGAGTTAAGTAATGTAATGATAATATGCAACAACCGAATTTAAAGCAGCTACTTATTTATCTATTCTTACGTGCATAATTACTACACTTAAGGTCCGCTCACGTTAACGTACATACTCGTAACTACAAATTACTAGGAAATCGTTTTTGTTTACCGCTTTTACATCAGGATTTAATTTTCTGCGAAATTATCTAAGTTTCGTGGGCATTCTTGTGAATTCTCGTATCTACTACATATCGCTGCTTTAATTTGACAGTGGCACATTACTAAATGTGTCATTATTTTTGTAATGTTACCATTCTACCCAAACTAACCTTAAGCATCTTGTGAATAAAACTCATATTCCTATGTATATATTTGGCTAGGTGGCGTGACTGAATGACGTTATCTGATTGGTCGAAATTGACCGCCATTTTGTTGGTACATCGACACAACGCCAGTTGCTTAGAATTCTCGCAAGGTGACGCTCACATTTTCTCTACGATATAGGCACAAAACGAAATAGTTCGTTGTTATTTTTAGAATATTTTCTTAGATAAAGTCATTTTACGTGTTGTGACCATATTCAAAAAGTTTTGATGTGATAGTTGTGTTTTGTTTCACTTAAAGAACGTGGTATTTGGTGTTGTGACAATATCAAAACAAGTAAGTACATAAACTTAATAGCGTATTTCAAAATAAGTTTATATTCAATTATTATTTTTATTAATTTAGGGACCTAATGCGAAATATGTCTGTTTCGTTTTTAAGGTCATAAGTTTTACGATTATTCTTTGCCAAATATGTCACTTTATTGTGCTATTGTTGAATGATTTTTGAACATGCGCCATTATTCAAGATAATTGCAATAAAATAATATTTTTTAATGTGACATTAATTATAAGTATGGTGTTAGGGGATGTGTTCCTATGTTCAGCAGTGGATGTCCTGCGACTGATAATATGATGATGATGATGATGAAGCATGGTGTGGGAGCAAAAAATTATGGATTGAAAATAATACCTTACAATATTATGATCTAATCTTATTATTTTATTCTTTCGCAGTGAATAATAGACGTACTCTTCAGATGTTTAAAAACATGAACATGGAGAAAAACACAAATAATATCAGTTCAGAAGAATTATTGCCAATTTCGGTATCTGATTATGGTCCTGAAAAATACGAAGAAAGGAATGCATTATCACCTTTTCTGGTTGAAAACAAGAAGGTATTTAACAAATTTCCTATAGAAGAACAAGATTTTTGTTCAGACGATAGTGTCAAGGATCCTGACTACGAAAATAATATAATATTAAGTGATTCGGATAGTTATGAAACTAACATTAATAAAACTTTTTCAACACAACGACAGAAAAGATATTCTAAAACCAAAAAGATACCAAATAAAAAGTTTACTTTTGATATTCGTAAGCCTTTGCTGCCGTTACAGAACAAAAGAGACTATGTTTCCGAAACCACTCTTCAAACAGCGGATAATAAATTAAACAGGCAATCTGATCGTGATAAAACTGGTCTTGCTGCCCCAACCTCCTCAACAGCTATCGAAATTAACAGCAATATTGAACAGAATCAGTCTGATTTAGCAATTACAAATTTAAACAGCTCTCAACAAAGGTCTAGCTCAAGAATCTCATCTAGTGCCAGTTCTTCAGATTCCAGCAGTTCTTCTTCTTCTGATTCAAGCAGCTCATCAGATTCCGAATCAGAAAGTCGTGACGTAGCAGGCGTTATCATATCAGATCCAGTGGTAGAAAATAACATATCAGTCTGTCTCTCAAATGAGATTGCACCTTCTAACCAGAATCCTGAAACAAGCTTCAATTCAGAGGCAAATTCCAGAACTATATTAGACACTACTGATCCTGATAATTCTGCAGTCCTTTCACCATCATCAAATACAATAAAATTAACCCGAAAACGTAAGCTAAATCCAGAAAAATGGTTATGCGTACAAGCAAAGACATTGAGAAATAGAGGACAGGAATACACATCAAAATGTGGTAAAATTGTGCCAGAAAAATCAATGAAGACTCCATGTGGTGAGAAGTGCAAACAAAAATGTACGAATAAAATATCAGAAACCCAGCGAAAAGAGATTTTTGATACTTATTGGAGCCTAGGCGACCTGCAAAGACAAAGAGAGTACATATTGAGACATACTTCAACTATTAAACCAAGATATTCTTACAAAGTTCATAACAGTAACCGCGGGAATAATAATGCTTTTTATTTGACAGTAGATGGCGAACGTATTAGAGTATGTAAACAATATTTTAAGGCCACCTTAGCTATATCTGATCGCCCTATTAGAACAGTTTTCGAAAAAAGTCAGCCATCGGGATCTTTGGAGCAAGATAAACGTGGGAAACACGGCAACCATCATGCTATAGATCCAGCCATTAAAGAAGGTATTAGAAAGCACCTTGATTCAATACCGAAAATAGAGAGCCACTATTGTCGAGCGGATACTAAACGTGTATACATAGATGGTGGTAAGACTGTAGCAGATTTGCATCGAGATTATGTGGCTGAATGCCAATCGAAGGGTCTACCGAGCGCAACTTACATTATGTATTATAATATATTTACGTATGAAAATAATATTTCATTTTTTCAACCAAAAAAGGATCAATGCGAAGATTGCACAGCATATTCTAATTCCACTGAAGAAGAAAGAAATATACTTAAGGAAAAGTATGAGAAACATTTAAAAGAAAAGAACTTATCGAGACAGGCAAAAGATGATGATAAGAATCACACAGCAGATAATACTATCGTCTGTGTTTATGATCTCCAAGCTGCAATGAGTTGTCCGAAGGGCGAGGTATCTAATTTTTATTATGTCTCTAAGTTAAACTGCTATAATTTTACTGTGTGCAATTTAAAAAATAAGGATGTCACTTGTTTTGTTTGGCACGAAGGCCAAGCAAAAAGAGGGGCTGTTGAGATTGGGACTTGCGTTCTGGAGTACATTAAAAATTTAAAACAAACTGCTGATAACCTTGATTCCAAGCTAGATTTAGTGTTCTATTCCGACAATTGTTGTGGACAACAAAAAAATCATTACATAATAGCACTTTATATGTATATAGTTCATCATTTTGATTATATCAACACAATCACACATAAATTTTTAGTTAAAGGGCACACACAGAATGAGGGCGACAGTGCTCATTCTGTGATTGAAAGGCAAATACAGAAAACTTTGAAATCAGGCCCTATATATACTCCAGACCAGTATACCCACATAATTAGGAATGCTAAGAAAACAGGTACGCCATATAAAGTTCACGAACTGAGTCATGATGATTTTATTGATATAAAAAGTTTAGCTACTTCCATAGGCAAAAATTATACTAAAAATACAGAAAAAGAAATAGTTAAAATTACAGATGTTGTCGTTTTAAAAGTGGAAGCAAAAGATACAGAAAATTACTCATTTTATTATAAAAATTCATACGAAAGTGATGTGTTCAAGAAAGTGATAGTTGAAAATATTGGAAAAAACAAGAAACAGTAGCACTAGTAATAAAAATATTTCACTAAAGAAAATTTACAAAACTAAAATGATGATATGTGAGAAAAAGAAAAAAGGCCTACTTACTTTGCTAAATAAAAAACTTATTCCCAGATTTTACGCCCCATTTTTTGAGAATCTATAAAAGTATTTTTTCATAATAGTTATAGTTCGTATACCTATGGAGGTACAGACATAGTTTTTTTACCGTTTCAGAAACTTATGAGACAATTTTTGTACATAGTTTTACATTTTTTTTTGAAGTTTGTGTTATTTTATTTGATTTTAGTGGTTCAATAAAAGATTGTTTTATTAGAAAAAAGTTTATGTTTTACTAAAGTGGGCTTGTGGCATTAGTCATACATAATTTGTGGTAGGAGATTGTTATTAAAACATTGTTTCTGTTAAACAGATACTAGCTAATATTTGCAATTTTGGGTGTAGTGTGTATTCTGTAAAATAAAGTAATTTACTAATGAGTATTTTCTGTGATCTTTTTAACGTTGAAGACTGATAGAAAGTTAGCCATACAAAACAAGGTATGCCATTATGTAATAAATATACATTAGTTTTGTATTTCACTTTCTTTAGAATAGCAATGTAATTGTAAATGTTACATTATTTTGAAAAATCCACTCCAAAAGATTTGCATCAAAAATACATGAGTCATTGTATAAAAATTGCTTAGCCTACTACATTTGTTCTATTAGGAATAGTGTCATTGTTCACGAAAGGATGTTGTCAAGTTAAAGGTCATTCTATGGTTTATGCCAATGTTGATAATAATTCAATTTTAAACTGTTTGACGTATGTCTGAAGCACGCTATTTTTTACAAGTTTATGTGTTATTTTTGTACTGAAAGAGTTAAGTAGGTCAATAATATAAGAACATTTCTTAGATTATACGTTGATTTTTGCTAATTTCAAAGGATTCCCATTATTAAAATAAAAGATATAAATAAGTCAATTTTTTGTTTTATTTAAACTGCTCTCCTGAAAAAAGTACATTTTTGAGATCTGTCGTTATCAAATTAAAGCAGCGATATAATAAATCGCTGGTTATGATTTATGATATAGTACGTTTATCTTACGAAGTCACGGGCGCTTTACTTGTGCTTACGTCGTGTACATGCACATTGCGTAAGTGTGCGTGCCTGTTACGAGCCTAGGTGGGAGCGGTCAGGCGCGAACAAGTTCTCGCTCACACTTAAATACGACACACACACAACTATGCGCCACGTGCCCTCGTGAATTGAAAAAACTATATGAAGAAATAATTTATTATTAATTTAGATTACTTATATAATTATTACAATAATTATTAACAATAAATATTAAAATACTTTTAAAATTAAAACTAAAATAAATCTAATGCCTCATCGATGTCGCCGCAGCGCGGATTAGTAGGTACATTGCCCCTTTGGAATGATTTAGTTATTTATTATTTCAGGATGGTTTTTGATCATCTAAATATATCCTGTGGTTGTTTCCTTAAAAAGTATGAATGCAGAGCTTTTTAGATTTCTTCATGTTTAACGAATACGATTACGATCAATCGAATTAAATGTTATACTAACCCTACATACAGTTGTTTGCAAGTGTTTGCACGATAGTATTGGATTACGATACTTCACCTTACGCGCAGCCACTGACCGTGGTCGCATGTGGTGGCCTCAGTGTTCGAGGCGCAATACCTCAACTCTTCGATCTTAAAGGCCGGGACGAGCCTTTACGCAGATTTAGTACTGAATATATTTTGCCACTTTCTGCGGGAGATGAGGTAATCACGTACAGCCTACGTACAGCACACATTTACTCACTTCCGCACACTCTTGTACTCGTAACTTGTAACAAACTTAATGTCTCTATGAACGCACACTAACTCAAAAGCTGTCACACTTACAAGCTGACACGTACGTTTGTACATGTACTTCGGCAGAGGGGAATGCGTGCGCTTGTCAATTCCTGGCTAAATGGTCAAATCCTCAACCTCTGGGCGATCACTCTATTCAGTAGGGCTAACATGCGGTTTACGAGAAAATTTTACCTACACTTTAATCATAAATCTCCATAAAGATTCACATAGAGAACGCGTAGACAAAATTTTCTCGTGGCGCGCATGTTAATCCTACTGGACTCAGGTCTCAGGACATCTTATTTTATTACCTACCTGACTACACCAAAGCCAAAAGTAAGGGATACGGTTTTAGCAGTCCACGGTATGTATGGGAATATTTACGTAACACCGTAGCGCCTACTCTACTGAGCCGATTTTGATGAATGAGGTGTCAATTGATTTGTTAATATGGTCCGGGTGACAGGTTACATTTTATACGAACGAAATCAATATTGTTGTTGCGTCCAATTGTCTATAGACGGGTTGCTTTTTTAAATTTTTATCCTGGTTCGAATGTGAAGTGGCAAAGGCCATGATATTAACTATTTAACCGACTTCAAAAAAAGAGGAGGTTCTCAATTCGACGCATATTTTTTTTTTTTTTTTAGTTTTCCGTATCGCATGTAAACTCAGCCTATTTCGCCACAGAAAATGACAACACACAGTGAACAATTTCCTTATTTCGTAACATGCAAAGATCACAGGTGAGCAATCTTTCGGCAGATGAGAGTAGCAAGTAATAATAACTGACCTGGATTCGAAATAAAACCCATTTTTACAAGTCATGATGATTGCGCACGAGACTGACGACAGCCATGAACAATTAGACGGCCGCTAAGCTGTGATTACAGTTTTGGAGGTTTGAGTGCTACTCTTAGAATAATAACGCCTATTATTTTCGGTAGGCCTATTTGTCTTAATCCTAATATGCTAATCCTAATCCTAATATTATATTATAAAGGCGAAAGTTTGTATGCGTGTGTGCGTACACACACACACATACATAATATGTTTGTTACTCCTTCACGCCGCAAAGAATTAACCGATTAGGCCGGGAACGGAGGCAGCTTACATCCAGGATTAAAACATAGGCTGCATTTTATCCCGGAAAATTAAAGAGTCACTACGGGAATTAATAAGAAATATGTTTTAAACTACGCGTAGGAAAGCGTGGTGTTGGCAGGTCCCCCATTAAGCGCAAAGCACACCTAGGGGTTGAGCTGACTTAGCTTAGTTCAGAGTCTTTTTACACATAGGCTGAAATCTATAGACCGCACTCTCACTCAGCTCAGACTCAAAACAGAGTTAAAACGAGACAGATTTATATCAGAGCATATTTATAGACACAAATCTAAAGCCAAAAAGTCAAAAGTCAAAAGTCATTTATTGCATTATACATTGCCTCTTCGGGCGTGCAGCAAAAAATATAAATTAACAATGTCTAAATAAGTCTAAAGTTACATGTAAAATCAAAAATATCTAAGTTGAAAAAATTCATTAATATTATAAAATGTCTTGTCTAATAAAAAATCGCGTAATTTATTTTTAAATTGATTTAGATTATTACATTTCTTTATCTTCTCAGGTAACTTATTGTATATCTTAATCGCCATCACACAAACACTTTTGTCCAAGAAAGAGGTTTTGTGAGTGGGATATCGGAATAAATCTTTACAGCGTTCTCGAAACAAATCATTGTTTCTTAGGAATAGAACAATTTAAAATATATATAATATGTAGTGACGTAACTGTAAGTCTATATCATATTTTATCATGATCACGAGACCGTGATCATCAAAAATTATGATATTATGATTTTGCAGCTTAACTATTTAACCGGCTTCAAAAAAAGGAGGAGGTTCTCAATTCGGCGCGTAGTATTTTTATTATTATTTTTAGGGTTCCGAAAAAACATCGGAACCCTTATAGGCTCTCTTCGTTGTCCGTCTGTATGTCAAGACCCTTTTTTCAAATGTCAATACAAAATTACAAATAACCACTAAAAATTATTCCAATAGATGATTATATCTACGTATCCTATTATCTACTATAAATTATGTAGTGTTATTATAGTTCCTACTGGGGTCAATGTTGTTTGATCGATAGACTCATCTACACAATCACCTGAGATCAGTTAGGTCATCAGTAATAACTAGTCTTGCAAGGAACATAAGCAGACACTGACATGTAGCATTCTAGTGAAAGTGATGATGATACTAGTACGGCATTAATATTCAATTTACACACTTTGGCCATTAATTTGTCTATCATATTTGCATCTTTGATGTTGTGGTGAACGCTGTGGGTTGTACTAGCCGTCCACGTCAAATTGGCCGCTACCTCGCCCCGAGCTTCCCCGCACCGCAATTTTTTCAAAGTTTTATTATTGTTACATTTTGAATGTTTTTGTTAACTTTACATTAGTTACTAGCTTTAACCCGCGGCTTCGCTCACGTTAGGTTCGAATTTTTAACCCCCTATTTAACCCTCTTGGGGTTGAAATTTTCCAAAATCCTTTCTTAGCGGATGTCTACGTCCTAACAGCTACCTGTATACCAAATTTCAGCTCGATCGGTCCAGTGGTTAGAGCTGTGCGTTGATAGATCAGTCAGTCAGTCAGTCAGTCAGTCAGTCAGTCAGTCAGTCAGTCAGTCAGTCAGTCACATTTGCCTTTTATATATTTAGATTTATTTATTTTTGTTTGGTTACAATAGTTGGCGTGTCGTCTTCTACGATGAGTAAAAAAGGAAAAGTTTTGCATAGCGCATATAATTAATGACTTTTTCAAGTGCTTCAAAAATTAAGAAATTAAAAATTACGCCTTTAGCCTTTCAAGATGTCATTGGCATGAAAAGTATTGCCAGAGAAGAAAACTTCCATATGGTTGTGGCATGATTAAAGGACAAGCCAGTAAATAATAAGCACTTTACATTAATAGGGTTCCCAATACAAACCCTACGGTTTGTAATTGGGAACCGTCTTTAGTTCTTAGGTGGATGCTACCGCAGCGCGGTACAGTACCCAAATGGACAAAAGATTCAGATATCATTTTATATCACATAGCCAATCCAGGTATCATAGAGGTCGGTAGACTGTACCGTCACGTATTAATTAATTAATTAACATTCAAGTTATATAATCTAACTTGTCCTCAAATAATAATAAAACACATAAAACGAACAAGTGCAATAAAGTAAAACCAGCTGTACGCACGCTTCACGTTAAAATCACTCGGCATCATTTAACAAGCTTTCGCTAAAATATAAACAATTTACTGTGATCCGTGCATGCAAAGATGAGCATTACGTGTCGGAGCAATGCGAGACGAAAGTGAGATTCTGCGGATTATACCCACATATAAAAGAGAAAGTGAAATGTCCAGCGGGATTGCAACACTGCATCCAATCGCGAATTCCCGAACGGCACTCCCTTAGATTGTCAGTCTTTTTATTAAAATCAAACAGTCCTTGCTGATATTATAAATTACTAGCTTTTTCCCGCGGCTTCGCTCACATTAAGTTTTTCAAACCCCTATTTTATCCCTTTCGGGGGTGAATTTTCGAAAATCCTTTCTTAGCGGACACCTACGTTATAATAGCTATCTACATGCTAAATTTCAGCCTGATCCGTCCAGTGGTTTGAGCTGTGCGTTGATAGATCAGTCAGTCCTTTGTCTTTTATATATTTAGATTATCCTATTTATATTATAAATGCGAAAGTTTAGATGGATCGATGTTTGTTACTCAATCACACCACAATGGCTAAATCGATTTAGTTGAAAGTTGGCACAGTGACAGATTAAGGAATAATGTCTGGAATAATACATAGGTCTCCCACCAGACCAGACCAGAGTCAATTCAGAAATTGTAAATTGCCTCCGCCGGGAATCGAACCCGAGACCTCCCAGTTATAAGACCACACGCTCACAACTGCGCCAAATTATACACCAATGAGGCGGTTTTTTAAGTGGATGTGAGATTTAAGAGCACTGAAATATCTGGCTAGATTCTTTTGATCATAAATCACCATAAAACAAACAGATGGTGTATTTTCTACCATATATTTCAAGCGTGTAATTACTTATGGCACATTCGTAATCACTTGTCTGTTCGGTTTTGAATAAATTAAATTCTACAGTGTAGGCCTATATGGCAAGTTAAAAATCGTTATATCATACTACCTATTAAAATTAGCTATTTTAATTTTATGCATTTATGTCATTACTAGCTTTTGCCTGCGGCTTCGCTCAAGTTAAGTTTTTCAAACACCTAATTTTCCCCCTTAGGGGTTGAATTTTCAAAAATCCTTTCTTAGCGGATACCTACGTCATAAAAGCTATCTGTATGCCCTATCCGTCCAGTGGATTGAGCTGCACGTTGATAGATCAGTCAGTCATTCACCTTTTCCTTTTATAATATACATATTTAGATTAGCTTTTGACCGGGAATTTGTACGCGTGGATTTAGTTTTAAAAATCCCGTGGGAAATCTTTGATTTTCCGGGATTAAAAGTAGCCTATTTCACTCTCCAGGTCCTCAGCTATACCCTGTAAAAATTACGTCGATGTATTACTCCGTTGCATCCGTCAATGAACTGAATCCGTCCGTCGATGAATGAAATGAAAAATGACAAACCAACAAACCAAGTGCAGTTCCAATAATATTACATACGAAGTCGGATAAATAAAGACGATCCGTTGCTGTGTGATTAAAGGCGTAGGCAATAAATCAATAAACCTAAAAAATAATAAAACTATGTACCTAAGAATTTATTGAAAGTAGGGGTTAAGTAGATACCTACCTGGCGTCTCTTATATTGCATACTGCGGAAGAACACTTACATGTGACGTAATAGTATAATGATGAGGATGTTAGTGTTTTTACCAACTTTGGTTTACCGTATATGCTCGGGCTCTGGACATTATGAATTACATAGTTGTTGCCTGCGACTACATCCACTTAACTAATAAATAAGTATTTCCGGGATAATAAGTAGCCTATGCCCACCTCTAGGGTGGCATATCGATATTTACCGAGTTAGTGACAGGTGCATCTTGATGAACTAGTAGTAGATTCACTTGCCGATAAAGCAAATTGTAGAAGTTTATTTTAATAAAAAACTATTCTATAAACATAAAAAATTTACAAATTTAAATTTAGTCTATTTATTTATTCTGTACATCATAAACTTAAAAACTAAACTTAAATATAAAAAGGACGTCTACTATAAATATCTTGAAGTATCTAATAATTTCTCTTTTTCATTTAATTCTTATTTATAAGACATTAATCAACATTAAATTAATGCTAGAATTCAACATTCAAAACATTTACACCAAAATTTAATAGAAATAAATATGCCTATTACAGAAATTGAAAAGAAAGTATTCATGTTTTATATGTTAATTTTGCAATAAATATGCATAGTTAAATATGATGAACATACGCAAATCTCTAAACTAAATTAACATATTACATCTTAGAAAATTTCGTAATAATATTATCCCTCTGGATAATATTATGTTTCTTGAATGACAAATAGCATTACTATTAGACTTCGCAATTTAGTTAAGTTCATTTTAAAGATTCGGTAACCCTCTAATTTAATATTTAGTAGATACCTTAAAACAATCCAACAAAACCACCAAACCAACAAAACAAAGACTTCATATTTTGTCTAACTTCCTTGACTAATATTCAATATTCTGCAATTTCAGGTCCTTTGCTGCTTAGTGGTATCAACCACAATAGCACACCCAGATCCCAAGAAGTACAAAAAGGAATCTTTAGAAAAAGATAAAAAGTCGGAAACTTTAACAACAGAAGAAAAAAATTTTTTAAGAGATGTTGAAGAAAAATATGGACTGAAATCAAACGCTCCCGTTGATGGTGAAAATAAAGATGAAGGTAAGAAAACAGAAGAAATACAAAGCAAAAAAGAGACAGCCCCTATCGATAAAAAAGCGCTCCCAGCAGTTATAGCAATAGAAATTGTTAATGACACAGACTCACAATCCAAAGGCAAAAGAACTATTGATGCTAATCTCGGGTATGGCTACAGAACCAATAATGGATATTCTTATTCATACTTTGGCAAATCCAATCAAGACAAAGGAAAATTTGTAATTTATCCGTATTCACAAGAAGATCCTCCCAGTTACAAAGCCCCAGAAAATAAGTATTCATCTCATCCTAAAGGGAAATACTCTTCTTTTCAATCTACTAGAACTGATGTTGAAATACAACCCTCGCAAGCATATGAATTAGTGCCTGTAAAGGATGAACAACCATCTTATGAATATAAAAAACCTGCTATTGAATTTAAGACTCCCACAAGAGGTTACTCAGGTGAAAAAACAGCACAAACTTTATACACAACTTATAACGGTCAAGAAATATCTGGTTTAAGTGGACAATTTCCAGCTGTAATGCCTAATTACTTTGTAGACCCATCCCAGCTTCTACAAAATCCTCACTTCCAAAGTGCTGGTTTAACACAAGATCATCTTCGTTCTCAGGGATCATACTTAAGTCAAAATCAAAGGATAGTACCAGTCCTGGTACTGCGAGTACCCAGTTCCTATTTAAATAATCCAACTGCAGAATTATATGCTAATTTGCCAACAAACTATCCTTTAGCACAGCATTTAAATACTGTGAATTTACAGAGTTTAGTGAATCAGTATTTTAAGCAAAATGGGTACTCATTCGCACCGAACGTAATGTCTTATCAGAGTCCAGTATCATCATCAGAATCTGGATCACAACATTACTCGCATCCCTATGTAAAACCTACATATACTGAAGCGGATTACTCTGGTGTACAATACTCTGCAGTCAAACCAGTGATGGCTAGGTATCCATCAACTTATAGTCAGCAAAAATATGTGATCCCAAAGCCTGAATCAATATACCAACATCCTACACAGCAACAATATGAATATCAATATCAGTACGTCCCACAGACAGAGGTAAAAATGCAATCCTACTACATTCAGCCGCAGTATCAACAAAGTTCACAAGAAGCTACCGCACCTGATGGATATCAAAATCAACAATCCGTAGTCGAACATCAATCGAATATAGACGAAAGTGAATCAACTGGTGAGTATACACCACAATATACAAGTAGTCAAGAAGGTAGAGAAGCAGTGGACTATCAACCTCAGTATGTCCAACAACAAACGGAACAGCCAGATACATCTAAATATGTTTCTGCGAGTCCCGATTCTGCAAGTTACGCTGTGAATAACGAAGACGTTGACTATACGAAGGAACAAGTATCAGCTCAATATCCGGTGGTAGCACTCCCCTCTTACCCTTCGTCGTCAGAATACTATTCAACAAATCCTGAACAAAAGAATACCGTGTCGGTGTACCCGTCTAATTTAATACACACAGAGCAATACCAAGAACCCGCAGCTCCTGAAGAATCTGGCCAGGGTTATGCCTACTCAAACCAGAATACTGAGGACTCTGGCAAATCCTTTGTGATTTCAGAAAACTATCCTAGCAAAGACCACACAATCGCTACAGTTTTACCTTACTCATATAAGTCAACCAGAAGGCCCACACAGACCAGTGTCCAAGCAGTAAGCTATGTTACTCCTATGACTACTTCTAAATATCAATCAAGGTACAAGGTTATGGTACCACAGACTGTTTTTAGGAGTCCAAATAACGAGAAGGTATCTTACGTAAATTCTCAATCAGTGCCAATGCACTACACTCAAGTTGGCACATACGCTGATTCTAACTCTGAGTCTGAATATGCTGGAGCTGGAAGTCAATATGTTTCGTCGGTTGCCAGCAAACCGTCTTATACTAGGAATAATTATCATCCAAAAAGGATGGCCAAACCAGAAACCAAGTCAGAAGTATCATCTGTAAGAGTCAGCGCAAAGAAAACGAATGAAAGAGGCGAACAGAAAAAATCTTCGTAATTTTCGTGGTAATTTTTATTTGTAGTTTTTCGTTGTGTAAATATTATTCTATTTATATTCCTAGAGATTTTTATTGTTTAAGACCATGTTTTTTTGTACAAAAAAATAGAACAAATAAAATAGTTTATTGGCATCAACGGCCCCATTTGAGTTATTATACAGAGTACATCAATGAAGCGGAAATGTTACAAAACTATAGTTTTAACGAAGAAAGTGAGAGGTTGGTGTAGTATTACTATTTAAATTAGTAATATGCTAGATAATTACGTTTTAATTAGTTAAGATGAACCAAAACATTTTGACAATACTCATGTTTTGAAAAATAAAAAGATATGTTGAGTTTTTTTTCATTGTCCTATGATTTTTCCATAGTTTTAAAATACTGTAAGTATTAATTTTGTTATATCAGCTGAAAGTGCTGTTATGTGTGCAATATTTTTGATATAAGTAAGTACTGTGGTTAAGTTATTATTGTACCGATTTGTTACCACGACTGCCACAGTACATAAAAGTATTGTTAAAGTTGGAATAAAAGTTTTAAAAGAAATTTCATTTGTTTTGCTTCATCCATGCGTAATATGAAAGGTATGTAATTGGAACTATAATAAATAACGATAATCAAGGTATTGGTACCATAATTTCCAAGGTGAGTGACATTTGTATGTTTGTATTTGTAGTCGTTCAGTAGTGAGTAAAAAGAAAAGTAGGTACCACTTCCAAGTTGGAGAATTACATTCATCTTTAAAAGATTTATCACTTTCTCTGTGATTTTCATAGTAGGTATATGACTTTTAGATGCGACTGTCACGCGAAATGGTATAACATATATGAATTAATAAATTATTATTATATTTTGCTACAGCTATTGTAACGATATTGAAACTCTTCCTGTTCTGAAACGAGTAACTGCTGCATTTCTTGCCAGTTCTTCTCAATAAAATCCGATCTGCTGGTAGGTACTCTAAAACTGTCATACTTACCGAAGGCTGGCCTACATTAGGTAAAATTCTAAATTCAAAATTATTTATTTCATGTAGGTCAACTTGTGGTTCTTTTGACAAGTCGAAAATCTACCATCGCGCCGGTTCGGTAAAGTTTGAACTGTTTGAATTATATTTATTTATTACAACATGGGGTTATTCAAGGGGTGGACCTACAAATTTTTGAAAAGCCGGCAGCGCATGTGGTTGGCGACTCTGGTGCTACAAGAGTTCATGGGCGGTAGTAATCACTTAACATCAGGTGACCTGCCTGCTCGTTTGCTCACTATTCATATAAAAAAAATGTTAATATTATTATTTATAGACGATGCCCGCAAACTCGCGAATACGAATGATTTGTAAACATTAACATAGTATTACTTCCTACCATTTATAAAATGGTAAAATATGGAATATTCTCTAATGTAACAGAACAGCTTAAAATTAACTCAGAATTTATTAAAAAAAATATAAAACTATATAGCATGCCGATTAGCCCATATTGCGTAAGTTTAAAAAAACTAAATCTAGGTATCAACTAGACTATGCCATTAGCGTTCCCTATCTTCCAAATAAAGAAATTAACAGGAATACGACTGGTTTTATATAAAGTTGTTGATTAAACATCCTGTATATATCTGTTACGTAACTAGGTAAAACGTTCTATTTCCTATAGGATTTTCACATACGGTTAGCAAAAACATAAAGCGCCTATGATTTTTAAACGACCGCACCAAAACAACGTCGAGATGTTTTTGCATTATCTTTTTCGAAGGCTTTTTTCGTAGCTCGTGAGGTGGCTACTTTGCTCAACACAAAAAAAATCCTATATACTGAATAAGAAAAGTAGAAAATATAAAAATCAAAATATTGATCGATAAATATTTATTCTAAGTAAATATTGATCTATATTTTGTGTTTTAATTTTGTTACAATTTTTTTTATATATTTTTATTTTCGCGAGCAAATGAGCAGGCGGATCACCTGATGTTAAGTGATTACCGCTGCCCATGAACATTTGTAGCACCTGGGCACTACCAATGCGTTGTCGGCTTTTCAAGAATTTGTTGGTCCGCCCCTTGAATAACCCTATGTTGTAATTTAGTGAGAACACCGTCGCAGGAAGTTGGTTTCACAGTTTCAAAGACTAGCATCTTTGAAACTGTGAAACCAACTTCCTGCTTTAGGCAATTGTTTGCAAGAAAAAATATATTGTGCGTGAAAAGTGTGATATACATAAAAAATGTACATAAAGTTTTAATTAACCAAGAAATTTTTCGCTGCACATTGGCTAAGTCCATAAGTCGCGAATTACATAAAGTGCGTTACTTGTAAAACACGTAAATCGCCTTTCCTGGTTCCTGGGGAACTAAACCAGTATCGAACCGGTATCGGGTCGGCGGAAAATGCGGAAGAACGAAAAAGTGAAAACTCTATACCCGCCCTTTTATGTGTCAACTCGTGTTTGTTGTTTTGCTAGCTAGACTTTATTTCCGTTTATCCTTACTAATCTTATAACTGTGAAAGTGCGTTTATTGGTTTGTTGGTCTGTCCTTCAATAACGCTGCAACAGAACTACGGATCGACTAATTTTATGCCGGAAAATCAAAGAGTTCCCGCGGGATTATAAAAAACTAAATCCACGCGGATGAAGTCGCGGGCATCAGCTAGTCTTTTATATGTAGAAATTCTTTAGTACCTTATAGAAAACATAAAGAAATCACGCTAATATTATAAAGGCGAAAGTTTGTATGTTTGTATATGTGTGTATGTTTGTTACTCCTGCACGCCACACCGAATGAACCGATTGGTCTGAAAGGAATGGAGTAGCTTATACTCAGGTTTAACACATAGGCTATATGTTATCTCGGAAAATGAAAGAGCTCCCGCGAGAATTAGAAAAACTTTAAGGTATTTGAATCTGAAACTTACCACGGACTTAGGAATTAGACAGTAAATAATGTAACACAAAAGAAAACTAATAGCTAAACTACCATATGAGTTATGTAGCGTAGAAATTTATTAACATTTTTCATTTTCACGCTAAGAAAAGCCAATGCTTCACCAGTCAGACCTTTGCACCGGTACCTTGTAGGGAGCTTATGTTTATTACAACACATTTACAATGACATTTATCAAACAAGTTATCGCGATTAAAGCTTAGAAAGCATGTTATTTTCTGTTGCTATTCATTCGCAAGACGCCCTAGGAATATCTACAGCTATCGGACCTATAAACAAGAGTCAGGTGTTTTTGTTTCCTAAGGCGTTTCCCAATAGACGCAGAGCTAACGAATTTTTTGATTGAAAACTTTCTTTTTCTTTTTATTAACTTATTAAACGCACACTGTTGAACAATGGTCTCTTGCATGGATTTCCACAGGCCTTGGCCTTGCGCTGCCTGCATTCAACGGTTCTCTAGGACTCCTTTGATATTGGCGGTCCACCCAGTGGCGGATCTGCCCACACTGCGATCCTCGGTGCATGGTCGCCACTCCAGCATCTTGGGACTCTAACATCACCAGCTCTTCGAACTACATATGTGGCCCGTCCGTACCCACTTCAGTTTCGAGACTCCTTGAGCTATGTTTATAGGTTATAAATTTTGACTGAAATCTTTTAAGAAAGATTAATAATGCACTTGAATCCCACGTGATTTTTTTTTATGAAGTTTAAAGTGTAAATAGTAAACTACTAGTAACTAGTAGTACTTAAACATAGTCTAAAAATATGGTTGAGCGAAGCAATGGCTGGGTCATGCGTCATGCTCGTGAACGGGTGCCACCAACGGGAATGGGTCTGCTTTTGCCTGCCTGTGTTGACATGTATTGAATTGTATTTATTTGTATTTGTATTGTATTTATTTTTACTTATATTGTACTCAGGAAAATTCATCGTGGAAGCACTGAATACATAGCATAGTTTCAATAACAATTGTAAAATTTTTATTTTTTTGAAAAGAGCAACCGCCGAGTTTCTTGCTGGCTCTTCTCGGCAGGAAAGGCATTCCGAACCAGTGGTAGATTCATTGACGATTCAAAAGTGCTTGTAAAAAGTTTATTTGAATAAAAAATATTTCTATTCTATTCTATTCTATTCTATTCTATTCTTAAATACACTCCACAGTAAGTTTACAGCAGTGAATTTTCTTAAGAATAGCTTAGTTAAGATTTTTGTCTCTTTCGGGGTAATCCCGGGTCATCCAGGCATCTGACTTATTTATGCAAATCAAAATATTAATTGATATTTTGCTTTATTGGTAAAGGAAAATATCTGCGTAAAGAAACCTGCATGCCTGAGAGCTCTGACTAATTTTCTTAAATATGTGTGAAGATAATAAAAGTGAATAAAATTAGGAACAATATTTTACACTTACTATATTATTTTACTAAGTTAATTATAAAACTTTTACTCATGTTTACTTAACATTGACTCTTGGCGTCTCTGTTCTTTTAGGTAATTGATATCAAAACACTGTTAATAGCACAGTTTGTTTACTAATAAAATATCCCTCGATGTCTTATAATGCCGTAAGCTCTTAAAATACCATTCGAAACTATGGGACAATTAAGCGAATCTTGCTTGCAAGTTTATGTAAGGAAGTGATCGTTAGGCAATTTGATAGTTATCACAGACACTTGTAAAGATAAGTGGAACTTTTACTGATAATAAACTAGGTTCCCTTACAGGTTTATTGAGATTAAGACTGAAATCTATAGACTGCACTCTCACTCTGCTCAGACTAAAGACAGAGTTAAAACGAGACAAATTTATGTCAGAGTATATTTGTGTCTCGTTTTAACTTAAGTCCGAGCTAAGTCTAGCTAAAGCTAAGTATGTATTCATACTTCTAATCGGTTTCTAATCGCCATCGTGCTGGAACGCTAAATCGCTTGGCGGCACGTCTTTGACGGTAGGGTAGTAATTAGCCACGGCCAAAGCCTTCCATCAGACCAGACCAGAGATAATTCAGAAATTATAAATTCCCAAATCGCCTTCGCCGGGAATCGAACCCGAGACCTCTCAGTTATAAGACCATAGCACTCATCACTACGCCAGAGAGGTCGTCAAAATATAATAATATGCATAAGCCATATAAATAAATTTGTTTGAGCCCATGTAAAATTGAAACTGAATTTATACAGAAATCTGACAAACAATAGACACAAATTAATTTTTAGTGCATATTTACAATCGATCAATCAATCAATCTTATTTGAATATTAACCAATTAAAATGAATATTAATTGAATGTTAACAGTTTAAAGTCAATGAAACTGATTGGTTAATATTCAAATGAGAATCATAATATCTCCTTATACTGTGATAATATTTTGCACGAAGCAGAATGGAGAGAACCATCTCTTAATATTGTTTGATTTTCATCTCAGTATTGGTAAAGTTACCTAATGGCTTCGTTAGAATAAATGGTGTAAGTAATGTAAGTTATTTCGCAGATATGCGGCGCTTCGCTGGTGGTACATACAAAGTAGAAGTAGTTTACTGAACACTAACTAAATACCTAGAATTTTTGTTCCCGTCTTGTCTTATAAATAAAGAGCAGAGCTTCTAAACCTTCACTGAGCTTTTTTAGTACAATACTTGAAATTAAATTCATAATTAAGTAATCATTTACAGCGTAGTGTAGTAGTAGTAGTAGCGATGTAATTTTAATTACTAGACGATGCCCGCGACTTCGTCCGCGTGGATTAAGGTTTTTTGATACCTGCGGGAACTCTTTAATTTTCTGAAATAAAAAGTAGCCTCTCATGTCTTAATCCAGAGTATAATCTGTCTCTATTTCATATTTCAGCCAAATCCGCCCAATAGTTTTTGCGTGAAGAGTAACAAACATACTCACACATACAAACTTTGCATGATGCAGCCTTGGCTTCACATGCAACAAATAGTAAAAATGTATAACCATTTATTGCGTGTGGAGGAAGGTAAGCGGATGTGGAAAACAATTGCTGCAACTTACGGGGGAATAGAAGGACGAATTTATAATCATTTATTCGAAATAACTAAAACTTACTAAGATTAAGACGTATCCCTACAGTCGAAGACGTAAAGTGGAGCAATTAAGCTATTCGGCATGATGACGAAGAAAATTGATTAGGGGTTCTCAAAACTGAAATATCCCGCATGTAAAATAAGGCCGCAATTTGTACTCTTATGTATGTAATTTATTTTAAGTTTTTTATGGTTTCATTTTAATGTGGTGTACAATAAAGTATATTCATTTCATTTCATTTCAAGACCACATAGACTTAAGGCCCTTACTTTGAGAAGCTGTTCCTGTTACTGAAGTGTGCATTATAAACTCGTGCCGATTGCACCCACTGCTGCACACAGATGCATCTCCACGCTCCGCTACCCCCGTATATAAACTTAACATTAACTATCCTTGAACTTCATTTCATCATTGCTTGCCTGACGAAATACACCCTTGACAATTTAAGAGGATCCCGTAAATCGAAGTATCGCGTTCGGATGCTGGTGCCTGTGTACAATGTTGTGATAATATTGGAACTGTGATTGTTTGTGACGATATAATAATATTATTATATCAATTGTTCGAGATGAATACTATACGTCGAATGGTAAGTAAGTTTAGTGGATTTTTACTTTACATACATAGTTTATGCGTTACCTTGTTTACAATTAACGTTCAAACGATTGTCAACTGACAATCGACCGTTTGAAATTCAAATGTTTGTTATTTCGGATATTCTACAATTTTGTTTGCTATCAAACTACGCTGGCAACGAAGTATGCTCAACCCAATGTCAAGTTTCTTTCGCAATCTACGAGTGGCCTGTTTTTGAAAGCCAACAGGGCTGAAAATCGGCTATTTGAAACGAGGTTCGAAATTATAAACATTTGATTTTTGAACAGTTAATAATAAAATTATTGACAACCTGAATTTAAAAATATAGACCAAGGGAATTGGAATAGATATTAAATCATAGCTTGATAATCTATATGTAACTTTTACTTTTTTTTAAATAAAATAGAGAGTTTAAAATTAAAATAATACCAAAGTACTTACCTATTATTTGTATTTTCATCTAATCAGATTTAACTGTGCGTGGGATCTACATATTAAATAGGTACCTAGTTAAAATAACGTGCTTATTATATAACATTTAGGTATTAATATTACGTAGAATATGTAGTAGGTAAAGAGGGTATTTTCACTTTCATTATAGAACCAGCCTATTACGACTACAACTATGAGTATGTCATCATTAGAAAAAATATCTTATTTGTTTATATAAGTATATATTTATTCATAGTAGTTTTTTAGGCAGTTTCACGTAGTTAAGATTTTAATTAAGCTTGTCTAATTGGTGTGTGTATTAACTTATTTCCATTCTATAAAAACAGCAATTTGACATCATAACATAGAAGTTTTATAGATTTGCGTAATCATTATTATGTTTTATTAATGTCTATTTTCTATTACGACCTTCTAATGAAAAACGAGTTCTTACGCATGAATTCCTTTAAAGAAATTAATATTGATTACATGATATTTTATTTGATTAGGAAGATGTTCCACTGAACAGGCCTGTAACATCAAGTAGAGAGTAAAAGGAAACCAATGAACCGGGATAACCAGAACAGAGATAACCTAGTAGTTAAGAGTCAGTTGACCTTTTGCATCCCTCATTTTCGCACATTGTAATATTTTCAATGATTTTAAAAGTCTTAAATATTTTTGACCAAAGTGGTTCATTACTATAGTTGAAAGTAAAATTACGGATATTTTATACATATTTCCAATGTCTTTTGCCTTAATTAAAAAAATTTCGAAAGCAACTAGTTAATTTTGTCGCCATTTTTCGCTATCAAATCCTAGGTACGAGTATATGATAAAAAAATATGTCTGTAATTTTATTGTACAGTATTTTTATAATAATTGAAAATATTAGAATGTGCCAGAGGGAGGGAATGATAATCGTAAACTGGCTAAGACTGCGATCTCCATTTTAAAAGGGTCGCAAGTTCCATCCCGGGCTCTTTTTCGGAGATTTCACATGCTTCAACCGTGAAGGAAAATATCATGAGGAAACCTGCATCCCTGAGATTTCACACATGCACCATCTCGTCTACGAACTGCACCCCTAAACCCCTACGTAGTTGAAATCCCAAGAACGCGCACTAAGGGCTTTGTTTTTTCGTTCCTGATACGCACCGCTAGGATTTGGAATGCCCTTCCGGCTTCCGTTTTTCCCTCTAACTATAATTTGGGTACCTTCAAATCAAGAGTGAATAGGCATCTTCTAGGCAAGCGCGTTCCATCTTAGGCCGCATCCTCACTTACCATCAGGTGTGATATATATTTAAAAAAAAAAAACAATATACTGGACTAACTGCTCTAAAACTTTTAATACAGATTAATACAATAATGATTTTTAATATCTTTTATGTCGAGTAAGTTGCCCCAAGCTATGCCCAAGTTAACTGCGAAAACTGTATATGTTTATTAACTAATTTTGGAGGTTTAATGTTGAAAACCATAATGTAACTACGGTAAGGTTCAAAGCGGTAGTAAATAATACTATGTTTATGATTCAAGCAGACAGACATAGTTTAAAAAACTTCTTAATATATTTTGTCAAACCTTCCACATCACTCTCCATTTTACAATTATAGTTTTTTGCGAATATTTTCAACTTGCTTTTGCCCGCGGCTTCACTCGCGTTAAGTTAGATTTTTTAAATCCCTAGTTTAACCCCTTAGTGGCTGAATTTTCAAAAATCCTTTCTTAGCGAATTCCTACGTCATAATAGCTATCTGTATGCCCCTTGTTGTATGCAATTGATCAGTGTGATTTGTTGCAATTTGCATGGGTATAGTTGAGAATTTAGGTTACTTTTTATCCCGGAAAATCAAAGAGTTCCCGCGGGATTTTAGAAACTAAATTTGATCTGATGAAGTCACGGACAGCAGCTCCATATAAAAAGAAGATTTATCTAAATATATGACTGGCTGATTTATCAACGCACAGCTCACGCTTCATACGCACACTAATGTCACACATTGCAGAAATTTTGATAAAATAATCAAAAATAACACAATGCAATCGTGTGACAAAACTGTCTTAAGAAATCAGGATTAATGGGATTTATGTTATTGACGCAAATTATTCAAATACGCAATATTTATATGGAGAGCTTCTATGTTACACATTGGCATTGGTATTTATGCTATAGTTAGATAGGCAGCTGTTTTAAATAATTCTTTGTATGGATCACTGTCCTCTACGATACTGAAATGCCGGGTTGGTTCTAAGTGACATGGAATTTGAAATGTAGCAATTTGGATATTTATATTTTGGAGCTGATCGTTAGTGAGTTTCCAGGACCTTGGATGCAGTGCTTAGAACTTTTTTGCACTGATATAGTTGAGGACTTGAAAAGTAGCACAGGCTTCTATTTAGGTATCCCAAAAAAAGGAAGGGTTCCTGAGGAATTGAAAAAACCTTGCTTTACGCCGTCTTAGTCGCAAGCAAGAGCTACACTACCTATTATGCAGCTATTACTTAATAATATCCTAACAATTATATATATAGCCTCAATAACCCAACGGTTAGGCGCTGAAAAAGCTGAAAGGTCGCAGGTTCGATCCGCACCCGTTGCACTATTGTCGTACCCACTCCTAACGCAAGCTTTCCGCTTATACAGAGGGGAGAGGAGAATATAAGTTAAGTTCAGCTTGGCTAACATTCTTTTAAAAAAAAAAAAAGAAGTGCTGTCACTACTTTTGTAATAGATACCTACTCGAGTCGTGATCAACGAAGGACGGTGAAAATACTACCGGATGTCGTGATGCCCTTTGACTTCCCTTTGTCTATCCTTCATTGGATTCACCAGTGCGATCGTAGAACTTTCTAATGGTAAATAACCGGTACCTCACTGACTTGAGATGATATCAGTTAGGAGAACCTGGTGGGTAACGTTATTCAAATGTATTCGATAGGATACGAATTGAATTCATTGGGTATTGTATAAAGTAAACGTAATCTTACACGGCATGTGTCAATCCAAGGGCGGGAAAATATCCTACTGACGCCTACTGTCCAAAAGAAACATAAGAAAGTTTTGAAAATAGAACCATCAAGTCTTTTCTTCCAAAAAGTCTTTCAAAAAGTAGTTCTACTTTCCTACTAATCTTATTGATGTGAAAGTTTGGATCTATGGATGTATGGATAGATGGATGGACTGATGTTTGTTACTCAATCACGCCGCAACGACTGAACCGACTTAACTGTTTGGCACAGAGATATAATATATAATACAATAGTTAATATTATTATAGTCGGAAATAATACATGGGCTACTGTGTTTTCATCCCGGAAAATAAGAGAGTTCCCGCGTTAATTAAAAACCTCAATCCACGCGAACGTCGCGGGCAACAGCTAGTTTCAAAATATATGAAAAAGTTATACGTAAAGAATTATAATATGTACCTACCTATCTCTATGGGTACAAAGTCGCGGTTTTTCTTCGATGACAAGATAGCCCTTGTCTGCGATATCACCTGATGGTAAGTAACGATGCAGTCTAAGATGGTAGCGGGCTAACTTGGAAGGGGTATAGCAGTGTAAATTCAACCCATACCCCTAATCGGTTTTTACGCGCCATCGTTCCGGAACGCTAAATTGCTTGGCGGCACGTCTTTGACGGTAGGGTGGTAACTAGCCACGGCCAAAGCCTCCCACCAGACCAGACCAGAGACAATTTAGAAATTATAAATTCCTAAATTGCCCCCGCCGGGAATCGAACCCGAGATCTCCCAGTTATAAGACCACAGCGCTCACCACTGCGCCAGGGAGGTCGTCAAAAATCGTCATCGTTTTATTAGCAGTAGGACTTTGGTCGATACAGCGGGAAAATTTTGTTCCATCGCTTTGTGATGCATTTATTTGTAAGCATCCAACGAAGCATCCATACTCATAGAACTTCTTGTTCCCTGGTATGCGAGACCCATTACTTTTCTCTGCAATTTTAGTGAATATCAGAACAATAAACATGCGTGCAGTTGAAAATATGCATGTCCATCATGCATGTAATTTAACGTTCGTGAATGATAAGTGACTGCCATTAAAGAAGTTATCTCATAGCCGTAACGAAGAATTGATTTATTAAAGAAAATGTTTACATTACCTGTTATTGTTTTAATTGAGTATTCGCATGAAGTTGATAAATGCATCTCCGTTGTTACTAACCCCTGATGCAAAATAAGGGTGCGATGTCTTTGCCACGTGTTATCTGTTTGTGACCTCTAATTTTCTTAACGTATGATATTGTGGTGTTAGTTCTTAGATTTAATAATGCTGTTGATATACAACGTGTAATGAAACTCCGAAATAATACTGAAGGAGGTGAATGTGCTCATGAATCTGAACAACTTTCCCCAAGGAACATAGGTCAAAATGTGAAAAAAAAAAAATGTGGACCTCCAATACAAAATTGACGATCAGCTGATTGATTTATTATGGGAGGTAAAATTATTTTTTTTCATATTTCGACCTATGTTCCTTGGGGAAAGTTGTTCAGTTTCATGAGCACATTCACCTCCTTCAGTATTATTTCGGAGTTTCATTACATGTTGTATACTGGAGTTAGACAGTTGTATAATAATATAAATTAAATTGTCAGCTGTCTTATAAAGTGGTTCCGCGGAGAATATTGGGAACAGATGATACGATACTACACTGAGGTTTTTCTATTTTACGTAGTTAAAGAATTTTTGTGGAACTTTGTCCGAACTGACGGTTCTAGAGGTCCCAACTCCCAAGATGCTGGAGTGGCGATCTCGCACCGGAATGCGTAGTCTAGGCAGCCCGCCAATAGGTGGACTGATTGGAGCCGCTGGATATAGATGGCGCAAGACCAACGCATTTAGAAGTCCATATGAGACACCTATATCTAGCAGTGAACTTCTAGCGGTTGATACAGAAACACAGTTTTTATTAGGTACTACCAGTGTGTGTGTGTTTTAGTGGAAAGGCTACATTACTAGGTTCGGTACATGATCTCTAGGTCAGTGTCAAGGGCTGCAGTGAATAAAGTCTAAATAGCCTCCACCGCATAGGCGGGCGAAATTTTATCCCCGGGAAAAGGATAAAATGTTTATACCCTCGCTTAGTTTTATCCACCCGTCGAGCATGGGCACAGCGGCGGTGGAAATAACACTCAGTGGATTTACTTATAGGAATATACATTGCCTTTTCCTCTGTCGCCATGCTTTAGCATAGGAAAAAGATAATTTTATCCCTTGTTAGTGGATAAAATCGGGGGATAAATTTTTTATCCATGAGAGAGCTAGAGGTGGCACTAGAAGAGGAAGAGAGCAGCAAAGGCTTAATTCAAAATTCTAAACTCAAAATTTCATGGGAATTGAAACCTTGCTCGCAAGATAAAATCTAAATGCTCTGAACACTGCATAGCGATTATAGAACCTATCCGATTATTACTGCTGGTGAGCTAACCTTCATTATTTTAAACGTTCACTTTCACAAAGGTCTGTTGATAGTTACCTGTCGATAGATAGGTATTGGACGTAAGCCACGGATCCTAAACTCTCACGCCCTCTACCTAATGATTGGTATTATCCTGTAGTTAGTTAGATACATAATACGACATCACACTATCATGGGTGTGTGTATGTTTATTACTGCTTTACGCCACAATGAACCGATTTAGCTCATACCCAATAACATATAGGCTACATTTTAACCCGGAAAATTTAAAAGTTCCCGCGGGAATCGAAAACCTTAATACACGCGGACGTCGCGGGCATCGTTTAAGATTAAA
Source organism: Hipparchia sbordonii (assembly GCA_038048805.1). NCBI lineage: Eukaryota > Metazoa > Arthropoda > Insecta > Lepidoptera > Nymphalidae > Hipparchia > Hipparchia sbordonii. The sequence continues at coordinate 9,202,086 of JBBIWI010000010.1, read as the reverse complement.
AATTTTAAAAATTCAAGTCGATTTGATGCGTCCCCTAGTGACATATAACATTAAAAGATCTTGCAACTTGCTCTCTGACTCCTGAATAATCATCTTCTCAATAGGCCCAGTGGTTTTCCTGGAAAATGGTATAAAAATGCAATCAAAGGTCCCCCAGGCTACTTAGGCTGGCACAAAAACATACTTAGACAGAAATCTATAGACCGCAGTCTCACTCAGCGCAGAAGACTAGAGTTAAGACGAGACAGATTTATGTCAGAGCATATTTGAGTGTCGTTTTAACTCTGTCTTAAGTCCGAGCTAAGTCAGAGCACGCTCTATAGATCTCAGCATAAGTGCCTACTGCCAATTTCACGAACGTCGAGTAACGCTTAACCGAGGAATATTTAAAAAAAAAAAAAAAAGAACATTAGCCAAGCTGAAGTTGACTAATATCCTCCTATCCCCTCCAAATAAGTGGAAAGCTTGTGCTAAGAGTGGGTACGACATAGTGCATCGGGTGGAATTCGAACCTGCGACCTTTCAGTTTTCAGTCCGCACCTTTAACCGTTGGGCTATTGAGGCTTCAAATTGGGCGCCTGACAGTTTTTGTTTTGAAAATCTGCCAAAATATCACGCGCTCTAATTAGATATATCTTACGTTGATGATATTTAGTTATACTGACATTAGTTATCCACTACACCATCCCATTCCCTTTATTATTCAAAGCGTTCATTCACTTTCACATCTCTCTCAAAGGTGTGTCGATAATTGTAGGGTATTACTCAACAATGTAAAAGGCTAATGCTTTTCAATATTAGCCATGGCATCCTCCGAGGTCATAGTTTGCCCTTACGCCCTGTGTTTCACACGCTGTAACCATGTAATGATCTTTAGATGAATCATAAAAGCTATATTAATTTAATTTATTTGTCATTTGTTTGAAATGTTAAAGCTTTGTCTAAGTTAGAATTTCATATAATCTCGTATTAATGCATTACATACTACCTACCTACCTGTACCTATGTACAGAATTAACTAAATATTTTGAACGCATTTCTGCACTGGACTGTTATGCAAATTATTTAAGCAAAAAATTTTTTGTCATCAGAAGACCGCGGCGAAATATATCTCTTGACTTTAGTTTCTGTATCGTAGCTAACTAACTCATTAGATTTATTTTATATCATTTACTGCCTACTTAATTTTATTGTGTGTTGGTTCTAATGATTCATATCTTTTATTTTTTGTTTCAGATATGGATACTAACGGTATATTTATGTATCGGGAGAGTTTGCTGTCAAGAAAGTTACCTCAATCAAGATCTCCTCCGATTACAACAGTATTCTGACGGCCAGGTGGAAGCTATAACGGGATACAATATTAATTTCCAAAGAGAACCTAACAGTCAGTTCATTTCGGGTAGCGCACAATACCTAAATGACGATGCATACAATACCGGGGAATACAGTAGAGCAGGGAGAAGTAGGAAGGTTTATAGGATCAAAAATCCTTTTCAACAACAGGAAGAAGAAAGATCTCTACAAGATACGAATACTTCACAGGATATTGGCACAGCAGCTAGTAATCAGTATGCAGCACTGCAGTATTCTTTACCACCCGAGGAGTTCCTCCAGCAAATGAGGGCAGAGAGCCAATATCAGCAACAGCAGCAGTTTTCAACTCAAGTTCCCCCATCATCGTACACAGCCACCCCTCAACCGCAATACCAATATTCTACACTACCAGCTTCAAACTATGATATAAATCAGCAAGCCAATCAAATTTCTACAGTAGAACCCAGGTCATTCACTCCTGTTTATCAATCCAACAATAACGCTTATCAGTACACTAACCAAAATTCATACAACACTGACAACGCGCATAGCACACCTCTGCCACCCTATATGTCCACATCATTGCCAAGTAATCAGTACTTAGGGACACCTGCTAATAATTATGCATCAAGTACGTCATCACTGTACGTTTCAAGTCCTCAAAGCTCACAGCAATACGTATCTTCTCCATTTTCGAACATCCACTCTGCAAATTATGATTATAATAACAATAGAGTGACTACAGCAGCAAGTAACTCAATAAATTACGAAAGTAACAACGATGTAAGTAAAAGAATGCAAATTGATCATTATGATAACGCTGCTAACGGAATACGGTATCCTGGTATGCATGGTCAATATCAAAATGATTTTCCATCAACCACTGCATCACCAACCTCGACACCGTATACAGAAACTCCTCGTGATTTTTGGCAAAGCTCTTTAAATTCAGGGTATGGTGCATTACCTAAACCAGAACAAAACCATCAAACACAATATCAAAATTTTAGATACAATCAGCAAGAGGGCAGGTATGACTCGGATTCATCAAATAGTGATAATCATCGGATTGGAACTGCACCCTCCACTAATAATTTATATTTAAACTTTGCTCAACCTGATTACCAGTTTCTCAACAGTTTAAAAGACGCTAGGGATTCAAAGATAGACTCAGGCCAAACAGAAATATATTCTCACGGTGACTATGGCTGGAAATTATCTGATAAAAAATCTTCACTTGAGCCCGAAATATCAACCAATAATAATTTCTTTAAGTACCAAATACATAGCGTGCAGCCTGAAACAGGAGCTGTTAGTCAAATGAGTTTCCAAATGGATTCTAGAAAACCATATAATTTTGAACAAAATACTAAACCAGTTACAGAAAAATCAGTAGCTGAAGAATTCTCAAAAGCAGCTGCTAAAGCACATGAAAGCTACAAACAACAACAATTAGAAGCTAATAAGTATCTTGCAAATTCTAACTATAATAGCAATTTGCTATCAAATTCATATGCTTATAATTCATATTACAATAACGAAAAACAAAGAAATAAATTGTTCAATGACCATTCAAATTCACAGGGATATACGCAAAATGAACTAATAACAGCATCACCATTCTTTTATACGAATCCAAAAGATACAATAGACAGTTCACACAAACAACCTTTTGATCATGATAAAGCTTTAAAAAATATTGTCCCAATAGATGTCTCAAATGTTGTACAGAACTCCGATTCACAAGCTAAATTCGAAATTGATTTGAATAATAGATACAGTCTTCCAGGGTTTAATAAAGACCATTCAGAATACAATTTGAAACAATATTCAAGACCAGATCCCTATTATAATAAAGATAGAGACACCTTATATTCATTTAATTTAAAATCTAAACTGGACGATACGTTAGACAAGTTTAAGCAATTTGATCAGAGTTTACCATATTATGCGAAACAACAAGCAGCAGAAGCAATTTATAATAATTATGGATCGAATTCAGGAAATAAACGTTTTGTTAGTGATTCGCAACAGTCAAACTTAGCTAATCAACTTTCTAATCATCAAGATAACTCTCAATCATCGATACATATGAATCAACAACAACGACCCCAATTTTCATCTGATGTTTTAAAATTTAATGACATACCATACCGTTTAACACCAAATCTACATAATATTAATTTTGGACAATCTAATATACCTACTCCTTTACCAGTACGAATAAATCAAAATGTTGATAATCATAATGTAGACATAACTGCAGAAATTCTCGCAAAACTGCTATCAAATAAACAAAATATGAATAGACCTGACATTGACTCTCAGTCAAACAACTTAGTATCCATTAATGGTTTCCGAGTAGCTAATCCTTTTAATGTAGACCTTAAATTAGTTGCAGACATGTTAAAAGGAAAACCAGCTTATGATGATAGCCAAATGACTTCATTACGAGGAGATATAAACAAGCCTTTACCAATGGATATTTCTCAACTGGCACAATTTATGCAGATCAAGAATGACAATAATAATTTATTGACTTCTTCTAATGGGGGCCTTGGTTCATATTTAGATCTTTTCAGTAGTGGACGATTACCATATCAAGGTGTCAAATATTCACGCAGTGAAGAAGATACAGAAAATATACCGATAGCAGACTCGTCAAGTAATCATCCGATTGGAGCTGTAGTAGAAGAAGACACAGTTAATGGAGGGGAAATATCTGACTTAACAGAAAATTCAGAAGACACCTTATCTAAAAATATAGACGATGAAATAACCAAGAGTATATTAACTTCTAGTCACAAAATCATTCCGGATAGACATAGACATCTGAGCAGTTCGTACTTAAGCCGTCATACTCATAAAAGGAAATATCCGAAATCAGAAATTGACGAACCATACCCACTGCTAAAACCTCCTCCACCTCATAGTTCACGATATAGAGCACATATAAAAGAAAAGAATAGTCATAGGAGAAGGGTCGCTAAACCCAAAATGCTTCGAGTTTATAAAACAGAACCCTTATTTGAAAGTGATGATGTTCCAAATCTAAAGCGTTCTCTTACAGTTGCTGAAGAGAAATCTGATACTGATTATGAAGAAGAGACCACATAGAGTCATAAGGTTTTATGTTCGTAACAAAAGGACAATCTCCCCGTAAAATATATTATGTACGGTAGCGGACAGAAAATGTTTACCACCTTAAGATTCATAATTACATACACACGTCTATGCCTGACAGTCGATATGCTTTCGATATTCTATGGCGTTATAGACCTTACTGCACGCAATGTGATATAGAATCTACTTTGAAAACTGATAAACATTTTCTGTCCGCGACTGTACATAAACAAATTTAATCTTACTAAAAATCTAAATTCTTTTACTTTTAATTGTTGTTCTTTAATTTCTTTGAAACATGTATTGTAAATATTAAGGCGCATCACAATTTGTCTTTCTTTGATTTTAATATGAAGGGTGCTACAAATGAAATAACATAATAAGTATGGCATTTATTAACGAAAAAATATTGTTGTATTTAAGCTTTATTAGATTTAAGCTAGGAGGATTTAAGTTACTCGTAAAATAGGGCATACAAAGTTGTACCTTTAAATGAATGACATGTAAATATTGAATTAATTTTAGAGTATGAGTATTTTTTATTTTATTGTGATAAGTTTAATTTGTTGTTAGTGTCTTACTTTGTTAATAGCTTTAAGTTATTGTTTTAATAAAAACATCACAAGAAAGGTTCCTATTTTTATTTCCCAATAAAGCTTTAAAGTTAGCTAAATATGTACACCACTGCATTACAAGAATATTTTATTCAAATAAATAAACAAATAAATAAAAAAAATCTGTACTATTAAGTATTCTATGGTATAGGCCAACATGTGGCTCTTAGGATAAATCAAGTCCCTACCAGTGGTTCGGAAAGAAGATTCTGTTTAGTAAAGCTGTTAAGAATAGCTGCTCTTGTTAAAATAGTATTTTAAGATTTTAAGTATTAAGTGACTCCATTTACTAGATAGGTATAAATAAAAGTAGGTACCATTATAATAGCCGATATAAATCTCCAAAACTTAACTCAAGTTAGTACAGAAAATAAAATAAAGTCACGTTAGTAATAACAAGTATAAAAACAGATTTACAACAATAAACTTTCTCAAGAGATATCATGCAAGGCAATCGTAACTAGTCATTAATTGTATTCTCTCGCCAGCATCGGTCATGGCATCACGGCGTTAATCATTGTTAAGTTTCACTTAATTCTGATATCTAATAAACACTAATTAGATATATACGTCATTGCGTAACTGAAACGTACGCGAGAGAGTCAACAATAATCAAATAACAAAATTATTAATAAATAGCGGACGCCCGCGACATCGTCCGCGTCTTCAATTCACAATCGATAATTCTATCCTATATCCCCACAGTTTAGGTGGGCCCTGGAATTCAACGATGTTGGTACCTACAATAACCATTCATATTCGAAAGTTCCTAAATTCCCATAGTTTAAGGGAGCAGTACCCCTGCGGCATCAGGATTGAAGAGTTGGAACCCGAAGTTTTTATGAGAGTATTTCACAAAGTTTTTGTATCGATTAAAAAAAGATTCACGCAAATCGGTTTAGATGGAGATACCTATCGATATACATTGGTTGGAAAACACTTACCCTTTTCCTCCTTTTTTTAAAGTCGGTTAAAAAAGTATAAAAAAGTATCGGGAATCTTTGACGGCAACTAAAATTAGCCGCGGCCAAAGCCACCCACCAATAACCAATGAAAATTATGATTCACCCCATATTACCTAGTCAAAAAGAAAGAAATAAAGTTATTAATTAGAAAAAACTTGCTAACAAGAGTCGCAACAACGTAGAATACCAAAGGGAAAATTCACTCGCACTCTCTACCATGCATTTCTCTTGCATTTCCGCATGACATCGTCACATTTAGAATTACCAACTCTCATTGTAAATAATTGCTATGTTACAACGCTACACTTATTGGTAAAGACAAGAAAATCACTGAGAGGAGTCAAATTATGATGGTCGCATATTAGTTGTCCGAAATATAGTTTGTCATAATATGTTGCAATGATAAAGCCGTGGTCTGATCGCTTAATGACAAAGTTCATTAATGAGTCCAATTAACTTGCAACTATAATTCCCATAGTTGAGACGCTACCGTAAAAGAGACCGAGCGGAGTGAGCTGATAGCACAGGCCGATAGAGCAAAAATAGTTTGAAGAGCGACCGAGTAAAGCCTGTATTCCTCGTTCGCCTAATGGGGCATGAATGCATTTCTTTATGTTATGCTGAGGCCATTAACTTTAATTAGGCTGTATTCAAAATAATCAAATGTATCTAATATAACACATTAGTAATACCGCTGTCAACTATTTTTTGATCGATCTTAGCTTATTTTTGTCATTTAAACTTTTCATCTTTTACAAAAACTTGGCCAGCTTAATTTTGTCTGCTCATTTCGATGAAATTGATGAATAAAATTTTATTTCTTACAAGTGAACTACACAAACAAAAAACAAGTAACATGTCAGCAAACGGAATTGAATAGTTGCAGGATCGGAGTAGGAAGATCGCTGCCAGGCAACTAAACTAAAAAAGGAAACAAAAACAAATCTCTACCAGTCTATTGTGAACTTGTAATTTTTTGATTTTCAAGAGCAAGAGCTGGCCTTCTTGACGGCACATCTCAGAATTTGCTTTCCAAACCTGAAGACGAGTCTTAACTTACCTGAAGGCCATGGGACTTTAAATAAATCATTTTGTATTTTTTGCGGCGCGTGCGGGATTGCGGAATCTGCTTCGAGGCTGTAATCTGCGATCAGCTTTAAACTATGCGTGTGCGTGCGTCTCGCTTTCTGACTGCACGCCCTCAGCCGGGCTGTTGACCACTGCAGATCTCCTGAGAAACATGTAATGTGAATGTTTTTATATAAATTGCCACCCTGACACACCATTCCTTTAGTTGCGTGAATGAGATGATGAATAAAATTTTTGGTCTCTCATGTCTGTCACCATACCATACCTTACCATATTACCTATGTAGTATGGTAAGGTATGGTGTGTACCTTACCATATTACCTATGTAGTATCTCTGGATACTATCTAATAATACTAGTATTATTAAGACTAGGTATATCGAAAAGTAAAATTTATGCAGTTATTTTGTGAGCAAAAATAGATGTGGTAGGTACTGAAACTAACTATCCATTCTAATAAAAAATACAAGTATTTTACCTAAATGCGAAAATGGCTTTGTCTGTATGTGACATAAATTCCTAAACCTAAATTGCTAAATCGATTTCGATAAATTTTTTCAAGGAGAAAGAACATAGGATATATTTGTTGTTTATTTTATTTTTTGTGTGCAACACTGTTTGTTTGTTGGTTTATTCTTCAATTTTGCAGCAAATAAGCAACAGATTTAACCGCCGCGATTTTTTTCATGTTTATGTCTAGTTGAGGACCTAGATTTTGAAACTGATAAAATTGAACTATACTTTTCTCACTACAAATTAGTTAAAAGATTTATCTCAGGAACCCTAGACTTAGTGTAAGTAAATCTATAATAATAAACAATTACGAAGCATAATAATCGATGCCACGCGCTAAACTGGAATGTTGATATTTGATAAGTACCTACCTACCCAAGCTTTTAAAAATATTCACAAACTTATTAACATGAAAACGCCATAAGCTTTCCTCATCGCTTTACGTCTTATTAAGCAATCGGATCGATGAGCCTACATTTGTTTAGTGGGCCACACTATATTAAGTAACCGGCAGTGGAATTAATTCGGAGGAACGCTTTATCCGTTAGACAGGGAGGGATATATTCACCTACAACCTGTTATTCACACCAGAATTCGGCGTCGTTTTGACTTACTGCGACACTAATATATAAATGTGAAAGAAGTGACGGAATCCACTCAAACAAGCACAGCTTGTAGCAGCACACACTACCTTTAACGACTGGCCAGCGTCTAGCTAGACAGTATGACTACCTTTGTAAGTTATTCGAGGTGAACATTTCTAAGTTTGATCTAAATTTTGTAGTCTCCGATTAATACTAAGTTTTGTTTTCAGACTAAATTGATGACGTTTGCCGTCCTATTGAGTAGCACATATGCTGGTATTTTGCATGGAGGAGGACCGGAGTCTGACATCGGTCACTCGGGACCAAGTGGCGTTGGATCCAGCTTCGATCCCAGTTCATTCCCCGTTGGTTCTTTGCCATCTGCTACCTACGCCAGTCACTTCGGTCACGGCGGTGGATTCGGAGGAATTACTGGCGCTTCTATCGGCGGAGGTGGAGGTATCGGTGGCCCCATAATTTCCGGTCCCATTGGAATTGAAGGATCCGGATTCGGTCAAGGCCCTCCCCCAGGACACAAAGCTCCAGTGATCAATGAAATCCACGGCCTCGCCAACAGCAACGGTGCCGGAACTCAGTACCGCGTCCGCGACGAGCCCTACCAAGTTCTTCGCGAAGTCACCCACCGCATTCCCCAGCCAGTCCCCGTTCCCTACCCGCAGCCCGTGCAAGTCCCATACCCTCAACCTTACCCAGTTGAAGTGCCAGTAGTCAGGCAGATTCCAGTGCCAGTTGTTAAGATCCAGCACGTCAAAGTCGACAAGCCAGTACCATACCCAGTTGAGAGGATCGTGAAAGTACCATTTGAAAAAGTTGTAGAAGTACCAGTTGACCATCCGGTTCCCGTTGAGAGAATTGTCGAGGTTCCAGTGGTGAAACTTGTTAAAGTTCCTGTGCCTGTCGTGAAGACCTATCCTGTACCTGTTTATAAGACCCTCCACCACAAAGCTATCCAGGTCCACCACGGCCACGGATGGCATAAAGGCTACGGACACGGTCACCCGTGGTGGTAGAACCAGACGCCAATAATAATTGTAAATAGCTCATTCGCAATGCAACCTGATCTGGTATCTGTAAATATATTTTCTGTAAGCTCATCGCGAGGCTGCAATGTAGGGTGATAACTAAGTCATTAATTTAAGCTAGTGAATTGTGTATTCGATTTTTATGTTCGTTTTGTAAATAGTAATATAGGATTTATTACATTAATAAAACGAGTATCCAAAGATTTTATAATTTTATTTGTCTTTTACCTGAAAATTTTTATGATAATGCTAGGTCTATACAAACAAATAAAGCTTAAGTACCTATATCTATCTGTGATTTCGATAAATTCCTCTTATTAAGCTCATAATAAAAAGAAGATTTGTACGATAGCATTCCATAACCCAAACAAACGTCTGGTCTGTGTATTTATATAATTGGCTCATTTTTGGAAGACTGAACCGATTTTCACAGACAAGAAGAGAGTTTATTTTTAAGGGATGATTTAGAAATTTTCCCAGAAATATTTAGTGTTCCTTTATAAAAAATTAAAACTTTTGATATTAGAGAATATTATGCACTGAACTGATGTTTATGATAGTCATAGAGATAGCATCGCGGAGACAGATATTCCTATGGAATTTTAGAAAACAATGTCCATGCAGACGAAGTCGCGGGCATCATCCCATACATTATATCAATTTGACTTAAGTCAAGTTAGTAAAATTATAAAATAACTGTTCAGAAATTCCCTACATTTTCGCAGATTTTAAGAAATCCTGTTTCTTAAAATCCTTCGAAAAATATAATATTATATATCCTTCGAATATAATATAACATTCAAATTTTCCTGTGGATAAGCTCCGGTAATTTTTCTCGTCATAGTATCCTCAAATTCTCCAAAAATCTCTTCACACCGCCAATGTATCTTAAAAAAAGCGATATCTCAAAACGTCAGATAACGATGATAAGGGACCAGAAATACAGAGTTTGACGTTCATTTCTAGGGAAGGTCGCTTGTTCCATCCATCCATCTATCCAGGTGACCTGTTCTATGGTAGGCGAGCTGGCTACTAGCGCCGAATAGGCCGAGAGGCGTAACGATGGGAATCTCGACGGAAGCTTCATTTTTGTGATTTTTACGCTTGAGACTAGAGCCTTGTCCTCTGTGAGCTAGAAAGCGTTTTAAAGAACTTTCGAAAAGGTCATTAAGTTATCGCAAATCCAAGAGCTATTTTAACCAAAGAACTAGGCCATCCAAAGGTGCAATACTTCCGTCCGTTTTGACACCGTTTTGGATACCTACTGTGTCGTATTGCGGTGGAATCGATGAATTCTTTGGAAGATCTCTTTTGGATAATCTATTTTGTATTTGATTTTACAAATGAAGTAATTTTAATTTACCTATAATGTTAACGCTAATTTAAAATGTTTTTTATTAATCATTCATTAACCAAAATTTGTTATAAACTGGGTAATTTATTTTTCAATAGAAATCAAAAAATTTTAACTTATATTATAAGGAAGAAACCCGTCAGTTTTACTAAGCTGTGAACTTGCAGAGGCTATTATTGTAGTAGCCTCTACAATAGTAGACAATAATACATGTGTAATTCTATGACGTGTATGTTCAAAACAAAAGAAAGTACATATATAAGTAGAATAGTGTGTAATAGGCTTTAGTAGATAAAATCTGCGAAAACCAGAACATCTTTGAATTGATATTAAATAATTAAGCTATTAACTCGGATAAGGTATAATTTATGTGTATATATTATATAATTGAGCAAGAGAAATGTAATCGAAGGTTAACGCAGCAATCAGCTGATAATTTATTGAATTTCATTTTAATTTATTTTGGGTCACGCAATTTACGAAATAGGTAATTAGATATTGATGACACATGCGTAAAAATTACAAAAATGACGCAATATATTATTTACCAGAAAATAGTCTGACTTCTATGAATTAATTTGGTATTATTTTATAGTACACCACAATCTAATATAGATAATAACAACAATATACAATACCTGGTAGGTATACAATGGTGGCCTTATTTTTGCATTTAATTATTGTAGTTTCAAGATGTTTGGATTGGTTACACCAGAATCAATATGTGCTATTAACAAAAGAAATAATTTATTTAAAAATATAACAGAGTAGCATTTTATTAGGTATAATATTTTTTTAGGGCTCTAATTATTTAAGTATAAGTTATTAGTAATAAGTTTTCAATTTAAAAACAAACGTCACGCTGGCATTAAGCTGAATCGGTTATATGGGAGTAACGTTGTGATGGATTACAAAACCATATAAGAATAACGTCACATTTCTTTACTTGAAAACTAAAACTATATAGAGAGAAGCACTGAAAAAGCTTGCACGAGTCAGATTTTTATTCGATGAGTATTCGTGGTGGACGATACTAAGGACGACGATGACGTCCAGTTTATGTGGCACGTGCTTCTTGACGGTAACTTGGCCGTAATAGATTGAAGTCAGAAAGGAAGGCAGTGTTTAGGAACAAGTTTGTTAAATAACTAACTCGTTTAGAACAATGGCTTAGTTATCTCATTTTCCATAACATATTTTGTAATAAAAAATGTATGTCACAATTTAATCCTATGCGGCATAAACAAAGAGTAAATCCTCTTCTCGCACTCTATTCTACTAAGATTTCTATCTTAATACCTTCAACAGGTTGGTGACATTGCGAAAGTTAGCCTACAAAAATTTTATATTTTAAATTGCAATTACGTAAAAGAAGTGACACCGAATTAAACCGGAAATACCGAGAAATATCGGTCAGATTATAGTTTATTGCTCATTTACATTGTAATTTCCTACGGGTCAGGTGAAATTGATACAAGATACGAAACCGGCCGTTTATTAAAAAAATTGTTACCCAATAAAGGGACGAGTAACTTGTTGCGTCATTAAGTTAGATCGATAGAAAATGTTCGACGGATATAGGCCAAACATTTATGTTATGACAGTTTTATCGTGGGTTGCTATATCGCTTTTCAGGGTTCCCTACGAAAAGGTAAAATAGGAACCCTTAAGGCACTAATTCGTCCGTTTTTCTATCATACATTTTTACTCGGATAACTAATATAATGCTTGCAGTTGTGAATAAAGCAAATTGAAAATTATTTTTTTTTTGTATAAAAGTACTAGGTAGGATTTTATTTTTAGTATTTTTTTTGGTATGCAATATATTGCAATCCTTATAGTAGCAATAAATTTTTTGTTTATGAAAGGGGCCGAAAAAGGGGTTCAAAATTTTCAATTTTGGGTTCTCGGTCAAGTAGTGCCGTATGAAAATCCTTCATTTGCAAATTTTTATGAAGTAGGTTTCTTTTTATACTGTGTAGTTTTCAACTTGTTGATTTTCATGAAAGGCTTGCATATCTGAAATAACCAGCACATTTTTTTTAAAACAGTAATATTTTTTTATTAATATTATTATATAAAATACCTACATAGTTGTGTGGTCGAACAATTTTACTATTAACTATGTATGTATTACGTGTTTTTCCAAGCTGCTACGAAACCCTCTGTGTGCAAATCTGACTTACACTTGGTCGGTTTTTAAGCCTATGCAATTAATTTATTATATTTATAGCGATGGAATGGATTAGGTAATAGTAAATGTATTAATCGCTAAATGTAAAAATACAAAGCAAATAAAAAACTTTCGCAATAATTATTATAATTTAAAGAAGTTTGTGGATTTTTTAAGTGAATGATTTATGAAGTGTTCAATAACTTATACCTATTAAATCGACTTTGTTTTAGACGTGGAATACTATAATATTGTGTTTATACCTTTATACTTTTTATAATGAAGTAAAATTTTAACATTGTTTTCTGTTTCAGTTTTTATAAAATAAATATGGAAACAAAACCTATATTTTATTAAAAAGAATGAAATATAATAAAATCTGAAATAATTGTATCTGGTAAACAGCATATACACTAACTTAAAAATAAAATAATTTTTATTTACTTAAATATTTTTTATTTCCGGGAAAACAAACGCATCCGAGCAACTAGTATTTTTATAATAATATATTAGGGATACTATTTATTAGTATAATGAATTAAAATGTAACATTTTCTTGTCTCTATCTTCTTTTATCCTTATAAATGCGAAAGTATGTATATTATTGTTTCTCCCTTTCTTTATTTGTCCTTCAAGCAGCATAATAAAAACTGATCATAATGATTCTTTGCATTGGACCTTTTGTCACGGAAAAACATAGGGTTCCCGGGGAATTTTAAAAAACCTTACCCTACGTAGACGAAAACTAAAAATAAACTGTTAATTAGGTACATTACACTAATGACCGATTTCATCAACGTAAAATCTCGTCTCATCCGAGCGTGGTATTTTGACTGTTTTTGTTTTGAAAAGCTACCAAAATATCAACGCTTTGATAAGACTTATATGTTGGTGAAATAGGCCCTGAATATATTAGACAAAAACTATGTAGCATTTTTTTATATATTTTTGGCGAGCAAATGAGCAGGCGGGTCACCTGATGTTAAGTAATTACCGCCGCCCATGAACATTTGTAGCACCTGTGAACCACCAATGTTTTTCAGGAATTTGTTGGTCCACTCCTTGAATAACCCCATGTTGTAATTTAGTGGGAAGACCGTCGCAGGAAGTTGGTTCCACAGTTTCAAAGTACGTGGAAAAAAGATCTGGCACATCGGATGGTCGAAGTGCTCCAGGCACCCAGATGGTGAGGGTGAAATTGTGTTCGGTGGCTATCGGTTCTGTTGTAGAAGAAAGCATATTGCCAAGGAATCATAATTAGGTATTATGATGGTATCGCCACCGCTGCGACATTCGTCCATATAATAAATATATTCATGGGCGTAGTAACGAAATAGCCTCCTCTATCACACTATAAATATGTGCTTCGGTTGCGTTATCATGTCACACACCTCCGAACCTCGAGACAAAAAACAACTTTTTTTTTTGGCGGGCTTTTAGCGATTAGCTAATAGCCATGGTGTTTGTTGTAAGTCACATGAATAATTGATACACGTAGAATTAATTTACTTAAATGAAAACATCAGCTACACGAACGAACTCATGTATCTAATATGATGATTAATTGGTACAAATAATGGTTAATTAGTAACTGTCCACATGATTATATTTACACTGGTTATTAACATTGAATATTTTGTTAGCGATTTTTTATACTTATTAACTTTTATATGGTGCCTATATAGACAATAGAGCACCAAATGTCAATTTTTCTTTGTGACTAATTTAATAGAAGTTTACAAAAAACATTCACATCATTCTAACAATGAACCTTATTGTTTCAGATAAAAACATTGTTCCTCACAGCACTGGTTTACAGTGCAAGTGCAGGACTATTGAGTGGTGGTCAGGACTCCTATATATCTTCAGCATTGAGCGCCCCCTCCGCCAATTTTGGTCCACCTTCAAATTCATATGGACCACCATTAGAGCTCAGCGGACCTTCAGGTGGAGGCATAGAAGCTAATCTGGGACATGAAGAACATGGCCACGGGGTTGAAAGCGGTCCAGTAATCGAAGGCCTTGGTCTTTCCAGTGGACTGGGTCACAGTGATCATGGTCACAGCGATCTTGGTCACAGCGATCATGGTCTCAGTGATCATGGTCACAGCGATCATGGTCCAGCTCCAGTGGTAGAAAGCAGCGGTTATGGTGGAGATCATGGAGATCATGGCACAGGTCTAGAAGGCGCGGCCATTGGTGGGGGATTAGGAGGAGGTATTGGTGGTGGAGTTCTAGAAGGTGCAGCTATCGGAGGCTCAGCTATCGGAGGCTCAGCTATCGGAGGCACGGCTATCGGAGGAGTGGGTCTTGGCGGGGTTGGCGTTGGTGGAGTTAACATAGGTGCAGCTGGTATTGCTGGTGCGGCTATCGGAGGCCCAAGAGTTATCGGCTCGTACCTTTCCGCCGGTCGTGCAGTGGAAGGTGCATCAAGATACGAACTTCAGTCCGTCGTCCAGAACGTCGTGCGCCGTATTCCTGTTGAAGTAATTCGCCACATCAAAATCGCTGTGCCCCACGCAGTGCCCGTCCCTGTGCGTACCGAAGTGAAAGTCCCAGTTCCACAACCGTACCCCGTGCATGTAGATGTTGTTAAGCACGTTCCTTATCCAGTATACAAAACCCATCACGTCGAAGTTGAGCGACCGGTACCGGTAGAGGTCGTGAAGGAAGTGCATTTCCCCGTCATCAGGAAAGTTCATGTGCCCGTCGAGAGACCAGTGGAGGTCATTAAGAAAGTCCACGTACCAGTAGAAAAGCACGTAGAAGTCCCCGTGCCAGTATGGAAGCCTCACCCCGTCCACATCATCAAACATGTAACCCATTACAAAAAGAAGAGCTGCTGCGGTTGGTGGTGAAGCTATACGAGTCGTGATTGTGCCAAATAGTCAGTATAATTGTAAATACTTTAGTCATTAGCTTGTACATATGTATAATAGAAAAATAAAATACCTAACTGTATCTTTTTATTTCAATTTCATCTGCTTCATTTACCTAAATTATAATAATGCTGACTTCGTATGTAAACTTCACTAAGACGAATACGTATTAGTGAAGTTTACATATTATGCTAAACTATAACTTAAAGATATCCCTCTAGACATAGAGGATAGAAAAAACTTTTGTTGTTTCATCGCATATAAAAACAATTGTAAGTAAGTACATAGGTAAGTGAAATTACGAAATAATAATAAAAAATGCACTGAATTAAGAAATCTTTTTTATGAAATCGGTTAGTGAATTAGATGTCACACGACCTGGTTCTTAAACTTAAAAGCTATAAAATGAGAAGTTACATAACTGTTTTCTATCGATATTATATAAAAACAAACCTTGTGTGGTATGTATGCAAATTATTTAATCCGATTACGTCGTCGACATGTTTAACGATTTGATTATTTATACCCATAATGCTCAATTTGATTGATGAAATCTACTGTCAATAAATTGGTATTGAACTAGTTTTCAACTTACGAAGAAAGCGCATGTTCTAATTGCGAAACTAATTATGAACCGATTACGATAGTTGAGACACATTGACCACAATCGGTTACTGGATGGGTTTTTTTATTCGATGACAATATTGCCCTAGACTGTGATGTCACCTGATGGTAAGTGACGATGCAGTCTAAGATAGTAGCGGGCAAATTTCGAAGGGGTATGGCAGTGTAAATTCAACCTATATGTCTGATCTTTTTCTACACGCCATCGTGCCGAAACTCGGTTACAAGCCACGGCCAAAGCCTCCCACCAGACCAGACCAGAGACAATTCAGAAATTATAAATTCCCAAATTGCCCCTGTCGGAAATCGATCCCGAGACCTCCCAGTTATAAGACCACTGCGCCAGAGAGGTCGTCAGGAGGGGTAATTGACTTATTACTCTTATCAGGTTCATAGACCTTTTTCGTTACTCCGCTGTTTACGATTGTTATCACTAACATTTTGATTAATTAATTATTATTATCGTCAAACCTACAAAATATATATTTATCGAGTAAAATGTATTCTGTGTGGGTGTGTATGTGTCGCCCACAAACCGAGTCGAAATCGTTGAACTGAGTTGAAATAGTTGAAATAGTTGAATTGAGTTGAAATCGTTGAACTGAGTTGAAATTGTTGAATTTAGTTGATATCGTTAAGTTGAGGATTATTTAAGTGAAAGGGTCTGGGAGTCCTTAGCTTTCTTTCTTAACCCATTCGATGACGTCACCTCAACAATGCGGAATATCTCACGAAAAGCACAGAAATAGCTTTGACACCGATTACAGTCACAGGATTTTTTTTTTAAATACAGAGTTCCTGAGGTATTTTTAATTAAAAAGCTCAATCCACGCAGACGAAATCACGGGTATCAGCTAGTAATATCATAAATTAAAAAAAAACCAAAATTATCAAATCTTACCAAGTAGGTGGTACGTCTTTGTCGGTAGGGTGGTAACTAGCCACGGCCAAAGCCTCCCACCAGACCAGATCAGATACAATTCAGAAATTATAAATTCCGAAATTGCCCCCGCCGAGAATCGAACCCGAGACCACCCAGTTATGAGACCACAGCGCTCACCACTGTGCCAGGGTCGTCAAAGGACGATGATGAAAGAAGAATGATGGTTCAGATACAATGTTTGAAAATTAAGCAAAGTAGTTTTTGCGTCATGAAGTTGAATAACTTAGAAAAGGAGTCATCCCCTAACCAGATTCTACGCGAAATTTCACTGGAATGCTAATTCGTTGGGCGATTTCTTTGTTGGTATGGTGGTGTCTATTCGTAACCACAACTGACGTGGGAATTGATGACTCTAGAAATCTATGGTAATATATTTACGTAAACGTTTTAAGGCTTGTATAACGTGTAAAATGCAAGGCTCAAATAGGAACACATGCAGTTCCGTATTGAAAAGTTAAGAAAATGTTTTTTTTTTCTATAAAAAATAATATTAGTCCAGCTGAACTTAACTTATAAGTTATAAGGAAGAGGAGAATACTTATAAGTTATCAGTATTCTCCTCTCCCCTCCAAATAAGCGGAAAGCTTGTGTTAGGGTGTGTACGACAATACTATAAGGAGTGGGGATTAAACTTGCGACCTTTAATTTTTGATCTATTGATTTAGTTTAACCGTATACACGGTCTGTCGGTGTTCTCTCTATAGCTGGAATTGTCCTACTTCCTATTAATCTAATACTACTAATATTATAAATGCGAAAGTTTATATGAATGGATGGATGGTTGGATGTTTGTTACTCAATCACGTCGCAATGACTGAACCGATTTAGCTGCAGAGTAGAGAGTAGATTATATCTGGTATAACATAGGCTCCTTTTTATGCCGGAAAATAAGTTAGTTCCCGCGAGAATTACAAAAATTCAATCCCAAATATAAAATATTGACGAAATTTAGCACAGAGAGAATACATCCCATCATCTTATATCGAGACGATAGGGTACTTTTTATCCTTAGAAATTAAAAAGAAGCTTCACGAGGATATGTTTATTTATTTATTTATTAAAGAGGCACACAAAACACGTTGAGACTAAAAATTACACAAAATATAAATACATACAGCTTATCGAGAACCAAGTAACAACCCTTAATATGTGTATACAGCATGATTGAATAAAATTAATTAACGAGTCAGAAAAGTATAACATAAAATTAGTACCTAAATGAATGACATAAAATTTTGCTGGCAAGTTATTATTTTGGGTATTTAAATTTTTGAAAATGTGCGTATTCATTTGCATATACGGTCGTCGTTAAATTACCTTCTCGTAACCTAACTAGGTCATAGTATATTATGACAGTTTTCCTAGATTCATTTGGTGTATAAAATTGATATTTTTCTTCCGAACTCGTCAGAAGCTTGGGTGCTTCCACCGAGGAAGTAGTAAAGATCACATATACTACTAATTTAAAAATGGTACTTGTCACTTGCTAGTTACCTTTAGTGAATCAATTAAACATTATAGTAGTTCTTTAGATATATTTAATTAGAGAAATTTCATCTTATGGTTTTACATAATAGTTCTTCCAAATCCACTCTGACCACCAACATAACAACAAAGTAGGTACAGAATACAGATATAATACTAATGCTGAGATCTATAGAGTGTGCTCTGATACAGCTCAGACTCAAGATAGAGGTTAAAACGAGACACAAATATGCTCTGACATAAATCTGTTTCGTTTTAACTCTGTCTTGAGTCTGAGCTTAGTAAGAGTGCGGTCTATAGATTTTAGCCTGAGTGTTGACACCTCACATTACGTAATAGAACGTTATTTCTTTAAAAAATATCGTAACAAACAATATTGTTGTTCGCCTTTACGAAATATTTAAACTGATAAATTCTAATTGCAATAAATTCCTTTTCCGAAAGGAACTTTGAAAAAAGGATAGAACTGTTTTTGTACCCGCTAATTTAGCTTTATTTTGAGTTTGTGTTTGTCTTTATAATTTATACTTAGTATATAGAAATAGATAGTTGTTATAAAAATACTGCAATATTATTTTAAATAGATTTAGGTTTTAAAGGTTTAATAATTATGTTATCATACTTAAATAGCATAATTGTATTTGTTTGCAGAAAATATTATGTATTTTACTTCTGGTGGCGTTGGTCGAAATACAATCTAAAGAATTAGATCCAGGACCACACGCAATTAATGAAATGAAATCTACACAATCTACCGCTTCGAGACCTTTAAAACGACAAGCAACAAAAGAGGTTGTTCTATATTTAACACTGGACGAGATCGAAGCTCTAAAATCTGGGGAAAGAACATTAGGCTCTTTTTTGCCTGAATTTGCTGAGACACAAGAGCAGCTTACATCTGAAGAAAATGATCGCCCGCTTCGTGAGCGATTCGAAAACATAAATACGAGAGATTCTATACCTGTTGAAGAACCAAGCGAAGAAAATTTTGAACCAGTATCAGGAATTTCCAATTTAAAGCACGACGAACAACAAACGGAAAATGAAAATCAATTTCAAAACTACGAAAATAATTTGAGACAACAACAAGCAACACTGCAGAAAATACAATTTCAAGGTCTAGATCAATATAATCAAGGTGAACCAGAAATACAAAGGGACGCGTGGGTTGCTTATGATTCAAATTCTGAAAAAGGACAGGACGGAAGCTTACCAGAAGAATTTTTAAAGAAATGGAATAGAATATTAGAACTGAATCGTAAACTTTCAGAACAGGCGACACAAATTCAAAAACCTGATGAATCTATTGAACTAGAAAAGCCACTTTTGCAGTTACAGTACGAAACAAAATATAATGATCAAAAAAATGCTATAGGCCTTGAGAAATTAATTAGACAGCGTCATCAAGATGAATTAGATAAACAGAGCGCTCTGGTGCAAGCTGAAGCAATTGCCAACTCTCCTCCAATATTAATTCACAAAGAGGTTATAATTACTAAACATCGTCCTGTACCTGTGCTTAGACGTGTAAATGTACCATCGTCAGAACCCACTGAACCCCTTGTGAACCCGTATACTCTACCTCTGGAAATTTTAAAACACTCTATTCTATCGAGAGTAGTAGAGAATAATGAAAATGAGAAGCAAATCCCGGTTTCCTTAATGAAACAAGGGACAAACATTAGACAAGACGGACAAGACATACCTTTTAATGTGCAAAACCTTGTACCGTATACGTATGAAACTAAAAATGAAAAACCTGTGGAAATACCTACGCATAAAACAGAAAGAGTAACTATCCTGCGACCCGTGACACATTGAGCTTTATTTATAACGAGTTTATACTGCAGCTATAGAAAATTAAAATATTTAAAACATTGATTATATTTTTATTTCGACAAACTAGAAAGAATGCTTTCAACAAACTTACATTATGTGAGTTTGTTGAAAGCATGTAAGCACAAATTACATTTAATTTGGCAATGAGAATATGTCTTAGACCCAGGTTAAATGATCTAAGAAATACAATATATGACTAATATCTATCATTCGATGTACCCAAAGCTAACAAGGCGAATAGTAAACTATAATTTGGGTGTACTATAAATGCGAAAGTATGATTATCTCACTGGAACTCTTAACATCTGGGAAACCATCATATTAGGCTAATTTTTATTCTGGAAAAAAATATAAAATTTAAAAGTGCTGCGCTATCCGCGAAAGCATTAGATAAGAATTTCAAAGCAAGTAGCATAGGTAAAATTATTGCGGTCATAGTAAAAAAGATCAACATACATTGTCCATAACTTTTTAATACTTATAATGCTTTCATAATTTTTTCTCAAAGTTTTAAAAGTTTATTGAAACCAGAAGGAAATTTTATAAAATAGCGCCGGCATAACATTTCTTAGCAAAAACTATGGAGTACAAATTTTCCTATCACATATTATTCGCTAGATACATTGCCATTCGTCATTTCTTGATTTTATTAACATATATTAATAATTATTACTGGATTTTATATTTTAACTTGTGTTTAGCTTTGCTCCATTTTAATATAATCTATACTTACTCAGAAACAGTGAATGAAATTCGCTGTTCATAGAATTTAGAAAATATACCTTCTTATACCTAAAAATGTACCATGATTGATTGATTGATGTAGGTATAGATAACGTACATCCTGACCGGTAGACCTAGGGATTTCAAGGGAGGATTTTTTAAATATTCGTTGAGTAGGTAGTAAAGAGAGATTTTGTGACGTTGTATACCTAAAGAGGTGTTTATGCGGTCGAAGTTGAGGTGAAGTTGCTATTAACTACAAATTCATTTTCCTCTTTATTAAAAAAAAACATATTTTCAACAGATGCAGACTCTAATTGCTTGTTTAGAAAATAGACACTAATTAAATATGATTTCTTAGAGCCAAAACTAGTACAGTTTTGAGCTGTTTAGTGGTTACCTACAACATACTCTACTAAAATATGTTTCCACCGAATCCATTACAATTATTACTATAATATGAAAATTGACTCGATAATAAAACCTCTAACTGCTGAGTTTCTTGCCGGCTCTTCTCAGCAGAATCAGCATTCCGAACTGGGTGGTAGATTCTCGACTAGTCATAAGAGCCACAAGTTGGCCTACATGAAATAAATAATTTTGAGTTTTGAGTAACCTTTAGTCATTTTGAAACAACAAGCTCATTTTTAAATAATTCTCTACAACCAATTAAATAGGTATCTGTCTTCCCGATTCTACATAGAATTAATGGACTTGTATAAAAAACCGTGCAGCACGTACAACCACACAATAATGGAATCTTGGAGGATGCAATGCATACCCGCGTGGCGTAAGGGTAAAAAGTAGCCTACGTCACTCTTCAGGTCCTCAAATAAATACCAACGTGAAAAAATGCCGAAAAATAATGTCGGTCTATTAGTCCATTGCTCTGTTGCTGAATGATTGAAGGAAAAACTAACAGACAAACACACTTTCACATTAGTAGAGATTTTAGTCAATTCAGTGAATTATCTCTTTAGGATGCTTCAGTGTTGGATTAAATGGTGTTACATATTACTTGCTCTTCCTTCATGTAAGTAACAGGAGGACGGGCGTTTCATAGAGTATGCTGTACGTTGAACAATACCGATTAATAAATCGGTAAAAATAAAATATTATTTTAGAGGATTAAATTCAAACTAAGCTTTATGATCCTTGTGACTTCCACAAATTAACACCGGTTTTGTCCCCTACATCTGTAGACTAAAATGCTGAATAAGGGAAAATCACTCTTGACCCTATGGAGGGAAACCCTTCGGTTCGTGGTAGTCACTTTCAGATCTCCGAAAAGTCCACACGTCTCTTAAAAATCAATTTCCTTTACTTTCTTTATTTCAAAATGTTTTTCTAATTCCATTTATTTGAATATTTTTATTTTGTGAAAAGTTTTTTGTTTAAAAGAGTTTCGCCGAGTTCCATATAACAGGACGAATATACAGAAATGTTTGAATTTTAATATTTTGTCTTATAACATAATTATGCTAACAAGGATAAAAGTTTAAAAACCCGACTACAAAAAATTGCTGTGACATAGGTCACATTAATTTAATTTGCATAATAGCCTGTGTTCCGGTCTCCCGGACCATTATGACGAATCGATTGACACCTCATTCATCAAAATCGGCTTAGTAGTTTGGTCGCTATGGTGGAATATTCGGCCTTTTAGCTTTGCCACAATCGTCAAAAAATAATATAAATAGGTTGCATTATTATTAATAACTAGCTTTAACCCGCGGCTTCGCTCACGTTAGGTTTGATTTTTTAACCCTCTATTTAACCCTCTTGGGGTTGTAATTTTCCAAAATCCTTTCTTAGCGGATGTCTACGTCCTGACAGCTACCTGTATGCCAAATTTCAGCTCGATCGGTCAGTCAGTCAGTCAGTCAGTCACCTCTGCCTTTTATATATTTAGATAATAAAAATCTTGAGAAATACGAAATATGTAGTTATTTATTTACTTAGTTAATATAAGCGCGTTTCATTACATAATATTATTATAATGTGATATGTGACTAATAATATTATTGTTTGAAAGCAATTCAATTTTCATACCAAATTATTATTATTACCATAAGTCATAGTTAAGTCAAGTTAGTCCTAAATCTATATCATAAGTCCTAGAAAATAACTTTAAAAATATGATAAAAAAGCGTGGACATAACTCGCACCAGCAATACATGAGCATAATTAACCCGTAAATTGTACACAACATAATAACAAAAAAACTCGGCGGTTAAGAGCAACCGCCGAGTTTCTTGCTGATTCTTCTCGGTTGGAACGGCATTTCTAACCAGTGGTAGATTAATTTAAGGATTCGGAAGCACTTTGTAAAAGTTTATTTGAATAAAAAATTATTCTATTCTATTGTTAAGAGACATTTCAGTATTCGGATAGTCATTTTGATCAACAACCCATAGACTACTACTTAGCAAAAGTATGCCAACACATTCCAAGCTATAACTAATATTATCCTTATGCTATTTTTTTATAGAAGTTATAACAACTGCAGGAAAGATTCTTGCATTAAATTAAATTTCTAATTAATTATTTATTATATAATTATGTTAAAAGGGCATCATTATGCTGTCGAATTTTAGTACCTAACAGTTATTAGGTAATAAAATGTTTGATAAAGTAATGTCTCTAGATGCTAATTAAGTGAATCGAGTATTTTAGAAAATTAGAAAACCAAAAAGTGACCCAACGGCTATTTGAAATTAATTATTCAAAAGAGAGAATTTTTAAGTTTTTGGTTTTCGATTTTAGTATAAAAAGGCTATCTTCTCTCGATTTTGTATCAGTTACCCCTGATCTCTTCAGAGACTGCACCTACTTGTGTCACAATGCAGTCATCCGTAAGTATAATTAATTAAATGTTCTTTAATCAGCTCTTTAAATTGAAATTAAGATCTCTCGTAGTTCAAACAAAGATGTCTTAACTCTTAAATAAAGGCGAAAAAACTTATTGATGCCTTTGCTGGTAAACAACTCTATACCTATTCCATTTACATATATTATTTCGGGAGTGGAACGATCATAATCAGTCTTTCCTTGCAGATATACTTAACTATTGCCTTGGTGGCATTCACCGCAGCAAAACAACTAAATGTGGGACCGCAAGTATTCTCAGAACGTCAATCTTCATCCTTGTCTTCTCAAAATCCGGAGAAAAGATATTTAACTCAAGAATATACTTTTTATCTTACTCCGGAAGAAATCAAAGCCTTACAAACAATCCAAAATTTTGAAAAATCTGAGAATGCGGAAAATAATCAGTCTACCAAAGACAGACAACCAGAACAACGAAATGAAGAGGAACAGCAACTAAAGTGGTACAACAGACAGTTTTTGCCTGAAGCGCCTCAATTGGAAATCCGAGGAATAGCAGCTCATGATTCCTTTTTTCAAAAACAAAAATCAGATTCAGAAATTCAACAAGGAAATTATAAGTACAATAATTTCTATTTAGAAGATAAGCCTAGAGAACAAAATAGGGAAACGCAAAGTTTTCCAGATATATCGAAAAAAAATCTTGAAAATTACTACAATTGGCAAAAAGAGCAAGAGGAAAAAACTCAACAAGAAAGTGATTTGCAAAGCGATGCCAAATGGAAGCCATACTTAACAGAATCTGCTAAAAACCAAGATCAACGGTTAAACGAACAAATTAAGCAGCAATGGAATCGTATTTTAGATCATAATCGTCAGCAACTAACATCTGTATCACCTGCACCAGAACAAATTAAGCAGGAATGGAATCGTATTTTAGATCAAAATCGTCAGCAACTAACATCTGTATCACCTGCGCCAGAACAAATTAACCAGCAATGGAATCGTATTTTAGATCATAATCGTCAGCAACTAACATCTGTATCACCTGCCCCAGAACCTCAAGAAACGAAACAAAGGGAAAATTCAGCAGAGCAACGGAATTTGAATTATGAAATTAAAAAAGAAATCGAAAATATCCTTAGAGATCACAGAGCGTATGAAAATTCGCAACAAAGCGGAAACCAACAAGCGGACGCAATCAACCAAAAATTGCCAATACTTATCCACAAAGAAGTGAGTGTGACAAAGCATCTTCCTGTAACAGTTGTCAAAAATGTAAAAGTACCAGTGCCCAAACCAGTCTTAGTTCCTGTACCTGAACCGTATGAAGTGAAGATTCCTCATCCATACCCTGTGCCACTTCACATTCTTCAGGAGATTCCTGTACCTTACATAAGAAACCAGTAATATAAAGCACACGCGGAAAGCCAAAAATATTAATGATAAATTGAAATTAAATAAAGGTAAGAAATGTGCAAAATCCTATATGACTGAACATAATAACTACAGCACTGAACTCAAATTAAATAGGCTAATGTTTGTATTAGTTTTAAGTTGTTACAATAAAATATAAAAAAATATACTTATTCCTGTTTTTTTTGACAGCTCCTTTTTTGGGCTATCTTTACTTCCTTACAAATATTATATGTAAATGCGAAAGTGTGTTTGTTTATCCTTCGGTGACCTTGCAACAAAGCTGCAGGTCGACGTGATCTTTTGTATGGGTATAGTTGTCTGGAGAGTGACATAGGCTACTTTTTATCCCGAAAAGTAGTTAGGTGTTCTCGCGGGATTTTAAAAACTAAATCCACGCGCACGAAGTCGCGGGCATGAGCTAGTAAAAAAATAAAGTAAAAAATTAAAGGTCTCTATACATAGACTTGTTTCTGTTGGGTCTTAAAAGTATCAGGTATTAAATCTTGTACGATGATACGGAACCCTTCTTCTGCAGATCTGACTAGCACTTGGCCGATTTTATTCATGAAACGTATTTCAAAAAATATAATTGCTAATAATATCTTTTAAATTTTTTGTTTTTTTTTTTGGTTTGATTTTCAATAACACAGCAGTGAAGCATCTTATTGACTTGATTGAATTGAATTGATACAGTTAAATATATTTAGGGGAAACAAAAGAGTTCACGTGGAATTTTTAAAAATATAATAAGCAGAATACAACATGAACAAAATCGAGAGCAAAAATGTGAAATTATTAAATTAATAAGAATAATTGGAGAACGTTGGATTAAAAACAATCGAAACTTCAGTTGAATTAAAATTTCAGGTTTTTCATGCATTTTTTGCCTATGAGATAATTAACGAATTATACTAGCTCAAAGGCGGCCAAGCCGGTAGCATTCATATTGCATCAATTTTATGGACGAATCAGAGCAATCAAGACTACAACAGCTAATAATTAATGGTTGCAGTAAGTATGCTATAATTGCTGTAATGTGAAATTGCATAAAACTTTTCATAATAATTTTAATCCATCACATTATTTACTCGCTAAAGATATTATGGTAATCTCTGCTTCTTGAAAGATCACGTTTGAAGAAGGTTAACTTTTGGCCTGGGTCTAAAATAGAGTGTGAAATCTAATATAGGTAGATAGGCTTTTCCCAGTCTTACTTTCTTAGAGTTGTTTTGATGATAAATTTTTCAAGTCTAGATTTTACAAGTATTGATCTATTATTATTATCTAGTATGTCTGATTAACCCCTAAAATTCCACATATTGCAGAATCCACTATAATTTATGCTGATTCATCTCGCAACTAGAATGTCACAAGCTTTAACAATTATGGCATTATCAGATTCTCGTAGGATAAATAATGAGTTGTTACAATTTCAAACATCGAGATTGCATAAGTAATTGGTTCCGCAAATTACGCATCGTGACTTTATCTAACGGCATATCAATTAGAGACAATCTATAGCCTAGCTATCGTTGAAGTTATTGTGACTAAATTTACGCAATCCGCACCCACTGCAACTTGCATGTTGACTCAGTTTTGTGTCGTTTTGAAATCTATTGCTTAAGAAACCAAAAATGTAGATCATCGTCGCCTTCAATTAAAATAATAATTATAAATAATTTTAATGACCGATTAGCCAAATAATTAATGTAATTTTAATTAATTAACTGATATAAAACAATATGCAATGGACGCGTAAAGAAATTTAAACTTACCCTAATTAAAATTGCCAACAGATATCGGTATTATGTAAGCGATATTCAATGTTGTTAGGCTGGACAACGTAATAGCGTTTGAAACACTAAATGTTATTTAACTTTGTGGACATACTTGCTAACATAACATTATTATGCAAAGTAACCATTCTTGAATGTTTGACTCTAGAAATATTGGCCAATAAAGCGCTAGTCATTTTGTAGTCAACAGTATAGTGTTGTGGTAAATAAATGTAATAAACATAAAATTCAACGTTTTATTAATATCACAATTTCACTGGGACTCATCATACATCCTTATCATAATAATACTAAAAAAAATCAAGCAGCGAATTCACACTACTCAGTGAACGAACAGAAGCTTTTCCTAAGCTACAATACATTATACATACTGTCGCAACATTTACATCACCAAAAGAATTCACGGGTTGTTCAACCAATTTATGTTTTTCCTATATAAATAAATCAGGTACATTACAATCAAATTTTAAGGGGGTAAGCCTCAGGCCAGCTAATCTCATATCATATTAAATACTGATACCTAACAGTATCAATATCAACAGGCAAGAAGGGAATCTTAAATTATTTGAGAGTGTGGAGACTTTCTCCTCAGGTATGCCCGTAAGAATTAGGCTAAATGCAGTTAATTATAGTGCTGGTATTTGTAACCTTCTCCGCTGTCGCCTGATAGAGCATGTCCTTGCTCAGCGTAGTATTGTCCTTGAATCTCTGGCTGTTGTTCAGCGTATCCTTTCAAACCTTCACCGCCTTCATAGCTTCCAGCAGACTGCTCGTAGCTCCCCTGTTCATATCCGCCATGTTGAATTTGTTGGAGCCCACCGTGTTCTAAACCTCCTTGGCTCAAACCTCCATGTTCCAGTCCTCCGTGTTCCAATCCTCCATGTTCCAATCCTCCTTGTTCGAAGCCTCCATGACCGAAGCTGCCGGCAAAGTGCTCAGTGTTCAGCCTGTGGTCTTCCAACACTAGGCCACCACCATGATTATGTTGCGTTTCGGGGTGGATCTGTTTTAAGTTTTGCTCAGACTGTCCCTTTTCGAGAGGATGTTTAAGGAGATGGCTGTGTTCTTTCTTGACATACACCGGCACTGGGTGGAAGTGTTCGAACTTGATTGATTGATGTGACTTGGCGTGCTCGTGTTGAACTTGATGATGGTGTCCTGATTCTCCTATGATGCCCTCGTGATTGATCTGTGGGACCTCCTGGTGGATGAGACCAGGATATGCGGCCGCCACGGCAAACAGTCCCAGGAAAATCTGCAAGCATTTTTAATATGATGTAAACAATAAAAATATACTGGTATTTTTACTCGATATCCCCCGTTTTTTTAAAAGGAAAACCTGTTATTCTAAAATAATTATATAGCGCAATGAACCCAGTCTGTTTATGTAATAGCTAACAAGAAATGCTTCCTATATTAAATGCATTACAATAGTGAATCCATATAGGAAGAAATATCAGATTGACGGTTCGTTAAGCTCTACATAAATGAATATTATATGCTAATAACGATTATGTTACACTCAATATTTTGTTATAGAATTAATTTTTCACACAAGTATTTTCAGCAATTGTTTAGTTTGATTGTTGTTATATCGTGAGCACTGTTGGTTATCTTAATTCATCACGATCACAGTAAACACAAAGATGATTGTACGCACATGGTACTTCATTGCGACAGGTCTGGTGGTCGTGGCTCGATGAAAGGGTGGTGGATAATGCAGCCAATTGCTATTTGCATCGCTTATATACTCAGTTTCTCTGACAATCGTGTGTGTGAGTGCTCTGTTTTAATATTACGTGTACTTGGAACGGTACATTGGCACGCCGTTCGCGTCATAGGAACAATAGTTAGAAATTTGTTTGAGATACAAGAAAAAGTCAATTGAACGGAATCAGCATTTTCTATCGGTCTTACGTGACACAAAACATGTGTAACTATTAATCTTTAAGATCCGATTAGTAAACGAGTCAATTTGATATGCAAAACGGTCATTTAAGCGGACGATAAAGATGTGCAAAATTACCAAACGATGTACCTACTTAACTACTTAATAACCACTCGTTAAATATTTTCTTGAAAGTAAAAGCATTTACACTGCTTTCAATGGAGGAATATCGGCTCCTTTACCACGGAAGCTGTGATTATCACATTGCTACAATCGCAATTACTTTTATTCGTTGAATTTATGGTATTGTTACTACTACTAGATTTACTATACTTACTGTAATAATGCATTGTAGTTAATGGTAAGAGTGTCTGAGCCAATAAGAGGAGACTGCGATTATCACCCTAAAGCGTGCTAATCAAATTACGGCTATAGATCTCTTGATTATTTTTTATTTAATTAGGTCAACATGTGGCTCTTATGATAAGACTCTGCCATTGCTTTGGAAAACAGAATATTGTTCAATGAAGTCTCTGTAAATTACATTTTTCCAACATTGCGACATCGTATCCATTAAAAATAATAACAATCGAAATTAAGGCCAAAACAATGCAATGCTGGATTATTAAAGTTAATTGCTACAATTTTTGTCTTTTCGGTGACATTCACAATTGACTTAATTAAAAGTGGCACCTAAATTCCGTTCCGTTCCGTCCCTGAGCACACTAAACTGAATGAGATTTTTTTGGCTTAAAAAGCTCTCCAAAATTATTGAACTATCTTATATAGCAGTGTTTAGATACTATGTTTATAGATCAATAATACGTTAAAAAGGAAACACTTAATTATTTTATAGGTTCAGAACACTTATAACCGTCTGCACCAACCATACCTTACCTATTTAAATTACAGTCTCTGAGAAGGTAGCCCAATTTACTGTCAGTAAATGCCAGTAAGGGTTACCTAACTTATTTCGATAGATAGACCCTATAAGAAACGTTGGTGAAAATGGGCATTTCGGTAGATTTATTTTCATTTTACGTCTACCAATTTTGCATAACATATAACCAAATAAAATGTTGATAGTGGGAGTATTATAATATTCCATCGAATTAACGAACAATTGACTCTATCAGTGCGGAACTAAATAATAAGATCAGAATGAGAAATGTTGAAACTATAATTAATTTTAATGAGTGAATGCGCTGAGTTGCCAACCGTATGATTCGATTTGCATACTCGTTACAGTCTAACCAAGTATTAATAGAGTTTATTCTACTCTACATAGTAATTAATTATTTTACGATTTTAACAAAAAGTACTTAAGTAAAAGTAAGACACTTTTATAGCATTTATTCCTTATTTCTATAGAAATAAAAGCTATATTGCAACAAATATTTGAACCTTAATGTAGTTCACCCTACAAGATCTGTTATTAAGTAAACGCCAATGTAATTACACAGATTTTGTAAGGGGATAAAGTGAGAAATTGCGATGCAGATACATGCAATAACTTAGCGACATAACTTGTTTAGTATTAACGTAGGCTATTCATCAAGAAAATATTAGATACCTATATAGAGCTGAACAGCTATCTATAGTAGATTAGTAGGCGCATATATCTAAAATATCCAAACAAGTAAATAAATGTCTGTATTCTTTGATTTCGGAATAACTGTCTCTTAGCTTAGGTATTAAGCTTAACTACTTGATTATATTTTGAACGATATTAGCATTTAACTGTAAACACTTTTTAAGCTATTGCAAAGCTTCTATCGCGGGCCTTGAGCATGGAGACCGAATCCAGAAATTTCGTAACGAAAATAACCTGACACGGGACTCCTCTCACCGCTAGATGGCGTTGATAAAAAATGCTGTGCTTTACCGCGGCAGTCCCCGAGTGCCACACGTCTTTTTTTTAAATCTTTAAGTCTATTTGTCGTGGCTAACCTTTGTAACGGCTGAACCCATTATTACGATAGGTGTAATTAGCTCCTATTGACTCTTGACATTCCTCCTATTGACATTCTTCTATCGCTATTGGCTAAAATGTAGCAAGAATAGCATCATCATCATTAACATTTCAGCCTCCAGACGCCCACTGCTGAGCATAGGACTTTCCCAAAGAGCGCCACCACACCCGGACCTCAGTCTTTCTCATCCAGCCACTTCCCGCCACTCTTTATGTCGTCGTTCCATCTTGCTGGAGGGCGCCCCACACTACGCTTACTTGTTCGCGGTCTCCACTCCAGTTTTTAAAAATCCCGCGGGATCTCTTGGAATTTCCGGGATAAAAAGTAGTTTATGTCACTCTGTCGGTCCTCAACTATATCCATGCAAAAAATCTCGTTGATCCGTAGCTTTGTTGTGGCGCGATTGAAGGACAAACCAACAAACAAACACACTTTCGCATTTAAAATATTAGTAAGGATTAGTTGTAAAAAAGTGTACTGATTCAAAAGGAACTAAACAGGAGATATTTATTACAAACCTTTCAGGTTTTCGTGTTCAACAAACGAAGTATGTACTTAAGTACTTATATGGTAAAACATCTGATTCACGATTATTGTAATCGCTGCTTTGAACAAATTAATTTATGTGCGCAGCCTAAACTGCTTTTATGGTGCGAAGTATGAACTGTGAGCGCGTTTATGTCTTTTCTTAGCTATATCCGCACCTCACATCGACAATAGTAATGCAATAGTAATGCTTTTTAACCGACTTCAAAAAAGAAGGAGGTTATCAATTCGGCCGGTATCTTTTTAAAAAACCGACAGCTCAACGGTTAAAGGTGCGGACTGAAAACTGAAAGGTGAAGATTTGAGCCCGATCCCGTTGCACTATTGTCGTATCCACTCCTAACACAAGCTTTTCGCTTATTTGAAGGGGAGAGGAGAATATAAGTCAAGTTCAGCTTGACTGATATTCTTTAAAAAAAAGTATATCAATTTGCCTGTATTGGATCTGCAGGATCCCATTATCAGATCCGTACCATGGGACCACCTGGGAAGTTTACCCTTTCTGACAAAAAATAAAAATTTCCCAATCGGTCCAGGCGTCCTCGAGTAATCGGGATTTTTTTCTATACTATGTTCACCGATTATAACGGGATTTCTGGACCGATTCGCCTGATTTTTTTTAATCGACAGAGGAAGCTTGCAATGTGGTCCCTTTCACCTACAACTTGGCATTTTCGGAAAATTTATTACAGGAAGATTAAATTGATAGAACCGATTTTGTGCTGAGTCTTACGTCATCCATACTGAAATTAGAACAAGCAGGAGATACCCGATCTCATTGACATTACGTAAATAATTAAGACTAAGGTTGCCACAAGGCAATGCAACTGGAGCACCCGGTGAAATTTGAACCCCAATTAGGGCTGCCAACTTGGTTTTGGTTGAATATAATTTGATATCCTACTATAATATATACTTATAATAAAACTGTAATTATATAATATAGAATTCTGTACACTAAATATCTTTTGAAAATTTTAACCGGAGGATGCTTTATTATTGATACTGAGCCCAAAACAATTTTTTTTGAATTTTTTGTAAGTAAGTAATACTGAAATATAGTATGTTTGCATCCTTACTAATATTATAAATGCGAAAGTGTGATTGTTTGCTGGTTTGTTCGTTTATTGGTTTGTTCTTCAATCACGCTGCAACAGAGCTACGGATCAACGTGATTTTTGTATAAATATAGTTGAGGACCTTGAGAGTGACATAAGCTACTTTTTATCCCGGAAAATCAAAGAGTTCCCGCGGCAATCAAAAACTAAATCCACGCGGGCGAAATCGCGGGCATTAGCTAGTACTATATAATTATTAATAATTATATAGTACCATTTAATTATTTTCTATTATTTTTATATTTAACAGAGTTGATATATCATATTAGTGTGTACAGTACTATATAAATAAAGAAGTATGGTTGGCAGCCCTCATCCCAGTATTATTTCAAATGCTAGCAAAATACTATAATAATATCGAATGCCTTCATTGAAATTGATATCCATTTTTTGATACTTTTGAAGTAAAATTACATACATTCTATATTTGAAGGTCTTTTATTCAGGCAGTGTTGGGTGCAGAAATTTTGCGTATTAAGGAAATTTTCTGAAACCAGTCTCGGGATTATCTTAAAATTATTGCTCCAGAGTGACGATTGCAATCACCTCAGTGTAACGATTTTTTTTTATTCGATGACAGGCGATGGCAGGATAGCCCTTGACTGCGATCTTACCTGATAGTAAGTGACGATGCAGTCTAAGATGGTAGCGGGCTAACTTGGAAGGGATATGGCAGTGTACATTCAACCCATATCCTAGTCGCTTTCTACACGGCATTTGCCGGAACGTTAAATCGCTTGGCGGCACGTCTTTGACGGTAAGGTGGTAACTAGCCACGGCCAAAGTTGCAACCAGACCAGACCAGAGACAATTCAGAAATTATGAATTCCCAAATTGTCTGCGCCGGGAATTGAACCCGAGGCCGTCCAGTTATAAGACACAGCGGTCATCACTGCGCCAGGGAGGTCGTCAATATCTAAAAATGATTGCATCAGTGTAGCAATAACTCTACCTTCCCCTCTGCCTTCCGAAAGCATCTGGGACTCGAACCCGGGACCTGACGATTCGCATCTGAACAAATAAACTACTCGACCAACGAGACAGACAGCTGAAGTATCTGGGAACACCTAAACATAAAGGCGTTTTTCATTTTAGTTCGCATTTTCATTGGAACAGCGATTGTAACAACTCGTACTACACAAAAATGTTTTTTTATACTTACTTATTATATTTTTATTTCATTATAATATTTGCAAGTGACCTCGTCCAACTGGATAGATGTTTGGTTTTAATTATCTTGTAGGAACAAAGAAGTTTGAACTGAATGAGGATGAGTTATCCTACCTATAGTAAGCAAAATATAGCTTTTGAATTTATTATTTTAGTAGGTTGTAGTCCACATTTACGTTGAAAGCATAGATTTATTGGAAGGTTCTTCTAGATCACCACTAGTCCCTGACTTTAGCGCATGTCACGTACCTATACTCGGATATGCGATTTCCTAGCGTAAACGCTCAATAAATGTGACGTGACGAGATTTTGATTCGTTACGTAATAGCACTAGTAACAGGTAAGTACTAATCGTCTACCGATCTCTAATGATTTGCATTTTATATACCAATGACCATATTAATATTATAAATGCGATGGTGTGTCTGTCTGTCTGCCTGTTACGTTTTTATGACCTAAAAAATGAACCTATTTGAATTAATTTTCAAACACACCTATTTGAAGGCAAAAAATTATTTTATAAACAGCGGTATTGGTTGTAACTTGCATCCCAGACACGGACATTATGCTATTTTTCATCCCGGATAAATAAAAAAAGCTCCCACTGGATTTTGAGAAAGAAGTAGATCTACCTATGTAAAAAGAATCGCGGATATCTGATAGGCTTTAATTATTAAACTTTCCATAGCATTTGAGTGTCACTGTAAGTTTAATTAACTTGACCTGGTTTTCGAGATGGTCAAGCAGCTTGAATTAAACACATGGATTTTAGAGCTATAATCAAGCCTAACGGACCGTTTAAAATGTTCGTCAAAGATGTAAATTAAGACGTCCGGCATCGAGATTTTTGACAAGTTCATGTTACAATGTTACCCACAAATGTTGGGTAGCCGAAGCGGTAACTTATTCATTGTTCTGCAACTTCGTTCTGCAAAGTTTTTCTGGAAAATTTAAAATGGATTTAAAAGAGAAGTCAGTTAAAAATGGTTAAAAATGAAGCTTTTCTTTTTTTATAGTTTAGTTAAAATAGTTTTGTAACATTATTATGTTAAGAACCTAGGTAGGTACCCTGTACAATATATTATGTGGCTAAAATCTATTTTATAGCTTTGATAGCAACACGTACAGTCGCGGACAAAAAATGTTTACCACCTTAAGATTCATAATTGCATGCACACATCTTTGTCAGAAGGTCGATATGTGATTTGATTAGCCATAGATCATAGACTTTTTAACATGTAGCGGTGCTTAGACAGGCCTTTAGCGGTCTCTTTAGTAGGTGACTGCTAAATAGGTTAGATGTAGAAAACCTTTTTTGGAACAAAAAATCCTTACTAATGTTATAAAATAATGTGAGTGTTTGTTTGTTCGTTGTTGGTGTGTCCTTCCATCACACAGCTACGGAGCAATAGATCCACATGATTTTTTGCATGGATATAGTTGAGGATTTGGATAGCGACATTTATCCCGGAAAAATAGAAGGTTCCGTTGGAAATTTTAGAATCCTAACTTCACGCGGACGAAGTCAGGGGCAAAAGCTAGTAATTTTAATAAATAGATATTATCTCATATAGACACGAGCACAGGACACGAGTTACCAAAATATGAAAACGGAAGTAATAATCTAATGAAATTTCAAAGAATCTTTATTTCTTAATTTTATTATTGAGAAACTAAACAATATTAGTATAAATAAATAATTACCTTAACTAGCTTCCATCGCTGCTATGACAACACGTAGACTCTCTCGCATAAACGCGACAAGGCGATAAGTCAGTTCATATCATCTGTGATATCATCTCATACCCCAGTGCAATGTGATCTAAGAGTTTGAGGATTTCTTTGATTCTGACAGTCCCAGCTTTGAATCATTAAGCCCCATAAATTTTCAGTTTCAAATCAGCAGATCGAGCGGGCTATTGAACGAGATGACTGCCACGATGCAGATTGAACCATGGAATAGTAGCTCGGCGCACTATCTTGAACTTAGGCTGTCGGAATTCTGCTGCAGAACATCGATGTAAAATGCTGCAGAAACACCGCGCATCACCGTAGCTCATCCACCTCCTTTTGACTGTTTTTGACTGTGGATGCTAGCAGCATCATTATGATTGAATGCACAATATGAACTTTACCATTAGAATAATTATGATTAAGCTTGCCATTTATTTTTTATATTTAAATTTCAAATAATAAATATAATATTTTTGATAATTAATTGTCACTTTTACAAGGGCAATGATGCTAATGTGTCAAACTTGAATTTAGGAAATGAGTTTTATTACTAATATTTGTATAGAAAAGTCATAAATACTTTTTTTTGATAAAACGATGCATGAAATTTTTATAACGTAACAAATGCCTTGATATAGCATTATAGACCTTACTGAACGCAGGGTTACGAAGAATCTAATTTGAAAAGTGGTAAACATTTTCTGTCCCCGACCGTATATACTTTTAGCTAGGCAGAACCAATCCCCATGTAGAAAAAGGAAAGGAAAATGTAAGCAGTATTTCATAAAAATTACTACTTCCATTTTCTCAATTACCATTATTACCAATTATTACATACTTACTGTTTGTTTTTTCTTTACTTGCCTGTGAAAGTTCCGTCAAAATCTGTTTAGCCGTTATGCTGATTCGTATAAAGAGAATATAAAAAATAAACAAACAATTTAAAATCATGTGTTTGAAATCATGTAAATAATAATCAGAGAGCTACAAGTAATAAAAGTTATGAATCTCGATCACTCAATTTTATTTATTTTGCAAGATTTTGCGTTCATATATCTTGCAAACATCTTTATCAATACATTGTATTGATAAAGCAGATTATTCTATAGTATTGGTTCGGGGCTTCAAAGGAATCACTCTGAAAATTGATTTGAATTTGAGTTGAATTATGATTACGTTTTTTATTGCATTCTTAATTTACGTTTACTTACAATGTTTAACATTCAACTAAAGTGACCCGCCTCTACATCCAATCAACTTGCAATGGCAACACTACCTAGAACAGTTATCATATTCTATGGTAAGCATAAAATGCCATCGACCAATCAGAGGCCGTAAACCACACTTTGGTTTTGATTTCAAAACTTCAAACGGAAAACGTATAAAATTGTCGTTTATTTCTGGTGCTGTTTGGATTATATGAGTTATTATTTCGGAAAAATAAGCTAATCTTCATAAAAAAGTGACTCGCTGTGATAGAAACTTGCGTTGATTTTAACTTGTGAATGGTTTGTTTTATTCAATCAAAAATGATTGTACTAAACGAGGATATCATCCAGTTATTGTAAGTTAAAATTTTTGTAATATGATAAAAAAAGCCCATTACTAACGATTTATTTACATCAGAATTCAGGTATATAGGTATATAGAAGTTTCTAATGTATTTTATAACAAATACACTTAGATTCGTTGACAAAAGTTTGTTGACTGACTTTCAGTCGCTTTATAGATTTTTGTGCCGCCAAAACCAATGGTCTCCAGACCTAGGCCAATCAGTGGCATAATTGAGAAAAAAGCAATAAAGTATTTTGTTGTAATATGACAGTACCTAAGTATTTCAATACAGATTCAGTTTAGCATTGACCGCTACTTAGTGCATGTATCTGATGTGCTTTTGTGTGGTCATGATCTTGCACTCCTTGTATTCAGCGGTTCTATGGTTTGAAATGCGTTAACGCAGCAAAAACCATATAAACTTAGCCAATCAGAGTTGATTGTGATTGTCATACTGTGGCCACAAGTTTTAGATAATCCCACAGACGTGCTAGTGACTTGTTAATAAAAACTAATTTTGTTTCCAGTGATGAAGTTCATCAAGAAATATCAGCAAACGTTAGGTCCTTAATGGAAGAACTCTGGAGCAATTGGACACACCTTGGGGTAGATGAAAATACTAAAATCCAGCACATAACAAAGCTTGTAAAGATTGAAAAAGATTTTCATAAAGAAATCATCTCTGAGACAGTGTATAAGTTGAAGCAGTTGGAGGAGAAGATAGCAAGTGAGATTTTTAGCTGTTTTTTAGTTATAATGCTTTATTTATTCACAAGAATATTAAAGAAAAAAAACTTGTATCGGAGCAGGGGGCTCCGCCCTAACTTGGCAGATCTGCCTCTGGGCTGGTGTTATGTCCGGAGACCTGGCTAACCAGGACTAATCCAATTGTGGTATTTTGGAACTAGTAAGTACATTTAATGTGCTTTGTTCCTTATCTACTTAGAGCATTATGAAAGGGATAGCACAAGATAGAGCCATTTAAGTTTAAAGATTGTGTACGGAATAGTAATACTAAATAAAATAATGTAGTAATTTGGTGAGATAAATAGTAAATATGTTTATCTATTTTAGAGTTAAAAGATGAAACTGAAGAACTCAGCAGGTGTCTCTCAGTGGACATAACAATACTAGATTTCAAGGAAGACATGGTGTTGGTAGAATATCAGAAAGCTTTAGAAGAACAACTCTCTGTGTAAGTATTATTTTTAACTTAAAAGAACTTGGAAGTATTACTCATCATTGTTGCTATCATAACTTTTTAAATAAAAATCTTTAGCTATGAAGTTTCACATATACCCATTAGAATGGTTCTGTTTTAAAATAGTAAACAAATAACAATTGTTAATTAAATGTCCAAATATGCCAAAAGGTTGGACTTTTTTCAAATCCATGAGGGATTTGAAAAAAGTCCAATCATCTAGAAGTTCTATGATCATGACGATTTCATACATACAAAATCAGTAAATACCTGGGACACACAGTCCAGCTAGGTAGGTCCAATTTTGAGAAAGAGATCAACTGCCGAATCCAACTCGGCTGGGCAGCGTTCGGGAAGCTTAGAGATGACTTTTCGTCCAAAATTCCTCAGTGCCTGAAGACTAAAGTCTTCGAACAGTGAGTGTTGCCAGTGATGACTTACGGATCCGAAACATGGTCGCTAACTATGGGCCTCATAAGAAGGCTCAGGATCACTCAACGGGCGATGGAGAGAGCTATGCTCGGAGTATCCCTGCGAGATCAAATCAGAAATGAGGAGATCCGTAGGAGAAACAAAGTCACCGACATAGCTCTGCGAGTGGCGAAACTGTAGTGGAAATGGGCGGGGCCCATAGTTCGAAGAGCTGATGGTCGATGGGGTCCCAAGGTGCTGGAGTGGCGACCCCGCACCGGGAAGCGCAGTGTTGGTAGACCCCCCACTAGGTGGACAGACAACATCAAACGAGTCGCAGGGAGCCGCTGGATTCAGGCGGCGCAAGACCGAGGCTTGTGGAGGTCCATGCAGGAGACTTATGTCCAGCAGTGGACGTTCATTAGTTGATAAAGAAGAAGAAGAAGAAAATCAGTATGACAGCTGTTACATCTCCATAATTGGGTTACAGTTTTTAAACTTTTATCCTTGTTGACTTTTAGGTATAGAGTTCAAGCTGAGCAGCGTCGCAAGAAGATGGACAGGCTCCTAGAATGGCAGCGCGACCTCGTAGACAAGCTTGGCGTCACCATGCACGAGTTGCAGGAAGAACCCTTGCCAGCTGAAGAGGAGCTGGACAAACTGAAGAGCCACCTGGAAGTGCTGCAGGCGGAGAGGGACAAACGCGTGGAGCTGTTCCTGAACACGCAAGTGGAGATCAAGGATATAATGGGTTTGTATTATGTTGTATATATCCCGTTCATGCTTTAATTTAAGTTTTCTTTTTATTTTGGTGGCGATGTTCCCACTGAACTGAGCATAGGGTTATTGCGGATCAATAAAATTCTGAAAAACCGGCAACGCTGGTGCTTATATGTTTTCAAATGTTTATGGGCAGCAGTGGTCATTTAACATCAGGTGACCCGCCTGCTTTTTTGTGATATTTATTTAAAAAAAATAGATATTCTAACACAGCTTAATTGGTTTTGTCATGTCCTACAGTCTACACAATGCACAGTTACAAATAATTTTTCTATTTATAGCTAAACTTCAAATTAAGCCACAAAACAAGTTTGAGCAGATGGCCGTAACATCTATGTCGGTGGACTTCAAGGTGACCGATCAGAATATGGAACGCCTGGCCATGCTGCGGCAGGACTTGCAGGAGAAATACGAGCAGACCAACAATAGAGTAAGAATTAGATTACTAAGCACTAGACAGTGTACTGATTTTAAATCTCTCTATAGCATGGGGGATCCTAATTTGGAATTGCTTAACTAGTTTTACTTTGCATACTTTTTGAATCTTCCCCGCGCGTCGCCTCTTCCATCGCCCTCTCACATCCACGTATAGTACGTTTATCTCACAAAGTTACGGGCGCTTTACTTGTAGTTTACGTCGTGTACATGCACATTGCGTAAGTGTGCATGCCTGCAGGAGCCTAGTTGGGAGCGGTCAGGCGCGAGCAAGCTCTCGCTCACACTTATACAGATAGGACACACACAACCATGAGCCACGCACCGTCGTGAATTGCAAGAACTATAACAGTTGGTTAAATTTCGACGCATGCTAGAAATCTTTGGCTTCAGTCAAAACTTTAGTCCATATTGGCTGAAGCCAATTTCAAAGCAAAGGTTCAGTAGGACACTACTTATATGATATGACATAATATGTTATGCCTATATTATAATACAGGTATTAGAACTGCTTGAGCGCTTGACTAGACTGTGGGACTGCTTGGAAGAGGACCAAGTGTACCGCGAAAACTTCCTGCAAGCGCATACGGGCTGTCATCCAGAGACAGAAATGGCTATCAAAGAAGAGATCAAGAGATGTGATCAGATCAAGAGGCAGAAGATTTCGGTAATGACTTTTTTCTTCATTTTTTTCTGCAACAATAGCCAATAGCGAGTGAGTATCGACCAATCAGAGACATTGCAATTGTACTGTAGTTTTTTTTATTATAATTGTTCAATGACAAGATAGTCCCTGACTGCGATTACACCTGATCACACCTAAATTCAACCCATACCCCTAGGATGATAACTAGCTACGGCCAAAATCTCCCACTAGACCACACCAGAGACAATTCAGAAATTATAAATTCCCAAATTGAACCCAAAGCCTCCCAGTTATAAGACCACAGCGCTCACCACTGGCGCCAGGGAGGTCGTCCAAATCAGTCTCGATAGTCGTTCTGACAGGAACAGCAACATTTTTTTGTTTTAGTTGGTTTGTACAATCGTGCAACGACAGATGTAGTCGACCTGAGTTTTTCTATGAGTATAGTTGAGAACTTGCAGAGTGACGTTGATTTTTTTTAAGTATAGTTGAGAACTTGCAGAATGATGTTGATTTTTTTTAACAGTTGCACTATTGTTGTACTCACTCCTAACACAAGCTTATTTGTAGAATATAAGAAGAGTGTATCTTGGTTAATATTCTTTTTTTTTTTTTTTTTAATAAAGGAACTATTCTGATTTTCAGGTGTTTGTAGCCAATGTACGTACTAAGATCAAGCTGATGTGGGATAATGTGATGTACTCCCAAGCACAAAGGGAGGAATTTATCCATTACTACCAGGACATATTTACCGAGGACACCCTTACACTGCACGAACTGTATTTACACAAGATTTCCAAGTTCTATGAAGAGAACAAGTAAGTTTATTATCAACTATTGTTATTAGCTTATTAGTTATTTTATTTGTAAAACAAATGCATCAAAAATATGTGCAAATAATATAAGGCATTATAAGAAAGCTCACGGTCACTCAGTGGGCGATGGAGAGAATTATGCTACTTCCAGCTGTCAGTCATGCTGTCTGCCAGTGGGCTGTATCTCATGAAAATAAATAGAGAGTTGAAATTTTCAGAGAATGTGTAATTCTGTTGTCGCTATAACAACAAATTTATACTAATATTATAAAGCTGAAGAGTTTGTTTGAACCCGCGGGAACTAAATTTTTTTCGGGATAAAAAGTAGCCTGTGTTTTAATCCAAGGTATAATCTATCTTCATTTTAAATTTCAGCCAAATCGGTCCAGTAGTTTTTGAGTTTATTCATTACAAACATACACACAAAAGTACAATTCGTTCCTCCTTATTTATACTAATACTAGCTGATACCCGCGACTTCGTCCGCGTACATTTAGTTTTTTATCATCCCGCGGGAACTCTTTGATTTTCCGGGATAAAAAATAGCCTATGTCACTCTCCAGGTTCTCAACTACACACATGT
The DNA here is from genome assembly GCA_038048805.1 of Hipparchia sbordonii. Lineage (NCBI taxonomy): Eukaryota > Metazoa > Arthropoda > Insecta > Lepidoptera > Nymphalidae > Hipparchia > Hipparchia sbordonii. The sequence goes on along the minus strand of JBBIWI010000010.1, from coordinate 9,159,921 downwards.
AAAAAATTACGTCGATCCGAAGCTCTGTTGCAGCGGGATTGAAGGACACACCAACAAACCAACAAACCAACAAACACACTTTCGCATTTATAATATTAGTAGGGATTATAAAGCTGAAGAGTTTGTTTGAACCCGCGGGAACTAAATTTTTTTCGGGATAAAAAGTAGCCTGTTTTAATCCAAGGTATAATCTATCTTCATTTTAAATTTCAGCCAAATTAGTCCAGTAGTTTTTGAGTTTATTCATTACATACATACACACAAAAATACAAATCGTTCCTCTTTATAATAGTATAAGTGTAGATTTCACGTTGTAAACATATCTTGTGCTTGTTACAGAAACATCTTCGAGCTGGAAGTAATGCGAAGGAATCTGTGGCTAAAGATGACGGAGCTAGAAGCTCGCGGTTCTGAACCCAACCGATACCATAACCGCGGGGGGCAGCTGTTGCAAGAGGAGAAGGAACGCAAAGCTATATGTAACAGAGTAAGTGGTGTTAATATTGTTCATTTCTAAGGTCAGGGCAGGATCTGATGATGGGATCCTGGAGAAATCAAAGGAACCCTTCAAATTTAATAGGTACAATGATATACTTTGTAGTGGTATTTGAAGTCGGTTTTGTAAAAAGAATTTTTACTTTTAAACTAGCTTTTGCTCGCGGCTTCGCTCACGTTAAATTCGATTTTTTAAACCCCTATTTTACCCCCTTAGGGGTTGAATTTTCAAAAATCCTTAGCGGATGCCTACGTCATAATAGCTGTCTGGATGGCAAATTTCAGCCCGATCCGCCCAGTGGTTACGGCTGTGCGTTGATAGATCAGTCAGTCAGTCAATCAATCACCTTTGCCTTATATATATTTAAGATTATTTTAGATTACGATTTGTGTACAAAAGAGTTAACATGATCATTATGTTACATGTTACAGTTACCCAAAATTGAGCAACAACTTCGTGAATTGGTGTCGAAATATGAAGCGCAGAATGGTAGTGTTTTCACCGTGGACGGGAAACCCCTTCTGCAGCTGATAGAAGACGATCACGAAACAAGAAAGGCAGTAAGTTTTATTTAACTTAATTTTCAACGCACTTGCTCATAAAGTGGCTCCAAGTTCACTTAATTAGGCTCATAATGACACCTATAATCAAACTGTGACTTTTTCAGTACTATTATTCACAAGTGAGTTATAGTTTTTTTTTAAAATTTTATTTGTTGAGTTGCTTTGTTCTTAAAAAAGTTTCTATTACAAAAAAGATCGTGTTCAATAGTACAAATAAATTAATGTACCTATTGCTTGCTCATTTCATGCAACTTCGTATTTAAATAGATAAAATTTCAACTTGTACGTGTTTAATAAATAAAACTTTCACTCAAATATAACTTTTGTTTTTTCTGTAATAAAGTAAACTTGAATTTCCCCATTTTGTATGTGGCTAAAACGCTATCCGCGAAAAGCCAAAAAAAAAAAAGAAACCTCATTGTTTTAGTCTATGGCCGATCGCCATTAAAAAGATTCCGGAAAACTGATTAATTTTTGCCGCCATTGCGAAAAAATTTTCACAACTCGTTTCCACTGTTTTGTACCATAATGTCCTATTTTAGTATTATTTTCTTCACAAGTGTGTTGAAAAGCGTCGTATGATACACGTGTGTATTGATGATTACCGTCCTCGGCTATCTTAAGACCCTCACCTAACGGCTCAGGTCTCAATAGTGCCTCAGCGGTAATCACCAATGTTCCACACTTGTACCATAATGTACTATTATCTTATTCTTAAAATTATTTTTATACTTTGTAGTGGCGTAAGAAGTCGGTTTTTTGAAAACAATTTTTATCGACACATCGTCTTGGTTCAGGAGCGTCAGAACAAGCTGTCGGCGCGCAAGCAGGCGCAGGCGCTGCTCACGCCCACCACGCCGCTGCTGCGCTCGCTGGCCACGTCGCCGCTCGGCAAGCGCAACCGCACCGCCGCCGGCCTCGCCGCCACCGCCGAGAGGCACAGGTACTACCCGCTCATTTCAACTTGGCCGTCGTCGACAGTTACTTACTACTAGTTAATGGTAATTGTTTTAGTCGGAATTGTCGATATTTCGATCCGTTATAAGTTATAACGTTAATTATTTTTTAACATACTTGCTCAAAATGTGGCTCCAATTTTACCGTAATTAGGCACATAATGACACCTATAATCAAACTGTGACATTTACATTACTATTATTCACAAGTGAGTTATAGTTTTTTTTAAATTTAATTGGTTGAGTTGTTTTATTCTTAAAAAAGTTTCTATACAAAAAAAGGTCGCGTTCAATGGTACAAATAAATTAATGTATCTATTACTTGCTCATTTCATGCAACTTCGTATTTCAATAGATAATTTCAACTTGTACGTGTTTCATAAATTAAACTTTCACTCAAATAAAACTTTTGCTTTTTCTGTAATAAAGAAAACTTGAAATTTCCCATTTTGTACGTGGCTAAAACGCTATCCGCGAAAAGCCAAAAAGATTCCGCGCATTCCGGAAAACTGATTAATTTTCCCCGCCATTGCGAAAAAATTTTCACAACTCGTTTTCACTGTTTTGTACCATAATGTACTATTTCAGTATTATTTTCTTCACAAGTGTGTTGAAAAACGTCGTATGATACACGTGTGTATTGATGATTACCGTTCTCGGCTATCTTAAGACCCTCACCTAACGGCTCGGGTCTAAATAGCGCCTCGGCGGTAATCACCAATGTTTCACACTTGTACCATAATGTTCTATTACTGTTGTGTTTTACATAGATTAAATTATGACTTAGGAACGTATCTATTTGTAGATCGACGAGCAAGCGTCAACTCATCACCGGCTCAGCGACCAAGGCGGTGAGCGGAGTCGCGGCCAACGTCTCTGCTTTCAAGAGATCTGCCATTACTACTGTTAAAAGGTACCATTGCAACACACGTTTAAACTCTGTCTTAACGGCAGGATCTCCGAAAACAGCCTGTTTTTGATTCAATAGTAAACAATTAAATATTCTTTGTTTTGATTGGTTAAAAATATATGTTGTAGTTTAATACACGTTCTAAATTATTTTACCGTTCAAAAGTCCATATTTTGAACTTCACTCGATCAAATAATATTCCGAAAACAGTGTAGTTTTTAATTGTTTTTCAGGTTGTATGTATAGTATATCAAAGTTAAACTAAAAAAAAAATGTCAAAAAATAGGCAAAAGCTTTTAGAAGAATATTTTACCGTTAATTTTTCTCTAAAAAGTATACTTTTTTTTTTATCAAGACTGTTTTACTTTTTTTTAACAAAGTGGCTCGTGCGCCTCACTTCATTTGCTTGCAAATTACTGCGGCCGAAGATCGTGCCCTTAAGTCTGAGCTGAGTGAAAGTGCTGTCTATAGATTTCAGCCTTAGTGTTACCGGCTTCCCACCTATTGTTAATTAATAAATGCGAGAGTTTGTATGTTTGTCACGTCAATCACGTCGCAACGACCGAACCGATTTGGCTGAAAGGAGGTGGGTTGATGAGGCCCAATTTCCGCCCCTCATACACTCGAAATAAAAAAGTTCCAGATTCCGACAAATTGTAAATGTATTTACATACTTGAAGATATAAACTTTATTTTAAAATAAAGTTTAGGCGATAAAAAAAATAGTAAGTTACAGAAAATATTACCCAAAAAGAGAGTGTTTCGGCTTTTTCATACATTTTAGTCGTTTTTTAAGCTTTGATTTAATATTTTAGAATCCAATTACTTTTTAAACCGGGAAAAAATAAGAGAGTTCCCGTGGGAATAAAAAACCTAAATCTACGCGAACGAAGTCGCGGGCATCATCTTATTAGATGACTTTGGAAGTTATTCTATACTTAGAATAACTTCCAAAGTGTCATTTTGAAGTCGCCTTGCACTTCATATAATGTCCTAATACTTTTCATCCCTTCTACAATTTCAGTGCTCGCTTGTAAACTAATGAAGTGAACACAAATTACGGCATCAAGGCAAGTTCTAATTTGCGACATGTAGCGAAAAATTAATAATTAATTAATTACGATACAGTGACGTAAGTGTGGAAGGTATGAGAAGTATACTTGTTTTCGTAATCGGTTGCGATGTGTGAACAATTATGTTGGTTAATGACAGTGCAGTAATTTAAATTTTTGGCACGGTTAGGTAAATTGAACTTTTTTAGTTACCTTGGTTCGTTACTGCACTACTTGAGTCAGAGGTAAGTAATTAAAGAAGTATAGATTGCTAACGTCATACAAAAGAACAAAGCTCGCGTGATAGTTTTTTTTTTTTTTTTTAATAATTAATATAAGCCAAGCTGAAGTTGATTAATATTCTCCTTTCCTCTCCAAATAAGCGGAAAGCTTGTGGTAGGAGTGGGTACGACAATAGTGCAACGGGTGGGGTTCGAACCTGCGACCCTTCAGTTTGCATTCTGCACCTTTAACCGTTGGGCTATTTAGGCTTAATTACTAATAAACCTACTTAGGTATAAAGGGGTCATGTTGGGAATAATAAGGCTTGCGTTGTATATAGATAAGCAGAGAAACACGTAACCGCCGAACATATCCGGGCGCTTACGACCTTCCTAAGTTTAGTTTTACCCCTTGTACGAAACAATGGGTAAAACTAAACTTAGGAAGGTCGCAAGCGCCCGGAAAAAGATTGTTGGTGCGGTAAGAAAGCCCTATGAAAACTGAAAGACCGCAGGTTCGAACCCCACTTGTTGCACTATTGTCGTACCCTCCTAACACAAGCTTTCCGCTTTTGGAGAGGATAGGAGAATATTTGTCAACTTCAGCTTAGCTAATATTCTTTATAAAAAAAAAAAATTGGACGAAATTCTTCATCCATAAAAAAATTTGTTCAACTAAGTTATTTATATAATATATGTGTGTATTTAATCTGGATAGGCGTATAAGCGGTCGACTGGCGGCGAAAGCTTTGGTCGAAAATAAGTCTGAACGGGCCAAGAGAAAACTGGACTATGACGTCAACAAGAAGACTCCTCAACCCAAAGCCAATGGCAGCATCCTCAAACATAAGCGGACGGTATGTTAAAAAAACACTTATTGTCACAAGTGTCATACAATGTGACACACATAGCCTAGCCGATTGTCATTTACTCGAGCTTGATGTGTAATATTTAGTGTTCGCGGACGGTATGTAAAAAAGACACTACTGTCACAAGTGTCATACAATGTGACACATTATCCGATTGTCATTTACTTGAGTTTGATGTGTAATATTTAGTGTTCGGAACTGTATTATGTACAGTCACACATCTAGATATTTTATATTGTACAGAACATGGACTGTAATTGTGATAAAATTATACGAGTACGTACCACGGTAGATACTACCCATGACAGCTTCACCTTGACGTCTCGCAACAGCATTCCCATCGTGACCACGCTCCTTGCAACTGGATCGAAATACCGTCAATTCCATTTAAAACAATTACCGTGGTACGTACTCGTATAATTTTATCACAATATGGACTGTATTGTGTAAAGTTCTCAACTCCAAATTTTATACATCGAGAAAAAGACAACCGGCCAACCTCAGCTTCATAAAGTATCGTCTCTGTCACTCATACTCACCATTTTCATTTTAGAACTCATTTTATTACATTTTGGGTAACATTGGATCTTTGAACGTAGCAATTCCTCAGATAGGTTATAGATAGTTGATAGTAGATAGTTGCAAGGCATTTCTCACCTCCCACTCAGCTGTTTTTTATTTTTTTTTAAGTTACATGAAGCCCCGTCAGGGCGTTGCAAAGTTACATTAATAAATAATTAGGTTAGGTAGAAAAGAATACAATAAATAAATAAAAAAATTGAGATAAATTTCACATAACGCAACAGAATACTGTTCACAATTTGAATGTCAAGTAATAAATAATAATAATAATTAATTCAATATGTCAGTCAATATGTAATTATAAATTATTGGTTAGTTAAATTATTGGTCTTTTGAGTCATCAAATCATTTGCATGTCAAATATATTTTTAAATAAATATCTATAACGACTAGTATCTATAGATACTACAATATTCTGTAAGTTCGAATAAATCCATTAACTTAATTTATAATTGAATACAGATTAAAAAGAAGAAGTTCAGGGTGTGGTCCAAATATAAAAAGCAGCTCCAATTTTACTCAAAATTCTCTGTACATTAATCTGAAACTCATTTTAATTTTCTCTTAGTTTGTAGTAGTCTAGAATATAGTAGAAGCAGTATCAAAGTAAATATACTTGAATACGCGGAGTTTTATGCTACTACTTGGTAAGAAGGGCATTCCTATGGTAGTGTTCACTTGACGCTTCAAAAGTACTTTGTAAAAGTTTAAATAAATGAAAACCTAGTGTGTCCATTTCTAATTCAAAATAAATAAAATATAATATGAAAATGTTGTGTATGACGATCTATTTAAAGCATAAGTATGCATCATGACAAAGTATAAAGTATGTAATAGGGATGTTAACAATTTTTCGGAATTGCTTTTATTTTGAAGATTGGGTCTTGTTTACCATAAAAAAATATATATTATTTAAAAATATTAGTATTTTCGATGCGAAAATATACAAAAGTTATATTAAATTACAAAAATGTGATTTTCGATATTCTAATCCTACAAACTATCATAAAATTAACACTTAACATTAATTTGTGATTAGTGTTAACATCCCAATTAGTATTAAACTGTCATAACTAAAACCTTTTAAAGGTTGAATTTTCAAAAATCCTTTGTCAGCGGATGCTTAAGTCATAATTGTTCTGTTAATCTGTATGCCGAAAAGCCAGATTTGTCCAGTGGTTTGAGCTGTGCGTTGTCAGATCAGTCGGATCAATCGGTCGATCGGTCGGTCGGTCGGTCAGTCAGTCAGTCAGTCACTTTTTTATAAACATGTTGAACTTTTATTCGTTGTATACCCTGAAGGAGGTGAATGTGCTCATGAAACTGAACAACTTTTCCCAGGAAACATAGGTCAAAATATGAAAAAAAAAATTGGACCCTCCATACAAAATTGACGATTAGCTGATTGATTTACAATGGGAGGTCCAAATTTTTTTTTCATATTTCGACCTATGTCCCTTGGGGAAAGTTGTTCAGTTTCATGAGCACATTCACCTCTTTCAGGGAGTACATCCAATGAAATTTCACCGTGTAGAAGAAGAAGCAGATAAATAGTGTTCTATTTCGCAGTCGCGGAGCGGTCGTCGGTCGACCAACCTGAACTCTTCCGGCAACTCGCGCGGTACTGAACGCTCGGACAAAAACCCGCTCCAAGACACCACGATGCTTACTACTTATTCCGATTTCAAGGTAAGCTATGGTTATTTAAGTAATATAAAACTCTTTTACAAAGTGCTTTTGAATAGTCAAGTGCATGTAAAAAAAAATTCAAATAAAATTTTACTAGGTGCTTTTGAGTAGGCGAACTAATTTTACAATTTGCTCGGAATGCCCTTCCTACTGCCAAAAACTAGGAAGAAAATAGGCCGCTGGTTGACTTGAAAGATTATAATTTAAATCGAGTCATGAACGCCGACTTATCGTAAGCGACATTATTATCTTACTAGCTTTTTCACGCGGCTTCGCTCACGTTAAGTTCGGTTTTTCATACCACTATTTTATCCCCTTAGGGGTTGAATTTTCAAAAATCCTTTCTTAGCAGATGCCTACGTCATATTAATTATCTGTACGCCAAACAACCCGATCCATCCAGTGATATGAACTGTGCGTTGATAGATCAGTCAGTCAGTCATTCAATCAATCAGTCGGTCATCTTTTCCTTTTATATATTCAGATTTTGATGTTATGGCTTGATATTTTATCAGAGTTGGTGCTTTCTTATGCTTTAAATGCTGTAGAATTTTAGAAGGTATAATAGAAGTGTTTCTTGGGTATTGTAACCACAGACGTGGGCGTAATTAAATACAGAAGAAATTCATTAGCTCCATAAAAATGTCTTATGTCTTGATGATGTTGCATGTATACACTAAAGAGAACCTCCCTTTAGTATTTTTGATCTGTCCTCTGTGATTAAAAGTCCTTTTTGTTTATTTTAGTTTTTGTCAACTTATTCTTGTTGATAGCTTATCGGCACTCAGTATTGTTTGAAACATGATAATATCATGTTTCAATATCATATTATGATATAATAATTCAGTTTATAATATTGTTTTATTTTTAACATTAACTACTCACTGGCAAACCCGCATTTGTACTTTTGCTCATACGCATGTTCGTTTGCCTGTAATTGGGTGCACCTGAAATGCTTCTCTGGACGTAGTTTGATTTTTTCTAATTCTTGCGTGAGTGCCTGTTGGCAAACCAATGAAAAAATAACCTATTTAGGACTTTATTTATTGACAACAAATATATTTGCCTTTAGGAGGTCATCGACGAACGTCAAACAGGCCGGAGTTCGATGGCAAACGGGAAGAACCATGACGTGAACTTTACCAACGTAAAAATCTACGAACCTTGCCAGGAACAAAGCGAAACTCCCAACAAAGTGAGGGCAAACGCACCATTCACCCCCAAAATTGGCAAAGAGAATATGAATCTGCTGAAAACACCGACGACACACCTACTGCCGACGCCGCAAAGTAATCTATTATCCACGCCCACGAGATTAACCCGCTCTGCTTTGAAGTTGAATAATGACGGCTTTGCCACACCGCGCGCCCCTTTAAGCTGTAGTAAAGCGAATCTCCATCGACAAAACCTAGCTCCCAATATGCCTGTAAAAAACTCCACCCCAAATAGCGTCGGCAGGTCCAAGTCCCACTTGAATATAATGAGAACAAAGAATTTACCACCTATCATGTGAAAACATCGAAATATGCTATTCGCAAACTTGCGACTTACACTATTACCGAATGGAATTTGAGATACGCGATATTTAAAAAATAATGTATTAATGATTGTGGTGTTTTGAAAGGGGTTATTAATTTTTTTCCGATTCACATAAGTCAATTTTTTTTTTACACAGAAATCCTTTTTAAAGAAGATTTGAGCCTTGCAGATGTGACTTTTAAGGCTCAAATTTCAAGTTGTGAAATTTAGCAGATGAGACTTTGTTCTAGGGAACGGTCGAAATGTATATTTCTATGGTATACTTAGGCTGAAATCTATAGACCGCACTCACACTCCGCTCAGACTCAACACAGAGTTAAAACGAGACATATTTATGTCAGAGCATATTTGTATCTCGTTTTAATACTATCTTAAGTCTGAGCTGAGCCAGAGCCCGCTCTATAGATCTCAGCATTAATGTGTCTTGAAAGGTCTGTTAACATTTCTTGTGATCATAGATTTAGATTTTAATTTTTTTTTCGTTTAACTGAATCTCTACTGATGTTTAAGGATGCGGTCTCATCAGGTGAACAGTCTACCGACAGACTGAATTACATCGGATGTATGAAAGGGCTAAAGTTATGTTCACATTACGTTCACATATTACAGTTCTGAGCTTCGATCACAGAAAAATAAGGGGATTCAGCACTTCATACTTCAACTATTATTCAAATGCATCATTGTTCCTTGACACTGAAATAACTGCTTCACGTCAATGTTCGATGACAGACTAGCTACCGAAATGATCTGCACTTACTTATTTAGTGATTACACAAATCGGACTAACGTGCGATATCCACTTATTTTTCTATGATCAAAGGTTCTGAGCCATTAATTAGCACCCAATACTGTTTATAATAGAGCGTTCACACTAACCGTACAGTACGCAGTTAACGGCTAAACTACGCACGCTTATTCATACAGTTGTATGCGATGCAAAATGAAGCAGTTTAGAGTCTGCCAACGTATTTTTCCAGAAAAATCAGCCAATAGTTGTTAATTTTGTTGTGCATTATCTCTTAATTTAATTGTTTTCGATAAGTCTAAATCTCGTGCTATCTCTTTTTTATGAAAAAGATAGCACTAAGTTTAGATTAATTGTCAATATAGCTTAGGCTAGAGATCCAATCTATGAGATTGCTTAACTTTGCGCGTAATATGTCCGTTCCATTAAAAGTATTGAGTGCTAATATTGACAAATAGTTAGCCGGAAACTATATTATGTCTGGTGAGACTGCACCCTTAAAGTGTATTAATACCTAGCATATAAATATTTTTTCTTTAATTTTGACATAATAGAAATGCAATATTTCTATCATGTCAAAATTTTGTTATTATATTTTTTATTTGAATTTGAATTAAATTTTTAAGCTCATGTATATTAGTAAGATTTTTTTTATAGTTTTTTTAAGTTGGATTTAATTCTAGTTTAGACTTTTAGTTTCTTAGTGAAATTAGGGTAATCTTTGAAATAAATGTTTTAATTTAAAATTGAATTTTACGTTTGCGTTTTCGAAAACATAACTGCCTTTTATTGAGCTTATAGTCGTAAATTATTGTTTTGCCAAACTGTGGGTAGTTGCACAAATCTCAAATAACGGAGACCGATGCCAGCCAATGCGGCGTGCCACAACTTAGAGCGGTTTCAAAATAGCGTATTTTTGTATTTTTTGCGCGTATAATTAGTATCGGCTTACGCGTTTACACGTGCGCTACTTTTTGCGCGTCAAAAAAACCGAACACGCGTACACGCGCTTATTGCGGCGTGTTCGCTCGAACCGGTTGGTCAGTCAGTAGGAATTTGGATTCCGACGAACTCGGCTCGCTCTTATACGAGCTTATAATATGTGCGTGTGGCATAAGGTGCGTGGCTCTTCCAAAAACGAGCTTATACGCACCAAAAAAACGCTAAACTGAAACCGCCTCTAGTGATTTTGCTGAATTTGTTAGTACCACGATGCGGTGCGTCGCAAATAATATTACTAGGGAGTTGTTTGAGTATATATCTCTACCCATAATCTAACTAACTTTATGATAGTTGTAAGCACTGACCTTTATAATTAATCTACGAGTAATAATAGACATAATTTTTTGGGGCTCCTTAATTGCAGTGCCATTTTGGCGCTATAAACAGTTACGAGTGTCCAAGCTATCATTTGTATCTGTACGGCCAGTCGAGTGTTAATCATAGACTGATTATAGAGGTCAGTGGTTTAGAGATGCTTACAACGATGACAATATTACAGTTATTTATTGTTGGCAGCTGTGGTTGATCGATCCGTTCTAATTCTTAAGAATTTTCTGAGTTATTTTTTTAATTAATTAAGCTAATCGAGGTCATGAAAACATTATTTTGTATTTCCTTGGTCCGCTGAAGCGCTGCACCGTATCGCACCGCGTCGCGCCGCTTTAGTGGAAACGCACCTTAACGATAATGTCACAATTAATATCTAATTAATTAATCATGTATATCATGCTTTAGGCCGAGAACGTACTGCTAAATGGATTGCGATGCGACAGCGATTGCGAACAAACTCCTATAAACGCGATGGCCGTGTCAGCTAAGCGACGTGCAATTTTTTTGAATCGTTCTGTACATTCAATTCTACTAAGTCTAATGAAAGTTTCCGCATTGGTTATTTGATTATTTATCGCCACCGCAATGCGGAAACACGGTTTATCGCGTCGCCGTCGCATCGCAATCATCTTAGCAGTGCGGCTCTGGCCTTAATGTACTTAAACCATATTTATGGCATTACGTATCTACCATCAGTATTTTTAATCGCTTTTGCACTTGCACATTTGGTCATTATAAATACCTAATTGATGTACAAATATTAAAATCGAGAAGGGTTAATATATTCTTCATAATTTTACATGTGTTTTTTATTGTTCTACTACCCTTGGCCAGCAGGTTCACCCGCTTGAAATTTACTTATCAAAGTAAAATGAACCTTAATTTTTATTTACATAAAGTCTTAAATTCAGTGCAACCGATTTTAATTTGGAGCATATTGTACACGTAAACGTATAAGAATGTATACACGAAATTGAGCTCTAATTCAATGCTATTATGGTTAAATTTAGTTTGACGCTAAGGTCATCGAATATTTATACGATCAATCGAATTAAAAACTGACTAACCCTACTGACAATACCTAACATACACGACCTACTAGATTTACAAATACAAGTTTAGTGCTTGTATTCTCTTGGTCTGTTACAAGTAAAACTCGAATGTTTTTTGCACAATGTCAATATTCTTTGATTTCAACGTCGGCCCCAGTGGTAGGAGATTTAGAAGGGCTGTTGATGGAGACAAACGTGATGTAGAGTCGATTGTAAACCGCCAATTTACCGATTGCCTATTCGGTATTCCTGACATCGGCAGTTTGATGTAAGTTTCTTTTAAATACCTACCTACTTATTAAGCCTTGAATAAATTCTAGGGTTGGCAGACTAGCACATAAGACTAACAAAAAAACTTATTTTTTTTTTATTAAACCAATATTCATTTATTTTAATACACCGCGCCGTCTGACTTAAAAACGCCACAGCCGTTCGCTTAAGTTCAAATTGAAGTGAACGTGACTTATGTGCTTTAGTCAGGTGTATTAAAAAAATGAATATTATTGGTTAAATAAAAAATAAAAAAAAATTGTGTCTTATGTGGTTTAGTCTACCGAGCCTAGAATTGTGCACAGACAAGCCGGCAACCGCTAGCAAGAAGAATCTAAACTCTTTTATGATATTCTTTTTGGACGAGTAACAAAAAGAACCCTAAAGTGCACGGCCGCCTTGGTCTCCTGGATTTCAAAATCTCATGTGATTTAATACCACCCATTGATTGGATGGATGGATGGATAAAACTTGTGCCCGTCTCCAGGACGCAAACTGTCTTTGTGTCAATATTCAGCAAGTTACTACTAAACTAATAAAAAGGTAATTGATACACAGGCCTGATACATTAGTACGCATATGGCATTAATTAGAGAAGCTTTTAATATCAACTTCTATAGCTTCCATAGTAGGTATAAATTGTTCAAAATTAAAGCCAAATAGGTATAATTTTTTTTATTTACAGAGAACTATCGACTCTAGCGATATGCATGATCAATGAAAACAAAGAAGTGATCGGTTTTATGGCCCTGTGCGACCATCCCAACGTTATTGGCGTCGAACCGGCTGATTGGGAGTTGTGGATCAGGAATATGTTTCAGTTAGTACCACCTATTCATTTTATTGTCCTTACCATACAGGGTGTAAGAGACATGCCAACGAAAATACGTCCTGTGTCGATACGCCCGCGTTTAGCTGTTAGCATTTGGCCGACACTTGTAGGTATGAGGTAGGTGATACTTTGCGTGCTCAAAAATTACAATAAAGCAATTTTCTCAAACACGCTTGGTTTGAGCATTATTTTGACAACCTTTTTCGAGATAAATTGAAATTGCTGTGCTGGCAACTCACTGTAATGTGGGTGTCTTTAAATCAAGAGTGAATAGGCATCTAGGCAAGCGCGCACCATCTTAGGCTGCTATCTTCATTTACCATCAGGTGAGAGCGCAGTCAAGCGCTAGTCTATATAGGTATTTAAAAAAAATGGAATTCCGCAAAGAAAGTAATGCAGCAGGTATTACCTTCTTTGCGGAATTCCATTTTTTTTGCAATATGTTACAAGCATTGTTTAATTTTTATATTGTTTTGAATTCCAGGAAATACTATCTGTCGAGGAACACTCTTTTCGTCCACTTCATGTGTTGCATCGACGCGGCCACGGACACTTTTCTGGAGGAAGCCTTTGTGTCGGTGTTTCGCAACGATGTGTATCTATTGAACATAGTTCTTGTTGTACCGCGAGAATGTCCCGCAGGTACATACAAACAATATTTTATTTATTTATTTAAACGGCGATCTAAGAATCATTTATTAGAAATGGGTCCAGCGGCTCGTGGCTCCATTTTCTAGGAAATGCTTCTTACTCGTGGGTAAATATGTATACCTATAGTACGTTTATCTCACGAAGTTACGGGCGCTTTACTTGTGGTTATGTCGTGTACATGCAGATTGCGTAAGTGTGCGCGCCTGTCAGGAGCCTAGGTGGGAGCGGTCAGGCGCAAGCTCTCGCTCACACTTATACAGATGCATAAATGCTGATGATAAAGAAACGTCCCCAAATGGGAAAATTGTAAGGAAAGTTTTCGCATAGGATAATCGCAAACTATTTCTTGCCGTTCGCATTTGAAAAACTCTTCATTTATAAATAAAGCCTTAAAAGTTAAGCGCTTATCGGTCCAGCCTTGTCATAATTTAAGACGAAATAAAAAAAAATCTATGTATGTATGTGTATGTTCATAGATTGGACCACGAGATATAAAACATTTAAAAGGTATAACGTCTACAAATTCTATCCGAAGATCGATGGCGGTAGTGAGTTTAGGCAACACATACAAGTGGCAATGCGGAAGGATTTTTGTCCGAAATTGAAAATACGACGTGCCGTGTAAGTCAGTTTTTGTTTAAAAAATATCTACTGCGACGAAATGTTTTAATTCAACGTATCTGAAATAAACCGCTAAGGCGTGGGAAGCTCATCTGCGCAAGCGCGCTCCAATCTACATCTCAGCAGTGCTTTTCATCATTGATTGTAGTGCAATAAAGAAAAATTTATATTACCGAAATATCGTCGTCTTCTTCTTTGTTAACCGATAGCCGTCCACTCTGGACAAAGGTCTCCTGCATGGACTTTCACAAGCCTCGGTCTTGCGCCGCCTGATTACCTTGGAACCCCAACGATCATCTTCGAACTATGTGCCCCGCCCATTTCCACTTCAGTTTCGCGACTCGCTGAGCTATGTCGAAATATATTTTGTGCTTTTATTTTTACAATTTTGTTGTAGTTTTTCTTTGTATTATAGGTATCCCATCAGAATATATTTACATGTTTTACTGTTTTAGCGCGCAATAACTTTTTAAAAATATTGTACTTAATATTTATAGAGAGGAAGACAACGATGATATAGTAGAAATGCTTGGCAAGAATTGTCCTGCATTGCAAGAATTATACGGCGATTATTATATCAGTGAAATTATCGGACGACATCCTGAAATGGACAGAAAGATCATCGTAGCGGATGTAAGTTCTTCTCTTCTCTTACTTATTTATTTCTGCTTAGTGTATCTAACTGCTATTGTCCTCTCCTCTCCTCTCCAAGTAAGCGCTTGCTTAAAGCTTGTGTTTGGAATGGGTACGACAATAGTGCAACGGCTGGGGAACGAACCTGTTACCTTTCAGTTTTCAGTCCGCAACTTTAACCGTTGGGCTATTCATGCTATAGATGCCTAAATCTCCTTAATATCCTCTTTAAATACTTACAGAACCTTACATCCGCTAACCTTAACATCTGCTAATATTACTCACTAGCTTTAACCCGCGGCTTCGCTCACGTTAGGTTCGATTTTTTAACCCCCTATTTAGCCCTCTTGGGGTTGAAATTTTCCAAAATCCTTTCTTAGCGGATGTCTACGTTCTAACAGCTACCTGTATGCCAAATTTCAGCTCGATCGGTCCAGTGGTTAGAGCTGTGCGTTGATAGATAGATCAGTCAGTCAGTCAGTCAGTCAGTCACCTTTGCCTTTTATATATTTAGATAATGTCGTAATTTGTAATGTAACAAAAAACTATTTTATCCTGCCCAATTGCTTGTAAAATAGGCATCCTTAACAGACTCTTACTAACTTCACTCACAACATAATTCATTTTTGAGTGAACCATAAGCAGAAATTTTGAAGGCTATTAGCAGTTGATTTGGTTAATAGTTAATACGTCTAAGAATAACTTTGTTCATCGAATATTAACATAGTATCAAGACCAAGCTGTCGGCGTGATGTGCCTAAACTCTAAAATTAATTATGAAATGCTTCAAAAGACATATGAGCTGGGCCCTTATCATGGATTGAGAAAAGCGACCCCATTAGAAAAGGAAAATTGTAAACGATCAAATGCTTTGCTGAAAACTTTTGGGTATGATATATTTACTTATGGCCAACTTTTTTTTTAATTCTCATTTTAAATGGGACTTTTAATGGTGACCTTTATGTCAGCCCCATCGGAACACACAAAATATTACAATTAACTACATACAAAATCAACTAAGTACCTATACTAACTTTAGACTTATCCGCGTGGAGGTTGTTTTTAAATCCCTCGGGAACCCTTTGTTTTTCCGGGATAGAAAGTAGCCTATGTCACTCTCCAACTAATATATATCCATGCGAAAAATCACTTCGATCCGTTGCTCTGTTGCTGCGTGATTGAAGGACAAATACACTTTCGGATTAATAATATTAGTAAGGATTTAGTGGCAATTTCTCCATCGCCGAAGTACAGCCGAGGAGTTATGACGTTCTGAGTAGAATATCTTTAAAATAGAAGATCTATTGAAAATGCTTTAAAAAGAATTATTTGTAACAGATTGCCCATAATGCTTGGTAAATGGAGTCCCTTTAAAGTGCTCTCTAAGCAGGACTTCATTGTAATCGATGCTGTGAGTTCGCTCATTGTACCTACATAATTTATATAATTCACTCGTTTACAATCAATTCAAGCCAAGAGGCTTGCTTGCCAAATACTTAAGACGGTGGATTAAAAGAAGAAAACTATAAGTACAGAGGATGGGGCAGATTTTTAGAACTTGTTAGAAGTAATGACGATGTTCCAAGGTCCTAGTCCTAGTGTTAGAAGCTGGGTAATTTTGTTATTCTTTCTATACTACGTTAGCGCATGCATAATTCAGTATAATATGCATTGTGAATTTTTTTTTCTCGCTTTAAAATACTTCAAGAATTGTAATGCCTTTTAACTTTTGCCAATTATTTGCTTCAAAAATAATTCAGATCTGATATTAATTTCAGAAAGTGTGCATTATTGCTACTTTCTCCATTTTCGAACTGCCAAAAAATATTTAAAGGATTGTAATGCCTTTTATCTTTTCCAATTATACACAGGTATTTGCTTAAAAAATCGAATATTGATTTCAGTAAGTTAGTAGATAGGTACACCGTAAAGACCTATAGTTACTAGATACATATTTTCACTAACACTTTGTATCGTCTTGTATTGTATCACTAGGAGCCATCCAAAGAAAAACTAACGTGTAAACGGACCAAGTGTTCAAGCAGGGTGAACTTCAAAGCCCGGGCTGATCGGAAGAAAAGCTTTGAGCACTTATTCTTTGCACAAACTTCGGAAGATTATAGTGAAAAAGAGTTGATAATATCGCCTTCACCGTCGACGACGACCTGTCGATCTGTCGCCAATCTACTCGACGACGATCCGTTCGATTACGAAATTGTTAATATCGATACGAGTCTTTTGAATGTACCAGAAGTTCTGTCTTCTCAATTCTTTATGTGAGTTCTAGTTTTTAAATCTATTTTTTAACCGACTTCAAAAAGGAGGAGGGTCGCAATTCGTCGGAACTTTTTTTTTGTGTTTTCCCCGATTACTTGAAGACGTCTGGACCGATTTGGCAAATTCTTTTTTGTTTATAAGGGTAGGTGGACGCATGGTGCCTAGAGAAATCGAGGGAACTCTTCAAATATTATAGGCATACTTGATGTACTTTGTAGTGGCGTTTGAAGTCGGTTTTTTAAAAAGAATTTTTATGTGTCGAGTGACGTTTAACCGAGGAGTAAATTGGACGTTCTGACAGTTTTTGTATTGAAAATACTGTCAAAATATCAAAGTTATCCTAACTTTTTATTGGTTTGCTCAAGAATTTTTTTTCACCTCAAAGGAAAACAAGGATTTCATAATAGATCAACAAATTTTTCGTTTGTCTCCGTGAATATTTAAAATTTTAAACTAAGGAACATCACGTAGTAATAGAGTTCATTGACTAGTTGTAAATCGATGATCGAGTCAATCATTTTGCTGTTTTCAATGACGTTGCTGAACATTGTGCTTTTAACTTTTGTCTCTTTCTATTATAGGCCTGGTGTAAGAAACAAAGTTTCCCAACGACTCTATGCGGTGCAGAAAGAACAAGCTAAAAGTAATAGCAAGGGTTTTGTTATCATCACCTTCATCATCATCAACTTTGTCATCATCATGTTCATCATCCAGGTGCTCAACTATATCCATGCAAAAAATCACGTCAATCCGTTGCTCCGTCGCGGTGTGATTGAAGAACAAACCAACGAACAAACACACTTTCGCATTTATAATATTAGTAAGGATAATTTATTTAATTGTGATAATATAATTCGAGTACGTACCACGGTAATTATTTTAGTTGGAATTATCCATAGACCGTGGTCACGACGGGACTGCGGTGTTGCGAGATGTCAAGTTGAAGTTGTCATGGGTAGAATCTTTCTACTAATTAGGATAAACAGTTACCGTGTGGTTCAATGTAGCCGTAGTGTACCGGTTAACACACTCGGGCGCGATTCCCAGAGAGATGTGGGTTCGAATCCCGCCGGCCTCGGAATCTTTGATATATATTTATAAATCTATTAGGACATTTCTTTTAAGTGCAGGTTAAACACTTTAATATAAAATAAAAAACTACTAATGATAATTTGTTCATAGGGAGATCCACAATGTTCCGGAGGCCAACACACGACGAAGAAGAATTGGTTACGTATGCTGGCGAGCCTAATGCTTTTATAATTGAACTATTCGGGCTTCGAGAAGATATAGATGACAGGTAGATATTATTTTGAAGTGTATTTTAGGCTATTTGTGAAATAGAATAATCTTCTTCTTTATTAACCGTTAGAGGTCTTGTAACTGGGAGGTCTCGGGTTCGATTCCCGGCGGGGGCAATTTGGGAATTTATAATTTCTGAATTGTCTCTGGTCTGGTCTGATAGGAGGCTTTGGCCGTGGCTAGTTACCACCCTACCGTCAAAAATGTGCCGCCAAGCGATTTAGCGTTCCGGCACGATGGCGTGTAGAAACCGATTAGGGGTATTAGTGGAATTTACACTGCTATACCTCTTCCAAGTTAGCCCGCTACCATCTAGACTGGACCGTCACTTACCAATAGGTGAGATCGCAGTCAAGGGCTATCTTGTCATCGAATAAAAAAAAAGAGAGATCCACTGTTCGGTAGACCTATAGGGCTCTTGTGTCGATTTTCACATTACTCGGTCTTATGCCACCTTAATCCAGCAACTCCTTCCAAGTAACGTGTCAAATAATATTGGGTTTAAATTATTCAAATGCTTTTCAAAATATGTTTCAGACAGTCATTCCACTTATTAGAAATAGCTTTCGAAATGATGAAGGAGTATGATTACTGCGTCATTCGAGTTCCCTGTAAGGAGAAGAGTTTTCATTTATTGGAACATTTTTGTGTAAGTTATTCTCATACTAGATGATGCCCGCGACTTTGTCCTCGTGGATTAAGGTTTTCTAATTCCCTCGGGAACTCTAAATTTCCGGACTAAAATGTAGCCTATTTGTTAATCCTAGGTATCTCCATTCCAAATCGGAATTCGTCTCTTTATTCGTCTTTCGAAAACTGTGACATTTAGGGTCAATTTGAGCATTGTCGAGTGAGTTTAACTGGGAATAAATCGGACGTTCTGACAGATTTTTAACTGAATGTTATATTCTGTCTGTTAATAATCGCTTCTCGAAGATTGTGTAATTGGTGCTTAGTGTATTAGTT
Source organism: Hipparchia sbordonii (assembly GCA_038048805.1). Lineage (NCBI taxonomy): Eukaryota > Metazoa > Arthropoda > Insecta > Lepidoptera > Nymphalidae > Hipparchia > Hipparchia sbordonii. The sequence continues at coordinate 9,140,363 of JBBIWI010000010.1, read as the reverse complement.
AATATTAACTAATAGTTAATTTCAGTTTGTCCCGCCGAGAAGCAAAGTAAATTCAGAACATGCACTTTATGTTGCCCATCGGAACTCAGTGCTGAGGTTATAACCCTTTTAAAATTTAATAACGCTCATTAACTTTGGTGACTGAACTAACGTTTTTAAAATATCCCTAATCTCAGGGCACACATCGGCTGCCCCATTTCAAAACCTAGTGTGTGTACCTACTGTGAACCTAGTAAGACAAAATTTTACAGGGGCCAAAAAAACATGTTTTGTAGATGGCTTAGCGAAGTAATAAATATATCCAATCAAAGCTTTCAAAGTAGTTTATTTACGAAACATTAATTTACCAACAGATACTGAAGAGTTCAGAGTTCAGAAGGGCTACCACAAATATGTCTTTTGGTCTCCTTTAAAATTTTGTCAATCACACTTACTTGGTTTTGAAATAGGGCAGCCATCATGCTCAATGTGAATCCAAGAAAATACTTACAGATAGTGGAAAGGACTGAATTTGGATATTATTAGGCGGCGTCCGTCTGAATCGAATCAGAGGTGTAGTATGGATATTTTGTACTGGATCCCGGGTAGTTTAAGAACTAATAGAGTTTAATCTGTCGAACATTTTACGTGAACGAATAGAGCTCACTCACGTATATTTTTCTACGTTTTAGTAAATTGCGCGTGCGCAGAGCAGAGTTGATAGACATTCCTCAAATCACCCAGCTTTTGAGCAACTTGGACGGAAGGGAGACTCTGTGGACAGTGGAGAATACTATTTTGAAAAAGAATGAATTGCAGTGCTATGTATTTTTGTCCGGTGTCGCTCTTATTGGTGTTGGGATTTTAGAGTGAGGCAATGTTTAATTTTCTTTAGCGAATGTGTTTGTCCACGATTAGATCAGACGACGTAAATAAGGTGTGGATCGGCCACAGTCTTCGACGGGAACCCAACAATATAGCAACGGCGGCAGCGGCCTAAACAGACTTGGGGGCGTACAGTTCTAGGAAAAATTGCGAGGATAGGGATGTCGTGAAATGAGGTATGTAGCTCAAAACCTGTGGCATAATACCTACAGTAAACGCCCTCTTCCGGGTAGAAGGCACCTTGTCCTACCTGGACACCCCATGGATATTAAATTCCAGAGTGTACCCAACTTTTCAAATCTGTCATTTAGTGCCTAAGGAGATGTCAAATCGTAACGTTTTCTCGAAAATTAATTTCAATACTTTATACACGGTTAAAATTCCACTCAGCGCCTTGGACAAATCAGTTAAATTAATATATTTTTAGGCAACCAGAACAAATAGATTTCATTCGAGCAAAATACAATTTGGATTCGTATCGAATTAATAAATACCAAATGACCTCAGACGAGCACGATAATATATTGACGGTGAAAACAGTGCTCGTGTATCCGGTGTTCGAGACGCACTTCAGGTTCTTCGCCAGAGACATGATGAGACTGTCTGGCGCTAACGCACTCTTGTGGTTGACTGCATACCGGAACAAATGGGTTAATCGAAATGTTTATTTATTACTATAGTTTTTGCAACTCACGAGGGCGCGTGAGTTTAACTTGTGGTTACGTCGTGTATATACATATTGCGTAAGTGTGCGTGTCTGTCAGGAGCCTAGGTGGGAGCGGTCAGCTGCGAGCAAGCTCTCGCTCCCAATTATATAGATACGACTCACACACAACCATGAGCCAGCTCCCTCGTGAGTTGAAAGAACTATACTAGCTTTTCAACAATCACAGAATACAGAACTACTATGACAGATACCGAAGATTTACTCCGCAAAATTGTTTAAATAATAGCGACTCTTGCTGTGCAACCTGAATTGCACAATAAAGTGCAATTCAGGTTGCACAGCAAGTACATATGTACCTACAGATAGAAAGAGAGGAAACTTAGCAGGGGCAAATTCTACAGTCTATTTTGACAAATTGAGGACGGACTATAATTCCATCATAAGCGACTTTTTCAAATAAAATCTATTTCAAAGCCTCACAAACTTCAATTCACAATCGTACCCATAAAAAAACGTAAAATTTAATTTCGTTTTTCTGTTCAAATTGCAGGTGATTCACAAAACGAATTCTTTGGCGGGGGCAATGATTCCTTTGATACCAAGAAAGTCTGAAATCGATTGTACGCCAATTCCTGAGCTAAGGAGGATACGCGAACTTTTGAATACAGTGTACGATTATTAAGGCCCATATTACACTACACTATATATAGGATCCTATTTCGTACCATAGATTATCATCCTAGGAAATATATATGCTGATTTATATAGAATATAGTCTATGGTACGAAAAAGGATCCTATAAATAGTATAGTGTAATATGAGCGTAAGTACATTTTTGACATAGTTCTTGCAATTCACGAGGGCACGTGAGCTTTACTTGTGGTTATGCATGCACATTGCGGAAGTGTGCGTGCCTGTCAGGAGCCTAGGTGGGAGTGGTCAGGCACGAGAAAGCTCTCGCTCCCACTTATACAGATACGACACACACACACAACCATGAGTCACGCACCCTCGTGAATTGCAAGAACTATAGTAAACTAGCTGATGTCCGCGACTTCGTTCGCGAGGATTGAGGTTTTTTAATTCCCGCGGGAACTCTCTTACTTTCCGGGTTAAAAAGTAGCCTATGTGTTATTCCAGGCTATAATCTATCTCTGTGCCAAATTACAGCTAAATCGGTTTAGTCGTTGCGGCGTGATCGAGTAACAAACATCCATACATCCAAACTTTCGCATTGACAATATTATATAAAAAAGAAATAGGAGGACTAGTAAAAATTGAAATTTTCGATGGAGGGTTGAGTAAAACCGGGGGTTTTGGGAACATTTTGCACCGTCCTTTAAGAGTGTGCGATCTCTCGCACACTCTTACAGGACGGTGACGTCATATCTAGTGTTGTTACATTCCTTTCCCATCTTAGCATTTACTCTATTTAACTTTATGCTTTATATTAAATATATAAAAAAATATTTTTTTCAGTATGCCTTTCAGCGCATGGTTTATAAATACCAAACTGACAAGTGTACCAAGAGTAAATATTGACACCAGAATATTAGTGGTGGGTGCTTCTAGGACTGCGATGGCATTTCTGAACACGCTTCTCTTCAGGTAGATGATAATGTTTATTATTACAAGTATATTACGAATAAAAAAAATCTAAAAATTAAGAGTCTGTTAGTAGTAATAGCCGATAATCCAATTATGTAAGAAGGTATAATAGTGTTCTCAGTTGGTAAATCAGAATGCAATCTTAATACTTAGTCCCATGACTTAGTCCTACATATTATTTGCACGATTTGCTACATCTGAAGTAAATATTCGAATTAAATTTTAAGATTTTGGTTGATTGGATAAATTATTGAAACTGGCCATGAATTGACACGGTCTTGTCACATTCTTGCGATGTATTATCGTAACGAAAAGCCATTACAACTAGAAGCATATTTAATTGACACCTTAAACGTATAGTTTCATTTAGTAAAATTAATGAATAAGACTTTACAAGGATTTTATACAGTCGCAAGATTTCTTTCATCTTTAAAAATTATGTTGTTTGTCAAAATCTTTTATTACAGTGACTCGTGCCCATACTTGTTCTTCACGAACGTTACTCTGGTATCACCTATTGGCTTGCCCTATGCGCGACGTACAAAAGGTCTTTCAGAGATGATGTTTCCAAAATATAGATCTAATTCTGAGGGGTATTTAAAAAGTGCTCCCTATACTTACTATTTAAATATTGTCCAAGGTATAATGGTTGAGATTAATAAGTAAGTACGTACAACTTTTGATTCCAAACTCTTTGAATGGTTTAATTTTGTCCTCGAATTCTTTATCTGGATTTTTTAAATCCCATAAAAATCCGTTGTATTCCCTCTTGGACGCAAGATATTATCTTTTGTCAAATTAACATAACTATACATACTTACTAGGCTACCTTCAAGTACTTATATTTGAGACTTTAGGTAGTTCTCCTTAACATTGTAGTTTTTTTGTAGACGGGATAAATACATAACTTTAGCAAATGGAAACAAGTATAATTATGATTTACTCTTTCTACTATTTGGAAAACAGTTCCAAAATCCTCAGTATTTAAAAGCTATATTAGAAAAAGAAAAAGAAATCAGGTAAGTTCAAGTATCCGTGTTTGAAAATAAAATCGTTCAATTATAGAGTTGAACACGTTTTTTAGAAAATAAATCCATCGTTAAATTCTCTGAAATGGACGACGATTGATAAATTAAGGGAACTTGCCAAGTGTACGACAGGCAATTTTCGAAAATTTAAAATAAAGCAAAATAAGATATTTTCAGACACCTACATTTGCAGGAGTGGTAATATCCCTAAATACATTCGCTTGGATATACCTCAAACTAAGTCAGAGCCAAATATCAGCAATTGCACGCCATCTAATGTCTTCATCGTTAACACTATATCTGATGCCAATAAGGCACTGGACTTTGTAAAGACTTTGACTTATCTGGATACGGATTGTAAGTGCATAATTTGTTAATTTTATATAGACTTTTACGCCATTTCAAGGGTTCGTGGTGGTCAGGCTAGCATCTCTGACTTTTCGGAGTTATTGTGCAACTAAATACCTACCGCTTGCTTTAACGCTGAAAACATCGTAAGAACTCTGCATGCTTGAGAGTTCTGCATAATGTTGAAACAGGGATGTATAGTCTGCCAATCCGCACTTGGCCTGTGCCCAAAAAGTAAACCACCAATGAGATGAAATGAGACTTTGATTGAAAAAGTTGTGGCTTAAGATATATTGATGTTTTTATTACTATATTACCTGTTAATTATTACGAGGTGCACTAAGGACCGCTTAAAATTGTAAACTTTCAGTTTTAATTTATATGTGACGAGACGCTAGTGCGAGATTGTGGTTGCCTTCATCTCGCCTTGCATTGCCTCCTGAATCTAGTCAATTTTACTCAGAGTCAAACACTCTGGCAATTGTATTATTGGAAACTGTACGGTTGAAAGTTGACACTCATACATGATCTCTTTTCTGACTTGATTCTCTTTCATGATCTGATTATCTTTCCAGATAATATTATTGTGTACGGTGCTACGCTAAATGCTTATTGTTGTGTAGCTACTTTGATAGAAATGCAGATCCCTCCAGAAAACATCGTTTACATTGAACCATTTCCTTCAGAGGATCCTAAGAAGCCACGGGTGTCATTATTTTGTAACGTGAATGCAAGTACTTGTATCAATTCATCAAATATTTAAAGTGATACTTTACAGTCCTTCTTATAATAGTTTTTCAAAGTTAATGTGTATTTTTGTTTCCAGGTAGATAAATCTGTATGCGAAATGCTCAACAACCTGAAGATCAAAGTTTATCGATCGTATTATTTCCAAGAGTGGTATACAGACAGTGACAATTTAGTGGTCTACATTGATTTTCTCTCTTACTTTAAATTGTTGAGACTCAAGTGTTCTGCCTTCTTTTACTATGGTACAATTGGTGTTAACGAACAGGCATTTATTGGTAAATAGATTTGTCACCTGATAAGATAATAGAATAATAATAATTCTCCTGAAACGAAGACTTAATTGAGTATTTGGTTGTGCATCTACCTATGGGAAAAGAGCGTTACCTATTCGATAACCAGATTTAGCTATTGAATCTTCACTTCGTGAACATTAGAGCTATTTTGGTTGTTTTAATCCTCCTAGAGATTCGTCTTGTCCATTTATGGTCACGAATACTAGGAGCTCCATCGCCTGTTGAGTTCAGACCAGGTTTTGGAGCTGTATTTCATCACTAGTTGCTCGTAGCATGGTTTAAAGACATTGATATTGTCGCGTCAAACCATTTAAATTCACCACTGAGCAGCGTTAATTTTCCTGATATTAAAATCACTTGTTTTAAGCTATCCACAAAAGTGGGATGGCATACGACGGGGGTATCCTTATAGACCATGAGTTTAAAACAAAAAATTCGTCAATATACGCCGCGGGAACGGCCACTCGGTACAGAAGAAAATATTACGCTGATAGCAAGAGACTTAAATACTATGACGCTTATGAAGTTGGTACAAAGGTAGGAAAGAAGTGGAAATTTTCTTCAACCTAGTTGATCATAAATTAATTATTTATTATTAGTGATGATGAAGAAAAAACAAATGGCTATATCTAATCCACCGAACCAAAAAACCTTTATGGTATAACATGCATAATGGTAATCGTAAGACAGATAGATATAAAGACAGAATGCCATATAATTCGCCCGATCTCCCGCTACTATAAATGCAAGAAAAATAAGCAACCAAGAAAGCATCGTGCTTGCTTGCCTTATTTCTTATTCAGTTGTTTGTTTCTCATGTATTTTGTTTTCCCTTGTTTATCATGGACTTTCACACAGTAACACCTGATTATATTACTTATTGTATATTCTCAATATGACTCAATTTCAGTTGGGATTCCAAATAAAGAATCAATTAGATCCTTTATTTAAAGAAGTAAAGAAAGAACAAATAATATCTTTCGATGATACAAAACAGACCATAAGTAGTGATTCTTCTGAAACAAGAACTAAAAGTGATGGCACTGAATACCCTGACAGTCAGGTTTCGTAAGTATTGCGTGTTATCTAATTGTTTATTTTCTGCTTCATTGGCCAGTCGGTCTATACGGCTGTAGAGTGTAGATCTTGACGTCGGTCCAAATAAGCTGGTTTGTTCTGCCATGAAGGTATCATCTGGAAGCGTCCTGCATATTATGATCTGCATATGGTGATCAATCCTGCAGTGGCTGCAATTCGGTTAGAAGAACAGATTATTACAATGTAGAGCAGGAGCAATCCTCAAAAAACATTCTTCTGAATATTCCCCATCTAAGTAATGTTTATATCAGGCAATAATCTGCATTTATTGATGTCAAGACATTCAAGTAAGAGTTATGTTGTTGTAGACAATGAGATTATTGACAGACGGAGTTAAAGCAGATTATAGAATAAATTGTACAGCAATCAGATAAGGCAATCCTAAACTAATTGAGTCCATTTTGCGGGACATAGCTGCTTCAATATGACGATAATTTGGTGCTACTTTTTGCGATAATTATAGTTTTAATCTGGTTAGCAGTGAATGTTTGGAAGACGTTCCGAAAATACCAGTATTTAAAAAGCCGCAAGTGTCTTACTGTACGCTTCCTGGTGGATTAAAATATTTAGAAGTGCGGTCTCCGGGGAAGAAGATACCGCATCAATATATACAGTCCTTGCAATATAATGTTAGTATGCGGCCAGAACAAAGAAATCATTCAATATTATCGTCCATTTAATATTAGGCTCAAACACAAACGCTCATTGTGCGAAAAATCAGAAGGTTTACAACGCGTAGATGTTCGACCCCAACGATTTGGAACGAATAATTGGAAAGAAAATACTTAAGAAAAGTAATAATTTCGTATTTGAGCCTAGCATACATTGTTCTCGTCAGACAATATTATAAAAATTAGATTCTTAAGCCTCCAAGTTCACATTGGCCCTTCGGGTTTGGTTGGTAGCGGCTAACGTGAAAACGCTGGTTGAAAATATGTCAAGATCCTTTTCATAAAAATCTGCAGTCGTCAAATCGGCTAACAATCGCTGTATTCGTTATCTGCGCTTAGTAATAGGTGTTCTAAATTGTGTACGTAAATATGTACCTTCTTTCAGGGCATCGTGATGGAAACTTTTAAAGGAGGATACTTCAAACTACACCTCAATAATGATCTCATAGTGGACGGCATAACTTGTCTATCAGCAGAGAAATGCTCTTTGGAGAACTTCAAAAATCTTTATGGGTTATCGTCGACTGTCCTAAATAACGTCCATTTACGATACACAGTAAGTACTCGTAAGGCGTCCTATCAAGAAATTATTATATAATTGACCGAGCGAAGCGAGGTCTCTAAGTCTACTTGAGTGAATTTGCACTTGTCCGTCCGTCCGTCTGTCAGAGCCTTATAACTTCTGGATTTACAACAACTAGGAATAATAAAAAATATTCAATGTTTTTTAGGCAAAACAATTGGACAATTTTTATACATTTTTTCGAGCACCTTGGGCCTATTTCCTCTATCACGATCAAGCAGATGAACTATTTGCAATGGTAAAGGAACTCTTACCTAAGGTACATTATACATACTCGTATATTACTACTTAAGATTGTTGAGTATTTTATAAGTAATTGTAATTCTCAAACATTGTTTCTTTTATAGGGAAAGAGGGATGGACAGACTTTAGAAGAAGCGCTGCAAAAAGTAGGAGAAAGTTTAAGTAGTCCGGTAAATTGTTATTTTTAATTTTGTATGCCAATTATTTGAGATATCTTTATGCTGATACAACTTGTTGTCGATTTGTTCACAGTCGTTCAAGTTAAACACCAAGCTCAAGATCCGTTCTACATTCGAAAAATCACCACATGTAGAGGCCATAACTGACTACGTCATAGAATGGCTCTCGGAGAATGATATCCTCTTGCCTATGTACCTGCAACCATTTCAGACCTGCGACTATAATCACGACTTGAACCGCAATCCAGCATTTAAGAAAAGAAGAAATACTATTGTAAAAATGATGGCCAAGATATTCTAGATTTAGTTAGTGGTTAACTACTGGTTGATATTAAAGGTTTTATTTTTATCATCGGAGTTTAATTTATTGCCCAAAGCAAGTTGAAATCGCACCAGTTCAGTTAGACCAAATAATGATCGAAGTGCGCATAAAATTTTCCGTCTTCGTTAAACCATAATTTTCATCAAGAAAATGCTTAAAATGTCTGGGATTTACGGAATTCTTAAACGAAGGCAACCCCTTCTATGTACTTATATAAACTTTTTGGTAGAACTTTAGAGAAAATATTATAAACTATAAAGTTATTGATAAGATCCAAGAGAATGTAATCACTTCGTTTGATAAGATATTGTCATTTTGACATTTCAAAAAATTTACCTTAATATTTTTATATGTGATTGCTTTTTGCTTAACGTGCTTAGCTTTGCTAAAAATTGCTTAAAATTGCTGAGTATAGCAATGGCCCAAGCAATGGCCGAAACAAAACCCTGCAAGCCACTGGTTCTCAACGAACTGCTGTTACAAAATGTGAACACTTGGGGCAATGTGCAGTACAACATACCCTTGCGAGTCTCCAATAATGAAACTAGGACTGGTACCAACATCGCCCACCGCTATATACCCGCAATACCTCATAGTTTAGACTGTGTAAGTAACTTTTAGTTTCTAGTTAGACTCGATATCCACTAATGCAGAGTTGGATGAAGAGGAGAGAAGAGCGGCGTACTGTGTGATTCCACTGAAGCGAAGAGAATATTTGAACTGGCTCGAGCAGAGTTAAGCATGCACGAAGTTTTCACACATTAGCTTCACACGCTCACTTTTCTCGTCTCTACTGCCATCGTCACAAAAAAAAATGAGACCTCCCTGGCTTATGCTTGTATTTGATTACTTGTATGCGCTTCACTATTCAAAAAAGCGCTGTGTGTTAATCCCTTCTAATGTTTCATTTTTGTCATTCCTGATTTCGAATGTTGAAAGGGAGTATTAATAGTGCGACTTTTTCCAGTCAATCTGCCTGTTCGTGTATTTTACAGATATTTTATTACGGAATTTTTAAAGCTGTTTTGAAAGCCAGTTATGCGTAGAGATTTGTTACCGCTTAGTACCTAAAAAAGTTGGTACTAATGGCATTGGCAATAAATGGCTTATTACCTAACACGCCAAATTAGCTTAAGCTTTTTTTTTGTATTTACGTAATAAGATAAGTTCTTAATCATAGAAAATTGACGATCCTCTACCTGAACGCGTTACTGGACGGGACATGGTGGTAGAAAAGGAATCGTACAAAACAACCACAGGAGAATATTGCGTAAAGCCCAATCCCAATAAAGCGATGGAGAGATCTGACTGCGCTATAAACTGTCGAAGGGTCATATTTATGACTGGCGTTGAAAAACGAGTAAGTCTGTTACATAATCTACTTAATATCTTTAATTAGCATACATGAGAAAGTGTGTTTGTCCATTCTTCAATCACGCCGCAACAGAACTATGTATATAGTTTGGCCTTTTTGATCGAAAAATTTGATTCCGTATAACATTGAAACTACTTGACCAAACTGTACCAATCTAGTTTACATTTTCAGTTACAAGGTAAAAGTATTGTACAACCAACCATGATATCGGAAATGAAAGATAATTTCAGAGGTGTAATTAAACCACCAACTGCGCCTCCGGATATTATCGTCAAGCCACCAGACCCCGAATATATTTTCGATGTGAGTATTGAATTTTTTTATTCCTACTTCAAAATCTGTTATAAAGTTCCATTCTGTTACAACGTTCTATACTATGACCGTATGTTTATTGGCTCAGTATGAAACCAACTGGACAGTTCTGTTACCGACCCATAACCAGGGCTCACGCGTTACCGGTGTTAATATGCTCAATGCATGGCACGCAGTTGTTTAATCTTCATCTTCATGTCAAAATGTTGTTTAACCTTCAGTTTCAGAGAGTTTAAAATTTTATTATTTATCTGGTTTTTGCGCTAATCTCTTGAGGTTTTGTTCAGGTCGTGGCTTCTGGCAGAAACGAGGCACCAGCGATTTCCGACAGTGCAGGTGGATTCCGAAAACTTCTCGATCCTTACGTATCGACATATAGAACATACCACAAGCCCTTTACTGTTGAAGAGCAATTTGGAATCGGGGCCAAGGATCAGATTACTTTCTATTCTGAATTTGATGTACCTAAGGTAACATCGCTCACTAGCTGTATTTTATCTCGAAAAAATGATAGTGATTTTAAGTAGGTACTAAAATAGAAAAAAAAAATCGCCATTGCAGGTTCAATGGAAACTCTATAAAAACAAAAACTTAGATTTTCAAAATTTAGAAACCTTTCGAGTTTCGACCCATTTTTTGAAAAATGTGATAAAACAGTGTTGCAGCAAAAAAATCAAGAATATAATACCCATTTTCACCAACCATAAGCACTTAAATTATCCCCTAAGTAGGAGTAGAGAACTAGTACCTAAAGGTTCGTGAGAATGTAATTGACAAAAAGCGTCACCAATTTTAGCGTAGCCCGTAAAAGTTAGGGAACGTTAGTGGAAATGAGCATGAATCAATTTGTAGATATCGTTGAAACTCATAAAACTTGGTAATTTTAGGTGCGAGGTTTTGGTCCGCGACACAAAGAGATATGGATGCCCTTAACTGCCAAAGTTCATAGAGGCGTGTACGATAGAATTCATGTAAAGAAGGAATACAAGGAAGTGGCGGCTTGCCATAACCCTGTCAATAATATAAAAGGGTAGGTTTTTCGGGTTGGGTTTGTGAGTAATATACTCGTAGCGGCGGGATTGTCTAAAACGATTGCTACGTTTGACGATCGCAATCACTTCTTATTGTTTGATTCTCCCTGCAGCAGAAACGTCATTTTATTCAATCACTACATCTGTATCAATGATGCAGTTTTTCCGCAGTCGATCAGCAGTTTGATAGAGCAGTAAATCGAAACGTAAATACAAAATGGTACAATTAGATGGAATGGTTTCATGTAGATAGCATACTTTTTAAACCACCTGAATTTTTATAACAGTCATCCAATTATAATTTCAGTGTCTTCGAATCCGAAACGAAGAAGAAATACAAAGTCCCTTTCGCATCATCCTCTCTTGCATCCTGGGGCCACGGAGAAATGTTCGACCTGGCACCGTATCCTCCCAACCCTTACCAGACCGATATAGCGCCGTTCATGTACTGCAGTGATTACTGTCATATTGCCCAGGGTACTCCCCCATACATGGTCATCGACCAACTCAAGCACAATCTAAAGCCACGCCAAAAATGTGTGGAAAGATTTATAGTGTCCAGAGATTTTGCTCCGTAGGCAATTTTTTTTGTGTAACTGTAAACATTATTATATCAATTTGAATTTTTAAAGTGCGTTTTATACACGAGGGCCCTGTTGTATGTAGAATCTTTATTCCTACTTTGAACGTTATTTCACGTATTAAGAAGGGAATATTAGAGTCAATAAAACATACATCAAACTAGGGCCGATTGTGATCAGGATAATAAAGAGGTAACTAAAACAACAATTCCAGATATAATTAAACACTGATATTTTGCGATTAAAAATGAGCTTTTATTAGGATTTATAAAAAGATTTCAGTAACATCAATACTGTTTAAAAATATGTTACCTGAAAATAAGACAAAAGTATAGTTATTTTTTGTTACGAATATAAGAGAGGAGTAAAAGAATACTATAACTTACCTCGCAAAACTTTTGATGAAATGGATCTCAAAGTCGACCGTACGAAAATTTACGCACATAATATTGTCCTTTTATTTACTGTTGTACTTTGTCGTCCGATTTTGTGCCTCTAGCCTGCAATTTAAAAAAAAAAATGTTAATGACATTTTTAGTTTTTTACCATCGAATCCATCTGACCATGAAGATGAAGATTTTTAATGTTATCAAAGTTTTAATAATTTTTATTTAAGAATATATTTTCTTAGGTAGTATTAAACCTTATAATCAAACAAGAAAATTCTGTTATGGATTTTTATTTGTTTTAGCAATAAGTTTACCGTAGGTCTGTGAACAAAACAACTGGAACAATTAGGAGTATCGCATTCGCATAGAGCGAGTTTCTTCTTTTTCTGCAAAATAAAGATTTAAATTAAGATTTCAAACAAAAAATGTATCTAATAAACAGAGATAGGCACATGTACTCTAAATTACCTCTTTCTTTTTCTTTTCGATAAATACTGATTCTAAGGAAGATGATGTAGGCCGTTGCTGAAAAAATAACATTTATTGATCATTGTGGTAGGGATAAGATTTAAAACAAATATAAATGTGAAAGTATTTCGAAGTTTGTTAATAGCCCTTGAATCACACAGCGTCGAGTAACGAATCGACTTGATTTTTGCATGGATGTTAAAGTTAAAGGACTTAGGGCCAGTTGCCTCAGTGGCCGTTTAAAGTTAAGTTAAAGTTGTAACCGCGGCTACATTTGACTTTAACTTTTACCGTTACCGAGCTCTGACCTCCATTATAGGCGTTGCACAACGCCAATTTTGACCCCCGTCAAAATTAACTTCAGCTAATGGGGCTGCCAGTAAAATGATGATTCCCTTCTCGGTTTTTTAGTCTTATTATGTTGAATTATTTTATCAACATGCAACATTATGCTGAAATAACAGTCAGTGTTCTAGTCTGTGATTATGTGATAGTTGTCTTTTCATCTGTGTTTGTTGATTGTCAATACGGAGTGATTACATTCTCTTGGATTGTCAACTAAAAGATTTTTGTCGAAATAGTCATTTTATTTAGTTTTATTACAAAGAAAAATAATATGGATGTTAATGCAAAGTAAGTGACACTGATCACGGAAAAAGGGATTTTTCACAGTATTATTAAAAAGCGTTCACACACACTGGTCCCAACTATACTTATTAACATGTGCCCGATAGAGCATGTGAAGGATCATTTTATAAATATATCAATAAATGATGATTTTAAACCACAAACTGTGAGTACCTGTTTATATTTTAACTAGACTATCTCGGAACTTCGTCCGTGTGGATTAAAGGTTTTTAATTTTCGCAGGAGCTCTCATTTTCCGGGATAAAAATGTGTTAACTACTGAGCCGATTTTAATGAATGAGGTATCAATCGATTCAGTCCAGGTCGGTCCAGGTGACACAGGTTACATTATACACAAACAAAATCAATATGCCTACTAAATATTTTATGGTAATTAATGGTAATTATGAATAAAATACCATACCAAAATCAAGACTGTAAATCATTGACTATATCACAACTCAAAACACTGGACGGATCATACTGATTGGCATACAGATATGTATAGCTATTATGAAGTAGGCATCTGCTAAAAAAAGGGGTTTTGATAATTCAACCCTTAAAGAGGGAAAATAGAGTTTAAAAAAATTTAACTTGATGTGAGCGAAGGTGCAGGCAAAAGCTGGTTTGTAATTATTTATTTTTACAGGTGACTGAGGAGTCAATTGGAACTGAATATTCAGACTTAAAAGAAAGTCAGGAAGTCACATTATTAACAATAATACAGAAATAGTAAGGAAATAAACCATTTTTTGGTACTTTGTTGTACATACATACATTGTAAGCTAAATAAAAGATTTTAAATAGAGGTTTTTCTTTTATTAAAAAACATATTCTAACTATTTACAATACTGATACAATGTTATAATTTAATTAGATATTCAATAGTAACAGTGTCTTTAAGTACATAACTTATTGACAATATCTAAAGAGCTGTTGTTAATTAAAATATGTAATAACTAGCTAATTCCCGCGACTTCGTCCACATGGAAAAAGTTTATAGAGTGACTTGCAACTCCACGAGAAGTTATGTTCTCTATCTCCGATAATACTTATTAGACCTTCACCAAAATTGAAAAAAATACTTCTAATAGTACACACATTATATTAAAAAAGAAATATCAAATTCAGTTTACAGTGGACAAAGTTATGGAGCAAAATCAACAAAAACTTTTATCCCCTATCCCGGATAAACCCGTATTTCGTTTATCAGGATAAAAAGTATGCTATATGTTGATCCGGAGTACTAGCTATCACTATACCAAATTTCATTTAAATCTGTTCAGTAGTTTTCGCGTGATGCGCGCACAGATAGACAGACAAAAAATTCAAAAAAAATTGTTTTGGGCTCAGTATCGATACTATAATTAAAGCATCCTCCGAATAAAATTTTCAAAATAAATATATTTAATGTATGGAATTCGTCCCGTTACACAACACACATTAACAGTTTTATCACTAACACTACAGCCGACGAGCAGCTAGCTCGGTGGTTTGCGATCCGCTTCCACAAGAGCCTTCAATTCTTCATTATCAACTTTGGTCTCCGGGTGTCCACGGAGCTTGTTCTGCAGGTCGAAATTTCCAGAACGAAAACGTTGGAACCAAAAACGCGGTTTTCTTTTGCGACACCACCACCATACACATCATTAATCCCTCGAGCCGTTTCTGCACCACATTGAAATCGACGATTTCTGGTGAAGAGTCGACAAGAAACTCTGCATTTAATCCTGCTGCTTTGTTTTACTTGATCTGCTACGGACATTGATTGATTTGTGTAATGATTTTTTTCCTTGGAAAAGATATTCTACCCATTATATTTTCTTCATCACTGGAACTCTCATCTTCAATTTATTTTGCGAATAAATACTTCGGAAAATACTCGTAGATAAGATTACTTATTTTATTTGTACTTTTAACAAAATAACAAACTGTCACAATCCATCAAAAATATTGATAAATGTCCATTGAAGTTTTATTTTGAGGTTAACTTGACCGTAAACCCTCGCATTCGGCCGGTAAGGTTTAAAAGTCAAAAGTTAACTAAAAAAGGACTCGTGCAACGCGATTTGCTTGTTTCGGCTGTCACATTTAGCTTTAAACTTAACTTAGCCGTAACGTAACCGTGCCGGCCACTCAGGCAACCGGCACTAAGAGAATGAAACTGAATTGAAAAAAATGACAGTTAAAAAGTTAACTCTACGGTCATCTACGGTGAATGAAGTCGCTGGAAAAGCTAGTTAGTTCTGAAAATTTGGTAGACCTCTGAACAACTGCAACAAGGATGAGATTCCAAACTGATAACCATTAGAAATTTATTACTTCTTGCCTCCAAATCGAGTCTGAATAGCTGATTTCATTGATGGATTTTGCTGAAAAGTATGAAACAATACGTTGTGAATAATTGAATTGTATGTTAATAATAGCATATAAGTATGATATTTCAAGTATTAATAAGAATGTAACAGATAAAACAAATATAGCATACCCCAGGGCAGGATTGATTGGAACATTTCGTCTTCTTAGATTCGTTTTCACATTTATCAGTCTGTAACAAGAGGGATAATATATGATCAAACGAACTTGCAAAGTGAAGTTCGATCGATATTATATGAGTACGCTTCATTCGAAGATATAAAAACATTATTGCTGATTATTATGAAGCATTCAGTTGTAGCCTCCATAAAAGACGTAGGTATTTAGAAGAAAACTGCAAAGTTTTAACTACAGATGTCACCCTTAACCCTATACCCATAAACGGTCAAATCTGCACAAAAACGATTTTTTGTTATGAGTCAAGGCGAACGAAGCGTCGTCAATTCAAAGCGTTGCGTTTTCTTCTTCATTGAGCGTAAATCCCAAACTTAGACAAATAGATAAGCTCTAAAAAAAAGAAAGGGAGGCAGAATTTCGGAGGTTTCTAATAAAATACTGTTAGAATTCTGTGTAGGTAAAAGTTATTCCGTTTAAACCTAAATAGCCCAACAATTAAAGGTGCAGACTGAAAATTGAAAAGTCGCCGGTTCGATCCCCACCATTGCACTATTGTCGTACCCACTCCTAACACAAGTTTTCACTTATTTGGTGGGGAGAGGAGAATATCAGACAAGTTCAGCTTGGCTGATATTCTTTAAAAAAAAAAAATAGAAAATATAAGGCATATCGCTCATTGGCGACAAGGGTGACTTGTGGATACTACAGTCTCGAAACAACACAGCAGCCAACAAAGCGACAGAGCATTAAGTCACAATCTCTCTCGCTCTTATTTTTTTGTGCTTAGCGTAATATTGTTTTTATTGGAAAAAAAAACAAAAAAAAAAATGAAAAAGTACATTAAGTCACAATCTCTCTCGCTCTTATTTTTTTGTGCTTAGCGTAATATTGTTTTTATTGGAAAAAAAAAAATTTGAAAAAGTATAAATTTTCGTCACTAAAATTAGTGAATTTTGAATTATGTCACCCTTGTCACAAATGAGCGATATAGGTACAAAGTAACTTACAGTAGGACAAATTTCTTCAGGGGGAATGTATGACTTTCTCATTCTGGGCGGTCGACACGGCGGGTTGTGGAAGCATCGGGATGGGTTATTGCAAGGCGCCCCAGCTCGCGACGGCCAGTAGCATGGCATCAGATAGGGGAAGCAGGAAGAGGGTGGGATACATTGGGGTAGGTGGTTGCAGGAGCGGGCGGCCATTGGCTGGAAACATTCATTCTTTACCCGACTACGGTTAGGCCAAAAGGAATGGTTATGATTTTAGCAGTATATGTATGTTTGTATGTATCTGTCTATTCACCGTAGCGCCTGAACTACTGAGCCGATTTTGATGAATAAGGTGTCAATCGATTTGTTATTATGATTCGTGTGACTGGCTGTATTTACAGAAGTGCGAACATAATCAATATCACGAATTTAAAACTCCCAGCAGGCGCAATTTGGGAACTTATAATTTCTAAATTGTCTTTAACAGTGGCTTGTTATAGTTAACACTACCGTCAGAGACGTACTCACAACTACAAGGCTACCTACATCGGCTGCATTGTCACTTCCCACCAAGTGAGATTGCAGTCGTCAAGGGTTACCTTGTCATCAAATTAAAAAAAAAAGATTAGATTAGCAGGCTAGGACACTAACTTTTTGCAAAATGCAGCTAGATCTCGGAGTTAGTTCGTGCTGAAAAACAATAATTCAGTACTTGTATTATTATCAATTAAATTTATTAATTTAAAGCAAAAATAGCACTTTGCATATTAATTTTGCAATCTAAGGTGTTACTTACTGGCGATGGCTCGAACTTGGGTCTCCTTTTAAATGAGATCTGTAACAGTGCAATGAAGTTCGGATACATGCTATCAAAGACTTTAAAACACATCCCTGCACCAGAAAAGAAGTAGAGCTTTTTTGACAACCTTCATGGCGCAGTGATTAAAATGGGAGGTCTCTGGTTCGATTCCCGGTGGGGACACTTTCGTAATTTATAATTTCAGAAATAGCTTTAGTAGTGTAGAAACCGGTTTAGGGGCATAGGCTTAATTAAAACCGTCATATCCCATACCAAGTTAGCTCGCTAGGTATCATCTTAAGATTGCATCATCACCTACCATCTGGAGAGATAATATTCAAGGGCTATCTTGTCGTGAATTTTAAAAAAAACTTACGGTTTTTGTCGGTGAAATATATATTTGTAGCTGTATTTTTTAAATGTGTTAGTGTAGGTACATTTCTATATACCAACTATAGATTTATTACCTTCATACCATAACAAGTAGTGCAGTCAATCCTACATTTTGAGGGTACGCAGGGTACCTGAAAAAATACGCATCCGATTGAGACTTCCTTTTTACACTTAAATTAATTTACTTAATTTAATTAAAAATAGAGAACAGGTTTCCGCGCTTGGGCACACGGTTTTGTATTTTTTGAGTTAGGTAGATAGGTTATAGCAGCTACCTTACGAGTATTTTAGTAAGATTACACGTACCTTACAAACACATTTTCCTCGTGGACATTGAGTGCACTGGAAAAACGAAATACAGACATGATAAACGAATCTTTATCGTCAGTTGTTGCTTCTGCTATTCACTATCAAATTACGAATGATGGTTGACCATTATGAAACAGTTTTGCAAGGATGAAAATATAGCTCCAACATAATATCATAGCACTGTTATCACTGACGGGTATTTGAATGGAAAGCGCGGTTGCATTAGGTCATAATAAATTCAGAAGATATACCTATCTACTGAATGAACTATCTTCTTCTTTTTATTATTTACTCGTATCAACTGATAAAATACCTCTAGACATAAGTTATATACGATGCGGAGTCATCACTCCAACCAGAACGGGTATCAGTTCTTCGACATACCTATGTGGCTCACCTATTTTCGCTTTAGCTTCAGAACTTTGGTTCCCCTACAACTCCTCTCCTATCAACACTCAAAGAATAACTTTGCGCGTGTTTTTGTAACTTTAAAATAAATTATTTTGAACTTACAAGCGATGGACAAGGTGGATCCTCCTATAAGAAAAAAATATCGCTATTATTTTTTTATTTCTCAGCGTCGTCAAAGCATTTTGAAAAAAATAACAAATGGACAATGAGCTTATCTATGTTTATGAATAAACTCGCATAGAAAAAAATTTTCTTTTGCCCATAACTTCTGGTTCTGGTTTTTAAAAATTCTGCAGAAACCCTGTCTTTCCGGGATAAACGGTTGCTGATAACACTCTCCAAGTTCTCAACCATACCTATGCAAAAAATCACGTCAATACGTTGCTCCGTTGCTGCATAGTTGGAGGACAATAAATAAATTATTTCGTATAGTAAGGGTAGTTTAATTCTACAAATAAGTAACGCCCACTCATTAGAATACTTACACTTGGTGTTCCACATTTTCCTGAACAAATCACACAATATGGATCAACGCAGCAACTTCGACATCCAGAGCACTGAAAAAAAAATTTATAATAAGTAATCCAAGATTTTACCATCTCTCTTACAATATGGTGGGATTTTACTACGTTGAGCATAATTTTTTTTGTTACCTTCAATGATGCTGGTAGGTCCGTGTTACTCTGAAAAAAAATATACATATTATAATATGTAGTTACTTATCTTTTCATCTAACATATTTAGGTATTATATTAATATAAAAGAAAAAAATAAAGATGGTTGAGAAGAAAATACTTGGGATCGCTATCAGTGACAGTGTAGTTAATGTGACAAATTCTATTGTGCATTACATCTGAAGTGTAAAGGTTTTTTGGAGTCTTAACTGAACTAAATTGACAGGCCCAAATAATATCCCTTTCGTAATGCTCCCTGCGAAAAGGACAGGACTTGGCAACTTAGTAGATTTTAAGAGATTGTGTACAACAGATTAATTAGCCTCTATATATTAAAGGATGATAAGGGCTCCAACCTTATGCTTACAGCAGCCTCTGCCACAGCATATCTGAATTATAGCAGTCTGTGGGAATACTGGTCCATCTTCTTTGCGTATTTTCTTCGAAATCTTCTTACCAACGATGGCAATGTTTGACAACCCAAACATGTTGTGCTCACGATCCAGCCTCAGTATTGTAGATAAACATTTTTCACCGCAACTTTCATGAGTGTCGATCATATCCTCGGATTCTCTACAATCTATCGAGCTCATTGAGTTATCCGGTGTTAAATATGGTGAACTGGAAATGATTAAGACATAGTTATGAAATTATTCAGTTTCTGCAATATTTTCACGCATTCCATAATGAACCATCGCATACCTACTAGAGGCAGGTTACATTACAGCCTAGCACATTGCCTGATCGATCGTTATGATAGACTAAATGACGTCAACGACTTTACCCCTTCGATCACAGAAAAATAAGTGGATATCGCATGTTAGTCCGATTTGTGTAATCACTAAATATGAGTGCAAGATCATTTCGTTAGCTAGTCTGTCATCGAACATTGACGTGAAGCAGTTATTTCAGTGTCAAAGAACAATGATGCATTTGAATAATAGTTGAAGTATGAAATGCTGAATCCATTTATTTTTCTGTGATCAAAGCTTTACCCATAGATTTGGGCTTAAAAAATCTCTTTATGAACATTTCTATTAATTTTTATGTTGATGATTTTACAATAATTATACCTACCTAATAGCGCTGGTCAATAATTCGAAAAATGACAGATTCTCATACAAACTTTCATTACGTAAAACAAGTTTCTTTTTTGCTGCAATTTATGGGAGCCTGAGCTAGGACAGTTAGATGAGGTTTAGGGTCACTACTTCCAAAATAAATTTAGTCATACTGTACCGTTTTATGGCATTTTAGGTCATCTCTCGTACGTCTAGTCTTAGGTATTTTGGCACCTGTCAACGCGTTAACCCTTCTGGAAGAGCATTAAGTCATTCAACAGTGCGATAATAATACAGCTAAGTAGCTGTCGCACTGTTTCAATAACAAACGATAGATCAGCGTTATTTTACCTAGAGTCGGGAGAATCTGCGTGCCCTTCAGTTAACCATTTCATTTTGGTTAGCTTTAGTTTCTTTGGATTAACATAGTTATTACAATCTTCTTTGTCCGATTCACTATCTTCATCGATTACCTAAAATCAATGCAATATTTCACACTACCTTTCTATAATATCGTTATTGTTAAATATCATCCAAGTTAGTCCGCTTCCATCTTAAATTGCATCGTCACTTACCATCAGGTGAGATCGCAGTCAAGGACTACCTTGTCATTAAAAAAAAATCTACTTACTACATCATACACCTACCTCCTCCGGTTTTAATGACCATCAAAATGTACAATTTTAAAGTCCAATATTTAATCCGAAAATCTAGTAAAGAGTAATAAATAATATATAATCAATCCATGTAGGTATTAAGTTTGCATTCTATTTTACCATTTGACATTTTACTACATAATAGGAGTAGGTAAATTACCCACTCATGATAAATTTAATTTTTAGATTTCCAGTTCCAACTGGAAGGTAATTGAAATTAGCTATAATATAATAGCTATCTTTACTGTCACCAAAAGATCTGCGATCATACTTACTTTAATCTTTTGTTGAAATGCTTCAGATTCAGCGATAACCACGTCATCACGATCGTGTTTATGGGACTCGACAAGCTCATGAAGTGCTTTTGATCTTTCCACTTGGATTGGTTGCTCCTGAACAATCTTAAAATAATATGAAAATAAATAATGAGGAAACCTGCGTTCTCTATAATTTATGTTCTCAAAGGTCCAATCCACACTTGGTAGCATGGAGGACTATGGCCTAAGCCCTTTTCATTCGAGAGCAATTTTAACCGCAGTATTTCAAAGTAAATAAAGCTGTTTAAGTTGTTAATATTAAAAGACGCTTTACCTTGCTGCAACCCGTATGCGCAGCTCTAAGATATACTGCTTATACTTAATCTTATAAAGCTGTTTAAGTTGTTAATATTAAAATACGCTTTACCTTGCTGCAACCCGTATGCGCAGCTCTAAGATATACTGCTTATACTTAATCTTATAAAGCTGTTTAAGTTGTTAATATTAAAATACGCTTTACCTTGCTGCAACCAGTATGCGCAGCTCTAAGATATACTGCTTATACTTAATCTTATAAAGCTGTGTAAGTTGTTAATATTAAAAGACGCTTTACCTTGCTGCAACCCGTATGCGCAGCTCTAAGATATACTGCTTATACTTAATCTTATAAAGCTGTTTAAGTTGTTAATATTAAAAGACGCTTTACCTTGCTGCAACTCGTATGCGCGGCTCTAAGATATTATTATATTCTATTTTTCATATAATAAAAAATAAAATATTGGAATTGTCCGTTACTCACTTCATTATCATTCTCATGTATAATATGAAATGAGGTTCGTAATAATCCTCGGTCCGACGAGCTCGTTTCATCGTTCCTAGTGAAGGATGGTTTTACTTCATTGACCAGGCATACATAAGTGAAGAATACATTCTGGTCTGATGCACTGCTAGTTAATTTCATGTCAGATATCCGGTGATCCGTGTATTGCTTTTGATGTTGATTAGTCATTACCGTGTATATCCCTTTTATGGTGTTGAGTTTTTTGGGTTACCTATTTAAATTAGATTTTTTGCCATCTTGGTTTGGCGGTGTGTATTTTGTTGATTGAAATAATACAAAAGATTTAAACGGAAACACGAAACTTTATACTTTCTTCTCCATGATCGAAAAATTTTGTGTCAAATTGACAAATCATTTCAGTTTTTTCTTTTTCTTCTTTAATATCAAAATCGTTATATAAATAAATAAGTGTTTATTATATACTTTTTGCAAATTAGTTTTCAATCATACTTGTATCATGCTCGTATCCTATACTAATATCAGAAATTATGTTTCTTAGTTGATTGATTCTTCAATCACGCAGAAACAGAGAAAAAGATCAACCTGATTGCTTGCTTGGTTGGGTATTGTTAAAGACTTGAGAGTTGAGAGTGTCAAAAAACGTTTTATTCTGGGATTCTGCAGGATTATTCAAAACATAACTCTACTAACATAACTACGTGGATGAAGTCGGTAGTATTTCATCATAAAGAAAATGCATCAATTTATCTTTCGAGAAAAATCAAGTATACCTAAATACTTAAAATTATCAGAGCGGAACAAGTACCTATCTTAATTCCTCTCTAAAACCTTTAATATATAGGTGGACTGATGTAAGAATAAATAAAATAAATATCTGACGTGGTTAATTCAATTTAGTTATTATGATTATAAAGAGTTATCTAAATCACGATCTATTATTCGCGATGAAAGTAAACGTGCACTTTTAATCGGATTAGGAAGTCATTATGTTCATGAGCATTTTAAATAGCGACATGGCATGAATAGGAACGATTTGGATACGATGCGGATCCGGATATTCAAGTACGTACGTCACACAAAAGTGCAGGTACTGAACCTTGCTGTAAACATTGCACATCAAGCTTTGAAATTGTGTGTAGTTTTATTTTTAGGGCTGGCTTTGACTTAGTAGAGCATTGTTAATCGCCCAAAGTGACTTAATTTCACATAGTAATATTTACGGAACGGTCCTTCGAGCCGGATCTTAACCATCAAATCAAATCATTATTTGTAGTTGAAGGTAATGGAACTTGCAGACCTGTAGAGCTTGAAGTATACACTAACTATAATTACCTACTCCGAAGTTTAAAGGAAGTTTAAATAACTATGGACAGACAGCTCTGAACGTAAATAGAATGAATATAGGTACCTAGACTGATGATGTAATTCCACCGTTTTGGATGAATCACAAAAGTTTTATATTATTAGAATAATACCTACGGTCTGAAGGTTGTAGCTTGAGAGGCACCTAGGTACTAATTTGTACAAATCGGTGTATAAATTAGTCTGATAAACTAAACCTAACCAGTGACCAATGGCGGATTGAATTTTTGATGGCATCGCAAATTTACAATAACCGGTACAAGACCGAGGTATGTGGAAGTCCATGCCGTGAAGAGACCTTTATACTTACAGCAGAAGAGGTCTATTGGTTGATAAAGAAGAATAATTAAGAAGAATGCTTTCCACATAACATTATATTTTTCTGATTTAACCACAGATTAATTTATACATGTAACTAATCTGTGATTTAACATTATGAAGTTCTAGTTAAATTGCCACACAACATAAAATTTAAATCTAAATTAAATCCTTCTAATAAACCTGTGTACATATCTGACTCTACCTGACTAAAATTAGATTGCAATGGAATCGAAAAACATTCTAAGGCGTGATACTTAATCAGTAATCATTAATGGCATATCAATCATTGGTGTGATAAGTTGTTCACAGCAAAGTACTGACAGACTGCCGGTGTCCAGTGACCCAGTGTGAATGACACCAGATCGCGCAAAAAGCTTTTAACAAAGGAGCAACATAAAAAAACTGATTTTCACTAGAGATT
Source organism: Hipparchia sbordonii (assembly GCA_038048805.1). Classification (NCBI taxonomy): domain Eukaryota; kingdom Metazoa; phylum Arthropoda; class Insecta; order Lepidoptera; family Nymphalidae; genus Hipparchia; species Hipparchia sbordonii. The sequence continues at coordinate 9,115,978 of JBBIWI010000010.1, read as the reverse complement.
AGCGGCCACGCTCCGGTCGCCGTGAATTCTCTTCAAATTTTTTTATGGGCTAACAATTTCGATGTGAATTAAAACACGTTATTATATTATTAGCGCCTGGTGCGAGGGAAAACTGGGAGCAACAAAATCCTCTATTGAAGCTAATAGATTGAAAAATAGGATGTCTTTTAGTACAGCCACGTCGAAGATTTTAAGTTTAAGAAAGTACAGTAGGTACCCGAGATATCTGGTATTATCGAGAAATCTTTAAAATTATTATCGAACTACTCCATATCTAATATTATGGCTACGACATCTTTAGAGTCTTAAAGCCTTAATAGCCCAACGGTTAAAGGTGAAAACTGAAAGGTCGCAGGTTCGATATCAACGCGTTGCATTATTGTCCTCGTACCCACTCTTACCTAAGAGAGAGAGCAGAATATTAGTCAAGTTCAGCTTAGCTGATATTCTTTTTTTCAAAAAAGAAAACAAAGAAAGAAATAAAAAGTGTCGTCCGCAAGAGTCCGCGAGAGTTTGTCCGCAAGTTTGTCGTATCTAACTCCTCAGCTCCTTAACCCATCTAGTTCGTCGTTTCCGGCCCCATAAACCCACCTAGCTCGTCTTTTCTAGTCCCTTAAACCTACCTAGTCCTTCGCCTTTAGTCCCATAAATCCACCTAAATAGTCGGCTCGAGCACTATTTACAAAGAAAAGAAAAAGTAACCGTAAGTTTAATTAACCACGCAAAGGCTTATATGAATTGCATAAAATTGATCCGCATGATGGTACTAAATGGTAGGTAATACTCGTTTAATAAAGCTGAAACGAACGTGCATAGCGGTGAATCATGGACCGTCAGGGGTAGGCAACTATTTGTACCTACCTCACTTTACAAACATTTTCGAAAGTATGATAAAAATAAGCTACTAAAATATTTAATATCTAAGGACGGTTTTTATTTCTAAAATTAAAACTAATATAAACCTAAAACCTCATCGACATCATCGCTGCGCAGCATAGCACCCAAGATGCTGGCAGCATTGCCCCTTTAATGGCCAAACTAATCCTACGTTTATATTTTCACTAGCATAAAAAAGCTATAAAAACGCCGAACACTGCCGATCCCCTGCTAAAGATCATAAGCCGAAATAAGCGACTGAAAATCAGCGTTCAAAAATCGGAAAAACGCGATGCAGACGCAAAAAGCCATAAAAAAAAAAAGACGTGTGGCACTCGGGGACTGCCGCGGTAAAGCTATTGCATAGCAATTTTTATCAACGCCATCTAGCGGTGTCAGGTTATTTTCGTTACGGAATTTCTGGATTCGGTCTCCACGCTCAAGGCCTGCGATAGAAGCTATGCAATAGCTTAAAAACGCCGTTAGCTGCCGCTAAAAGTAGCTTCCCCTCTGCAGTCTGCCCTCTCCCTTAATTTATTATTTAGGGAGGGAAGGAATAAAGTTCATCTTGGATACGGGCACTTCTAGCTAATGCTAGGTAAAAGCTACATAATAATATTTTACTCGTAGACGATACAATTGTTGCGCATCCCTGAAGCACGTCGGTGGAACAGAGGCTTCATAGCGTGTCATTTCTGTTTCGGTCATGGTGTGGATCTATAATGACAGACATACAAACAGCAAAACATTTTTGTCCTAATATTAAAACTCAAAAGTCGTTGAGGCAATATTAACACATACCTAAGCTCCAATTGTTTGAAATTTGATAAACTATGAAAAGTGAGTGATTAGAAAAAGTGAAAATGACTATATTACGCGCATTGTTTAGTGTGTTAATACTTAGACTATCAGTTGACGCCCAATTCGGAAGTAAGTGTTTTGTTAGTTCGTTAGTTGATTTTGGTACAGGTCGATGAGAAATAAAATATCCATAATCCAGTCATTAATATTTTGATCCATAGATAATTATATTTAGTCTCCTATGATAATAATATATTATAAGAGTAAGAATATTAGTAGATATTAAAAAACCGAGTGTGTCTCTTTGTGCCCGCTAATCTCATAAACCAATATAGATATACGATTTTCGACAAAAGATAAGGATTGTGAGCAGCGATCACAGAAATTTCTGTGATCGCTGATTGTGAGAAGATTTAGGTGTATAAAGGTTTAGTGTGAATTGGCTGAATTACGGTGATAGAGACTTGTTTATTAAGTCGGTACTTAAGTTAAGAGCTTTCCAAGCGTGAATAGGAAGGTACACCTACTGCAGTTATTTAAATAATACTCACTCTTTGTAAATTGTGTACTTAAAACTTCTCGCAGAATCAGAATATCCACTAGTGGAAACGGAATGAAAACCTCTACAGTAGTTTCTCAGCTTAGCGCGCACAGTAAATTAAATAGATTACCGAGAAGCTTTACTGGTGAAAGCTACTAAAACCAATTGAATCGTACAAAGTACCCTTGCAAAGCCTGCGTGGGGTAGCTTGATTAGTAGAAATCATCGACATAAAGGTACAAACTTAATCGGTCGCCAATTTAAATCACACAACCAACAGGTTATTTTTTGAAATAATGACAATTGTATTAGTAAACGTAGAAAAAACGCGAATTATGGCTTTAATTTTAGAGATATGTAAGGTACCTACCTACATATGTGGAAACGATATCAAAGATTATTTTATCTAAGTGTGCCTTTTCTTAGGCGCTTCGAAACCTTTGTAGTTGCACCTAAAGTTTCCGTAAATCATTAACACTACTACTTTTAACCTAGGCACTTGTAGAGTTGATTGATTTAAATTGTTTATTAAAATCCCATGATATTTTATTAAAAACCCATTTCACGAACTTCTTGTGTGTGGACAAAATTATGGGCATAATTATTTTGTTACCGAGATATAATTGAACCTTGTAACCTCGATGCAGTTACGATAATATCTATTGTACCCGGTTTCATGGTTATTTAAAATTACTTGTGGCTATAATCGCTCATGCAATATTGATGTTTGATAGCTTGCTTATTTTAAACAAGGTTATTTTTCTGACTTCGCATAAATTGTCGTTATTTAAGGAGAAACAATATTCGTTTGCTCCGCCAAACCAGAAAAAACATATGTATGGTGCAACGTGCCCTCGCGCGGTACACATAATAATATACTGCCGCTCTTCCAGTAGTAGAACGAATAGAGGAACAAGTAACAACACCAAAATACACTCTAACAGAACGTAAGTAGGCACGTAGAGTGCATTTCACGTTGTACCACACGTATAGTTTTTCTGATTTGGCGGAATATGTACCTACAGCAAAAGATTATTTTGTATTTCCTTGAGTATTATGGAATTCCGCTAAGTAACTCCCGCTTCTATAATATTTGTTGTTATTGATTAATACTAAAATGTTTCAGCTGTGTCCATTAGTGTCGATATGAGTCCAACCGCAGAAAATATCAGTTTACATGTAAGTACTAAAAATAAGGACATCCTTACTAATATTATAAATGCGAAAGTTTGTTTGTTTGTTGGTTGCTCTTTCAATCACGTCGCAACAAAGCAATGGATCGATGCGATAGCATGGGTATGGGAGAACACGTAATGTCAATTCTGCGTCTGATCTCTCGCCGGTCGTGTCAGATCTGTCCCATCGGACTATGAGAGTGAGCGAATAGAGAGTGCACCTGTGTAAGAGCACGCATTTGTGCACTGTAATATCTCCTGCGGATAAGCCATATAGGCGGAGATTGACCGCCCTGACCGGATTCGGTCGGGAGGCCGTTACGTTAGAGTAATCATAGTATTTCTTCTTACTAATCTCTGGTATGGGTTAGTACATAATTATTCAAGACATTGTAGTAAGTACTATATTTATTTCAGGGCCGGTGCCCAGCGTATATGTCCTGTGTGCCCATTAGCGCCTGTCCATTGCTGGAGGATTTAATGGATTTTTCGTGCTTTTCATCAGACAGGTATCGCAGCTATCTTTACTAATGTTATAAATGCAAAGGTGTGTTTGTTTTTTTGTCACGGAAAAATAAAGGGTCCTTCCTTTCTTATTCTTCTTAAAGAGCATTCCAATTCGTGAAATAAGCATTAATAAGCGAATTTTATTTATCAAGTTAAGCAAAACATGTTTGTGTGTAGGAATGCCCAACACCCATGTTATGTTTGAGCGAAAGACTGGCTTCCCAGTAGCGCAAGGGATCCGTTGGGCTATACCATGGTGTTGCTTTGCATACTTTTTGTTTTTAACCGATTTCCAAAAAGGAAGAGTTTATCAATTCGGCTGGTATCTTTTTTTTTTGTATTGTGCCTTGTACACTTGTCATGCTTTTCTAAACAGTAAATAATAAATAAATAAAATGCCCACTTTAATTCTTATTCAATTCTATAAGTTTGACTTTTATGTATCTGTCCTCTTAGGTATTTCCACCGTCTGAACTCTCTCACCTGCGGTAATTCGAATGATGAAGATCACGTGTGTTGCCCTTCGTGCGAGTGTGGACGGGTGTACCCACCAGGAACAGAGTCGTGTGGCAAAAGTATGGTCCAGGGTAACGACTATAGTGGCATCGGCGCTCATCCTTGGGTAGCTCGAATAGGCTTTACAAGTAAGCTCTAGCTTGTATTAGCTTGTAAAATATCTGGAAGTATCTTCGCGAGAGGGAATAATCTTTGGGGTGGAGGCCTTTTCAGGCGATTTTTTGCCAGATATAAAAAATATCCAAAAAATTTATCTTCTTCTTCTTTTTTAATCGATAGACGTCCACTGCTGGACATGGGTCTCTTGCATGGACTTTCACAGGCCTCAGTCTTGAATCCAGCGGCTCTCTGCGACTCGTTTGATGTCGTCGGTTCACCTAGTGGAGTGACTACCAACACTGCGCTTCCCGGTGCGGGGCCACTACTCCAGCACCTTGGAACCCCATCGACAATCAGCTCTTCGAATCATGTGCCCCGCCCATTTCATAGTACGCTTCAAAGTAAAGTTTCAAACTTTTATCATAAGCTCACCATAATATCGAAATTTTCAGACAAAGACACCGGCAACGTTCGATTTGCCTGCAGCGGATCCATTATAGCTAAACGAGTTGTACTGACAGCAGCTCATTGTGCGCTCGCCAAACCGGAGGGATACAAGTTGTAAGTTCGGATTCTTCAAACCTATAGTCACATTCCAACATCGGTAACGCAGGCGAAAATGCACCGACGCAATGTCGTCTGTATATCGGTCTTCTATCGGATATACTTTGGACAGTGTGCTCAGAACTTCACAACATAGTACCTCCTTCACCCTTTCACCACAGAACTGCGAGTAGTCGTGAGCGTTGGCGTTATGTGGCAGAAATCCAACCTACTTGAACGAAACGCTTTAATTCAATATTTCTGATAAGAACCGCTAAGGTGTGGAACACTCTTCCAGCATCCGTGTTTCCTACCACCTATAATTTGAGTACCTTCAAGGCAAGAGTGAATAGGTATCTTCTAGGCAAGCGTGCTCCAACTTAGACCTCATCAGTGCTATCCAGTAGGTGTCGTCAAGCGCAACCCTATTTCGAATTAAAAAAAAACAACAAACACACTTTCGCATGTATAGTGAGGAAGTAAGGATGGTTTTCAACCTTTTAGATCAACGGTAGTGATCGGTGAATGGGATATCAGCCGTAGTCCGGATTGCAACGAGTACTTCTGCGCGCCCGCTACCCAAGCGATCAAGGTGGAGAGTGTCTCCGTACATCCAGGATATGAGCAGAAGATATTCAGACACGACATCGCGATGATTGTACTGAAGGAGGAAATTAAATATACGGGTACATATTCTAATAGATTCCTTTAGATATAGTTCTTGCAATTCACGAGGGCGCGTGGCTCATGGTTGTGTGTGTGTCGTATCTATAAGTGGGAGTGAGAGCTTGCTCGCGCCTGACCGCTCCCACCTAGGCTCTTGACAGGCACGCACACTTACGCAATGTGCATGTAGGTACACGAAGTAACCACAAGTAAAGCTCACGCGCCCTCTTGAATTTCAAGAACTAAGCAACCACTTCTAACACGAGTTCTACTTTGTTTGCAAGGTAAAGGGGAATATAAATCACTTCTATCAGTTTTTTATAGTTTTAAGTAAGGAACCCTCGGTGTGCGAATCGGACTAACACTTGTCCGGTTTTATTTTTCATTTAATATAGGCCCATTAATTTTTAAAATCCCAGACAGGTCCTTTTATCTATTCAATGTATCTACCTGTAATAATTTGTAATGGATCACGTTGTGCGGTGTCCTTGGCGAAGGTTAGTTCCTCGCTCATCGGATCACATCGCAGATCTTGTCACTAATTGCGGTTGCCTTTTATTCCAGTGACAGCCGCGCCGATCTGTTTGAACGATAGGCCGGAAGTGGTGATCAACGAACGCGCTTCGCTGGTTGGCTGGGGGAAACTATCGGGACAAAATAATTTGGTATTTTTCAATGTTTACTGCTTATCTACTTCTTTAAGGCTGAAATCTATAGACCGCACTCTCAGGCTGATATCTATAGGTACACAGCGCTCTCAATCAGCGCACACTCAAGACAGAGTTAACAGTTACCCTGTCCAGACAACAGACAATAGTTAAACAATAACCATGCTCATATGTTATTCATGGGACAGGGAAAGGGTTAAAACGAGACAGATTTATGTCAGAATAGAATTTTGTGCCTAGTTTTAACCTCTATCTTAATAATCTTATTTTATTAACTTAATTCCGCCTACAACTTTAACTAAACTTCGTTGTCCCGTTGCGGCGTGACTGAAGGGCAAACCAACAAACCAATAAACCATCAAACAACACTTTTGCATTTATAAGGAAGTAAAGATTAGTAAAGAAGTATGTAGTTTTGTCAGAAATATAACCATCCCTAGGTTGGGCGACAGCAAAAACTGGATGTGCCTCTCGTTTCCCTGGAAGTTTGCGAACGTATCTTCGGTGAATCTGTCCCGATTCATGAGGGACAGCTGTGTGCGGGCGGGGAAGAAGGGAAGGACGCGTGTTCCGGTTTCGGCGGAGCTCCTTTGACACTTCTAAGAGATGGCCAGTATATGCAGGTGAATGGTGTTTTGCCATTTGACAATACATTTCAACATCATAGATATTGACTTTGTTTTTCAAAAAAAGTAGCCTATGTCAGCCAGATTATTATAACCAATCAATAAATACTATTCATCAAAATTGGCTCAGTAATTCATTTGCTACGATGGAACATTCGTAGATACAGTGTACTAGTAGGGGTTGCCCATCGTCATTCGCGTAGAATTTCTGGATTCCTAAGAGCTTATAAATCGTCCGCGTAGAACTTCTTAGTTCCTATGTGCTTATAAAAAGATAAATTTTCCCGCTGCAAGAGGCCGCTTATCGACAAAAGCCGTAACGCTAGTAAAAACCGCGACCAAGGAAATCGAAATTTATTAGAATTTGTTTTTTAATTTCATCCCTTCTGTTACTACTCTCAAGGGGTGAGAGTACTAAAATAGGGGATGGCCTTTGACTTGATTTTATTTGCTTTCAGATTGGTATCGTATCATTTGGATCAGAAAATTGCGGTACTGAAGGTGTTCCCAGCGTTTACACTAACATCGCTCACTACCACAAGTGGATAGTGGACAACTTGCCATCGTGATTTGTTAAGCTTATAAGACATTGTTCAATTTAAATTAAATAAATGTTAGAATAATAAACGGTTGTAATTATTGCATCACACATTTAGATCAGCAATGTACCTCCTGCTATGTTATGCTGTCTTAAGTTTACTTAAGTAAAGTATGTTTTAAGTTATTGGAATGCTGTTAGTCCGACGTGTCCTTGAAAAATTATTTACACTCCGAACCAATATCAATATTCAATAAACATAACCATATCAGTGTTATTTACACGTTTTAGTGAATTTGGCTATATTCTAAAAAAAGAATATTAAAAAAAAAAGTCGCAGATTCAGAAAGACTTTTTTTTGTTTACGGAACAGACCGTTTTGAGTTGTTTCACTATTGATCTGGGTGTGCGATATGTAAAAAATTAAAACAACCGCCCCATTAAGGTTCATAAAATTTCATTGCACATAAACTGGTTCTTGTAAAAGGTTATTTAAGGCGAGGTAGTTGTAGTATTGAGCACATGGTTGCGCTTCAGGAATCAAAGCGCAGCAGGTGCCGAACAAATCTTCTTGCGCCCTATCTTGAAATTCTTGGTCGAACATCTGAAAAATTGAGATCGGTAATTATTCATTTTTAACCGACAGAGAAAGCTTGGTCCCATATTTTTTTTTATCTTCAACTCCTCAAGCCTGATGCTGCAGAGGTACTTTCCGTCAAAATTATGAGGATTTAGGAACTGTCCACTATGAATTGGTAAGCATATGGCCTAAGCATCATAGAACTAATCATAGAGCTCCAGGTTCTACTCCTCAAACCTGATGCTGCAGGGAATGCATGCTGCATGAAACCGATGCGCAACGCTCGCCTTCTGATGGCACATGAGAGACATGTTTGTTAAAGTCGGGCGAGCATCGCGTATCGGTTTCTTTTTTTCTTTTTAAACCTGCCCGACTTCCACAAACGTGTACAAACTAAAATTATTTTTATACTTTGTAGTGGCGTAAGAAGTCAGATTTTTGAAAAGAATTTTTATGTGACCTCACTACGGAGTTTTACGCAAAGCAGTAGAAAACAGTAAACTACAGGAGAAATGAGAAGAATACCTAAAACCACTTCTGGTCCACATAGAGAAGGGAAGTCAGGGACATGACCTAGGTCCTTCAAATGACGTTTATAATTCGGTACTCACTCCATTGACGGTAACAGTGGGAACGAACTTCGGTTTGATCAAGCTGGTGTGATACTCTGACTCGAGTTGCAGCACCGTGCCTTTACCGGAGAGCACGCAGTGCTTCACTGCTGCTGCAGATAAGTTCGCCTTTTCAGCGCACTGCAAAGAACACATTAAAATGTTACCGGTCGAAGGTCCTAATAACAATTTTTTCAACTCGAATGGAACTATGATGGCCAAATGCTCAAATCTGTTTAACTATACGGGTGAGTCTTAAAGTGTCAAATTAGGTTTTTTAGAATTTTTATTACAGATTAGTACCTTTCTACTTGCTATCTACAATAAAATCCGCAATGGTAGGTATAACAGCTGCGGTATCCCTTACATAGTAATTTTGATAACCTGGTTGTACTATTTTTTGTGGATACTCATACAAAAGTTCTGCTTTTTTCTGGATTGTTTTCTTCTTGTCCGGGAATGAGAAGGGTTTAAGTCATAGTCCACTGGGGAAAATATTGGATAATTTCATCATCGTCTCAACAGATAGATAACCACAGCGGGACTTAGGCTGAAATCTACAGACAGCACTCTCAGCTCAGACTCAAGACAGAGTTAAAACGAAACAGATTCATGTCAGAGCATATTTGTGTCTCGTTTTAACGTCTATCTTGAGTCTGAGCTAAGTCAGGGCACGCTTTATAGATCTTAGCATTAGGTCTCTTGAAATGATCGCCACAGAACACGATCCTGCGCCGCCTGAATTCAGCGGCCGCCAACGACTCATCCGAGATCATCAGTCCTCTAGTGGTGGGCTCCCTACGCCTCCTGGTTCGAGCTCACCATTCCAGCACCTCGGGACCCCAATGCCCATTGGAGAACTTACGTCAAACCTTCCTTTTGATCCGGCTTCAGTATCCATTTCGCACGCCACATAATCCAACTTGTCCATATCGCTTCCCTCGTTTAACATATGCAGGCTGCAATCTTGCACTATGTTGCCCAGACATTCGGCTGGACCGTGTTGACATTCGAAACCTCCGTCACCGTAGTTTATACTCTGCAATGGGTGTAAGGTAACTATATTAACTATTGCTGTAGATATAATATTATGCTGTTGGTCATGGGTATATTTTTTAACAGAAATAACCTTTCTATATACCTTACTATTTATAAGCTTGATTGTACATGTGCCTTACTTGTGGTTACGTCGTGTACATATTGTGTAAGTGTGCGTGCCTGTCAGGAGCCTAGATGAGCCTAGCCATACTTATACAGATACGACACACACACAGCCATGAGCCACGTGCCCTCGTGAATTACAAAAACTATACAGTGCTAGATTTCGTGCAATAAAATTGCTTCCAACTCACCCTCGACTTTCCAAAGGGGATGAATTTTAATGTTATAAAGTCCTTGAGCTGCTGCATCGTTGGCTGTAACTGTTTCAGTATAAACGATCTGCTGTCGGGGCATTTGCTTTCATAGTAGACTGTCAGCTTTAACTGTAATTTGAGAGAAAGTTGTATGAAGTGACTGAAGCCGTTTCAAAGATGTTCATTTCTATAATAACATACGTTGTACATTATGAGTATTTCTACAAGTTTTCAATGTTGTCAAAGTTAGTGACATTTAAAATTGAAATGCATACAGCTTAGTAGGGAGAGCATGGGCAGAAGACATTTTATCCACGAGGAAAGGATAAAATGTTTATCCACAGTGTAATGTCAAATATGGATATACTTCTCTTGTCTCCCTTTGCCATGCTTAGCATAGGGGGATAAAATTTTTGTCTCTTGCCCATGTTAACCCTGCAGATACCCCAATAGGTGGACCGAGGACATAAAACGAGTCGCAGAAGTCAGACATCAGTCAGTCTTGTAGCAGCTGGATACAAGACTAAGGCATGTGGAAATCTATGCGAGATCCATGTCCAGCAGTGGATGTCTATCGGTGGATCAAGAAGAAGATATAACTTCGAAAAGTAAGAGGTGCGTGGGATTCGAACCCCAGCCCCCCGAAAAGGAGGTCATAGTCATACTAAGCTGACTGCACCGCCTTCATTCGCTATGTGACCTACAAATCTAAAATGAACACTCATGAGACAGGACAACTTTTGCTGCTCCACATACGTTGGCCTCGCCTTAGGGACCACACGACTTATTTCAACATTCAAGTGACATTGCAACTATAATATAATGAACATAAGAGCTGTTGTGAATCACAGTATATAATGTTATAAAGGCGAAAGTTTGTATGTGTATGTGTGTGTATGTTTGTTACTCCTTCACGTCACAACAAATGGACCGAATTGGCAGAAATTTTTAATGGAAATCTCTCATACCTAGGATTAACACATAGACTACATTTTATCTCGGAAAATTAAAGTTTCAGCGGGAACAGAAAAACCTTAATCCACGCAAACGAAGTCGCGGGTTTCATCTAGTATAACATATGGCTGGCTTCAAGTACGCAGACCATCTCATTCAGCGTACGAAGTGACAAAATGTATCCGTATACTTAGAGCGACCGCAGACCTACAATTTCTATCTAATGTTTCTATCTAATGTGGTGTACAATAAAGTATATTCATTTCATTTTCATTTCAATTTCAAGTTGGCCGCCTATCAAACACAAAGATTTTGTCAAAGCCTCCCAGGCTTTGGCCGTGGCTCGTTACCAGCCTACCGTTCAAAACGTGCCACCAAGCGATTTAGCGTTCCGGCACGATCGATGGCGTGTAGAAACAAATTAAGAGTATGGGTTGAATTTACACTGCCATACCCCTTCCAAGTTAGTTCGCTACCGTCTTTAGACTGCAGTCTGCATCGTCACTTATCATCAGGTGATAACGCAGTCAATGACTATCTCGACATTGAATTAAAAAAAAAGAAATAATTGACGATTTAGTTGGATAAGATGTGCGGGGAAGTCACTGTGCCTATTAGTATATTCTGCGATTTAGTTGTCCGACTTGAAATTTTAAGTCTGTTCGACTTGAAATTTTAAGTCTGTTAGGTGATTGGTATGAGTGGCAAAGACGACGCTTTACGAAGCTATGGATGGCCAATTTTCTCTTACTGCTGGTTACGGACAATTTTGCGCGTGAATTCGATATACCTACTATTACCGGAGCGCTGAATGTAGTTACATATTGCGATAACTGTGTGTTGTATTGTGTTAACTGTGTGTAAATCTGTTATTAGTTAGGTACCTAACTGTTGGGCAAACGTCATGATTCTAACATCTCCATACTAAATGTAATGTTTACTTTAAAGCGCTAATCAGACGCCATGTCAGTAATAGTGACACCTTGAAATAGGCGTTTTCTAAATTTGTACTTTCACACATTTGGATTTGGACAATTAGGTGATCATTACAAGACTATGCAAATACATAGTTTATTTTGTCAGTGTAATAAAATATCTAAGTAAGTAAGTATTAAAATAAGTAGGTAGTATAGGCTTATTAAATAAGTATAGACTGTTAAGACTATGTAATACAGCTGTTTTATAGTCATAGAATAAACAAGTAGGAACCTTACTTTTTAAGTTTACTAACTAAACATATATTGATACATATTTGGTGCGTTATGAAATCGTACCTCCTGTTAAAAAATGCTCGCATAACATTGAAAAGAAACACTCCATTGACAGTTATTAACTGCACGGTTGCTACAACTAATTACCGTGACGATGCCTCTCTCATGAAATTGTATAGTGTAATGTGTATTGTTATATCAACTCATAAATAAAATATTGCCGTGAAGGTTTCCATTTTTGAAAAATACGTTATCGATTGTCCTGCTTTCCGAAACGCTTTTGTTATTTTAATTCTAAAACGCGGACGAAGTTACGGGCAAAAGCTAATACCTAATAAATAAAATAAAGATGTAGTAGAATAATTAGAATTTAAGGCTATGTTGTTATAAATACCTACTTGCAAAATGAAAATGAACTGGAAAAATGGCAAAAAAGTGGTAGACACATCTTGGAATTAGGAAAGAAGATATTTACTTAGACAGTAGTCAATAAGTCAAAGCATTTAGAAGCAAAAGTTGATTCAAAAGCCAATCCTAATAAAATGGCTATGCATTACAAATCGGTGAAGGAATTTCAGGTCCATGCTTGATGCTAGAGGAAATAGGTGTACCTACTTACTTAAGATCTCTCGGACGCGCACTATGAACTTTGTTCCTGAATTCATCTTATTTTTTAATCGATGATAAAATCTCACCTGATGGTAAGTGCCGATGATGGTAATGGGCTAACTTGGAAGGAATGTGGTAGTGTACATTCAACCTATACCCCTAATCTGTTTTTACACGCCATCGTGCCGGAACGCGAAATCGCTTGGCGGCACGTCACTGACGCGACGGTAGAGTGGTGGTAGCTACGGCGAAAGCCTGTCTTGAAAGCACCTCTGGAGTGCCTTTTCGGTTTCCGTTTTACCGATTAAATTACATACGTACCCGGAAAAGCACATCAACCTACCTTCAAATCATTAGTAAATAGGCATTTTCTAGGCAAGCACGCTCTCTGTCTTTCACTGATGATTTTTAAAGATTATTGCTTGTGTGAAAGAAAAGTTAGAAGAAGGACGTAAATGTCTAGACAGTGTACCTGAAGGTAATATAATAAGTCTATGACCTGAAAGGTTGTCAGTGGTTGTAATCCTTCAGACAATTAACTGTATTTTAAATACTTATTAAAAAATTTAAGTAATCATTTGGGTAGAGAAGTGCTATTGAATTTTAATATTAAAACTAATTAACATTATTCAAATACTAAATTCAAAGATAAGGCGTTGCAAGAATTCAAGTTTTGACTTACCTTTTGCGGCGTAGCGTTACTAAGTTGTTTGATTGCAATTAGTAAGAATAAAAACTGTAACTTTAGATGCACCATTTTCTAAACGTCTCTGTGGAAATTTTCTACTAGTCCTTGTGGAAATTTCGTTTCTTTTTATTAAAGGTCAGTAGCAACACTGTCACGATTATTTCTGGCTTAGCATTTGTGACCGCTTCATAACATATTATTTTTATTTATTTATTTGTTTGAACACGTGTGAATAGTTCAATTACTTTGTTCGCTCTTGTACAACGTAGACCGCAGCTGGCAGTTGGTAGGTACTCTGTTCACGCATAACATTTAACCATCGTTAAAGTAAAAGTAACTGTATCTTATCAATAATAACTTGATTAAATAATTAGGTATGTGATTGACCTATGTGACCTCAGTTACCCTTACTAAATATTATACATGCGAAATTGTGTTTGTTTGTTGGTTTGTCCTTCAATCACGCAGCAATAGAGCAACGGGTAGAGGTGATTTTTTGCATGGGTAATTATAAATGAGGCCTTGGAGAGTGACATAAGGCTTCCTTTCATCCCGGAAAAACAGAGGATTCCCGCGGGATTTTTAAAAACCTAACTCCTAGCAGACAAAGTCAAGGGCAAAGCAATTCCTGTGGGATTAAGTGAAAAATCTAAGAAGAATGATACTACATCGTACATTTAAGACTAAGTATGTAGGTCTCTCACGAAGTTACGGGCACTTTACTTGTGGTTACGTCGTGTACATGGACATTGCGTAAGTGTGCGTGCCTGTCAGGAGCCTAGGTGGGAGCAGTCAGGCGCGAGCAAGCTCTCGCTCACACTTATACAGATACGACACACACACAACCATGAGCCACGTGCCCCCGTGAATTGCAAGAACTATACCTATGTTACGTTACGTACCTCGATTTGAAGATTAAAGTAGCAATCATGTAGCATACTCAACCCTTTAGAAAATCATAGAGATTTGCATGTACAGTGCGTAAACGATCGCAAAAGATAGAATTAACATCCAGTATGGCTGAATCAAATAAATAAAATAACCTATAAAGAATACTATTATGAAAAAATATACTATTTCCATTTAATTTTTGCCTGCATTTTTGTCGCTTTGTTGTGAAAATTTATTGTTTGTTTTCTAAACCACATGGCTCTTTACACGTGCCATGATGGCAGGTACAAGTTGCCAATATAATTGATTGATTGACATGACAGTTTTCAAATACAACACAAACAATTCTTGGTACCAAAGAGCCATGTAGTCCTACTTCCACGGTAGAGTATGTTCAAAAAGAGAATCGTTGTGGCCAAAAAGTGAACTAACGTTACTATTATATTGCTAGCTAAACTATTATAATAGTACCTAACAGCTCAAATCATTAGACGGATCGGGTTGGGCATTGTAGACTATGACGTAGGCATCTGATAAGAAAGAATTTTTGAATATTCAAGTCCTTATCCTAATAAGGAGTTGAATATTCAAAAATTCTACTGAAAAATGGAATTTAATATGAGCGAAGCCGCGAGCATAAGCTAATAAAATAATAAGATGAGGTTTTCAATGTAAGATAATTTTCACATTAAAAACCTCATCGATACCATAAAATAAATAAAATAAATACAAACATGGGTTTACACTAGATTTTAATATGGACGATACAATAATCTTATCTCTATCTAGTTTTATAAGTTTCTCAGCAGTGACCGGTGGTAAATTTATGACGTGTCATAAGTGCTACAAGGTAGCCTACATGAAATAAATAAATTTTGAATTTGAATCTATCTTTTGCTATCTAATCTCTTGTTCTTTTCTACAAACTGATCAAGTACTGAACATATTGGTTTTCCGGACCCAATCAGAGAGTTTTCAGTGGCGTAAAAGTGTCGCGTAGCAGAATCCTGTTGTTGTATGTTGGTCTGTAAGCTTGCGATGGAGCGTTGGTAATACGATCTGACTTCCTCCTCGAAATTATGTATTCGCGATTCAGGTCGTGATGTTTGTTCCACGTAACTGTCTCTTACTTCAGTGCGAAAGGTTCTGTAAAACAAACGGTCAATGGAAATATGCTGATACAAAATCAGCGAATGAAAATTTGTATGTTGTAAGAATAGTTGACATCTGTCACTTACTGGGGAGAGAGGGCCTTGAACAACTAATGCCCGTTTTTACCAACGTCCCCACTTTTACCGGCTACCTAAGCCCTTGCGCTTAAGCATTAGGGAAGGCATTGTACAAATTATATAAAGCCTACCCTTAAGTTTTTATAACTCGTACTGGAGATTTTCTCCATTTTATATCATCTGCCCGCTTAATGCCTATCCTGTATGGTTGGTGAAAACGTGAAAAAGTGCGTCAAAACTTGACATGCAAAAACCTATAATGGCGAGTGGAGACGGATTGGCGTTCTTTTCACGTACCTTGGCACCCAGCATAGTTTATTATGCGTTCTAATCTCCCGAAAACCTTCTTTGAACTTTTCTCTATCATAAACAGATTTTGCTTTGCTTAGCGGTAGACGAAAATCATGCCAATTTGGCTTTGGAGATCTCACCTGTAAGTTTTATTAGTCAGACTGAATAAAAAATCCAATCGAATTAAATCTGTAAGTATACGATTTGCTGTATTCGTATTCAAACACTTTAGCGTCAAAGTAAAATGAACCTTTACTGTATTGATTTAAAGTCACAAATTCAGTACATCCGATTTTAAATTGGAGCGTATCCGTATACGTGAACGTATAAGAATGCATGCGCGAAATTGGGCTTTAATTAAATGGTGTTATGGTTCATTTTACTGTGACGCTCACACTATCCCCCTAACCCTACAAGTCTACTCTTACCCAAGGAATATTGGCGTAAGTATAATAAGTGACGACATCCTTCGAGTTTGAGGGTCTTGCTAATTGGTCAGCAGTGAAGGGCCGGTGGTGCATCCGGCTAGTTGTTAAGTACGGATCTAAATATTTCTCAAACCCTTCGTGTGTCGTATCTAGGGACTCTAACTCTTCAATTACTGGATCTACTGCTGGCTGTAATGCAAACATCTCGATTTATATTATTAAGCATTCCTACCTACTATCATTGAATAATTATGTACCTACTAACGTACTACTATAATACTATTATGTGCGCCTAGCCGATTCCAGTCATTTTGTCTGCATTTTAGGTTATTTTAAAATCTCGTAAGAACTTTCCCGGGTTAAAAGTTGAGTTTCTACTAACAAACCCTGCTGGGTTTACCCGCGACTTCGTTCGCGTGGGTAAAGTTTTTTTAATTCCCGCGGGAACTCTCTTATTTTTTGTTGTGTGTGATATTCCAGATCTATCTCTGTGCCCAACTGAATCGTTTATGTCGTTGCGGCGTGATTATTTATTAATAGGATAATATTAAGATTACTTACTGGTACTTGTGGGATTGAAGCAGGGTGTTTGAATTGGTTCTTATCGGTAACCAATCTGGGTGCAATGGTGGGCACACTGTATGAACTTTTCATTTCGGTAGTGCCATGCGCTGTCAAGGCGGGAGGCCGATCTGCGAGCTATTGTGAATATCATTTCAATAACCATTAGAATAGAATAGAATAGAATAGAACAATTTTTCATTCTACTATACCTACCTACCATCAAAGACGTGCCGCCAAGCGATTTAGCGTTCCGGCACGATGGCGTGTTGAAACCGATTAGGGGTATAGGTTGAATCTACACTGCCATACTCCTTCCAAGTTAGCCCGCTACCATCTTAGATTGCATCGTCACATACCATCAGGTGAGATCGCAGTCAAGGACTATCTTGTCATCAAATAAAAAAAAAGACGTGTGGCACTCGGGGACTGCCGCGGTAAAGCTATTGCATAGCATTTTTTATCAACGCCATCTAGCGGTGAGAGGAGTCCCGTGTCAGGTTATTTTCGTTTCAGAATTTCTGGATTCGATCTCCACGCTCAAGGCCCGCGATAGAAGCTATGCAATAGCTTAAAAAAATATTAACAAAATCGTACTAAATGTGAGTGCAGCCTATTTTCGCCTATCGTATGTTACCTTTCTACTCGGTGGATAGATGTAAAGATTTTCACAGCATGCCGTGTGTTTGTTAATCCTCTCTGTTTCAGGTATTTTATATCCAAAGTCCAATGCAGTTTGCGATCGCGATAGGCTGTTTGTAACATTGTAGTTTCTGCAATAATCTAACGCTTCTTCTATTGGTGTTTTCTGGATTGAAAATATAATACGAGTTTGTCTTTTATTTACGTGTTGAGTTTGTCTCTTATTTACTTACGATTAAAAAACTTCTTCAGACTCTAAACTTTATTATTTACTAGCTAATGCCCGCGACTTCATCCACGTAGATTTAGGTTTTCTAATCCCGCGGGAACTCTTTGATTTTCCGGGATAAAAAGTAGCCTGCCACTCTCCAGAGCCTCAACTATATCCATAAAAACGTCGAACCGTAGCTTTGTTGCAGCGTGATTGAAGGACAAACCAACAAAGCAATAAACCAACAAACAAACACACTTTCGCATTTATAATATTAGTAAGGAATATTTAGTATTTAATATTTATCTTCTGTAACGAATACTAGGAGTGCAGAATAAAACAGCTCATAATTTGATAAGCTACTTACTACTTCATGTAAAACATCGGGTGCATTTTTCCAATATCGTCCAATAGATTCACTTGATTTGCCAGTCTCAGGAAATTTTCTGACTGGGTAGTTCAAACGAACAGGATCCCAAACTGTCCGATTCAGTTTATTCGGGTAGTTCGCTTGCATATTGGATCTAGGGATATCTCGTGGATTTAGGGATATTTACGAGAATGTTACGTATTTAGATCCTGATAGCAACTTTCTTTGTTGTCTCTTGTTGTTTATTAAGTGCTCTGTTATAAACTTTGTTTGTTGCTTTAGCAACAAAATTCCCTATTCATAAACCAATGCTCGCATAGAATATTGAGCAAACGAATTCCGTAGATACGATCCCACGTTAATTTGTTCATAGTCTACGGATTTCCCTAGATTTTCACTAAAAAGCGTAAGTGTTCGCAACGAAAGGCGTTAATAATGCAACAGAGATTCTGTTAAATAAACTCCTGTGCCTACAAATATATTATCTCGCTATGTAGGTATAGGTCACTAACTGCCTCGTTAGTCTCGTCGTTAATATGTTCGACTACGGATGGCGAGGACCTGGGTTCGATTCCTTGTAAATTTTCAGTACTAGCCCGGAGTTAGGAATTGGATATGTCACCCCCGTGTCCCAGAGAGCACGTAAAGCATTCGGTCCTGTGACTGATTTCTCTCCGATCGTCTTGGATTTCCGTGCCATCGGACTATTAGAGTGAGGGAATAGAGAGTGCAGCTGAGTCTGCACACACACCTGTGCACTGTAATATCTCCCGCGCAGACGGCTAATCTCTGACGAAGTTGGCCGCCGCGCGCCGTGACCGGATTTGGTCGGGAGGACATTATTTTTCGGTCTGGAGGTCGAAATTTTATTTAATTGGTCTTTATATTTACTTGAAGATGCCGGCATTGAGACACTGTGGTTTAAAAGTCGATTTATCGCGTCGCCATCGCATCGCAATCCCCTTACCAACGAGTTATCCCTAGAGTCCCCATGTCGGACGAAAGTCCCCTAAAATTTAAGATATTAAAAAAAAAGAGTTTGTAAAAAAAACTGCAAATATAAGTTTGGTAAAAATTATTTTCTTTATTTTCTCACAAATGACTGAAATTGTTATCAAAACACAATATACGTGTTAGCTAACTTTAAAAATACAAGACTGTAATAAATACAAAACTGTACTTAAGCATACGGTATTACGACGAATTACTTATTGAAAAAAATACCAACTTACTTGGGCATAAATCTATTTGAAATCCCATAAAGATTACTGAAAAATGTTTAAAGATTCAAATAAAACTCAAGTGATTACATAATAATGTATCAAGGAAAAATTATGTTTTGTGTTATAGTAATCTATAAACAAAAAAAAAAACACAAAAAAACACATCACAAAAAAGCTGGATTGACATAATTGTCAATCCAGCTTTTTTTGTGATGAATTAGTTTTATGCACCTCAGGATGCTTCATATAGGAAGTCGGTTAAAAAAAAATTAAGGAACATAGATGCAAAAATCCACAGCCCTGGCCGACAAATCCATAAGTACTAAAACTTTTTTTTTGAATGAATAGCGGGCAAACGAGCAGGCGGGTCACCTGATGTTAAGTGATTACCGTCGCCCATGAACACTTGTAGTACCAGAGGCAACACCAATGCGTTGCCGGCTTTTCAGGAATTTATTGGTCCACCCCTTGATTAACCCCGTATTGTAATTAAGTGGGAACACCGTCGAAGGGAGATGATTCCACAATTTGGTAGTACGTGGAATAAAAAGATCTGGAACGGAACTTTACTCGTAAGTTAATTTTTTTTCATAAATATTTCGGTTTAATACCTAATGTAAAGAGCTTACTTCAACACATTCAGATACGCGGAAGTTTCATAAATACATTACAATCATACAAAATGTTACATAATAATTATTTTAGTACTACTAAATACTATGGTTTAATATTTAAGCAGAATAAATACCTAATTAATTGTTATAAAGCGTGATTACGTATTCCTTCGGTAACATTTGTTAAGCTAATTATATGAAACATGATAAGAAATTCGTTGCAAATATAATGAGTGTCTTTATAATAATTATATAACAAGTTTTCTTAAGCTTACAGGTTTCGATCAATAAAGTTCAGGATAAGTACATCCCATTTCATATAAAAACTAATTGAAAAATTATCGTGAAAATAAATTCTCAAATCTCAAAAAATGTTTCAACAAAAATACATTTTTCTTAAAACATTTTTACACTACGATCTCGACTGAAAGTAAGTGACTATGCAATTTAAGATGGTAGCGGGCTAACTTGGAAGGGGATATTTTAAATAAACAGGGGGCAGTTTTAAATAAACCCATATACCCTTCGATTTATATGTATGTATTAGGTAATAGACATGGATGGCGGTCCGAACACCCACTTTATTCCGCTGAACTGCACTGCATTCCGTACACCATAAAGTGTAACTAAGGCATTCGCAACGTGATAAACTGTTTAAGCATCTTTCTGAATTGATAAAATGAGAATCTTGAATATTACCTAAGCAAGTATGCAGATTATAATATATTATTTTTTTAAAATGCCTAAAATTGGTAACCGCGGTATCTGAATATGTTTTAAGATATGATGATGAATAAATATTAGCTGCGCCAGAGGCAGTAGACAGTAGGCGATAGTGTATACCTATAAATTAAGATTCCTACATTTTTGCAAACATAGTGAATTTGAGGTTCATTTTATGAGGTTGAATAATTTTACATTTGATTAGTTACATCAATGATCTTTGAAATAGATTCGAAGGTATATTATATACGTGTTAACAATTATATTATTATAGGGTTGGTATTTTTTACCAGTTTAATGATATAGAATTTCTTGAATAATTATTATTTGTTCGTTGGTTAAACAACTAGTTAGAAAGGGAAATATTTGATAATACTATACTTAATATGCAAACTATTTCTTCTTAAAAAAAACTCAGCTTATATTCAGTTACCTACATGTTTCTGACTTCTTCTAGAAAGTCGATATTATTTATGTTATATGTTGAAAATCACTGGGTAATTTTTTTTTACTTCATCTACTACAATCTGCCTTTGAGTTAGGTATCACTCAGCTAAAATTTATTCATCAGACCAGTACACACTGTGCCGTACATTCCCTTAAGGCTACATATAAATAAATTATATTAAGAAAATCCTCTACGAATATACAAAATTAATACAAATCTTACATTACTAATACAAATTACATCACAGTTCAATAAACATGTTAGTGTTACAAAAGTTACAATAGATACTTTAAATGAAAGTTAGAACTAGAAAAACTTTAATTTTTAAAAACTAAAAACAACAATTTGGTGAGTTTTTTGTTTCTTTTCAGGGTACACTTCGTAATTTAGGAACATACATACATACACCCGAATAAAATACCTTTATAAGGTAGTCGGCTTAAGTTAAATAATTAATTATCAAATAAAACAACTTAATATTAACACTAAGGTACACCACACTCTCGAATCAAAACACGCGCCATACGAATGTACAAAAGATATTTTAAGAGAATCAGAAATATTCAGTCGAAATATTACCTATATAAAATATCTAGTCTAAAGGGGTATAAAAGCTATAATATGAGAAAGATAATAATTAGTGCCTAGGCAATGTGGACTAATTTGATGCGAAGCTTTTTTAAAATTTTCAAAATTGAATTGCGTTTGAATGTTATACAAGAAAAAGTTTAATAAAAATTGTAACCCGACTGCGTAAATGTTTGGTTGAATCATCTAAGGGTATTTAATATCCCTTATACTATATATTGATTTTCTTCGTATAAAATGTCACTATAATTCTAAAGGTGCGATATGTCACCCAGACCATAGTAACAAATAGATTGCCACTTGTTCATCAAAATCGGCTGAGTAGCTTACATACATACGTATATAAGTATATTGTAGATTCCTAAAATCCTTGTTTTTGATTTTACCGTAGTCGGGTAACAACTTACTGCTTCATTTTAGTTTTTTTTATTGAGATTAAGTGAAAATTTATTTCACCTTCTTTAAGTAGCACCATATTAGTCCAAAGTTAAAAGAACGTCGAACAACTATCTATTATAGCATGTATTGCTGTGCGTTTCCACTTCTTTAACGGCGAAAAATATGTCCCCTGATTCACGCCACCCGGAAATCATAATTACCATGGGGGTGTATGAACTTTACTCCAACCATCCCTATATTATATATAGTAGGCACTAGATGTGACGGCCTCGAACCGTCACTTTGTTCCATTGAAATGCACTGCAGTCCGTGCACCCTATAGTGTGACTTAGAAATCCACTTCTGTACCATACGAGTGACTCAGATTGACTAATGAAGAGATCTATAGAGCGTGCTCTGGCTTAGCTCAGACACAAGATGGAGGTTAAAACGAGACACAAATATGCTCCGATATAAATCTGTCTCGTTTTAACACTGTCTTGAGTCTGAGCTGAGTGCGGTCTATAAATTTCAACCTTAGTATAATATATTGTCAAAATTATCGCCATATTATATCGATGGAAAATGGTCCTGCTGTGCTATGTAAGATAGTTGTTTGACATTTGTAACGATTAGCAAATAGCAAGGCTTTAAAAATACTGCCTAATCGCAATCCACTTACACAAACTAATATAACTGTTCGTACACATTGGGTAATATCGTAGAAAATATCACTTTATTGTTCAGATGACAAAAATATAGCTATTTTGAGTCCAATATAATTTGTTGGTTATTATGATGAGTACAAAAATCATTTGTAACATGAACCGTTCGTTACCTATCGGGTGAGATTACTTCAATCTGCTTTGACACTGTAAGTTCATTAAGGGTAAGACAATAAGGCCTGTTGTGGCCATGCGATTTTGGCATCTATCCTCTTGTATGCCAGAATGAAATTCTGGCCGCTTTTCTCTGACATCACTTCTTGTGGACAGTCGTTCTCGTTCAACATTGTTTCTGTGAAAAATAAAAAAGGTCTATAGAACTAATCAGTTTCATTATTCATGGTGTATTGGGTTATACGCGAAGTTTATAGATAAAGGTGGTGGTGGAAAAATATTCAGTGGGTATTATCTATACTAATATAATAAAGCAGACGAGTTTGTTTGTTTAAATGCACTAATCTGTGGAACTACCAGTCGGATTTTTTAAATTATTTTTGCATTTGATAGCCCTCTTCTTGCGGAACAGAAATGTTTTTATCTCTGGTTATATGTTGTTCAAAATTACAAAAAAGAAAAGCAAAAAAAAATAAAGTAAGAAAAACGCTAAATGAAAACAAACTAATAGCGCGGGCGGGCAATGGAGGCAATGCGGTAAATCGTATTATGAAAACGTGTTTCTTAACATAGGCTACTCTTTATCCCAGAAAATCAAAGAGTTCCTACGGGATTTTTAAAAACTTATACCGAGCGGACGAAGTCGCGGGCATCAGCTAGTTTAATATAATTCCGAAAAGCTCGGTATCAAACCCGCGGCCACCCGAATAGGAGACCGTAGTCCTGCGGGTTGGTGACGGCTTCCACGTGTGCAAGCGCTCCGCACAGGTCTTGCGCCCTGGCTCCAGATCGACTCGGCAGAGCAACTACGCGTATAGAACCATAACACTCGCCTGGCAGCACTTTTATATTAATTTAATAAATGGTACCTTGTCCATCATGAAGGGCGAACAGCGCGTAGTCCTGCGGGTTGGTGATGGCCGCCGCGTGTGCGAGCGCTCTGCATAAGTCCCTCGCCCTGGCTCCAGGTCGACACGGCAGCGCAACCCTACGTATAGAGCCGCGGCACTCGTCTGGCAGCGCTACCCGAACTACTGCCACCCCGCAGCCTTCACGGTTTGATTCCGCTGAGCCGCGTCGCCACTGAAAAAAATATAATTGCGCATGCTGAAAATAAATCCTCCAAATAAGCGTGAAACTTGTGTTAGGAGCTGATTCGACAAAAGTGCAACGGATGGGCATTGAACTATCGACCTTCCAATTTGCAGTGCACCCCTTAAAAGCATTGGGCTGTTGAGGTTCAAAATAATATCACGTCAATTTTATGCTTAGTAGTAGAGGCACGGACTGAAAACTGAAAGTTTACGTTTCAATCCCCACTCGTTATTGTCGAACCCATTTCAAACACAAGCTTTACGTTTGTTTGGAAAGAAGAGGGGCTGTAAGTCATGTTAAGCCTGCAGTCTGGACGCGTGAGAAGTTGCGATAGAACACCCACATTGATAATTTCTATTCACACAGACATATCATACAATATTAGTATACGCACCTTGGAAAGTAACGATCTTAACAATCTACGTTTGGCGCTTCCCTCAAGTTAAATGTACATCACGCGTTCGTCTTAGTAGGATATTAATGAATTTCACAGAAAATACGCAATGTATTTTAACCGCATAATGAAGTTCGCGGGCCCGTAGTGAGGCTAGTGACCAGTGGCGGCATAGGGTGGGGCCACAGTGCACGCTTTTTGTCATGTAACTTTTGTCTGAATGGAATAACTTCTAAGTAAGGGTCCGATTCGAATTATTTAAAGAGGAATTTCCAGATACATAGTCAATTATAGTTACAAAAATATTTAATTGGATAGAGATTACTAAATAATCATGATGAGAACGTCAACATTTTTCATCGTGCTCATGTTTCAACAGACTAATTTGAATAAAAAAGGGGTTATAGTTGCTCAACTATAATAGTTCAATATATAGCCCCGCGGACGTGCTTGTAGGTAATTATGAGTATTGCAAACATGTATAGTACGTATATCTCACGAAGTTACGGTTAATTTTTTTAAAATGAAATATAGCTCATGTTACTAAAGGAATAATAGCTTTCCATGAGTGTAAGAATTTTTAAAATCGGTTAAGGAGTTTTTGAGTTTATCCATTACAAACAATTTTACAAACTTACAAAGAAGCAAATATTTCATCTTTATGATAATATTAGTTTAGACAAAACAAGTGTCACTAAATAATTCAAACTCAAAATTATTTATTTCATGTAGAATGCTGATTCTGCCGAGAAGAGCCGGCAAGAAACTCGGCAGTTGCTCTTTTCAAAACAAAAAATGTTACAATATGTAGCTTATGTATCTTGTGGCAGTTGAAGCAAGCAGATTGGTTCCAAGTAACTTTGTCATTTACAATTATATTTTGCATATTTTGTATTTCCTGAAATAGAACTCTCGTTGCTTTTTCAACATCAGTGCACGCATCATCCTTCAAGCTTTTGTTTTCCAGAATTGACACTTTGTTTCCTGAAACAATATAGTTAATAAGGTATTTATTAGAAATTAGGATATAATTAATTAAATTAGATTTTTTGCAAACCCCAATTAGATTTTAAAGGTTTAAAAGGTAGCCTATATGTTAATCCAGGGTATAAGCTATCTGAATTCCAAAATATGTATCAGCCAAATCGGTTTAGTGTTTGTAGGGTTATAAAGACGCTTTTTCATATCTACCTGAAATGAGGAGCAAAATAAGTTACGATATTAATGAGTACATTAGTGTTTGCTAATTAATAAAGTGTTTGATGATTAAAAAAATACATAATAAAACTCACATACTTACTACGTTCGTACTCGAAGAATACAAATAAAAAAATTAGCAGTCGTTTCCGACACTCGCGACCCACCCTAATGCTCGTCGGAACAATTATTATATCGCGGTCGCCGGAGTTGCGGTGCTCTACGAAAACGAGCGTGCTATCACCTTGAATATTGGGACGCGATTGAATTTATTTGTGGTTGAACACTGTAATATAAAGCGAATTACGGGCGGCTACTGCTTCATACTAAAATGTATGAGCAACGGGGAACGATTTTCGCTACAAAATTAATGATTTTTAGTCTTATATTATTGCTTTTTGGTTTGAATTAATATAAAATTTTAATGGTGATAATTTTCTCTATACTCCCTTCTCACGATTTAACCAAAAATTATTCCAAATATAACATCGGAATAGCATAAGATGTATTAAATAAAAAAGGTCGATTTCGGTGATTTTGATAATGTTGCTGATTTTTTTTCTCAAAAACTGAGATTTATTTTAGATATATTTCGTGGCGTACTTATAGCCTCATCTATTAAGCAATTGAGGTTTTTTTGTGGTGTCATTCAATTCAATGAGTTTTTTAATTTGGGTTAAACCGTAAGTGTCTATTTGCGCATTTCTTCCAGACTTGCCCCTTAATAAGGAAGGATCAAGTTATTTTGAAAAAATGTGGAACTTAGAAATGTCCAAGATTTTGAAGCATACCTACCTATTTATCTGTTTTGATCTTACTCAAGAAAAAAAAATGAATAGGAAACTTTAATGACCTACTAATAGAACTCAGGCATTCAAGTGATACGCCAACAGAACACTCCTTACCTCCACGTCTTACCTCATCATCTGCAGACGAACACGACTAATGAAGCAGTTTTTACAAACATTAAGAACGAATCCCCGACTATTTTTAGAAGTAATTAACGCAGTACTTACAGGTGCAGAACTATCAGGTCCAGGATCCGGAGCTAATCTCTTCAGCACTGCGACAGCGGAAAAGAGCGCAGTCAGGTAATATCCGCCTTCGCCAGCTAGCAAGGCAGCAGGCAGTAGCCCCGCCATCAATTCTGCTTCTAGTTCTGCGCACACCAGTCGACACCTTGCTACTGTCCACGCAAGTACGGGGAGAAGATCATCAGCTCCTAGAGTACGTTCACCACGAATCTATGGAGTAAAAAAAGGAAATGTAATTAGGAAAACCGAAACTACTTTATGGTGTTTGGATCGTGTAGTCTGTAATTCAGGAAATAATAGCTAGCCAAATACACCTGGTCGGAGAACATCTTCAGAAAGGAGAAGAGAGGTGAATGAAGGAGTGAGTTTTTGAAATTCATCTTTAAATTGGTGGTAAAGTGTGTATGAATGATTATTTTCTTAAATCTCAATCCACGCCGACAAAGTCTGCGCAGCAAATTGTAGACTAATTCTGAAGCAGTGCTGTGCGAATGTTATCCATTAAAGAAAGCCTAAAGATAGTTCTGCAATGAGCTTTGACAATTTAATGCTTTCAAGTCTGGATCATTTTAAAGAACCTTAATAGACATCATACGCAATAAATTATAGAGATATTTACCGCATTGAACATAACTGATATAGCTGCAAGGAGATTTTCAAGTTTGTCCAACGGAGAATCTGCCTCTTGCATTTTGAGGAAATGTTTCGAGATCACCGCTAATACCGCCGATGATGGTACTTTTGTTGATTCCTGTTCAAATAAAACCCACAGTGAAGCACATGGTGAATGATGAACATATTATGTACATTATTCACCAAGTACAATAAACAAACAAAGTAATCAGATATTAAAAGAAAATTTGATCAACAAAGAAGCTCTTGTATCCAATGAAATTCCTGCATAACGAAACGTCGGTTGATAACAAACGAGTATGTTATTTTTGGTAAAATTTGTTTCTCCAAGTAACACAATATAAAAGGTGGACAAATAATTTCAGTCGAGTTCTGGACGATTATTTCAAGAAATCATGTCTAGCAGTGGTCATCTACTGGTTAAGATGATGTTGATGATAATATTGATGATCATAAAGTTTTAAATGAATGCCTCGTCTTGTACGAGAAACGTCTCGCTCCCGTTATGGCCTAGCATTTAAGCTCCCGAGGCTTAGGAAGTAGATCTTACTTAATTTCCTAATCTTTAAACATTAGTTTAAGTTATCCAACCCACCTTAATTCCTAATTGCAAAGGCGTTGCGTGTTGTGCTCGTTCAATAGCCGCATGAAGCTGGCGGACGTCAGCCGAATGCCATGAAGCCAATAACGTATAGAGCTTCGAGCGTAACGGCCTTACAA
Organism: Hipparchia sbordonii; assembly: GCA_038048805.1. NCBI lineage: Eukaryota > Metazoa > Arthropoda > Insecta > Lepidoptera > Nymphalidae > Hipparchia > Hipparchia sbordonii. The sequence continues at coordinate 9,087,905 of JBBIWI010000010.1, read as the reverse complement.
CCAGCCTGTGCATAACACCTTCTAATATCGCGTCTATGTTCAGGAATTCCGTTGGTTTCAACTGAAACAATGGGTAGAGTGTGCTTGTGGAGTCAATATTTCCTGAAGATCCCAGTGTCGGTATGAAACGTACGTAGAATGGATTTTGGGGGATTTGTGTGGTGATACGTGTTAGTTTCACTTTTCCTGTATTTGTTCTACTACTAGAAGATCGGCAGTGAAACTGCGAGTGGCACATTATACCATAGATACTTTTTCTCGTTTAACGGATTATACCAAAATGAATAGTCTGTTCAAAGAGACAACCGCTGTGGCCAAATAGTGAACTAACGCCATTTATTGCACTACTGTATGGTTATTGTAATGCGGGCTAAAAAAAGGCAATTAAGCGCAGCAGCGCCTTCCAATTCTACGACGGTTCTCTTTTTAAACAGACTCTTAACATTTATCGTTTCAAGTTGAAAAATATTTTTTTTTCTGGCTAAGGCAGAAATTATTTTAAAACAAAATGTTTTAATAGTTTCTACTAAATAAATGATTTCGATAATGATTATTAAGAGTATATTTTAATTACCTTAAGTCTCTCTTTCTCTACTTCCTTTTCAAACTCCCTCTCACCGTGTTTCACGAGATAGTTCTTCATTCCCGACATGAACTGTCTCATGTTTCTCATCATGACCTGCAATTAGGACAATCAATTCAATATCACCATCGAAACGGATGTTAAAACAATACTTTGTTGATATAAAACAATGATATTTTTATTAGATATGCAATGTAAAGTTCAATTGTGTTGTTTAATTAGAACTAGCACACCATTTTATCAATGCATATAAGTTTCCGGCGCGACTTAGTCTATCTATTTGAACCTACTTTTATCACAAGAATTCATAAACATTTGACGCTAGTGTGACATGAACAATTTTGAAGTAATATTATGACATATTAAGGCCATGGCAAGGGAATCCCTTGCCAAACGGAGTGATTACATTCTCTTTGCCCTTGCCATGCATCAGACTAGTCGCAGTGAGTCGTTGGATGCAAGTGATGCAAGACCATGACGTGGAAGTTCATGCTAGAAATCTTTGTATAGCTATGGACGCCCATCGGTTGATAAAGAAGAAGAAAGTTTCGTAAGTTTAGAGGCCTAGACGATTGAAGTACCTTTGAATGGAGAAATCGACGTATTTAACCGACTTTTATAGTTATAGTTTCAAGGACCACTTGCATACTATATCCAACCACTTGTAATATGACTGCTGACTACTTCAGAATGGGTACTCGTTCTTTTCTTAGATAAAACAGCTGTTGAGTATTGAAAGCTACCAATGCTGATAATAATAATAAGTCTTACTGCATTGTTAAAGATTTGTTGCTAGTTTTTAGGCTTGCATCATACAAATATTACCAATCGAAAGTTATGAGATATCAAATTATTACTATAACTTTGGTCAAATTGAATCGTGATATTTCTCTACTCTAGTAACTCTGTTATAGATTGTCTGTTTTATTTTTTCTTTGGGATTGCATCACGCCAATATCACTGAATTCATTGAAATACAATCCTTCGTAGTTGCCACAAATTAGCCTACATAACATAAATAATTTTGAATTTAATTTTAGTCCAGAGCAAAGAAAATTTTTACGCACTTCACTTTGGTCAAATTGAGTCTAATTAATTAATTAACAATCCTGTCCAATACAGTTTGATAGATATAGACAATAGATATAGACAAAAGTAAGTATGATAATACATTAACGAATAGTAATGTTATTGTTGATGTTACTATACACGTGAACGTATATTTGCCCTTTGATTAGGATTCTTAAAGATAAACAACTGCAGCATGAACACACTCATTATTGTAGACACGTGGTAATGACGTGTTGAGGTCGTGGACGAGGGACGAACAAAAGCAAGCTTCGCATTTTGTGATTAATGAGAACCAGTTTTAGCATGTGCATAATAATCTTCCTACTTTATTATTGTTAATAACAACCATTTAGATAACTAAAGACTGCAGTCTGCATCATTTAGTTATTTATCTAGCAATAATAATAATATATTGTGACCTACTTAAGTATATATTTCAATGTTCATTAGAGCTTAACATAGTCTGTAGAGGATTTTTTCGACGTTTCTAGCAATTTTGTAAATACAACTGACACCGTAAAATCTGACACTGCAAATCGTACTCAGGTATATTGTCCGAGATTGTTAATATAAGAAGACAGGTTTAAGGAATAGATACGTAATAAGAAGATTTCGTCTTCCAAGAAAAAACTGAAGGAACGCTATCAGGAAATTTGGCAACTCTTATGAGTTATATTTTTATATAATATAAAAACTTTATTCTTTGTATTATTGCTAAATTTTGATGAGATGACTTGCAGTGAAATGAAATACTTGTAGGTCAAAAAAATAAACGCAGAATTGACATTCCTGAGCTTTAAAAAATACCCAATTCTGGTTTTGAGTATGCTACGTACTTATTTTAGAAACGCTAACTCAAATCGCACCTTCCGGCCGTTGCATTTTGTTTCAACTTAAGATTCTATATAAATATTTTGCACTCATACATACCTGAGGACAAGTTTCCTTCGAATCCAGAGTGCAGGCGATGAAGTTGTCGACATTCTGCGCGAAGGTGGTACTCTTGTCCTGCGCCAGGTGCAAGGCGTAAGCTCGCAACGCTGCGCCCGCGCCGCGGGAAGTTCTTCCACCACGTAAAGCGCGCACACGGCCCGCTGCTACTTGGACAAAACAGTGGGATCAAATTCACTATCTGATTGAAAAAAAAAAAAAAAACCAACATTAGGTCCAGCGCGCTGCGTCAAGAGACGTCATTCTTGGGAATTGATGAGTGATTGAAATGAGTGGCAATCTCGCATCGGGAAATGCAGTTTGGAAGACTGGAGGAACGATTTCAAGTAAGATACTGGCCGTGCTAAAACCAAGCGGCACAAGATCGTTTTCTGTGCCGCTAGAAACCTTTTTTCAGCAGTGGACATCTATTGCTTTAGACGACGAAAATATAAGAATAGTCAAAAAAGGTTATTATTCCCCTTTTCCAATAGTAGAGTAGGTAAAATAGCGAATATAACAGATCAACAGTAAAATTTCCCCGCCCATCGAGAACATTTGGCAAATTTCGATAGTGATTTATTTATCATCAAATAATTTTTATCAGGGACAGTAAATTGATACACTAGTTTTGCCATATAATAGGTATTACTAAATACACAAGCATTGCTTTTTTCAGGTTGATTTCTGATACCATAAAAAAAACAAATATATAAAAGAATCATTACCTACACAAATAGGAATTTGTGATATCGAAATCTTGATCTTCAAGATCGAGAATTGGTTCGTCTTTAACTTTACACAAGCATTTCCTTATACTATTGCACACACGTTTCCAGAAACTGCTTATAGCATTTAATGCTCGACGAAATGGATTTAGATTAGGGGGTTTAATCTCATCCTCTTTTTTTACAGATCGATTCAAATCATTGCAATGACAAGCCGGTGGTTTAGCGACAACCTCCGCCTGATTCTTATGCCCACTTTTTTCTGCCATCTTTTTACATAAATTACTCAACGCCTCCGTTTTAGCCAAATGCTGTTGGAATCTTGGCTCCATTAACTTTTCACGAGTTACAAATACCCATTCGCTTTGAAAAACGTATTCATTCAAGGAGTCACAGTGAAAATTTTTGATCGTCGTCAATGCAAACACTCCTTCCGCACCCGGTTCAGACACCTCCACAATTTGAGATACCTTTGCTTTCTCTGCTTTCACAGAATCAAACTTTTCAACTTTCACAGAATCGAACTTCGCCTTTTTTGAAGAATTGATTGGTTTGGACTCAGAGTGTTTCACGCACTTTCCTAGGAACAACCTTTTGAACCACCTCATGTCCGATCACTCTGCGGTTTCGCCCCGCTTGCACGAAAGACTTAAAGCGATGATTTCTCATTCAAACAGTGTTAGCCGCGATGCAAGCACGAGCGTCGGCAAGTGACTGCAGACTCAATCAAGTAGTGAGTAGAATCACGGCACGCGCAGACCTTTAGCCTTTAACCATAATTAACTATTTACTGAGCTAATGTACCTAGTAACTGATAAGAGATGTGCGCTGCGGCCTCATTGTTCGCGTACTGAGCCTTTAATTGATTTCAATAATGGTGCGTAATGAGTCATAAATCTTTATCTTTATGCAACCGGAGTGCGAATGTATGCTATCACTCGCAATTCTATCGTTGCTTGTTAATTTTATAGTAAGAGGTATTGTTTGTTTATTACCTAAACCTATACTCGTGCTTTCACCGGTATCAATACAATAAATCTGCCTTACACTAGATTATAAGTTATCATTTGGGTCAACGTTCGTAGACAGATCACAAATAAGTGCATAATTAACTAGTCCGTCTATTAATGTACTGTGGCGTAGTATGATAATGGTAGTGTATAGAACCTAATAGAACTAATATTATTATCGTAGAGCCTATAAGGGCATATTTCATAATCGCCAAATAATTTTCTTTTTCTTTTGTTTGACGGCTTTTCTTTGACCAAGCAAGTTTAACCGGCGGATAAATGTGACGTTTTGTCAATTTTTGTATTGGTAATTCATCTAAACGTCAAATTTTTCATCGGTTAATTTTTAAGTACCTACTTGACGGGAGTAAGTTAGGCCTTGAACCTGCCTTGAACATTATAATCCAGAGTGAGATATGTACATTTTGTTTTATTTAAATTAATACGTTATAAAAAAATTAAATAAAAAAAGGGTGTAACTTATCTTATAACTATAAAAATCCATGCGTACAATGGTTTTACTACATTGACAATTCTTCTTTTTATCACCTAGGGCAAAACTCTGTTATCAGTAATTACATAATTCGTATAATGTTTCCTTATACGTACAGTTTCTTTATATGTATAGCACGTGACATAGAAACCTAGTTGCTCTCGATAATATTAATACATTCATTTCATCATTTGAAGTTCAGTTCCATACAAAGTTTAATTTAAAAAGCGTCTCACAAAAAAAAGCGTCTCACAAAATAAGTTCTCATACACGAAGTTGGTTTTAATACTCCAAGTCTACGAACAATAGTATAAAGCAAAGATATATTTTTCCTTTAAACTTCTGTAAGCTTTGTACACTAATTATTGTTTTAGTATTTTTGCAACTTTTAAAACCCTATCGTGAGACGCATTCATATTAGCTTTGGCATTAAAAATAATGCATATCTGTATTTGCCTGGTGGGAGGCTTTGGCAGTAGCTAGTTACCTAGTTACCTACCTAGCCTACCATCGTGCCGCCAAGCGATTCAGCGTTCCGTGGCGTGTAGAAACAGATTAGGGGTATAGTTTGAATGTACACTGCCATACTCCTTCCAAGTTAGCCCGCTACCATCTTAGACTGCATCGTCACTTACCATCAGGTGAGATCGCATTATATATTTTATTTATTTATTTATTGTAATGAATAGAATAGATTACAGAATAGATTTATGCAAATAAACGTTTCAAACAAACGATGCTATTTTATATTTAAAAAAATGGTCATCTCTCTCGGCTCACCTAGCAAAGGATCCAGTCTATCCCTGAAGCTTTTCGCTCGCATTGTCCCGTTTCCTCGCCGCGGAATTGGAGATTCCCACTCGCATTGTTCATCCTGTTTATTAAAATAATAAAATTATGTCAGGTAACATACAAATACTTTCGCAATTATAATAAGGATTGAATGAAGAATTTAGGCTTCAGTAGCTCAATAGTTAAAAGTCACAGATTCCATACTCACCCATTGAATTATATCATATATTTTGACGACCTCCCTGGCGCAGTGGTGAGCGCTGTGGTCTTATAACTGGGAGGTCTCGGGTTCGATTCCCGGCGGGGGCAATTAAGGAATTTATAATTTCTAAATTGTCTCTGGTCTGGTCTGGTGGGAGGCTTTGGCCGTGGCCAGTTACCACCCTACCGTCAAAGACGTGCCGCCAAGCGATTTAGCGTTCCGGCACGGTGGCGTGTAGAAACCGATTAGGTGTATGGGTTGAGTTTACACTGCTATATCCCTTCCAAGTTAGCCCGCTACTATCTTAGACTGCATCGTCACTTACCATCAGGTGAGATCGCAGTCAAGGGCTACCTTGTCATCGAATTAAAAAAAAATATCCATACCTACCCAACCCTAACACAAGCTTTCCGCTAATTAGAGGAGAGGAGAATATGAGTCAAGTTACGCTTGGCTATAAAAATTAATTAACTTACGGCTTCATAGCACGGCTGGTTGGTGGAAGGTGGTATAAGCCCGTCCCACTGTGTGCTGTCCCACGGTTCTGAGAACACCGTGCCATCATCGCTGGCCTGTAACAAATAATATTCCATAACTCTTACTGTAGGGAGACATTTTGTTATGAACCGGAATGGCTCGACAGCCATTGCGTTGAATTTTATATTTACGACTTTTTCATTCCTGTTCGCTAGGAAAAATTAGCATCCAGAAATCATAAACGTGCAAAATTTTAAATTCTAAATTTTAGAAGTACGGGCTGTCTGCAATAAATAGACACCGCCATGGAATGAGACTGCTCGCCTGCTTTTACATTACCCCTTACTGGATTTTATAATCTATCCCTAACGCGTTCAAAAGACTGCGTCGCTTCTTATATCATGAGGATTTGTTAGTCAAGTGTTCCAGTCCTTTTTCCCTCAATTAACTTTTGATTTTTACATTTTGTGGTATTTGATGTTCTATAATAATAATAGGTTCATTCCCTTAGCTATTCTGTCACAACTTCAAAACAAAAGCCCAATTTTTTTCTCGAACAATCACCACTCAGGAAAGAAATCCTCTTAGAAAAGTTCAAGGTTGTATGTTTTAAGTCAACCTGGACCTTGGGTTCTGACTTACGCGTATTTAAACGCAGATACTTATTACTTATTAAAGACATGCTCAACTGTATTTAAAGCTACAGCTTGTTGTCCATAAAAATATACATTACCTGTTCAGATAGTGGTCTGAGATCATGTACATTGTCGTAACAGGATGCTCGTGGCGGGGAACGTATTTCTTCTGGAAGTGCCGCCGGCTCAGCATTTAGACGTAAATCTGGAAATCTTAAAAAAAATAATACCATTAGGTACTTACTAAATAATAATATCAAATAAAGTACTAGGATGATGTAAGCTGATATTCGCGATTTAGTCTGCATGGTTTAAGGTTTCTCAAAATGTCGTGGAAACTCTTTGATTTTCTGAAATAAAAAGTATCATTTTCCAGGATTTAAGCTGCATAATATTTCCGCGCACTATTATTTTCCGCGCTATGATATTTTTTGTCAACATCGCTGCAGCAGATTAGGCTTAAAAAAGGAAAAGCAGAAAGAGTTACTCGTACATTCACATTATTTGAAAGGATTATTGAGTGTGAATATGGATCATGGATCGAATTAAGATTATTTATATAATTATGGTATACCTTTGTGCCACAACCTGATGAACGGTGAAGTGGTGAGCACCATCATCGACGCCGCTCAACCGGCTTTCTTGCTCTGCAAGTGAAGGGAATGTGCCGTTTTCATTGTTCGAGCCCTCATCATTTTTGTCTGTAAAAAGAACACGTTATGTTCAGGAAACCTTGAACAGTGCCCAGTATATTATATTTTATCCCGAAAATCCCGAAAAGTCATCTTCATTAACCCAAGAGGATAGTCCAGTCCTAGCTATACGTATTTAGCAGTTTTTAGTTTGTCATCAGTTTTAGGGTCTTCATGCACAACGTAGTTAAATCTACAGCCCGTCCCCGCAGCTGTAGCGTCCAGATAAATTAGTATCGTAGCAGAAAACGTATTGTGCACTTGGTCTGCAATGACAAAGTGGCCTCACGTGTACAGTGCTAATTGTTTCCACAAATCTGAGCCCTACTTTCCAGTTATTCGTGGATATGAGGTCCCTTATTATCGAAATGAAATGAGTGTGTCTTACTTATAAACTGCCAACTAGAGTCCACAGCCCAGGTCTGCTCGTTTTTGCCACTAGGGGGTTTAGCTGCAACCCTCGGTGGTTCTACTGGTTTCATTTTTGGTTTTCCTCTGAGCGACACCAGATTGTCGACTGACGTTGACGTGTTGGGAGATGATGCTACAAATGGGATAAATATTATGACATTATAATCCTCTTTTATAGTTTTGTAGTCTATTTGCAATAGAAGATTGTCTATGGCATTAACTTTTATAAATAAACTTTTTAATTACTTACGTGATAGTTCTTCAATACTGTGCATATCCCGAAGTGGATAATAAGGATGATTTTGATTTGGTGGTTCCGAATATCTTTGTGAGAGATTCATCACACCAGTTCTTAAGAGTTTACGTCGTTGTACAGGTGGCAGAGCGGCCTGAGAACAATTTGATTAGAATCATCAAATTTAAAAATACATCTGAGCTAGTTATTCAAAAATTTTGCTATCGCAAGCTGTGCTGTAAATCTAATATACGCACATACCAAGATTTTTTTAGTAGAAGTACTTACTTCTTTTAATGCATCGACTGGATCAGCATAAAAAGGACTACCAGCGTGTTCCTTTTCAGAGTCTTCACCTTTTGTGCAGTCATCTTCTAATTTAACAGTTTCCATACTTTCAATATTATTATGATTTTCTCTTAACTTTAAAGCAGCTTCTATTTCTTCAGTCAATTTCTTATTCATATTCATAACAATATTAAGTTTGTCTGGCCTTTTTGGCACAATTTCACCTCTACTATTGGTCGTCGCTATAATTTCATTGGAGTCGTTAAAACTTTTCTTGAGAGAATTATCGGAGAGATTTTTCTTTTCATTCAGACTTTCAGTAGAGTTGAGTATTATCATGTTTTCTTTTTCTAAAATAGATTGTGTGCTCTTTGCTGCATTCAATTTTGCTATAAAATAATGAAACGTTTATAAATTTGGATTGACTGGAATATAAACGATGATAATGATACATTTTTACAACGATTTTACTTACGTAGTGTATCCGGTAAGAGATCCGGTCTTTTACTCTTCATTATACCATTACTAACATTATTGTCATTCTCACACTTAAGCGGCTTAAAAGTTGAGCAGTTATTACTTTCTGGTCCCCATATGTCTTCATAATCGCTTACTTTATCCACCAATGAACTTCTATAATATACACCTGGTGATTCAAGGATATCTGATTCCTAAAAAAACCATTTTTTTATAGATTTTTGTTTAATCATTAATAATTTTCATAACTGATTTATTCTTATCCGTTTGATAGTTTATATGTCTAATGCCGTGCGATTAATATGATTTTGCAACACAGAAAATAATGAAATGGCTTATATATACAGTCATGATTACTTAATGTTCATGCATTTGTGTATCAAAATGCCAATCCATAGCGTTTATTTGGTTAATATTACGGCTTACGAGACTAACTAAAATTGTGTAAGTAAATCCCATATAACTATTAACCTACCTGATAATGTCTGGATTCCTTCCGCATAGAGTGCTTACTCCTCCTTGATCGACCAGAAGGTGTTGTACTTGTTGTATTAGTATTAGGTGACAAAACTTTATCCCTGTCTTTACAAGTCATTGGGGATACAATAGAATGGTTAGAAGTGGGTGAAAAGACATTTTTATTACAAATAGGTGAACTTCGAGATATAGGAGAAAATATCTCACTTTTGTTAGTTTGACTTACAGGTGAAAATACCCCACTCTTAGATGAAATAGTATCGTTAGAAACTGGTGAGTTTATTTGACTTGTCGGTGAGAATATACCACTGGTAACAGAATTCGTCCCATTTGGAGACACTAATTGGTTAGAAGCAAAAACGTTGCTCGACTTAGTCAAGGAGTTTGCTACGGGATCGACTGAATCTGATGTGTTCGTCTGAGACTGAGGTTCTAAAGGTGATCCTGCGTCAGCGCTGTTCTGTTCAGTAATTTGTCTTTTAAAGCTTCCGTGTAAACTAGCCGTCATTGTACTAATACATTCTCCTTCTGGTGTCAGACGGTGCATCATGTTCTACACAGGAACAGGAACATTTTTTTAGTAAGAATACATTTAAATTTTACCTTATTAGTTAACAATAAAATATATCCAGCAATAGGCTAATATAACTATTCTCTACAATAAAAACATGCGAATTGCTAAACACGCGGCATGCCTTATTATTATAAATCTGCTCACCTGCAAATCTCCATTAGATTCTGTTATGCTTTTCGATGCATCCATTATGCTAAACCCAGCGTCGGAATTGTTATTATTGATGGCGTTAGACGCAAGCGTTAGTTGCAACCGGTCACTGTGTATGCTTTCATTGATTTGATGATTATGTATTTGCGTGTTGTTGACGCTGAATGTTACTGTTGTCGTGACTGTTATGTTTCCATTTGTGGCTTTGTTAATGGGACTAAAACATAAGGCTTCGGATTTGGGAGACAGAGATACTTTGGGGAACGGTGGTTTTGCCCATCTCGGTGGAGGGGGAGGTGGGGTTGTTTTAACATTATTAGAATGCGTTGGTGAGTGTGGATTGTTACAAGTTGGAAATGTGTGTGGGTGTGTTATATGCGCCTGAAAACAGTTATAGCCATTTGTTAACATCGAATTCACAAAATAACATTAAAAAATCTAATTATTACATAGTTTCGTGCTTTAAACTACCAACATTTGATATCAATATAATTTTTATCTACATAATTTATTGAAATGATTTTACGGCTATGGAATTAAGGGTATTAAAAATGGTCCCTGTGTGAACCTCTTTTTAGGTATCACAACACGATTCTATGTATTATAATAAGCTTACAAGCTGTTATTAGAATTTCAATGCAAGTGGTACTTACTGTGCTTGACATCAAGTTTAATGTATTTGGTGGGGTAGGTCGAGGAGCTCTAACGAATGATCCGGTTGGCTTTGCTGGTGGAGATGGTGCAGTTCTACCTTTAAATGTACTGAGGCTCTGACTTTGATTCGGTGGGGAGCCTGACGTGTCGACTGGGGACATTTTGAGAACTACATTCTGATCCTTATCAGGACTTAGGATGTGTTCTCGAGAAATCGCCGTTGTACCTAAAACAGAAATATATTTTAAAATTAATTTCATGTCCTTTAATTAGTAAACCTAGTTGTTTTCAGATCTTTCTAAGTCCTTTGTCCAATTTATTTATGTATACTTATTTAGGAATACGTAGCTAAAGTATTTTAAGCCCTTTTATAAAAAACATATCTAAAATGTTGCCCAATTCATGAGATATCTACATCTACATGTCAAAAAAACCAGGGAAAATCAGAGATATCTAATTTCTAAGTGATTCAAGTAGATGCTAAGAAATCATTTTGAATCATCGTTAATTTTGAGTTGAAGTTGAAAATGTGAGAAATTCTGTAAATCCAAATCCATGGCCAAAAATTTACATACTGGCATTAAAACTGCTAAGACTAGATCCAGTGTCAGACGGCGTTACAGCCATGGGCATAACTCCATTGGCCAGTTGGCACGGTGAGAGTAAATTATTCGGGTTATTCTTTGGATTCGCCATCGGGTACCCCCAGAACTCCTGGCCGAGTAGAGCAAGTGAACTGAGTTGGTGACGACTTTTTGCTTCACGTAGAGGCTTCGGTAACTGAAGCTGCACTGGTAACTCGTCACTGCAATTAGAAACATTTTAAATATTATTTTACTTACTTGTTTTCTGTTCTGTTCTTTGGGTTTTTTTTGTTATTTGTTGGATTCAAGATATTATACTTTCTATCCTTTCTATTCACTATTTATTTCATGTAGCGCTTAAAGCTCTTTCTTTAAAAGTCAAAAATCCACCAATTTGGAAAACAGATTTTGCTAACAGCCGGCAAGGCACTAAGGTATTTTCAAAAAATTAAATATGAATTTATTATTTACAAAAAAAAGCGGTCGTATTAAAAAAAGTTCAGTCAAAATAACTTTTGGTTTTCTTAACAATTCACTTAATTTAGTGGAAGGATTCGAAATCGAAAGCACTTATTACATTGGTAGTAAATAAGTGTACTGAGAGATTTATTCAATAAATCTTTCTATACAGTTTGGTCTAAAATCAATTACTGCATCCAAGCCATAAATACGTACCAGCATTGAGAGTAATGTGCAATCAGCTCAGGTATATTATCGAAGCGATTGTGTGACGTCTCTAGCCCGATGCGACCGCCCGATGCTTGTATCAGATAGTGCTCTATGTACGGCCCTTTATCTGCCGGCAACCGGACGCTGATCGCCATCGTGTCGGGTTGGCTCGATTGCCGCACCACAAAGTTCTGGAAAATTGATTTTGCCGGTTACTTTTAGATAATCCGCGTGCGTATTACCGGAGTCCTTTTAGATTTTTAACATTTGCTGCTTGAAAATTAACTTGAAATACGCGTCAAATTGAGAACCTCCCCTTTTTCTGAAGTCAGTTAATAATCACTTCGTGGTGCCAAACCATTGTCGAGTAGCGTTTAACCGAGGAGTAAATTTGACATTCTGACAGTTTTTGTATGGAAAACTATTCGTCATCGTCATCAACCGATAAAAGTCTGCTGGAAATAGGTCTCTTGAAGGAACTTCCACACTTCACGGTCTTGGATCGATTGTATCCAGCGGCTCCTTGCGACTCGGGTGATCTCGTAAGTTCACGTCCAGCGCGAGGTCGCCATTTAAACCGTTGGGCCGTTAATGTCTAACAGTTCTTTTAATTTACCTATGTGCTTCGCAAATTGCCACTTCAGTTTCTCAACCCCAAGAGCTAAAAATTGGATATTTGGATAAGTGGGAAATCTAAAAGATCAAAGGAAGCAAAGGCATCATAAGTTTTAGAAATACTTGGAATGGAACAATTTCAGCAAATAAACTTACCCCTTCCTCCTTCCCTTGTAATAAATGGAAAGCTCCCGCTCTCTGAATTCCGGGTAGGAACCATACGGGGTGCGTCCGGATCAGTCGTTCCAGTACGCCGATGTCGCATGGTGGTTGCTCCTCCGACTCCGACCCTGAGGATCCCACTGATGAACAATCACCTTTAGCACCTTCGCCGTCTGATGACAAGCTTTCTCGACTCTGGAAACAATAAAAAAAATACTTATAAACACGATTTTTAAAATAGCTAATTATTCCCTTTGAAGCTTCTGAAAAAGTACAAATTTTGATCGATCGAAGGTTTTATAAGAAACTGTTTAGTTAGTTATTGAATATTTATTTTCGTCGGTGACATCATTTAGTTAACCACATTCTATCTTAGGTTGCCTCTTAATTTGTTACAGCTTAAAATTATCGTGTTTTTAGTTTTATTAAAACGGTTGTTTATCAGTTACCGTTACAAACAAAATTCGTAATACTTTTATTATATTTAGATGATCAACATGCCTTCAAAGTTATACAATATATTCTGCTGGAACCTTGCTTTATTTTTATACTACACAGCTTTTTATCTCGTACTAGTAAAGGTGGCTGCGTGACAACGCATTGGAATCTTTTATTATGAGATACTTAGACATTGTAGATACATATTACATAACATACACAAACACTGTCTACGTACGTACTTAACATGCCCTGAAAGTTCTAAGTCATCCTATATTCTCCTATAATAATATAGAGCCCAGTTGCAAAACAAAACATTAGGCTAATTGCTTTTAGGAAATAGACAAAGTAATACAAGCTTCGGTGAAATTTACAGCAGCGGATACAGTGTAGTACTGTGTATACTAGGTAAGTAGAACATACTACTATATTAGCATTTCGTACGATCTAAATTAAATTTATAATTTGATTTATTAGCCGGTTGAAACTCTAAAATAAAACGACAGAAAGAGACGGAAGAAGGTACATATTATTATTTGTGCTCTTTCAGAGACATTTCCCCGCAGTTAATTGCCCCAGCTGATAACACGGGCTACCTCATTTCCTACCTTTTTCCTACGTAAAGAATCAGCCGAGCTGTTCAATTTTTTTTTTTAAAGAATATTAGGCAACCTGAAGTTGACTAATATCCTCCTATCCCCTCCAAATAAGCAGAAAGCTTGTGTTAGGAGTGGGTATGACAATAGTGCAACGGGTGGGATTCGAACCTGCGACCTTACAGTTTTCAGTCCGCATCTTTAACCGTTGGGCTATTGAGGCTTCATATGAACTAACTCTTTTAATTGCACCTAACATTTGGATAATTTACGAATGCTGATATTATTTTTAAAGTCATTTCCTTGTTTATAAGTGAATTTAATTTGTTATAAATATAGGATGCTATAAGATGCTCTAAATAGCGATTTGGGCATTTTGCCAAGCTCCTGGCATCCAGATAGTGTCGTAAGCCGGGAATTAGGTCCTACTCTGCAGACTTCCTACATTTTCTTTTGATTACATTTGTAATATATGGCCGCCACAGAGGCAAGATTAAACTATCCTTTAGACTTGGCACTAACTTTATTGGTACTCATAACTTAGATTATTTATTGGGGACGATAGAATAGTCACCGTAGTTTGCTCGTAAGCCGGAGTAAGTTTATAAAATTGGTTATTTTTTGACTGCGTACCTACTTTTCCTCACGATAACTATGTATAGTGTGATACTCATATTTTGAAACTCTTGGAATTATTACGAATTTAAAAAAAAATCGTAAATAAGTTCTTTTAATTCACGAGGGCGCGTGAGCTTTACTTGTGGTTACGTCGTGTACAGGTACATTGCCTAAGCGTGTGTGCCTGTCAGGAGCCTAGGTGGGAGCGGTCAGGCGCGAGCAAGCTCTCGCTTCCACTTATATAGATACGACACACACAACCATAAGTCACGCGCCCTCGTGAATTAAAAGAACTACAGTACATCTGTGTATAATAAATTGACTTAGAACACAAAATTACAACCAATTTGAAAATTGACAAAAGTATAACTACAAAATATATAAGTAGGTAGGTATTTAACAGTTGTAAAGTGGCTACACAAATGTCTGAGCAAATTCTTGCACAAAAAATTGTCACACATCTTTTATCAATAATTTCAAAGGCTTTTCGAATGAACCTCAAAAACGATATTCAACGAAATGTCTTCTACATATTCAAAAAGTTGGTTAAAATTAGGAACCTAATGCTAAGAGCATTAAATTACCATAAATTCAATATCCATTGAAGCCAACCGCTTTACGGGAGTAGCTTTTATATCGAGACGGTATTCCACGACATATTTTCGACGCATTCACTTCAAAAAGGCTCTTTGTGCATGAGCTTGGAAATATTTTTATTATCCGATTACCATAAGTAAATATAAATTTTTCAGGACAGTTTTATTTCTTTTCGCAAAGCTTTTATGGCTAATTTGCGTTTATTTTAATGAGAAAATTTAGTTAAAGATACCTGTATCTTTTTAGATATAGAGATAAGACTAACTAACTTTTCTCTAAATCTCAAGAGATTGAATCTTTTTAGATAAGTTAGTTAGTAAAGATTTTTGATAAAGAAGTAACTAATAATAGTTACTTTCTTCGTCAGACTTCATTAAAAATAAAAATGTGACGGACAGTTTTATTATATTAACACTCACACTACCTAGCTGGTGAAAATACATGTACAATAATCGTAACTTGCTTTTTTGGATTTATGATGTCTGGATATCTTTTCTTTTAAATATATAAAAGGAAAAAGTGACTGACTGACTTACTGATCTATCAAAGCATAGCTCAAACTTCTACCTAATTTACTAAAAACTAGACATAGATGTGATAATTGTACCAAAATAAGTATTACATGTAGGAGGCTTTTGAAAGTTTTAAAATTAGGAAAATAGAGGCGGACTCTACTAGAAATCTCAAATATTTGGCCACTCTATTATTATCCGATGCCTCGGTAAAAGGTTCGACGCGCATCCTCTACAAAGGCGGAAGGCAAGCAATTTCGCATAATAATAATCATACGTTCTCGTTTCATATGTTTTTTTGTTTACGCCTAAAGCTATTTCTACCCTTTGGGCGGTCATCGCCCTCTTATTACCATGATAAAGATAAGGATAACAATGGGAAAATATGTGCTAAAAGCGCGTAAATACAGCCTTTTATTACGCGTGCCCTAAGGCGTTGTTGAACGTTTGTGGAAACTTTTTCAATATTAGGTGGTATAATAAATGTCAGTTTTTTAAGACCGACGAGGCGTATTTATTTTAAAAATTCTTTGTTTAAAAAAATTACATCCGTTACACGTTTTATTCCTTTTACCTTCATATTCACTACGAAACACAAAAATATAATACGAGTAGGTATGTTTTATGGAAATGTCTATATGAGGTAAATAATTTTTATTTACCAAGGCTTTTATAACCATACCATACTTTTTCCAGGATAAAAATATGTAGCCTTATGTAGCGTTAAAATTGGCATATACTATATAGCATCTACTTCAAAGATTAGCTCCTTTTTCCATACGAACACGGTGAAAATGAATTTGAATTTGAATTTTTGCAAAACAAAGATCCAAGAAAGAAGAAAGAGAAGAGAGAAGAAGAAGAAAGAATCAGTCCCACGGATTGTGAAAATGTATGTGCGTCTCGTCCATTGGCTATAGATATTGTCAGTAATCGCGTAATTTGGAGACAATGCAAGTATGAGGAGACCAAAATGATAGACGTGATATATCTTATAGATATAATTGTTCAGTTTAGGGCTGTCGCCGCTGCTAATTGAGACAAAACCGCGTGCACAATATTGCATATTAAGCGCGGCGTAGGTTTAAAATTTAAATCAGCAACATTTGTAACAATTAGTTGCAGTGGTAATGAACGGAACGCGTTGTGTGGTGGGGAAATGAAACGATAATAATGAAACAGCGGTTCGTTTTCTAACTTTTGATGAACATCCATAGCTATTCTTGAAATATTTCCAGAATTATTTCAAAGACCAGAGCGAAAAATTAAGGAATTTGAATACCAAAATTCAGTTTATAAATATGTAGAGTCTTAATGTTTGAGAGATAAGGGTTGAATTTGCTTACAAAATATATTTTCTTGTTCCACGTTGGAGCTTTCAAAAGCTGGAACTGCAAAAACTAGCGGTATTCAACTGAAGTGAACTGAATTGCAATAATAGCGAACTTTCAACCAACAAACTGTATAAAAACTCTGCAGTTATTTCTTTCTACCGTACAGTTGCATTGAATGAGGTATATATAGCTGAATAGAAATAGCAACTAAGATGGCAAACCTAGTAATGTTTTGTTAGGTTTTTAGGTTAAGTATCGCCAAAGAATGTGTACCTTTTATCTCACAAATTAATGCGGAAATTAAAGTGGAATATGTCGCATTACTCCACTCAGATTGATTTTTATCAATCTAAAGTGAGTTAACATTTTTGTAAACTCACTTTACTTACGAATTTTTCCCGAGTTTTCAGGCTAAATAACCGATGATTGGTTTTTACAAGATCGATCAGTTGGGCAAGATAATCATATAAGAGATGCAAAAATTCATATTTTTTTTTCAAACCTCTAAACCTATAGGTAGGTAACTAGGTACATACCTAATTGTGTTACTATTTGTCATGTGGTTCACATTGCCTGTTTCACTGAAAAAAGCCAGCCTAATGATATGTTGTAAGTACATTATTGGTACTTAAATCGGAGAGGTTTTCGAAAATTGCAACTCATTGTGGAGAGTTAAATAAATAAACCAAGAGCAAAACGCCGGCTGCAGGTTGGGGGAGGCGAATAAATAAAATTCGTATCAGCCGGTGTAACTGGCCTATAAATTAATGGTTTGTGCCAAATAAACGATACACCACACCCGATACTTGCACGGCTGACTGCGGGCTGCAGACATTAAGGATTTAATATCGCATAATTTGTTTATACAATTGATATTAAGGACTTAATTATTATTATTGCGCGATAAGTGGTTAAGAATCCCTACTAATATTATAAATGCGAAAGTGTGTTTGTTGGTTTGTTGGTTTGTTGGTTTGTCCTTCAATCACGCAGCAACAGAGCAACGGCTTGCTGTGATTTTTTGCATAGGGGTAATTTACGGGCCGGAGAGTGACATAGGCTACTTTTTATCCCGAAAAATCAAATAGTTCCCGCGGGAATTAAAAAACTAAATCCACGCGGACGAAGTCGCGGGCATCAGCTAGTAATAATATATTGGAAAGGAAACATACGTATAGGAACTAAACGTCTATCTGAAACCTATACTTTCTTGTTTAAAATAAATAAGTATTTACCTAAATGCCAATTTCGCGTCACTAAATCTAATTTTAAAAACGTCTTTCAAAGCAAACAAGGTAAAACAAGGGTAAAAGACTATTAAGGGCTGAAGAACATAAGGATAAGGAATAATGTTCTAGAACTTGGTTTTGCTAACTACGTCATAGAACTTTTAAATTGGTATCATAACTATCAAAACGTGTCCAATTATGATGATATTTATTTATTTATCAAACAATATTACGATTCCCTTGTGTTTGGAAGTAATGGTAACAATAATGAGAGCAATTAGACAAAACTTATGTTATACAAAAGGCCATTTAGTACTTAGTAGCTATAATTAATTAATAGTTTCCAACTTTCCTAATTAATCTACCAATATGGTAGTTTCCGAACTAATAAAAATAATAATGTCCTCCCGACCGAATCCGTTCACGGCATCCAACCTCAGAAGTTAGTCATCTACGCGGGAGATATTATAGTGCACAAGCGTGTTCGCAAACACAGGTGCACTCATTATTCCCTAACTTTCAGCCCGGAGGGACGGAGTAAGTGAGTCATCAAGTAAAATTATATTAGTAGGCATAATGCATTTTTTATTCGATAATCTCACCTGATGGCAAGTGACGATGCAGTTAAGATGGTAGCGGACTAACTTGGAGGGGTTATGGTAGTGTACAATCAAGCCATACCGGCATACATAGATTAGATACTGCAATCTATTATAACATAAACGCAAACAAAACCACAAAATTAATTTTACACGAAACAGTAAACCGCAGAAGCGCCATTTAAGACCATATAAATTTAATTGGAATCCAACTTTCCTAATAAATCCACTTTCACATTGCAGCTTCAGGAACATAACTCAGGGACGTGGCGCGAGTAACTGGTAGGTGCTATTGTGTTAACACCTCGCCGCCGACGGGTATCGTCGCACCATTGTTGTATGATTCATGGCGACATCGCGAAACCCATTACGGCCGCCGATTGTGAAATTAATTTTCATCCAGATTGTTGCGTTTGCGGGTAATATAGGTGCTTAAAAGCCGCAAAACGTTTTGTATTAATCGTGCCTTTGTGCTTTAACGCATTTTGTTGAACGTACCACGCACTAATTATTATTTTGAGCGCCGCAGCAGATTATGATAGGCCTTTCGACTTATACACTTGAGCTCCATTGAAATGAAAATCTATTTTAATTAATAAAGATGAACTCTCTTTTTTCTAATTAAACTAATCTATGAAAGTATTTGCAACTATGCCTAGCTTAAAAATTATTGTACAAATAACGTTTAGATATGTATGATTAAATAAAATTTATATTTAATTTATTTTTATAAAAAAAAAGAAGATTAACCATGATGAACATGACTAATATGTGGGGTTTAAACCTACGACATTTCAGTTTTCAGTCTGCGCCTTAATCGTTGCGGTATTGAGGCTCTAAAAACTAATCAGTAAAGAGCAACTCTCTAAAATGTAAGTACCAATACCCTCCACGCCAATACTCAATACCATTTACCCAATACAAACTTTTAAACCTACGAAAATTCCCTCTTTCAAATCCACTCAGCAGCCCATCCCAATCTCTTAAGACCCAGCTGTGTCGCGAACTCATAAAAATCGACTGTTCCATAGAACAGAGTCACATCTGCTAAATTTACAACTTGAAATTTGAGCCTTAAAACTAAAATTTCTAAGGCTCAAATCTCAAGTTATGAATTTAGCAGATGAAACTTTGTTCTACGGAACAGTCGAAATATGCCTCGCCTCTTGACGCTCACTGTCGTATAACAGTTCACTTTAAGTCGACTTTGTCAAGTGCAAAGTGGTCACACGTGCTTCGATACTGCAAATGGGTTCGACGCTCAAGGAGTGAAGGCGAACCATCTGCGACCGGAGTTTTAGAATAGGGCACTTTTAATTAGGTTAATGGTGTACCGTTGTATGAAAGTATCAAACCAAATCAATAGAAGTACAAATCTAAGTTATATCAATGGGGAATTTATATTCGTATTCTAGACGTTATTTTGCCATCTTCTATTTTATCACATTGAAAATTAAAATATGAGGTACGACTCGCTTTAAAACTGTATTTTCTACTGTAATACCGTCTGGAGATCGCTAGTTAGCGATAAGAGCGCTTTATTTTACAATTTATTTTCAGTTTTCTTCGTCTTCTAACAGACGCATTTTGAAGTAAATCTAAATTACTGAAGTTCATTTTTTTTTTCTCCTCAGCAGAATTTGTATTCCGAACCAGTGGTATTCTTGACGTGTCATAAGAGCTACAAGTTGGTCTACATGAAATAAAAAAATTGAAATTGAATTAGAATTTCAATTTACGTTCTCAAAATTAAGCCTCAATAGCCCAACGGTTGAAGGTGCAGACTGAAAACTGAAAGGTCGCAGATTCGAACCCCACCCGTTGCACTATTGTCGTACCCACTCCTAGCACAAGCTTTACGCTTATTTGGAGGGGATAACAGGATATTAGTTAACTTCACTTTGGCGAATATTCCTTTTAAAAAAAAAGTTACTTGAAAGAAGGAAAGCTTACAGCCGGCAATAAACAAAAATATTACTTATTACTTAAGTTTACATTAAAAATGGGTAGCTGATCCTACAGATTTGTTAAATCCACTGAGTCCCCAGTCGACCACAAGGATGTATTGGTTTTAAAAATATTAATGAGATATCCATTACATCTATAAAAATAAATCCCAGTCGTATCGCAGCCGAGGAGAATTTCGAAGCGACAAACTTTTAACGAGGAATCGAATGCAGACGTCGAAAAAAAAAGTCCAATCGAAACACGGATGCAAAACGCAGTCGGCTCGAATAAAAGAGTTACAGTTCAACAAATAAACTTTGTGCGACCCTTTAGTTTTCTTCAAGTTCAATCAAAGAGAGCAAACAGCGTTTGTGGTCCAGAGGGTGCAGAGGGGATGCAGGGGGTGCAGCGAGATGAGTCACAACGGGCGGTTAAAATCAATAAGTCGCCTTGCGGAGTGCGTACAAATGTCAGCTTTATGAGCTCGGCTTTTAATTGGGCTTTAATTAGGTTGGCTTTTATGACCGTCTTTCATTTCTTCTGGCTTTGCGTTTGACTGCTCGAGCTCTTATAACAAACAAAAGATAAAAGGAAAAATCGAGTTCGTATAAAAATATTCTTAGAAAGGTTTTCATTCAATTTCTTCAGGTTTATTTATAAAAACTTCAATAAGGAAAATATAAAATGAGGCCAGCAGCTAGGCTATAGGTTATAAGAGACTTTTGTCTTATTGAGGAAGAAGGGAAGAATATAAAATGAAGATATTGTTTAAAATCTTATAATTATATAAAACACAGAATCTTTTTTTTTATTCGATGACAAGATAGTCCTTGACTGCAATCTCACCTGATGGTAAGTGACGTGGTACGGCAGTTACATTCAACCTATACCCCTAATTAATTTCTAATCGCCATCGTGCCGGAACGCTAAATCGCTTGGCGGCACGTCTTTGACGGTAGGGTGGTAATTAGCCAAGTCAAAGCCTTCCACCAGACCAGACCAGAGACAATTTAGAAATTATAATTTCCGAAATTACTCCCGCCGGGAATCGAACCCGAGACGAACCACAGCGCTCGCCACTGCGCCAGGGAGGTCACCAGTTTTCCTTATAATGTTAAGGACTTTAAGTAGATACCTAGGTACCTCTAATAGCTATAAACGTGAACGGAAACCGGCACCGATTGCCTGTTAGTAGATCATTAGTAACTTTGAACTGAATAGTAATGACTTGATAATGACTAATGACACCAAATACGTTTTGAATGAGAACGGCGAGCAATAGGTACGCCGTTCATAAATAATTATTTATGAATCATAGCTGCGATAGAGCCTTCAAAACTACAAAAATATCTTCAGACAAGCTTATTCCCGCGGCTTCGCTCACGCTAAGTTCGATTTTTCAAACGCCTATTTTATTACCCTAGGGGTAGAATTTTCAAAAATTCTTCCTTAGCGGATCTCTACGTTATAATACCTATCTGCATGCCAAATTTCAGCCTGATCCATCTAGTGGTTTGAGCTGTGCGTTGATAGATCAGTCAGTCAGTCAGTCAGTCAGTCAGTCAATCAGTCAGTCACCTTTTGCTTTTATATATTTAGATATAGGGATGTGACGCTTGAAAGTAATATGAAAAAGCCTCTTCTTATTTAAGGGTATTGAAGTCATATCCATAATTTATTACTACCACCAAAAAAAAAATTGAAAAATTGTGAAAATCATGCTAATCATCGATGATACTAAACAATAACGGGTATAATATGGCAATTAACAAATTAAATTGTTTTCGTTCCAACGCACGCGTAATAATGCATAATAATAATTATGAAAATATACCTTAATATTGCTTAAGGGATGTTTACACCACGGACTTATATTTTTTGTCTATTTTTTTTTTTTCAAATCTTAATTTCTGTTTACCTATTTTTGTTAATAGTTGGTATACAATGAATAAATGGCCCGTGCTCCGTGGCCCCACAGACTTCTCCTACCAGTAGGTCTACGGGGAATTTATGATCTAAAATATGAGTGATGCTATGGGCTATGGCAATCCATTAGTTTGTTTCTCGATAGTCTAGTCATAAAGTGTAAGCTGCTACGATAGCAGCTGATACACCGTACTCAGAAAAAACTTAAGTCTTCACTAACTTATTCTTAACATAACATAAAAGTTTTGAACTTGAACTTGGTTGGGATAGAATATTTAGCGGGTCCATTCATCGCAATTATGGAGCCGCACCGCTTCCGGAAGTACTGAATCGACTTCACTGCAGCGGATGCAAATTACCGAGTTGTTTTTTGAACGTAAGTCAGCCATGGGTAGGGTTCCCATATTACATTCAAAAATTCAGGAAGAATATTTAAAAGAGGATGTTTAAGATGCCTTGAGCAAAAACAAAAAATAATTTACGTGACGGAACGCCCGGCAGAAGCAACATAGCCTTAATAGCCCAATGGTAAAGGTGCGGACTGAACACTGAAAGCACTTGCACTATTGTCGTACCCACTCCTAGAATAAGCTTTCCGCTTATTTGGATAGGAGGTGTCTTGAAGACATATTGTGTCTTGTTTTAATCCTGTTTCAAGTCCGGTTCTAAGTATCCCGGGATTCTAAATATCCATAATTTTATCGTCAAGTATACTAATGAACCATGTAGGTCAAAAATATACTGAGATTCTTACAATAATAATTGAAAATATTAGAATGTGCGAGAGAGAGGGAATGATAAACGTAAACTGCCTCTTAAATATGACTGATTTTCCCTCTAAATCAAGCGCTAATCTTATGTTAGGAGTGGATACGACCAAAATGGAAGGGGAGGTCTTTAAACCGTCGATCTTTCGGGTTTCAGTTGAGCTGACTAAGATTTGGTTTTTCCCATAAAAAAAATATTTACTTAATGTAATATTTTCACAAAACTCTAGCTACCCTAGTCAGGGGTGCGACAGTGAACACGGAAATGACGGGGCAGACCGATAATCGTTGGCTGTTGACAATGGTGGAAATTATACGCTTTTAACTTTTGCCGAACGAAAACTTTTTAATCCTAAAAAATGGCAGTCGCCGTGCAATACCTATAGCTAGATTTCTGCTAATTGGAGCAATTACTTATATGTTATTTGATATTTTACTTGACCTTCTAAATTTAAAGGTAAACTGAAACATTTTACCTATGTTTTGTTAGTCTAAGTAAGCACTTGGAGTTGGTGAAATCACCAACTCCGACGAACTTTGATATTTTGACAGGTTGCCAATAAAATTCTGTCATAAATTCTATATTCAGAAGTTTATACAGTTTATTTGGTGATATTAGACAAAGTAATCTATCCCTCCTTTTACTACTGTGGGAAAGTCTACATCAAAACAGCTGATATTAAACTGATGTAACTCATAATAATAATAATTGTATACTTATTTTGGACCATCTAAAGAGTATGTCCTTAATAGTAGGTAGCCCGCTAAATAAAATAAGTCCAAAGCAAGTTAGTAGGTACAATATCCTCGGTAGACAGTGGAAACGTGGAAATTGCTTCGAGAAATTCGAAGCATTGCATCGGAGTGTCTTTATGACCCACAAAGGGTCGTTAACTCGGGGTTAGAGACACTAATCTCGGGATAATTGTCACTTCAATGCTCCAGTAAGTGTTGCGTAATGAATATTATGCCCATCCATAGCCTTCCTGGTTTCCTACTAATTGGAATTGTATCTATTGTATACGCAAATTGATTATTTATTTATTTCAAGAAATACACTGGGAATCGTTACAGTCACCGAATTCATCTCCCTGAACCACTAAACTACAAATATGGTTGAGCGAAGCAATGGCTGGATCATGCGTCATGCTCGTGAACGGGTGCCACCAACGGGAATGGGTCTGCTTTTGCCTGCCTGTGTTAACATGTATTGGATTGTATTTATTTGTATTTGTATTGTATTTATTTTTACTTGTATTGTACTCAGGAAAATTCATAGTTACAATAACAATTGTAAAATTTTTATTTTTTTGAAAAGAGCAACCGCCGAGTTTCTTGCTGGCTCTTCTCGGCAGGAAAGGCATTCTGAACCAGTGGTAGATTCATTGACTATTCAAAAGTGCTTGTAAAAGTTTATTTGAATAAAAAATATTTCTATTCTATTCTATTCTATAATGTTACAAATTTAACTGAACCGGTGCATGGTAGAATCATGACGTGTCATAAGAGCTACAAGTTGGCCTACGTGAAATAAATGATTTTGAATTTGAATTTAAATCGCGGTGAAAAAACGGAGAAGAGTGAAAAGGAATGGTTCATCTAATGTCACTCGCACCATCATTATCTATACTGCACCATGCACCACACAGAGTGAAGCGATCCGCTTTGGCTTCGCACGAATGCAATTTACTTAAGAAAGAAGTGCGTTTAGCAGCACAATTTTCCGACTTGTCCTTTGTATTTTCCAAAAACAAAACGTTTTAATCTGCTAAATGAATACGATTTAAAGAATATCGCACGGCAGAGCTCCTTTTCCGCATTCCGAAATTTTAGATGCAGGTTGAATTTGCTTCGCCCGAGAGATGTCCAAAACGTTTCAACCTCGTCGTACGCTAATGACGACTATTGAAACAGATAACACAGGCCTGCGATGGTTTTCCCCTTTAAAAACTAATTAGCAATTTGGGTAGGTATTAGTTACTAAGCTACGAAAAAAAAAATAAAAAAATTCCATCACGTAAGTTTTCTGAGAAAATGAATTTTCATTTTTCTTAGTATTACCGCGCATTACTAGCGTTAACTTCCAATTTCTTTAAAAATAGTGCATGCTTGTAGAATTGATGACATTTAAATATTCACCTACCCTCATAAGTCATTGTTTGTCGTGATAGAAATCATATTACAGTACATATGTATCAACTACTAGATGATTCTCGCGACTTCGTTCGCGTGGATTAAGGTTTTTTATTCCCGCAGGAACTCTCTTATTTCCCAGAATAAAAAGTAGCCTATGTGTTATTCCAGACTATTATCTATCTCTGTGCCAAATTCCAGCCAAATCGATTCAGTCGTTGCGACGTGATTGAGTAACAAACATACATAGGTAAATAGGATGATACGATAGTTTTGTGATTTAATTCTGCTACCTCCACTTCATATTAACTTAGGTATTATAAAGCCAATTTTAAACGCACTAGCTAAAGATGGTACCTGTGTTAATTACCTTTGTGTTTTTAAGCATTTATCGGATTCCAAGATCAAAGAAGGCATTTTTCTTGGGTCTGAAATAGGGAAGCTTATGCAAGACGCTACCTTTGAAAAAATCTTGAATAAAATCAAAGATAACGCTTGGAATTCACTTAAAGATGTAGTAAATTTTTTTTAGAAAACAGTAAAAGCCCATATTATGACAATATAGTGAGTATTTTACTCAGCAACTTTCATAAAGTGGGTTGCAATATGAGTATAAAGTTACATTTTCTGCATTCTCAAATTGACCCCTTTCCTGAGAATCTTGGGGCTGTAAGTAAAGAAAAAGGGGAAAGCTTCTACTAAGATATTAAGGTCATTCAGAGCAGATACCAAGGAAGGTGGAACCCAAACATGATGGCAGACTACTGCCAGATATTGAAGAGAAATAAACCTGATAGAAAGCATAAGAGAAAAAGATGAAATAGGAGTTTTGAAGGAAGTAGAAAAAGAAATAACAAGTCTTTTTGATTTATTTAGTCTCTTTAGCGTTATTTTTAAATAATACTGTCGGTTTTTTAAATTTTAAATTCGTTAATTTTTGTTTTTTTCACGAAGTTTGTTAAAATAACCTAAAAAATGCATGTCATCTGATGTCATCAATAAAAAAAAATCTCGACGTGCTAGAAAAAAATCAAAGATGTACTTTAGTTTACCATGCCTGGATATTTAAAAAAATAACATAATTATTGAAAGGGGAAAAAAAAAGTTAAATTTCGCAGGCCTGTGTAATTAACCTAATACACTTTCAAGATACAATTTAACACTCGAGGCATTATTAGGCGACACTTCGCCGCATAAAACATGACTTTCTCGCATTCCAACAATGGTTGCAAGGGTTTAGTACACTGAAGTATGCACAAAGCTACCCGCAATTGACTGGAGTAACACCTCGAGTGCTTTTGTCGGGCCCTGAGTGCCGAGTGCTGAGTGGCGAGTGCAACTGGCAAGTTTGTGCGTAAATATTGTCACTGTATCAAATGAAATGCGGACGTTATGACATGCAAGAGGTATCGAGACTCCCCCACACAGATGCGACCGAGCGTTCTTACGTCCAACGATTTTAACACGTCTGATTTTAGTACATTTTGTAATAGCTTTACTGGCTTTGGGTAGGTCGTGGAATATAAAGTACAGGATGAGTGTGCCTCAAGTTATTTTCGATTTCAGCGAGAAATGTTTAATTTTCCAGGATGAAATGTAGCTTATGTGTTAATCCTGGGTATGAGCTATCTCCATTCTAAATTTCAGCCAAATTGGTTCATTCGTTGAGGCGTGAAAGAGTAACAAACTCACATATAAACACCAATCAAGGTAAAATTTAATGTACGAGTATATTTCAATTAAATTTTAAATGACTAGTTTATATGGAGGAATGAGGCAACGAGTCGGTTTAAAATGGAAAATGCATTTGCAAATCTAATAATTCTCCCCGCATTGAAAGATGTTACTCTCGTGGTAACATTATTCTCGCATTCACATAGTAATGGAAGCTAAATTGAAGGTAAGCGAATATTCCTACAACGGACTTATTTCATACGAGTATTTCACGTAGAATGCTCCCATTTAAACAGACAGCTTAATGTAGTTCCTCCTTAAAATGTTGAATATAAATGAAGTTTGCTTAAAGAATATACTTGTTGTGTAACACCATTTTAATACATCACCAACATACAACTGGGCACGGGTCTCCTCTCAGAATGAGAAGAATTTACGCTTTAGTCCAACAAGCTAGCCAAGTGCGGATTGGCAGACATCTTTGGCAATATTCTGGAGAACTCTCACGCATTCTTAAGATATTCCCTTAAAGCAAGCGATATTAAATTGCTTTAACAGCTGTGTGTTGTGTAAACAACTGTAGGCAAAATTTCGTATGCAAAATAGGTACGGCACAGCGACTGTAAAGTTGAAAAAGTTTCGCGAAACTGAAACTAAACACCACGGCACGGTTCATTAGTCTACGGGAATAAAGTTCTCAAATTCCAGTTTAAACTTTCGTGTAGGGAATCACATACCTGACTAAGGCTATCGCCCAGACTGCCGTCAGCTTCCAAAGGCCGGAATAGGTGATTAGTTTCTTTAAGTTCCCTTTTCTGTTTTCTGTCTTGGGCCTCTCTCATAGCTTGGCTTTGCAGTCTCTCGAAGAATTCTCGGGGCTTCATCGGTGGGTGTTCATCGTCTGGCGGCGGGGGAGGCGGAGGGGGTAATCTCGTCCTCGGGGAGTTTCGTATGAGACATCGTTCGTCATCCTCAGTTGATCGCTCATCGCGGTCGGAATCAGAACTCCGGCTGTCCCGTCGCCTCACCCCTTGGATATGAGGCTCCAGGAACGTTGCATTTCTGTAACAATAAAGGAGATTATTAGACAATTTTTATAATGCGATAACAAAGATTTCCGACATGAATATGAAGGACATATTAATGTATTTTTGTATTTACGTATCTTCTACGTTAGTGCCTTTACTGAGTCGATACATTCCCTTTAAAAGGTCTGTGGAGAGATAAATTTTTATCATTTATCGAAGTAGTAATAGCCTACTTAAACTTCAGCCTCCTTTTTGGGGGTCCAGAGTTCAATTCCTGCAAGTATCTCTAAAGTCGGGAAGTCTTTCGGAATGATATGCCATCCCCATTCCCCAATCCCCATTCATTTGAGAGGAAGCCTGTGCCCTGTTTTGGGTATCAATTAGAAAATTTCTGATGATGAACGATAATAACATACGTGCCTTTTAATTATTTATTGATCATCAAGCAATGCTCCCACCTGACCCAGAATTCCACAAAATAACGCCTATAGTTTCTAAATAAATGAGAAGACTGGACACTAAGGTTACTAGACATTCTGGGACACTAGACATTGTCAGCCAGAGAGATACAGGCAAGGAGCCTGTGGCGGGTGGTGTCTATGTATCGCAGTTACCACCATATGCTCTGAACATTTACAGCAATTGGCGGCGGTTGGCACCGATACACAGCCATTACACAATCGATTTACGTTTCCCAATGTCTATACCAACGGGACACCCATGGCACACAGGGATTGGGGCACCACTGACCAGACCAAAGGGACATTAACCAAGATTTATTTCCTCGGCATGGCCGCTAGCGTATTAATTAAAACCTCTACGGGACGCGAGATTGTGGAGGCGCCGGCTGCATTGAGCAAGTTTTCCGATTACTTATTAATGACTGTTTTCCGGAAACATTTCACCTGTGTTAATAACAGACTATAATTAATACGCCTGACTAACGCTAAGCTAAGGTTATATTATCATAGGCTGAAATCTATAGACCGCACTCTCACTCAGCTCAGACTCAAGACAGTTAAAACGAGACAGATTTATGTCAAAGCATATTTGTGTCTCGTTGTAACTTATATCTTGAGTTTGAGCTGATAGCTCACGCTCTATAGATATCAGCATTAGATCTCAATTCATGGCACTCGTATAACAAAGAAAATATACAGTGCGGATTCCTAGCAACTCTTCATTGTGATGACACTGACGATAAATTAAGGAGGAAAGTTCAACAATCCCTGTTAGCTTAGGATCAAAAACGTTGTCGTCCCCTGACACCGCTGACACCGCTGACACGATGGTGACACCTCAGGGTGACACTCAATTTGTTTTTAAACGTCCTCTGTCCTCCGACACACCATAATGTCGGGATCGGGTGACCATCCACAATAATGTTATAAGGCTTGACGTTGTATAATTGAGCGTCGACGATCTGCGCCAGTTCTTTTTATTCCATGACAAGGTAGCCCTTGATTGCAATCTCACCTGATGGTAAGTGACGATGCAGTCTAAGTTGGTAGCGGGCTAACTTGGAAGGGATATAGCAGTGTAAATTCAACCCATACCCCTAATCGGTTTCTACACGCCATCGTGCCGGAACGCTAAATCGCTTGGCGGCACGTCTTTGACGGTAGGGTGGTAACTAGCCGCAGCCAAAGCCTCCCACCAGTTTCGAGATATGAGCAAATTTAGGTTTTATCACTGCTTCAAATGTATGACGAAAATTGTTAAAAAAATTAATGAAAGTGTATGTATATTTTATTAGCTAATATGGTTATATAAAATACTTTTTGTCGCCAAAATACCAAAATAAACTAATTTTCACGAGAAAGCTGTTGGTCGTTTTCTATATAACGATGCTCAGTTAAAACTAAGTTTAGTTAAGTGAAGGGAATAGTTTTATCTAATAAAAAATTGTACGGGTAGTAAATTAAGTCATAAACTATGACTGAAAATACCACTCTTGCCAGAATCGCCACAGAACGCGATCTCGTGCCGCTTGTATTCATCAGCTCCTAGCGACTCACTTGAGATAGCCTGTCAACCTAGTAAGAGTCTTCTCCAAAAAAACACAACTTTTATTTAGGTAGGAGAAAATAGGAAAATGTTAGGTAAAATGTTTTAAATACAATTTTGGCGAAAGTGCAAACAACCTACTTTTAATTTATAAAGGTTATGAAGCGGTAAATTATGTTGAAAAAAAATTCATCCCCGCAAAGTTGTTTCAACCCTTTCAACCCCAAACATGCGACATAGAGGACGTCTAGCACACGCGTGGCTGTGCCCGTATTAATTATTCATCACACGGAAATGACGCCGGGTGATGAGCTCCGTCATTAATTAATAAAACGTCATAATTTGACGCCTAGTTTGTCCCCAGGTGGGATGAAAACCGTAATTTGTTGTAGTACCCATGCGCTAAGTGATTTGTGTACCACATTGTTCATACTATCGATCACTTTTAACGAGGATTCAATACATACCTACAATAAAGTTTTACAGTACCTATAATATGAGGAAGATAGTTTAAAATTATCCTCAAAAAAGTTAAAGGTGACTGGAACTAAAGGTTCGCAGCCTAAACAATTATTTGCACGCCTATAATATTCGGATCTTTTACTTTTGTACTTAGGGCAACTTATGTATTTTAATACATTTCAATGATATAATTGTATTGTTAATTTGTTATTAGTCACTGTGGCGGGTCATCAATCGGAGTGTCGGCTGGCTGGCTGGGCCCAGGTGGCTCGCACAAGTGAAATTACTAATTAATTTGACCGCCCTTCACCGATTCAATTACACTTAATTTGGTACAAGGCTTTATTGATTTCCAACAGTACCTATCGTATTTTTGGAAAGCCACATTTAAAAAGCGAATAATATTGACGAACTGAATTTCTAAAGTTTAGAATCTAAACTATCACTTTCTTCGGTCGGTAAATTCCATCTCAACTTTTAAAAACAGCTGTTCTTGAGATAATTGCAAAAATTTTTTTCCTCCGAGGATAATTGTGACAATGTCGCATTTAATACATTATTTTGACAAACTTCTTCACATACTTCACTAAAACCTTTTTTTACTTTTCAATCTCTAAATATTATTAAATCCTAGAAGTTTTTAGGTACCAACCGAAATTGCAAAGGCACGTAAAGTTTTAGGAGTAGGACGTAGGAAAGAAAAAGTGTATTAATTTTATTTCATTTTGAAATTTGATTAAAATTAGTATGTGATGAGGCAGGGGGGTGAAGGGGTTGGATAAGAAACAAACGTGCGTTCCGTTATAAGTATCTTTAATGACTACTCTAGTTACAAAGGTAAATGATACGACATATACATAGAGTGCCATACTACAAGTATTTGTTGTTTAACTTCTGTAGTCACCTACACAAAACTATGATATAACTGAAATTAGTGGTTTAACTGTTAACCAGGCCTTAGTGGATTTCAAGAAGTTTTCACGAGAAATGTTTATTATAACTAAGCGCAACTTTCCCACAGTTTCTAGAATGAGTGAGGCCTAAGGCGACAATTATTTCAAACCGGGTAAAATGTGCATGTTTTAAATATACTTAACGTTCTAAACGCTTTAAGCAAATACCTAGTCACAAAGTGGCTTTGCTTCCAATCCTCTTTGGTTTCTTTTAGTTAATTATTTCGCTGTTTGTTTCAGCATTAGTCATCGGCATCCCCAATGTTGCTGCGTTGTTTTTCTTTCTCTTACGAACCCTCTCTTGTTTTGACACACAAAGGGAATACTTTTTGCCTGAATAGCTCCCGGACAACTTTGTGTATGAAACTCTCTTTATTAACGTATGAATCGATGTGTTTTTCGTATGTTTTTTAACAAACAATTTTTTCTCAATTCGTGTTAGAAGTTTTTGTTCAATTTTCCAACCAAAATGTATATTTTTGTTATTTCAAATATTTTCAATGTTTATTTAGCTCGCGACTGTATTTACGTGGAGTTAGGTTTTTAAAGATCTTGCTACTTTTTTTTAAGTAGCCTATGTTACTCTCCCGGTCCATTTATACTCATCATCGATCATTACATCGATCCACGGCTTTGTTACTGTGTGATTGAAAGATAAAAGAATAAAAAGATGATACCATTTAGCGTTTATAGGGATTAATTATTCTGTCTTAAGTCTGGGCAGAATGAGAGTACGGACTTTGGTCTCTAGATTTCAGCCTTAGTGGATAACATCCTATTTTCCTGTCTATGCAAATCATTAAGTAGAAACCTATTATATGACTTGTTATTAGATTAGTTAGAATTTGTGAAAATAAATTAATAAAGGGAAAAAATATGCATACACAACCTATTAACATTGCTGATAAATAGTAACTACTAAGTATTTCATTATGAAAACAAACTTAACTTATTTACTTAACTTATTTTTTTAATAATTGTTAAACCCACTTTACTAATTGTACCTACACCAATTTAACGATCCCAAAACGAAAAGTATCGAGTCAACATGAAAAAATATTTCCAATCCGATCCTAAAAAAGTGTTTTCGAAGTTTCACAAAAAGATTTACCTTTTATCTTAATACAAAATAAGGAGAATGGATGTCGCTACTACGAGTAAACAGGTGTTTCCTCCAAAGGGGATTCGTTTTATTTGTATTGGTGTACCTTTGTATTGGTGAAAACTGCCAAGCACTGGCGCGTGAATACCATTGCATCTGTCACAAAGAAGAAACGAGTGCAATATAGGAATACCCGCATACATGTAGGTACTATTACAGTCTCTACGCAAATAGAAATAAGGTATATGCATTTTACACACACTACCTTCACGCCTACTGCATCAGTGAATCATACAAAATGCTTTCACTTGAATTCGAGTATCTAATGCGTTTCCGATGAAAGTGCTAAGCTTTGGGGTGCATTCGCAGCCGCTTTTTTGTTTGGCGTTATGTTGTATGTTTGTAGATATGTGAATGGAACGATTATTAAACCAATGACTGAACCTAATGACTTTGAGACTTGTATATGTACCTATAGAGTATAGAAAATTTCCTCGAACCATTTCGCAAGCTTTCTTTGTCGATTAAAATAAAAATCACACGAATACACGATACAGAGAATCCTAGTGTGGAAATCATGGCTTTGAATTTACTTTGTATACCTATTGTATTGTTGTTTCCTTTAAATAAATAAATAGCAATAAAAAAATCACACGAATCGGTCTACAAATCCTGGAGAAATCCGTGAACATCGAATACAAATAGAAAAAAATACCGACCGGAACCTCAGCCGTTTTGTAATAGTCTTCCAAAAAAGGAGGTTTTTTGGAAGTCAATTTTTTAATTCCAATGAAGTTTCGATTTTTGATTCAAAATCATAATAAAATTAGAAACTTTTGGAGAATTTAAACGCAAAGGAACCAATTAAGTAAATGATTGCCGATACTCGCAGTTTTCTGTAATCATTGTAATAATTATGACTCGTGGATAATTTGAATGAACAATTTATATATTTGCATACCTAAACAAGGTTACAGGCAAATTATCGATTTTCAGTATTTTTTGTAAGACGTAAAAAATGTTGCATAACTCCTACTGGTGTTATAATATCATTATCTAGCGATTAAAGCCAGTTAATGCATTATTCGAACCTTCCTGTTCAAGATAGGTACATAAAAGGTTTAAAATTACCCATAACCCATAATGAAGCCTCTATTTTTTTTTTTAATATCAGCCAAGCTGAAGATGATTAATAATACTTTTCTATTCTCTCCAAATAAGCGGAAAGCTTGTGTAAGGGCGCGAACAAGCCAAGGATGCCTCACTGCGATACCTCGCGGTCGCGGTTTAGCTCGCTACCTCGATGCCACCTCCATGTAAAACAAATGTATGCAAACAGACGAGCGCGAACATGCCGAAGGATACCTCACTGCGATACATCGCGGTTCACATCGATGTTTCTCGGCATGTTCGCGCTCGTCTGTTTGCATACATTTGTTTTACATGGAGGTGGCATCGAGGTAGCGAGCTAAACCGCGACCGCGAGGTATCGCAGTGAGGCATCTCTGGCATATTTTCACCCTTAGGAGTGGGCTCGAACCTGCGACTTTTCAGTTTACAGTCCGCACCTATTCGTTGGACTATTGAGGTTAATAAATTATTATACTTATTACTTAATTGTATTTTTTTCACACGGATTAGATTTATTTAATTTTGTCTGTCTCTACCTTAACAATAAAGCGCTGATAACATGAAGTATGTATCTATCTACTATAGTTACATGCAACTTCCGCGTATTATTGTCTGAATGCATAACTTTCTAACTGTACCTAGGTACACATTAACATAGCCCACGCTTATGTTAATGTATCTCATTGAATTACCAGTTGAGACGGGAAGCGTTGGTCTGTCAAATGAAATGTGTAAATTAGGTAAATTAAACTTAAAGACGGCCTACTTTCGTTTTGCAAAAACTCCGTTAGTTTATGTGAATAAAACGTTATAAGTTTTTTAAGCTATTGCATAGCTTCTATCGCGGGCCTTGAGCGTGGAGACCGAATCCAGAAATTCAGTAACGAAAATAACCTGACACGGGACTCCTCTCACCGCTAGATGGCGTTGATAAAAAATGCTATGCAATAGCTTTACCGCGGCAGTCCCCGAGTGCCACACGTCTTTTTTTTCTTGTTTTGAAACTAAACATAGTCTTTCGAGTCTTTCGAGACAGACTTAATCTTTCAAGTCACTTTTTCTTTTTCTCTTTTGGAGGAAAAAAAACATCAATCTCAAAGATACCATTAGGCATCATTTATTTCATGTAAGCCAGCTTGTGGCACTAATGAGGTCGACTCTATCACCGGTTCGGAAAGCTGATTCTGCTAAGCTGAAGCGTGTACCCTTCCAGACCCCACAAAGGACTTCTGCACTCTAAGCAGAGGACAGGATGGCGTTACTAGTTTATGAGGAATCTTGGATCACTTGGATCACTTGTGCATCGAGGTGTCCATTTGTAGTTTTTTTTTTATAGCATAACGCAACATATGGATTGTGGACTGGATATTATTATCAGAGTTCGAAATGAACCAACTCGGATCGCGTCGTCGCTCTCTATGAGTGAGCGAGTGCCTGTAGTGTAGGGTAAGTATAAGATTTAACACGATTGATCGTATTCGTATACTATGACATTAATGTCAAAGTAAAATGAACCTTAAAAGTATTTGTTTAAAGTCACAAATTCAATACAACCGATTTTAGTTTGGAGCGTATCCGAATACGTAAAAGTATAAGAATGCATGCACGAAATTGAGCTCTAAATTAATAGTTTTATGGTTCATTTTAGTTTGACGCTAATGTGAGTATACGAATACGATCAATCGAATTCAATCTTATACTAACCCCACTGTTATCGGTTCACGTCTCGAGTGCTCTCATAACTCGTGAAGACAGCAGCTTTACAGCTTACACCCACACTCCTTGACCTATTTCTTAGTTTCAAGTTCTTCCCAGGTTTAAAGTTTTAAGCCATTACGAGTAGGTATCAGATAAAAGCTTAACTAGTTCTTCTTCACATTATGAAGTGTACATGTTCTTTCATTTCGTAAGTGACGATGCAGTCTAAGATGGTAGATGGTAGCGGGCTAACTTGGAAGGGGTACAGCAGTGTAAATTCAACCCATACCCCTAATCGGTTTCTACACGCCATCATGCCGGAACGCTAAATCGCTTCGCGGCACGTCTTTGACTGTAGGGTGGTAACTAGCCACGGCCAAAGCCTCCCACCAGATACAAGTAGGCACGTAGGCCACCTCGCGTAGGCAAAAGCTAGTAAAGATAAGTTATAGGTATATAGTAGGTAGAGAAAATTTTATTTTCCGCAAAGTGCAGTAAAGTGTCCAACGATGACATACCGCTTTAGCTTCAGACACTCCAGCGTCCCAACAATATGCTCGGGAAAATTAAATTTCGACGAAGATTTATAAGAAGTATTAAATCCCTGTGGACTGGCTGAGTGCATTTAATTTTCATAAGAGTCTGTTTTAATCGATAATAGAGAAGATTTACTATATACGAGTTAAAGTTCTTTTTATGTACCTATCTTTTTTTTACACATAAATATTAGGAGTAACGTATCGGGAATGATTTTTGTTTTTAAAAATAACATAGGTATTTGGCTATGTTCACATGTAACGCGCGTTAACGCGCGTCAACGCGCGATCAAATTTGAAGAGAGTTCAGATGATGAGCGCTAATGCGCGTTGCGAGAGTACTCGTCAGTCTAGTTCGGTACCTATATTCCAAATTGCTGGCCTTTTTTCTACTTCATCGATTATTAAGTCGATATCAATATCTTCAATTTCACTCATTTTAAATGCGAAAACAAAATATAATTACGAAAATTAACAAAATTACATGCGATCGCGATGAAAGCGCGCGCTCAACTGAACAGCAAACGGACATTACATTAATATCAAAGCGCGAGTCAACGCGCGATTGTCTGCGTCTAGAAACTTTTTCTCTGAGCGCCGCGTTGACGCTCGCTGACGCGCGTTAACGCGCGCGCATGTGAACGGTTGCTAGGTATATATTAGGATGTCTAAGCGCGCGATTTGAAAACGCGCGTCGCAATTCAGCCATCTGAACATAGCCTTACAGGCTGTATAAGTTTATTCAGTTACCCTGTTTTCTTATATTATATGTATG
The DNA here is from genome assembly GCA_038048805.1 of Hipparchia sbordonii. NCBI lineage: Eukaryota > Metazoa > Arthropoda > Insecta > Lepidoptera > Nymphalidae > Hipparchia > Hipparchia sbordonii. Next base: position 9,050,934 of record JBBIWI010000010.1, on the reverse strand, counting down.
TTGAAAATTCAGCTAAACACTTATGCATTTTTTATCAACTTATCGATGTCCATTGCTGGATGTAGGTCTCTTGCATGGACCTCCACGTGGACCTCCACGTGACCCTCGGTCTTGTGCTGCCTGAATCCAGCACGAATGTTGAATAATTATGTACTAACATTCAAATTCATAATATCTATACTTAACAATGCTTTGGGTAATTGATAAGCTATTATTTATAAGTAATTTCAAAATAATATAAGCCTCACAGAAATTCCACTCAGAAACATCTACTTAGCTGAGTAGATATTTCTGAATATACGTATAAACCGTAACAAAGTTTCATATTCATAATCCGCTTATTGGGGTGATATTCAAGAGATTCTTGAGTCTTGATAAAATAATTCCTCTTCCTTTAATCCCGACATTCTCCAGTAAATCCATTGCCTTCATTCTTGACGAAATTAAGCGGCTTTCTTAGCGAAGGAAATTATATTACCAACAAAGTCTACTGCAGGGTTTAAAGTTGAATCAGATTTGAAACACGCCATTCTAACAGACGCCTAGTGACGTGTGTTGTCAACAAAGACTGTGTCGTTGTTTGTGAGCCTGAATAAATTAATAAATAAACTTCCTTTCAAAATATAGTATAACTTATTATGACTAAGTAGGTACATACTACTAACATGCGACGTGATGCCACCCTTAGAGCATTCAACTTAAATGTTGTAAGACGCTACTACATGTTGACACATATAGTGGCTTCTTACATGTTCCCCAAGTGAAGACTTTTAGATTGGCGTAAATTGCCGATGCTAGGGCTAAAGGATATACTCTATTATTATTATGGCATAGAGCAAATAAACCATCGAGTAAAATGAGACTTGCTACACTACTAGGTACGCGTCTTTTCTCAGACTGAAAAGATTCATAGTTTACCACGCTTCAACAATTCGCGTTGTATTGTATAGATTGTTAGTGTGCTTCTACCTTAATTTTATAAAATCGCAGCATTGGAACTGACTTCCACCATTATTAAATTCTAGTGGACGATAAAATGATAACAAGAACTAGTTTGTCTAGAGTGCTCGGTTAATATGATCACAAAGAGGTTGGCAAAAACCGAACAGCTATAAATAGGAATACATACTAACCGTCTGTAGTTTCAACGTTAAAATTTTAAGTTTAGAAAAGTTAAGTTGACGATTCATTTGCATAACATTGCATTTACTACTCTTAGGTAGGTATTTAAGTATAATTTTAAAATAACTTTACTAAATTTACACTACGTTACATGTTCATGCATGTTAAGGTATTCTTTTATGGGGTTGACATGCCAGCTGGTGAAAAACCCTAAAAAAAAGATTAAAAAAGGTATCCTTCTTACAAGGACGGCATTTTTTTCTCTATTCGATGACAAGATAACCCTTGACTGCGATCTCACCTGATGGTAAGTAACAATGCAGTCTATGATGGTAGTAGGCTAACTTGGTATGGCAGTGTAAATTCAACCCATATTCAATCTGTTTCTAAACGCCATCGTGCCGGAACGCTAAATCGCTTGACGGCACGTCTTTAACAGCATGGCTGAGCATCTTTTTAAAAATGATTAAATCATATCTACATCATTCAATTTTCTTAACACATTGCCGCTGCGCTCCGTTAGGTCTGAAACGTACTTTACAGACATTTATCTACAGAACCCATCTGTGTAAGTGTGTCTGAAGGGAGTACACGGGATAATGTTCGCAGTGACCTGTGCGAGACGATTTTAACCCTTTTAGTCCCGTTGCCTGCGACCGGAAGCTTTTAGATAATACGGAAGGTAGATTATTTCCAGGTATAAAAGCGTCGACTACAGAGCATAATGCAGATACGGTGTAATTACGTTGTTTTATTACCATCCCACCTTTTAGGATGAGTGAAGTATGGGGGCTATAAACCTGCGTTTTGCACATTCTCATGTATCTACTATACTCGCGAATACGAACCAAAAAACTCTGTGTACCCAAAGGGTGCCCACGGGACCCTATTACTGAGCCTCCGCTGTCCGTCCGTCCATCCGTCCGTCCGTTTGTCTGTCTGTTAGCGGACTGTATCTCATAAACCGTAATAGATAGACACTTAAAATTTTTACAAAATGTATATATATCTACTGCCGCTGTAACAACAAATAATAAAAACAAAATAAAATGAAAAATTCGTTTTTTACGTTCCCTCAAATATGGTTGAGCGAAGCAATGGCTGGATCATGCGTCGTGCTCGTGAACGGGTGCCACCAACGGGAATGGGTCTGCTTTGTGTCTACCCATCTTAACATGTGTTAGGTTGTGGTAGGTGTGCATTTTTGAAACTTCTTTGTGGAACCACTGTGTGCATAGCATAGTTTTGTTAACCATTGTAAAAAAAATTTTTTTGAAAAGAGCAACTGCTGAGTTTCTTGCCGGCTCTTCTCAGCAAAATCTGCATTCCGAACCGGTGGTAGATTTATGATGTGTCATAAGAGCTACAAGTTGGCCTACATGAAATAAATAAATTTTGATTTTGATTTTTGATTTTTGAAAATAAAGGATTGTTCCCATACAAGAAACGTGATTTTTTTCAGCCTTAAATGATAGTACGGAACCCTTCAAATGCGAGTCCAATTCGCACTTGGCTGGTTTTATTTTTTGTTGTAGGAGAAATCTCCTTAAGATGTCCGACTTTATGGGTAGAGATCGCATTATGTGGGGTTTCTACTCAATAAATAAACCTGCATGGTCCCAAATTTAAATATATTCATTCATTAAATGTATATGTCACAATCACGATAATGTGCAACGAAAAAAGGGCAGACATTTCATTTAATGAATGTCAATATGTCAAATAGTCAATGAATGTAACTTATCGACCACTTTGCGTCATTTGCTCACAATACTAAATGTAGAACAAGCATTATTTACATACGAAAAGGTGATTTTAAATAGGGCTTTAATTTTCCTTCAGTTTGTTTCGTAATACCAAATGGCGTGATTATTTGCGTGAAGCTTAAGCTCAACTTTAAAATCGCTTACATGTAATCGTGACGGCTCGTTAACCTTTAATGGATTTTAAATATTTCTTTTATCAACAATGTAACTACAGGATGTCATGTCACAGTCCATATAAGCACGAATACTTATGAAATACGTCAGAGGACAATTTGGCAATGCATTTGCGACATCGAAAACTTATCGAACTTCATCTTTTTTTATTCAATAATAAGATAGGCCTTGACTGCGATCTCATTTGATGGTAAGTGACGATGCAGTTTAAGATGGTAGCGGGCTAACTTGGAAGGGGTATAGCAGTGTAAATTCAACCCGTACCCCTAATCTGTTTCTACATGCCATCGTGCCGCAACGCTAAATCGCTTGGTGGCACATCTTTGACGGTAGGGTGGTAACTAGCTACGGCCAAAGCCTGGAACCAGACAAAAATTACTGTTTGTAATCTTTCCGCGAATCAACCGCTTTCACAAAACGGAACATATATTCCATACTGCAAATTAATAGGTAAACAGGCCCATAAACGACTTAACATTGCGAATTTTCATCCAAAACTGTTTACGTAACATGAAATCCGACCAAATAAGTTGGGGACGGTCCGGAATGTGACTTATCACTGTCAAACCTTCGCGGTTAATCCGTTTTAATGTGCTCCAGCGTGAATAATAGCTTTTAGCATGTCGAGCCTTTTCATTGCGTAAATTAGCTGCGCATGTATCATTGGGTGTTACGAGTGTTGAGACGTACCTACCTAGTTGGTCCAAATACGCAATGTTTCGTAAGCCTGCTCTCTTGTGATCTAGATGTTAGAGGAGTGAACAAATGAATGAATGAATGAAAGAATAATAGTATTTATTCACAAAAAATGCAAGATTGTACAGATAGTGAATGACCATACGTTACATTACAAGTTGTATAGTTGTTTACGTTTATGAATATTTTTTTTTTTTAATTGAAGTAAAATATTGTATATTGTGTGTTGTATAGCGCACGTTTTTTTATCCTGCGTTCGATTGGTCGTGTCGGATTTCGGTCCCATCGGACTACGAGAGTGAGGGAATAGAGAGTGCACCTGTGTTTGCGCACACAATTGTGCACTTTAATATCTCCTGCGCAGATGGCTAATCTTTGTGGAGATCGGCCGCGATAGCCGGATCGGTCGGGAGAACATTACGAGTATTTTTTTATATGCACGTTTTTACACGTATGTACCTACCTAAAATAAAATAAACTCTAAATATCCACATCGATGCCAGACGGTAATGTCCCCAGAAGGCTGGCTGCAATGCCTCTTTGGATGCAATTTTACATTACTATTTGATTGCTACTTTAAGAGGGTACTCTAGTGGGCCTTTCTCCATACAAACGTATTCTGCTGTTTTCTTCGTGGATAATGCCTCTAGAGCAATGATTTTTTCCCAAAAAATCTAGATCTAATTAATACGTGCCTCTATGTTTTTCTTTTTTCCAAAACATTATCATTAAAAAAAATATGACAATCCAAAAACCCGAAAAAAACCCTTGATTTTACCGCCATGTTCAAACGACTATCAGACAAATATGATAAGTTTTTAACAAAAAAGAAAAACATAGAAGCATAGATATACTCTTCCTCTAAATTTTGATATAAGAATATTTGAGATTTGTCCAGTTTTGAAGAAGGAAACAGCAGAATACGAAACGTCTTTTGGTCAAGGTTTTTGTAGGTAAAAATCAGCTCGAGCTGCAGTTGTCCCTTTCGTACTTTACGGGGGTAGGGTGGAGGTGAGGGAGGGTAAGGCTTACATGTACACTAATAGGGAAGTGACAATTGTCGATATTTTTATCGATACTCTAGTGATGTACTGTGATGTCGATATTTACACTATACAATGATTATTTTATTTATTAGGTACTAGCGGACACCCGTGACTTCGTCCGCGTTCCTAAATCACCGCAGTTTAGGTTGGCAGAACCCCTTCAGCATCAGGATTAAGGAGTTGGATCCTGGAATTTAACGATGTCTTTACTTGGTCCCTACAATAACTATTCATAATAATCAACAATTCCTAAATCCCCACAGTTTAGGGAAGCAGTACCCCTGCAGCATCAGGATTGAAGAGTTGGAACCCGAAGTTTTTATGGGACCATCTCGCAAAGTTTTTGTGTCGATTAAAAAAAGATTCACGCAAATCGGTTAAGTAATCACGGAGATATCGATATACAGAGGTAGAAAACACAACTCCTCCTCCTTTTTCGAAAGTCGGTTAAAAAAGTAGCCTATACGATGCCCGATAATATCAGCTATCTACCAGTGAAAGTCCCGTCAAAATCGGTTCGGCCAGTCCCGAGATTAGTGGCAACAAACAGACAGACAGACAAAAATTTTAAAAATTGTTGTCTTGGTATAAGTACCGTATTTACTTTCATATGTAGTTAGTAAAAAGCGGCCAAGTGCGAGTCGGACTCGCCCATGAAGGGTTCCGTAGCAGCAATTGCGGTTTACGATTTATGACGTATTAAAAAAAACTACTTAGTAGATCTCGTTCAAACTAATTTTCGGTGGAAGTTTGCATGGTAATGTACATCATATATTTTTTTTAGTTTTATCATTCTCTTATTTTAGAAGTTACAGGGGGGGGGGGGGACACACATTTTACCACTTTGGAAGTGTCTCTCGCGCAAACTGTTCAGTTTAGAAAAAAAATGATATCAGAAACCTCAATATCATTTTTGAAGACCTATCCAAAGATACTCCACACGAATAGGTTTGATGAAAAAAAATTTTTGAGTTTCTCTTCTAACTATGGGGAACCCCAAAATTTGTTTTTTTTCTAGAATACGTCTACTTACCAAGTTTCAACAGTATAGTTCTTATAGTTTCGGAAAAAAGTGACTGTGACATACGGACGGACAGACAGACAGACAGACATGACGAATCTATAAGGGTTCTGCTATTTGGCTACGGAACCCTAAAAAGCTGTTCTTTTGATATTACAAACAAACACTTCACTTCAACACAAACAATATTATTTATTTGTATATTATGTATATATAATATATACTAGCTGATGCCCGCGACTTCGTCCGCGTAAGTAAATACGAGTACCTAGTTAAAATTCGCGAAAAACGTTTACATCATATAAATTGTGTAATGACATAACAAGTTGATGAGTAAAAGTTTTAACAGAAAAGTTTATTTTATTCTTTTTAGCGCATTTAAATAAAAGCTTGTTTTTAAAAAAGTTTTTTACTTTTAATTTATATATGGTTTGTAGTGGCGTTTGAAGTCGGTTTTTGAAAAGAATTTTTATTTTAAGTTTTTTAGTGTAGCTTGTTCCTGCAGCTTGCTCTCTTTCTCCCCTCCTAAATCCCTATAATTTAGGTGGGCAGTATGGACAGGATTGAGGAGGATGACCTGGAGCTCTATGATCTAGTAGCAAGCATACCAATTCGTACACGACAGTTCCTAAAGCTTTTAGGGAGAAAGTACCCCTGCAGCATCAGGTTTGAGGAGTTGAAGTTAAAAAATTTTAATGGCCCACTAAAAAAAATCGCGTGAATCAGTCCAGAAACCCCGGAGTAATCGGTGGACATATCTACATAGAAAATAAAAAAATACCGACCGAATTGATAACCTCCTCCTTTTTGAAGGTCGGTTAAAAATAGGGCTATCCATTATGGTTTACGATAGTGTGTTATGCCAGCCACAGCCGTACATTCAAAGTTTCATGTACGTAACGGGGTTCAAGTTATTTGGACCTATTAGTGAGCATTGTGAAGTCTATAATTTCTGAACTACTAAACTGACGACCTTAAAATAATTATAGAACAATCATTGCAGTATGTTTTTTCTAATAAAAAATGAATGAATGAAATCGGAGTACACATCTTGACTCTCATCCCCTCTCCCAAGGGAACCGTGCTGAATTTCGGGATAAAAAGTATCCTATATTTTATCTCGTAGTATGAACTTAAATCATATTACGTTTCATTTAAATCCGTCCAGTAGTTTCAGTGTGATGCGCGGCCAAGATACAGACAGACGAAAAATTAAAAAAAAAATTGTTTTGGGCTCAGTATCAATAGTAAAGCATCATCCGATTCAAAGTTTCAAAATATATTTATTCACCCGCAGGCGGCCGGCGGGTGAATGTTACGGACATGGGAGGGGCGAGGGCTCGCGCACACAAATACACTACTCGTACACATGGATAACTCCTGTTGGTCGGGCGCAGCGCGACGGCGATATTTTCTTCAAATACCTATTTTTCAAATTCCTTGGGACTAGAGTACCGTCTTAACTGTTTATTTTCTTAAGTTGAGAAACTAACCTGACCAGTTTCTAGGCGAAATTACTTAAACAACAATATTGCTGTATAATCATTGCAACTTTTTCCTCCCAAGATTATTACTTTCGATATAATCTCTACGGTACCTACACATCTGAATAGGGAACTATATTTATTTACTCTTTACGAGATCGATACGATTTTTGGATGTCGTGTTTATTTTTATAGTATTTTCCAGGATAAAAAGTAGCCTATATCATTCTCAAGGTCACTTGAGACCAATCTTCTAATCTAACTATCCACACAAAAAATCACTTTGATCCGTAGCTCTGTTGCAGCGTGGTTCAAGGACAAACCAATATATAAACACACTTAAAACAGATTTTTAGATAATATAACTATTTAAAATAATAGATCACCAGGGTCCAGGGGATACAGGAGTTTTTAAAAACGTAACATAATAGCAATTTATGCGTTTCGTGGGACAGCGTGTAGTCATATCGGTTGTACCACAGGTCGTAAGATGTAAATGTACCTATGCACGTATTATAGGCAGGTGGTTTCCATTTATTAGTAAGAAAATTTTCGCTTTCTACAGGAAACGTGTATGTTACAGTGACAGGTTTTAATGTCCACCAGTGTTCAAAGATATCGCTTATTTGAACCTACGTACATAAGTGAGAGTACATTTCCTTTTACAAAACCAGTGATAAAATTAATAACATTAATATAATTCATTGGGATACCTTTAAAGTAACAAAGGTATAATACAACAGATGTATAATCTATGTCTTCCCATGAGATTTTTTTTACTACTACAATAATTACATAATAACATAATTAAAAAATATAATTTATTCTCATTTTTTATCAATTATGGTTAACAACATTTAATTTATTGACGGAGTTACCAGTCAAATATTTACCAATTAGCAATTTTAAAACATCAAGAACAATTCTGGAACGATCGATCGAGTAGAGATCGCTGAAATCAAGTAACCAAAATATATCTTCAGCAGTTTCATTTCTGAAATTTTCACAGAAATTACGCCGTTATGTACTTCAACGCCACTCATAAAATGAATTATAAAAAACACAAAGCCTCTAAGTAGGTACCTAAACGACCTAATCATCTCAACAAGATCTCAACCCATCGCCTGCGTATAGGTCTCCTCTCAAATAAGAAGAGTTAGAAGAGTTAGGATATAGAATAGAATAATTTTTTATTCAAATAAACTTTTACAAAGTGCTTTCGAATCGTCAAATGAATCTACCACTGGTTGGGAATGCCTTCCAACCGAGAAGAACCAGCAAGTAACTCGGCAGTTGCTCTTTAAAAAAAAACACACACATCTATCTTTGAGAACGTTATAGAGAACTCTCAGGCATGCACTGTTCCTCACGATTTTTTCCTTGATATTTGAAGCAAGTGATATTTAAATTGCTTAAAGTCCACGTAAATCCGGCAAATTCACCGCTTAACCGCACCAGTAAACAGTCTAATTTGAATAATAAAAGCTGTTACGAGCACAAATTGATTTTTTAAGCTGATATACAGTGTAATTATGCTAAAGTGAACTTCGTAGCTGCCTAATCCCCGGCTTAGAGTGAAGAGGGACCATCAAAGAGGAACATCCCTCTGGTTAATATATAATGTAAGCCTAAGTATGTCATGCTCTCTTTAAAGTTTCTGTGGTGGTGTCGTGTGGTGCGGGTTGTTACGTTCCCTCAAATATGGTTGAGCGAAGCAATGGCTGGATCATGCGTCATGCTCGTGAACGGGTGCCACCAACGGGAATGGGTCTGCTTTTGCCTGCCTGTGTTAACATGTATTGAATTGTATTTATTTGTATTTGTATTGTATTTATTTTTACTTGTATTGTACTCAGGAAAATTCATCGTGGAAGCACTGAATACATAGCATAGTTTCAATAACAATTGTAAATTTTTATTTTTTTTTTGAAAAGAGCAACCGCCGAGTTTCTTACTGGCTCTTCTCGGCAGGAAAGGCATTCCGAACCAGTGGTAGATTCATTGACCATTCAAAAGTGCTTGTAAAAGTTTATTTGAATAAAAAATATTTCTATTTCTATTTCTATTTCTATTTCTATTTCTAATGGCGCCGGTGCTCCGTGTTCACATTAATTTTCGCGAATGTTTCAAAGTTAGTAAGTATTACTAAAATTAATTTACCTTGGGATTACTAAATATCTTCATTTGCTCTTGTATGTTTTCACTTCGAACGTTACGTTAACGTACATGCTTATTACTTACGGGCTTACGTTAATCTGATATGAAGAGTTTATGTCTTATATTTGTATCTTTATAAAACTCCTGACAACCTGTGGTCTTATAACTGGGAGGTCTCGGGTTTGATTCCCGGCGGGGGCAATTTAGTAATTTATTAATTCTGAATTGGTCTGGTCTGGTGGGAGGCTTTGGCCGTGGCTAGTTACCACCCTACCGTCAAAAACGTGCCGCCAAGCGATTTAGCGTTACGGCACGATGGCGTGTAGAAACCGATTAGAGGTACCTATGGGTTGAATTTACACTGCTATACCCCTTCCAAGTTAGCCCGCTACCATCTTAGACTGCATCGTCACTTACCATCAGGTGAGATCGCAGTCAAGGGCTATCTTGTCGTAGAAAAAAAAAAAAACTTGTAGTCGGCGGCGACTTTGTCTTGAAATTAAATAACCTGTAGAGTTGTTTTTTTGTCATGATTTCTATTGGATTTTGAGAAAAAGATTTATTTCTATCAACAACATTTCTATTGGATTTCTTGAAACTTTACAATTTATAAATCCTACTTTACCAAACCCTTTTTGCCAAAAAAGCTCAAGGATTTTGGAAAGCAATTAGAATAGAAAAGTAGTTCTTTCATACCCTCTTTAACTCCTTTAAGAATTGAATTTTAGAATATCTCGCCTTATTTCTCATCTACGTCCTAATTTATTTTATTGGATTAGAAATATGTCTCATTGTCATCCTTACTAATCCTTAGGTACTCATGCGAAAGTGTGTTTGTTTGTTGGTTTGTCCTTCAATCACGCTGCAACAAACCTATGGATCGACGTAATCTTTTGCATGGGTATAGTTTGGGACCTGGAGAGAGACATAGGCTTCCGATTATCCCGGAAAATTAAAAAGTTCCCGCGGGATTTTAAATGCTAAATCCACGCGGACGAAGTCGCGGGCATCAGCCTAGTATTTTACTTAAAATAAACTGACAGTAATACGAATAACAACGTACGTAAAGTCCTTCTAAATCTAAAGATGCCTTCCAGTATTCGGGGTATGATACTCAAACAAGTCAAGTGAAGGAACTGTGAAACTAAACGGAAGCACCACGAAATGAAAGTAAACTTCAATGTAAGATAAATAATCCTAGTGCAGTGGTGGCTTGATTACTACAATTTGTTTGCTTGCTCCGAGCTCGGTGAACATACTGTAAAACCACCGTAAAACCAAGCCACAGTTAGTTAGGGCCTCATTGACTTCTGAAAGTACTATGTACTGAGAGAACAAGTGAAGTGAAGTAAATAGGAAAAAGTTTTTTTTTTCTTTTCGATACATAAATTTTAAAAATGTATTAAATCGAGGTCATTACAAAGTTATTATTTGGGTAACAAGCGAATTTCTTTATGACAAAGTTGCAGGGCAACATTCAACTGCCCAAAATATAGTGTTACATATTACATACATTGTAATAGCCATATAACATAAGATTTTGTTTTTTAATCATGTTATAAGGTAAAATTGTTCACGTTTTCATTGTCAACCATTATTTTTCAAAATGAGTTAATAGTAAGTGATTTATTGAAAACTAAATGTGCGAGGGTCCCAAACGAGCCCTATTCTATTATTTTCTTATTGTAATCAAGTAAAATCTTTATTTACTTATATGTAAATCTATTTAAAGTGGTTAATGTAGACGGAATGTACAGGAAACTGTTGAGAAATAGTTTACCAGGACAAGTTTTCGGAATTCTAATACCGTATTCGGAAATTATGGATATGTAAATTGCATATCTTTGTACAATATTTATTCATGCTAGCTTCCAAATGAAAAAACTTGATAAAGTTTTTTAGTAAGATAAATAGGAAACTGCAGAAAATCGTATCAACATCAGGTCTAGTACAGTGGTGGCTTGATTACCGCAATCTGTCTACGTCGCTATAAAGCTTAGCCGTCTTGTCTGTGTTTAGTATTTACACATGCCTTGGTTTAGCCGTTCCAAGTCTTACTAGAGTTACTTGAATTTGTTCTAACAAGTACTTAGTTCTTTATTCAATACAGCAGCAACATTGGGCAACCTTACGTGTTACGGAATCGTTACACAATTGGAGATTTTTCTACTTATTCATTATTTATTTATTACTTTTTTTTTTATTTCATTATTCTTTTAAAAAACCCACCGTATTAATATCTCTTTTCTAAACTTTGTGTCATCAATGTGCAGGTATAATCTATTTTCTTTTAACCTATTTAAAAGGTAAAAAAGTCGCACAAAACTTCTTGGAGAAATGCATAAGCGACATGCTTTGCCCGGCGCTTTAGATATTCATAAAGCCTACTAACAGAATAAAGTACTACTACTGTATAATACGAGACGCCATTAGCGTGTTGCAGTATTAAGCTTCTTGGACTCGTCTCATCACGTATGGTATAAAATTAAAATATCGTCTGGGAAAAATAACTGTCTATTTGAATTTTCAGTTAATATTTTTTAACGAAATCGTTTTTTTATACTTTATTTGCTTGTTACAACTCTCAATTATTAGGTTTGTACTTTTTGTTGTGTGCTCTTTAAAAATTTAGAGTTGCTATCATAAAATTAAATATACATACAAAATTTCAATTCAACAGGTTCATTTATGAAAATATAATGAGGATAAAATTGGTCTCGCGGGAGAGAATACGGGTTAATACGCATACGCGGTCTTGGTGTCTTTTATCATAACAGTTATTTTGAATGTAACAATTTTTTTGGCTTTTACGAGTTGTTTGTATTATGAGAGTAATACGGGCTCTTATGATATTAGCTTTCTGTCGTCTTTAATATTTTTACTTTAAACATTATTCCATATATTTTATTATAGCTACTTTATTTCTCGTACTTACGTTACTATATTGTTACAATACAACAAGTGAATTCAAAGAGAATATAGAATTGTTCGTTGCAAAATAGTACTTTTCTTTCTATAGACATTGTTCTTTTATCTTGAATACATTTTAAATGTGCAAGAACAGAACAAAATTTATCCATAGCGCTGCTTTAAATATTCAAGACATTAAAATCTATTTGAATCTCTGGAACTTTTGGCTAAAATAGTTCGTCGGATTCCATAGCTAAGAGTTTTGTTAAAATATACTTTGATGTAAACGATTTTAGGCTTTATGTGTTAACACCAAAGACTTACGTTGAGTGTTATACGTAAAGTTGTTGAGTGAATCGGAGATTCGGTCTGCGATAGTGCTTGAAGCATTTACGGAGCATTTTATTGACGCAATAAGCACTTGAAGATTGGGAAGAGAGCATTGAATCTCACCGTCTTTCTAACAAGGGGAGTAAATCAAGGAACAAATAATAATGACGTCTCCATTCTTTAAATCTTTTAACGAACACTTTGACTAAAGTGTTTTCTTAAAGAGGAGAAAAAGTGTGGTCAGGCGACTCTGTCTCTAATTTCTAGTAGGTTTTACACTTTAGCCTGTTACAGTGATGATACGGAAGGTAAAATACGCCTATTATAAGTGAGTAGGTACACGCAAGGTGTATGGATTGATTATTAAAAACTATACAAGAACTCATAGACAACGCGGGAAACGCATTGCGTAAATAACACTGATCTCTATATCCACTGGACTTGCTGCAGTGATTTCTTTTTTGGACCTACTTGATTGACGCCATTTTGGATTTCATAGACGCCATTTTGGCGCTGTAAGCACTAAGCAGCTATACGAGTGTCTCTGGTACTAATAGGTAATATTGCAAATGGTGCAACGACCTTTATTATTAATCTGTCATTTCATTGTCGTTGTAGTATGATTTCATAAATTAATTATAGAGGCTGGTGCGTTGTTTGCAATATTATTAGTTCGAGATACACATTGTATGTCAAAAGTGGCATATTGATCCATAATTTAGGCTGTCATTTGTATAGTCATATGTCATTGGACAACAAGTGCAGTGTTAACACTGCACTTGTTGATTAATCATAGATTCAATATAAGTGGTAATTAACTACTTAGATTAGGCTTGATCACGCTCGAAAAATTTCTTGAGACTTGTTAATATAGGTAGTATACCAACATTCGTTTGGGGTTGGCGACAATGACTTATATTTCTTTGATGTTAATGTTCCTTTCTGGGTCAATCAGTACAACAAATCAGCCGACTGTTGCCGTGATGAATAATGGATGAAGTTGTACGCATTTGATTAATGTTACTAGCGTTCATGTTTATCAGATTGTAATAAACTGAAAAATAATGATTTTATTCGATCGGCTTTGGTGATTGAATTTTCATCACATTATATTTATCATTCTATGACAAGACAGCCTTGGACTAAATGCTTACCTAATATAGATAATTGGGTTGCTTCTATTGTTGGTTCAATTTTTTGTAAAAATTAATTATTTCATTGCCATTTAGGTACAGGGAATCTAATAAAGGTAGTAGGTGCCATTATTCCGAAAGCACGAAAACACCGACGGATTTTTATTCTAATTTTGGACAGTCAAGAGTTCATTGAAATTCTTTACGCATTGTTGTTAGCCTTGCGCGTTTTGGTTTATGTTATTACAGAGCTACTGGCACGGATGCTGTTTAATTAAAAAAGTTCCTACCATCCTGTACGTTTGCATTTTTCAAACTTTTCTGATTTACTTTTTGTTACGTTAAAATCTTTTGTATTATACTCTTTTCGCACAACCTTTTTAACCATTGATGCAAAAGGAGCGGTATAAGTCCTACCATTTTGTCTGTCTGTGTGTCGTATTAGTTAGTGTTATTGTAGCGCTCAAACGGACGGGCCGATTTTAATGCAGTTTTTTTTACATGAATTATTTAGGTATTTATCCCTTGATCAGCTTGTTTCAATTCAAATCATTTTTATTGACTTTAAATATGTGAATTAAATACTGGTGTAGAAAAATATGAGCGTGGAACAAAATTAATAATAAATAATAGGCAAATATTTGTAGAACACATAAATAATCCTTAATGTCCCAAATGTTCAATGTGTTCACATATTGTGTTGTGAGACAACTAGAAAAACATGTAACTAACATGTTTTCTAGCTGTTCAAGGAACTAAATTTAAATGCTAAAGTAGGTAACATTTGCAAGACATCTGTGTTTGATGGAATTGCAAAGTGGATTAGGTCAACAGTTTTGGTCTTATTTACGGCCAGCTGCTACAAAGATAAAAATTCTTTTCAAAAAACCGACTTCAAACGCCACTACAAAGTATAAAAATAATTTTATTTTGTACACGTTTGTTGAAGTCGGGCGGGCTTAACTAGAAACGATGAAATCGATGCGCGACGCTTACCTTATGGTGACATATAAGAGACACGCTTATTGAAATCGGGTGATAATTTTATTTTGTACACGTTTGTTGAAGTCGGGCGGGTTTAACTAGAAACGATGAAATCGATGCGCGACGCTTACCTTATGGTAACATATAAGAGACACGCTTATTGAAATCGGGTGAGCATCGCGTATCGGTTTCATCGTTTCTATTTAAGCCGCCCGACTTCAACAAACGTGTACAAAATAAAATTATCACCCGATTTCAATAAGCGTGTCTCTTATATGTCACCATAAGGTAAGCGTCGCGCATCGATTTCATCGTTTCTAGTTAAGCCCGCCCGACTTCAACAAACGTGTACAAAATAAAATTATTTTTATACTTTGTAGTGGCGTTTGAAGTCGGTTTTTTGAAAAGAATTTTTATTTGAAGCTTTTTAGTGTAGCTTGTTCCTGCTCTCTTTCTCCCCTCCCTCCAACACTACGGTACTAAAGTAGTCTATACTTGGTACCTACAGTACTTATTAACAACACACAATTTCTAAAGAGCTAGGACCAGGAGGTCCATGATATAGTCCATGCTTGGTACCAAAAATATCAATTCGAAAGCGACAGTTCGTAATCCCTCCAACCCTGCAGCATCAGGACTGAGGAGCTAGAACCTTGAATTTTATATGTAGTATATGCTTGGTACCAACAATATCAATTCGTAAGCGACAGTTCCTAAATCCTCACAGATTAGGTAGGCAGTACCCCTGCAGCATCAGTATTGAAAAGCTAGGACCTTGAGCTCCACGATGTAGCCTATCCTTAATACTAACAATATCAATTCGCAAGCGAAAGTCCCTAAATCCTCACAGTTTAGGTAGGCAGTACCCTGCAGCATCAGGAATGAAGAGCTAGGACCTTGAGCTCCACGATGTAGACTATGCTTAATACTAATAATATCAATTCGCAAGCGAAAGTTCCTAAAACCTCATAGTTTAGGTGGGCAGTACCCTGCAGCAACAGGATTGAGGAGTAAGACCTGAAGCTCTAAGATCTAGTATATGCTTAGGCCAAGCATACCGATGCGTAAATGACAGTTCCTAAAACCCCATAATTTAGGGGGAAAGTACCTCTGCAGCATCAGGCTTGAAGAGTTAAAGGTAAAAATTTTTATGGGACCATTTCGCGAGCTTCTTCTGTCGATTAAAAAAAAAATCGCGTGAATCGGTCCAGAAACCCCGGAGTAATCGGTGGGCATACATAGAAAAAAAAAAAAAAAATATACCGGCCGAATTGATAACCTCCTCCTTTTTAGAAGTCGGTTAAAAATAAGAAATCCACTCAACAACATGCTCCTTATAAATGAAAAATATTTAAATTCATGCATATTTATTTTAAAAGGCGAGAATAAATTAAAACGAACAGTAATTTTAAGTAAATTGAAACGTATCGAACTGCCATTTTGAATTGAGTCTACAGACTCCCGACAGTGTGTGTTTGTGTGCGAGCGCACGCGCGCTCACACGCAAACACACGCTGTCGGGGGTTAAAAACTACTCGTTTTCTTACGAAACATTAAGATCGTCAGTACCATTTATTCTGTGGTCTGTCTTGACCACAATCGATCGTTAGAATGTAAAATCGATGCTTACGCTTACTGAGTCATACACCGCAGGCGAGAGCACAGCTGGCCTGTTTGTTGCCTGCTTAGTTTTGATTTAATGATATAAAGTAATTGCAGGTAGTACCTACGCATATTATCGTACTACTGCTTCCAGGTACAACCTTGTTGCCATTGTCTATGTGATTTAGTAGGTACTTATTACTTTGGCTCGAAACCACTAATTGTATAATAATTGAGTACGTTATTATTGCCAAGTTATACCTAGGTAGATTCTTTGTGTCCAACCATTTATCAATTGCCTTACTTATAGTACTTTTACCAGTGAATGGTAAATAGTTTATCGGTAATTATTTATCGGTACAAAGCAAATACGAGTAGGTATAGTTCTTGCATTCCACGAGATACGACACACACACAACCATGAGCCACGCGCCCTCCTGAATTGAAAGAACTAGATACTACTATGCTAATATAACACCTAATATTATGTAATGTACATAATGTACCATTTTCTGGACAATAAATAAATAAATAAATATAACTAATGTGAGAATGTTTTAGTTTCTTGGTATATCCTTCAATCACGAAGAAATGAAGCAACATTTTGAGGGCCTGGAGAGTGACATGTTATGCTCCGTCAACTAAACTAAGCTTTGCGTATTTTGGATAAACTCTTATTTTTAATTAATTTTAGTTTTGTAAAGTACCCATTAATCTTAATAAACCAAATTAGTTTCGATTAATATCTCATTTCAAATAAACAAATTTGATATCCCTTAGCGTAATAGTGAAACGTCGGAGATCAAAAGTCTTTGCTTCCGGCGTATAAATCTGAAACTGCCGGCGTTACTAGGCTTAAGCTTTGTGAATCAACATTTAGATAAATGATCGATACTACAAAGGCCATATTTTACTTGTTTAAAATTAGCTCCATCTTTAATCTCCGTTGGTTCTAGGCTTCTAGGTCAACTAATTAATCTTAAATAGAGTTAATCTAAATATATAAAAGGCAAAGGTGACTGACTGACTGACTGACTGACTGACTGACTGACTGATCTATCAACGCACAGCTCTAACCACTGAACCGATCGAGCTGAAATTTGGCATACAGGTAGCTGTTATGATGTAGACATCCGCTAAGAAAGGATTTTGGAAAATTTCAACCCCAAAAGGGTTAAATAAGGGGTTAAAAAATCGTACCTAACGTGAGCGAAGCCGCGGGTTAAAGCTAGTAAAATATAATTTATAGTTCGCGAAAACAAAGACCGCTGTCTTCGTCATTCCAATTACGAAATTCGTCAAAGTATCCTAGTCTATCCTTTTGATAGAATCACCAACATATGTACCTATACCATTATCTTCTTTTTGCCTATATCTATCTCTTTTTAAAGGTTTGGCAATACCTTAGTTTTCAGTTTCCAGTCTTTTTATGACTTACATAAAGAAACGATGAAAGCAAATAAGTGACTGAGTTTGTTGTCTGACCCTCAAGAAGTATTTGCTTAGCTAAGAGATATCTTGCAAGGCGCCCATAAACCAATTTACTTTCACAATATTTGTTCACCGCTATATTGGAGCGAAGAAGTGGAAAATTAGGTTTGAACATAGTACAGTAAATGATGTTATCATATAAAATATGATGAGAATACAGTTTAGAAAAAAATGAGAAAGTAAAGCAAAGGTCTCCACAAAAGAAATATCACTTTTACAAATTGGTAAATAAATTATCATATAGAGATCATTTCAATAATACGCACAATCTCTAGCTATTAATGTAGAGTAGGTAATTATATCCCACATCGGGTGCAATCCTACTAATATTATAAATGTGAAAGTGTGGATGTTTGGATGTTTAGATGTTTGGATGTTTGGATGTTTGTTACTCAATCACGCAAAAACGGCTGAATGGATTTGGATAAAATTTGGCATGCATATAGCCTTTGACATGGAAAAGAACATAGGCTACCTTTTATCCCGATTCCTTAAGATGTTCCCGAGGGAAAATTGAAAATTGTTTACGAGCTAAGCCGCAGGCAGACAGCTTTGAAATTTGGTATGCATATAGCCTTTCGTAGGTTCGACGACTTCCAGCCTCCCGAACAAGCCGGATTCCGAAAAGGCTTTAGCACCATAGACCACATTCATACGCTGCGGCAGGTTATACAGAAGACAGAAGAGTATAACAGGCCACTTTGCTTAGCGTTTGTGGACTATGAGAAAGCCTTCGATTCGGTGGAAACTTGGGCTGTGTTGAGGTCTCTGCAGAGATGCCGTATCGACTATCGGTACATTCAAGTGTTGAAGTGCTTGTACGAAAACGCCACTATGTCAGTACGTATACAGGACCAGACTACAAGGCCAATTCAATTGCAGCGTGGAGTGCGACAGGGAGACGTTATCTCCCCGAAGCTCTTTACCGCTGCGTTGGAGGACGTCTTTAAGCTTCTGGATTGGAACGGACTTGGTATCAACATAAACGGCGAGTACATCACTCACCTTCGATTTGCCGACGACATAGTCATTATGGCAGAGACTCTCGGAGACCTCAATACAATGCTCAATGACCTCAGCAGGGTTTCTCAACAGGTGGGCCTTAAAATGAACATGAGCAAGACGAAGATCATGTCCAATGCTCATGCTTCGCTCCACCCAGTAATCGTTGAGAACTCTGCACTCGAAATTGTAGACGAGTATATATACCTGGGACACACAGTCCAGCTAGGTAGGTCCAATTTCGAGAAAGAGATCAACCGCCGAATCCAACTCGGCTGGGCAGCATTCGGGAAGCTCAGAGATGTCTTCTCGTCCAAAATTCCTCAGTGCCTGAAGACTAAAGTCTTCGAACAGTGCGTGTTGCCAGTGATGACCTATGGATCCGAAACATGGTCGCTAACTATGGGCCTCATAAGAAGGCTCAGGATCACTCAGCGAGCGATGGAGAGAGCTATGCTCGGAGTATCCCTGCGAGATCAAATCAGAAATGAGGAGATCCGTAGGAGAACCAAAGTCACCGACATAGCTCAGCGAGTCGCGAAACTGAAGTGGAAATGGGCAGGGCACATAGTTCGAAGAGCTGATGGTCGTTGGGGTCCCAAGGTGCTGGAGTGGCGACCCCGCACCGGGAAGCGCAGTGTTGGCAGACCCCCCACTAGGTGGACCGACGACATCAAACGAGTCGCAGGGAGTCGCTGGATTCAGGCGGCGCAAGATCGAGGTCTGTGGAGGTCCATGCAAGAGACTTATGTCCAGCAGTGGACGTCCATAAGTTGATGATGATGATGATGATGATATAGCCTTTGACATGGAAAAGAACATAAGCTACCTTTTATCCCGATTCCTCAAGTAGTTCCCAAGGGAAAATTGAAAATTGTTAAGAGCTAAGCCGCGGGCAGACAGCTTTGAAATTTTGTATGCATGTAGCCTTTGACATGAAAAAGAACATAGGCTACCTTTTATCCCGATTCCTTAAGTAGTTCCCGAGGGAAAATTGAAAATTGTTTAAGAGCTAAGCCGCAGGCAGACAGCTTTGAAATTTGGTATGCATGTCAACTATGCTATGGAAAAGGACATGTACTTTCTATACCGATCTCAAATAGCTCCCGTGGGAAAAGCATAAATAATTGCAGCACACCAATAATATGTTAATAATCCCACTTCCAACTATATATTATAATATAATATATATATATATTATAATATATATATATATATATATATATATATATATCCTACTAATATTATAAATGTGAAAGTGTGGATGTTTGGATGTTTGGATGTTTGGATGTTTGTTACTCAATCACGCAAAAACGGCTGAACGGATTTAGATGAAATTTGGCATGCATGTAGCCTTTGACATGGAAAAGAACATAGGCTACCTTTTATCCCGATTCCTTAAGTAGTTCCCGAGGGAAAATTGAAAATTGTTTACGTGCTAAGCCGCAGGCAGACTGCTTTGAAATTTGGTATGCATGTAGCCTTTGACATGGAAAAGAATATAAGCTAAGTTTTATCCCGATTCCTTTAGAAGTTCCCGGGGGAAAATTGAAAATTATTTACGAGCTAAGCCGCAGGCAGACAGCTTTGAAACTAGGTATGCATGTAGCCTTTGACATGGAAAAGAACATAGGCTACCTTTTATCCCGATTCCTTAAGTAGTTCCCGAGGGAAAATTGAAAATTGTTTAAGAACTAAGCCGCGGGCAGACAGTTTTGAAATTTTGTATGCATGTCACCTATGCTATGGAAAAGGACATGTGCTTTCTGTACCGATCTCAAATAGTTCCCGTGGTAAGATTAAAAATTGTTAACGAACGAAGCTTTAGACCCAATTCTGAAGTCCACGCAGACAAAGTCGCGGACAGAAGCTGCTACTACTACTACTAATTTTAATCCCGATCTCTCAAATTTTTTCCGTGGGAAAAGCATAAATAATTGCTGCACACCAATAAGTTGTTAATAATCCTACTAATATTATAAATGTGAAAGTGTGGATGTTTAGATGTTTGGATGTTTGTTACTCAGTCACGTCGCAACGACTGAACCGATGGCACAGAGATAGAGTCTGGAATAGGACATACGCTACTCTTTATCCCGGGAAATAAGAGTGTTCCCGCGGGAATAAAAAAACCTTAATCCACGCGGACGAAGTCGCGGGTATCAGCTAGTAATATTATAAATGTGAAAGTGTGGATGTTTGGATGTTTGTTACTCAATCATGCAAAAACGGCTGAACGGATTTGGATGAAATTTGGCATGCATGTAGCCTTTGACATGGAAAAGAACATAGGCTACCTTTTATCCCGGGAAATAAGAGTGTTCCCGAGGGAATAAAAAACCTTAATCTACGCGGACGAAGTCGCGGGTATCAGCTAGTAACGTCATAAATGCTAAAATTGGTAAAATAAGTTCTTTATCACAAAAATGATATCAAACATGCGTCTACATTCGGTGCAACAATATCACAAATGTTAAGATCTAATGTCCCACAGTGGGACATTTTAAGAGTTACATTTGTGATATTGTTGCACTGGATAAACCGGATGTATCATGTAGACGTATGTTTGACATCATTTGTGATCAAGAACTCATTTCACCAATTTTAGTATTTATGACGTTACTAGACGATGCCCGCGACTTCGTACGCGTGGATAAGGGTTTTTTGATTCCCGTGGGAACTCTGTAATTTTCCGGGATAAAAAGTAGACTATGTTTTAATCCTGGGTATGAGCTATCTCCATTTCAAATTTCAGCCAAATCGGTTCATTCGTTGTGGCGTGAAGGAGTAACAAACATACATACACACACACACACACACACACACACACACACACACACACACACACACACACACACACACACACACACATACATGTTTGTATGTGTTTGTATGTGTACATACAAACTTTCGGCTTTATAATATTAGTGTGATGTGATTGCACCCGGTGTGCGATATATACTCATCTGACTCTGAAAGTAGTTCTTCTTTAATAAGACGGTCTTAAGGAAGACGATAAAATATCCCTAATTTACTAAAACAATATTTGTGTCCGCAACGTACGTGTACAATCAGCCGTCGCTGTAAGTGGGGCAGCGATAACGCACGGATTAGCCCGGAGAACTTCATTGATTAAATCGGCTTACGAAACTACGGTCCCCAGGTTAATACTACGCGTTTATTATGAGGCAATAGGCTGATAACCGATTTTGAAAAACTGTTGGATAATGTTCGGAAGTATCTATTATTTAAAAAAAACTTTTTTCAGCAAAAAAAAGTTTGGTAGATAAAATTGCCATTTCAATTTCAAGTTTTAAAATTCACGTGAAAACGCTCGACGGTGTCATGGCGGTGTTCGTGACGTCACTTCTATGTTTTTTCATAGTATTTTGGTCAAAGTTTGAAGAAAGATGCGACATATCGCTCCGATTGGTGTTCAATGCAATATGGCGGATTGTTGTATTTTCTAGTTTTATTTTATCAAAATAAATATCAATCTAGCACAAAATTAATATACCTATTTATTTTATAATCCGTTATACCTTGAGTAGGCTCAAGTACGCCTACCAGGTGTACTTGAGCCTGGTAGAGAGTCAGGCAATGCTCAGTGCTCAGGCGTGAAGCAGCTCGCCTTTTTGGCTGTTCTTTTGGCCTTAGTTTTATACTTCTCCTTTTTCTTTATCAACTGATAGACGTCCACTGCTGGACAAAGGACTTCCACATGCCTCGGTTAGTTAGTCTTAGTATAGGTAAGTATAGATATAGATATTTTTCAGAGCAACTAACTCAACTCAACAAGAGATTCTCAGGAAATGTAACATTAATGGACTACAAATAGCAAAATGGAAAATCGACCCATTTTCTTAACTAACCCGCTTCTCGAGTCGAGCAATTTATTCTACAGCTCGGCAAATTATCAAACCCGCCTTTACCGTTAGGTGAATCAATATTCTAATTTCTCCTTTATATCACAGAATACATAATAGTACAGTTTATACTTAGGTAATGTAGCGTTCTACACAAATGAATTCACGGGTCCTATCCACACTAATATTATAAAGGCAAAAGTTTGTTCTTTTTAGTTTCATTGCAACCGCTTTCTATATTGTAAACGTATTCAGATCTTCAGCAAAAGTATAGTTATTGATGATGATATTTCTTAATTCTGAATGTAAAACACGTTTACATTTACTTACATTTATAGAAGTTTATTTATTGATACATTTTACGCACAAAGGATAACGATTTTTTTTTTAATTTTTCCCTTGAACAAAACACAATATGTACCTTTACCTGTTTAGAAACTTGGCCAGTAAGTAATATTATCGTTGAAAAAAAGTCTGCGAATTGTTGATTAATCCTTACTCGGATTACGGCTAAGGGGGTTCAACCCTATGCTGTGAATTCGTCAGATCTTCACAGTACATAAATTGTCTCGCCCCATTGCCCCGACGAAATGTCTTCACTTCCTGCAGGAATCAACCTTTCTGAAGGGATAGTGATTTCGCAGGGTCTGATAACCTGGCGTAGTGAGATAGTATTCTTCCTTTTCGAGATATACAAATTACGGTCGTATAGACCGTCATTTGTTTATCTTTAAACATATAAAGAGTTCACTGACCTAAAATTGAGGTAAATATTATGGCTGAATAACATTGGTTCTTTTAGCTCGGGAGCGAAGTATCTAAAATTGCTTTTATAATTCACTAGTTTATGCCCGCGGCTTTGCTCGCGTCGATATGGTTTTATAAAATCCCGCGGGAACTCTTTGATTTTCCGGGATAAAAAGTAGTCAATTTTCCGGTCCTCGACTATACCCATGCAAAAAATCACGTTGATACGTTGCTTCGTTACGTTACGTTAAAGTGAAGTTACGTTACGTAGGCAAAAGCTAATAGGTAATCTATAAATGTCACAGTGTTTGTTTATTTGTAAGTAAATAAGGGTTCCCGCTAGATTTTTAAAAATTAAACTCCACGCGGACGAAATCGCGGGCAAAAGCTAGTAGGTAACTATCTTTTCTCTTGCAGTATCAGACAGATGTTGACATTATGATAAAATAATAAAAGTAACTAGTGTCAGCAACACTAGCTAACTGATTAATATTAAGGATAATTATTTGTAGGAAAGTAGGATTAGAGTGATTATTGTTTATAGCGCCATTTAGTGACGGTAGTCTTGTAACGTTTCATGACGGAAGTTTCGTATCATTGGTATCATTATTCCCTCCCCACTCGTTCGGTCCATAAAAGGGAAGCGTACAGCGTGTATTGATTCATTCGTCGTTCTGTGTCGAGTCAGTCGTCTGAAGTTAGTTGTCGCTCGTCATCTCTAATCAGTAGAGAGTTAGATTAGCGGTTGGTTAGAATTGTCGCGGTTATTATGTGTTAGCGAAATATTGAAATAGTAAAGATATACAACTTTAATGTATTGAAATATTACCTATAGATTTTGATGAGTGTAATTAATTGTTGATTAAATAATACTTTGATATCTTTGATAGTTACCCTCACGTTCAGATGGTGGTTTGTCTGACGTGTTGCGGTTAAATAGATTAGATGTGAGGACAGGGGCCGTTATAGGGGCGGTTGGAGACGGCTTTAGGTAGGGTTTCAGCGTTTTAAGAGATCAGATCTCTTAAGGCGTGATTAGTTTAGAGTTTTAAATCCCCATTTCTGGATTGTGTCTTACAGTTCAGAAGTGGGATAGAACCACGTTGCCTTGATTTGCTCAAGTCATCTTTACAGTTGTATTGTTTTGAATGATTTGGAGTCAAAAAATGAGTCATGAGGTTAAATATTGAAACCGAATCTTTTGTTATTTTTGGTAAAATCTTAGAATCAATAAGATAAATTATTAGAGGTTGTATGAATAAATTGGATTAACGTTTTATCTGGTATTCCCTGATGGTAAAGTGGTAGTTTCATGATATTAAAGAAAAACCGAGTCTGGTTTTGTTTGATTGGAAGAATATTAACAAGTGGAATCAGTTGTGGTTGTATACCGCAATATTATGGTTGTGTTCCACAGTATTAGATTATTCTATTACTGCGGTTATGTAAGCCGCTTTAATGTATTTATTTACTGATTTATTTATTTATACTATTACTGCGGTTATGTATGCCGCTGTTAAAGTATTTATTTATTCATTCATTTTATATATTTATTTATTCTATTACTGCGGTTATGTATGCCGCTGTTAAAGTAATTATTGATTAATTAATTTATTTTATTACTGCGTTTATATATGCCTTTACTTATTTGTATATATTTATTTGATTTATTTATTGTTGCTGCGGTTATGCGTGCCGTTATTAAAGTAGTTGTTTATGGATCTATTTGGAGGTTTTAAGTTCAAGTTAATTGTTGAGTTCAAGTTAGTTATTGAGTTCAAGTTAGTTATTGGGTTCAAGTTAATTGATGGGTTCAAGTTAATTGATGGGTTCAAGTTAATTGATGGGTTCAAGTTAATTGATGGGTTCAAGTTAATTGATGGGTTCAAGTTAATTGATGGGTTCAAGTTAATTGTTGGGTTCAAGTTAATTGTTCGGTTCAAGTTAATTGTTGGATTCAAGTTAACTGTCGAGTTATAGTTGAAGAGTTACATTTAACTGTCAAGTTAAATTTGACTATCTAGTTAAAGTTCACTATCGAATTAAAGTTGACTGTCTAGTTAAAAGTTGACAGTCTAGTTAAAAGTTGCCAGTCTAGTTAAAAGTTGACTGTCGAGTTAAAAGTTGACTGTCGAGTTAAAAGTTGACTGTCGAGTTAATCGAGTTAAAGTTCACTGTCGAGTTAAAGTTCGTTACCAAGTTAAAGTTCGTTACCAAGTTAAAGTTCGTTACTGAGTTAAAGTCCGTTACTGAGTTAAAGTTCATTACGTACTGAATTAAAGGTATGCCTTACTTTAGTAACAGTGTTAAAAATATAAAGGACAACCCTGGTCCTGTTAACATACTGGACAACCCTGGTCCACTAATTTCGGGACAACCCTGGTCCTGTTATGCTTTGGACAACCCTGGTCCCCTAGTGTCGGGACAACCCTGGTCCTGTTAACATACTGGACAACCCTGGTCCACTAATTTCGGGACAACCCTGGTCCTGTTATGCTTTGGACAACCCTGGTCCACTAATTTCAGGACAACCCTGGTCCTGTTAGGTTCTGGACAACCCTGGTCCAGTATTTATTTTGGACAACCCTGGTCCTTAAATAAAAGATTTCAGGACAACCCTGGTCCTGTTAGGTTCTGGACAACCCTGGTCCAGTATTCATCTTTGGACAACCCTGGTCCAGTATGCATTTTAGGATAAGCCTGGTCCTGGTGCGGCCGGGTGTGCGGCCGGGTGTGCGGCCGGGTGTGCGGCCGGGTGTGCGGCCGGGTGTGCGGCCGGGTGTGCGGCCGGGTGTGCGGCCGGGTGTGCGGCCGGGTGTGCGGCCGGGTGTTCGGCCGGGTGTGCAGCCGGCAGCTGGGAGAATTGAAGTCTGCCGATATCGAGCGGCGGAGGTGCCCCGAGTGGATGTCGTGGCGCGCGCGCATGGCGGAGCGCGCGGCGGCGGGCGGAGCACGCGGGCGCGACTTGCCGCACACGGCGGCCGCGGTGCTGCCGGCGTGCGCGCACCTGCCGTGCCCCGCGCCCTTCCCCGCGCTGCTGGCGCGCGCCGCCGCCGAGTCGCCCGACGTGTCCGAGCTGTTCCTGGCCACGCTGTTCCTGGCGAACGCCGGCAACGTGGAGATCGTGGCGGGCCCGCCGCTGATGGTGGACTCGTTCGGCGTGCGGCTGCTGAGCGACGTCCGGCGCCTGTACGGCGCGCTCACGGCGCCCGAGTACGCCGAGGGAGCTGCGCGTAACGGGAGTGAGCATGACAGTAGGGTGACGGGTGGGGATTGAGCTGTCAAAATTTTCGATTGTCAGTTCACACCTTTAATATGGCACGTCGCCCGAGGTCGTACGACTCGATTTGGATGGCCGACTGTCAGCAACACTAGCTAACTGATTAATATTAAGGATAATTATTTGTAGGAAAGTAGGATTAGAGTGATTATTGTTTAAAGCGCCATTTAGTGACGGTAGTCTTGTAACGTTTCATGACGGAAGTTTCGTATCATCATTCCCTCCCCACTCGTTCGGTCCATAAAAGGGAAGCGTACAGCGTGTATTGATTCATTCGTCGTTCTGTGTCGAGTCAGTCGTCTGAAGTTAGTTGTCGCTCGTCATCTCTAATCAGTAGAGAGTTAGATTAGCGGTTGGTTAGAATTGTCGCGGTTATTATGTGTTAGCGAAATATTGAAATAGTAAAGATATACAACTTTAATGTATTGAAATATTACCTATAGATTTTGATGAGTGTAATTAATTGTTGATTAAATAATACTTTGATATCTTTGATAGTTACCCTCACGTTCAGATGGTGGTTTGTCTGACGTGTTGCGGTTAAATAGATTAGATGTGAGGACAGGGGCCGTTATAGGGGCGGTTGGAGACGGCTTTAGGTAGGGTTTCAGCGTTTTAAGAGATCAGATCTCTTAAGGCGTGATTAGTTTAGAGTTCTAAATCCCCATTTCTGGATTGTGTCTTACACTAGGCTATCAGATCTTTATCATAATGATGTCTAAGGCACGCCAATTACTACTCCGTCGCCGTAAAATAATTGTGTACCTTACCTTTTCCACCCTCCCTTATTCTTGGAGAATAGAATAACACTTCGTTCCCATTTCCTGTGTATGTACTGAAAGGGATTCATCACAGTTTAATAATCATACAGATGAGTTTATTTTCTGATCACTTTTAAAAGCGTATTGTATGTTAAATATCACCTTCAAGCCCACTTTCGCACGAGGTCCAAAATACTGTATCATCTATAAAGCGTTCTTTCCTCTATGCTCATTCATGTCAAAGTTTGACGCCTCAATAGCAGCAGGGATGAGAAAACTGTAAAGTCGTTGGTTCAAACCCCACCTTTTGCACTTTTGTCGTAGGTACCTATTCCCAGAACAAGCTTAACTCTTAGTTGGAGAAGAAAGGATTTTCCTTTCTTCTATTCATGTAAAGCATGACTTTTGTTATGAAGAAAATATTTCACTCTCACCACGTTAACATACTCACAAATTGTGCTGGGTCCCGTCAATAGTCAATCCTCTTTCAATTCAATGATTCATTGTGTGATTGCTAAACTGTGAATTCATTATCCACCCTCGACAAAATCCCTAGTTTTCTGGGGTACTGTTGAGGTAGGAACGAAAATTAATAATGCCTTAATTCGGGAATATTTATTTTGTAGTTAAGGCGATTTTAAGAGAGCCTTATATCCTATATCAATACGACCTTTTGTTCGTCATATCCCAGAAAAACAAGGACTTTTTGCGGGTTTTGAAAACCTTATTTCATAGCCAGTAAGTAATCTCTAAATGTGAAAATTCAAACGGTTAGTGACTAATTAGTAAGATTATAGAAAAACTAATTCAGAGGAAACTTGAGGAAAATTGTGATTTTATTGTTCTGGAAAATATTGGATAAATATTTCACTCGTGTCTTAGTGAAACGTTACGTTACCTACTGATGGAGCCATAGATAATAGCTAAATGGCGTTATACCTCCAGGTCAAGTAATACAATTAAAAACAATGGATATTAAATTATACGTAACAGAACCTACGAAGTAATTAACCCATAAAATGATGATGAAACGAAATTCAAGCCAACGGAAAAGTTTTTTAACAAGCTCAAGTGTTTTCGTGTCTGCTAAAGAATTTCTAGGGGAGGGTTTGAACCTATAGGCGGGGTTCGTACATCCCTGTTTCCACGTGAACGTTTTAAAAGTGTGTAAGTCTTTGAACTCAATAGGCCTCGGTACAAATCTGTTTTCAGCTCCGTTGACTTAATGAAACGTTCTTGATGTTCTTTATAACGGTCGCATTTACTTTGATTTATTATATGTACCTACGTTTGTAAAGGACATATTTAGTTATAGTTTTCTAGTAAGGATTTTATTTTTAGGTACCTAATCCTTACTTCCTTATCCTTTCTATTCTTATTATCCTTCTCTTTACTAATCCTTACTAGCGCTTGACTGCGATCTCGCCTGATGGTAAGTGAAAGTAATATGTAAATGTGAAAGTCTGCAACAGAGCTACGGATCGACGTGATTTTTTGCATGGGTATAATTGGGGACCTGAAGAGTGACTTTTTATCCCGGAAAATCAAAGAGTTCCCGCGGGATTTTAAAAAGGCGGACGAAGCCGCGAGCACCAGCTAGTGTTCAATAAATACTTTGATTAAATGAAATTTCTCAACAATTATAAAAGTAGCTCATCTTATTAAAAAATTTGAGCTTAAGTTTTTTCTAAGTTGTTTAAGTTTCAACTTCCGTGAATTGAATCTTCTCAATGAGAGTTTAAATGTGAAGTATTTTAACTTATTAGTTATTGGTAACATTGGATTCAGTATAAATTGATGTTGAAATCTTAAAAGTAGAGCTTGTAGCGTCGTAAAAAGTTATGGTGTATACAAACTTTGAATACAAAGATTTTGTTTATAAACAATGTAAGTAATTGGATTATCAACACGAAAAAATGAACTATCAACATTAATCGATGATTTGATGTATTAATTTTTTCTTATTTATACATATACCTATCCTAATAAAGAAACCATTTCCAGATTTTAAGGATATGGTTTTATTTACACTGTTAATAAATTAGCTTGCTACCATTTTAGGCTCCATTGTCACTTGCCATTATGTGAGGTTGTAGTAAGTGCCTTACTTTTTTGAATAATGAAAAAAAAAAAGATTATTATCGCTTTCGTCAGATTATTTAATCTGACGAAAGCGATAATAATCTTTTTTTTTTGTCAATTGGTCAATTACGAGATAGCAGTCAAGTGCGATCCTTACTAATAAATATAAATGCGAAAGTGTGTTTATACAAGTATTTTGGTTTGTTTGCTCTTTAATCACGTCGCAACAAAGTTACGGATCGACGTGATTTTATTTGCTAAGGACCTAGAGAATGATATTGGCTACTTTTTTCCATGGGATTTCTAAAACTAAATCTACGCACAAAGTCGCCGGCATCAGCTTGGCTTCGTATACATATAAAAACCCAATAGCTAGTTATGATTGTCAACCCTAGCTGCTATTACAGAGTTGTCAAGTCTTGTAGAGACCTAGATTCGATATTATTAGCCTTCTCAGAACAAGAAAATGTTGTTTCTCACAACCTATAAGTCACGAGGGCGTTAAACTTTAATAATATAATCTAAGATACTATCTTCTTAATGTCTGTACTCTATTAAATAAAATCTTTGGCGTTCGGGACATGGCGCCAAAGTTAATTGAAAAAGTTTTTTCATTGAATCCCAGGATAGAAAATATAAAGAAATGAGATTGGTCTATCGAGGTCAATTGATTTGTATTCTTGGACACCCTGGTTTGTTTTTTTCACGTTTACGTTAAGAAATATGAACATTTACACAAACAACAACCCTTCTAGTACAAATGCAAACAAACACACTGTTTGTTGGTTTGTCCTTCAACACGCCGCGACAGAGCTGTAGATTGAAGTGATTTTTTTTCATAACTACAGTTGAGGACCTAAAGATTGACATAGACTACTTTTATCCCGGAAAATAAAAGAGCTCGAACAAGATTTCTAAAAACTAAATTCACGAGGATAAGGAGAGCTTATATGTTTGTAACGAGTCTCAATAGCCCAACAGTTAAAACTGCGGACTGAAAACTGAAAGGTTGCAGGTTCGACCCCCACCCGTTGCACTATTGTCGTACCCACTCCTAGCACAAGCTTTCCGTTTATTTGGAGGGGACAGGAAAATATTAGTCAACTTTAGCTTGGCTCATGTTCTTAAAAAAAAAAATTTTTTTCGGGATAAAATGTATCCTATGTGTTAATCCTGGGTATGGGATATCCATTCCCAGCCAAATCAGTTCATTCATTGTGGCGTGGAGGAGTAACAAACATACACACACACATACAAACTTTTCGCCTTTGACCATTATCTAGTTGCAAAATTAGCAAAACGGTCCAGTAGAACTAGAAAAGCCTTCGTTGCTTTTTTGTTATTTATATGGTTTAGTGCTGAATTATAATCTTACAATGGCTGGGTACATTCAATCGTAAATCCAACAAGTAGGCAAAACATGAAATAAAAGTTAGCTTCGGCATAAAAAGTAGGATAGTAAAAAAGTCATTATATTATATAAGCATAGATATGGCGCTTTGTTGGAAATGAGGACGGGAGTAATTGAGGCATAAAAATAATGTTTTATAATGTCAGCCAGCGTACCAGAAACCTACAAAACGAAGAGCCCATAGAAATTGTATAGTGAATAAAAATTTCCATTCGGTGTACGTTCAATAGGGAACTATGTAAAGCTTTTTGCAAAATACAGCTTTTAGCGCAGTTTGCAACTAGGCACTGAGTACTCATGGCCGCTGTTTATTCCCATTGCAGCAGTTAAATTGCTGCATTCAAATATCTGGGATTTCGCTGAAAATACATACTCTTTAATGAAACAAATAACGGTAACAATGTAGCTTACTGAGCTGAAATACGCTCCATAATTGTATGTGATAGGTACCTATTTATATTATAATAATAAATAATAATAATATAGCTTTATTGTTTCCTTACAGTAATATGTTTATAATAAAATTAAAATCTATTCTAAAAAAAAACTTATTAATAATACTTGTTGATGCCCGCGACTTTGTCCGCGTGGATTAAGTTTTTAAAATTCCGCGGGAAGTCTTTGATTTTCCGGGGTAAAAAGTAGCCTATGTCATTTTCTAGGCCCTTAAAAAATAGAATCACGTCGATCCGTAGCTCTGTTGCAGCGTTATTGAAGGACAAACCAACAAACAAATAAAGATACTCATATACAGTGAGTGTAAATATAAGTCTGGTGCGTCGTACCATGCAATCCGTGATAAAACTCAATCCACTTACCAACATTAATTATTTATTTATTTAAGTACCTTCCTACCTATGATGGCGGGATACAAGTTACAACTCAGCTGGAAAACGTTTGAGAAGATCTTATCCTTCTCGTCTAAAATACTGAATTACCACTTACCTACTATGCATACATACATTCCTACATCAATAAAATGTGCATCAAATTATATATTTTTTTATATCGATGACAAGATAGCCCTTGATTGCGATGGTAAGTGACGATGCAGTATAAGATGGTGGCGGGCTAACTTGAAAAGGGTATGGCAGTGTACATTCAACCCATACCCCTAGTCGGTTTCGACACGCCATCGTGCCGAAACGCTAAATCGCTAGGCGGCACGACTTTGACGATAAGGTGGTAACTAGCCATGGCCAAAACCTCCCACCAGACAAAAAATAACTCGCGGAAAAGCAAAGGCTAAAATAGTTGCTACCGAAAAAACGTATAATATTATAATGTGCCGGTAAAATTAATAATCCTAATAAATACCTATCTCTTATATTACGTAACTAACCTTATTCCGTTTCCTTCAATTAGCTGCGTTAATATTTTATCTTAATGAATGAGTGTTAATTAAAATATGAAAGAAACTCATTTTAAGTTGATGTCGACAAAACATCACTCGAATTGGTGTAACTATTTGATATTCAAAACTCGCTTATAATATTTTGCTGCTGACATTTTAATGGCTTCATGTTTCACTGAGATGAAAGTGTGTAGGAAAATTGTAGTTGATGTAGAAACTACTTTGAGAAGTCATATTTTAAAATATACATCAGTAATACCATTAGCAATATAATTTATGATACCTACTATATTGCCAGCTCGATATCACTCAATTTTTTTGTGATAAGGAAATATTATTTTAAGCTATTAGAATGGATTGGTAACATTTGCAATTAATGTCATGGCAAGAGTCAATGCGTATTTAAATAATACTGTAAAGTAAAGTATGTCTATATCCAGTTGAAATATCTTATAAGGCATTAGTGAACAGTAGAGATAAAAGTGAAAAACTCAAGTAAATGGAATAAGATTATTTTTATTAAAGATGTAGATAATGATACTAAACCAATTCTTTAATCACAATCATTTTAAACAAAATAGGTAAAGTTCGAAGTGAAATTACGCCATATACTCGTATAGTTCTTTCAATTTACGAGGGCGCGTGGCTCATAATTGTGTGTGTGTGTGTTGTATCTGTATAAGTGTGAGCGAGAGCTTGCACTTATACAGACACTTACGCAATGTGCATATACACGACGTAACCACAAGTAAAGCTCACGCGCCCTCGTGAATTGCAAGAACTATACCTAAAGCTTTCTGTGATCGAAGACCTAAAGTGACTCTAACTACTTGACAAGACGTACGAGATGCCAAGATATTTCTGATAGATTGTAATTATTTATTAGTTTATTAATTCTCTTAGTACACAGCCAGACGCTCGATTAAATATAAAAGATAATATTATAATACATATGCTCAATTTATATAAAACTCGATCGTTACACACGGTTTTCTTCAGATCCGATGCGTTTATGCCTATTTCCTTTTTTCGCTCATAAAATCAGAGATTTAGATCGGAACATAACACCGACGGCAACAAAAAGCTTTGATCGCGTACAATATTGGGCAATAAACCAAAATGCTCATATTAAGCTGGCGCATAAATATTACAAGAATATATGGCACGCATTGGCTCAAATGTTTTTGGCCCCAAAATATTTGTCTGTCGTGATACAGCCATGGTCTTGGCGGGATGCCAGTGGGGATCACTTTCGCTAAACTAGACGCAGATAAAATATGTAGACAATAAAATAGCCTGACTAGAGGCTAGAGGTATGCGGCGTTAGTCATTTGCAAGAGACATAATAATATTATGGATGTAGTTTATTAAATTCCTTTGTGATACGTCGGCTTCGATTAGGTGCACAACTGTACAGGTTATGAGGGTCAGGAGTGACACTGTTCCTCTGAGTTTTGCCTTTAATTTTTTTTTTAATTTTTTTTAAACAAGCATGAAACTAACTAATACTGGATTTTCTGTGTAGTTTAGTTAGTGTAGCTGCATAGGATCAATCCACACATTCTCTGTCTGCGAGAGATTTGCTCTTATTCATTGAACAGTTCTGTCCTCTATCTCCAAAGGTATTCATTAGATCTTGATATTTAAATGGAACCAACCTGACGATATATCCTTTCAAATAAAACAATTTGATATGTCCTTTCGAATAAAACTCCTTTTTTGCAGTCGGTTTAAAAACATACTTTGTTATTTCTTTCAAAGGGCGACACTTGGCATTTCTAGAATCATCCTAGTTTACTTTTGATTTTGATCTGTTTCGTGATCAATTTACGACTATAACCGCTCAGCTATATCGCCTAGCCTACATTACAATGCTCAATTATCATTTACTTTGCGTAAACATTCAGCAAACAATGATACTCGAGTTCGTTCACTCGATGCCTCTATTCTGCAGATCTGCTTGCCCATCGGGCGGAACGGCTGTCTCGGTTTTTGCCCGTTTAGTTTTACATCAGTGTATGAGAACAATAGAAAAAGGTTAGAATCTCTACCAGACGTGATCTCGCATAATAATAGGATTTTATGATAAAACTAGCTTTTGCCCGCGGTTTTTAACGTTAAGTCTAACTTTTCAAACATCTATTTTACCCCCTTAGGGGCTGAATTTTCAAAAATCCTTTCTTAGCACACATAGACACCCATGTCTTAAAAGTCATAATATCATAAAAGCTATAAAAGCTATCTGTATGCCAAATTTCAGCCCGATCCGACCAGTGGTTTGAGCTATGCGTTGATAGATCAGCCAGTCAGTCAGTCACCTTTTCCTTTTACTTATATACTTAGATGTAGAAACTCTAAAATAATTTAATTCATACTAACGTTGTAACTTGTAATTCAGCCTTTCTATAACGAACCGTTAAGATGTGGAACGCCCTTCCAGCATCCGTTTTTCCTGCTACCTATATAATTTGTGTATCTTCAGGGCAAGTACAATACTTTTACAATAGTAAATAGGGATTAGCAGTGCTTTCCATCATTCATAGTTCTCAAACACAAATAAGCCTATTTAAGCAAAAAAAAAACAAAAAAATTATAAAAATGCCAAACTAAAGCATCACATTTCTGTCTGTAACCTTTTCAGAAATATAAAGCTGAACGGATTTCGGAATTATGGATAAAAATAGCTTTGTCATAGTCATATTAGTATTACATCAATAGGAAAATCACAATGACCTCTAATTGGCTGAATTTATAATATAATAATAATAATAATAATTTTTTTTAAAGCTCTAAATGAGCCACACGTTGATAAGAAAGCGTCCGTGCAATGGCTGCGCTTCGGTGACCTCTTTGGGGAAACCGAAGGGTTTGTGTGTGCGATACAAGATCAGGTGGTTAAGACGCGGAACTACCGAAAATACACCCTGAAGGATGGCACTATTGACATCTGTCGAGCCTGTCGCCATCCCGGTGAGTCACTCAGGCATGTACTCTCGGGATGTTCAGCTCTTGCTAACACTGAGTATCTGCACAGACACAACCAAGCGGCCAAAATCCTTCACCAAGAGCTTGCTCTGAAGTACGGTCTCCTGGATGAGAGAGTGCCGTACTATAGATACACACCGGTGCCAGTGCTATTGGGACCGGTCCATCATCACGGACAGGACGATTCTGGCGAATAAGCCTGATATCGTGCTGATGGACCGGGCACAGTCGAGGGTGTTTTTAGTGGACATCACCATTCCACATGACGAAAACCTCGTGAAAGCGGAGACAGAGAAAAAACGAAAGTATCTAGATCTGGCTCACGAGGTTTCCAGCATGTGGCATGTGGAGTCCACTGAAACCATCCCAATCGTCATATCTGCGAATGGGGTTCCGTGGCAGTTCGCTCGCAGCCAAGATGCAGAAAGCGGTGCTGCTAGACTCGGCTAGGATAGTCCGTCGGTTTCTCAGCCTGTCGCCCTGACCCCCGGCCGTTTGGTCTCCCCTGCCGGGGCGTAATCCTCCGCCCGCTACAAGTATTTATTTGTGTAGAGTATATGTAAGTTTATTTATTTGTATATATATTTATGTTTATTATTTAAATCTTTGGTTTTATATGTATTTATTTTGTATGCGGGTGTGAGAGTCAAAATAATATGCGTCATAATAATAATAATTTATGATGCATTTTAACCAATAGCGAGAGAGTAGGTACCAGCCAATCAGAGGTGATTGCGAATATCACACTCATGTAATTATTTCTAGACAATCCCCCATCAGATACGGACGAATGACAGAGGCTTGCTATTAACAAAGAGAGTCGATACCTACGCCATCGTTTCTCTTAAGAGCTCCAATGACATAGTGAAATAGTAACTTCAACTGTCGGCTCAATTCATTGGCCTGAAATGGGTCTGAGATGTATGCGTTGATAAATAAACAATGCCGGTTGATATCACACTGTTCCACATGTCTAGGAAACATCAATCAGCTCCACATCTCGCCGCAAGTGCCGCGGTGTCACATATCGCAGCCACAATTTGACCTTGTCACACATTCTGTCACATGAATTACTGGCAATAATGTTTCAAAGACAATATTTCAAATTAAACTAAATTACAACATGGGGTTATTCAAGGGGCGGACCAACTTTCTAAAAGACGGCAACGCATTGGTGGTGCCTCAGGTGCTACAAGTGTTCATGGGCGGCGGTAATCACTAAACATCAGGTGACCCGCCTGGTGGTTTGCTCGCAAAAAAAACTTGATATCGTCTGCAGGCAAAATTACCTACCTAATCCTAATAGGTACCTACAATGAAAGGTTCAAAATGCTCAATATATTTTACGAACCGGGCAGACATGCTTTTTAGTCGCCTTTTGGAAGCTCAATGTCGTATCTAAGACGCCTATCTACCACTTACTCTTACTAGCAAATCTCTCAACATAGACAATATTAGCAGCGGCAAATATTTAATACATAGTTATTCGCTCGTTTCTGCGTATAATAATAAAACTTCTAAGAGCAGCGTAGCGATCGTCGAGCAAACATAAACATTGAGTTAAGCACGTTCTGTGAAGTGACACTGATAAGTTAAACGCAGCGATTGTTTGCCTTATCATCAATAGGTCATTGACACTCAAATGTGCTGATAAGGGGTTATGTCAATTAACTCATTGATAATAATATCAAGGGAATAGTTTTTTATAAGCGAACAAAACCACAGAACCAACAATAAAAATACTTACAATAATTTTATTGCGCCAACGCGACACGAATTTTCGCACGATAATGTAGCCACAGAATTAGACAATTAGGTACAGAGTTTGCTATAGAATAGGTGCCAGTGATTTGTTTATTCATTAATTAATAAATTATTATCTACTTTAATACAAACTTATAGTATTTATTATGTAAATACACCTGTGTATATTTCAAATAGGTCAAAGCTATAAAACATCGATACCTATCATAAAAGGTAAATATTTGAAGAACTGGGCTGTTAAGACAGTCTAGTTTAGTTATTGATTGTTTAATCAATAAATCAATAATGAACAATGGTTATATGGATAATAGACATAAATCTATTTCAGGAATCTTTAGAAACTATCCAATTCAACGCCAACGAACCGAATCAGTGGTAGATTCATTTGGTGATTCAAAGCATTTTATAAAAGTTTATTTGAATAAAAAATTATTCTACTCTATTCAATAAAGAAAAATCTTCAAGAGCAATCTTCTCATGCCGCAACAAATTCGCTCTATCGTAAAGTATTAAAATACACAAAGCTTAAAGTTCTCGACGAAAACGCGGGATGGTTCATAAGGAAAATTTCTAAATGCATAAAATTTTCCAGACGATGAGACTCGAGAAGAATGCGTTTTGTCTAGCTGCCTGCCCCGAGGTGCTGTTGACAAAGAAAAACTGCGAGTGCGGCGAAAAAGTGCTAGTCCTTTCTGATGCTGCGAATACATAACGCCTCTACTGTCGTGGAGCGCGAACGTACCTAACGTACAAAGTCAACATATTTGTTAGTTTTTTTACACAGCTTTATTAGCTCGCTGTCTTGTCTGTCTGTTTAGTACAAATGCAGTAAGTACAAACCCGATACCAGTAAGTGCGACCGACACCGTATTGAAAAGCGCAGTGCCGGTATACCCTCCACCATGTGGACTGACGACATCGACGAGTCTCGCAGGGAGCCAGCCGCTACAGGATGAGCATGGACACATATTATCCACGGGGAAAGGATAAAATATTTATCCCGACGCTCAGTTTTATACATCCGTCGAGCATGGGCAAAACGTTCGAAATAATATCCACAGTGGATACTTATAGGAGTATACGTCTTCTCCTTTCCCCTGTCGCCATGCTTTAGCATAGGGAGAAGATAATTTTATGTCTTGTCAGTGGATAAAGTCGAGGATGAAAACTTTTGTCTCCTGCCTATGCTCACATTGCTGAATATATGTGGTGCAAGACTGAGTCCTGTAATGCAAGAGGAGATGTGGACGTCCATCGGTTGATAAAAAGAAAAAGAAATATATAATAATATAAAAAAATATTTAAAAAAAACCGACTTCAAACGCCACTTAAAAGTATAAAATAATTTTAGTTTGTACACGTATGTTGAAGTCGGGCCAGCGTCGCGCACCGGTTTCATCGTTTCTATTTAGGCCCGTCCGTCTCACGGGCTAATTCAACAAGTATACCGGCCTAATAGTATTTACGATTTAATAATTTTGTACACGTATATTGAAGTCGGACGGGCTTAAAATATAGAAACGATGGTACCATTGCGCAACGCTGGCCCGACTTCAACATACGTGTACAAACTAAAATTATTTTATACTTTTAAGTGGCGTTTGAAGTCGGTTTTTTTAAAATATTTTTTTATATTATTATTTTAAGCTTTTTAGTGTAGCTTCATGGGACCAATTCACTAGACCATTTGTTTTGCTCCTTAAAAAAAGTATTGAAATATATTATTCCAAATAGAAATTTAGCATATGTATGTATGCTATGAAGTTTGCATGGTTAAAATCCTACACACACTCTGATCACGAGCGATTTGCTCTTATTCAATGAGGAGTTCCATCCTATATCTCCGAAGATATTCATCAGGTCTTCGCCAAACTTAAATGGGACCAACCTGACGATATGCCCTTTTAAATAAAAAAAAATTATTGAAATCGGTTCAGATTTGACAGAGTTATAGAGTAACATCGTCAAAAATTCGGTTAAAAAAAATTTATATTGAAATGCCGAATAGAAAAGCATTATGTATGTATGCTATGAAGAATGCATGGTTAAAATCTGATACACACTCTGATCACGAGCGATTTGCTCTTATTCATTGAGGAGTTCCGTCCTCCATCTCCGAAGATATTCATCAGATCTTCACCAAATTTAAATGGGACCAACCTGACGATACGTCCTTTCAAATAAAAAAAAAATTATTAAAATCGGTTCAGATTTGACGGAGTTATGGAGTAACATCGCCAAAAAATAATAATAATAAAAATAAAAATAAAAATAAAAAAAAAAACATACGCGTCGAATTGAGAACCTCCTCTTTTTTTTGAAGTCGGTTAATAATTCTTTTTTTCCTTTTATAGTCAGGCAATATTATCCTGTGTATATTATAGTTGTGGTATTTTCTAAAATAAAATTGATTGCTCCGCCCTCTGATTGGCTGAATCTTTGGCATTAATGCATTTTAACCAATAGCGGGAGAGCACCAGCCAATCAGAGGTCATTGCGATTTTTACACTGATGAAATCAATTTCAGAGAATACCATAGCTGTGTTTTTCATTCACTGTTAAAGGGGAAAAATTACGCTTGATTCGTATTCGTTTTCTTTCCGAACAAATTAAATCAGATTGGAATGTATGTTCCTACCTACAATTGCTGGTACAGCAAAACGTGTCCACATTTTCAGCCCTATCCACTAAAGCAAACGTCGGCGATCTGAAGGTTTATTTCATTTGTAAATACTCGGTAACATGGGCAAGGCGTGAGTGTGTGGTGTAAATGAAAGCAGGGGATTCTTGAACGGACTGATTTTCTAGGCATCATTGTTATGCAGCCAGACTTCGCTGAACTACAAAGGTTTCTAGTCTCACTGAATATTCAAACGGTTTCTAACGCCCGCACCATTGAGACTTGACACTCTAAACTCTTTTTAATTATACTAAACAAGAAAAAGTGAAACAATTTAACTTAAATTAATAATAAGAATTGAAAAACTGTAATCCGACCAGGGAGATGTTAAGGATCTCACATCAAATTCATATTGATCTTACAATCAAAAGTCATATTGATATTGTTCGTATAAATTTTAATGTTAAGCCACAATAGCCCAATGGTTAAAGGCGGACTAAAAACTGAAAGGTCGCAGGTTCGAATCCCACCCGTTGCATTATTGTCGTACCCACTCTTAACACAAGCTTTCCGCTTATTTAGAGGGGATAGGAGGATATTAGTTAACTTCAGCTTGGCTAATGTTGCTATAACTTTTGCATTTCTTCTTTTGTCTCATTTTGATAGCAGACAGGTACAATAATAATTAATAGTATCAATTAACTTTTATACTATATTTTTGTTATTGGAGTCCATTTCTAATCTGCGTAAATATTGACCATGTATTTTGCCGCGTAACCAATTGATACGTTACATTCCAAGTAGAACGCTCTATCGATTAGCGACGTGAATGCACTGCATTGTATTGTATGCTATAGGCAATCAGTAAATTCCTCACATAACTTCCCACATATCCTCACAGTTGTGTCATGTGCAGGGTATAGTGCTACTGGTACCACAAGAATTGCTGTGCTACCCTCGTCAAAGGCAAACTTTTGTCTGCTATAGGTACTTACCACCGACCGTCTTGTAGCATTAACGAAGGCATCGGGGTAGAATGCGCTGGGGTATTGGATGCGTTACCAAATATGTGATTACACATTAAGGTTTCTGCCTACTAGATAAATTGATGTTTGTTAATCACGCCGCAACGACTAATCGATTTTGCTGAAATTTGGCACAGAGATAGATTATAGTATGAAATAACATATACTTAGGCTACTTTTTATCCCGGAAAATGAGAGAGTTCCCACGGGAATTAAAAACCTCAATCCACGCGAACGAAGCCGCGGGCATCAACTAATGTTTATATAAACATGAGTTCAGAAAAAAATGGTAAATGAAAATCAGTCTAAGCAAAAGCGCAATCAAAATAAGTTTTTGATATTGAAATAAAGAACATAAAATAAATAAATATCCATTACGCACGCCTAATTTATAGAGAGTTAAAAGTGACGAAGTCAATGGATTCGTTTTTTTTTTACACAGAATCGTATCGTCAGGCTGGAAATATTGTACTAGATTTGCGTAAAACTGCAAGTTTTTCAACTCGAGAATTGAATTCATTTGAACTTTGATACATCACGGCCTGCGAAGAACCGATTCTGTGACATTACCTATACCCTCGGCGATCTGTGTGGAGGATTATAAAGTGGACGTTAACCTTTACTCTGGGAAAGCTAAGTGGCAGCTTTAATTGTCGAGATGATGACACTAAATACGGAAGTCTCTAAAGGGGTAACCTGACAGAGCGGCCAAATAGTCCTCTCGAGTCCCGACTGCAATAAATAAGGATGCAGGGCTCTACCATTGTTATTTCCTTAACGGGCCGTCTTATGGCCCTCTTAATTAATTTGAAACTTTCTGAGGTCTCCTGTGGCGGGCAATTTGAATAATAGCGCGGATAGGGCGATGAAGCTTAATTTTAATTGCAAATATTTATGTTAAACGAGCCTCCGGCGGAGTCGAATGTCCTCCCACGATATTGCAAAGTATGATATATTGTTCTGGCGTTGTTTCAAAAATGGTTTGGTTGGTCGCTTTGTTTACTTCAGATTGTGCTACTTATAATTATTATTACCTACTGACTTCCTAGCAGCTGGCAGTTGGATGACGTACCTGCAAATTAAAGAAACAATACATTATGCTTTTTTTTTTCCTGATAGCAGAGTTGCTTTGTTGAACTGGAATCTATATAATCAGGTCGAATTTTATCGGGTGTTTACCAATAACTTATTTTCAGACCCTCTCAGACTTAACTTCTGTACATTTCAGAAAGTAGTATCATTTGGTAGTTGGTACTCACTGAAATCCCATGAAAT
Source organism: Hipparchia sbordonii (assembly GCA_038048805.1). NCBI lineage: Eukaryota > Metazoa > Arthropoda > Insecta > Lepidoptera > Nymphalidae > Hipparchia > Hipparchia sbordonii. The sequence continues at coordinate 9,008,846 of JBBIWI010000010.1, read as the reverse complement.
TCTCATGTTGATAACGCTATCAATATCAATATGAGACCAATGGCACTGTGATATTTTATATGATACCATTCCATGGTATCATATAAAGTGTATGATACGTATAATTACATGACAGTATTGAATATTGATACAACTCTTGTCAAAAATTATATTCACCTAGTAAACTTTAACCGCAGAAAGACGATCTGATAGATTGCTAGTAAAAAAACCTTAAAAACTCTCTAAACATCCAGAGTTCTCCAACCATATTTAATCCTCTAAGTACATTATTATCATTACATTACAGATTACACAGTAAGGGATTCTATTTAGAGATGTTCTCTAATGGTTTCTGATAGTGAAATTGACAGAAAGCGTCACCTAACTTAGCTTATGTAGCCCGTGAATATTAGGGAACGTTGACGAAAACGCGCATCAACCTCGTAAGTTAAAATTTTGGTACATGGCGATTTTGAAATAGGGCGTTAACTTCCTGGTCTTTTGATCTAGATAAAAATGGGTTCTTGTTAAAATATCCCATTAATTTATATCTAGCTGTAACAAACTAGGGTTGGCAGCCAACAGCACGTGCTAGTGATCTATAATGCTAGAACGCTCGTTAGGCGCGAAGGCGACACCAGACGTGCAGACATACATAAGTATAACATTTTATATATGTTCCTATATAAATACTTGTATGTATAGACTACAGGCATAATGAGAGACCATCAAGATGAGAGGAACTTCAATGTAGCAGAATGTAGCTGATAAAAAGTAAAACACGCCTAATGAATTAATTCTCTTCTGAGTATCACAGGAAATGTCATTAGGTAGACAGTTTACATGGTAGGTAACATGTTAAAAAGTAGAATAAAATATTATAAAAAAAACGTGTGGCACTCGGGGACTGCCACGGTAAAGCTATTGCATAGCATTTTTTATCAACGCCATCTAACGGTGAGAGGAGTCCGTGTCCGTGGGGTGTCAGGTTATTTTCGTTACGGAATTTCTGGATTCGGTCTCCACGCTCAAGGCCCGCGATAGAAGCTATGTAATAGTTTAAAAACCTGTTCATTCGAAAATCATAATAATTTTCATAATTTAATATCCTAGGTATTGGCAAAACCACAGACATTGGGTAATATAATTATTTAGATAGTTACAATTTATATCTTCTTCTTCAATTTGACTGATGTCGTACATCGTTGGACATAGGTCTCCTCTATTGAGTTTCCACACAGCACTTTGGAGATCTAACGACCCAACGTTCGTCGAACTATGTAATTTATTGCTTTATTAACACTAATTGTAAGTTGACGACCTCCCTGGCGCAGTGGTGAGCGCTGTGGTCTTATAACTGGGAGGTCTCGGGTTCGATTCCCGGCGGGGGCAATTTAGGAATTTATAAATTCTAAATTGTCTCTGGTCAGGTCTGGTGGGAGGCTTTGGCCGTGGCTAGTTACCACCCTACCGTCAAAGACGTGCCGCCAAGCGATTTAGCGTTCCGGCACGATGGCGTGTAGAAATCGATAAGGGGTATGGGTTGAATTTACACTGCTATACCCCTTCCAAGTTAGCCCGCTACCATCTTAGACTGCATCGTCACTTACCATCAGGTGAGATCGCAGTCAAGGGCTATCTTGTCATCGAATAAAAAAAAATGTAAGTTATATACATATCATCGATTAACACTACGACATTAATCACAAGGATGAAAGTTTAAACGGAATGGAAAATTGGATGTAACAACTATCACGTTTATTTGGTTCATATAAATTGTAGCCTATGTCACCCAGACTATCATAACGACTCATTTATCAAAATCGGCTCAGTACTTCATTTGCTACGGTGAATATTCATAAATAGTCACATACATACTGAAATCATAATCCTATCTTTCTTCCATACTTTTGGGTTTGCCGTAGAAAAAGACGCGTTTAATTCACAAACTTGTTTCTGTTATGTTCCATTGGGTTCATTATCTAACTAAAGAAGCATAGGACAGAAAACAGTTAAAACTACGCACCTGATAATAAAACACACGAAAACATACATTCAACAATTAACACTATTACTCTGCTCACTTTATTTATTACCATTTGATGATAACTTGTGCGAATCTTAAAGTATGAGTTTCAATCCGTTAATCCAACACGACTATATCACTATAACTACGAGTATATCACTGCAGTACTATTCTACAATGTACAAGATTTCATAGGAATTTCGCACGGCACATAGCTTCTATTCGTCACTGTCGAGTAATTAAACAAGTCGCGCCACTAAACGCATTTGTTTAAAGAAATTCCAACTTTAAAGTTTGAACAATAAGGTCTTAATTTTGTCGTTGGAGGATATAAAGACGTACTTGTTACTCCCGTGTCGCTCTCACGCAATGCCTGGTTTAATGATGGGCTTAAAATGTGTGTAGTTTAAGCTATTTTACACGTTGGACGAAGGAATTGAACCAATACCTAACGAGTGTACCCGTGTGCAAACACGGGTACACTCTCTATTCCCGCACTCTCATAGTCCGATGGGACGGAGATTCGATACGACTGGAGAAAGATCTGGCGCAAACACCGACGGCTTAACGTGCACTCCGAGCCACGGAAATCATACACTATCTACTTCTTAACTCTGGGCATTGAGAATTTCTTGACAGAAAACCCAATACATTTATAGGCTCACGTTACAAATATTTTATGAAAAGAAAATTACGAGATCTGCATCAATAACCGACGAACAACCAACGATCGTTAGCTTATTATGTCACATGCGGTGCATTCGGTAATTCCGTATCAGGCAAGCAGTCATGCGCAAGTCGCCAGGTGGCGTCCCCCATACTGCACGTAACCCGACCGTGACTGACACCGGACTTGTACGGCTTTCGGATATAGGTAACATTTACAACATATTATGCATTAAGTATAAAGCAAAGTAAAAAGCTGTTATTTAGATATCTATACTAATATATAAAGCTGAAGAGTTTGTTTGTTTGAACGCGCTTATCTCAGGAACTACTGATTCGAATTGAAAAATTCTTTTTGTGTTGAATAGTTCATTTATCGAGGAAGGTTTTAGGCTATATAAGATCACGCTGCGACCAATAGGAGCGAAGCATCAGTGAAAAATGTTGCAAAAACGGGGAAAATTATCCATATTTAAAATATATTTTTTTAAAAACTTTTTCATCGCGATCATAATAACAAAAATTGAAGCGGACGAAGTCGCGCGCAACAGCTAGTTTAGATATATAAAAGAACAATTTTTTACAGAAGTTTGCTGCATTTTTCTACAAACTGGAGCATCCAACAATGACAAAAAAAAAACTACCAAGCGTCAATGTAAAGATTGCAAAGCTAAGCAAAAAGAAAAACTGTCACTGCGCTCCCTGAACTACATTTTCGATGTAAAAGGGAACAGTAGGGTTTTGCAAAAGCCCCAGACCCGGTAATTTCTGCGCCTCATAAAGGATCACGGCATAATTACTACCCAGCCTTTGAATGTACTCGTAGGAAAACCTCGAACAAAAGCAGAACACGCTCCTAATAAGAAAAAAGAAACAACAATAGGTTACGAAACCTAGGTCAATGGACTAGTTACAATGTGCATGAATGAAAATGAACATTATTTTTCGTACGGCCTAAATATAGGGCTTTTGTTTACGTATTCTGTTTCAACGGGCATTAAATAAATCCATATTGCAAACGGTAAATGCTTGTTCGATGAATGTTTCGTAACAAAAAATAGAATGTTTTTTGCGAACAAAAAACGATTAAAATGAAAAAAAATGTGGGCGAATTTTCCAAGTTGTTTTGTAATAGTAGCTCACTGAGGTTTTTATATTTCCTACTTTTTTTTGTTTTTAACCTCGTTCGGAACGAGCTCTCGGCAAAAGTCAAGGATTTAAAAGTTCATTATTTTAATTACGCTACCGGTTTTGTAGTAGTTTTGAGTTCATTTCGAATGGGATTTATTTAAGAATTCCAATAACCTCATTATTATTCCCACTTACCAACTCATAAATTAATCTGGTTCATTCATGTTACAACTACTAAATAAGCTAGTTTATATAGCCACGTTCTACACACTCTTACTAGTGTAACTCCTACATAAATAACCAGGCCTCATTAGAATCGTTATCGATAGCTATATAACCATTTTCAAAAGAACTGGTAGCTCACGTTATAAATTTCAAATGTTAGTAATTAATATTAGATCTTTATGATCATTTATTACCTATTGTAATATTGATTGTTTGTATTGTATACCTTTTACATCATCCGGAAACAAGTTTATTGCAGAATCCGAAAGTATTTAATTATTTATAAACGTACGTACTAATGTCTGTTGTGAAAGAACTTACTATTGCCGATTTTATAAGCCAATTGGAATTCAGTTACCTATGATAACGTATATTTTCATAAATAAATAATCAATTAGATTCGCTTATTAAACCATGGCGAAGCGTGTTATGACATAATATTGGTTATTATTAACTTCATTATTTCGCTATTCGCCGTCTAACACGAGTTCGGAAATGGTGATATTAACGAGTAAACTATTAAGGGCTTAATTTGAGTAACAGACTATAAAATAATCCATTAATTCAATTAATAATGAAAAATATCCTTTTAAATTAAAGTAATTCATATAATATCATCAGGTATATCACTGTTACCCCCCACTAGGTGGACCGACGATATCAATAGAGTCACAGGAAGCCGCTGGATTCAGGCGGCGCAAGACTGAGCCCTGTGGAGGTCCATGCAAGAGACCTATGTCCAACAGTGGACATCTATCGTTTGATAAAGAAGAAGATAATGTAATAAACCTACGTTTGTAAATCGAGCAAATTAAGTTGACGCAGTTGGAGCGAAAAGTTTTATGGTCTTTTCGAAGAGTAATGACTACTTAAATGGCCACAGTTTACAACTAACACGATGGAGTTTTATTCAGCCGTGTAGACTGTATAGGTTTAAAATTGTAATACACTGAAAACGAAAAAAGAACAATATACATCCCTTTTGCGTTGTGTTTATTTAATTTTAGAGGCGTATTCTATGTAGGTACGTATACTATTAGATGGTATTATAATAATGGAACTAAAGAAAGCATTTTCATGCTACTCTTGATGTGTGTTATGGCAGTTTTCTTATAGATCCAAAGGTATAAATAATGCTTTAAATAACTTTCGATCTGATAGATGTGATAAATAAATAAAAAAGAAACAAAATTATGAACTAAATGAAAATAAAGATGATGAAAATCGCAGAAAAGATAAATTCACCAGCGGAAAGGAAAAGTAAATAACAGTAAATCTGGGAGAAAACAATATGACAAGGTTTAAAATTCATCATACGAACGAACACGGCAGCGATGTGCAACATAACATAAACAACGGAGATGAATTATTTATTTCATTTCTCTTCTTCTGGCTGGTTTCCGACTTCATAAAGCCATAGATTTTATTCTTCTCCCTTATACAAACACATTTTATTCGGGTTACTACTTCGGGGCCTACCATCGACGCTTAGAGCAGTAGGTATTATTTCAACATTTTTTGAGACGTAATATAAAATAATTACTAAATAGTAGTAAGGTTGACATTGCATGATATGATAAAGCAATATTGAAATGCTTGAAGCTTTGGTGGTATATGTACATATGCCCTGTTCTATGCTGTATGAGTACAGCGCCGAAATCGTATTGTAAAGATATACAGACATAATCAAATTCTGAGTTAGAACAAGCAGTTTTATATGTCAAAAAACGCAATCTTGCCGGAGTTTCAGCGATTTCTCTTTAGGTATTTTAGGTTTTGTCTGGTGGGAGGCTTTGACCGTGGCTAGTTACCACCCTAATAAGCAATTTAGCGTTCCGGCACGATGGCGTGTAGAAACCGACTAGGGGTTATGGCTTCAATCCTATTGGTCCACGTATTCGCAACGGTCATCCAAGTAATCAATTTGAACGTCAAAATTCTCATCGACTTCATTCGAATTTATATACGCTAATATACGCACTGTAACCGTTACCCAATTATTACAAGTTTTAAAAGAATATCACGCGAGTTTTTATTTCATATAAGACAATATACGAGTAAATCAAAGCACCAACAACTTCATTTCAATTGTTAATTCTCTAGACAACTATTATGTATAAACCGGAGAGAATCTAGTTTGCCGTACCTATTAACATAATTTAACATTAAAATAATATGCATTAGATTGCATCAAAAATCAAGTTTTAGACGTAGATATACACGTTATCATTCAGTTCCGATTCGCAAGTGTTATCGACATTCACCTTGAAGATTACCAGAGCGTCTCGAGCGCAGATGTTTGGCAACATTCGAGGTTACTTGGCGGGCGTAACCGAGTGAGCCTTTTGGCTGTTATTAACTTTGTATAACAGCTATTTATTATTAGCTTGTTTCATACGGTTACACAACAAGCAATAATGTGTTTGTACTCTCTTGTGTTGTTTTGCAATTAACTTATGTTTTATTGCAGTACCTATAGATAGGTTTTTAGATTTTTAATTTATGTTAATAGATAAGGTTGTAGACAATATTTCTTACCGGCTTTTCTGCACAAAATATACTTTATTAACCGATGTTAGAGTCACACAGTTGGTGTGTGAGTTTGAGATTGTCGAGACCACAGCAACTCTACATGAATAAATATTCAGTAAGGACATCAAAACGATTCGCAAGAACGCGCTGGATAAAGGCGGCGCAAGACCGACATCGAGGCATGGAAGTTCATGCAAGAACCTTTGTCCAGCAATAAAAGTCTATCTGTCGTTAAAGAGTCTTACAAGAACCTACATTTCCAAATTCTGCATATTATATTCCTTCCCTAAGAGTGCCGCAGTCTTTACTACTCTTTTGTATATTTTCTTTTCGTTAGGTTGGTATAAAGCGTTCTATGTAGGTACCAAGTGCTAAAGAGTTAAAAATAAAATTAAAAAAAGACATGAAAATTGTTCACTCGATACGGCGAAACGTAGCAGTTTAAATAACTCTCTCGTTCACGATACGTGACCAGCGCCCTGTGAGATTTACACTCCCTTCGTAGCCAGTGTAAAACCTTTAAGTACTTTTAAACTGCGCTTTGTTTTTCTTTGTTTCAGAAAGTTTTGACTAATACAAAAACACTGCTAAATACGACTTGAAACTTGCTAACGAGAGTCCCATACAAGTTTACTAAATTACACGCTAAAAATTTAGTTTATGGTAACCGCTTTTTATGGTTTTGTAGTTGGTAGGTACTCTTTTAAAGCATGATAGAAGTTATAACAACTAGGAACCTAACAATACTTACCAAGAACACTCTCGCCTTGTTATAAAGTCGACCAGAATACTTATCCTTCTAATTTATACAGTTAATACTTAATAGTTTTAGTTCGGAGATACGCCAATTTTCACCAAGGTTTTCCAAACAAGTTAATGTAACCCTTACTTATATAATTATTTGTCAATTTAGTTTTCATCAACCTTTGAAGAACTTTTAAAAGTAAAAATGTCATTAGATAAACGATTGCATTTAGGGGTTATCTAAGTCAAAAGACTTCTGCATAGAAAATGATTTCGGTATAACTGGTGAAAATGTTCATAGAACTATAGTTCTTTCAACTCAATAGGGCGCGTGGGTCATGGTTGCGTGTGTGTCGTATCTGTAACAAGTGTGAGCGAGAGCTTGCTCGCGCCTAACCGCTCCCACCTAGGCTCCTGACAGGCACGTACACTAACGCAATGTGCATGTACACAACGTAACCACAAGTAAAGCTCACGCGCCCTCGTGAAATGAAAGAAGTAAATTCTACATTACCTATTTACCTATACAATCCGTGTACTTATGGATTTCTCTCGTAAAGTACCTAGCGCCCGAAATATAATAGAAACAGGAAAAATCACATATATTCGTGTTACAAAAGCAAAAGTGTAAAAATAGCGGATATAAATCAATCTCTCGAGTTTATTTTATTCAGACGTGTTATTAATGTTGTTTATTTTAGTATCGCTCCTCCATCCTCCATTAGGAACGCATCAACGATGCTTATTGTGTAGCATAAACTGCTAAGTAGCTGCAGTAATAATAAGTTACATGTTTATAAATAACATTTCAACAGTTTGGTATAAAGCGGAGTCACAGCAATACAATTTTTTGTCTTCTCTTGAACTTTGCAAGCAATATTTTAGATTAATTTTTAAGCTATTGCATAGCTTCTATCGCGGGCCAGCGTGGAGACCGAATCCAGAAATTCCGTAACGAAAATAACCTGACACGGGACTCCTCTACGGTGAGCCGCTAGATGGCGCATTTTTTATCAACGCCATCTAGCGGCTCACCGCTAGATGGCGTTGATAAAAAATGCTATGCAATAGCTTTACCGCGGCAGTCCCCGAGTGCCACAAGTCTTTTTTTTTCTTGATTCTCGTGTAGATAGTAGGTACGTATTAGGAAAATGGATTTTTAAGGTATTCTTAGGTTAAGACTAAGAATTTATTTCAAAGCCTTTTAAAAAGGAAAGGAATATGTAGTAGGTGCACACTACACATTCTAAAATAGCACTTTCATTTTAAAAGGAAATCTTTTAAAGATGCCTTATTTTTTTACGTGCGTTCGCGAAAGACTGCAATGATTTAAGTATTTTGCGAACGCCCTTAAAAAATAAGGCATCTTTTAAAGGAAATTAGTTCTTTGAATTAAGTGACTTCTTCACTTAAAAGCTAAATAATCACATAATTGTTATTTTTGGTCATTTTCATTACCAGGTAAAAATGTTTCTCTTGATATAGATATAACTTTGAGTATTTAACCAACTACATACTAAAAGAAGTATAAGTATGGGGAATTCTTATACCTACCTATCTATAAATTGTGTTACAAGAAAAACTAATGAAATAGAACAGATCGCAAATAAAATTAAAATCAAAACCCGTAAAGGTTTAAGATGATCTCTATAATGCAATGAAGCAATTATTTATTTGGTTTTGTCTATTGCGACATTTTTCTTACGATTTGTTACGGAATGTTTCAACGAAACAAAATAACAAAAGTGGAACTTTAGCTAAAACCTAGTATAGTGAACGATAATCTAGCGGTTTATACTGTTTGTAGTATACTCAAAGACTCACGTATATAGTAGTCAAGTATATAGTACGTATATACCAATGCACACTTCAGGCACACATAATGTGTGTTACACAACCGACGTGCTGTCCGACCCGTGGTCCTAGCACGACTGACTAATAACTCAATGACGCCTGTATTTATAACATGTTTCCTCCAATATTCACAGACTACCCTCTGTATGCTACACTGTTCCCTCCATTTCGGGAAGGCCCAGAATCCATCCTTGACACAACAACATAACAAAACAAAAATTATGATTTGTTGTTAAAGTGGCAATGAAAATACACATTCTGTTAAAATTTCAAGTATCTACCTATCTATCTACTAAGGTTCATGAGATATACACATCGATGACAGACAGACGGACAACGAAGGCTTAGTTATAGGGTCCCACAGTGTCCCTTTGGATACGAAACCCTAAAACTTAAGGCACACTCATCTCCATCGCGAAATCAAAGCAGTGCAAGAAACTGACTATTTATTTAATTACTAATAGATGCCCGCGACTTCGTTTGCGTGGATTAAGGTTTTTAATTCCCGAGGGAATACTCTTATTTTAAAAAGCCTATTTGTTATTCCAGACTACAATCTACCGCTGTGCCAAACAGCCAAATCGGTTCAGTCGTTGCGGTGTGATCACAAGTATCACTATCGCTGCCGCTACGCGTTGTAACTGTCCAAGCCTTTGCGATTCCAAGTCATATGTGACCTACATAAGCGCGCAGTAATGGTGAACAAACTCGTGAAAGGCACACAGAGCAAATCATTCATCTGCATTAGGTATACAAGCTGTTAATGGAAACAAATGAATAAAGGCCATCTTACGCAATGGTATCTTGTAAACGAGAAGTTTTTTGTAAATATCTCTTAAGTGGAATCTTCTAGACATCTCTTAAAATTATTGAAAACTAACTCATCCCCGTAACTTCATCTGCGTGGAGATTTTTAAAAATCCCGCGGGAACCCTATGTTTTTCCGGGATATAAAGTAATCTATTTCACTTTCCAAATCCTCAACTATACTTATCCACGGAAATATGATTGAAAGACAAACCAACAAATTCTTTCGGATTTATAATACGAGTAGTTATTAAATGGGATAAAATGGTAACTAATAAATACGTAAAGTAGTGTTTGATGTAAATTAAAAATTCTGAAATAAGAAATGGAAATTTTTTCGGAAGCTTTTATAAAAAACCTGTAAATACGCATAAGGGGTTCGTTTAGCCCCAGGGTTTGGAAATCGCTGCGTCTCTCCTTGTAGGGGAAATTTATGTACTCATCTCTGCACAAATAAATTCTAAAAGGTATTGGGATGTGTAAGTTGTCAAATGAATACAAGGGCTCAAACGCTTCAGGCTAGATAAGGGTACAAAGAAATCTGTAGGCAGCTGTGAAGCTATGACAGGTAGGAAATTTCGCACCATTTGTCATGTATAACACTATGATATAGTATATGTATTATGTAGTATAACATAGACTATGTTGCTATAAGTAAAGGTCTCTAAGGCTGAAATCTATAGAATGCACTCTCACTCAGCTGACTCAAGACAGAGTTAAAACGAGGCAGATTTATGTCAAAGCATATTTGTGTCTCTATTAACCTCTATCTTGAGTCTGAGCTGAGTCAGAGCACGCTCTATAGACCTCAGCATAAGACTTCTTCTTTATCAACCGATAGACGTCCACTGCTGGACATAGGTCTCTTGCATGGACTTCCACAGGCTTCGGTCTTGCGCCGCCTGAATCCAGCGGCTCTCTGCGACTCGTTTGATGTCGTTGGTCCACCTAGTGGCCCCCCTGTGTGGACTAAGGTAAAATGCTCTAATAACACTGAATAACTAATTCTGTAAACCTAACCAAGCAACTCATAGATACCAAAATCTAGACATGATCATCTGAAAAAGCTTATTACACAGTGGTAAAGTTTTCAAGAATAAAATCAAACATTAATCTTACCCTTTTAAAAACAATAACACTCACAAATTCCCAGCTTCCCACTACTATCTGCAAGAGCCAAGAACTAATGCAATATTTCCCAAAAGTTAGTTACTCGTATATTCGGTATACTATCCGAGAGATAAACAAACAGTGTAAATATCGTATGAAGCTTCGGATAGAGTTTGCGTCGCAATATGTTAACTGTTCGCGGAGGGGATATTTTTGAGTGAAACATCCCTTTGAGCGGCCGTCCCTCCGGATACAGTACAATGTATTATCATAATAATGAAGCCCTTTTGACCTATTATTTGGCTAACCTATGGGACGTAGCATAATGTAGTTCATACAAGGAAAAAGTAAATTGAAAGACAGATCTTGGCTGCGACTTCTTCTGCGTGGAGATAGTTTTTAAAACTCCCTGCAGGTACAAAGGGTATTTCCAAGTCCTCAAACCATTTACCAATGCTAGAAATCACGTCGAGCCAATGCTCTGTTGCTGCGTGATTGAAGAACAACTAACCAACAAACACACTTTCGCATTTATAATATTATTAGCATATTCCCGCTACTTCATCCGTGTGGAGTTAGGTTTTTAAAAATCCTGTGATAATTCTCTTTTGTTGCTGTATGGTGTCACTCTCGAAGTCCTCAACTATACCCATGCAAAATATTCCATTAATTTGATGCTTCGTTGCTGCGTGATTGGACAAATCAAAAAACACTTTTTCGCATTTGTAACTTAGGTATAGATTACTATGGATCAAGTCATCACTCGATATCAGCCTGGGACTTGAGTTTTGAACATTTCAAATTTCAGCCAAATCCTTCCAATAGTTTTTGCGTGAAAGAGTAACAAACACACACACACACACACATACGCACACTCACACACATACCTACAAACTTTCGACTTTATAATATTAGTGTGATTTTATCTGATACCAAGTACCAACTCCAAATTTTTGCTTTCGAAAACTCTCACTGAAGTGAAAAAATCTTTCAATGAATCATTAAATAATACCACTTAAGGGATCCTTTAAAAACGAGTAGATTTGTGTTCAATTAAAATTCCGACATCAAAACAAGCGAAACAAGGCTCCAGTCATTGTACTCATTAAAGAGAATAAGAATTGGAAAATCGACTGTTTTTTGTGTTGTACAAGTATTTTAAAATTGTTCAAAGCATCCTTAATTGGTTGATTAAGGAAAACGTTTTAAGAAAAGCACCGATGGTGCTTGAAACATTCAAAATTGTAGAAATTAGTGAAGTGGGACACTTAAAATTTTGATAAAATATTTAAAAAAATAATAATTAGTGGAATCTACGTTTTTATGAATGCAACTTATTTTCATTAAAATAGAGTATGGGTCTATAATAAGAAATCAACATTAAGATATTTTGTCGTAAGATTCTCCTCATCATGATTATTACCTTCACAAGTCATTGGTGCAATAACCTTCTAAATTACCTGTAACAAACAAATTAAATCAATTAGGCACTGTATTATTATGTTACCGACAAATAGTATTTTAAGTGCGTTTGTTATATTAACATACATGATATTTAAGTTGATTTTGTATAACCTTAATTAAAAGTACTTCAGAGAAATGGATCTGCTTGCCTTGAAATTCTAGGTAGGGATTATCTAAAGGTTTAGAATGTTAAATTAGATAATTGAATGTGTAGATAACAGCATAATGAATGGATGCAAATAGACCAACCTAAAACCGGAACACACAGTCGATATTAGCGAGATTTGCAAACACGTAAACAATTTGTCTCTCTTGAACCTAGCATCTTTGAAGTTGCCTCGTTCCTGAATTCAAGCATGGCGTCTTTAACCTAAATCCCTTTGAGTCTCCGGAGACTCTCAACAGGTATCTCTCTGTAAATTATTGCGGTTGGGTAATGCTGATATACCTACTCGTACCCTAATATTTTTAGCGGGAAAAGTATAAATCTAATTTCCTTCTATCCGGGTTTTATTAGTATCTTGGCTTTCTTTTGTTCCTTTGAATTCTATTTATGAGTCTTTTAAGAAAAATTAATGAACAATTTAATATATTTTTTCAAAACTTCTTAAAGCTCTCTTTTTGGGATTAGCAGAATTTTCATAGCTAGTTTTTAGACTTGTATAATTTAATATTTAGTTTACGTTTTGCCATTATTTTTATCAATTTAAATATTACAGTAAGTTACGTTATGTAATAACCAAGCTTAGACTATATTTTGCAAAAGAAGTTGAAGAAATGATTTATGACAAAAAAAAACGATAAAAAGTGAATTTTGAAAAGACAAAAATTGCTATTGATGGTCACGTCTTCTTATTTTCAGTTCACCTACATTTCGTTCTTTATTGAATATTTCACATCAGCAGATGACGAAACAAAGCTCGGTAAGGCGTGACGTGGCCCCAATCAGGCGTGAAACGGTGCTGCGAGATTTATCTCTCCTCACTGTAACGTATTATTGGGACTTCCTTGGTAACTTACAAAAACTCTTTATTTATAAAAAAAGTAGCGGTTTCTTTTTAGAATAACTGTATTGTCATTAAGACGTTAGTCTTATTGATCAAAGGCTATTTGCGAAAGAGGCTGTTAACGATTGGCCATTAATCATTACGAAATTGGGTTACAACTAAGAGGTAAATTCGGCAATAAGAGATTAGGCAATAATCAATTAATGTCATTATTCATTAAACACTTGATTGATCGTCGATTTACTGCTTTTAACGGAGACTCTACTTGCAATGATTTTTCATTTATGCAATATATCTTTGAACGGATATCTAATATAGAGCTGTAATTTTTAATAATGACAGCTTACAAATAAATAATTAAACTTAAGCAAGTGAGTGCAAGATTTCACTATTCAGTGAACCGATGACAATTACATTAAAGGATATTATAATATCTGCAAACCTAAAAAGTATATAGGTAGTTTAAGTTTGTCTCTAGAATGCAATTTCAAGAAAGTCTAGCACCAGACAGATGCAGCACACTTCTTAGAACAGGAAAATTTGTCAGTCCCTCAGGAAATTCAAATCAATTCAAACATACATTTCCTCAAAGATTTTGTGGGTAACATACTTTGAGTCAAAGTAAAATCAATAATGCATCAATAATTTGTTTGAGAAATGCGTATCAACATTAAAATACGAAACTTTGTTGGTTTGGCAATAACGCCTCAACAGAGTCATAGATTGACTTGATATTTTGCATGGGCATTGTGTCAACTAAAGGCCCATAGGACATATTGTCGTCGGACTTTATGAGTGACATCGAGGCTACTTTTTATCACGGAAAAACAAAGAATGCATGCAAGCACAAAAACTGCACAACTGCACACACTACTTAGAATATAAATACGCAATCAAAGCCAACAGGTCAAACTAATCACGACAGCAAACGTAAACAAAAGCAAACAGATCTTTCTAATGTTTGTAAACACACAGTATTAGATAAAGCTCTACTACTTCCACTCGGCTAACCAAGTCGTTCTAGTCACGCTTAAAGGTCAAAACAATTAACCGGTAGAGTTTACTATCGACACCTTTAAGTGCTGTTGACTCGTTAACTATCTATTACATTCCTCGTTTAAGAAGATTTGTCTGTAATTTTGTTAGTTACTCGAAAGGATTTAAAAAGTTCTTTCGATCGTTACATTAATTATTTATTTTATTATCAACTATCATTTAAGTTTAACTTTTTAATTTAGTTTAATATTCTTGTTTAATTCATTTTAAGATTACCTGTATATATCTTGTATCTGGAAGGAAATATCCTCTGCAACACAGGTTGTCCTAGCGCAGAGGGTAGGGACCAATACAAATATGTAAATCTTTATGTCAATAAATAAATTCTTATTCTTATTCTTAATTATAAAAACTAGCAACATAAAGAAGTCGCTGACTTCCCGTAACAGTTTTTTTACATTTTAGTAGCATCAGAGGCCGTAATTAATTCCTGCCTTCTATTATTCATTATATTATCAACTCATGGCTTTCTGTAGATATAAATGGCCATTGTCCACCACGCTCGCCAAATGGCAGACTTCACACAATTTTGAGAACATTATGGAGTTTCCAAAGTGTTTGGACACCAAATTCAACTCCTAGGCATGCATGATTCTCTACGATGTTTTCCTCCAAATTAAATCAAGTGATATTTAATTGGTGAAAACGCACGTTACCTCTTTTGTCTCTTCGTGTAAAATGGATAACGCTCAACGAAACTTCTGTAGCTTTTATTCTGCATCACATTATGTCCTCAGTCTCAGAACGAAACTTGATTTTTTACATAGTCCATAAATCAAGGGTCTCGAAAATCTCTCTTGTACCTTTCACAACTATTTCATTTACTATTTCCCTTAAGTCCTTCACCCTTTTCGTCCCATCTTAGGAAGTATCAAAGACAAGTGACGTCCGATTAATGTCCCCGCCGGCTACCGAATTTGGAGCCCGCATCGCTCGGGGGTCGCCGACCTTTGTATGCCGTGTACAGACCGTATTAAATATCTGTGACGATTCGATACGCTTCGAGGAGCATGGATTAGAATCGCGTGATCAGTACACGTAGGTACACAAAGTTTGTTTGATCGACACAAACTACTTCATTAAGAGGCTTCACTTTAATTGTCAGCGTATCGACTATAAAGGTTGCTATTTTAACAATTTTAGGTAACTATGTACGTAATTCTCTTATTAATATGTATTAAAAATGCGAAAGTTTCGAAAACTATACAAATTGAATTCTTCTATAGGTATAATATATTATTATCGTGGCAAAATTGAATTGCGATTTACGTACACAATAATATAATATAAAATTAAAGTAAACTAAATTAATACTTATAAAGACTAAACATCATCTGAGTGATCATTTACGGGCATGGACCCAAGATTATTGATTTTCTGTGTTACTAGAAAGGTTACTAGGCCTTTGGACTAAATTCTTATGTATTCTGATGCGAGGATCAATTTCTGAGATACCATTATCCTATAATCACGCAGCAAACGCAACAGTTGCAGAACCGGCAAAAAGAAACAATTGCAACGAAAATCTCCAACGGAAGGTTCCAACGGACTCGGGGAAAAGCTAATTTTATAAAAAAAATATTTTTGTTAAAAAATATGAAAATAATCTAACGTATAAATTTTGTTGCATAAAAAAATGTTATTTGGTTTAATGTTCTACTCTCTGTAATCCGAACAGGAATTATACGTGATTGGATGGGTCTATGAATATGATAATCCGTCCAACATGCAATATACAGTAGTGCATTTAAAACAAAAATGAAACATTTGTTTTGTCTACAAATATAAATATATTTACATAAAACATTTTGAAATCCCTTCTGTTCATACAAAGTCCTTACGTAAGTACAGTAGGTACTGTACCTACTTGTTCAAGCGTTTTAAACTTTAATGTGCGCCTAGCTTAAGATCACGCCTATTTACGAAATAGAAATGCTTATAGCGGTCTGTGACATAAGAAGGTCGTTATTCGCATTTCCAGACGTGCTTTTTATAGAAATGGTTTTCGAAACTATTATGTGGCACTTTTGACAAAAACTAAACGCCCCGTTTCGGTTCGGGAATGCAACTAACTGTTATCTCGTTTCGAAAGATATTAGGTTTGTAAGCACAAAAAACCTACTTACCTTAACTTTTAGTTTGGTTACATTCTAATTCGGATTTCGGACTAAACTCAATCGTTAGTACTAATAGGTCGCGAATACTAATAGGTCATAGATTTGAGTAAATTCTTGAGTAATGTGATAGTGATGTGTCTGTGAGATAGTTTTGGTTCATGGGGTGAAAAATTGTCGATAAATTAAACAGACGGAGATAAAAATTGTAGCTACTAGCTAGAAGTTTAGGTAGCTTATTTAGTCTATATTTTGTTGTAGTATCTTTACTTTAGACTGAAATAGTAATATAACTAGAACTGGTAGAAGGAGAGCAATGAAAGAAACTAATACAAGACTATAGACTAGTAGAAAAAGAAATCGCTTTTATACTTTACTAGTGCGTTCCAGATTTTTGTTTCACTAACTTTTTCCAAAGTCTCTTGATTACTTTACTTTATTTTACTTTCGAGACTGAATTAATATGCTTTCAAAATTCTACCTTAATTCAACCACATAATGCTACTATAACATTTTAATGCGAAATAATAAAATATTAAGTGTGACCAACTGACCACAAACGTGGCGGCAAGCAATAATAAAGTAGGTAATTTCATTCTAATTATGCTAATAAAGGAAACTGCGCCAAATAAAATTAAACAGACAGGATGTTGAATGTTAGCCATACGTAGTTGTACCTATTTTTACCCGACTACGCACGCAAAGGAGGGTAATGTGTTTATCAGTCTATGTCTGATGTACGTATATTGTACTCTGGACCAAATGCCTGGGCCGATTTTGATGATAATTAAGTCAATCGATACGTAAATTTTGTGAGTATCACTAAAGATATGACAGTGTGGTGCGGGTTGTTACGTTCCCTCAAATATGGTTGAGCGAAGCAATGGCTGGATCATGCGTCGTGCTCGTGAACGGGTGCCGCCAACGGGAATGGGTCTGCTTTGACTTCCCATGCTGACATGTGTTAGATTATATGTATTGTATTTTTGAAGCGTCACTGTGGAAGCACTGTATACTTAGCTTAGTTTTATTACTTATTGTAAAATTAGTTTATTTTATTTTTTGAAAAGAGTAACTGCTGAGTTTCTTGCCGGCTCTTCTCAGCAGAATCTGCATTCCGAACCGGTGGTAGATTTGTGACGTATCATAAGTGCTACAGGGTAGCCTACATGAAATAACAAAATTCAATATGGCGACCACCGGACGCCATGATATTGTGAAAAAGAAAAAAATTAAAGTTGCACAACTATATTGAATAGGTATTTGAAAATCATTGTTAGGTTTCTCTTATCATTGTTCATTTTGAATGACCATTACATGGCATCAATTGAAATATGAACTACTTGCTTCAAAACTGAAGTCCAAACTGTCTATTTTGGTGAGATCCCCAAACTGACGCATCCGCACCTGATGGTTTCAGGTGCGGTTTTGATAATTTTCCGCTAGGACTAACGAAATCAAAAAATACTAATATTTACTTAGAGTAATATAAAACCGTATTACTTACGGATTGAAAATAATTCTACTCCATGCCCAGGTATTTAAAATTCAATGAAGCACTAAATATTTACGAAAAAAACTCTGCTTAAAAGACGGGCGAAAAACGCTAAACGCGAATTGAAATTCCCAAAACGTTTTGAGAGATTGAAGAGGCTTTTATGGAAATGGACTGCGTGCATCAGCCGATAGGCGCACGCCCTGCCGCATTACTCTACCGATTTAAATATTAACGCCTCCACCCACAATTTAGATACACCTGGTGGACGATTTATTCGGGCCGTGTAGGACGTACGAGTACATCCATTGTCGATTGGCAATGCAAATGTTCTTTTTAAACAGAGCGTAGGACAGGGAATATCTACTATAGAGAATACCTTTATACTAAGCTACACCTATATTCATAGGTTTTTTATTCGATCACAATGGTACCCTTGAGACTTGTCTAAGATTACAACTTAATGCGAGTTTATTTATTTATTTAATAAAGAGTCACACAAAACAGATTGAAACTAAGAAGTATACAAAATATGAGTATATAAATCTTGTCTAGAACCAAGTGACAACCCCTAGTAAGTGTACACAGCATTATAGTAAAATTAACAAGTCAAGCTAGATATAGTCGTAGAAGTTATAACATAAAATTAGTAAATGATAACATAAAATATTAGATAACATAAAAGTGTGGTCCAGAAACAAATAATGCAATATAATATAGTTCAGTGATAATTTATTTTAAAAAACAAACGAAAAAGAGAAACTAAGTTTATCTTTTCCATTTGTGCTTTCTCAATTATTTTCACGTAGTAAAGTATGAAGGTAGGTAGATAAGTAAGTAAACACACATCACTATTTAAAAATTAACATCTAAAAATAGTTCTGTGAATTTTCCTTACCTAAGCCTAAATGGACTCATTGAAGCGAATGACCTGTACCTACTAAGTGCCATTTCTGCTTTTGTACAAAATATACAGTAAAAAATGGAATAAAAAAATAAATGTTTCCGCTGACATTGAAAAATTGAAATAATACGTCAGACAGTATCGAAATACTAATGGAGCGTTCGTTTCCGAAATCGCAGAGCTGAATTCGATTTAATTGAAAGTGGACTCACATTACATGGCGTCATTAGTATGCACAATTCTTCATTGGACCCGTCAATGCAGGCATCAATTATTTATTCATGGAAAGGAAACTGAATTCATTTGCCCAATTGATACAATGATATCGAAATTAAAATTAGCTATGATGCTTAGTGAACGAAATGAGACAAAAAGACAGGCTAGGTAATAAATAGGTTTTAGGTGTTATTTTTGACGTGACGCATGTTAGCTGACGTCACGCGACTTTGACGACCGAAATCATCTCTAATTGGATATTTGACTGTTGTCAAACAGTGGATATTCATTAATTACTATCGAACATGTAACATGTAAGAATAACATTTGTAAAACCAGAAGATAAATCGGTCAAAAAGAAATAAGTTTTAAGCTTTTTACTGCGACTATATTCGTCTCTTTCAAAAACGAAATTTCGCATGAGAGTGTATGGAACTATTGAATCCATGATGTCATGTTGCAATACCGCTCTTTTTATCTAACATGAAACTTAAAAGCTCTATATTTTCGAGACTAGTTAAGATATTAATAAAAGAAAAATGACATTGTGTTATAATATTAAAACCCCTTATGTATATAAACAAACTATGTATATAATTGTCCAACTGGCTGGTACTCTATTGGTCAAAATGCATTGATGCAGCAAGAACGCCATAAATTCAGCCATTGAGATAAGATTGCGTTCGTCACACTGCACTGTATCGATCATTTTTAGACAATCCTACGGCAGATATTCAACGCGTATAAGGTACGAATATTTTCGCAAACAGAATTTCGCCGAACAATTCTGTTTGGTCAAAGCACACATGCAATACAAGTCAGACGCTAGAGCGATCCTAGCTTTGTAAATAACAATTTGCAAATACGTACCACAAATCCCCAATAAATCCGCATGGTTCGAAGCATTATGGATATTAAAATATGCGCTTTCCCCCGTATGGAAATCGCAGGGATTGACGCCATGTTTGATTTAGAATGGTGACTTCCGAAGGGATAGGAGTATAAATCGAGGATATCTGCAGCGGAAGGCTAGCTATTGAAACTTCGATCGCTATGATCATAAATTAAACGATTATATTAGCTGTTAAAATGTTAAATTTATAGCCCTTTTCCTGGCGCTGAGTGCCCAGATTGTAGATAATTTAATTCTGAGTTAATAATGTTCAACCTTTTACATTGAATGAAGAGTCTCTTAATGGAGTAACACTATGTATTTCGGAAATTGATGAAATAAACCACCTAACAAGCTAAATAATGAAACAAAAATTGTAAAGTACTTAAACTAATAAAAATATAATGCTCATAATAAACAAATCCGAACATCCAT
The DNA here is from genome assembly GCA_038048805.1 of Hipparchia sbordonii. Taxonomy (NCBI): domain Eukaryota; kingdom Metazoa; phylum Arthropoda; class Insecta; order Lepidoptera; family Nymphalidae; genus Hipparchia; species Hipparchia sbordonii. The sequence goes on along the minus strand of JBBIWI010000010.1, from coordinate 8,988,189 downwards.
TCTTTCGTCAACTTTCGAAACACGATAATTTAGAGGCAGACAGTAAGTAACCCATCAGCAAGCTTCAGCTTTATAAATCGTCGTCTCTGTTTCAAGAAGCGATATAACTTCACAGTGTCACTCATACAGTCACAAAGACGATGCTCTACGAACCGAGACTGGCCTTTCTCTTTCTGGGGCTTGACATTTTTACTAACCTTTGTACCACTAACTTATGTTTTATGTAAAGACCGAAAATATATGCCCTCAAAATTTGAGAAAGTTTTTGCATGGATATTGTACATACTACGTAAGTATATTTGAGCAAATTCTACTGGACTATAAAAAAATATAAAAGACCTGAGCAACAAAGTTTTCCACATAACAAAATAAACATGAAAGACGTATGTATCTAGAGTCTATAAAATTTACAATGACATCGTTCATCAATCTGTTGCATTGCAAACCTGATGGGTAACTTCCCAAGGCACTGATTCTGAGAAACTATCTATAAATAACATCTGGATGTTACACTGCTATCTCGATAACGATGAATACGCTTCAATATCAAATTGATCATGTAATAGATTGCTGATCGACGTCGCAGATAAACGGGATTTGTGTCGTTTAATTAATATGCACGATAGGTACAATGGAACTAGACAATAGGTATTATTATGGTCTTGTTGGAAAGGGACTGACGAGTAGGCATAGCGTAGGTGATAGGGAAAGTGCTTATATTATTCGTTGTGCAATTCTGTTTACGTACTCGTACCAACGACTCAATGTCAATCCATCAAGGCTTATAACTGAGTACAGGTCTCTCGAATGATTAATTTTTTAAACCTCTATTGTACTCCCTTAGAAGTTGAACTTTCAAAAATCCATACTTAGGAAATGCCTTCATCATAATAGATATCTGTTTGTCTTTCAGCGCGATCCGATTCGAGCGGTGCGGTGATAGATATGTCTTTCTGAATTAATAAGAGGATTATAAATTCAGAAAAACAAAGTGCGTAAGAGGCCGGTAACTCCGAAAAGTCCGAATTGCGTTCCTAGAAACCCTTGAAGGAGGAAGAAAACTTAAACTTATAGGCTATTACCAATTGATTACCAAGTAAGTATCTACTTTGCTACATATTCATAGATACCTTTATTGCTAGTCTAAAACATAAAACAAAGCGAACAAAATTATTACAATCTCTTTCAATGTAAATGTCCTAAGTCAAGAAAACAGTGATATAATTTCCACACATAGAATCCGTATAAAAGTTTTCCAACATTTCTACCGTAAAAAAGATGGGAAAAGATCCAATAAAAAGTAAGCAATCAGACTAATGACTCCAAAAATAAGGTACAGTAGGAAACAAAGCAAGAGGAAAAACGGAACGATAATATCAATTTGCAAATATGAACCCTTGATTTAATAATCAAAATCACTGCAGCATTCAAGCTGCAATTTCGTTATGGGGGGCAGATATTGGATTTCTCTGTGGCATGTATTTGGGAATACTCGGGGGATATAATACGCCAAACCGAATCAACTTTCCGCTCGTATCTATTGTAAAGCGAATCTGGCGTTGCGTTTTAGCTTTATTTCAATCGCTTTGAGGTGGATACGTCATAATCGTATTTTTCGTAGCTACTTTGGACCATAAATGTACATAATACTATTTGTGAATTTGAAGTAATTATTCAGAAGCTAGAGAAGATTGAAGCAGACAAACGAGTGAAAATTAAAAGTAGAAGTAAATAGAAAACAAAAAAGTAAAGTCAAAGCTCTTGTTTTTTTTTTCACCTTTATTATATAAACATTACATTTAGTACGAACTTAATGCTAACAATTTTTCTTCCAGTCTACTTTTCGACGTGTAATATACGTGTGCAAGCCGAGAGTAGTACTAAAAAGTGTTTAACGAATCATATATTATAGATTCCATAAATATATAAGATATTAACAGAATATATAAAACTCATAGAAATAAATATGTATATTAAATACTTACTTATAATATGTATAATAAAATCGTTTTGCTCGATTAAATAAATGTCACAGCATCATTTTTACCAATATTTCAATTTTGTTTCCAATACTATAATTATTTACTGAATACTTGCTGTCGTTATTGCATTATTGTCTTAGTGATTACATGCAGTATGCTCATAATACGGAAACCTGAGGGCCTATAATACCAATGGTAGACGGTTCGATTTAAATCGGATTATCTTTATTTTGTATATATTATCAATTAAATACACGACCAAAGTAATATGCAAAACAATTGCAAGTGTGAAGCAGTACAACTTACAAAAGCATTTTATTTCAAGAAGCCATAACAAGTTATAAGTGTGTCATTTGATCTTTTACTTGTATAGTGTTGGATGTTATTGGAAATGATTTAAAAATACGCCCTTACTTATGAAATATTATAATGTATATTGCTTTCGCCATCAATTCGCTAATAAATAATCGCATATACAAGTTATTTATACGTAATATACCACGCGTAGCATTTTCAATCAGCGCTCGTCATTCCATAATCCAAACAACGCTGTTAAAGTGTATTGCTGAACAATGTTTATTAAATTTCCCGTAATATGAGGGCGACCAGACAATTAGGGTTGTCCAGGGAATATAGCTGTCAATCAGTGAAGTGAGTGTGCTATATGATACTTCGGAAGTCGGTGCCCTAGGCGTGTGGTGTCAAGTAATATGATATCAGTAACACTATACAGAAGTGTTTATCTCTATTGATTTCTTATTTTGACTAGTATTGATAACAATATTCATTTTCATTACTTCTTTTAATAAATAAAAAAATTTTCTTGTAGAAGTTTATTTAATACATACTAAAGTATAAAATTTTAATTTTATAACATTGTTGTTTGAACAGACAACAATTATTTTTAGGGCTTCGTCGTGTGACCGTGACTTAAAAAATGAATATAAAAAAGATTAGAAACATAATAGTTACATTATTATATTATGTATAATGTCAAGTCAAAACGTATGACTAAAAAGAGCAAAAAGAAAAATTGTGGTTGGTTTCTTTATTTAAATACCCTAGACTTGCAGGTTCAATAAAAATAGTAAACCGTTTAAGCCGTCAATTACGTAATAGAAATGAAATCTTCACTAATTGCAATATATCTAAGCGCAGACAGTTACCTAATTGCATTGGTGTGTCGTCAATTAAGTCTCAAACGATAAAAATAGACCAAATAAAAGTTCTAAAGTTGTCTAGCCTCCGGCGAGGCGCTCGGAAACCTAATAGTGAATCGTAGAAACTTGGTCCTTAAAGCGATGGGATAGCACTTGAAACTTGTTTGTAGGCTAGACTCGTTATAAAAAGCAGTGCACCAGCGCTGGATCAGTACGATAGTTGTGCAGGAGGATCTATAATAAAGTAAACTTTAAGTTATAGGCGTTTAGGGTGAATAGTGTGTGCTGTGTAGGTCTGATCGGTTTGCTGCGGGTTTCGAGTTTCGACTAAAGTGCATTGCTTTTATTGCTAGCCAGCTTCTAGTGGCGTATTGATAATATCTACACCTACATGCAAAGGGCTATATGGATTTTTTCAGAATTTCTGTTGCAGGCAGAAAAAAAAACGCTTATTTACTGCAAAAATGTTTTAGTTCGAAAAAAATAATATTTATTTTAACTAGTGTTGTAGTAAAAATCACCAATTCATGCTTTATCAAAATTACATGAGTTAAAAAGTGAACTCAGAAATGACTTCACTATAAAATCGAAAACTAGGATTTTGAAAGTTTTAAACATGTTTTAGACACATGTTTTGAAAAATCTGGATTTTTAGATAACGACCGAAATGAGCAAACTATTGAAATATATGAAATAATATTCCATTTCGAGCGTTTCTGTAGACTTATTGTAAAGCTTTATTTGAAAAATAGAAAACAAAAGTGTTTTGCAGTATAGCCTTTTCATGTCTATATTTAGCTAAGCGCAAAACGGAAAAGACGAACAAAGGCTTATTTCCGTGATATAAACAAGTCGGAAGCTTCCGATTCTTTTAATAAATCACCCCAAGTCCATGAAAGGCTTCGAGGCAGTAATTCGATGGCCTCTTCAAATTAGCCCTTCAGGCGTTTTAACAACAAGGGAATAAATTAATGAAAGCAAAAATGCGTCTCATCGGAAACAAAAAGCAACGTATTGAATGTTAAAACTTAATTGGAGGTAAGGAGATATCTTAATCTTACTTCAGCTTCAGCAAACACAATTATTGTTTCAAATTGATTGTTATCTCTAGATCACCATATGAACTTTGATATGTTTTGTCAATTTATTACTATTATTTACTATTTACTACTATTATTTACATTAGATAGAGCGCAGACTTATTACAATTTCAAGTTGGACAACTAAATCGCAGATACATTATAGGCATAGTGACTTAGTTGGATAAGATGATGTGCAGGCTACCATAATTGCACAACACACATGCCTATTAGTATATACTCTACGATTTAGTTGTCCAACTTAAGTCTGTGGGTAGTCTTATGTATTATAGATTCCATAAATGTATGTATAAATATAATATAAGATTTAGATTTCTAATAAAAAAAGTTATTCATACAATTGACTTGGAGTCGAATGATATTATAGGATAAATGATTGTTTGGTTTAGATGCACAGTTACCTACCTACTACAATCTTGTTGGCAGCAAATGTACCTAAAATGATAATGTTACACACAATTTCATATTCACCGCATGAAGTCCCGCCATAACTAAGAGGCATGCTGTTGCCAATTCCCTAACAAGATCAACAGTAAATTGAAGTGCATACATACAAACAAGGTACTGATTCAATAAATGTTACGGACAAACGGTCCCATATTAACGCTTTCGATAAATTAAAACTGACTGTTGAATTTTATTACTTGATGATGAAAGAAATGCTATTAAAAAGAATTAAAATTGACACTTATATGGCACACGTATTTCCAATAAACATCCCTACTGTCTATTTTTAGGTTAGCTTAGATCAGTTTGGGACTAAGCGCATAGCATAGTTTTGTTAACCATTGTAAAAAAATTTTTTTTTTTAAAGAGCAACTGCTGAGTTTCTTGCCGGCTTTTCTCAGCAGAATCTGCATTCCGAACCGATGGTAGATTTATGACGTGTCATAAGAGCTACGAGTTGGCCTACATGAAATAAATAAATTTTGAGTGATTTTGATAAGCTAAGCTGTGAAATTAAAGTACATTTATTTAATTATTTATCAGTACCACATACCATACATGTATAGTTTCAATATTTAACTATGTACTTGATATCTAAATCCTATTGAGTTATCAACTTGCTTAATTAAATGTTATCGTTGTTTTGAACGTTCCAATGTGTGTCAATATTGTGATAACATATTGTCTTTAATGTTTACGTATGTCTTTATTTTTTGTAATTATGACTTGAAACCGGGTTGGATTAGGGATATCGTCTTTTTCGTCAACCGATACTTCTAGACATAGGTCTCCTGTAAGGATACAGAATACACAAATTCTACAATCACTGCGCTTTTCGATGCAAAATCATCACTCCAGCACCTAACCTTTAAGTCATCTATCGTTTATTTAAGTTATGTATCCCGCCCATTAGCTTGACAACCTGTTTGGGTATTTCGCTGACCATGGTTCTTCTAAGGATCTACTCATATCTCATTCTCAGACACTTAGAGGAACCCGACACTGTTTATCTTAGATACGCAGAGGAACCCCGAGCAAGGCACTGTCTATTACCTGTTGATATACCTAATACTTTTTCACCAACCATTGTTAGAGCCATTTGAAATTAATTTTAAAGATTACTTCCTTATTTACCTACTTGTCCATACAACCTAATTAGTTAATATTATCTATCTTTACTCTCTCGCTCTTCGTAGCTCAACCACTTAATTGTTTGCATCCTGAAGATGGCCAATTATTCTTATAAAGGGAAGGGAATAAATAGTTCTCACGGTAAAGCCAAGATAACGAATTTGCAAGCAAAATGTAGTAGACATATTATAATATTGTAGTAGTGAATAGATATCATGTGCAATAAATCAATAGACAAAGTTGATTCAATAAAATATTCACGTTAATTTGAAAAACAAACAAAGCATAATAATCAATGGATGCAAAAACAAACTCGATTATATTAAATGTCAATCACATCACTAAAGCAGTGTTCTATAAACCTAACATGGCGCCGATACGCTTACAGCGGTCTTAATTAATGCCTGCAGCGATTGAAGCCCCAGGCCTTTATCTTTTGATTGACCTGTCGTTCCATACATTATATCAGCGAAACACAGAATCGGTGAATCGTGCCAAAGCAGTGTTTTCCAAAGCGGTAGCGCGTTTCGTGGGACTTTAAGAGACGTCCTTCTTTGAACTCTCTCTAGTCAAATGAACTTTAATTCTTATTCATCAATGAAATGAGTACAATCTACATCAATCTTTCAAATAAATTAGACTCACTCTAACTGATATATGTAGCTCTACTATCAGTGTAACACAAGCTTTAAGATTTTCTGACTGAAATCATTTAGCCCGTGTAACATAAAAATATTGTATTATATTACAGAGTTAAATTACTAGTTTCTAGTTCATTTAGTTTCTAAGCTTTGATTGATCAATCTTTAAAACCAAGCTATAGCTTTATTTCTATACTAGTTTCTATAAGATGCACTCGTGGGTGAATTCTCAGTACTTAATGTAACTTAAAAACTACGTACTAAAGTTAAATGATGAATTATGAAAGATATTACATAGTAATATGTATTATCTAGATCTGTAAGAAATAACTAGGTAGTATCTAGAAATACTAACTAACTAACTAACTATAACTAAGCCAGTAGAACTAGTTCTAAAGACAGTTGAAGTATGATTTTTCCCTTAATTTAAATAGAAATTACAATCTTTGAGAGCCACTGTGTTATCGGAAATTGCGCATGCAATTTTGGTTCCATTGTCTTGGATATACACACTATATTGGCATAGCGTTTGGAGGATTGATGAGCTTACGTAGTGAATCTGTACAGTCGAATGTTGGAGATCAAAAAGGTACTACATTGGCGTTAACCGGGAATCGCTGTGCAGCCCGATTGATTGGGAATTGATGCATATTGTTCCACGTGGTGGAGGGATGGTTTTTTTTAGAACAAAAGCAAAATTGTGACTGTTTTCATGATCTACTATCTACTTTCTACTCCACCAATTTTTGTAAATGTTAAGCATCTTCTTAAATATATTGTGACTAGTTGATGCCGGCGACTTCGTACGCGTGGATTGAGGTTTTTTAATTCCCACGGAAATTCTCTTATTATCCGGGATAAAAAGTGGCCTCAGCCAAATCGGGTTACATCCATCCATCCATCCGTCCATCTATCTATGCATCCATCCAAACTTTCGCATTTATAATATTAATAGGATTAAGTATACTTAGCCTGGTTTTATTAATTTGGTCAATAAAATTGTTACATTAATTAGTAACTTAACAGAGTCAAGGTTGTACCTACTTATAACATGGTAAACATCTTAATATTTTCACAAAATGTTTTACTCGTTACAAATAATGCAAAAGAGTATTTTTTGCAAGGCTACTTTTTATTTCAGAAAATAAATAGGGATTTTTAGAAACCTTTTTTTTTTTTTTTTTTTTTTATTCGATGACAAGATAGCCCTTGACTGCGATCTCACCTGATGGTAAGTGACGATGCAGTCTAAGATGGTAGCGGGCTAACTTGGAAGGGGTATAGCAGTGTAAATTCAACCCATACCTCTTATCGGTTTCTACACGCCATCGTGCCGGAACGCTAAATCGCTTGGCGGCACGTCTTTCACGGTAGGGTGGTAACTAGCCACGGCCAAAGCCTCCCACCAGACCAGACCAGAGACAATTTAGAAATAATAAATTCCTAAATTGCCCCCGCCGGGAATCGAACCCGAGACCTCCCAGTTATAAGACCACAGCGCTCACCACTGCGCCAGGGAGGTCGTCAACCTAGAACTCTATATGAACAATCTTAGTGAAATAGTAAAATATACATCTGATCTCTAGCGACATGATTCCTGTTTTTCCAATTGCTACTGAAACACGAAGTTTTCCTTGTTTAATGTAGAGTCATGCATTTTTTCAAGAACTGACTAATCTTTAGAAACGTGGAGTTTGTTGAATCATACTGAAATGAACACCAACATCAATACTCAGATAGTGGTTTTTTCATTACTTTCTAAGAAGATGCAGTCAAAAGTTGAATCAATTTGATTTCCTTTACATTCCAGTAGTTTTAATTAACACTGAATGGAAATGGATCTCAGCTTAAGATCCATTATGTAAAAAAACTATTCATGCACCCAACCACAGATCCCATTGTCTCTGCGTTGATTCGTTTCTGGAACAAAACTACAAGTGGTTCTTTCAGCTACTTTTAAATACAAAGTGGCTAAAACACGCAATAAAAATGAGCGTTCACGCATGAAACGAAATGGCCATGAATGTGAAGGGTATAACAACGAGCTGAGTGGGCCAGCATTACACTTGCTAAGTGGGACATTCATACGCATTTAAGCACTTCGGGACAATTAGCGATGGCGCCGATTGTGCTCCGTGACGAGTCAGTGAACACTCTCACAATCCGTCCGAGATAAAAGGACTTCAATCAAAAATATAAATAATACAAGCTATGCAGTCGCATTCAAAAGCTAATTAAAGAAGTCTGCGTAAAGAAGCAAATCGTTAAAAAACAAAAAAACAACCGTTAAAAATATCAATAAGACAAAAGATTCATATGTGTTTTTAATTTTTCTTCCGGACGCCATAATTAACACACACACACACACACACACACACACACACACCACACACACACACACACACACACACACACACACACACACATACACACACACACACACACACGCACACACACACACACACACACACACACACACACACACACGCACACACACACACACACACGAACTAAAGCTATGAGAGTTTCAAAAGAGTTATTGCTGAGCGCATAAAAACTTAGACAGGGATTATTTTTATTATCACTAAGGATATCAACTCTATCAATCATTTTCAAGCCACCTCTGGAAAATGCATATCAAAGCGTTTATATTATAAAGTCATTATCCTGCACTTACATAAGTTGCAAAGACAGTAATAATGCAATTACATACTATAACTTGAACATATAAATAACCGGTCCGCGTCAACCGAGGAAACGGGTCGTTATGATGTAAAATTACTTTCAGTAATCAGTGTAATTACGAGGTTCGCTTTATTAATTGGACAGAGATGTATTATTATTAATTGTAAAGAGTGACTGACACGAGTTATGATGCAAATTACTTTAAACTACACGACAACGTACTCGTGGTACCTACCTATTAGTTTTTTTATCAGGAAGAAACCCTTTCTTTTTCCGTGATAAAAAAAAATATGACTATGATAATTTTTTTTAACGCGGATGAGACTATGTCACTCACCAGCTGGACTAGCACGCGTGCGCGAAAAAATTTTGTCTTCCCATTTACTTACATCTTGAGATACGGTCACGTAGATATAACTACATTTCACTAACGTCGTACCCACTCCTAACACAAGCTTTTCATTTATTTGGAGTTGAGAAGGTAATATTAGTCAGGTTCAGCTAATATTCTTAAAAAAAGAACAAAACAATTTTCAAGTTCGTGAGGTCAATGGTCAACGATAAAACTAATGTAGTAGGTACATAAAACTAATCGTCCACATTTCCTCATACAATTAGTGACCGAGAGAAAACACTTATTACACTATAATAGTGACAGTAAAATCCATTAGCCAAACAAGCGAGATCCCGTGGGATAACGCGTCCGTTCCTATCCCGGGAGATGTCCAATCCCGGGACGAAGTTATTGTAATGAGCACGGTAGGGATATTTATGCCTCGCCATGCGTCCTGAATACGCAATAAGACGTGGTTTCGGACCCTCAACAGATTGGGAATATTGAAATACATTCACTGAACGCTGTAAAGGAAGTTGTTTACAACAAACCAGTTCATCGCGTTCAGTGTATGCTTGTTCATTTCCATGAACCTGCGACTGAATACATTACGTGAAAATTTGGGTATTCAATAAGGGCCTCGATACACAGATTTTTTTTGTTGTTATTTGCTTTCGGTGTTTATTGCACAAACATTACTGAAGACTATCTGCTGGTTTAAAAAATACGTTTCCTGTTTGCAAAAGGATACACACACATTGATACTTACTTGAAAATAAGTATGTATCTTGGTCCCTAAATAATATTTTTGCACCCAAAAAATCAAACGAATATTCTTTTGACTCCAAGCTATAAATAATAATTATATATAACGTAGTTTCAACAGACAAGAAAGAATAATAAACCGAAAATTACCAAAAAATAATAATAAAAGAATAACTAATACTTGACTTGGGTTATAAAAAAGTATATCATCTACAAATAAAAGACTGCACAGGTTCTTTATGGCGGAAGAGGAATTTAATAGCCTCGGAGACCATGAAAAGGGTCTTGCTTTCAAATCCTTTCACAATGGTGTGACTGGCTCCGTCTGGGAAAAGAAAATTATTTTTCTCGGACCTTTTATTCTTCAGCGTTAGTTGAAAACCAGTAAATGATTTTGCGAGTCAATCCGTGCTACCATATTCCCTTTGTTATGTTCACGATCAACTGAAGTTATTATTTTTTTGGGTGAAGAATGGGATTATGAAGAACAACGTTATGGCAGTCTACGGCAAAGGCGTATGTATATAAATCTGTATACTCAGAAGCAAGAGTCATGAGAATATTATCTACATCACAGATTATATAGTGTTTACGTCATGTCACAAGTGATTGACCATCACTAAAATCAAATCAATCAAATCTATACTAATATAATAAAATGCAAGAGTTAGTTTGTTTGAACGTGCTAATCTCTCGAACTACCAGTCGGATTTGAAAAATTCTTTTTGTATCAGATAGCCCAATTATTGAGGAAGGTTATAGGCTATTCAAAATCTCGGTACGTCTCTTAAAAGCCGAGCAAAAAGAAAGAATAGCGCGGGATCACGACGATGCGGTGAGTCGGTGGTCGAGGGCTGTCTCTAAAACTAAATCCACGCTGACGAAGTCGCAGGCAACAGCTAGTCATCAATAAAAATGACTTGATTGCACACACTTTAGTGACAAATCTATAAACTAAGTTTTAAGGTCGATTAAAAACATATTTTTAAATATTATTTGAACTTTAAGTTGCTATTTGGCTTGTAATAAAGGCTGACCTCGACATAGATTTCAGAACTGGATTTCCAACACCAATGTGTTGGAACGGTCAAATGACCGTGGTGACAAAAAATCTTGAAATATTTTTTTTCAAATATAGTGTTATGTCCCCAAATTCGTCCGCGTGGATTTAGGTTTAGGTACGTTTTTTAAAATTCCCTTAGAAACTCGTCTAATTTCCAGGATTTAGATAGGCTTCAGGATACAAGGCAATTGTCCTGATAAATGTAACGAATAGAGCGTTACTTTCATTAAATTATGTTTTGAAAGAAAAGAAAAAAGCATATATTTCTTTTTAACTTTCATTTCATTTATCACATATTTTAGTATAAACTATTGTTAAAGATAAAATAAAAGCGAATTTTACATTTGTGATTCTGTCACGGTTCGGCAAAAAATAATAACTATTATATGGATTGCTACACACACTAATTAAAAAAAATAAATTCATAGTACAAGTTTGTCAACAATAAAAATTCTTTTCAAAAAACCGACTTCAAACGCCACTACAAAGTATGAAAATAATTTTATTTTGTACACGTTTGTTGAAGTCGGGCGGCTTAAATAGAAACGATGAAACCGATACGCGATGCTCGCCCGATTTCAATAAACGTGTCTCTTATATGTCACCATAAGATAAGCGTCGCGCATCGATTTCATCGTTTCTAGTTAAGCCCGCCCGACTTCAACAAACGTGTACAAAATAAAATTATTTTCATACTTTGTAGTGGCGTTTGAAGTCGGTTTTTTGAAAAGAATTTTTATTTTAAGCTTTTTAGTGTAGCTTATTCCTGCTCTCTTTCTCCCCTCCCTCCAACGCTACTGTACTAATGTAGTTCTACACTTGGTACCTACAGTACTTATTAACAATACACAAGAGCTAGGACTAGGAGCTCCATGATGTGGTCCATGGTTGGTACCAACAATATCAATTCGAAAGCGTCAGTTCGTAATTCCTCCAACTCTGCAGCATCAGGATTGAGGAGCTAGAACCTTGAGCATTATGATGTAGTATATGCTTGGTACCAACAATATCAATTCGCAAGCGAAAGTTCCTAAATCCTCACAGTTTAAGTGGGCAGTACCCTGCAGCATCAGGATTGAGGAGCTAGAAACTAGACCTCGATGGAGTAGTATATGCTTATTACATACAATAACAATTCATGATTAGCAGTTCCTAAATCTCTACAATTTAGATGGGCAGTACCCTGCAGCATCAGGATTGAGGAGCTAGAACCTAGACCTCGATGGTGTAGTATATGCTTATTACATACAATAACAATTTATGATTAGCAGTTCCTACATCCCTATAATTTACGTGGGCAGTACCCTGCAGCATCAGGATTGAAGAGTAGGACCTGGAGCTCTATGATCTAGTATATGCTTAGGCCAAGCATACCAATTCGTAAACGACGGTTCCTAAAGTCCCATAATTTAGGGGGGAAATACCTCTGCAGCATCAGGCTTGAGGAGTTGAAGGTAAAAAAATTTATGGGACCATTTCGCGAGCTTCTTCTGTCGATTAAAAAAAAAATCTCGTGAATCGGTCCAGAAACCTCGGAGTAATCGGTGGGCATACATAGAAAAAAAAAAAAAAATATACCGGCCGAATTGATAACCTCCTCCTTTTTGGAAGTCGGTTAAAAACCAGATAAACAATGCAACTGGTGAAAATCGAGATTGATTTCGTGAAACGCTTTCACTGCGAACTGCATGAAAAACACGCAATTTTTCATCAGCATTAAAACGAACGTTAAAATTGTTCTTTAGTTTTATCCTTCATCATTTCAGCCTGCGGACGTCCACTGCTGAACATAGGCCTTTCCCAAACAGCGCCACTACACTTATCCTTACTAATATTATAAATACTAAAGCCTCAATAGCCCAACGTTTAAAGGTGCGGGCTGAAAAGTGAAAGGTCGCAGGTTTGAGCCCCGCCTGTTGCACTATTGTCGTACCTACTCCTAGCACAAGCTTCCCGCTTATTTGGAGGGGATAGGACGATATTATTCAAGTTCAGCTTGGCTAATGTTCTTTTAAAAAAAAATACTAAAGCGTGCTTATTTGTTGCGTTTATTGGTTGTTGGTTTGTCCTTCAACTATGCAGCAACGGATCGACGTGATTTTTTTGCATGGGTATAGTTAAGAGCTTAGCGAATAACATTAAAAAAGCAGAACAGCATTGAAAAGTGAACCCTTCACGCGGGATTTTTAAAAACTGATGTCACATTGCAAGTTTCAGGTAGATATCAGTAGGTATAGTATAAGATTTAATTCGAAAGTGTAATATATTTTAATCTCGAGAACGTAGCATCGAAATATAATTCGATTGATCGTATTCGTATTTGATGAAATTTAGTTCATACATTCTTAAACGTTTATGTATACGGTTACGCCCCGAATTAAAGTCGGTTGCACCGAATTTGCGACTTTAAATCTGATGATGATGCAGACAAAGTTGCGAGCATCCGCTAGTATCTGCATAATACAGCTATTATTTTATAGATTGTCGCCGCAAATGATGCTAATCCGGCTTTTCGTTGAGCAATTGTGACTCATTTCGCTTTCCGTCAAAGGAGCAACGAAGTGAAGAATTTCTATTTGGACCAGCTGCGAGCAGTTAATCTGTTATTGGTAAATTGTCTTGTGTGTCGTTACGAGGCACTTAATTTAAGCCGCAATTACTGTATTAAACGATAAACGAGTTGGTATACTTACCTTACAAATGCAAGTTATCTTTAAACTTGTATGATAAAAAGAAACACTAAGGTGTGGAACGCACTTTCAGCATCCGTGTTTTCTGTCACGTAAGTATAATTAATTTGAGTTCAAGTCCTGGGTATGGATTTGAGTGCTAATCCTGGGTACGAGCTATCTCCATTCCAAATTTCAGTCAAAGCAGTTTATTCGTTGTGTCGTCAAGGAGTAACAAACATGCACACACATACACATTCACAAACAAACAAACTTTCGCCTTTATAATATTAGTGTGATATTTCTATTTTAAAAGTCTCCCAATGTCAGGAACTGAACCCGGGGGCTAGGACTTCCCATTTATGGGAACACAGCGTTCGCCACTGCGCCAAGGAGGGATTTCAATATATCCTCGATGAAGTTGCATCTGTCAAATTCAACAAATGTTCTTCGATGAAGTTGCATCTGCCAAATTCAACAAACATTCCTCGATGAAGTTGTATCTGTCAAATTCAACAAATGTTCCTCGATGAAGTTGTATCTGTCAAATTCAACAAATGTTCCTCGATGAAGTTGCATCCTGTCAAATTCAACAAATGTTCCTCGATGAAGTTGTATCTGTCAAATTCAACAAATGTACTGGAAAGTGAGAATGCAGCTGAAAAGCCACGGTCTGGCGAACACGACGTGTATGGACGTGTGGTAGATACTAACTAAACGCTCTGCGAGACTGGCGGGCCGTCCGTGCGTTTGTTATGCTAATTTTATATACCTGAATACCTGTACACACGTTTTCGTTTATGTCATTAGGGTTTTGACTAAAAAATAATCTTTCCACATGGAAATATAGCCGTATTTCCATACCTTTCCATCTATATATCCCTTTCGTTCTCCTGCTGCTATTCCTTTCGTTTCGCTGTCCGTTTTGGTAATCTAATTTGGTTTACCAACAGCTAATAATTTTTTTAGGATATTTGTTACTCTTTCACGCAAAAACTACTGGGCAAGTGGACAGATTTTGATGAAAGTATACAATGGAGGAGCTTAATACGTCAGAATAGCACATAGATTATATATATGTATTTTATTCCGGAAAATTAAAGAAAACTCTAATACGCGCAGATGAAGTCGCGGGCATCAACTAATTTATAATATATTTATTTATTACTAATTATATATTTAATTAGGAAAATTAATGGATAAACTAATTAAACTAGCTAGGCAAACATCGCATGCATAATGACAAATTATATTGTATAACCATTAATAAGTAGGTAAGTACTTAAATTGATCGATAACTTAAAAGAAGAATTAAAAAAACATTAAGAATATTTAGAAAAATATACAAACAATAGGTCATTGTATATAAATAAAGAAAAACAACAATCTATAGCTAACATACTGATACATCGACCAATTTTCGGAATGTAACCAGAGAATCACATAATACTTTTTTTTTGCTGGGGCTTGGAACTTGTCGTAACGTTTACTTGTTCTCGCTTTCGTGGCGGAGATAAACCTACATATTTATTTACAGCCTAAAAACTTCAAGTATCGCATCCAAATAAGTGGACAGGAAAATGAAGTGCATCTAAAAGGATATGGTCTACTGGACGAGGGGTTACACTTGTCGACACCAGACACCACTTGCTACGGCGAGGATATGCCACGGCTGTGAAATGTCATCACTTTCATTTGTCATGCTAATTGCATCCGATACCTGGGGCGCATCCCTACAACGCTACAATATAAAACACGCGTTAAATTAAAAACCTTTTTTTAGGGTTCCGTACCCGAAGGGTAATCAACGGGACCGTATTAATAAGCCTCCGCTCTCCGTACGTCCATCTGTCTGTCTGTCTGTCTGTCTGTCAGCGGGCTGTATCTCAAGGTTCTAAGTCCAAACAGTTACTGGTTTTGAGAGAAATCACCCTCGAGAACTCCCTAGCGTATCCACCCGTCCATCCTCACTTTGCACATTTTTAATATTAGTAGGCTTAACCTATTATGTAGTAATGAACGCAAAATCAAAAAATCAAAATCAAAATTTATTTATTCATCGTCATAAATCTACCACCGGTTTGGAATGCATACCTCGTAGCGTGCCTTCCAAAAGCCAGGCAAGTGATAATTTGCTGTAATTTCCTAAAGTGGGAAAACTGTTATTGTACTATGAACCAAAAGTAATCAAATTATAATTACAACGGTTATAATTCACGTGTTGTTAATAATTGATTTTTAAACTTTCGAAATTGTAGAGTCAACTAATTCCTCGAATGAAATCGAATAATTAGAACATCTATCGATTTAATAACATGTTCCTGCTAATTAAAAAGGGTACTGTATATTACGGGAGTTCAAAGTGAGACTAATTAATACCAACCTATAGTAAAAAAGAAAGTGTGTATATTTTTGGTTTGTTCTTCAATCATTCAGCAATGGAAAAACGCGATCGACGTAATTTTTCGCAATGGTATAGTGTAGGGCCTATAGAGTGAATTAGGCTAAAAAACAAAGGGTTACCTAGATTTTAAAAACTTAGCTCTTCTTGAAAAATCTAAATCATAATCAAAGTAAGATTATTAACTCTTGCATAATCCTATTTTCTGGAATAAATAAATCTAACGTGCATCTCTAAACCACTTAGTTTAAATACTCGTAAATACATCTTAGAATTTAAGTAAAATATTAATTTACTATGAATATTGAATGGAAATTCTCCAAGATTTCGAAACATTTTGCACGATCCGTATTATTCGCAAATTCTATTGCAAGTCACAGGAACTGAAATTGCCGTCATATGTTATGACATAGAGTTCCACGAAATACACTCTGTATAGGATAATACGAAATTGAATACATGTATAACATTTCTTGACAAATCGCATCGTTGCATAGTTCTCGTATATTGTATTTTTCTTATTGCGAGAAAGCTGAAAAAGCAGGTACACGCTAGAGTAAAAGAATGTTGCAAAGCGTCTGGAAAATAGGAAAAATTTGAATTAATGGGGAAGTATCTAAGGAAAATAATAAATATTGATCATCCATAGCGAGATATTAGACAAAAAAGAATATTTTGACTGAACTACTATAAGTAGCAGCCAGCATCACAAGTGAAATAATATAATCGGTAGCAGGGACTGATATCTTGTAGTTTTTGTATTAATCATGAATCTTGAACCAGGCAGGTTAATTAAAACGCACTACGTTAAAACAATGATTTCATACTTTAACTCCTATTATTAAATTCTATAACGTCAGCAACATAAACGTTTTAACTTCTATTTAACATAAGATCACTTTTTACGAAAAGAGAGTTAATATGTGTATTATAATAATATAGATACCTATTGCAAGGTAGACCGCAAAACACGTCCCGTTCGTGACGCGAAATCGTTTGGCTGTTGCCTGTTGGCAAAATAACAAACACAAACCGCAGCAAATCGATGAGTGAAAGTCTAAACAATTTTACAGCGCCATGATTACGGATTTTATCAACAATTTTTCTATAGTGCACGCGTCAGTGAAAACACGCCAAATTGGGCTCTATTGTTATTTTCACCGAGGTAAAAGTAAAAATTGTATAAAATCGAGCTGATAGAATTGAAAAGAAAATAATTTTATTCAAATAAACTTGTACAAAATGCTTTCGAATTATCAAGTGAATCCTGCTCCTAGAGCAGTTCCACTACGACCTCTGTGTCAAGGAATGGAATAGAATAGAAAATTTAATGCACATCAAGAAAAACAAGAAATCAGAATAAAATTAACAAAAAGAGAGAAACATTAGACAGTGCAAAGGCGGCCCTATTGCAGAAGCAATCTCTCCCAGGCAACCCTTGTCTGGAAAGGTAAAAGCCAAAGTACCATCAGGGTGAAGCCAAAGTAGTATAAGGGTAGGAGTAATCTAACACCGACTTAAGAACGATTTTCATTCCTGTATGCTTACTACATAGTAATAGACGATATTCCTGGTTCCTGGGACGATAATGTGGTATTATCCATCGTATTTAAAGGCTTAAATTTTTTTGGAATATGTTATCAATGTAACTTATAAGAGTGTTCATATCTCCTTAACCTGTGCTTTACTTTACAAAAAATGTAGAGTTTTTTTTATTGGATAACAAGATAGTCCGTGACTGCGATCAGTGCGACCTCACCTGATGGTAAGTGACGTTGCAGTCTAACATGGTAGCGGGCTAACTTGGAAGGGGTATGGCAGTGTACATTCAACCCATACCCCTACTAGGTTTCTACACGCCATCGTGCAGGAACGCTAAATCGTTTGGCGGCACTTTTTTGTCGGTAGGCTGGTAACTAGCCATGGCCAAAACCTCCCACTGGATCAGACCAGAGACAATTCAGAAATTATAAATTCCCAAATTGCATCGCCAGGAACCGAACCCGGGACCACCCAGTTATAAGGCCACAGAGAAACTAAATCGATGCTGATTCCCCAAATAATATTATGTGGTCTACAATAATAATGCTTCCATAGTTAATTTTATGTACAATTGTTTTAACGTAGCGGTGGAAAACAATAAGATTGCATAACACAATAGCGTTCATAGGAAGCATGTGCTATTAGATAATCTTTATTGTTACAGAACAAATGAGTTTGTGTGTGTAAGATATCCTAAGGAACTAGTAACTTGGCTCTATTGTTCAACCTAAATGATACAAAGTTAAAAACGGATTCATTAGGCCCTGCTTATGCACCCATATACTATTTAAACTGGGACAAAAGGAAAAAAAATAAAAACCATAAAATAGAAATTGTAGCTGTCTTAGGCTGAAATCTATAGACCGCAATCGCACTCAGTTCAGACTCAAGACAGAGTTAAAACGAGACAGATTTATGTCAGAGCATATTTGTGTCTCGTTTTAACCTCTTTTTTGAGTCTGAGCTGAGTCAGAGCACGAACTGTAGATCTCAGCATTAGTCTCTACGAACTATAATAAAATTTGTACATCGTAGTTAGTATAACTTATATGTACCTAATAGCTATCACTGCATTTTCTTCCAACAATGTTAATGATTTTATAATATGAAATCTTTATTAACACCAAAGTTCTGAATTAGTCTGAAATATTCACGTGAGATAATAATTTATATTCATTAAATGTTGTTTGAGTTTTTGTTTATTACGCTTTGTTATTACGCAATCTATTTAATCAAAAAACAAACACAATTTTTTTAACAATGACTCCTACGCTCCGACCAAGTATGTAATTGTAGGCTTTATGAATTGCTGAGAACAGCTATTGTCAGTTAGCAATTTTGGTATAGTTTAAAATAGCTGGTACTTATTACCTTGGAAAAATTCATTAGCTTATGCCTACGAACTTCATCCGCGTGGAGTTAGGTTTTAAAAATCCCAAGGGAACCCTGTAATTTTCCAGTATTAAAGGTATATTACTCTTCTAGGTCTTAACTACACTCATGCAAAAAATCACATCGATTCGTTACTCAGTTCTGAAGTTGCGTGATTGAAGGACAAACCAACAAGCAAACATACTTTCGCATTTATAATAATAAGAAAGATGTAACACAAAAACTAAACGTAGTTTTTTTTTCATTCGTAATATTTATTGAGGACTAGCTGATGCCCGCGACTTCGTTCGCGTGGATTGAGGGTTTTTAATTCCCACGGGAACTCTTTAATTTTCCGGGATAAAAAGTAGCCTATGTTCTATTCCAGACTATAATCTATCTCTGTGCCAAATTTCAGCCAAATCGGTTCAGTCGTTGCGACGTGATTGAGTAACAAACATCCAAACATCCACACTTTCACATTTATAATATTACTAGCTGATACCCGCGACTTCGTCCGCGTGGATTAAGGTTTTTTATTCCCGCGGGAACACTCTTATTTCCCGGGATAAAAAGTAGCCTATGTCCTATTCTAGACCATAATCTATCTTTGTTCCAAATTTAAGCCAAATCGGTTCAGTCGTTGCGACGTGACTGAGTAACAAACATACAAATTTTCGCATTTATAATATTATTATTATTAACAAATTATTGGTGTGCAGCAATTATTTATGCTTTTCCCACGGAAAGAATTTGAGAGATCGGGATTAAAATTAGTAGTAGTAGTAGCTTCTGTCCGCGATTTTGTCTGCGTGGACTTCAGAATTGGTCTAAAGTTTCGCTCGTTAACAATTTTTAATCTTACCACGGGAACTATTTGAGATCGGTATAGAAAGTACATGTCCTTTTCCATAGCATAGGTGACATGCATACCAAATTTCAAAGCTGTCTGCCTGCGGCTTAGCTCGTAAACAATTTTCAATTTTCCCTCGGGAACATCTTAAGGAATCGGGATAAAAGGTAGCCTATGTTCTTTACCATGTTAAAGGCTACATGCATGCCAAATTTCATCCAAATCCGTTCAGCCGTTTATGCGTGATTGAGTAACAAACATCCAAACATCTAAACATCCAAACATCCACACTTTCACATTTATAATATTAAGTAGGATTAGGATTAGGATTAGGATTAGGATTAGGATTAGGATGAATTATGAATTATGTTGCACTAAGTACTAAGTATAGGTAGGTATAGATTTATTATAAGAAATACCGTGATAACAGCATTGGCTTCCAATTGAATCAGTTGAACTAAGATTTCTTTGAAAGTATGTTGATTCATCCTATTGAAATAAATGTAGACGAAGACGATAGCAAGAAGTATCAAGTAAGGGGCGATAGCGTCACTATTATTGCTGACGAATTATGGAACGATAAAACCAGCCCCTAATAAGAAGGCAAAGTACTAAGAGTCAGATTATTGAGCATCGTCTTATCGAGCAACTAACTCAGCCCCTAATTAAGTGGATGAGAATTATGGTCCAACTTTCTACTCGCCACGAATAAAAGATAACGAGGAATCCGATTAGATAAATAAGGAAGCCTTCAGTGCCATCCAGCTATCGATTAATCAGAAACTTACGCAAGAAACTGATTCACCGCTGACTTAGTTTAGAAAATGTAAGGCATTTTGCAAACTAAGTCACTATTGAATCAGACAATATTGATAGAAATGGTGGAATTAAAAACAACTATGCATATAGAACTTTCAGATTCAAAGAAACAGTTTTAAACTAAACTTAAGCGATCTGCAAAAATAACGGAACAAAAGCTGGAGAGAATATCAAATCCTTTACTTGTGTTCGAGGAATTATATCTCTATTGAAATAAAATTCAATCTTTATTAGATTCTCGAAACCAATGTTTGTTAAACGTTTTGAGCTAATAAAAGTAATATTACGGGCGAGGGATCCGCTGAACGGGAGGAAATGAAAGCGATGAGAGAATGAAATTGGAAAACTTGTTACAAAATTACTTGAGATGAAAAAGAAAATAAATAAGGCCTAGTAAAAGTTAGAACTGCTCGCTACGCTTAGTTGATTTTATTTACCTACATAGGTATTATTTTCTTATGTACGTGTTATCTACTTACGTCTAACATAAATCATATTTTCATATCTACGTTTATTTTCTTTCACACTATTATTAGTTACGTTCATTGGATTTATTACTATTACAATCTTGATAATGTGATCAAAAGAAACTTCTCAAGTGAAGTTGGGTCGATATAATGAGTATACTTATTCAGAGATATAATTTATTAAATTCCTGGTTAATATACCTACCTAAACTATATCTTAAAAGAATAGAGCGAAATATTATAACGTCTGTTTCAAAACAAGTCTTGATATTTTACAATATTGAATATTTATCATTCAAAGCGGGATTATGTTAAATTATTCTAAGCCTACCTTTTGCTCCAGTTTCCGATCTCAGCGTAGCGACGGCCGTTAGAGCATCCGCTTCTCCTCACTTCATTTCCTTTAAGCGTCTGCACAGAATTCCCGTTAGGTGTTAATATTCCGTTGGAAGCACTGTTGTTGTTACGTTCCCTGTTTCTCGGAAAGGTTCCTGTCCCGGAGCGAAATGTTCCAAGATGAGGTGTCGGTTCATCCAAAGCGAACTGTTGAAGTGGAAGTGTTCCGTTTCCACTCCAACTTTTTCGATTCACGGCGAAAGTTTTGAACGTTCTGTTGCCATTCGTCGGCGATGGCGTCGCTCCGCAGAAACTGCTTCGGTTGTGGCTGTTCTTGATGAAGGAACTATTTTGCAGCGAGATCTGTGGCTTGATCGGCACCAGTGGTGACGCCTGGTCAATAGACATCGTACTTTTTTTATAAAAGTCGACGTTACCTACGTTTTTCTATCTACATTTTTGTCTGCAAAGGAAGGAAATTCAATCTATTACAAACACGCACCTATTTAACACATTAACCTTGAACGAAATCATCAACATAGTTGCTGTAATTAGCCGAACAAAAAATAAAAGCGTGGCCCAAACCATTGGTTAATTATATCAATTTCCGACAAACATAATACCAATTATTACACATGAATGCGCAACGTTTCGTCAACGAACGGTTCCTGATTGGCAATGTCACAATAAACGAGGTTTAATAAATGTAGCGCTGAGTAAGAGGGTTCAATTTAGGTTAATAGAGAAGAATTTGGAGTATACCACTTTTGAAGTAGCATAATATTAAATTTACTTTTACGCCAGGGATTCTCTCACTCGAGCCAGCTAGTATATTTTCTATTGTTGTATGTCGTAGACAATGCACTCGTGTTTGCACATACACTTTAATATCTCCTGTATAATTACCCAAATTCTAATATTATGCTGCCGTTACCAAAATTCGGTCAGGAAAATGCTATATCTTACTGACAAGAATTGCAGTACCTCTTTAATATCTTATATGACGTATGATATGATGCGTAGCTCCTTTGAAGCCGAGTACTATCTTGAAGGATGTTTTATAATAGCAGGACGTAGTTATTGCGCCGGGCTGTTGCAAATCGTCAATATGCAGTGTCACTAAATATACGTTCAAACTTCCTTTTATCTTCTCAAACTGCTATTGAATAGGACAGTAACGGATACGTAGCATAATAAACAGAAGTGGTTAACAGTTGAACGGCCATAGCGTGCCGTCAATCAGCAGGTATATTCTGTTGGCCTTGGTTGATATTATTGAAGTTTTTGCCATACTAACCTTTTTTTTGTATTACGTTTTTGTACTTGTAATCGGAGACTGTCGATTTTTTTTTTGCTATAAAATTCTATGCTTGTTTACCTCGTTTCAAATGAATGCGAAAAATTACCAACTTTATTGGAGGCCCCTTATAAAAACTTTTTTAAGCATGCCATTTCTGTTGCGTTGCCTTCGCGATCCACGGATGATATATATCTTGCCAAAAAAAGCTGTTAATTTTTTTCCACGTTCATTTGAATCGTGATACCTCGTACTTATTTTGTAGTTTAGTTTGTTACTAGTTTAGTTTGTACGTTATCGGAAAAGATTACAACGTTGACCGATAGCACGATTTACTTATTGTTTGTTTTAGTTGCAGATATTTTGTGATAATTTCTTTTTGTAGTTTATAATACTTTTGTAAATCTTCATATGTTCTACAAGCCTTCAAAGACTTTCACATGAACTGCCGCACATATATTATCGTTACAACTTAACTGACTCCTTAAGTCAGTTAAATGCTTCATTAGTATAATAATTGACACCTCATTAAGAGATTAATGACAATCCTTATCCTTACTATCCTTACCTCAGACCAACCAAATATCCTTACTAATACTTACTAATCCTTACTACTTTATTAATTCGAAAGCGCTTTGTAAAAGTTTATTTAAATAAAATTCAGAATTATTAATTTCATGTAGGCCAACTTGTGGCTCTTAAGACAAGTCGAGAATCTACCACCAGTTTAGAAGGCTGACAAATCTATTTTAGTAGAAGAAAAAATTAGCGAGTAGTAGTAGTAGACAAAAAAACTCTCTTTACAATAGTGAACGAAAGATAAACAAGATCTTGTGACCTAGTGAGGTGCGGACATGAACGATTTGTGGTCCACTGACCACTCGCTGCAAACCATCATACCATCTTTGCGGTTATGTAAGCATTGCGTAAGACGATTTTACTAGTTGCACAATATCTCGTTTCATACAAACACGAGTAAGTGGATATGATTGATTGCTTTAATGCTTAAAATTTACGAAACAACAATCCATTTAATTAAAATCGCAATTTATTTTTATTTCGCTATGAGCGTGATTGATGTTCAAACATATTTGCGTTTTTTACATACACGGTAAATGCTTTATGGAGATTTATATTATTTCATATTCTCTGTTGGTTTATCAATGGGTTATGAATATCCATTAAATATTGTCGTACGTTATGGGTTATTAGATTATTATTTTATTATGACTCAATCAACATCGTTGACAATTGTCATTTCTAAGAAGCTGTAACGGGTTATATCGAAGCCCACAACTATTGTCGTCTTGCTCTTCTCAATTCTCTTCTTCGTATTCTAAACTCAAAGTATTCTGAAGATCTACTCTTCCTCCTTTCTTATCTATAGGATTTGATCGCCATTTTACTTAGCAAGCAAGGTGGCAAGTTATAACATGACATCCCCACGTGAATTGGGAAGATAAAAACTCACTAATCTCACAAGGGTGCGGGAGTCTATATATCCAAAGCTATATTCTATAAGTTGTCTAATAACCACTACATAAGTAAGATTTATACATCCTATCGTCTTTGCTCTTTCGGAAAGTCACTAAGCTCCCAACGTAATCCATTTCATCCCTATATTTAGGTATAACCGCAGACATCCCCATTTGCATGAGCAATTTCTTCAAGTAGCATCCTTTTGTGAGGGCGAGAATATTCTAAGAGTAGAATAGAAGGGTACACCACTTAGCCACAGTCTGAGACTGCAAGGTACGGTAAGTTATATCATTCTTTCTAAAGATTAATTAGAGTAGTTACTATTTATGTCTGCCTATTATGTAACTGATCTATTTAAACCTTCATTTATAGTTCTTCAGGAATAATCGTCAGAGATGCCTTGTTAATATTCGTGAAAAGCAATTTATCATCAAAATTCTATGAAAATTTTAGAAATTGCGTAGTCCACCTTTAGTACATGTACCATTGCATTGTAATTGTCAACTTCAATTCCTTTATAAACATTTAAAATATATTCAAATATCTGGGTTTATATCGTCGCTGTAGTGATTCGAATGATATTTTTGGTATTTTAAATTGCAAGATAATAAACTAAACCATTTCTGATTTTTTGACAGTTCTCTTTCATTTTCTCATAGTTGTGTGAAGTCTATCAAATATGCATAGCACCAGTATGGCTATGGCATATAATCCTCCTCTTGAGAGGAGACCTGCTCTCATCAGTGAAGCGTTGACGGGTTGCTAATTACAATGATGATTTTAACTATTTGGTAAATTCTTAATAAATAATTAATGAATAAAATACTTTTTGATATCAAGTTGATACCTAAGTGAAAAATAACAGCCTTGTGGTAAAATTTAAAACATAAAATCTGTTCATCAAAACATCGTAAAATAATACGAAAAGTTAACAAAACCAAACAAAACCTATCGCACCAAATAATCCTTTTAGCAAAAAATATTCAAAATTTAAAGGTGCATAGGGCCAAGTGCAAAAAAAACGTGCTCGCAGCATCTGCCCATCGGTTTGCGCGAGCAGGTGCACCGGACAATTTGCTTTTTTGTTGGTTATCCACAAAGCGCCTGCAGGTATCGATATAATTAGAACTTTGCCCCGTCAGTTGTTATTCGCAAAAACCAACATTTTCGATACTAAAGTTAACGGCCAATGTAAATGGCATGAAGTTATTAAATTCTTTACACGGCGAATTACGAATTGGGTACAATTTTTTATCTTTTTTTTAATCTCTTTATCAATTCTTTATCAATTTTAGAGTTCCGTACCCGAAGGGTAATCAACGGGACCAGTGTAGTAATAGTAATAAATACACTTAAAATAAGGTGGCTTATAGCTAATAAATTTCACAGATATAAACTAATTACTAAACGAACAGGAGTACCTGAATGCACAGTAAAGCTGAAAAATCTACAAGTTAAAAGTCAAATATGAGATGACTGATCACACTAAGGATCAGAAGAAGATGAAGAACAATAACTCATATATGTATATTATTGTATATTTTTTAAAAATCATAGATAAAACTAATAAGTATATTATGTTAACTGTATATTAACCTCGAGCAGTTCCCAGCGTTGTCAGTGTTGTCAATAACCTCATGATTCATGTTCAGCGAGGTATGCGATACAGCCAACTTACCAAGGTAATAATACGATATAATTATCTATGTGTTATACTATTTATAGCATTACAACAATATTCATTATCTTATCATGCAAATGCCTATAAATAAAACTACTGAAGCAACTTTGTTGCAGCTTCTAGTCTTGAGGTTAAGTGTTAAGTTAAATATAGATTGCAAAGATTTTTATCAAAGCAACTCTTTCAACTAGATTATCCTACTAATATTATAAATGCGAGAGTTTGGATGCATATAGGTATGTATGGATGGATAGATGAATGGACTCGCTCATGCTGCAACGACAGAACCGATTTGGCTGAAATATGGCACCGAGATAGATTATAGTCTGGAATAACTCATAGGCTACTTTTTATCCCAGAAAATAAGTAAATTCCCGCGGGAATCCAAAAACCTGAATCCGCGCAAACGAACGCAAGCATGAACTGGTATTTTATAAAGGAATTAAATTTCTGCAAAACAAAATGAAAAAACAATAGCAATTTTATGATTTATCCAGTATATTGATTGTTGCTGTTCAACACATACCTAAATTGAAAAGAGACTCCAACGAACATGACAAAAAACAGAATGTAACAGTAAACGCGACTAATTTTTAAATCGAACGAGAGTTTCGGTTCGTCGTTAATCAAATTAATACCCAGACTAATTCAATATTCAGCACAAATAATCCCCTACAAAAACTGCACAGGTCTGACAACTATATGGATCTGAAAAAGAGCACTTTACCTAAGTGTGGAATATCAAATAAGGCAGTTGAATAGCCGATCTGTATTCAAGACGCGGCGCGCTCAGGAAGGCAAAAGCCACAATGTGTCTCGGAACATCCGAGTCTTGTCCAATATTTCTATTATTGATACCGGTTACGTCGTAAACTTAGTTTATTGGGTCATTGACAAGAAATATACTCTCGTAACTAGTATCCTCTAGATTCTAAACATGTCGGTGCAGCTCACAAAGATACGATATAGCTTCACAAGTGTGTCATATATTGCTTGCTAACTTACTTTCAAGCGATTTTGAACTATGAGTATAAAAGTAACCATACATAACTAGTCGCTAATGAGATTTTGAATGCAAACAATACAATTTTTTGTCCAAAAATCAGTTCAATTTTTTACATTATGTAACCTGTTGCACTTACAACCTCTTCTTTCTATAGTATGTAGGTCATCACTATTATATAGAGCTCTCCTCATATTAATTAGTTCAAGCTTCTCGAACGCTGCTCAGCCGAGTTGGAACCGAGAGATTGAGCTCTTTCTCAAAATTGAATCTACCAAGCTGGAACATACATTGTATCCCAGTGTATATATTACTTATCTACAATTTTGAATACCGAGTTCTCAAAGATTACTGGGCGTACCGGTAGATGATCATTAGACATAATATTAAGTTGGTACTTGATAGACGTAACTAGTCCCGTTAATGGTTAACATAGTTATTGCAGTTGACTAATAAATAATGAGACCGTAACACTTAAGAGAGGCCTAAGAGAGGTCTAATCAGTATGGGAAAATGGCAACATCGCAGATCCAGAATCAAGTAATGGGATTTAATCAATTTAACTCTTCAAGTCAACTCTCGTGTGTTACGTAATTGGCAGCGGGATGCGGGTGACATGGTTCGATGCTGAAGATTAATGATGTAGCGGATTGCGAAAAGATACCTTCGATGAGTGATAGTAACGATCGTACGTCACTTTTAAATAGACAAAAAAAGCTTTTCAATCTTTTTTGTCCAGTCTAGCTTGAATTAAGTTTGATTGAAAGTAATGATGCCACAAATGAATTGTGATTTACAAAAGATTAAATATTGACTTTGTCGATAAAGAATATACATTAAGTAATAATTATATAAAAAATCTTTGCGATAAAAGTAACCACTATTACCCACCATCTCAACAACTTGCACCAATAACAACAACAAAAGAAAACCAAGTAAAGAGAAAACCTTTAACTAAAGTAAAATACTGAAATAATGATTAATATTATGAGTCTTTGAACAAAAACCCTATTAGGTATTTTGGTGGTATTCAATAAATAATTATAGCAAGTAAAGTTAATTGTAGTTTGTTATTAGTTCTTCTCGGAAAAAGGGGTATGGCAGGTCTATGTGCGATAATGAAAAGTTTATTTGAATAAAAACATTTATAATTCTATTTCAAGGATCAAGCAATCTAAAATTAATGGAGTAGAATGAAGGCATGATAAATTTATTAAATGAAGTGAACTGATGTTTTTCTTTCATAATTTGTTTAGGATCTGGGTAAATAGAGCTGCCATTAATCATTGTGTAAAGGTTGTTCCAAAAAGGCCATAAAAATCGCCGGTTGTAATAATTGTTAGACTCAAAAGTAATATTGCTCCTACATTTTTATTTGAAAAAGAACAGTCAACTTTATTTTCGAAAATTGTGTAGTTTTTGAATGATTATTCCAGTTTTGTAAAGATTTTTAAATTGTCTTTCCCATATGGATATTTTCTGTACTTTATTATAAAATAAAGAGATAAAATAAAATAAGAACACAAAAATGTACAAAAATTGTAAGATAATTATTGATTTCAGATTTATCATATACTAACGTTTTCATAGAAGCAAATCTGTTCATAAAGAGAACATCAAGAATAACAGTATGCCTGTTTTTCATTTTACAAAAATGGTCCGATTACTAAGCAGTTATAGCCCGGATAAATCTCTTTCAAGTTTCAACACTTTCGTAAGAACCCTTCGAAAGATAAGTCTTGACCCAGATTTCATCGAGATCAGCGCTTTTAAAAGTGTAAAACACAAGAGTAATGGATCATGCAAAACGGTACTTAAATACTGCGGGATAAATAAAAGTATTCGTAAATCGTTCATTCCAAACGAATATTTCCTCAATACAAAAATAAACATTACATAGATGCAAATAAACATTTTATTTAAAACTCATTTCTTTTCATTATAATAATTTACTCCTTGCAAGTTACGAATGCTCTCAATCACATTAATAATAAATTTTTGTCCTTTGAAAATCACCAAGTCAAGTTTTGAAATGTCTTGCTGTTAATTCAGACTGTTGCCAATTAATAATATGGAAGAACGAAAATGGATAATGAAATGCAGCAGTCGTTCCGAGAATTTGGACCCATCGCCTCTCTGCAGACTATGAAGTCGACCGCTATGTGCAATATAAGGAGCCGGTCGAAACAATGGGCTCCGTTGTGTTTTCCGGAGCGGCCGTAACTGTGCACATTAGCGAATGTTCCGCCACATACGAAGTGGCAATTAAAAAGCCATGAAACGTACGGGAACTTCGACAAGAATTGTAATTAGGGAGCCAATGATCTACCGAGCCAATTAGCTATGCTATGATAATAATGAATAAGCCACAAATCTCTATCTGTTATGCTCTAGTCTCTACTGGGTGGCACAGAAGGAAAGTGTACTGTTTGACGCCCTTGGTATCACTTAAAAAACATAGAAAGACCTGCAGCCCTCTTAAGAATGATTGAATGTTGAGACGTGGTGCAGAACAGATATGAGTAGCAGATTCTTATATCTGTGATCCTTTTCAAATCATTGAGATGCGTAAGTTATTGAGATGCCGAAGTCATTGAATAAAAACTCATGCTGTAATCGAAGAAACTCATACATATTTTTTTAATTCTTGAATTCATTGAAAATAACTTATATGAAAATTGATCAAAATAAATTAATTGAATATGTTGTATAATATATTGTTGTCTATTCGTTGGAAAAATAACGACTGCCGATAACAGAGTCATGGCATTTCGTAACCACAATCAGACACATTCCATCGCGGCTCGGAGGCCGGAGCAACGCCCTATAGGACCGACCTGTGCCGTTTACTGATTAAGGTGAAGATCGAACTATAAGTAGGCGGCATTATTGTGCATAAGTATGACTTGAATGTACACAAAAGGAAAACAAATATGCCGAGAAAAAGTGGGGGCAGAATCTTCTGATACTATGATTCATCGCCAAACCGATATTATTATAATTTCTTGCTAAGGCAAATATTTCTATTCTCTTTTAAGTGGCAGTGGTAGGAATTTATGAATCGCTGTGTTGGCCTTCTGAAATCCATTTTCGGAAAATGTTAATATCATTCTCCCACGCACACTGGCTTAAGTAAGACTTTTGAATATAAGCTTCATTAAATTAAAACTAATATGAGTTGGTCGCAATACTAGAAACATGTTAAGACCGGAACCTGTTGCAAAACTATTGACAACACGTGCAAAAAGTGGGACGCTTGCGCAACAGCAGTAAGTATTGCCAGTTATCAAAGATTATTGCCCTCGCTAGTTAATGCAACTTAAATAACTATCTTGTGCGCCTCTCTCTAACGGTATACGCATTCTAAGCCTGCATTGTTTTTGCGAATATCTTTAAAGAAGGGGGAACAATGAACTGCTCGCTTAATGTAACCGGCGTTGTAATACCTACTTGGAATTGAAAATGTCGTCTAGAAAGAAAAGCAATTTTTCCAAGTTGTTTGTTTCCTCTTAGAAATAAAGAAGTCGTAATGAAGCCCAAATAAAAACTGGTAGCGCGGACTAGTTTTTTCAAAGCACTCTCTATTTCTTGTCTAGATATTTTGAATACCACGATAATAATTAATTTTTATACTGATAAGATTTAGATAGGTATATGAAAAGTGATACTGCTACAGAATTTCATAAGATTTAATATTATAAGCCTTAAGCAGTAGGTATGTTATGGTATTAAATAATATTATGGCCGTTTAAAATATTGATAAAAAAATACAATGGGTCAAGCGAAACGCTGTTATACGTTTATGTCAAGGATTAGCACTAACCAAGCATACAACAAAGAATTAGATTAGCAACGATGTATTGTTGACGCAACTACAGTTGTAAAATATGGCGCAAATCCAAAATATGAAAGGGGAAGGCCAATGTCAACGACCCAAACCTTACCCAAAAACATCGTGGGTGCAACAATGGTTCAAAAAAAGGGGTCCTGTGCCATTATGGGTCTGTATTATCGCTTCAATGGACAATAGAATATTTTTGATACCGATTTAATGGGAGGAACATGCAACGCGTGCCCCATTACTAATGTGATAGTTAAAACTGGTTTTGCTTTGCCATTGAAATTTGCACAGCCATTTATGAGCGTCAAAATTTTTATGAACGTAACGATCCAACTTTTAAATAATATAACCTATACTTAAACAGCTGAATGGTCGTTGATTCGAGATAAAACGCAACGGTCGCATTAATATAAATGGCGTTAACTGTGGCGAACTCAGTAAATTAAAGCAAATTCGATTTAAATCTCGGTTTCCGGAGGCAGAAGTGAAATAATGTTGATGTTTTAAGAGCATACGGAATAAATCAGAACTCATGAAAAAAATAGATAGCAGTTCATACTTAATGTAAAAGACGTAGGTACCTCAACTTTTTTTAAAGAATATTAGCCAAACTGAAGTTGACAAATATCTTCCTATACCCTCCAAATAAGAGTAAAGCTTGTGCTAGGAGTGGGTATGACAATAGTGCAACGGGTGAGGCTCGAACCTGCGACCTTTCAATTTTCAATCTGCACCTTTAAAATAATCTTTATTACAGAACTACAAATTGTAGGCTTTGCCCTACTTCACAGAGAATTGATAGCAGTGAAGTAACTGTATATTTCGTAAATAACATTTCAAGCACGTGCAGTCACTGTACTTAATATAATCTACCAACCCAAAGGTTTTAAATTTAGCAGGCATCTACAAAAGGGACTATGTTAAATTCAAATATAACTTATACATGGTTACATATGGTAATTTAGCTCCTGGCCACAAAATCAAATTTGTTAGGAATTAAGCCTACCTCGCTTTCTGAGGGTTCGGTAAACCAAAGGACGGGGACCAGGCGATCAATTTCAAAGCACCCTCGTCTATTCAAATCCCTACTTTGTCTTTTGAATAGCACATAGTGAATAGTTAAAAAATAATTGGGCTCTAAGCCTCGCGTGTGTAGATCAATAAGTAAATTGCGGCAAAATATTTCATCTTCATTTTTTGTTTTGGAAGCTTTGATAATTTTAAAACAGTTAGGTGGGTACTCCGTAGTTGTTAAATAGTTATTTACGACTTAAGTAACTCTAAGGTCAAGAACAAGAATTACTTAAAAAACAATTAAAAACTGCTTTCAGTGAATAATAATTTTTTAAATATATGGTAGGTACCAACAGCGTAGTGCATGTTTATTGCTTAAATTACATGCTCACAATTAAACTTTACTATTTCTTAGGATAATAATATAGAAGTCTAATATTAACTACCTTGTACTGCAATAGCCAACGCTTTAGCATACATGATAACTCTTATCAGAACTGATAAAGCAACTGTGTTGATGATATCATTCAGGACGATCGAAAAAGGTAATAATAGGTTAAAACAACTGAGATTTCTACAAAAAAGCAATCTATTGATAACTATTCAAAATATAATAAAAATAAAACAAGGCAAGTAATTAAGATATAACAAGCATTGATACGTACTACTCAAACGGGAGCCGTTAAAGAATCACTTGACAAAAAAAAACACAGTGCAAAAAAAAACAACAAAGCACAAACCAAAATTAAACTGGCGGTAAAACTTTGAATTTACCGGTCAACTCGCGAACTTTCAATCACTTCACAATTCGACGACGATATCAAATTTTCGCTTTGAAATTTGATATGTGTACAGTATCGAACACACGACGCGGGCAGAAACGACGCGCGGCTCGACGACCGGGCCACAACTGACGTTCACCCACCACTGGCCTGCTATCTCCATCCTACTCCAATACGCATGTCCGGAACCAGATCCCTTCGTTTCCACATTTTCTTTTGTATAACGCTTTTCAATCACCTTAAATAACAACAGGTTACCTAGTTTAAGTAATACACAAGTTGTAAAACAAAACATACGAGACGCGGCCGCAAGGTCGATCGTGATTGTATAGCTAATAGCTACAACGTATTCTCAACCGCCATTCAGGTTTGGCACCTGTTTCAAATTAAGATACAAGTCTGGATTAAATCGGCCTTCAATCTGTAGATTTAGGATAAGATTAATTAATAACGTCAGGCACTATCAGATTATTGTACATAATTTCGAACATGGTAACACAGTCCTAACATTGTTTAAATATTATACTAATTAAGTTAAATGCAAGATTAAAGAAAGCCTCAAAATTAGCAATTAGGTTTTAATGAAATGAAACTTGAATCACTACAAGCTAAATAAAAGAATTTTAAGGGAAATTGGATATTACTGGACTAAATTTTGCATAGAAAATAATACACAACTGACATTTAGATATCTCAAGTGAAATTATAGTTGCAGGAACTCTCTTAAAACTATAATACAAACTTTCTCCAGAGCATAATAATATGATAATGAAAGTAGTGACAACGCATCATAGAATGACAATACACAATGGGCACAGAGTTGAGGCATATGGCCCAAACCTTTTTCATGAGTCATATTATGAACGATACTTCTTTCACTCGTAACAAAAACCGCATAAATGTATATCTCAAGGTTTCATCAGAGAATCTCTTGCCTTTTGTAACTGCAATTTGTAATGTCGCGTCTATACAAGAACTTTTATATTGGATGCTACAAAACTACATAATGTCGCACTTAGTTACGATTTTATTAGAGAATCCAATACTATCGAAATACTTTATGATCTGAAGAAAGGGAACAATCTCTCAACCCGTTGCTCCGTTGCAGATTCGTCTCTCCGTGATTGAAGGACAAACCAACAAACTAACAAACAAACACACTTTTAGACTTATAATATTAGTAAGGATTAATAAGGATTTAAATGAACGTTATTCCATTTGAATACCAACAAAGTAAAACCGAATATTATTTTTATTACTCTGCGAGATATAGATCCCTGGGGTGGAATAAATGTCCACGAATAAAGCGGATAATACCGGAGTTCATAATTAAAAAGATTTCGTCTGCCACCAACACAGATAAACATTCAACGTGTCTTTGAGTGTAGTACTTATGTACATCAATACTTAAGTTATGAATACAAAATCAAGTATTCTTTTCGTCTGTTATTATAACCACGCTTAATTAAAGTAATAACATATTATATCTGTGCAAACTTTGTGATTGTACGTGTAAAAATATATCGGAATCTCGCGATAAAACTTCAAATGATGTTTATCGTAGAAATAAATTGGGCATAAATTAGAACATAAGGTTATTCATTATTCAAGGGGCGGGCCAACAAATTTCTGAAAAGCCGGCAACGCATTGGTGATGCCTCAAGTGCTACAAATGTTCATGAGCGGCGGTAATCACTTAACATCAGATGACCCGCCTGCTTGTTTTCTCAGCCAAAATATCTACGCTCGAATAAAACTTATTTTACGTTGGTGAAATCGGTTCTAAGAATAATAAACTCCTCCAATACGCAGTCCAAGATAATTCAAAAGCAAATACTCACTTTGACCGGAAGAAATCCTTGGCAGTATAAACAGCCTCAAAGAGACCGGACCCCAACACCTACGTACACTTACACAGGTAATGGCCAGGGCTCACATAATCAAACATGGCCCACCAAAAAGCCATTTCCATCCTTAAATACACATTTAACATGATCTATTTAAATGCCTTTATTACCACAGTAACACCAATATTTTTTCTGGTAAAATAAAATATACTGCTCTTTTTATAACACAGTTATGTAATGATAGTAGTTGTTGCAAAGTGCTCCAATTCTCTACAATTTATGGGATGGCCTCGCTGCTCCCGTTTATGGTTTTACAACATATTTATCGTTTTATGGTGTAATACCGTAGAATACTAGAATAATAGCAGTTTATGATATTTTCATGGGTGCATCTGATTCTGTCCACAAGGGTGCTTTTATAGAAGCTAGAAGATTATAAACTGTTTTGTTTGCATTACCTTAATTATCTGATAAAGCGCAGTGGAGTTTCTTTCTTTCTTCTTCTTTCTTTTATATTTGAATTTTTGCCATAACCCTCGCTATAAGCAATTCTCTGATAGAAGCGATGATAAGTTGCCAAATTATGGTCGCTAGAGCCAAAAAGACTTTCAAGATTTCAAAGAAGATTTTTCGAAATCCAGCTTAAGCGTTATTGATTCACCATAAACGACATCGTTATTGTAACTGTTACTGATACAGCTTATACGAAATATAAAGCCAGTTTCGCGCACGTGTTAAAGACATTAAGTGATACTACGGTTTTGGCCCAATCATAGGCCTACCAGTTACCATAGTCTCTTACGATTATTACTGAAATCCTCGGCAACGTAAAATTTTCACAAACCCTAAAAACTTCCTTAAAGAAATAATATTATACGAGTATCTTTAAACCTAATTATTTTTAATTTATTTATTACTTACCTATTATTTTTAATTTTATTATTATCCTTTATGTTTTTTGAGAGTAATATTTCAGTAGTCCAGCTCATCTACTGTAATATCGAAATAATTGTGATATTAGCGAAGTGAAACTTGAGTGCTTATACTCTTAGCAATCACTTAGGAATGGGATTTATAATAATTAATATCTTAAATTATCGAAATCATTAGATCCATTACAACTTATCTCGCATACTTCTTATTTTCTTTTCATCAAAAGTCAGCAATGTATATTAAATATATTTGTTTTTCTTTAAATGTTTGTTCTGGATTATTACAGTTGTAGACGGTTTGAGTTGTAATAACGTTTCCGCTCTTTACCCCGTATATCGAGGCATTGCAAACACAGGAGTACACTTTACTATGTGGGGAAGGTTTTATGACTGTAAATATACATTCGGACGCCAATACATTGCGAATTTATCTCACTTTTTGGAAGACCTCTTTACATTTACAGTGTTTGCCACTTGAGCATAATACCAACCTATTTATTTACCTAATGAATTTAATAAAATTTAGGTAAGTATATTAGTCAATATTGGCTTTTTAATATTTTTATTTCCAACTAAAGATATCTCGACTTTACGTGTATTTCTTTTTTCTTTCTTTTCTGCTCTAAAGAAAGTCTTCAGATATCTACTAGCAGTTTCTGTGTCATGTAAAAAGATCCAAGTCGTAAAGAGGTAACATGAAGTATGGGTTAATCAGAAAATGAGAGGAGTGATGGCCGCTGGAGCCGGAAAGTTCTGGAGTGGAGACCGCGAACAAGTAAGCGTAGTGTGGGGTGCCCTCCAGCAAGATGGACCGACGACGGCCGATAAAGAGAGTGGCGGGAAGTGGCTGGATGAGAAGAGCTGAGGACTGGGTGTGGTGGCGCTGTTTGGGGAAAGCCTATATTCAGCTGTGGACGTCCGCATGCTAAAATGATGATGATGATGATGAATCAAAAATAAAGAGCTCTTGTTTTCCCAAGAAAAATGTAAAAGACCTGTAGTAACGTCGCTGTAGTGTACAGGTCCACAACTATAACACATGCATACCTACTGATACCTACAGAAAGGAGTTTATTGAGTAAAATTAGGTTTAAAAGTCTTTATGTGCCTTCCTAATTAGCTGTAGCTAGTTAATTGTAAACTGTTGATATCCCCGGGCGAATCGGGAGCGGTTTGATAATAAATTATGTATTTATTCGCCGAGCTTCACAGTGTTAGCTTGTTTATTTTGCTCCTATTAATTAATAAGCATGTTATGAAATAGAATCTATAAATTTTTACGAGCAGAACTTCTTAATTCCCCCATTGATTGAGGGCAAAGTTATAATCACTAGGGTGGTCAAGATTGCTTATTAAAATTGAAACATTATAATTCTAAGAAAAATTAAACCGGCTTCAAGAATAACTGAAAAGTGTCCGTATCATATAAACTGCTGAACCTTTACTGTTCCTTAAGGTAAATTAAATGAAGGCAAATAAAAAAAGAATGATCATAGGTCGATTAGTAGTTTCAAAGAAATGCCAGGTCAAGCATTCTCCAAATGACTACTCCGACATTCATTCTCCGACATACAAACAAACATTCAAACATACATACATCTATAAAATTATATATATTTGTTTTGAAGCCCTAATATATTATTATATGTGAATATTTTGCATTTCTATTAGTATTACATACATGCGTGTCAAATTGAAATCTCATTTTCTTGAAGTTAGTTAAAAATTGACTAAAAGCTTCGTATTAATTAGTAACCTCATAAATTAATGAAGATGATAATGGGGGCCGGAGAGTAAATTATTTTTAAGTACGAACTCCGCCCCTGTCTTTACGTCCGGCGGGATTTCATTGACTTGGCTGTTAAAATTATTGGTAAGGGGAAAATTTATTTGGTCCTCCTTGTTAATATTTCTACCAATATGTAGCTATACTTCTACTTAGATGTATGAGTAAGTTGTCTACTGCAACTTACTAGACTTTGTTAGCTGATTGCAGTAAAGCCAAAAAGGAGGATTATGACTTCAGCAGTCTCTGTATGTATGTATGTTTTTTCCATTTATTCCGCCTTTCATGTATAGTTTATATAAAAGGAAAAGATGACTGACTGATCTATCAACGCACAGCTCAAACCACTGGACGGATTGGGCTGTTTGGCATACTGTTAGCTATTAGGATGTAGGCATCCGCTAAGAAAGGATTTTTGAAAATTAAACCCCTAAGGGGATAAAATAGAAGTTTAAAAATCGAAGTTAACGTGACCGAAGCCACGGGCAAAAGATAGTTTTTAATTAAAAATCAGATTTATTTTTATGTAAATTGTCAAACTCTTTGAGTCATCGATGACCCGTTCACAACCTATTTTTCAATTTACCCATGTCAATGGAATTAATTAACTGACTCTTCACTCTACCGACCTAATTGAGAACCTCCTCCTTTATTGGAAGTCGGTTAAAAAAATTAACTAATATTCAATAAAGTTAAACTTAAGTAAATTAAAATCTTTAAACAAGTGCTGCCATAGCAAGTAAAAAATGTTTCATCACAAAATTCAAACGAAGTGCTTCAAAACTAAGTTTCATGAAAGTCTAGGTTTTAACTTCTTCATCTAGTCTCTTATATAGAAGTGAGTTTAATTTCGACTAACAAGATAAAAGTGTCCGAAGAAAGCGACAATTAGCTATGCGCCAGTCTGATTGTCCCGACAGCACTCGCAATAAATCGTGTTAGACCAAAAGCAGACAGAAGACAAAATTGTCGTACGTCAAATAACGTACACAGAATAGAATACAAAAGTTTATTAACTAATCAAAACTTTACAAAGTGATTTTGAATCGTCAATTAGTGTAATTTAATTATGTATTTACCTATTTTGTGTTTAGTGAGGCTTTTAAACCATTCTAGAGGGCCTATTACACTATAAACAAGAAAAAACCCGACGAATTTTGATTTGACGTATTGAATGATTGCTAATACAAAAACTGTCAGAACTGTTAGAGTTTCAGGATATTTTTCAACCCGAAAAAGAGTTTATCAGCTAACCTTTATTTAGTAAGGACATACGGACAGATAAAAGTTGTGATTGTGAGATCTCTGTAATGTACCTAACTCTCAAGTTTAAAAAAGAGACAGCTTCAATTAATATTATGACTTTTAGTAGGTACTTAATTGTATTTATCGCGAGTTAGAACTTTTAAAGCCGACGACTGTCTAGTCTGATGTCTATGTCGCCTGAAAACCTTGTCATTGTTAAAATACAATACAAATACAATGAGCAGAAGTTCCCACATTGTATTGAGGTTCTTTCTCTACTGTTTTCCCCGTAATAGGTACAGAGGCTACATGCAACGTGCATCACTATAAAGTTTCTTTGTAAGCGAACAGGATCTTTGGACAATGGAAACACGCACAACAGCGGTTGATTGTAATTGGACAGCACTTGAAAGTTGAACTAATGATTTAAGCATACTATGTATTAGCAACTGTTAGGTACAATAATAGCAGATAAGAACTAAGTAAAATGTAACCCTAATTTGGAAGTAAGAAAACATGTATACCTATATTATATAAGATAATATATTCTTATACATATTCATATAAATATTGTAAAAAGCATAAATATGAATGACACGCTACAAAAAAAAAACAAAGCTGCTCATTCTCGTCCAACAGAGCAAGGCACAAAAAAAAAGAAAAAATAGCAAGCCATGTCAACTATGAAAAGTCTCCGATCATCATGTCGGAGGATCAATAGAGGACATACAAAAAAAAACTGTTAGGTACATAATTTCCAAAATTATGTAGTAATTAGGCATTACATACTTCTAAGGCTGAAATTTATAGACCGCACTCTCACTCTGTTCAGACTCAACACAGAGATAAAATGAGATAGATTTACTTCGAAGTATATTTGTGTCTCGTTTTAACTCTTATCTTGAGTCCAAGCTAAGTCAGAGCACGCTCTATAGACCTCAGCATTATATAGTCCATGATACTCATGATAGTCCGCGTGATTATTTTTATCCCGCAGGGAACTCTATAACATTTCCGTTCTTGAGATGGACGTGGACTATTTTTTATTATCCTCGATTTCGAAAAATTTTTCACGGAATTTTTGAAAATCCAAAATACGCGCGGAAACCAGTCCTTTATTTTCCCGGTGTAAAAAGTGGTAAAAAAACTCTCCTTAAAACACAGAATATCTAATAGTACCTACCTTATACTATGGTACTACCTACTATATGACACTCTCGAGGCCCTTCGTTGGTCGGTCGCTGCGTGATTAAAGGACAAACCAATAAACAAACACAGATTTTAATATTATAGTAACAGAACAACAAACTCAGTTATGTACCTATTTTACAATTATAAATAGCGTTTTGTCAGTCTCACCCACACTTAATTAACACAATTTGGCTTTAATAAAAGCTTATAGTGGGGTCTAGCATATTCACTTAGGCATTGAACAGTGTATACCCAAAAAGGGGCTTTTGTTAGAAGCTGGTGAGAATTCATTATCAAGTACATCCTTCCACAACATATATATTTGCAAATAATTCAAGCGATTATTATCTTAATTACGTAATTACTAAGACCTAAAATTCTTCAATTGTAACATGGTCTTAGTCGAGTGTACGTGCCAAATATTGCAATTCTGAATAGACGTCTCATTTGCTTTCATGTGTCTCTAGAGATCCGTGATTAAGATCGTTAAAGACGTTTAGAGAAATTATGCATGGGAATTAATTATTATGTAATTCTATTAGGTAACTATTTATGTCATTGGCTTAAGAGTCTCCCGTCAGCTGGAATAAACTCAAGTTTCCATACAAACGTAATTTTGCTTTAATTTTGGAACTAGGTTTTAATTTTTACTAATCGCATTAATCTAATTATTTGAAATACAAAGTAGGCGCAAGATATCGATGTTTTACTGAAATCGGTGATTGTTATGAAAAAATAAAACAGGAGAAAGAGCGACAAAAGTAAAAAAAAAACATTGGACTGCTCTATTTTTTTCTGTTTTATTTTTTCTAACAAAAAATAATTTTAGAAGACCTCGTTTCTCACTTAACTTTGATAACAATCCGCAAGATTTGAGTGAGAGAACAGCCTTACCTCAAATTTTTATTTTTTTGATAGAGATTTTCAGTACCCGCAAAAAACGTAATAAGTACATCAATAAGTAACTACATAAAAATATAATATCAATTTTAATTTTTTGTGGCTAAAAACGATAGTTCCTTACTTAAACGAAAACTAGATACGCACTTCACATTACTTACCATACTATAGAGTTTACTGGCGCTTATAAATATAAAACGTGTTAAAATGTTAAAACAGACATTTACATAATTTGTAGAGGTAGCCATAATATTATTTTGTTAAGTGGTTAACTACAACAATTTTCAAAGATTAAAATGTTCTTACCTATATAACACTAGAATGGGCACAACTGGGAATGGGCATTACCTGAAAACAAAACAAACAATGAAATTATAATAAATTCCTCAATTTTCCTGAACATTACAATAAAATATTATATTTCAAACAAAAGAGCGCCCGCGCTGCTATTTATGCAATTTCAGAGGCAGTGTACATTGCTAAAAAACTATGGTTAGGCGTCGATAGGGAATATAAACGCCGTAGTCCGCACGGGCATTGCAATGCCAAAACGAAAGAATTGCATTTAATAACGCATTTAAATATTCCCTTTATTACATTGTACTAAGTCACAATATTGTATCTTCATAAAATGGCACTTATTTTGTTTTAAAAGTAATGTTGTAAGCTGATGGTAAGGTTTGTTGGATAGCGCTACAAGGCAAAGTTTAGAAAATTCCGTCTAAGTGAAGTTTAGAAAGTAAATTTTCACTCTTTAAAGTAGATTTTACTCAAAATTTTATTCAATTTGAATGAGAATTCGAAGATTCGAAAAGTTAAAATGAAATTGCTATGAGAATAAAATATTGCAAAGTTAACAACTTTCCTACCTAAAACATAATAGGTTCTTTGGTACAAGTTATTTTTAGCTGCTATGGAATTAATTATATTATTCATTATTTACTCCTTGTTGCGTAGGTATTGTGTATTAATGTTAATTGTTATAGTATTGTACCTACCTAATTAGGTAGGTACAAACAAAATTGTTGTTTTTTTTCCTCCTATTTTAAGTAGGTGCCTGATGATGATACTTTTGAAGACCTTTTGATATACCTACTATGTTAACAATAAGTATTAAGCATAGTTATCGAAAATGCCAAGGAACTTCAGCATGCCAAGAATTAAGATCCAGTTAAAGAAACCTCATCATCCCAAACTTTCCAGACAATTTCTAATCTAGTTTTCCGGTTAAAAATGTAGGCGTTCAAGGAAAATCTCCGAAAGTCATTAAACTCCTTAATTAAAGCTTTCGTAGGCCGGTCGCGGGTCAAGGGTTTCTAGCAGACGGAAAAATAATAATGGCTGCACCGCTGCGCCGGGAACTCAAGGAATAAAAAATGGATTTTTGCTCTTTGTACAGTATTATTACTACGGTGTTGACTACAAAACTGTTTTGCATGGTAAAAATATTAAATTTCAAAATAACGGATAGAAGCAGACGTTACTTTACAGAATTCCATGATAATACTAAAAGAAAAAATAATATTTGCTGTAATCCGCCAAACGATTACAGCCAAATATTCCTAATATTAATAATAGTGATGCAGAGGAAATATTCAATGACTTTCAAACAATTATATTTATATGTATGTTTTCATATTGTAATTTGTCATGTATAGATATCGATAGAAGCCTTCGTTACCCGTGTTACTACCAGTCTTACTAAAAAGGATGGTTTAATTTTCCGGTCTACTTTAGTGGTCTCGATAAGTAAAGTTGTGTACCTACTGAAAGTGCAAGTTCTACTAAGGGTAATACCGTAATAGCCTACACTGAGAAAAATTTCCTGGACCGCCATACTTATTTTACGTAGCAAAACAGGATACTATTACGTTTGTAGCCGGCACCATGTTGCTTACGTAGCTTTCATTAAGTAGTCGGCATACTTATATCGAGCTACGTAATTTGCCTGATTCGGTACATGTTGATTACGTAGCTTTGATTAAGTAGCCGGCATACTTACATCGAGCTACGTAATTTGCTTGACTCGGTACATGTTGATTACGTAGCTTTCATTAAGTAGCCGGCATACTTACATCGAGCTACGTAATTTACCTGACTCGGTACATGTTGATTACGTAGCTTCAATTAAGTAGCGGAAATACTTACATAGAGCTACGTAATTTACCTGAGTTTACTACGTACATAAGTAGCTATCAGGCTTTTAAAGCATTGTGCATCTTACGTACGTAGATATGTTGCACAGGTAGCGTACTGGCTCGGGTATCGTAAAAGCATTGTGCATCCTACGTACGTAAGTATGGTGCACACGTAGCGTACCAGCTCAGATCTAGTAAATGCATGGTGTATCTTACGTACGTAAGTATGTTACACAGGTAGCGTACTGTCTCGGATCTCGTAAAAGCATTGTGCATCCTACGTACGTAAATATGGTGCACACGTAGCGTACCAGCTCAGATCTAGTAAAAGCATGGTGTATCTTACGTACGTAAGTATGTTACACAGGTAGCGTACTGGCTCGGGTATCGTAAAAGCATTGTGCATCCTACGTACGTAAGTATGGTGCACACGTAGCGTACCAGCTCGGATCTGGTAAAAGCATGGTGTATCTTACGTACGTAGGTATGTTGCACAGGTAGCGTACTGGCTCGGGTCTCGTAAAAGCATTGTGCATCCTACGTACGTAAATATGGTGCACACGTAGCGTACGAGCTCAGATCTAGTAAAAGCATGGTGTATCTTACGTACGTAAGTATGTTACACAGGTAGCGTACTGGCTTGGGTCTCGTAAAAGCATTGTGCATCCTACGTACGTAAATATGATGCACACGTAGCGTACGAGCTCAGATCTAGTAGAAGCATGGTGTATCTTACGTACGTAAGTATGTTACACAGGTAGCGTACTGGCTCGGGTATCGTAAAAGCATTGTGCATCCTACGTACGTAAGTATGGTGCACACGTAGCGTACCAGCTCGGATCTGGTAAAAGCATGGTGTATCTTACGTACGTAGGTATGTTGCACAGGTAGCGTACTGGCTCGGGTCTCGTAAAAGCATTGTGCATCCTACGTACGTAAATATGGTGCACACGTAGCGTACGAGCTCAGATCTAGTAAAAGCATGGTGTATCTTACGTACGTAAGTATGTTACACAGGTAGCGTACTGGCTCGGGTCTCGTAAAAGCATTGTGCATCCTACGTACGTAAATATGATGCACACGTAGCGTACGAGCTCAGATCTAGTAGAAGCATGGTGTATCTTACGTACGTAAGTATGTTACACAGGTAGCGTACTGGCTCGGGTATCGTAAAAGCATTGTGCATCCTACGTACGTAAGTATGGTGCACACGTAGCGTACCAGCTCGGATCTAGTAAAAGCATGGTGTATCTTACGTACGTAGGTATGTTGCACAGGTAGCGTAC
This sequence comes from Hipparchia sbordonii, assembly GCA_038048805.1. Lineage (NCBI taxonomy): Eukaryota > Metazoa > Arthropoda > Insecta > Lepidoptera > Nymphalidae > Hipparchia > Hipparchia sbordonii. Next base: position 8,944,001 of record JBBIWI010000010.1, on the reverse strand, counting down.
TGGCTCGGGTTTAGTAAAATCATGGCAATTATTCTTGCACTGTCACTGTAGTGCACCGTGATCTTATCTATCTGAATAGATGACGGTGCACAACAGTGATAGTGCAAGAATTTTCCATGTTTTACTAGACCCGAGCCAGAACAGTACCAGTGCAACATACCTACGTACGTAAAATACACCATGTTTTTACTAAACCCAGCCAGTACGCTACCTGTGCAACATAATATCTACATATTATGTGAAGCTGTCAGCAGCTTCTGTAGGATAGATACATCATTCTTTACTATCCATATCAATACAGAATTAGAATAAATGTACAACAAACGTTCACATGTGTAGGACGCAAAGTACTTATACTACTACAAAATAGCTTACAAGTATCAATAATGTTTATAATAGAACCGAGCCAATACGCTACGTGTGCAACAGCTGTTAAATAGGGAGAGCTCTCAGCTCTCTCTATTTAACAGAATTCACCATAAATAGTTTACAAGACCTGAACTGTACAGTATGTATATATTATGTTATTTATGTTAATACATGTCTACTCGTACTCAATAAAACTCTCATTAACTTTATTAATGGTTTTATTTATTAGTAATCTTAATCTAAAACCACCAACGAGATGTTACATAAAAGTTACATGATAAAAATTCAGATTTATCTATCTATGTAAATTATCACATTGTTATTAATCTTAATCTAAACACCTACGAGATGTTACATAAGAAGTCATATTACATACAGTGTGGAAGTGATTCACTTCCATAAAGCTTTTCTAAGGGCCGAAATTAATAAGGTATCAATTTACGATTTGCCCTATTAGAGATACTAATTTGACATAAACTCCACACTAGCTACGTCATAACTAGTAGGGCAAATCGTGGATAGATAGCTTATTAATTTCGGCCGTAGTAATCTAATCACGACACCAATGAGATGCAACATAAAAAGCCATGTTAGGCAAATTGTTTATGCTCTAAGGCACTGAGATGCAAAAATATATACAGGGTGTCCCACGGCTATGCCACATGGAGGGGAAGTACCTTAAATATTGTAGATGGAACATTTTACTGAAAGAAGACTTCATTTTAATTTAAAAAACAATTTAAACTGCATTCAAAGATTTTTAAATAATTGCCTGGTTGAACCGGGACTCGAACCCGCTATACGAGAAAAAAAATTAACCTGTATCTTTATCATACCGATCGGAAGGCTTCATTACAAGGATTATTTTTTGTTAAATAACATAGCATGAGAAATAAAAGGAAGACCATGAATTTTAGCCTTTGATGTAAAATTTTGTTCAGAAAAATTTTACATCAAAACATTGGCGTATCGACATACAACTGACATGAACTATTACTACTGAGTACCCACTTGAGAAGTACGCATCATTTCCCGATCCTTACTATCCTTACTAATCCTTACTTATATTACCTATAAATGCGAAAGTGTGTTTGTTTGTTGATTTATTGGTTTGTCCTTCAGTCCCGCTGCAACAAAGCTACGAATGTCAGCTTTTCATTTTTCTGAACAAAATTTTACATCAAAGGCTAAAATTCATTCTTTCTTTCTCATGCTATGTTATTTAACAAAAAATAATCCTTACGATGAAGCCTTCCGATCGGTATGATAAAGTTACAGGTTAATTTTTTTTTCTCGTATAGCGGGTTCGAGTCCCGGTTCAACCAGGCAATTATTTAAAAATCTATGAATGCAGTTTAAATTGTTTTTAAAATTAAAATGAAGTCTTCTTTCAGTAAAATGTTCCATCTACAATATTTAAGGTACTTCCCCTCCATGTGGCATAGCCGTGGGACATCCTGTATAATGGTATGTGAAATACACTATGACTCTAGGGGTGGTAGCCACCGCGTCGGAGCGATTCTGCAATAAAAATGGCTTACAATTTAATTGCTCACCAAGTAGGTAGATAAAAATACACTTTCTTAAATCTGTTTTGGCGAACATTTAAATTGTAGCCCAAAAATTAACACCATATAGGCCGGCAATGCTCCTACAAAGTGGCGCCTAATATTAAAAGATAAATTATCTTTGTGATCTAATCACGACACCAATGAGATGCAACATAAAAAGCCATGTTAGGCAAATTGTTTATGCTCTAAGGCACTGAGATGCAAAAATATATATAATGGTATGTGAAATACACTATGACTCTAAGGGTGGTAGCCACTTCGTCGGAGCGATTCTGCAATAAAAATGGCTTACAATTTAATTGCTCACCAAGTAGGTAGATAAAAATACACTTTCTTAAATCTGTTTTGGCGAACATTTAAATTGTAGCCCAAAAATTAACACCATATAGGCCGGCAATGCTCCTACAAAGTGGCGCCTAACATTAAAAGATAAATTATCTTTGTGATCTAATCACGACACCAATGAGATGCAACATAAAAAGCCATGTTAGGCAAATTGTTTATGCTCTAAGGCACTGAGATGCAAAAATATATATAATGGTATGTGAAATACACTATGACTCTAAGGGTGGTAGCCACTGCGTCGGAGCGATTCTGCAATAAAAATGGCTTAAAATTTAATTGCTCACCAAGTAGGTAGATAAAAATACACTTTCTTAAATCTGTTTTGGCGAACATTTAAATTGTAGCCCAAAAATTAACACCATATAGGCCGGCAATGCTCCTACAAAGTGGCGCCTAACATTAAAAGATAAATTATCTTTGTGATCTAATCACGACACCAATGAGATGCAACATAAAAAGCCATGTTAGGCAAATTGTTTATGCTCTAAGGCACTGAGATGCAAAAATATATATAATGGTATGTGAAATACACTATGACTCTAAGGGTGGTAGCCACTGCGTCGGAGCGATTCTGCAATAAAAATGGCTTAAAATTTAATTGCTCACCAAGTAGGTAGATAAAAATACACTTTCTTAAATCTGTTTTGGCGAACATTTAAATTGTAGCCCAAAAATTAACACCATATAGGCCGGCAATGCTCCTACAAAGTGGCGCCTAACATTAAAAGATAAATTATCTTTGTGATCTAATCACGACACCAATGAGATGCAACATAAAAAGCCATGTTAGGCAAATTGTTTATGCTCTAAGGCACTGAGATGCAAAAATATATATAATGGTATATGAAATACACTATGACTCTAAGGGTGGTAGCCACTGCGTCGGAGCGATTCTGCAATAAAAATGGCTTACAATTTAATTGCTCACCAAGTAGGTAGATAAAAATACACTTTCTTAAATCTGTTTTGGCGAACATTTAAATTGTAGCCCAAAAATTAACACCATATAGGCCGGCAATGCTCCTACAAAGTGGCGCCTAACATTAAATGATATCAATTCTTTGTCATAATATTTTGTACGCAACAAGTAAAATCCTTTTTGTATCGTTAAACAAGCCCCACTTGACTTAAATATCTTTAGTTTTAAAAGTTTAGGACTTTAGACTAGTATGTTGTCTCTACATATTAGTCTAAAGTCCAACGCAATGTGATATAACGTTTCAAGTTGGATAATAAGGTCATTGTAGCAGGTAAAGGTGAAATAAGAGCATCGTATGAATGTAACACACTGTTATTCGACTTTCGGACCTCGTAGGCAAAAAAATGATCATCGAAATCAATACATTCCAAGGATAGGCAGCGAAATATAACTTGGCCGTTTTTTGTTACATATATTTTTGTAACTTCAGCGAACACTGGCAAATATGTAGACTCCGAAATATCCAATACTAATATTGAAAATAACTTAAATTTTATACTGTTAATCATCACCCATGATGACGAATAACAATTATCTGTGTTAATGTCTTGAGATTGGAAATTCTGTCCAACATCGAGAATTTCAGATGGTGTCACCCTTTTCAGCTTGCCAGTTGTCAATGAAGATAATGGTATATTCTTCAGAAATATGTCATTTAATATTAACTGATGTTTTAAAGCTATAGTTTTACAAATATTCACTCTATTCTGCGATGCTCTAGCTATTAATTTAGATGTATAGTGTTTTGCTTCAAATCTCATAGTCCAGATTTGAGATAGTGGACCAAATTTTTTTAGCATTTGTGGGTAATGTGTTAAAAAATGGAATTTTGGTTTTAAATTAGTATTACTCAACTGGCAATAGAGTTCATTTAGTTCAGCTACTAAAAATTTTACTTGATCGATGGAGTCATCGTGTATTCGATGACTTAAAAGTTTGTCTAATAATTGTCTCAATTTTTTGTATAACAGCCACACGGTATTTCCATCTGGGACGTTATATCCGACAATGAGGCCGAAATATCTAACTAACGTTAGCATTTCAGAAGCAGAACATTTTAAATTTATTGTAGGACCTTCTGATGATATCGCATTGGATGGTGTTGAACTTGAATCTGGCCCATAATCAAAATGCCGTATTCTCGATGCCAAATTTTCCAAAGAGATTAAATTTTGTCTTTTAACTAAATCTGTTATTATGTATTGCATAACATACCGACAAGCACCCTCAAGGTAGTCATGCATAACGTCTACTGCAACATTTTCAAACAAATTGAAACCATCGAGAGCAAGCCACACACATTTTTCTTTAATACCTGTCTCATAAACATTGTTTAGCTGTAAATCGTTTAAGTAGTTGTTCCCATTTCTTAACAAATCTACGTTTTCGTACAACATTGATCGAATTTGATCCTTGTTAGCAGTACAAATTCTGCATGGTCGATTTGCTGAAAAACTCTCGACAAAACCCAGCATGCCATTGAGTCCTAAATTATCCCCAGTGATAACTGACACGTGAAATTTTATAACTCCTTTGTATTGTTTACTCTCAACATAAATACCATTCCGCTTTAAATCATTTAGCAAATCAAAAACTTTTTGAAACATGATGTTATTTCCAAAACTTGTCCTATCCGATGAGTGAAATAGAGCCAAAATGAAAATATTTTTCAAGAGTGAAACATAATTAGGAGGAAGACATGGTATAGATACGTATAATCCTCCTAATTTGTGAACCCCGGCGTGACTGCCTAAAGGGTTTCCAATCTCAAAATCATCATAGTATATTATCAAAGGAAAATTCAGTTCTCCATCCCTTACATTTTGTATAATATTTTTCCATGCTGAACCCTGAATAATATTTTCAATACCAAAGGAATGTTTTCGCAAATTTTGCAAGTAATCTAAAGTATCCGTCAATACATTACCAAGTGAAAAAAAAGATTTCAAATTATTTTTTAGTGGCATTATTTGTGCAGTACACGGTTTTGAAACCAACACACGTCCAATAGAATTTTTCTTAGTATCACTTCGCTGCCCTATGACCACTTCTTGGGGCTCGGAGTAGGTTCCTAATACTTTAAAATGATTTAAACGTTTAAATTCTGTGTCAAAATTTTCAAACGTATGGCAATAATTACGAACAGTGTTATTAATAGCCTCACGTAAGTTCGGTGTTGTTTCGTGCGATAGTATCAATTCATGTAACTGGTGCACCAAAAGGTATTCTGATTTAGACAAAAAAACTTGTATGTTTTCTATGACCTCTTGCACAATTTTACGCGGTACTGTAGCACTAGCATACAAGGAAGAAATTAAATTCAATGCATGAAGTATATGACTTTCATTTTCTGATCTAATAATTATAACTGGAACTGGTTCAGGTACTGTTGCTGACAATGATGATGATTCCAAAATATCGATAGGAGCAACTACATAATTATTTTGTCGATTATGCTGGTGATCTCGTGTTATATGTTTTTTGAATGAATCTAAAGATAGATAATGGCGCAAACACCCTTGTTCACCGCAGTAAAAATTAGAATTTGTTCCAGTTGATTTGCAAAAATATCTTATATGTTTAATTAATAGAGATGGAGAAGATTTAGCATCTTTACAGTAGTAACAAACGAATACCATCTTTTTAAATAAAATTAATTTTTGTCACAAATAAGTCCCAGGTCACTCATAAGACTGTTAACAACTTGGATGTTCCTATCGTATTTGGTATGAATGTTATAAAACCCTAATTGAATAAATAGCCAAACATTCTCGCACTCCTCCGGATAGCACGCCCCGGTTGAGTGGAATATTTTGAACGCGCAGTCTACAGCAGTAATGAGTCGCGAAAAACTATATATCGTGTCGTTAATAACAACATACGATGCTCTTATTTTAGTACAGTCTTCCCCTACATATATGACATAGGGTTGCACCGACCGTTGCTGTTTCGCCAATAATTCCCTGCGTTCTATGATTGACGGCGTCACTTCAGCTTCTGATGCCACTTGATGTATAAAAGCATAGGTAATCTCAGAGCGTGAAAATTTAACGATACCTCTACCTTTCCTCTTCCTCGCTGGCGAAATGTTGATGATGTAGGGTAGCAACACTAGGCACACGTTCTTTATGGATTCCGGTTCTTCTGAAAAGGAATACGAACAGGCTATAAGGCAACGTTATAAATGATTATATGATCTTCAATAAAATAATAAATCATCCTTTACTGCTTCACTTTCTTACTAGTCTCTCGCCAGTCAGTGAATGCCACAAATTGAGTGCATGAACTTAAGAAGATTTGTGTGGGTATAGGTACTCACCATTTATCAGAGTTAATAGGCAATGTATATTTGTCTTTAAATTTGTGTCACGGCTGTTGTGGGCTTTGAGTTTTGCGTAATTAATGATGTTCTCTTTGTGTATTTCTATAGAGGAAAACAAACTGTTTTCCTTTTGCGGAAACAACTGGTTGAAGTCGCTCAAAAGCTGCAAAAAAGATGTTTATAAATAAAGTCACACATTTTTGGAATTCTGTCATTGAATTTGTCATGTCATGGAAGCAATGTATGACTCTTTTTGAGTCGCTAAGACAAACAGGTGAACAGTTATATTCGTCGTACTTACCAGGGTATATCCTTCAGGTTGTTTTAAAGATGGGTACTGTAAGTGTATTCCACCTTGTTGTCCATTGTATAAATTTTTCAACCTGTGCGTACTTGTTACTTTCCAACACTCTGCTACTTTTCCCCATGGCTCCACATTGTTTTTTAAGAAAGATAGGTTGTCGTCGTACTCTTCAGGTTCTATAAATAAAAACAAGGCTAAAACACCAAATACGCCACTTATAAAATAACCAATCAAAAGTGCTACTTACCACTGATATCACTGGCAGTAGCAGTATCATTGCTTCTTAAAGAACAGGACGATGTTGAAGATGGTCTCCGTGTATCGGCGAGATCGCCACTCTGTCGTAGCTTTCTTCTTCTATTTATATAACTTTCATAGAGCTTGCCGCTTGCATTCTTTTTAGCTGTTCCATCTTTTCCAGAAAGGTAAGCTGAATAATATACGACTATTGATTCCCTTGGAAATAGCGTGACTATATCTGAAGCCAGTCTGTAGAATTCTTCTGTAGAGATTTTGAAATTGGGTTTATTTTCCAAATAATGATTAATTACAATCTGGCTTAATTTTCTTCTCGATCCTTCCTTTAAAAGCCCTCCATCTGTCTGGCCTTCCCTTATAAGTGCTCTCCCATCTAAACTTTCCTAAAATAAAAATAATAATATTGAAGCTTCAATAGCCCAACGGTTAAAGGTGCGGACTGAACACTGTAAGGTCGTAGGTTCGAATCCCACCCGTTGCACTATTGTCGTACCCACTCCTAACACAAGCTTTCCGCTTATTTGGAGGGGACAGGAGAATATTAGTCAACTTCAGGTTGGCTAATATTCTTTTAAAAAAAAAAAAAAAAAAAATCATTTCAAAATGGTACATAGAGTGCCTAATTATGATACTAACTACAAACTAAGAGTAACTCTAATAAATAAGGAGTTAAGATGGCAGCTAACCTAACTTAATAAACGAAATCTCAATTATTTTCATGAGAATAAGTAATGTAATTTTTCCAAGTACATGCAATGCAATGATCTAGTGATAACTCGGAGAAATTATGTTGGGGTCAAATGGTATTTTTCCAGGACTATAAACTACAAAAGTTACAGAACTACAGATTGCTACAGAAAAATGATAACACTACAAATAATAAAAAAAAAATTACAGTGAGAATTTTTTTCACCTGAAACAAACAAGTATAAATTAGATACAACTTGAAGAAAAAAAAGTTACAAATTAAACAGACTTTATAATATTACATTTTCAACCGGCTTCAAAAAGGAGGTTATCAATTCGTCGGAATCTTTTTTTTTAATGTATGTATGTATGTATGTATGTATGTTCACCGATTACTCGAAGACGTCTGGACCGATTTGAAAAATTATAAAGTTCCCGCGGGAATCAAAAACCTATATCCACGCGGACGAAGTCGCGTTCATCATCTAGTTTAATTATAATTTATTAAAGCGTACTCCGATTTCATTCAATCTTTTTTTGTTAGAAAGGATACTAAAGATTGTTCTGTAATTATTTCAAGTTACAGTAATTCGGTATCTCTTCGGTTTAGTAGTTTAGAAATTGTATAAATTAGATACAACTTGAAGAAAAAAAAGTTACAAATTAAACAGACTTTATAATATTACATTTTCAACCGGCTTCAAAAAGGAGGTTATCAATTCGTCGGAATCTTTTTTTTTAATGTATGTATGTATGTATGTATGTATGTTCACCGATTACTCGAAGACGTCTGGACCGATTTGAAAAATTATAAAGTTCCCGCGGGAATCAAAAACCTATATCCACGCGGACGAAGTCGCGTTCATCATCTAGTTTAATTATAATTTATTAAAGCGTACTCCGATTTCATTCAATCTTTTTTTGTTAGAAAGGATACTAAAGATTGTTCTGTAATTATTTCAAGTTACAGTAATTCGGTATCTCTTCGGTTTAGTAGTTTAGAAATTATAGACATCGAAAGCCAAGAAATTATTAAGCCAAGAAAAACAAGAAATTATTTCTGAATCTGAATTCTGAACGGTTTTTAAAAATGCTGGGTCAAAATTCGTCAACCTCCTTTGCACTGTTCCCTAAGTTGAAAGATTCCTAATCTAATTAAAAGAATTATTGCAATTCGACAAACATACATATAAAATTATATAGTCCTTAGTGTATAGAAGTGAGGCCTAAATGAAAGGAATTCTCTTATTAACCGACTCCAAAAAAGGAGGTTATTTTTTTTAAATTTTATGCAGTTATACCTAACTAGTTACACAAAAAATAAAATATTTAAGGGATTTCATTTGATTAGTGCAGAACTACCGATAACACTGGTTTGCAACAATAAAACATACATAAGGATTTAATTTTTAACTTCCTTTTTTTGAAGTCGGTTAATAATACATTTGACAAAACTAGTGAAACAAATGAATTTTGCAGATCTTTCAAATATGAAAACTTCACTCTCTCTACAGCTAGCTCTGTTAGAAACACAAACTAAGGACAAATTAAAATAAATCACGTTCAAGTTAGGTATCTTAGTACTTACAGTGTCTTGATCTTCTTGAACAGATTTCAGGTTAGACATACAATCAGGTGTGTTTTCTACAGTGTTATAATCTTCAGATCCTGATGTATTCAATTCCTGATGATGTATAAAAATTTTTATTAGTCCTCCATTTGATTCGACAAGCTGGATATAATAATTATACAGTGCAACCTCGATATAACAAATCGGAGGGGAACAAGAAAATATTCGTAATATCAAGTAATTCATTGAACTGAGGTTTGTTATGTTGAGGTTAGATTGGTCTAAAATTCGTTATAAAGAGGTAAAAGAATAGTTTTATTCACCTCAATATTACGTACTTATCTTGTTATAGCGAACAACTTCTGATTAACGAACAACAATGATTACTTTACAAACAAAAGCGTGTCGAAACATGTCGAGACATGAATCACATTATAAGATTAAGAGTTATATTATTGGTGGAAACTTTATATAAAGGTTTTGGGTTGGCAAAATTCGTTAATTAGAGGTATGAATACTTTTTCTTGATAGTTGAAAATTCAATGATATAAAAAAAAATGATAGTGGACTTAGATTTTTAAACATTTCGGTACCGGAGTTCCGGTCTTTATCTCCGAACTATTTATCTACATGAAATGAAACCTAACCTAAGCTGATGGAATAAAGAAAGAATTGAGAAAATCGGTTCAAAATTGGCTGAGTCATTGAGATAAATCCCTTTGACACATCAAATTGAAATTTAAATCTGTTCAGTTCAAACCTTACTTCTGTTAAAATCTTGTTTGATGTCTGTCTGTTCATTTTCATTCCATCAATTAGTTTTTTTAATTTCAAGCGAGGCCCTATTTTCGGAATTAGCTCCTTTAATTCATTTGCACCTAGCAATAAAAGTGCTTCCTCATCAATTTTATTTTCTAAAACAGAAAAAAGGCCGAAAAAGTCATGATAATAAACCTCTGTATTGACCGAGCGAAGCGAAGGTCTCTGAGTCTACTTGGGTGAATTTGCACTTAAATAATAACAAAAAGCTTACTATCTTTTTATTAGTAAGACTGTATAAATTTTACCTTACCTTGAAACACTGATATATATTCATCGAGGCCTAAGGTGCGCAGGTCATCGTTCATTTTTGACATGATGATGATGATGTACGTGTGTGTCAGAAACAATTTTATTTTTATTCACTTCACTTTTTATAAAGTATAATAACTAGTACAGATTATAGGGGCTTGACATGCGCTAACGAGACGACTTTGCTGCAAACTGAGCGCGCCCGGCATGGCGAGCGTATAGATAGCATAGAGTAAAGGGTTGTACCTCAGAAAAAGGTCACGATAAATTCTCAACGAATTGTCTAATAGCTTCTATACAAATAAATAAAATTGGAGTGGCTTAATATTTAAATAGCTTAACACTTTCCAGCTTTTTACTAAATGCATAATATGAAAATATAAAACGAAAAACAGTCCAGCCGTTTCGGTAATTTCTCGGAACTTACAAACAGACAGACAAAATTATATGGGTTTTGTATAAGTAATGTATATTATTTCATGCATTTAATAAACATCTGTTAACATTAACATTAACAACAGACACATCCGTTTTATTTGTCTTCTAGCTGATACCTGCGAATTCGTCCGCATGGAAAAGGGCTTTTTAGGGCTGTACTACGCAATCCTTACATAGTTTCATACATATCATACATAATTTGCTGTTCATACATATCATACAAAATGCAGCAAATTTTAATCGACTTTTCGCGATCCATACTTGAAGACTTGGTAGGTACCTGGAGTTCAATGATGTAGCCCAGTGGTGGATGGCTCCACTATGCAGTTATGAAGTCCATACTTGATAGTCATAATAGCAATGGACAACCGACAATTTCACGAGCGAAGCGAGCGTGAAAATTTTTACGATTGCACTGTGCCACTGTGTAAATATGTATATAGTTAGTACCTACAATAGTAATGTAGAACTGAGATTTACGTGAGCGAATCGAGCGCTTGGTATCTATACAATTTCAATTAACAATCAAGTTTCTGATTATATTATTAGTGTCTATCTCTATTTTAAATTTCAGCAAAATCCATTCAGTAGTTTTTGCGTGAAAGAGTAACAAATATACACACACAAACATACATGCAAACTTTCGCCTTTATAATATTCGTGTGATGTGAATAGTGTGATATGCATTTAATTAGATCTCTTATGCGAATTATTAACATCGGTTTAGATTTGACGGATTAATGGAGTAAAATAGACAAAAATACTTTCACCACCATCTGGGTGTTGTTTATAAGGATGAAAACTATCCTTTATATTGAACCGGAGTATCGGCTACCATTATACATTTCATTTAAATCCGTCCAGTAGTTTCATGTTAAAAAATCACTTCAATATTTTCTTACATTTTCATAGGGGATATGAGTAGGTATCGATATCTTGCAAGAACATCCCTTCGTGAAGCGTCAGTATGCCTGCAAAGCTCGAGTGCCAGTCTATTACCTTATATGGTATCAAATGGTATTCTGTTTCTTTAAAGCTCTCTGATTGGCCAACAGGTCATAACTTTTCTCTCTGATTCCTTATTGGTTCTTAGTTCTTAAGCATTTTGTACTAACACAACGGTGCTGTATACTTGTGTTTGCATGTTATATCGTACTTATAAAGTTGCGACATATCTTCATAAATATATTTCGTAACTAGCGACAAGCCCCGGCTTCGCAAGGGTAGAAGAGCATATTACTATTACCATACGCCTATGCTTTGCAAACTCCTTGAAATGTTCCATAAGTTATATTAAACAGCAAAACAGCATATGAGGGGATATGACTAACTTCCTTATGTCCGATCGATTCGAAATTTGGTACCGTGTTACCTCAATGATATTGAAAGTATATAGTAAGGTAACCATGACCTGATCAGCCGTTTAAAGCTAATCAGCTCTTTATTAGTTGATGAGGGGATCTGGCTGACTTCCTGATGTCCGAGCGATACAAAATTTGGTACCGTGTTACTTCAATGATATTGAAAGTATATGGTAGGATAACCATGACCTCATCAGCCGTTTAAAACTAATCAGCTCTTTGATAGTTGATGAGGGGATCTGACTGACTTCCTGATGTCCGATCGATTCGAAATTTGGTACCGTGTACTTCAATGATATTGAAAGTATATATGGTAAGGTAACCATGACCTGATCTGCTGTTTGAAGATCATCAGCTCTTTAATAGTAATCTACACTAATCTACACTATCTACACATCTACATCTACACTAATATTATAAAGAGGAAAGATTTGTATTTTTGTATTTTTGTATGTAACGAATAAACTCAAAAAGTACTGGACCTATTTTAATAATTCTTTTTTCATTAGAAAGCTACATTATCATTGAGTAAGATAGGCTATAATTTATTTCCAAAAAAATTAGAGATCCTTAAGAAAATTGCAATAATGTAACCCAAGGTAGAAAATTTTTGCCTATAAAATTCATTATTTGTACGCTGAGAAAACTATTGATGATACATAAAAATGATGTACTACATGATTAAAGTACTCATTATTACCTACAAACAAGTCCACGAGGGAATATGTCTAAGTATCATAGTTATCTCACAATAGCAGCTTTTGTGTCGTAAAATTTATCATGAGTATAATAGTGAAACTTTGTGTTAGTATTGTATGTTGAGATACATAATACATAAATTATGTTTGTTACTTCTTCACGTAGAATAGAATTATCATCATCATCATCATTAGCAACCCATCAACGGCTTACTACTGAGCACAGGTCTCCTCTCAGAGAAAGGTTATAAGGCCATAGTCCACCACGCTGACCCAATGCGAATTGGTGGACTTCACACATCTTCAAGAACATTATGAAGAACTCTCAGATGTGCAGGTTTCCTCACGATGTTTTCCTTCACCGTTGAAGTAAGTGATATTTAATTGCTTAAACGCACTTGACTCAGAAAAGTCAGAGGTGCGACCCGGGATCGAACCTGCGACCCCCCGAATAGGAGACCACAGGCCTACTATACTACACAGTACACTAGGTTATCGATGCTTAGGGCCTCTTTCACGATCTTCAAGTAAAGTCTCGAGTAGGCTAATTGCTGGTTAAAGTCACGAGTAAGCGTGAATGTGGATTTCATAATTGCTGAGTAGCACTAACCGACGAGTAAAGTAGCCTACAACTTACTTCCAGCTTCATCTGCCCAATAAGCTTGTTTAATTGACGAGTAAAGTTATTCACGAACTTGACATCCAAGTACGTAACTAGTTATAATCGAAATTGTTGTTTAAAATGGATTTATTTGAATTGATCGATGATCAACTAGAGGAATTAGAAAATTCTTCAGCACTAGTAGTAAGGAGAATTCCGAAAATTCGTGTGTTTAAGGTCCGTGTTGATTATTTTGAAAATCTGGATGAAAGTGACTTTTTTGCTAGATTTCGTCTATCTAAAAATGCCGTTAACCATGTGCATAATTTGATTAAACATAAAATTATGCCTAAAACGCAAAGGTGAGTGAGTTTTACTTTTAATTAATTGTAAATTACATAACGAACTTGCTTAACCTACAAAATAGTTTAATAAAGGCAGCCTTTACCTACAGCAAGCACTCCTATTTATTTGGGTATGAAATATTGAAATAGTAATAATGAAATACTTATGTAACTCTAACGTCTTGGTACCTATATCAAAAAGTTTAGTATATAACACTCCATTTAATATTAACTATCAAGCATCTCTATAAAAGCATTGTACATACAAGTGTCTACCTATGCTTGAATCTTGCCCACAGTATAGGTATGTTTGATCATAGTATCTAATGCAAATATACTCTTTATTACAGGAATCAAGCAGTTTCCTCAAAAACAAGTTTATTATTAACATTAAGATATCTAGCCACTGGATCCTTTCTGACATGTGTGGCTGATTTCTGTGGTGTCAGCACACCAACTGCAAGTCGCATTGTGGCAACAGTTACTGCAGCTATTGCAGAGCTAGCTCCAGTTATTATAAAGTTTCCGGATAGCCTTACATCACTCAAAGAAGACTTTTATAAGATCGCAAGGTTCCCTAGAGTAATAGCAGCTATTGATTGCACCCATGTTACCATAAAATCACCAGGTTGGTTTCTCATCATCATATCTACCTACTAATCTAGTACTAAGTAATTAATATTTAATTAATTAAGAACAATCTGTTACCTTTTATTTCAGGTGGTGATTCAGCTGAAAACTATAGGAACAGAAAATCAAATTTTTCTTTTAATGTCCAGGTAGCTTGTGACAGTCAATTGAGGTGCCTTAATATTGTTGCAAGATGGCCGGGATCTGTTCATGACCAAACTATTTTTAATAACTCATCGCTCAAGCAGAAATTTGAAAGTGGAGAGTTTGAAAATGGCTTTCTTCTTGGTGATAGTGGGTATGAGTTAAAGGAATACCTTTTAACACCCTTTCTGAACCCATCGTCAGCCGCAGAAAACTTGTACAATGAGTCGCACATTCGCACAAGGAATACTATAGAAAGATGTTTTGGTGTGTGCAAAAATAGGTTTCCTGTCCTGAGGCGACAGATAACATTAAAATTAAATAAAGTTCAACCTATAATAGTTGCCTGCTTTGTACTTCACAACATCGCCATTGACACCAAAGAAAGAAACTTTGGAGATAGTAATAAGGAGTATGACTCAGATGATGATTTACATATTAACGAGGAAGCTGTGACACCAAGTTCACAATTTGATAACAATCCAAGAAGCAGACTAGTGCAAGAATATTTTTTACCCTTAATAAACAGGAATCTCAACACATACAATTAGATAACTCACAAATAAAACAAATCGTAATCAAAACTCAATTTTTAATTCCCTTCTTAACTTTTCTATTTTTAATTTGTACTCCTCTTCTTTCCATTTGCGCTCCATATCTTTAAATTCCCATTCCTTCTTTTTTTCTTTTATTTCAGCTTCTAAAAGGCTTTTTTGGAGCTGAACCAACTCCAGTTTTGCTTGAGCTAATTCATCAATATGTGGTTTCCTAGTAGCTGTAAAAATTAAAATTTACATTAAACATACAAATAAATCTTGCCTTGATTTATGAGACTGTAATTATGATTATAGAAAATACTTGAATCTTTAGTTCTGTTTAGATTTCTAACGTCTATTTATTTATTACCAACAAACAATCTTGCATAGTACTCATATACAACTAGTAAATGAGAATAATAATTAATATCTTGCCTCAGCGCTAAAGAGTTTAATCAATTACAACTTTTGACTGGTAACTTTTACTAGATAAAAAGACCTACCAATTAATGCAGGATGCCTTCTAGATTTCAAATGGTTTCTACTGGTAACATCCCATTTTTTATATGTTGTAGATGGAGTAGAGACATACTTTCCACTTTGAGAGTTGTCCAACCTGTTATCTGTAACAATAAAATGGATAATATATATAAATACTAGCTGATACCCGCGACTTCGTCCGCGTGGATTAAGGTTTTTTATTCCCGCGGGAACATTCTTATTACCCGGGATAAAAAGTAGCCTATGTCCTATTCCAGACCATAATCTATCTCTGTGCCAAATTTAAGCCAAATCGGTTCAGTCGTTGCGACGTGACTGAGTAACAGACATACATTTTCCCGTTTATAATATTATTAACAAATTATTGGTGTAATTTTCAATTTTCCCTCGGGAACTTCTTAAGGAATCGGGATAAAACGTAGCCTATGTTCTTTTCCATGTCAAAGGCTACATGCATACCAAATTTTGAAGCAGTCTGCCTGCGGCTTAGCACGTAAACAATTTTCAATTTTCCCTCGGGAACTCCTTAAGGAATTGGGATAAAAGGTAGCCTATGTTCTTTTCCATGTCAAAGGCTACATGCATGCCAAATTTCATCCAAATCCGTTCAGCCGTTTTTGCGTGATTGAGTAACAAACATCCAAACATCCAAACATCCAAACATCCACACTTTCACATTTATAATATTAGTAGGATATATAAAGATTTTAAAAAATGTATGTTTTATAATATATTAAATAATAATTAATACATACCAAGTAAATGATTCACTACTGTTGCTCCTTCTGCCGTCAAAGTTGCAAGATAAGAAGCGTTCGAGTCATCATCTTTGACCACTTTTTCTTCAACAGGTACTTCTGTCAAGTAGAAAATATAAGAACTATATAAATATACTTCAAAAATTTATACATACATATATTATAGACCAGATGATTTCCACAACTTTGGCTGTAAGTATTTAGTTTTTTATTCCTGGGGAACTCCTTAATTTTCCCAGATAAAAAGTAGCATGATGTCCTTTCCCATTACCTAAACTCATCCTTGTAGGTACCAAGGTTCATAATAATAGCGTAAAAAGATAGGTCATTTAAACATACTAGACAAACAGCAACACTTTTATAATACTATATTTTGGATTTTATTAGTTGATTCAGACAAATTTAATCAATTCTTTATGAAATAGATCAGCACATTAGGTAGAAACTTACTGATGTCAAGACTTGCAGTTTCCATAAGCTCCATAGTGTCTGTGGAGGTTGATGGTAATATAATGAGCTCTTCCATCGTTGTAACATTAAGTTCATCTGCAATAAAGTAAATTCCACTTAATATTAACTATTGGAGGAGGCAGTCTGAATATAGATACATAATCAAGGTATGATAATACAATTTACCTTGGCTTGGTTGTGGCTGGGTTGAGGGAATAGGTTAAACATCAGAGTCATAAACACTTTCCAATCCATCGGTTGTTAAAGATATTAAATCTTTTATTTGCTCTTCCACACTATCGAGTGGAACTGCTGCATTACTTCCACCTCCAGTGCGATACAGTTCGGCTCTTATTAATGCAGCTTTTTTCCGAACCGAGCGTTTAAGACCCTCGTACTTGATCCGCAACGTTTTGCTCGATCTAAAAACTCCACCAATACGAGCATTGAACTCTTTTTCAATATTCGCCCAGGCAGCATCTTTCTTTTTCCAGGAAGAAGCGTCACTTTCTTTATTTTCTATCACATTTTTATGGTCTTTAATTAGAGATATTAACATATCCCTTTCCCTTAAAGTGAAGTTAGCACTTCTTTCTCTTTTAGTTTTATCCATATTTTAGAATACTATTAAGAAATCCGTACAAAATAATCAAAATTACCACGAAAAGCGAAGGACGCAATAAACAACAAAACTGACATTTGACAAGAGTGACAGATGACAACATGCCAAAGTGACATTTGACGTTATTGACAGCGATATTGAACGAAAAAAGGAGTTGTCCCAAAATGGTTTTTTATTATTGAGTGTAATTAACCGGAATGATTTTAATATAGTTCGATAGAGATCCAAAAAAGCTTCTATCTAAATAATTTACCGATTTTTTAAAGACCCCAATTTGGAGAAAATATTTTTTTTTGTTTTGATGCATTTATGGACCTTTGCTTGTGATTACGCACCGATTAAAAAAAAAACTTCAAAAATATTATTTGTCTAGGTAACTTGTCAATGTCAGGCGTATGTCAGGTGATTGTCAGGACTGTCAAAAGTGACAATTATAATGACGTTTTGGAATTTTTGGCATTTAAATGACATTAAAGTGACAGTAACAGGTGTCAGATTCAATTATTTCTAGATAAGAAAATGTTTTTAATGTTGCCATCCATCGAAAAATATTTTCTACAAACAATATTTTTCTTTATTAATTAAAAAAAATGGGGGTTTCTAAAATTATTATTTAAATGGCGTTTAATTTTATATTTTTTTCTCTTTCATGTGATAGCAGTTTGGTTCTGGTTAATAGACACTTAGAATAAAAAACCACCCTCCATACTAAACTGGGACATGTCCTTTGAATGCATTTTGAAGATCATTCAATTAACCCTCGAGTTATTACTCAGGACTTGGTTTTGTAATGTGAAACTGATAAAATTTACTTGTAACCTTTACTTGCTGGTTAGCGCTAATTAGGAAGTAACTAATCAAGACTTTACTTGAAGATCGTGAAAGAGGCCCTTAGGCTATCACTGTTTAGAATAGAATAGAATACAATTTTTTTTTATTCAAATAAACTTTTTACAAACAGATACTTTTGTATCGTCTGATAACTGATTCTGTCACTGGTTCAGAATGCCCTTCCTGCCGAGAAAAATCAGTAAGAACCTCAGTGGTTCCTCTTTTCAAAACAAGTTTACAATATAATGTGCTATGTATGCAGTGTTTCCATAATGAGGGGAAGGTCTAAATACGCAAAACTTCTAACAATGCAATAAATCTCATGGGTAGACATAAAGTAACTTCATTCCCGCCGTTGGCACCTGTTCACGAGCATGACTCATGACCCAGCCGTTGCTTCGCTCGACCATATTTAAGGGAACGTAACAACCTGCATCACACGAAACCACCACAGAAATGTTTAAAGGGTGCGTGATGAAAGAGTTTCCGAGGATTTTCAACACTAAATCAACGCGAACGAAGTCGCGGGCATCAGCTAGTTTTATATAAAACTGGTAACAGGATTTTATATACCATACATAATTCCAGCCATAGATTCACATGTCGGGAGCTTTGATTATTTATCCTTTTAAATTTTCAATTTATATTATATACTATGTAGTGATGATGAAGCTACAGATATCACGTGTCAAGAGGCATTAAAAAAGTAGGACACTTACTGTGTAGTCCGTAATTATGTAATCCGGACAAGTACGTGTAATGTTGCTGTCTACTTACGTACGTATTTCCGTGATGGTATTTAGTAAACTTATATACAGGGTGTCCCACGGCTATGCCACATGGAGGGGAAGTACCTTAAATATTGTAGATGGAACATTTTACTGAAAGAAGACTTCATTTTAATTTAAAAAACAATTTAAACTGCATTCATAGATTTTTAAATAATTGCCTGGTTGAACCGGGACTCGAACCCGCTATACAAGAAAAAAAATTAACCTGTATCTTTATCATACCGATCGGAAGGCTTCATCACAAGGATTATTTTTTGTTAAATAACATAGCATGAGAAATAAAAGGGAGACCATGAATTTTAGCCTTTGATGTAAAATTTTGTTCAGAAAAATGAAAAGCTGACATTGGCTTATCGACATACAACTGACATGAACTATTACTAATGAGTACCCACTTGAGAAGTACGCATCATTTCCCGATCCTTACTATCCTTACTAATCCTTACTTATATTACCTATAAATGCGAAAGTGTGTTTGTTTGTTGATTTATTGGTTTGTCCTTCAATCCCGCTGCAACAGAGCTACGAATTGCATACTCATTAGTAATAGTTCATGTCAGTTGTATGTCGATACGCCAATGTCAGCTTTTCATTTTTCTGAACAAAATTTTACATCAAAGGCTAAAATTCATGGTCTCCCTTTTATTTCTCATGCTATGTTATTTAACAAAAAGTAATCCTTATGATGAAGCCTTCCGATCGGTATGATAAAGATACAGGTTAATTTTTTTTCTCGTATAGCGGGTTCGAGTCCCGGTTCAACCAGGCAATTATTTAAAAATCTATGAATGCAGTTTAAATTGTTTTTTAAATTAAAATGAAGTCTTCTTTCAGTAAAATGTTCCATCTACAATATTTAAGGTACTTCCCCTCCATGTGGCATAGCCGTGGGACACCCTGTATACGTATGCCTTGCCCTTACACAACGGTGCTGTGTACTTAGGTTGCATGTTGTATCGTACTTATAATGTTGCGACATATCTTCATAGATATATTTAGTAAAGCTACGGATATCACGTGTCAAGAGACGTTAAAAAAAGTAGGACACTTACTGTGTAGTCCGTAATTATGTAATCCGGACAAGTACGTGTAATGTTGCTGTCTACTTACGTACGTATTTCCGTGATGGTATTTAGTAAACTTATATATACGTATGCCTTGCCATTACACAACGGTGCTGTATACTTAGGTTGCATGTTGTATCGTACTTATAATGTTGCGACATATCTTCATAGATATATTTCGTAAAGCTACGGATATCACGTGTCAAGAGACGTTAAAAAAAGTAGGACACTTACTGTGTAGTCCGTAATTATGTAATCCGGACAAGTACGTGTAATGTTGTTGTCTACTTATGTACGTATTTCCGTGATGGTATTTAGTAAACTTATATATACGTATGCCTTGCCCTTACACAACGGTGCTGTATACTTAGGTTGCATGTTGTATCGTACTTATAATGTTGCGACATATCTTCATAGATATATTTCGTAAAGCTACGTATATTACGTGTCAAGAGACATTAAAAAAGTAGGACACTTACTGTTAAGTCCGTAATTATGAAATCCGGACAAGTACACGTAATGTTGTTGTCTACTTACGTACGTATTTCCGTGATGGTATTTAGTAAACTTATATATACGTATGCCTTGCCATTACACAACGGTGCTGTATACTTAGGTTGCATGTTGTATCGTACTTATAATGTTGCGACATATCTTCATAGATATATTTCGTAAAGCTACGGATATCACGTGTCAAGAGACGTTAAAAAAAGTAGGACACTTACTGTGTAGTCCGTAATTATGTAATCCGGACAAGTACGTGTAATGTTGTTGTCTACTTACGTACGTATTTCCGTGATGGTATTTAGTAAACTTATATATACGTATGCCTTGCCCTTACACAACGGTGCTGTATACTTAGGTTGCATGTTGTATCGTACTTATAATGTTGCGACATATCTTCATAGATATATTTCGTAAAGCTACGTATATTACGTGTCAAGAGACATTAAAAAAGTAGGACACTTACTGTTAAGTCCGTAATTATGAAATCCGGACAAGTACACGTAATGTTGTTGTCTACTTACGTACGTATTTCCGTAATGGCTACTTAATGTAATGGGGGAATATCATTTTTAAGTATGCAACTACATTATATACAATGTCCTTATGGAACATGGTGTTGCTCCTAAACGTCACAGTAAGCTGCAACATTACTAAGTATGCGGCATCTTTGTTACGTATGCTGCACCAGTGGTAAGTAGTAAATGGCAAGCTCCTTACGTAAGTAGCTCATTTAAGTAGCTTTTTTTTCTCAGTGTAGTGAAAGACTTTGGCCTCCTTTTCAGTTTTGGTTCAGTTCGTACCCCAGACTTTATATAACTCTTCGGATTTGGGTATGTGGATTTTAAGCAGTATCACTTGCTTTAACGGTGAAGAAAAACAAGACGTTGAAACCTGAGTTTTCCACAGCGTGAATTAAAGAGTATTCAAAAATCTCGATTTTTCAAAAAATTAGTCTGAAGGTTTCTAAATTTTCAAAATGTTAGTTTTTGATTTCATACTAAAAAAGTTGTTTGTGAGTTTACTTTTCAACTAATGTACAACACGATGGCGTGTAGAAACAGATTAGGGGTATGTATGAAGTCGTCATGGCGTGACCATAGTGCCATCATTAGAAGGGATTTGCAGTTTTATCAACTGCAATATCATCCAAACTGCAGTTAATTGGTTAGCAGTCTGCGTTACTAGACAGTTACGATATAAAGACACACAGTTAAGATATAAAAGAAAAGCCAAAGTGTACCTAAGTAAACGTCACTCTTGATAAAATGTTCAGCATTGTTTGATAGGGGGAGAGTGAGATCTTCGTGGAGACTAATTGAAACAAATATTTGTACAAGAACACTGGCCGCGGCATATCGGTGCTGAATAATGATCGTGTCAATAGAATACGAGATAAATAACTGTTACGGAGCGAAACATCTTAATTGTAACTTACAATCATGCAATAAATGAATTGAATTGAATTGAAAATAAATCCTATAAAAAAAAAAGACGTGAGGCACTCGGGGACTGCCGCGGTAAAGATATTGCATAGCATTTTGCATAAAAAATGCGCCATCTAGCGGCTCACCGTAGAGGAGTCCCGTGTCAGGTTATTTTCGTTACGGAATTGCTGGATTCGGTCTCCACGCTGGCCCGCGATAGAAGCTATGCAATAGCTTAAAATAAATTAATATTTTAAATGCTCAAGTTTGTGAAGATGGATGGATGGATGTTTGTTACTCCTTTTCTCCACAAAGAATTAACCGATTTGGCTGGGAATGAAGATAGCTTATACCCAGGGTTAACACATAGGCTACAGTTTATCAGGAATATTAAAGAGTATTCAAAAATCTCGATTAAAAAAAAATAGTCTGAAGGTTTCTAAATTTTCAAAATGTTAGTTTTTGATTTTATACTCATTAAGTTATTTGTGAGTTTACTTTTTAACTAATGTAATTTTCGTAGATTATTATATTAATTAAATGGCGATATATTATCAGTTAAAATCTCTTCAGAGATAAAACATATAAGTACATATCACGCTTTAGAGATAAAAATATTTTTGCAGGAAATGATCGCTGTAGTTTTCTAAATAGGTATTAACTTGTAACTTTGAGTTTCGGCACACAATAACTAATAGTACCTACTAAAGGGTTTCGGCTCAAATACAGAATTCACTAAAGAGCGAAAAATCTACTTGGAACACGTGATAGCAACAGCCGGGTACCTGGTTCTAATCAAGCGTTGTGAAGTTGCGAACTCTCTACAACAAGTTTATAAATCATTTCAGTCCCGGAAAAACCTTCAAACTTAAAATGTTATCCCAACGTTAAAACATATCTACCTACAGCACGTCAAAAAGGTTCCTACCTAGGCTCTTCAGAAAGTAATAAGCAACGAAGTATGCAAAACGCTCCATAAATTCTTGTTTATAATTGGCCCAACTTGCGCGTCGGAGTACCTACCTCCGGAGGTAGGTACCTACCTGACTCAACGAGTATGCAAACTTTCTTACACGTACCTACCTCCGTGCCCCAGGGGCTGATTCTGCGATTGTCTTTATATATAACTGCCGCCTGAAACGTGT
This sequence comes from Hipparchia sbordonii, assembly GCA_038048805.1. Classification (NCBI taxonomy): domain Eukaryota; kingdom Metazoa; phylum Arthropoda; class Insecta; order Lepidoptera; family Nymphalidae; genus Hipparchia; species Hipparchia sbordonii. The sequence goes on along the minus strand of JBBIWI010000010.1, from coordinate 8,920,680 downwards.
TTACATTTTTGATTAAAGAAACTGAGATAAACTTATTTATTAAAAAAATATTTATTATAAATATATTTTATCCTCTGCCTACATTGAAGTTACTACTACTACTACTACTGAAGTTGAAGTATTGAAGTTTTTTTACAAAATCATTAAGCATAGGTACCTACTATAAGAATTTTTTTCAAAAATATCATCCAAACAACTGCTGAACTGAAAGTTAGTACCTAGTAATACCTGTACTGAAAATGTGCCCAGAGTAAGTATTGGCTGTTATTCTGAATATACAGATCACATATTATATTATATTAAAATGTTCATCTATGTTCTGTGTAAATAATTTAATGTGAATAATTCAAAATCAAATCAATTTTATTATTCAGGTGGGTAACTTATTACTTAAAATCAAAATGATTTTGGCACTAAAGGTACCTAAGGCCTAAGGTAGTAAGGCCTTACAATTATTGTAAGGCCTTAATGCCTTCAGACTGGGTTTACATGAATTCAGACCATTCCTCGTTACTCAATATTTGCGTTATTTCGCCCTAATCCGTAGTATCTAACGGTCGTAAATAGTTTAATAGAGATTCTGAGAGTTAGTCGCTTAGAAACTTACTGAGCGCTTAGGCACCTGTCCGAGAGTTGCTTCGAAATTAATTGCTTGAATAATTGGATTGTTAAAATAGTACCCACTTGCTCGTAGCTCTATTAACAAAACAACGGTCTACAGTAAGTTGTGTCGAAGACAAGGGCAGAGGAATGTGTGTTTGGGTTATGCTATCATTCAATTCATATTATCAGTTAAGAAGTACTAACCGTTCTACTAGAACAACAGAGTTTATTAGAACTTTTTTCCTGATTCTGAGCACCAAAGTGGTGCTCAATACAATTACAATTGTAACAATCGGTCCCGGACAAGTTTGACGTCTAGACAGATGAACCGGCCCGCATCCAGTGCGGTCCCTGAGCGCAATCGCCCGGACTAACTATTCAACTATTTACGGCCTAATCCACTAACAGCCCTTTTAGTACGACTTGCACAGCTCGATAACATTGATACATTTTGTTTCATGCTAAACTAGAACAATAGGGTTTATTAAAACAGTTTTTTCCCTGATTCTGAGCACCAAAGTGGTGCTCAATACAATTACAATTGTAACAATCAGTCCCGGACAAGTTTGACGTCTAGACAGATGAACCGGCCCGCATCCAGTGCGGTCCCTGAGCGCAATCGCCCGGACTAACTATTCAACTATTTACGGCTTAATCCACTAACAGCCCTTTTAGTACGACTTGCACAGCTCGATAACATTGATACATTTTGTTTCATACTAAACTAGAACAATAGGGTTTATTAGAACAGTTTTTTCCCTGATTCTGAGAACCAAAGTGGTGCTCAATACAATTACAATTGTAACAATCGGTCCCGAACAACTTTGATGTCTAGACAAGTGAAGCAGCCCGCATCCAGTGCGGTCCCTGAGCGCAATCGCCCGGACAAACTATTCAACTATTTACGGCCTAATCCACTAACAGCCCTTTTAGTACGACTTGCACGACGATAACATTGATAGTTTTCGTTTCATGCTGAACTAGAACAACAAATTTTATCAGGACTGATGATAATATTTGTTTGAAAAATGTTTATTCTGTACTGTAAATCGTCAAAAAACCTGTATAATGTTCTGAAAAAGTATTCGAACTTTGCCAATCCAAGCTAATCCACCACGGATTATGGCCTAAACCTTTCTCATTTAGTGGTGCCCAACCTATGCCTGGGCACCTAGTGGCAAAAATTATACTTTTCTAAGAGTTATTTTATGTCAACGCCAACTTTTAATTAATACCAAGACACCAAAACGTTTTATATTCGTATTATAAATTCAGTTTTAACTAATAGCTGACACTATAAACTAGAGCGTTCTAGTTGAATATGCATAGAGTATTTTAATTTAGAGGGAATAATTTAACAGCTAAATGGCTGAGTGGTAAGTGCTAGGAGAAGCTAATTCAACACATTACCGCTGCATACTAAACAATGTATTTTATTTACCTTACTGTACCTATTCGCAATCCATCTCTAGTTTAAGTTTTCTATATTAGATCTATGTATATAAAATTTTAACCTCTACGTTATTACCCAAGGCCCATCTAAGTTAGTGACTTTATCTAGTTGGATTTTCTACTGGATATTTCAAGGTGGAACTAGAAACAAATAATAGCTCTAGGAATCTGAAAGGCTACAACTCTTGGCAGCGTTCAATTACAATTATGATTATTTTATGTCTAGCCTTCATTCCTAATGCTATTTGGGTGCTAATTGCCATTCAAGTATAAAAAATAGTTACCATAAAAGCAGTTCCTACCTTGAGGGTAGTTATAATCTATATCTCTATGTGTATAGTGATCAATTGATATCCATTAGTCTGGCTAAAACTCAAAAACGGCTTGACCAATTTGAATTTTTTTTTGTTTTAGTCGTCTAATCAGGGTAAAAACAAAAAAAAAACAGCTGATAAATCGAAAAAATCAAAATTGGTAATTTTTTATAGGAATCATATTTTCGGATTTCTTTTTAATAGAACTCGGGAGCGAAGCCGTGGGCAACAACTAATACAAGATAAGAATAGGAAAGTCAAATTACCATTTTCTATTTATTTCTTATTCACCTACATTTTATATTTGCCGGCTCTTCTCAGCAGAATCTGCATTCCGAACCGGTGGTAGAGTCATGACGTATCATAAGAGATACAAGTTGGCCTACATGAAATTACCTAATAATTTTGAATGTGAAATTAAATATCTAATAACTAGATGATACAAATAACCAATCAATCACTGAAATTCAAACGCATCTCATTCAAACTATATCAAAAGCATTGGTTAAAGCTGTAGAACTCTATTGGTGAAATCAATATCGACTTGGTCCTATAGGTATAGTTTAAACAAGCCGTAAACCGTTGGTTAGAGCCAGACAGCGCAGCTGGCAGGACATGGCGCAAGTGAGATCGCCCACGCATTATGACGAAATAAGTGACATTTGGTACCGGGTTTTCATGTTATTGCGAATAATCCTTACTTCTTACTAATATTATAAATGCGAAAGTGTGTTTGTTTGTTGTTTTGTTGGTTTGTTCTTCAATAACGCTGCAACAGAGCAACGGATTGACGTGATTTTTTGCATGGGTATAGTTGAGGACCTAGAGAGTGACATAGGCTACTTTTTGGCAGAACATGGCGCAAGTGAGATCGCCCACGCATTATGCTCTGACGAAATAAGTGACATTTGGTACCGGGTTTTCATGTTATTGCGAATAATCCTTACTCCTTACTAATATTATAATTGCGAAAGTGTGTTTGTTGGTTGTTTTGTTGGTTTGTCCTTCAATAACATGGGTATATTAAAGGACGTGGAGAGTGAGTGACATAGACTACATTTTATCCCGGAAGATCAAAGAGTTCCCGCGGGATTTTAAAAAATAAATCCATGCGGATGAAGTCGCGGGCGTCAGCTAGTATCCTACATAGAAGAGCTCCGACGAATAACAAACCATTTAACCGTAACTTTAATATTTTTTAAGTATAAATATATTTTCAGGTTTTGTGGAAAAAAAAACAAGATTCACACACTAGAGGTTAGAACTTAGATTGCTTGGAGGATTAGATTAGAACCAAACAACTTTTTACAAAAAATTTAAACATAGAAGCAACTAAAAAGAGAAAAATAAAGTATTAATAATAATAGCTCCTAAACTAATGTAAGTAACTAATTTTTAGTCGACAAGTCGACGATCTGTATTTTTTTTAGGCATGGTTGCGAGATACCTTTTAAAACAGTTTGTCGTCGACCCAAAATTAGTTACTTACTAGTAAAAAATTTCTACTTTCATTTATAACCAAGTTATTACAGCTATATTACAGTTATCGGTATATTGTTCCATTATTTGTATTATCTTAATGAGTTTAACTTTAATGCCCACATTATGGCCCTGTGGGTTGACCGCGAAGGCAACGAATAGCGCAAGTTTTCGCCGCACTCCATTAAAACTTGCCCAACTAGACGCTTAACCGTCTGTAACCACTATTCCAGAGATAGCTTCCCCTTAAGCTTGTAAAGTAGATATTAAGTACAGTGGAGAATAAATAATTAATGACGAATTTTACGTACTTAGCAACCTTATTGGGTTGCTAAATATGTAAAACTTCGTCGTGAATTATTTATTCTATATACCTAAGTCCCTCCCTCACTCAGTAGGTACCTACTCTCTTTCATTAATCAAATTGAGTTGACAATAAATTTAAGAATAAATAAAAGAGAATTAAATTCTTGAAAAAAAAAAAAATTACATACAAAAAGAAATCTAAAAAATAATCAGCTCAAAGCAATTTTTCGTTTGTCAAAATTAGTGTGGTAGGTATACTTGGAAGTTTCTTATCTGGCGGCTCTACATCAAAAAAGAAATTCAACGAATAAAATTTGGATGAAAGGAAAATGAATTTTGCCCGAACATCCTTTACAAATGTACGGAGAGAGAAGTGAAATAAGTCCTGGTTAAATAATAAGCCCCACTGCAGCTCGGAGCGATTTTTCATTTCTAAAAAAAGCGTGGCTTGGCTTTACATTTTTTACAATATTCTCTCATAATTCGTAATTAGTTCATTTATTCGCTTTCTTAGGTTAGATAGTAAATTACTACGACATATTTTATAATGTAAAATTATTATAAAATTACAATTACTTTTGGAAAATTGTATTAATTTATATAAATAAACGACTAGTATAAATTATGTTGTTAAACCATTTCATATTATAAATAATATTCGTAATAGCTTACACAAGCCTAAACTGAAAAATAAATATATTTAATTGAATTAGACTTTGTAGATTCATGACTTGTTATAAGAGCTACAAGTTGGCCTGCATGAAATGAATAATTTTGAATTTTATAAACGGAAACTTTTTCAACTCAGCTGGTAAGGTGCAATACAAGAAAAACTGTAACCAACTAAGTATTCTTCATACATTTCCTTGTATGTATTACCAATCGTACATGCGTTGGGTTTGACTTTCAGCAACACTGCTGCCAGTGTTGAATAAGAACAAGACTAAGGTTGAAATCTATAGACCACACTCTCACTCATCTCAGACTCAAGACAGAGTTAAAACGAGATAGATTTATGTAAGAGCATATTTGTGTCACGTTTTAACCTCTATCTTAAGTCAGCTGAGTCCGAGCACGCTCTATAGATCTCAGCATAAGAATCTTAAGATCTATAGTAGTATGGTAGATCTTAAGATATATCTTAAGATCTACCATATAGGTACGATAGTGTTGCGCGTCGCTGCCGTCACGCTCTGTGTTTGTCCAGGTCTTTACTTCGATTTCTAATACAATGCTTAATTATGCTTATCTGCCTTCCTTGTTAACCTTACAGCATAGTTCACAGTTCACACCGTACAACAGGTCAACGAGATGTATCGGAAATTGAGACCGTGGACACGCAAAACTTTCCATCACAATGCTTTATTGCTATTTTACCTACATAATCACTTATGAGACTTAATGTATGTAGTGCCATACAGATACACTACAAAATTTTATATTATGAAATATTACTTGCGAATTTGAAATAATTATATCAAAAATTCCGAGGACGGCGGGATTCGAAACCAAATCTCTCGGGAATCGCGCCCTGAGTGTGTGGATCTTTACACTACGGCCAAGTCGAACCACACGTCGGCCACGAAATTAGTGATAATATGTGTCTACTTTTTCAAACAGTTTTTTAGGAACTTAAATAAAATAAAAAATAAGGTAAGTTACATTACGGCACTCGTTTGTTACAATACTTACGTTAAAATTTTAAAAACCCACATTTAAACAAAAAAAAAACAAAAAATTCTAAATGTTTTTATAATAATTGTAAATCTTAGTTTTTGATTTTATAGTCAAGTCTTTTTTTGTTCAAGTTATTTTTTGTACATTACTAGTAAAAATCACGATCGCGTTCTAAAATAAAATGAATGGGAATGCAAGCTTAGCAAACTAGAACATATTAACTACTGAAACTTGAACACAAATTATTTATTATTGAAATCCGACCTCTTTATTTTGTAGCCATCGACCTCAAACAAAAAAGACCTGGGGCCCAAGTCTGCTATTGCCATTGTAGTTCAATTGTCTGTCAATGACATGACAATTGTTATTTTTAGCAATTGTCATGTCATTGATAGACAATTGAACCCCTGGGCTCCAAGTCAAATTGCTAAAAGTAGCAATTGGGATGTCATTGATAGGCAATGTCACTGTAATGTAACTACAATTGTAATAGCAGACTTGGGCCCCAGATAAGCAGTAAAATGTTTGCATAATTCGACCTCTATTGTCATTTAAAATGCAACGTGCGTTATACAACCGGTGCCAAGTTACGGCTTGGCAAAAAGTGCAGTGCGTGACCGGTTTGTCGGCAACTCTAAAGGACTTCACACACGGCAGCTATAATGTATATTAATGTATATTACATCCCGGGATGTATAGCTTTACATTATCTTAACCTATCACACACGGAGCAGGTAATGTAATATATCTTTCCCTTCATTCCATTGGTATACGTCTCGACTGACGCACTTCCCAGCTACTAAAGTGCTATACAGGGTGTTATTATTTTTAATATGGATCTGTCAAATTATTTATTACTAGATTTACTAGATAGTTCATCAGAAGATGATTCAGATTGTGATTATGATGCGGGTATTGCCATATGTGCCAAAAATAGAACAATTTTCAGCGAGGAATATGCGTGGCAATATTTGATCTACCTTAAAATACAAACCTACTATAAATTAATGATAAAATTATTCCTACATACGATTTAATATATGGGTAGTTCTACGATAAGAGGTAACTTGTGCGGCAATCAGTTTAAAATAAAAATTTTACTTTATATGTTGTTATTTTTTGCAATGAAACACATCACCTAAATGTACTTTATTAAATAACATCACGATTCAACGCCTAATTAAAGTATATTTTTCTGAAATTCCTTATAAAGCCTAAAAATGTCTCTAACCTGGCCTGTCCCTCTGTCGTTTTCAGTTTAATTTGAAACGATACATATTTTTTTTGTATCAGTTATTAAACTAAAGTATGTTAAACACAAATTTCAATAAATGTATTTAAGTATTGTTAAGGAAAAATAGAAAAATATTTATTTATTTGCAATATATTTTACACTTTACTTTTGTCCCACTGTTTTTGGGTATCTACTCTAGAAAATTTCATTCCGCTACTACAAACACTAATATAAAACGGCCATATTCCAAAAATTGCTCAAAGTCATCTACGGACGTGAAGTTAGTAATGCAAAACACGTGAGCCGTTAAGAGCGCCGTCATTTGTTAGTTGTTGCGACCGTTGATTCGAAGTAGTCGTTTCGCGAGGTCATTGTGTCTCTCACCTGGCAAGTCATAAAAGTTATATTATTCATTCAATTTATTTGCATTTACTGGTCTAATTTAATAATGATGGACTAGTGAAAGTGTGATACATAATGTACCGAAAAACTTCTTATGTCAATTAAAATAATACAATTTATCATGAAAACGTCTCTCACCTGCCATATTTCACCTGGCAAGATAAATGTCAGGAGAGAAACTTGTTGACCAGGGGAGATAAGGTTAGTGCAAACAAACAAAGTCAATAAAGTCAACAAAGTCAACAAAGACAAAAAAGTCAAAAAAAGTCAAAAAAGTCAAAAAAAGTCAAAAAAAGTCAAAAAGTCAAAAACCGTCAAAAATGTCAAAAAAGTCTTTTTTGACTTTTTTTGAATTTTTTGAATTTTTTGAATTTTTTGACTTTTTTGATTTTTTTGATTTTTTAATAAAATATGCATAAAGTGACTTGCCCTTACTGAAAAGATAAATAAATAGGACAAAAATCGTAATATAAGTGTTTAATGAAAAAACAGCTACTTTTCTCCGTAGCCGTATTCTCTATGGACTTAGGACCTCTTATCGTAGAATCACCCATATATAAAAAATAATATAGTTACCTAAATGTTAATTTTTACATGTTCGATCAATAGATCGAAAATCGTTTCTGAATTGAAATATCAATTCAGAAACGATTTTCGATAGTCTGTGGTTGTTCGATACGCATGGTACTTTACTAAGTGGGCGGTTCCCATCAATGAAGTACCACATTATCTGTATTACATTTTACCGGAAAAAAAAACGAAACTTCCTGAACGTAATCTGCCAAAATTATCATCCTAAATTTGAGAAAGTATAATGGTTTGCACCGGAGCAGTGATCACCGGAAAATCACCGGTGATTCTCCGTAGAAAATAATCAATTGAAAACACCGGAGAAACACCGGTGTGTCACCGGTGATTATTAGATAATTATTAGGTACGTTTATTCACGAATGCATTTCGTTACTCGCATATTTCGTATTTTCGTACTGATTAAAACTAACGATGTAACTATTTATGTTTTGCAACGACCACCTCTATTTTTGAACACCCTTGCTATTGAGTAAATATACGGAAATATGTAAAGATGTATTGAGATGTATCAAGATGTATCGAGATGTATCGAGATATAAATGTATATTTTCATACCGCTCGGTATCTTAAGATACGAAGATGTAAAAATATACATTATAGCTGTCGTGTGTGGTCTTCTGTCAATTTATATGGAAAGATGTAATGAGATGTATCGAGATGTATCGTGCTATAATATATATCTTTACATTATAGCTGCCGTGTGTGAAGTCCTTAAACAGGGAATACATTTTTTTAATACGTATATAGACTGCGCTTGATTACATTCTCACCTGATGGTAGGTGAAGATGCACCCGATGATGCGCGTTTGCCTAGAAGATGCCTATACACCATTGAGATAGACACGTAACTATCTACGGAAAATGCACTATCCAAACCGAAATGAATATAGGTTTCGTCTGTTTTCTTCAAAATTATTTATTTCATGTACTTAGGCCAAGTTGTAGTTTTTATGATACGTCGAAACTCTACCACCGGTTCGGAATGCAGATTCTGCTGAGAAGTACTGGCAAGAAACTCGGCAGTTGCAGTTTTGTATCTCTTCTGATCAAATTCCGCTTGATCAGCTTTACAGTATGGAGACATCGATGATACTGTAAAGTGTACCTAATAGAGCCTTTTATACTTAAAAGATGTTGATTTACAGAAAACTTGACTTATTTTCTTTTAATTTAGTTTTTTGGAGTTTTAACTTGGGTTATCGCTGCTTACCTAGCCTAATTAGGCCAAAGTTAAAAAAAGTAATGTCAGTTCTAACAAACACTAAAACTAACACGAAGAGCGTCTACCAACCTAGTGTTTAGCCGACATACAAGTTAACAGTTTTTGTATTGGCAATCTTTTAAAATACAGATATAAATATAATACTCTTACTATAATATACTCTTAGGTGTAGTAAACGTGTTGCTGGTGCAATAGGCTCTGTAAGTAACCGTCCTAAATGGAACAGGGGCATAAATTAATATATATGCACGAACTCAAATGTTTCAACATAGTGTTATGCAAGCCTTTCATTAATACCAATCAATACATATACAAAATTGTTGCGATTGCATACAACAAATAACCTTTCCGGGTCAAAAGTAATTGATAGAGCCAGCTGTCAAAGCGACTCAAGCAATTCAGATGAATGGAGGCATGTTAATGATTGAGGATGTTACCAATTTATCAGTAACTGAGACAGAGTTGAATGATCCTCTCAGTGTTCTTTACATAAATACTCGCTTTTATAAAGGATTTTTTTGTGAAGATAGCCTGGTGTTAAAAACTTTTCGGGAAGTTCAGATACGTACGTCTGACTTTTCGGAGTAGATAATGTGCGTTTTGAGCAATTAAACATCACTTTTTTATCTATACTAATATATAAAGCTGAAGAGTTTGTTTGTTTGAACGCGCTTATCTCAGAAACTACTGGTTCGAATTGAAAAATTATTTTTATGTTGGATAGTCCATTTATCGAGGAAGGCTTTAGGCTATATAACATCACGCTGCAACCAATAGGAGCGAAGCATCAGTGAAAAATGTTGCGAAAACGGGGAAAATTATCCATATTTAAAATATATTCTTTTAAAAACTTCTTAATCGCGATCATAATAACAGAAATTGACGCGGACGAAGTCGCGCGCAACAGCTAGTATAAATATATAGACTAGCGCTTGACGGCGATCTCGTAGAATGCAGCCTAAGGTTCGCGCTTGCCTAGACGATGCATATTCACTCCTGATTTATAGTTAGTTGGAAAAATGGACGGACGGTCAAGTGCTTAAGGAAAACGTCGTGAGGAATTTGTACGTCTAAGAGTTCTCCATATTGTTCTCAAAAGTGTGTGAAATCTGCTAATTAGTCAACTTGATCTAAATGACCTAAAGCCCTTTTTTCTAGTGATGAACTTTACCCAGTAGTGAACAGGCGGGATGCTTTGAGAATCTGATGAAATGAGAATTTGAGATTTATAGAGCGTGCTCTGACTCAACTCAAACTCAAGATAGAGGTTAAAACGAGACACAAATATGCTCTGATCTAAATCTATCTCTTAACTCTGTCTTGAGTCTGAGCTAAGTGAGAGGGCGGTCTATAGATTTCAGTCGTAATTACAGAAGAAAGTTTGTATAAAGAAAACCTTAAAACGTAAATCAAAGCGGTTGAAGCTAAGCTATCTATAAAGTAAGTCCAATAAATGACTAAAGCCTAAAAAACCCCTCCTACCTCCAAGCAGTATTGTTCCTGCCCTCTAGCCAACCAACACTGCCGCGGTCTAAATCACGCTCTTCCCCCGCGTTCATCTTTCTCCTTTGTCTCCATTACGGACTCCATAAAATCCTGTACCAGGGCCCAATTTTTCTTACTTTCTAACATTATTGTTATTAGACTATCTACTCCTAAGTCACGTCCCAGTTCTCCCGTAACCCTCCTTCTTGCTTCCTCAAAATGCGGACAGTGAAAAAGGGTGTGCTCGGCATCGTCTGTGTGATCTGGGCAATACATACAATGACTGTTGGGGCGCTTTTTGATGCGTTCAACGTATTCCATAAATGCTCCGTGCCCAGTGAAACACTGAGTCATTCTAAACGTTAGCACTCCATGTTTTCTATTTACCCAGTTCCTTAGGTTCCCAATCAACCTGTGCGTCCATCGTCCCTTCGTCGATTGGTCCCACTCCTCTTGCCATCTCACAAGGGTCCGTTCCCTAGCAGCGCTTCTTTCTTCCGGCTCTTTCAGCCCATAGCTTTCTAACCTTTCCTTTGCTAAGAGGTGAGCCGGTATTAGATTTGCTAGTACAAGAGCTGCATCAGTAGATGTTGTTTTGTATGCACAACATGTTCTTAGTGCCATCATACGCTGTGTACTCAAAACTGTCTTCCTGTGTACTTCCTTATCCATAGCCGTTACCCATATAGGTGCCGCATACATTACTGTAGACTGCATTGCCAGAGCTAAGGTCCTTCGTTTACGAGTACTAGGGCCTCGAGTATTGGGCAATATTATCGAGAGTGCCTTTATAGTTTTCTGAGCTTTATCACACGCGTTCTTAATATGTTTGCCGAAATTCAGATTCGAGTCTAGTGCCACGCCCAAGTAGGTAACGGTTGAGGATGGTATTACTGGAGTATTCCCACATGTAAAAAAGATATCCCCACAGGGTCTCCTGTTAAATATAATAGCTACGGTTTTTTCTGGGGCAATTTCTAGTCGATTGTGCGACAGCCATAACATTATACTGTGTAAAGTTTCATCACTTTTCCTTACTAAATCTTCCGCGTCGTTAGCCGTCACAGATACTGCCAAATCGTCTGCGTAGCATATTAGTTTAACGCCTTCCGGGACTTCTACCGACATAATATCGTCATATAGAATATTCCATAGTGTTGGACCAAGGACGGAACCTTGGGGAACACCACCTCCAATTTCAACTCTAAATTCCTTCTTTAGGAGGACTGCTCTGTGCTGTAGATAGTCTACTATACTGTTTATCATATATTTGTTTACATTTTTCGCCTTGAGTTTAGCTATTATTTTCGGCCAGGATGCCGTATTAAATGCATTTCTTACATCCACCAGAATTAAGCCATTCCATTTATTTTTTAATTTTGCTTGTCTTGCACAGCTTACTACTTGTTTGATTGCGTCAACTGTCGATCTCCCCTTCCTAAAACCATACTGGTTTTCATTGAGCCCTCCAGATTTATCAATTTCTCGAATTAGTCTGTCGTTTAGAAGTCTCTCATAAACCTTAGATAAGACATTTATCAGACAGATTGGTCTATACTTGTTAGGCTCAGTTGGGGACTTTTTAGGTTTGTCAATAAGAATGAGTTTTGCTAGCTTCCAGCTCTCTGGGAACATTCCTTTCTCAAAGAGGCCGTTGAATAGCTGAACAAAGTAGAGAGGATAACGCAGTAATACCTGCTTAATTACCTCCGGCGGTATCGAGTCGGGGCCAGGGGCTTTTCCTAACTTAATTTTGTCAGCGGCATCTTTAATATCTTTCACTGAGAACCTTAAGTCCTCCAGATCGTCATCTGCGTCATCTACTTGCTCTTTTTTTAACTCTTCACACTTGGATACTATAAACAATTCTCTAAATACTTTCTCTTTATCGCTGAGGCATAAGGTTGTTTGTGGATTAGGTAACTGAAGTTGACTCTTAACTATTTTATAGGCACCACCAAATACGTCACCTTCCAACTCATTACAAAGATCTCATCTCAAGATTATCAAAAAAAAAAATGACTAAAGCCTGCAAAGTAGTAGGTCATTCGAATAAAGATTACAAGTAGGTACTATACTCACTCATAACGTATTCTGTTTACGATTATGCTCATTCCTTACTTTGGCTTTAGATGCACTCGATGAATATCCAATGTTTTAATTATTCAAATTAATGTTTGTTTGTGGTTTGTACAAACATATAAATTCTTGAATCCCCGCGCGGAAGACGATGCGAAGGATCTTGGAATGATAAAACCTGCTGTTTGTTTACCTACGAGAGCCTATCTTTATTTAAAAACTCTAAATAATACATCTATTAGCTATAACTAAACTAGTACATCAGAACAATGAATTAAATGAAATAATGACATTTATGAATAAAGTGAATGAATGAAGCGAATGAATGAAACGAATGAATGAAATATTCTTTATTGTTCACCAAATAAACAAAAATTACGACAAATAAAAAGTAAACAGAACCGTCAACAGAGTATAATAGATGGCATTATCACTAAGAAGTGATCTTTTCTAAGCAACCAACGAAATAAGGAAATTAAAATCAGGCCAGGTGTACACTTAGCTCATTATCAGTAACATCGTAAAAGCGAAATTGGTTTTTTGTGATATTAGCCTGTGAAGAAGTGAAGAGTCACAGCGCAACAGAGAAATGGATCGTAGTGATTTTTTGTATGGTCATAGTTGATGACCTGGAGAGTGAGATAAGCTTTAATACCAGTAAAATATTGGATTCCCGGGGGATTTTTAACCCCCGACGCAAAAATGACGGGGTGTTATCTGTGGCATCATAGCAGTCGAACGGATGAACCGATTTTGATTTTTTTTTTTTTGTTTGAAAGGTGAATTAGTCGAGAGTGTTCTTAACTATACAGTAAAAGCTCTTTATTCGCGGGGGATACGTTCCGTAAATATGCCGCGAATACAGAAACCGTGAATATGGAATGGTAATTTGTATGGGATTATAGGGGATACGTTCCTAGGTGACAAAATAAAAAACAAATATATAAAAAAAAAAACAATTTAATTTTAGTTTTTGACCATATTTGATTAATTATTATTTTCAGGTTTAGGCAATGGTTTTAAGAATTTTGTAATTTTTTCTTGCTTGACGCTTTTTATTAAAAGCTCCTTCAATTCAGACTGATATTCAGCAGTGGCATTAGCAATTTGCCTCTTAAAAATAAGGCTTTGTTCTATAGACAGATCAGTATTCATAAAAAAATCACAATACTCATATGCCATTCTTAAACCTTCACTGAAATTTTTCAAATATTAGTCCATTTGACGACGCGTTTACAAAGGATATTGGGCTTGATACCTATTGAAATCCTTTTTATGTATGTACCGATGGACCGATTAGATCCGCGAATAGAGAAATCTAGCCGCGAATATAGGAATTGGGTCGCATTTTTTTAACCCGCGAATAGTGAAAACGCGAATAAAGGAAGCGCGAATAAGGAGCTTTTACTGTATTTGATGAAAATCAAGATGGTCCAAGATAGCCACCGTCAAAAATATTTTTTCACAACTCCCTCAATATGGATATCAACTGAAAGGGCTTGAATAGTAGAATACTATACACTATGATAAATTTAAAATCCATCCATCACAAAATGGCAAGAATTTTTTTTTTATTTCTAATGTCAGGGGTGTTTTAATTTTTCAATGTATACTTGTTAGAAGCCTATCGCCACGCTTGCAAATGCCAGTATATGATGTAAAAAAATAATGGGGTTGGGGAATTAACTTTCACCTTTAAATAATTTAAGGGCATTGGGATTGATTTAAGTATTCTTGTATGTCGACATTCGCACCTGCCGGCTGTCGTGATGTGGTGTGGTTCAACAAATTACGCGTACTTGTACATATCGCAACGTTACTCTAGTAAAAGCTGATTTAAGTCTGTCATTTCGCAACATTACAGCTTTAACACTTGTGTTTCAATCTCAAACATGCTATGTTTTCAACTTTTGTTTGTAAAATGAATAAAAAGTGTAGAATTTTATCTAAGACTTGATTTCGATATCTGATTATTTATTTATTATTCAACAATGCATCTGTATTAACATTATATTCGGAAATGTCCTAGATGCAATTACCATCTCTGTGAGGTAATAAAATTATTGAAGAACTTCAAACTAAATCTGCAGCGCAGTGTTGGTAGACCCCCTACTAGATGGGCCGACGATATCAAACGAGTCGCAGAGAGCTGCTGAATTCAAGCAGCGTAAGACTGAGAACTGTGGAGGTCCATGAAAGAGACCTATGTCCAGCAGTGGACATATATTAGTTGATTAAAAAGAAGAAGAAACTAAATGTACACATATAGTACATTTTTGAAATAAGTAGTACATAACGTACGTATACGTAGATTACCCTGAATAGCCATAACCACATAAGTAGCAGCTTTCAATTAGTCCATACTCTAGGTACTTACCTGTAAGCTAAATGACGTCGTCGTAACACACGCCGTCGATTGGGAACGTTTTCCGAGGAAGTCCAGTCAGCACCAGATAAACCTCGTTCACTAGGGCTCGAGATCGTATTCCTCGCCTCTACACTTTTAGCACTTTCCAACAAAATTGCTGTGTACTTCGTTATCAACATTGTCACACAGTTCCACTCAATGTTATCCATAGATGCAGTTTGTCACATTCACTTACACTCGCGTAAACAATCCTCTATTGCTTTCTATTTCATTTGATATCGAATGCATAGGTATTTCAAAGAAGTGACGATTATGTACTATTTCCTACTATATTTCTGATTCAGATTAAATTTATTTGCACCAAAATTGACCAATTACTAACAGGTACATAATTTTATTATTATGTACATATAATCACATGAACGACATGCAAATATTTTCTTAAAGTAAAGGCACATTAATTATTGTTTTTATAATTCTTTCAATTCAATGGAAAAAAGATAATTAAATTACATTTAAGCATTTTGTGCAACGATATCTTTTACTCAATATATTATGCCAATCATTTCTTGTATTCTATTTAATTGTATTAATTTAAAAAATAAATTTCGCACGTGTATTTGTTGCTCAACTTCTTTCGGATTACAATATTACAGGTAGGTACTCTGCAAAAGTCACGTAATAACTGCCTCTTTTAAATAGCACTTTTAAAAAAATATTTCTACGTGATAGAGTGAAATGGCGGGCAGCAACATGTGAACTGAATCGTGCAGCAGAGTCACGGTACGCTGACCACCACCGTACTATCCCCTTAACAACGGGAAATGGTGAATTATGCTGCCCTCCCACATGTGACATGATGCGTTCGTGTAATGCATCTATTAACTTGTCCAGTTCCTAATCATTTTTGAAAGTTGTTAGACCTCACCGACTCTGAATTTTTTGTACATACACAACTAGTGCAGCTGATAAAATTACAATTTCCTTTGCATTTAAATGCCTAAATCCAATAAGCCACTGGTGCAGATGGAAAAAAATAACGGTTATCCATTGCTTCGTTGCCATGTGATTGAAATCCAGAACAATAAACAAACACACTTTCGCATTAATAATATTAGAAGCAGTAACTTAGTTGATTTCAATCATTTTTCACCATAATTTGGAACATAAAGCACATTCACATTAGTAAGAGGAAAATAGTCAAGTTCAACCATTTCTTCGTCCCTGCCAGCTGAGATGACATTACCTAACGTACCAACAATAAAGAAATATATAGTACGTCTATCTCACGAAGTTACGAGCGTTTTACTAGTGGTTACGTCGTGTACATGCAAATTGCGTAAGTGTGCGTGCCTGTCAGGAGCCTAGGTGCTCACACTTATACAGATACGACACACACACAACCATGAGCCACGTGCCCTCGTGAATTGAAAGAACTATAGCTCGTATCATAAATCTACATAGATGTTAAATCGTAAATCATAAAAACAGCCGAATAAATGCCTAGTCATACAACTTTGTATCAGTTGAACAATCATAAATATTGTTGACATCAATTCACTGCAATGATTATACAGCTGGCAATTAGCGTATAGCAAGACCGAAGTCTTTGACCGTCGTAATATTTCACTGAAAATAAACTGCACCGTAGAAATACGAGGGCAATAGATCTTTAATAGCTCAAGGCTGATATGAGCTTTATTGCGATTTGGTCGTTACGCTAATAAAAATAGCCTCTAGTGCTTTTTACAGCGCGCTACTTAGTGGCCAATTTGACCGAATCATTAACGTCTTTACCAATATTGGCTTACGTTATTGTAATATGTCACAATCTATATTTTGTACCTATTCAGTTAGCTTTCATAACTATAGTAGGTAATTAATACCTACTACGTTTATTATGGTTTTAATACATTAACTTGGCTTTATAAATGTTAAAGTATAATATATTAGTATAACTAATAACTACTAATACTACAGTGTGTTTGTTTCTTGGTTTGTCCTTTAATAACGCTCAAAACTTACATAAATAAACATTTTCCTATTATAAATCAATTTTTAAATAATATGATAAACTCAAATGTCATGAAAGTTTGTAACCTTTATGCTAAGTTATTCAGGTTAAAGAATTTTATTTTCTCAAAGAATTACAAAAATTCACTTACAGAGAAACCAAATATTTCAATTTACATATTTCAGCAGTCAGATGTGGTCATTAATAAAATAGCACCAAACCATCACCGAACCTAAGAAAAAACACACTAATGTCATCATCATCAATCTTGAAAATAACAGCCTGCCTGTTTTATAAATAATCAAAACCGAAGCACATAAATCAAGGATGCGACGCTCTAAAAAATATTGCGAACGATAAACTGATCCTAAAACACGGCAAGATTACCCGAGCGTTGTACACGGGTCGTTTACTGGTAACGGACTTGCTTGAATCTGCCGGATATAATTGCAAGGCAACGTCGTCACTTGTTATTTTTTTTTCGATGACTATATAGCCCTTGATTGCGATCTCATCTGATGGTAAGCGACGATGCAGTCTAAGATGGTAGCGGGCTAACACGGAACGCTAAATCGCTAGGCGACACGTCTTGACAAGGTACCTTTAAAAAGGTATCCCGGAAAAACAAAGTGATTTTTTAAAAAAACATATAAGACCTCGCTTTCAGCAGTTGGCAATGTTTTCTGGTTTTTAATTCAATTAAAACTCGTACTTCTTGGTTTACATCATGGTATCCATATAAAAGCTCAGCCCATTAAATAATATGGCATTAAGGCGAGCCGTAGGCCTCAAGTTCGAGGACAAGTTGCAAGTTAAGGAGCGACTGCTCGTATAAGGCTAAGCCAGTTTACTAATCGTTTGAAGTGTCCCCTATATGGCCTGTATGAATTACTATCGATCACATTTACGCGCTAAGACATCACTCATCGAGCTCATCCTTTAGTGTTTTATTAGATACTAGCTTTTACACGTGAGCTCGTCGTGAAGGTTTTTAAAAATCTCGCGTGGATCCAGTTTTTCCAGGATAAAAAAAGTAACCTATTTCGCTCTCCAAGTCCTCAACTATATCTCCGTTATCCATGTAAAGTTGATTCGTTGCTCCGTGTCAATCATAAATTGAAGGAAGGACCAACAAACAAACATACTTTACAGCTATATGTATATTTTCTTACTGTTCTTGTTGTTACTTTTTCACACCACAAAGAATGAATCGATTTGGCTGAAATTTGAAATGAAGATAGCTCATACTCAGAATAAAAGAGTTCCCGAGGAAATTAAAAACTTTAAACTACTTTTTTTTTTAAATAATGGGGTTGGTATCAAGGTTTGAAAAAGATTTTGTTGTGCAAAAGTAAAACGTAAAAAGTATGAATGACATATACAACAAATAAACTAACTAAATGCAACTGTAAGTACTTAAAGAATTTAATTTTTTAATCGGTCCGCTGTATTTCTGTACTTGCAGTTTAGTAGGTAGCCAGTAGATTGCGTCACTTGATCTGTATATCGAATGCAATACCGCCTAAGACTTCCAGGAATGAATAGGCATTAACGTGCATGACCTTTATGCCTATTGCAATAATTATTGTAAACTGAGCAATAAATTATTTATTATACGTAATTTAACAAGCTGTGTCTGCCAAAGCTACAAGTCATTTTTAACTTGGTAACAAATAGTACCTAATAGTATAAACCTTATATTATATAGTGGTATTAAATGGCAACTTAACATTAACTTATCGTAATTTTATTCTATAAATAATTATACTTTTTTTGTCGTATGTGCTCCACCCATTGCTACTAAAGCTTTGCGACATGATGAGCTATGTCAGTTTGAATATAGATCAGAAATTAATAGTCATTTCTGTTTTGATCTTGCAAGGATTCTTCGAGAGCAGTTGTTTACATCATTCGCTAAGTGGCCCTAAGCTTTCTATGAAGCCTCAAAACATTTTTTTAACAACGATATATAAAATTATAAATTAAGTAAATTTATTCGTGGATTATCAATTATTAGACAGATTCCTCTAAATGAACTAAAATACCGCCATATTATTTAAGTTTCAATATTTTTTTATAGTGAGCCGTGAGCGATCATTTAAAATCCATAAGAGCGACCGCAGAGATTTCAAGTTGGCCGACTATCGAACAACACTACAATGTTGACAAAAAAATGATCGACGATTTAATTGGATAAAATGTGCGGGCTAACATAAATAACGATGCCTAATAGTATACTCTACGATTTAGTTGTACAGCTTGAAATTGTAAATAGGAGTCATCACTGGCAGTACACCACGAATCTCTTTAAATACTTTTTAGAACATCACTATCTGCGTTAAATTTCAAGATGAAAATAAATTAACATTCTCTAAAGCAAGCAATCTATCTACATAATAACAGTTGTTAACAAAGTCCACAGTGTAGACACATATTACAACGAAGTATGCAGTATGACAACGATCGGCAACGTGGAATTTAATGGCGTAGTGCCAGAGAGTGCCATACTCGTAAACACTTGGCTTGTCAGGTCTTATAGCGAGACCAAACACTACATAAACCTGTTATGTATTCTACTGAAACTACCAGATTTACAGATTGTACAGTCGGTGAAGAAATTCATGAAGAAGCTTTTCCACGAACATCTACATATCGCCTACATATCGCAAATCTAAATACCTATGAGCTTATTTTATGCTTGTATTCTTATATCAAACTTAGTGCGGAAGTGAAAATGGGCGTGGCATTTAGTTCGATGAGCTGATAGTCGTTGGGTGCTGGAATGGCAATCAATCAATGGAAGCGCAGTGTTGGCAGACAGAGAAAATTTAGAAATTATAAATTTCCAAATCGACCCCGCCAGGAATCGAACCCGAGACCTCCCAGTTATAAGACCACAGCGCTCACCACTACGCCAGGGAGGACATCAAATATATTATATGTATTAGTAGGATTAAAAGTAGATATGTTTGTTCTTTTCATAATATTAACTCTGAAATCTATAGACCGCACTCTCAGTCGGCTCAGATTCAAGACAGAATTAAAACGAGACAGATTTATGTCAGAGCATATTTGTGTCTCGTTTTAACCTCTATCTTGAGTCTGAGTTGAGTCAAAGCACACTCTATAGATCTCGGCATATGAGTAGTTATCCACAGTCCTGCCTTGAGTTATTGAGCCACACCAATATTAAATCACAATAATAGCGTGCTCAATTGATAATCACATTATGTAGTAATAAATAATCGTTATTGTCATAGGCTCATGTAGATATTATCTAGATACCTACTAGAATTGTAAATACCATTAGTAGAAAAGGACCAAGTTATTATAACAATAAGTACCTAACTATAGTGGGTGTCGATTAGGTCATCAGCTATTAGGTTAAACGGAAGTTTAAGCTGACTAATATATTTCGTTAGTATCTATCTAAAGGTGCATATACGAATAATTCTTTTGGTCAAATTTTGGCATTCATTCTCGGCGAAACTCAGCTATGCAGGATATACCTACTAATTTTAGTTCATAAGTATAAGCGCACAAGAAGGTACATTCTCTATTCCCTCACTCTCATAGTCTGACGGGTCTGTAATCTGACACGATCGGTAAGAGATCAGGCGTAGGACCGAAGATTTTACTGCTCTCTGAAGCTCGAGCTCTTTGAAATTTGATTGGATATGTTGTAATACCCTTATATCCTTGAAACTCTTGAAAGAGCAATTTTAAAGCAAGTGTATAGAAAATTTATTTTTCATATTTCTCGTAACTACATTTTGTTTACCTACATCAATTTTCGTATTCCCATACGAAAATCGATGTAGGTACTATGTAGGTAGGACCCTACTATCTTTATGGACAAAACTAAATCTATGATTATCTTGCACCGTACGATATATTGAATATTGATCCCAGCAATAGACAAAAAACTGCCCTCTAGAAAATGACCAAGTAACTTCTGCATACCAATTACTCAAACCAGAAATACGGCGCCAGCGAATTAAAAACACAGTGCGTCAATAAAATTCGTAGTCATCAAACAACCAAAGTTCACTTTTTTAAAACACTAAAAATGCAACTTGAGAGTAACTATGGCATTTTCTTTGCACAGGGTATGAAGTTTTTCACTCGAACAGCACCAACTAAGAACTAAAAGTGGACGCGAGCGGTTAGCGGTATTCTTGCAAAACAAAATAGCGCTCTGATCGACCGAACGGATACAACGTCGCCAGCGCACTGCCAAAGTTCATAACTATAAGCACTAAGGCCCAAGATAGGAACGTGCGTACGCCCTGCAGGACAAGAATTGAACTTAGGTGCACGAATGCATTTTGGATTTCTTATTGGGGACGACGCTCTCAATTAATTATTTCGAATACCGCAAAAGGTGGACGGCCTTTCTCCCAAACATTCTAGTTGAAATAAATCTGTTCTGATGCTGTTAAAGGAAACTGTAAACGATACTTATTCAATCGCTAACAATTATGTAATATTATGGTCGCATAACAAGCGAAAAAACTTATTAAACGTATCATTGACGTTAACTGATGCCAACGACTTCGACTACGTGCTTTTTGGTTTTTGAATTTGAGAAGCAAGAAATCCCTTCATAGAGCACTGAAAGCTGAATATAATATAGACGAGCGCTTAACTGCAATTTCACCTGATGGTAGGTAAGTTAAGATACAGCCTAAGATGGAGCGCGCTTGGCTAGAAGATCACTCATAATTTAAAGATACTCAAGTTATAGTTAGTTAGAAAAACGAAAGGGCATCCCAAATAGTTAGGAACGATGAAACAAACTTGGTGCAGCAAGAATACAAACATATGCATCACAATTGAAATTCCAGTAATGATACACAGATAAGATCAAATAAAAATTTGAATTCGATGCCTTTATAAAAACGAAACAGTTATTTAGACACATTGGATTAATACTTCAATAAATATAATCTTATTGAACGAGCGAAGCGAAGTTCTCTGAGTCAACTAGGGCGCTTGCCTACTAGACAGAGAAGTGTGTCCGTCTAAATGTCTGTCAGAGCCCTATAACTTCTGAATTACTGAACGTAATTACTTCAAATTTAAATATAATATGTAAACTGATGGCCTTCAGCCGACCATTGTATAAAAACATATAAAAAGCTTTATTTCAGGGGGGCTCTCATAGAAGCGTATTTGAAGTAAAATCTTGTTTGTTGCGCTACATAGACTTGCGATATATCTTTTTAAAGACGACTTTGAACAGAGTACAAAAATATATTTTTTTTAGTTTTTCCCTAAAAATTGACCAAATGGGGGGGTTTCAAAGTGGAGATTTTAATTTGAGCCATATGTCAAGAATTACTGAATATTAGAACGTGAAACTTGGTTGAAAATTCAGTTATATCCTGTACTTGAACAACAAATACTAAAATTAGATAAATGTTATAAAGAAACGAAATTATTTAATTTTAATGCGCCATCTATTAGCATTATTGTGAAGCTAATAGCTTCACTAATGCTAATAGATGGCGCTGTGTCAGTAAAACAGTTTTATGTCAACTATTATTTTTTTTATTGCGTCTAATGTTAAAAGTTAATTATTACAATATATAATTAAAACTTTTGGGAGTTATGGGATATCGCGAGGTCTCAGTTCGGGGCGAACCACTAGTCATAAAATATATAAAGTACCTATAGGCACCCTCTCTTCTGAATTGTAAATGTAAAATATTGTTAACAATAAAAGGAACCACTCATGTTGCGTAATAAATAGAGTAACTCCATATATCAAACTGTTTCTTCGAAACGAATATAGAAAAGGCAGTAGAAGACGTTAAGTATGCAAAAGCACAAAACGCAATTGTATGTAAAGTAAGCACGCTGCACGGTATTATCTTTGGTATTTTCTTATCTTTAAATATCAAATGCGCTTGTTTACTACACGAATTGGAATATCAAGTTCTCTTTAAACCTTAGATACCTATTTAACTTGTCGGCACTGGTTCTTAATTTACTTATTATTTTCGATTTGCTCGCAGTAGTGATCATTTTTAATAATGCAACTTTTCAAATCACATTCTTTCATTTTACTTAGTACAATTATATAAAAAAAGAGATTGTTTTAAGGAAATCGTTGTCACCTATCCTGTGCTTCCCTGGGTTAAGTGAAACTAAGCCTAAACTAATACAATAAAAATGGGACTTAGGCAGAAATCTGTAGACCGCACTCTCACTCAGCTCAGACTCAGGACAGAGTTAAAACGAGACAGATTTATGTCGGAGCATATTTGTGTCTCGTTTTAACCTCTATCTTAAGTCCGAGCTAAGTCATAACACGCTCTATAGATCTAAGCATAAGTGTCTAAACGACCTAACTGTAAGCGTCATCAAAATGGTCATTAACTCATTACCCTTTCTATATTCCTTAGAGACCAGTACTATCTGAAGATCTCGGTCTATAGTTAAACAAAATCAGGCCATTTCCTTCCCAGAACTATGATAATCATCTGCTAATGGTTTAATCGTGATGGGCTAAGGAAATCAGATGGTAATCGCTCCGTATAATAACTGATACCTTGTCAAGACTTCAGTTATAATAATGAATTACCGTGTCTAATTCGAAAAACATAAGGTGCGGTTGCTTATCTGTAGTATTACTAAGCTGTAAATATTTGTCGGTGTATTTCTCTACTAGCTTTTTACTCCGACTTTGTCCGCGTTGAGTTAGGTTTTTAAAATCCTTTGAGAACCCTTTGTTTTTCCGGGATAAAAAGTCCTTTCTCCAAATCCTCAAGTAGGTACATGCAAAAAATCAAGTAGATCCGTTGCACCATTGCTGCATGATTGAAGGAAAAACCAACACACCAAAAAACTTTTTATCCCTGATAGACTAAGTAAGGGTTTACGTAAAATTTAAAAAAAATTACGCCCAGCAAAAGATAGTATTCGGTAAATATTTAAAAAAACACAACTTGAAAAACTCTCCGCTGAGCTAAATCCAATGCGGTAAATACAAAAATATAAAAGCGGTCACAATCAAACCAGTTGTGGTTATTGCAACTTTATACCCCGCGAAGAAGAAATGTAAAATGTCCACGATTTCGGTAACCCTTTGATAGCATTTTCGATGCTCTCTTTCATTCTCGGATTTCGCAATAAAATCGGAATCCTTATAAGGAAAGTGCCCACTAAAAATGTTATACAACTTTCCTCCTCAAAGGGATGGGGGACGCATGATATGGAATAATGTTATCTGGACATTTCCTTTTATAGTCATCCGCGAATCCTCGTGTCGCGTCGTAGAGCAAAAAAGGTCGAACCAAACCAGTTGGTTATTATGTTGAATGGCTCGCTAACGTCCGAACGAAAGTAAAATTTATCTACCGCAGTTAAAGGTGTTTTGTGATCAGTAATGACATAATATTTATAACGTCCCGTGACGTCGCGACGTCACTATCACGACGCGTCGTGACGTAACTTTGTTTTAAATCTCCCTGACATATTTGGTGAGTGTTGTTGTCTCATAAATGGGAAGTTAGGTTAGGTTAGAGGTGTCAGGATCAAATTTGTAATTTTTAAAATTGTCTTTAGTCTGGTCTTTGGCTATGGCAAGTTCCCACTCTACCGTGAAAGACGTGACACCAAGCATTTTAGCGTTCCTGTCGGATGGGGTGCAGACAGATTAAGAGTGTGGTTCTAATTTACATTATAATACGTACCCCTTCCAAGTTAGCTGCTACCGTCTTAAACTGCATCGTCACTTACCATCCGGTGAGATAGCAATCAATGGATATCTTGTCAATGAATAATAAAAATACATGATTAACATTCTTGTGGTAGGTATTAACCTCTATCACTCTGTCTAAACCATTTTAAAAGTAGATAAAATAAAACCATTTTTAAACCTGTGACACTGTAAAGTCATTAAAAAATGTTTACTTTAGTGAACGTGGGCTAAATTTTTGTTTTTTAAACTTTCACCAGAAGCCAAATTGAATATTCCTTGAAAGTGCATGAAAGTTACTGACAAATGACTGCGTTTATGGCTTCACTTGCCGACGTTTTATTAAGGTAAATAAAATTTAAATTTAATTGCAATAATTCGTCCTAAAAATCACGTGAGCTCCACACTAAAAGCTTTAAAATAATGAAAATTAATGAAGTTGTGATTAAACTGCCACATGTATTCATGTTTTTTGTATTTTATTAATTATTTTCCAGATAGGAGTAAAAGGTATCTTACTGCGTTATCACAATGCAACGGCGCGGCCGAGCGAAAAGGGCGGTGAGAATATGTGTCTTTAGGTGTCTTTAGGTAAAGGATACACATTTGCGTCGTTTGCTGTGGGAACTTAGGAAGGATGTGATAATGATAACCGCAACTTCACCCGCGTGGAGTCAGGGTTTTTAAGTCCCACGGGAACCCTCTGATTTTCTGGGATAAAATGTATATTTACTTATGCCTATGTCACTCTCCAAGGCCTCAACGAAATCACGCAAAAAGTCAAGTCGGTCAGTTTCTCCGTTGCTGCTTTCATTGAAGGACAAACAAATAAACACACTTTCGCATCTATAATATTTTACGGACGATTTTCATTTCTTTCATTCGCTTCTCCCTGTACTATACTAAAAAAAATACTAGGTAGGATTTTCAGCATTTCACACCTTCAAGTTTCCAAGACATTTGCTAAAATTAGTAAAAGCTCTTTGCACCTCGGGGACCCTGACTGACTAATGAATGCTATGAATACATATTGGTGCATTACTGTGTACCAATGATGCTGCATAATTAATAACAACACCGCTCTTTACTCGACCGGCGAGACTGTGAATGTAGAGCTACGAATATTTTAGACAGGCTACAACTTTTTTATTTTCAATCACGGTCATAGTTCAAAGAACCTACAGACGTTGGTGTTCCAAAGTGTGCGCGACACACACACACACAATTGGCATTCCGACAACATCAGACGATTCGCGAAAGCGCTGGAGAAGATTGAGGCATGTGGGAGTCCATACAAGAGATCTAAATATGTTTATCTATTTGACAAATAAAATAAAAGAAGTTATAAAGACTACTCCAAAATTCACAAACTATTATTATTCTAATTAATAATAATAAATAATTAAACAGTATATTAATAAAACGGAAATCCTTCACACATAGATTAATGATTGGGAGTCGCTTTGAGGCATGGCGTAGCGACTACAAATCCACTTCACATTTTTTGAAAGAGTGACAGGCGTCTTCATATTAAAAAAGAAATGACATTGGATAGTTCTTTCAACTCACGAAGACGCGTGAGCTTTACTGGTGGTTACGTTGTGTACATGCACATTGTGTAAGTATGCGTGCCTGTCCAGAGCCTAGCTGGGAGCGGTCAGGGAAGCTCTCGCTCCCACTTATATAGATACGACACACACACAACCATGAGCCACGCGCTCTCGTGAATTGCAAGAACTATACGAATATGTAAATGTCTAAATATTCGTAGTCTGCACAGCATTCTTAATTAATTTAGCATCGGGAGAGGCGTGAAATCGCTAAAACCTTGTAATTGCTCGAGACGCCTCTAACCGATTCCACAAACACCCATGTTACTGCGATCCATTTAATACTGGAAACTTTAATTTTCTACGACCATTACAAAATTACTAAAGCGTTTTGCAGATGCACCGTTAAAAGCATTCGCATAAAACGCTTTAATTTTCTGCACATTACATTTAAATACAAATAAATTGGTAGGTAATACCTATTCTCCCCGGTATGCAATTCACTTTCTGGCAAAAGCTCTCTTTTAACTTGTCGCTTGACGTCTTGCAGCTTGCTTGAACATTGCGCTTTCGGGTACAATATCTTCACTCCGGTACCTTGGAAGCCCAACTACAATCAATATATCGAACTTCGAGTATTTCACTAGCTCATGCATGCGACTTCGTCCGCGTACATTTAGTTTTTAGAATCTCGCGGGAACTCTTTGATTTTTCGGAATAAAGAGCCTATGTCACGCTCCAGATCCCTAACTATAACCACGCAAAAAATCACGTCGATCCGTAGCTCTGTTATAGCGTTATTGAAGGACAAACCAACAAACAAACAAGCATTTATAATATTACCATGTCGGTAAAAAATACTAAGCAAAATCTTCATATCTTCATGCGTATGTTTACACTATAAAGTAACAAGTTACTTGTATTCCGTTTAGTATTATATTATAACCTACCTAACATTCTTAAGTTATTTCATCACAAGCTTGTTTAATGTAACAACAACCTACTGCTAAGCTATTCCACAATATAAATAAACACCTCAGTGAGTCAGATATCCATTTAGGCCTTTTTTATCTTCGTCGATGACAATCTACTTCTACCGGTAAAATATACCGGTATAATATGTTTTTAAATTCTAGCGGTTCACGATAAAACAAAAGAAAAAAGGACAGCAGCTGTTAGCAGTAAGAAAGTGACTTTTAAACAACCTATTCAACTACACCTGTGTACCAATTAGCTGTTAATAAATAAATTACTTTTATTATTGCCAGTGTCTTGCATGTACCAAGTTTAGCAAGACCTTTAATTTTCTTCACTTCTTTCGAAAGCACTTTGTAAAAGTTTATTTGAATAAAAAATTATTCTATTCTATTCTTATTCTTCTTCTTTATCAACCGATAGCTGTCCACTTCTGGACATAGGACTCTTGCATGGTTTTCCACAGGCCTCGGTCGCACGCACGCACGCACGGACGCACGCACGCACGCTCGCACGCACGCACGGATGCACGCACGCACGCACACACGCACGCACGCACGCACGCACACACACACGTCAAACTTATAACACCCCGTCATTTTTGCGTCGAGGGTTAAAAATTAGCGCAATTCATCTCCAGACTGCATCTCTTATCGGTAAATTAATAAAATGCAAATTACAGGGCGATAATGAATGTAATACGAAACGGCGACGAATTTCCACATTAATGAGTTTATTAAGCCCATAATTTTCATCGCGTATTAACATATCAATAATACACGCTCACCCCCCGTTCGAGTATGGCGTTATATTACCGTTTTACCGTTTTCAATAGGCATTGTTTTACCGTGCGTATAATGGTGTTAACAGACTATACTGAATATAAATAACTGACTTCAAAAATGGAGGATGTCAAAATTAAATAACTGAACGAGTCTGGCTTTTGACTATAAAATCTCAATTACCTATAATAGTTCTTGCAAATCACGAGGGCGCGTGGCTCATAGTTGTGTGTGTATCGTATCTGTATAAGTCTGAGCGAGAGCTTGCTCGCGCCTGACCGCTTCCACCTAGGCTCCTGACAGGCACGTACACTTACGCAATGTGCATGTGCACGACGTTACCACAAGTAAAGCTCACGTGCCTTCGTGAATTGCAAGAACTATACTATGGAAGTTAACTTCTAGGCAAAACGTCATGATTGATGATGACACTAATAGATTCACACACAAAAAGTTTTAAGAGCCTCTTTCAAATTCTCATTCAACAAGTATTTCAAATGAGTACCTACTAGGATAGAATGTACTAACTTTGGTGCCAAGGTTTCAATAAAATGTCATCAGAGTAAAATTTTACTAAAGCTCTATGTTTTAAATTACACCATGTAATAACTAAGGATGTTTACCTATGTGAAGAAAAAGAATATTTTTACACGAAGACTAGCTCTTCAAACATGGAGAAACACGGTAAGTAATATTTTGTCAATGGAGAAATATGTTATCGTTTTGGAAGAAATCGTCGTTGGAGAAATGTAGACCCAGGTCTACAAATGCGCAAATGATGTCACTAACTTAGTTTAAAGAAAACATCATTTGTCTTTTGTAGATATATTTTTTAAATTGGTTAAAGGTGCGGACTGAAAACTGAAAGGTCAAAAGTTCAATCCCCACTCGTTGCTCTATTGTCGTACCCACAAGCAGAGGAGAGTATGAGCCAAGTTCAGCTTGGGTGATATTCTTTGTTATATAAAAAAAAAAAACTAAATCACTAGCAAGTATAGGATGTTGCTTGTGTCAGCGCCATTAGCTGATAGATAGGGGGAGCACACATGAACAATTATGTGATTAATTACAACGTTTTCAATAGGCTGTATTATCATAAAGACAGGATGACTGTACGAGTGCATCGTAATATTATTATTATGTAATTTAATGTTCTGTGTTGTTAAAGTACCTATATCGATAGATATAACCATTAAACATTTTTGACCCACAGACTTTGAATATGCTACTCATATTACGTATGCATGTAGAAGGGCAAAAGTGTAGAGGAAGACCAAAGAAAAGATGCCAGTCCATCCTAGTAGATGGATGGATTGTGTGAAAGAGGATATGCGTGTAAGGAGTCGATGAGTTGACGAATGATGGAAGCGATTGGAAGAAAAAGACATATTGTGTAGACTCAACATAGCGTGTTTGTGTTTGTGTGTGTATGTGTGTGTGTGTGTGCGTGTGTGGGTGCATGCGTGCGTGCGTGCGTGCGTGCATGGGTGCGTGTGCGTGTGCATGTGCGTGTGTGTGTAACTGAGGGCACTGAAACCATTAAGTTATCAGTTCACTCAGAGATATACTTACAACTTTTATTTTTATCTGAATTTGTAGATAAAAGTTAATGTAAAATAAGAAGCGGGAAAGCTCCACAATATTCCTTTATTTGCCACTAAGAAAACTTTATCCCATTATCGTAGAATTCACTTACAAGGTGAACAATACAAAGTATTATGTTCCTTAAATAGAACCGCTTTTGCGCTCTACATATGCTCCCGTCATAACTCACGCTGAAACTTTTGTATCAAGCCTGAATAAAGATGGAGGGCATTATTTATGAAGTAACTTTGAGTTATTAGTATAGGACCTGAGCACGATACCACAATATTAGTTAATGTTTGTTTTGCGGTTATTTGTAGTAGCTGTTCTGTTCCCTCTGGAACGTTAGGCTGATTAATTCGCGAGTCAGAAATGCAATATACTATTCTCGAGGTTTCTTAAACAAGGGTGGTACTGAGGCAATTATAACACGTGGCGTGGCTGTGTGCATTTGTGGTACCGCTACAAGAGCTATTTATTGAAGCATACAATTATGGTACAAAAACATAATATAGCATTAGACAAGCATGCGTCACGAAAAATATAGCTGTTGAATGAATGTCGTCTTCTTCGTTGACTCATTGAAGTGAAAATATGGCTAACGCAGACGTATAGAAACGCCCCACCCTTATCTCGTACGTTAATTGAAAAGCTCTTGGACTCTTGGACTCACAATTACAAGTTTACACATAGGTACGGCGTAAAATAATAGGCAAGTAAGGAAAGTTGATTCGGCGTATTGTTACGCAATGGAATACGATGGGGTGCTTTTAATTAAGAAAAGTTGCTAACACAATTACGGTAGGTACATTATACCTACTTAATTTGCTCGTCGCTCTAGTGGTAATAAACTGCCTCGTTGGTCTTGCGTCGTTGCGGATGAAGAGGTCCTAGATTCGATTCCCAGGAAAAAATGTTTTTTGTCATGAAATTCTCAATACTAGCGCGGAGTTAGGAAGTTGGCAGCATATCACCCCCGTGCCTCGGAGAGTACGTAAAGCCGTCGGTCGGGATCTCTCTCCGATCGTGTCGGGTTTTCCGTACCAGCGGACTATGAGAGTGAGGGAATAGAGAGCCAACGTGTGTTTGCGCACACACTTGTGCACTATAATATCTCCCGCGCAAATCTTTGAGGAAGTTGGCCGCCGTGACCGGATTCGGTCGAGAGGACTTTTTTATAATACTTTAATTATTATTCGATGACAAGTTAGCTCTTGACTTGTTAATCTCGCCTAATGGCAAGTGGCGATGCAGTCTAAGAACATAGTGAGCTACTTTGGGAGGCATGGCAGTGCAAATTAGACGCATATCTCTAATCGGGATCCCTACACCGTACTGGAACGCAACATCGCATGGCAGCACGTTTTTTTTTAACCTAACTTAACCACGGCCAAAGCTTTTCACCAGACAAATATTGTAGGTAATGAACATTTTTAGAAATTTTTTTGAATTGTTAAAATTAACTTTCACCATTTCGCTTAATTTTCTTCATAAGCCTGCCTTAAGTTTTATTCTCTGAAATACGCTTTATACCTATGTAAATTGTACGGCACATCCACGTATGTACCTATGAGATTTTTTTTTTTTTTTTTAAAAGAATATTAGCCAAGCTGAAGTTGACTAATATCCTCCTATCCCCTCCAAATAAGCGGAAAGCTTGTGCTAGGAGTGGGTACGACAATAGTGCAACGGGTGGGATTCGAACCTGCGACCATTCAGTTTTCAGTCCGCATCTTTAACCGTTGGGCTATTGAGGCTTTTGGCTTTTGGTTTTTTTTTTTTTTTTATGGATTTAAGTGACGTCGTAAAAGGGATGTAAAGTGAATGAGGAATGAACGCCGTTTATCTCGCATTTTATATCTTACAATAGGTTTTATGCCCTATGACTTAGGAGTTACGACTTTATGTGTGGCTATAATGTTTTGGAAATTCAAAACAAGTCAAATCATAAGAGGAAACTACGAGGAAATGGTGGAGTCTAAATGGTTGCCCGTAGAGAAATCTAGAGAGCTAGTTAGGAGGTAAAGCCTCAATAGCCCAACGGTTAAAGGTACGGACTGAAAACTGGAAGGTCGCAGGTTTGAACCCCATCCGTTGCAATGTTGTCGTACCCGCTCCCAACACATATTTTTCACGAGTAAAAAGTAATCCGGGATAAGAAGTAGCCTATGTGCTATTCCAGACTATAATCTATCTCTGTGCCTAATTTCAGCCAAATAATAATAGGATTAGTAATTATTTTTTCGATGTTTTTTCTTTATTTATTTCGAGGTTTTTATACCTCGATGCAGCCCCAAAACAAAACTTTTCACTATAATCGGTTCGTGGCTTCGCATCGCAGCTTCGTGTCGCGGAGGGAACAGAGGTTTTCCAACGTTTCCAACTATTTAAGTTATTTAGGGTTTGCGCCGTTGTAAATCTTAATTGTTGCGGGAGTCGGGGCAATGACTCGTGAAGAGGGACGAGGCCGCTTGTAAATCTTGGTCAGTCGAATTTTCCTTCTGAAAAACTACATATACATGTATATTACCATATTCGCAATGACGCCACAGTAAGCCTCTTTTGAGAATTCAGCTAAACCGCAAATCTGGGAAATTCATAAGTTAAGATGTTGTTTGTCTTGCCATAGACTCATATACGAGTACTAGTTGGTAAATTATTTATTAAGAAAAAAAGATAATAGGAAAATATTATGTATATAATTATGTATCTATCTAAAAATAAAACAGGAAGTTACACTTACAATGTGATTCTTTTGTCTGCATAGAAATATAATGTTCTTTGCGAGTACGTATAATAATTATGCACGTTCATATACAAATATGATGAATATGATAATTTTTGAAAAATTCACTTCGCCAGAAGTGGTTTAAAAGTTTTACCACTGATTCAGATATCACTGATTGAGACCTCTGAAACATTGTACGTACTTAAATTGTGCGTAATTAAATTAACAATGACGATAACAATGAAGTGTCACACAGCACTGAAAGCACTGAACGGAGAAGTCACTCGAAAGTTTGTTGTTTTAATTAATTAACGCTACAGATACTAAAGCGTACCTAGTTTCGCTCTGCGGCTCGGGGGATCAACTGAGACGCTAATTAAATTATATGGGTTGAATCTTGTTTAAGTTGTATTAATTGAAATGAAAAGCTGGCGAAAGATACATTTCTGACGTAAATATTTCATCCCTACCCATTTATTTATTTACTGTTTGTAACTTAAATGGAAAGTTTAATAGATATAGTCTATGTACACTTACATTGTTGATCTAAGGTGGTGTTAATTTGTTGTTTTTTTTTGTCCTGATAATTTCTTACTGGCGTCAAATTGACGCAAATATCGTGGCGTCAAAATCGACACCACAATAGTAGTCATGAGATCAACTACCCTCCATTTTCTTTCGTGTATGTTATAAAAAAGAAAAAGGAGGGTAGTTGGATAATAATCAATTTGACACGTAATATCCTAAGAAGTAGGTATACATATATCATTTGTTTAGTTGACTGAGTCGCAAAGGTTTTTATAATTTTGATGACCACTTAAGAAAAGTGAGTAAATCTCTCTTATAGTGAGAGTAAGCGAGTAAATCTCTTAAGAAAAGCGAGTTTCATAACATTGTATGCACGCATTTCATGCATTGTAAAAAAGAACTATCAACAGAAAAGACTACGAACACTAGGATAGCAGAATGACATTTCAAAATAATTTGGTGACACCGTAGCCAAAAAGTGCAAAAAAGTAGACGCCACCAATTGTATTAGTCAGATTGCAAATCTTTTACGCAAACCGTCTGGTACCACGAAATCATGTCCAAGCGGTACACGGTGTTTATCTGATCAAGAGGTTGCTTACAAAAAATATCGGAACAGTAAGTTAGTCGGCTCACGTGCCGCAAACAAACACGACGCAGCAGATCAAATAACCACCGTCCGGAATACGGGAGCGTGTGGAATAGCTAATGGATTAACACGGTTACTGGTGTGTACAGATTTAAATAGGACCAATACAAATTATTTGATTGTACTGAGTTCGTGAACAATTTTGTGATCGTCTCTTACAATGGGTCTAAAAAGTTTTGGGAACACGTTTTCAAGTGGCCGGTGTTGAAAGTATCATAGAGTACTTAAGGAAATATCTCCTCAGTTTAAAAATTCGAAACTTTTCGCGTATTCAGGTCTTTTAATATCCTGTAGAGCTCCCACAGGATTTTTAATTTTAATTTCCCGAATAAACAGGACCATTCCTAAAGGTTGAAAAGAGCATAAAGCAAAACAAGTATCTTGGAAATTGTTTGTACGAAGGTACTTACTCCTGTCGCTAGCAACCATTCTTTTAATCAGTTTATTTTACCTTTGCCACGTAAACTTCGTTAACAAAGCATGCGCGCATAAAATGTATGGAATATCCCATACAACTCTGAGCTCATATGCTCCTCCCGGCATGTGAATTATGTCTCAATATCGGCTGACCCTCGGCACCTGAAAGCGCTTCTTTTATCGCACTATTGATTCATTGTTAATAGAGCTGGCACGCAAGCCGCTGTCTTGCCGATTTGTTGTTTATTGTGTATATTTCCAGCACACATTTTATTTTTTGGCACTGTTTATAATGCTTTTATTCTACGTGGTGCCCTAGCCCCGCTTTTGACCAACTCTGTTGTTCGTATTATGTTCGTAATATTTATAGACAATCATAAGATAACTACTAACTATCACTCTCTCAGTACCCGTGGCAACGTCGTCGTCTGAACCAATAATAATCATCTACTACTGAACATTGGATCGCCACAAGACAGGACCTTTTGGCACTTTTATCTAGCGGCTGCTAGAGAATTATAAAATTATCTTC
This sequence comes from Hipparchia sbordonii, assembly GCA_038048805.1. Classification (NCBI taxonomy): domain Eukaryota; kingdom Metazoa; phylum Arthropoda; class Insecta; order Lepidoptera; family Nymphalidae; genus Hipparchia; species Hipparchia sbordonii. Next base: position 8,886,004 of record JBBIWI010000010.1, on the reverse strand, counting down.
TTCCTTGCTAAAAAATGGCGACAGGGGAAAAGAGAAGTATAAATATATCCACTGTTTTGCCCATGTTCGACGGGTGGATAAAACTGAGCGAGGGGATAAATATTTTATCCTTTCCCCGTGGATAATATGTCCCCTGCGCAAGCTCACCCTGCTGGTGGGAGAAGCCACTGGGTTCACGGGACATCGGCCGAAGGATAAATAACGCATTTTTTGAAGTAAGTAAAAAAAGCGTCATATTCTAGTTTTTTTCACTTACTCAACCGCTGAGTTTTATCTGCACTACGAGTATTTCAGCAAGCTCTGTAAAACCACATCTTATTCGATGGCGTGTGATTTATGTACTCAATTATAAAGGAGCCCGCTGTGAACCTTATTCGCCTACCGAGAATGCCTTAAGATGGTGCGAAGAATCCAGTACGAATGTCTTAAGGCGAATTCTTACATCTCACATCTCACTTTTTGATCAATTGAATATTGCATGACAGGCAACAAACTCCTGAGAATAATGTGCTCTATTTATTTTAGGTCTGAATGGATAATTCATCAGTATTCCTACGGATTTCTTTATTACGGATACTTCAGAGGCACTCAATATAGCTCGTAAATTATAGTATCTAGATTCTAGGTATCCCACTGGGATGTTAGACTGCCTATATTTGGGCATTAAGTGGATGTCATTTAGTGCCTATTTCACCAAAGTCGAGTGACGTTTTACCGAGGTTTCTGATTCAAGGTTGGGTGTTCTGACAATTTTTGTATTAAAAATTTCCCAAACTACCACTCTCGGATTAGACCTATTTTACGTTGGTGAAATTGGTCCTTAGTTTGATAACTTGATATGTCTGAAGTACAAAAAGAAAATTTTTAAAAATGCTACATGCCACTAGGTATCAACACTAAAATCTAGTACAAAAACATCTAAAGAATAAGAAAAAAAAAAGAATTATTTCATATCTTGTGGAACAATAAAACGAGCTATCTGAAGCTCTCTACTGTAATAACTCACCTTAAGAAGGATTCAGAAAAGGAATATCTTAATATTTCTCTAGTGGATTTGCAAAAAACAAAGCTTCCTCCTTGACAACTTCGTAAAAACTTTCTGTATTAAATTCTTTTCCAAGTTATTCTTTTTTTTTGAGGCTTAAGTAATATTTTTCTGATGTAAAAAAAAAGAAATACCTAATATCTTTCAGAGAATTGTATTGTTCACACCACACGTTATCGTCATTTTCATCTCAACTAATAATAATAATTGTACATCTCTTTCGATGATCGCCACAGAACACGATCTTGTGCCGTTTGTATCCACTGGCTCGAGTTCCAGCGACTCACTTGAGATTGTCCATCCATCAAGTGGAAGGGTCTTCCCCGTGCGAGGTCATTATTTGAGCACCTTGGGACCCCAATGGCTATGGAATCTTTAATGTATATTATGTCCTGCCATTCTATGAACTAGGTATATCGGTAGCTCTATTTCTCTCACGAATCTCTTCTGCTTGTTATTTATTAATTAGTAATAGCATAATCGTGTATTAGTAAGTTTTGATACCAGTAACTCAGCAAACATACGTTTAATATTTTTAAGAGCCATTGAATAAATTGTCTACAGTTTTAAACTACGAAAGAGAAATCTTTGTAGAGAAGTCCTTTGAGATTGTAAACTTTTAAAAGCGTGTGTCTATGTTCACTAAGTCGACTCAATAAAAGTTAAACTTTTGCGAACGATCTAGTATTTACAGAGACATTTAAAGTAGGTACATTTCGATTTACTACTTCGGCATTTTTTAAAGCAAGGACAATTTCTATTTAAAAAAAATCACGGTGGCTAAGGCTGTATCGTTTTTGACCTTTGCCTAAAAGTATAGATGTAATAAAAAAGTAATTAAAAAGAGATGGCGCTGGTGCGATCTATGTACAGCAAAACTTTGGAAGTCGCAAGTCATCATTATGTCCCAACGACTCGAAGCTATTAAAACGCTAGACGGGACTCCATTACAGCGCACAAAGTACATAAATCAGTGAAGCACTTCATTTTCAGTGAAAACAGCGACCTTATGAAGACTTGTACATCCTCCAAGTTCTAAATGTCTTTTCCTGTAATATCGCAGTCCATATTTCAATGGTTTCAAAACTTATGTGAGCCCGAATAAAGTTAAATTACTCTATTATGTAAAGCCGAAAATACGGGTGATTGAGAACAATGCAAAAAAGTTTTTTTTTGTACCGATTGTACCCTACAAATCTCAAACGTTTTGTTTTTAATGCTTACTTATTAATATTTTTATTAATTAGTTGAACCCATAGATATACTACTTGACATATTATCTTTGGCCAAACCGGATCAAAGACCAATTAGAAATTATTACGAAATTACCCAAATCGGGAACCTAAGCCTGGACTCACAACTCTCATTGGACTAAGATGTCGCCAGAGAAGTCATCAAACTATTCTTAACTAAACTTTTAGATATTTAAAGCTCAATAGCCCAAAGGATAGAGGTGTGGACTGAAAGGTCGCTGGTTCGAACTCCGCCCGTTGCACTATTATCGTACCCACTCCTAGCACAAGCTTTCCACTTATTTAAGGGAAATATCAGCCAAGCCGAAGTTGACTGATATTGTTAATTTATTAATGCATCGTAAAAGCGTTGCTTTTCTAAGTTTGGTTGTCGTCACAGTCGGTTATAAAATAATGCCTTGAATCTTTTTTCGAGTGGCACAAAAAGTAAACACGGGCCGTAAAATTTCCGCCTAAGCCTTTACATGAAAGGAAAATGTTATGAAAGAGTTTTTGCATAACTTTTTTAATAGCGCCTCGAAGGGTTGCGGTACCAGAGAGCACATCAAAGTGCCCATAACTTCGGCGGGAAACGCAGCTTTCTATTCACGAACCACTGTTTTAGGTGACAAGAGGCAAAGCGAAAAGTTTCCATTGTTGAACGTAAAGACCTCTTATTGTGTCGAAGTACTTTCACGCTTCGAAAAAAAGCAAAATTTCGTACACATTTTGGTATAGCTTGTCAAGTTTTCACCCCTTGGGAGTGAGGGATATTCGATTGAAATTTTGGCGCCGTAATGAAAAGGTAAAGGAGCAATAAGTAGCTCAATCAAATTGCATTATCGCTTAGAAGCCACTCCCTCGGAGAGGGTAGTCGCAATAAATTGAATTACGGCACCCACAACCTCTGCCGGTCCATAAAAAAATCGCCTTTGAGTGAGACCGCGGACGTTAGGTTGGAGAGATAATCGAAATTCCTCTTAATGCTATTACATATTTGGACATCTAGAAGGGCGGCATGTAGGAGACGTTGCGCAGCCATTTCGTATCATTAGCAATTTTTCACTTACAGAAATATCTCTTATTCTCACGGCCGTTAGATGTACATAACTTTCATCACATATCCATTGAAAAAGCTCAGTAGGTACCTACATCATTACAATGAAGTACTAAAATAATTATTTTATTTTTATTATAATTATATTATAATATAAATGCGATTTAAGAACAAAGCAAGAAATAAAAGTGTGTTTTTTGTGACGTGATTGAAGAAAAGAATACTACCTATAAGAATTAGGTTATTGAAAATCCCGCGGGAAACCTGTTTTTCCGGGACTTTTGACTCTCCAAGTCAACTAAACCAATGCAAAAAGTCACTTCAATCCGTCGCTTTGTGATTAAAGGACGAATCAACAACAAACGCGCTTTCGCATCCATAATATTAGTAAGGATATAGTAAGAATTATCTTCTAAATCTATTTATCTTCTAAATATATGTAAAAGAAAACGGTGAGTGATTGATTGACTGACCGACTTACAACGCACAGCTCAAATCATTGGACGGATCGGGCTGAAAGGACAGAGATAGCTATTATGTCGTAGACATCCGCTAAGAAAGGATTTTTGAAAATTCAGGGGGTAAAATAGGGGTTTGTAAAATCGAATTTAGCGTGAGCAAAGTCGTGCGTAGCAAAAACTAGTCTGTTATATATTAGTAACTAACTAATGATTAAGCGATTGTAAATGATCGTAACAATAGGCGATGATTGCACGGACGCTGCGGTGCCACCCCTGACCGCAGCAGACGGTAATTAGTTAACGATTAAACATTCGCATTTGATCACCGTGTCTATGATCTATATCTAGGCTATCTAGTAAACAGTGTAATACTAGATAGCCTTGATATAGATTTATGCATCTTCTCATTCGCATGTTTCAGTAAGTTTCGAAAAAATAACCTGGAGAAGAACCCGGTTACATTTACATAGCTAACAAAAAATGATGTTGAAACATTAGGAGTTTCCTTGGAGTTTTTTGCCAACTGGTTGCCATATTTACAATATAATTTTGATACTTTTAGAAATATCTACTCAACATCCTTGCTATATCGCCATCAACGCCGCTGACGCTCCTACACAAGGAAAATTTTCACTGATTTTCAATTCTCTTGGTCCATCTGTTTGGGCTGTACATTGTCTCTTAGTCAGTCAATCAGTTATTTAAACAACTATAATAACTATAACTGTTTTATAGATATAAGTCACCTCTACGCAAACAGTTCTGGTTTTGGTAGCTGACTTATCAAAATCCAGCCCTGATTCCTTTCAGATTGAGTCACTTTTAGTTAGATCTGATTCCATGCTGATATTGCACAAATTGAGTTGAGTTAATACACACTAGGTGCACCTAATTAAACAATTTGAATCAGCTTCAAACTAACTGTTACTAACTCCGTGTAAATCTCCCATTAATGGGATCTTAGTACGCTCAGCTTCAATATGATTTATACTTCAGATTCTAGATCGAAAAACAGATGCTACCCAGCTCATATTAGCAGTTCGAGCTGCTAAAGAGAAGTACATTTTCTGGCACAAAATCTCATTTCATGCAAATAAAGGTGCTCCGTTTTCTATATAAAATGTTCGTAGCATGTTTTATTACATTTGCAAAACTACTAAAGTATGTTAGAAATGTAAATTTTGGCACAACTCCTTGCGAAATGGAAATTCAAGAAGCTACATAATTTTCGTATTCAATTGAAATATAAAGGTTGTCTTTGGCGCAGTGGTAACCGCTATGGTCTTGTGAAAGGTTTTGGGTTCGATTTCCGACGGGGGAATTTAGAAATTTATAATTTCTTAATTTGTGTACTTTTATCAAATGCAAAGAAAATCTGTTTTTACCATGTTCACTAAAATAATTCACCGCAAAATCTCCACGGCAACGCTACACGTACCAGGAAAACACGAACAAGAAGAGGCAAGAAAATTAAAATTTTCTGCGAATAAAAAATGTTCAAAGGTCCCACATTCAGTTCCATGAATCATTTAGAATCTCCCTTAGTCTTTATCTTCACGCCCCATTAAACTATGGTTGAGCTGTCTAATTAAATCCCCTCAGGCTAAGGCTTAGCGACGCGTTGTCGACGATTTTTGTACAAAATATTGTAAAGCATAACGCACACTGGTATAGATTTTATTGATTTTCTTTTTTAACCCCCGACGCAAAAATTACGGGTGGTATTTGTGTGTGTGTGTGTGTGTGTGTGTGTTGTGTGTGTGTGTGTGTGTGTGTGTGTGTGAGTGTCTGTCTGTGGCATCGTGGCAGCTGAACAGATGAACCGATTTTGATTTTTTTTTTTTTTGTTTGAAAGGTGAATTAGTCGGGAGTGTTCTTAGATATGTTTGATGAAAATCGGTCCAAGATGGCCGCCGCCACAAAATGGTGTTTTAAATTTTCAATTTGGACTTATTAATAAAAGCAATCAGGCTGAACTTGACTAGTGTTGTCTTATTCCCTAGAAATAAGCGTAAAGCTTGTGCTAGGAGTGGGTACGACAAAAGCGCATCGGATGGGGGATTAAAGCCAAAGTTTAGACATGGTTTTTCTCACATGTGTGGATACATTCGTAATCGTCGAATGTCAGAAACCGGGATAATAAATGAAATAATTTTTCCTAAGCTTTTTAATAATAACCTATGTTCTCACTTTAGTGAACGTTTCGCTTTACCAAAGCATACGCTAAGACAATAAAAAATATCCAGCGCAGTGGGAGCGCACAGATGCATCTGAACGCCTCCTGAATAATTATTTTAACGCCCCGAGGCGCGTAATGCAAAGTTTCAGGCGATTTATTTATTCCTAGTACAACAACTGTAGTAGGTTCAACAAATACAAGCAGGTTCCTCTAATTTGTACTACGAAAGTAATACGAGTACTAACTATATCTTCTATTTGGGTACTTCAGTTAAAACTGATATAATGTATTATAATTACGTGGTTAGGTATATGGACTACATTCAGACTGCAAGTCGACTGCAAAATTGCAGTTTTACTGCACTTAACATGTTTCAAGTGATAAGCTATTGCTGAGTAACTACGCAGTCCGTGGAACTAGCCTGCAAGCTAGCTGTCTAAAACCTTAATTTTTGGACGGATGGACTGCATTTGGACTATTGCAGTTAAAATAATCCTATCCCATTATCCTATTAATATTATAAATGCGAAAGTTTGTATGTTCGTTACACCGCGATTTGATTGAAAGCCACAGATAGATAGATTATGGTCTGGAATAGGACAGGCTTCTTTTTATCCCGGAAAATAAAAGAGTTCCAGCTGAATCAAAAAACCTTAATCCACACGGACGAAGTCATATAATACAGTTAAAATAAATAATTAGGAACTTCACCATCAGTTTTATTTTCAGCATTGAAAAAAACTCCACAAAAAAAAATACAGCTCTTACAACTATTATGAACTTCAATTAAATTTGGAGTGATCATCACAAGCAGAACTAAGAAGCCGGTACATCTCACACATGAACACAGCATACAGCAAATAACAGTCAAACTATAATATTCACAAGTTTGAAGGGATCTTACAATGCAAGTTAGGCGTGTGAAGTTAAATAAGTTGGTCGTTAGTAGAAAGGCTGATGTCAAACAGGGATTTGCACTTAGGGACCCACTTGGGTACAACTAATCTAAAGCGGAGACCCAGACTCATATTATTGACTTTACAATTGTTAGGACTGTTCCTGATATTTATCTAGCTACACTTAATGCCTAGACAATTCTCGTAAAAGTTGGTTAAGTTATAATACGAGTATAGCGTGTAAGGGGTATGCTAACGAAAACTTTGTGAATAGGTACACTTAATGCCTAGACTGGCCACCAAGCGATTTAGCGTTGAATGTACACTACTATACCCCTTCCAAGTTAGCCCGCTACCATCTTAGACTGCATCGTCACTTACCATCAGATGAGATCACAGACAAGGACTATCTTGTCATCCAATGAAAATAAAAAAGACGTGTGGCACTCGGGGACTGCCGCGGTAAAGCTATTGCATAGCATTTTTTATCAACGCCATCTAGCAGCTCACCGCTAGATGGCGTTGATAAAAAATGCGCCATCTAGCGGCTCACCGTAGAGGAGTCCCGTGTCAGGTTATTTTCGTTACGGAATTTCTGGATTCGGTCTCCACGCTCAAGACCCGCGATAGAAGCTATGCAATAGCTTAAAAATAAATTAACTATTCAAATTTCAATAGTCTGAAAGCTTCAGAAACAAGTTAGGCATGCGAAGTAAACTAAGTTATAGTTGTACTCGAAATAAGCTATTCTCACGTCAAACAAGGAGATGCACTTAGGGATCCGTCCGAGTTCAACTAATCGAAAGCCAAAACTGAACTTTCCAATGATTTTGCAATTGTTATGAACTTTGTCAATGGTGTTATTTTATTCCTTTCTCTCGACATAAGATTTAAGAGTTTCATACACCGTGATTTTGGGTAGTACGTAAACAACTGCTCGCATAATCTGCAGCGAAAAACATAATATAGAGCCGATTTTAACAACGTATAATATAAACGTAAAAAATCTTTTTACAAAACCTACTTCAAACGTCACTACAAAGTATATCAATTGTGCTTATAAAATTTGAAGAATTCCCTCGATTTCTCCAGGATTCCATCATCAGATCTACTGATGATGGAATCCTGGATTTCAACCCCTTTAGGGGTTGTATTTTCAAAAATTCTTTCTTAGGGAATGCTTACGTCCTTTCCTTTTAAACAATTTTGAAGATCAATTCTCAGGCACGTTGGTTTCTTCAAGATATTTTTCTGCACAGTTAAAGCAATTAATCTTTAAATACTTATGCTGAGATCTATAGAGTGTGCTCTGACTTAGTTCATACTTAAGACAGAGTTAAAACGAGACAAATATGCTATGACATAAATCTGTCTCGTTTTAACTCTGTCTTGAGTTTGAGCAGCGTGAGAGTCCGGTCTATAGATTTCAGCCTTAAAACGTTCATAACTCCGAAAAGCAGGTATCTACATAGACATAATAGATCTAATTTCTGTTTAAACACGTCACAGCCGTAGGCTTGCGGTCAGCTACACGCTTCACGCATCAAGCCCTAAATGCGATTAACGACCGCCCGCGGCCATCTGTCTCAATTTTACTCCTAAGTACTCCACACACAAACTTTTCCACTTATATCCTATCTAATCCTTTAAAATGATAAATCAAGGCTATATTACGCCGGAGTAATAATATGCGAATTAAACACTAACTATACTGGAAGGTAGTATTAATAATAACAGCGCAACCAGCATAAGTTTTAACGTAAAAGTACCGAGAGCTCACATGCTTGTCTGGCTAAAGTTTACAAGGCAGCTTATACAGAAGCTGCGCTGAAGGTAAGGGGATTCAAGTTTCCGTATTTTATTACATCATAGCGGTAAGCATTAGCATAAAATATCCAAGTGCACTCAGTAAATTGAAACCGAAGTTTCTATGGTCATTCGATCTTCGCAGGGTATAGTGGGGTTTAATGCTTTATGATATAGAGCTGAATTATTGATGGAAAATTGAATTGTGGCAGAAGTGGGAATGTCTTTAAGCCAAGATAGTCTTACTCAGGCTTTGTTTCCAACTGTTTTCGAAATATCATACCTAAAAATATTAAAATGGTTTTAAACTAGCTGTTATGCAGTAATTTAATGGTCTTCAATCTTAGAGCATTCTTCAGTCGACTCCTTTTTTTGTAGTCGGTCAAAACTTAGCAATTAATTACAGTTATGTTTTTGCATAAATACACAGTTATCTTACTAATATTAACAAATAGGTGTTCGGTTGTTGATTTTTCCTTCGATCACTCAACAACGGAGCAACGGATCGAAATAATATGCATGGATAAATAATGGATATACATATTCGTAGTTAGACCTAGACACACTTAAGACACAGGAAAACAATGGCTTCCTATGGTAGTTAAAAAACCTATTCCAAACGAATGACGTCACGGGTATTAAGCTTATACCTAACATAAAATAAATATAATTTAACTAATACATTTAGGTATTGGAAATCAAGAGAGGTGAGCTTATTTTTGCCATAGAACTTTAACATTACCTACCGTATTGCCCGTAGGTAATGCCAAACATAAAATTAGAACGCCACCTTTCAACAACACGTGTTTTCTTTCAATTTTCCACCTTTTTCCGCTAAAAGTGTGTTACAACTTAATATAATGCTCCCACTCAAGTCAGCTATCGCCTCTTAAAAGAGTCTTTTATACAGCCTCCTAAACAATTTCAAGACGCATCTGTGCTACAAAATGAAGGGAAACAAACACCATACTTCATAAAGAGGGTTCATTTTGAATAGGGATTGCACTGGTATTTACGTTAAGTATTACATACCCCTGAAATTTTTTCCTAAGAAACACTTGTTTAAGTTTACACAAGCGTAATAAGAAAAATGTGGATTTGCTTTGTTTTGTCGTTTGTTTTGGCTTAAGAAAATTGAGATATTTTGTTTTTTAGATTTTATTTGTTTACATAGGTAGGTATTTACTTACACGTATCTATACATATTGAACAATAGTAGATAAGCATGAGTGCTTTTAAAATAGAAGAGTTTTTCCTAGTTATATCTAGTTTTGCTGAAAATTTTCCTTTTAAAATTACTTCCTTCAGTCCTCCATAATAGCAAAGGTTATTAAAATCTCTCTCTCTCTCAGAAATTGCTTCGATATTAATACAAATAGCAAAATTTCAAACGTAATTTTTCGGTAGGTATCTAGTGTTATAGGTACGAGTAGGTATAGTCAAAAACTCTATCGACTCTGCTGGCACCTCGTCTTTCTAAAATCATTTCGCAAGTCTTCTTATCCTTCCAGTATTATACTCGACCATCAAAATGCTTTATTTACTGGCCTAAATGGGCCTGGACTTTAAACGAGTAGTAGTAAACTATTTCAATTAGTTCCTAATCCTATTACTTCAAACATGGAACGCTACAAAAATCGCTAGACTTTGGAGTTCAGAAATCTCAAACGCGCTAATATTAGGCTACAAACTCACTCTTGAAACTAAAAAATTACAACATCGTTTTTAAAACAAGGAAATAAAGGACAAAATTGAAATACCACAAACTTTTATTCGGGAAAGGAAAATTGGCTTAGTATTCAAGATCAAGTAGAACGTAGGGTTGCCAATAAAAATAAAAATAAGAACTCGTAAACTCGATTTTTTGCAGTTGAGGACTAGGACAGTGAGACTACCATTTATCTCAGAGGATAACATAGCGTTTTCGCGGGATTTTTAAAACCTAACTCCACGCGGACGAATTTAAAATCACGAAAAGTACTGTCTTCTGGATGACACATTTAATCTATCAATATATATATAGAATAACGGATTTTCACTTATGTTAAAGACACACGCCTTTACAAATGTCCGCATAATTTTCTCGACGTTGCCAACCCTAACAGTAAGGCAGTTAACAATCAGAGGCGAAGAAACGTTATTGTTATAGTTATTACTCTGTTGTCTTTGTCTCTGGTAATAGCTGGCAACACTTTACTTGGCGTTTCGCGGGGAAGTTCTTTATGGAGGCTGTGGTTTATGATTTTATTACGCCCTATTTTCTCTACTAGGTACTGGAAAAACGGTGTATAAATATCCGGCCTTTAATTTGTGAATCTTATCAATCGTATCAATGGCCAAAATTATATTTTTGTCATCCAGTAAACATCAAGTAAAAACAAAAATTTCGATAGTAGCCCGGGGTTTCATAATTGGCTCCTTGCCTTGGACATTAATTTAAAGTCACTTGTGCATTATAATATATCCTGTGTTGTTAGCTAGTCTCCATTGAAATTGGCCGCCCCCTGAAGCGAAGTTTGCTAATTAGAACATTATACACGCACGTAGATTTTATTATCTTCGTGTCAACCTTTACTTTTAGATATTGCTCTTCTTCACGGTTTTGTACCGCTTCCATCAACTTAGAGATCCCAAGGTCCATCAGTGGCAAGCTATGTGGCTCGCACATTGCCATTTTTTTTTTGTATCTCGTTGAGTTATGTCAGTTATGTATGAGTTATGTCAGTTATGTAACGTTATAACTCGTTGAGTTGTAACATTACGTTACACAGATACTCTTCAGCCCTCTGCTACGTCTGCGAGCTGTTTCCAGAATTTTCTTTACTAAGTATAGGTGCTAAGAAAAGTTGGTCTTGAAGTGGATACGTACTGAAGTATCTTTACGATAGGAAGAAAGAGCTGAGCATGTAGGTACTCAACGTGAAAAAATAAAATTGCTGGAAAAGGTAGGTAACTTTGTTAATATAAGATACCTACTTACGAAGTCAATTCGGAATATCAACGAGATTATTTCCATCAATGAAATCATATATAAACTTTAAGCACCGATTACGGGGACCGATTCCGAAAGCTCTATACCAATCATCATCACGAAATATTTCATCATTACGCATAGTAACGACTCTTTTGCTGCCATTTGCAACACATTTTTGCCGTAGACTTTGATGACGCCATTACATAGGGTAAACGTTTCGGTCATGGTCCATCCAATGCGTTCCTTCCAGAGAGATGTCATATTATTTATTGGAGAAACAATAAAAAACATCCCCACATAATGGTCATAAACATCACGATAATTTTAAGTAACTTGATATGACGTTTTCTTATTACTACTAGTCGTACTTGCCTGTATACTTTCCTCACAATTATTATGATTAAGTCATACAAATAGTCATTATCATTGTCAAGTATTCGTCTTCAAGTTATTCTGTTTAAGTCAGTACTTATTCTTATCCTAAGAAAGTATCTTTTAAATGCTTCCATTTTGCAAAGTTAAGGTTTCGAAAAGTATGCCTATATATGTTTTTAATACTTGTGTGTGTGTGTTTTGTAAAATCACGGTAAAACTTTAGCGCAATTAAATATTATTATTACCACCTACAGACACTGTTATGATCGCTTCGTCGTTACTATACTACTAAACTTAAATACATTACGTACGTTTATTTAAACATTAAATTAAGCCCTCCTCCCCTATAAATATATAAAAAATTGTGATAAAAATGAATGTTTAATTTTATTTCTGTGAAAAATAAATTACTGTTATTCTCATACGTCCTCTGCTGAACTTAGCTTTCTTAAACATGGATAACTAATAAGACCAATATCATTGTGCGTCCTTTTGAATCGTTCAAGTTGAGGCCATTGTTCATTGCTTACTCTAGTTATATGACATCTCTCTGTGTCGTTCGTACGATTTAATTTAGCACACCCGGCGGTTGCCCTAGCACGGTTAATTTGGAAATAATTATTGCCTACACTCTCCCCTTGCGCTAGCAAAAAATCGACGAATGATACAACGGCTTCTAATGCTTTCTTAATGGAATATTTTTATTTGGTTCTTTTATTCATTAAGAGGAAGAAGAAAATTACGTGCGTGGCTTTTATTTCTTAGTGAGTAGTCCGTATGTTATACTTAAGTCGACTAACATCCTTGGCTGGACTTTTCCAAACGAGATATTATAAATTTTAGCAAGCAACTTTTTCTCGTATAGGTAATGAATACTCTAACCATAAATTATTTAATTAATTACTTTAACATTAAAAGTAAACCTAAATAAACACTTTGTACATCACTGGTTCAGTTTTTTTAAGGCCGGTAAAGTTCGCACAATATTGATATTTCACTGAATAAAAACAATAGGTATTTGCTAGGTTAGCGGTTTTTTACTAAATGGAGGTAGTTGATATACCAAAATAAAACTCCGAACGCAAAAGCTTTTATTTCAATTACAAACCAGACAGAGAGAGCCGTATCACAGCCGTATGTCCGTGTCGACTTTCAACCAACGCTCGCATGTATATACGCGTAAGCCTATTCCATATAAACATTGTTTGCGAAAACTGAACAATATTTCGATGTATAAGTATTATGTACCGCATACACTGCAGTCACAGAGATTGACTCGGCAGGCATTGTTTGTGAAGCTCACTTGCAATCACTCAAAAGTACTGTCAGCTAGTGTTGTGCTCACCATTGTTACTTTGTGCTATCGACAAAAAGTAACACACATCATATAGTTTTTTAGTTAGCTAGTTGATTTTGTATATAGTTAATTGTAATATTTTGTATGTACCGATGAGGCTGACATAAAGGTCACCTTTAAAAGTCCCATAAAAAATGAGAATTTAAAAAAAAACACACACACACACACACATCGTATGACGGACGAATCATGAGAAAGCCCTGTAATATTTAAAAATCCATAAGCTTAAAAATGGCAACCTCTATATAAATATAGCTTAGGTTACTTAAAAGGGTTTGGTAGCTCAGTAATCAAAAAAGGATCTTGGCCTCAATATTGTTCCCAATACATTGTCTTAAAAAGATAACAAAGACAAAGACAATGACAATTAAATTATTCTACTCTATGATTCTTTGCCAAAATGCAACGATATCGTAAAACAGCTTAGCTCCTAGGTCATCCTAGATAGATCCTAGTGGTGCAGTCTACCATCTGGTGCGTCTTTCGATGGACGTGTATGGCGGATGGTGAAATCGTGTGAACATCGATACAGTGATGACAGTCGGTGTAATGACGGCAAAGATTTTTGCAATTTTTATATCGATAAAAGTAACAACTCACATCACATTTGCAACTAGTTACTAAGGACAGAAGAGGGGTGGTTTAAGAACTAAAAGCACAGCGTACCTAGATACACACAACCCACAAAAGGTTTTCTGTACAGCAGTGCACAATGGTGAACAAGAGCATTTTTACCCTTGTTTTAATAAAGAAAGAATATCATAATAACAGATCCAGATTCTGCTATTGAAAATATGCATCTCATTTTCCCATTCAGAGTGCCAGACTACGTTGCAGTTTCATTATCTTTCTTTTTTACTTATTTTCATATTGAAGTTCTACTTTTTCTCAAGCACTAGGTTCGAACATTTTCATTGTTGAGTTCAATGAAAGGAATGTTGTTTCATATTTAATTCTTTTTCTCTACATTCACTTAGAGTAGGTATAAATGCGAAATTGAATATTGCTGACGAGTTTTTCGTGGCATTTATTTGACATTATCTACCCCTATTCTCCAATTCAATTCCTAAGTAATGGCACCCCTATTCTTTATTTAGTCTATACTACCTGATGGCCGCGACTTTGTACGTGGATTGAGGTTTTTATTTCCCGCAGGAACTCTCCTATTTTCCTGGATAGCCTATGTTAACACATAGGCTACCCAAAGGTGGTTGCGGCGTGATGGAGTGGCAAATATTCATCCATCCATACATCTAAACTTTCGCATTTATAATATTAGTAGGATAGGATATTGAATATTTACACAAACATTCATACAAACATGATGCACGGTCAGGGCGTTGCAAATTTTATAATTCAATGATTATTATTAATCTTAATTTGTAATATGCTTTCAATGGCATTGCAGTAAATATAAATCGTTGTTCAATGGATTCAATTTGAATAGATTATGAAAACCCAAAGTACCTTTGACAAAAGGCTTTGTAAACCAAAACAATAGGTGTCACCACCACGTTAAATGTCCTAGATCAATGAGCCTTAAATAGCGATATGTCTGCTGCAGCCCTGGAAATGTCTGCGCCTAATAGTTTTGCATAATCTCTGAATAATACCAACTCTATGGATCGATATTAGAGCATCATTTCCTAAATTAAAAATTAAAGAGACCATATTTGCCATTATGATATTTTAGAAAGAAATAATTTATTTTTAAAATAGGCAAAATCCCATCTATCATTACCTACTTGAATGCAGTTAGTGTCATGCGTCAAAGAAAATTAAATAAAAAAACATTTTACATGTCAAAGGGGAAAAAATCTAAACCTTTTTTGGTCGACTCTTGCTGACGTCTCTCATTCGCCACTTTTAATTTATCATTTCCACAGCGGATCGCTGAAACTTCCATATCCAAGGGCCGGGGGACCTTTGCGAGTGTCTTTTGGGAAATTCCCGCTAAAGTTTCGCTTTAAATATTTTAATAAACTCGAATTAAAGCCGTAAAAAACACTTTGCGCTCCCGTTTTTTATTCGCGACACCCCCGCCGACGATTTTACCGCAAATTTTAAAGTACACGTTCTGGGTGTACTTGCGAATAGGGAACGTAGCTTTGTAGGGCGGGCGTATTTCATTATTCATAATGCTTTGTTCAGAACTTTGGGTCTCTGTTTTGGACGTGTTCCGTTATGGTTGTGTTTGACGGGATGGGTTTGTTGACGTGTACAGTATGTTTTGACCCAAAAGACCAAAAGAAGCAAAGTTTTCTGACTTAGTGCCGATTTCACCAGTTTTGATAATTTTTGTACTGAAAAGAATATGTCAAAATATTTTGAACATGTGATATATGAACATGTGATGTTGAAATTGGCACTCACTCAAAACTAATTTATAGTATGTGTAGTAAAAAAAAATTGTTTAATCGATTTACCCTGGTTAAATATTTTTTTAATAGATATTTAACCAATTTATTTAAAAAATTAAATAATTATTATTGTAATCGATACAATATTATTATTATCGTAACCAGACATAGCTTACTACGCAGCTCCAGTAAAAGATACTTCCATCTGTATTTTATTACTTACTTCTGATCAGTAAAAAATTAATAAATATAGAGATACCTAGTTATTTCTTTCTGATAAAATTATTTATAATAATAATTTATTAGTTGCATTATTTTGAAAAATACATCTTTTTCTTGCGCAAATTCAGCACCATAGTAAAAGTAGTGAGAATAAAATTTAAATGTTGGTATGTAAATTCTCCGAAAAATTATAGAGACACCCGAAAGCATTCAAGAGTAGGTACATTACCTCTGTGCGATATTACGTGGTTATGATAATTCGCACCGGTCGCATAATGTTATGGTATGTGTTGGGAATGTTTGCGTAGATTTTTATTCGAAAAGCCTTGAGCTATGCGAGATTTTTATGTGAAAACATAAACTCGGTTTTTACTGTAATACTCTTTATTGTTTTGGTATAGGTATCCCTTATTTAGATCACATTGTGGGGAAAGTAGGCGTTCATCTTTTCAAGTATAGGTACAACCAACCAACCGACATAGCTCTGCGGGTTGTGAAACTGAAGTGGAAATGGGCGGGGCACATAGTTCGAAGAGCTGATGGTCGATGGGGTCCCAAGGTGCTGGAGTGGCGACCTCGCACCGGGAAGCGCAGTGTTGGCAGACCCCCCACTAGGTGGACAGACGACATCAAGCGAGTCGCAGGGAGCCGCTGGATTCAGGCGGCGCAAGACCGAGGCTTGTGGAGGTCCATGCAGGAGACTTATGTCCAGCAGTGGACGTCCATTAGTTGAAGAAGAAGAAGAAGAAGAACCAACACGTGGACACATCTAAATTATATAAAAGGAAAAGGTGACTGACTGACTGACTGATCTATCAACGCACAGCTCAAACCACTGAATGAATCGGGCTGTGACATATAGATAGCTATAGAAAATTCAACCCCTAAGGGCGTAAAGGTCGGTTCTCTACTTGCCAGTAAAGTCCTGTCGAAATCAGTTCAGCCGCTTTCAAGATAAGCCGATCTAAGAGATAAAAAAAAATCTGTGTTTTAAAAATGCTACCGTCGAAAGTTCAAGCGTACTGCACAAACTTTTCAATCTCTTTGTGAAATTCATGCCTCTATTGTAAAACCATGTGATGCTATTACTTGCAGCCATCTTGCAGCGGATTTGACAAATCTGTCGGGAACTATTATTTGTCTGGTAAAATCCTTTCACACTTTTGATTTACGACTATTTGTCGCTCAATCACTATCGAGCAAATATTGGTTTACACAAAATAGATACATTACTTAGACATCACCAGAAAATAAGTATTAGCGTGCTGCATTTTTGTTTTAAAGAATATTAGCCAAGCTGAACTTGACTTATATTCTCCTCTCCACTCCAAATAAGCGAAAAGCTTGTGCAAGGGTACGATAATAATGCAACGGGTGCCCTTTCACCTTTAACCGTTGGTATTGAGGCTTAATTAATTGAGTACGAGTATGTTACTTTAGTACGAGTATTCTCAATAAGATTACCATTCACTCACTAAATAACTTAAGCTATGAATATTATTATTCAAAATGTTAGACGTTCACGTATCAAAGCCATTTGGGATGGTGTTCAATGGCAGACGTTCAAGATCGTCTATAATTCAATTTGCAAGTCGACGATGCGCCTCGCTGGGACCCGTAATATAATTTTCTTACATTATACTATTTAACTTATATAAGACTCATTTCTTCTTACTTTCCTTGTTTTGCCGACGTAAAAAGTGCTAAAGAGAACACCGGACCGACGAAGTCGGTAAAACCGTAAGTTTTTGAGGTCTGCGATATATTTCGCTTTGGTTTTTGTTATGATTAGGTATAGTTTCAAAAATTGCTTCACTAGATCAAGTAACTCATACTAATATTTTAATATGAAAGCAACTCTTTCTGTTTCTCTGTCTATTACCTCTTTACGCATAAACATTGGTTTATGCCAACCAATTGCGAACCATTTTCTAAGAACTTTGGCTTACATCCTAAAGACAGAGAAAGTTTTCCCGGGAAATCAAAGTAATCCCACGGAAATATTAAAAATCCCAAATGCACTCGGAAGAAGCGGCTTTGAACGTAAGTAAATCTATGACGTTATTGTCGTTTAATTGTCATATTAGCTAACATAACTAAGCTTACCTAGGCTAGTCGATTAGGTACAATCGACTAAGCCCAGACTAAGCCTAGGTAAGCTTAGTTATGACAGTTGTTTAATGTTGAGATCAATAATAATAAATAATAATTATAATATTATTGATCTCAACAATGAATTTGGTTTCAGTTGTTTCTGTTACATTCCTCTAGAATTATTTTTAAGGTTAGATGGGGCTGGCGTGTCCGTGTCGGACGAAAGTCCCTTTAAAATTGAGATACTTACTTAATAAAAAAACCTAAACTTACCTGGCAATGTTTTCGTCGTCGTAGATTTCGCTGAGCATTTCTTCCAAGTCCGTGGACAGCGAACTCAGCAACTGAAAAAAATTAAAAATTGACACTAAATATTATATAAAAATAATAAATTACGCCAAAAAGACTAATGTGAGAAATTAAAAATCGGCCAAGTGCTAGTTGGACTCCCCCACGAAGGGTTCCGTAACGTAACGGCGATTGTTAAGGTCAAGCAAAAAACATCGAAAAAAAAAATATTTTTATTAATTGTTGTTATAGCGGCATTAGATATACATACTGTGAAAGTTTCAAGTGTCTACCTTAATAGGTAGATAACTGTAATCAGTTCACGAGTTACAACCCGCTGATAGACAGACGGACGGACGAACGGATGGTAGGACAGCTGAGGCTTAGTTATAGCCTTCCCTTACCCCTTCGGGTACGGAAACCTAATAATCTAAATATATAAAAGGCAAAGGTGACTGACTGACTGACTGACTGACTGACTGATCTATCAACGCACAGCTCTAACCACTGGACCGCTCGAGCTGAAATTTGGCATACAGGTAGCTGTTAGGACGTAGACATCCGCTAAGAAAGGATTTTGGAAAATTTCAACCCCAAGTGGGTTAAATAGGGGGTTAAAAAATCGAACCTAACGTGAGCGAAGCCGCGGGTTAAAGCTAGTACTCTATAATTGAAAACTATTTTGTGTGATTCGTTTAAAATTTAATTAAAACATAGTTCGTTGTTCGGCGTAAAATGAAAATTTCCCGGTTAATTGTAGATAATCCCCGCCATTGCTCGCCATGTTCGATTTTCTATTCACCCCGAGCACATATTGCAATCGTACGGGAAATGAGTTAAACCTTGATCACCGCAGTCGCAGGTTCAGTTTGTTTGCTCTCGCCGAACATTAAACTCACAGCCTCTAAGCATGACGAACAAAATGTTCGGTCATTTTGTTCGTGTTTAGATACTAAATACCATAGGTTTAGGTTAGGTAGCCGCGTGCGCTCCTGCGCAGGGACACAAACTTAATCTATGCTTAGTACTTTCTTCTTTCTTATTAGGTAGTTATATGCAGGCAGAAGATGGTACGATGACGCGTCCCAGTCTTTGTCCCTTTGTCCCAATCGCTTACAGTGCAAGTATGCAATGTACTGCTAGTGTGATTTCTCTCGTTACGCACCTATTGTGTGATTTGAACACATGCACACAAAGTTAATAAGATAGAGATTCGAAGTCAACTGGAAACATATACAAGCAACCCTAACGAAAAACAGTGAGGCGCGTCTTCGTGGATTGAACTATCTATAAATTGCAAAACAGACTTTCCACTTTTACACCCTATTTTCTTGATTTGTTTCTAATTTTCTTCCATGTTGTCGGAGACCTGATATTCTTCGGTATCTTCGAAGTTAGCCAGAACGAATATCCAAACCGATATCTTCTAGACAAGCGGGTAGTCTGGTGCAACGTTTCAGCAACGTTTCACCACAAATTGCAAAGCTCATGGATCGTAAAAAGCCGTGTGTAACTTAGTTATTTGCTTAGTTCGCAGACGAGGCTTGCCGCGGGAGTAAAAAGTTTCTCAAATAAAAAATCCGAGCAGCCATCAACGCCCCACGTGTTCGGTCCTTTATTAGCACGCCCCTACACTTGTAGGACAAATTACCATAATTTCAGCGTATACGTTGATACGTGCCAAATGAATCTGCCGACTGCCGTGATATGATCATGTTATACGTTTTACACTTCCTGTTACGACAGTGACTAATGCTTTCCACCGATGAGTTTGAAGAAGGCCTTTATAATATCTTCAATTCTTCACCGTCATATTTTCGCATATGCAACCAGGAGTTATGCATGTAGGAATACCAAAGTCACATAACTCAGCGAGTCGCGAAATTGAAGTGGAAATGGGCGGGGCACATAGTTCGAAGAGCTGATGGTCGTTTGGGTCAAAAGACGCTGGAGTGGCGACCCCGCACCAGGAAGCGCAGTGTTGGCAGACCCCCACTAGATGCATCGACGACATCAATAGAGTCACAGGGAGTCCATGCAAGAGACCTGTGTCGCTCACTTGATAAAGAAAAGAAGAAGAAGATGCAAGCTATAAATATAACATAACTAATAACTATACTTAACCTATAGTATTCTTTTTGATTAAAGTGTTGTTGTCGGCACGGGTATTTATTTACCTGGATAGAGTTTATTTCAAGGGGCATAGGGTCATAAAATAAGACTTAATAAATTACATAATAATTATTATACCTAACTTCAAAAAAGAAAACAGCACCTATTGAGCAAGACTAAGTGCAACATGAATACGAAAGTGATATGGAAGGTGTGAATCTATTAGATAAGATGTACACTTCCAATGTCTTTTTGAGTAAGAAGAATATTTTCGTAGCTTCTGGCGTCTAGGCACATTTAACATTGTTTTGTATCCGATGTAGGTCAACGACCTCGTTGTAAACACACCGTTGCTGAGCAACCGCAACAACAACACAACTCCACAACAGGAAGACCGTTAATGCACTTGAAATTATAGTCTACATTATACTTATCACGCTAGTTATCACGGGATACCCATTGGGCTTTAACTTTTGTTTTGTTAGAAGTTCGTATAGCTACTTAAATAAATGAATGGTTATTTCCTTCCAAAATTATAAACACTCGTATTTTTATAAGTAAAGTAAAATGTAATCTTATTTTTTAGATAAAAGGTATCGAGGCAATGTATGTCACTCTCCCAGATCTCAACTCTACCTTGACTCTACCCGTCTAAAAAATTACGTCGATCGATAGAGGGACAAACACACTTTTGCATTTGTAATATTAATGACGATTTACAATGAACCAGTTTTTATTCTTTGGAACAGTTTTTATTTTTTTACGATAGAATTCTACAATTTCAGGGATAAAATCTTGCCAGTGAAAATCTCGTTCAGACCGGTTCAGCCATTCTGAAGAATAGCCTATAGGTACGTGCACCCAAAAATTCGGTATCCTTGGCTATTGTTATGCAGCTTCATAATCTCGTCCCCTCAACTGAGTTCCACTGCACACAATAATTATCCCCTCTTTAAGAACTCATAAAGTGCATAGAAGTCGAAAGAGTGCTTCAAAAATTCGCGTAAAGCTAACGAGGCCCGTCTAATTGTTTGGAAGTGTCCCGTAATGTCGCTGCCGGGACGGTTGCCGCTCAACCTATTATATTTCTTTACATCGTTTAATGTTATGAGACGATATTTTATCTAGTTGAGTATGTGGAAATTCTTAAGATAAAATATATAAAGATAATAATGATGTTGATGATGATAAGCCTTTGCACCTAACTCCTACAAAAAAATGAAACGAATGGAATCCACCTCTTTGGTTGGACAACACGTATATTGACCATAGCTACTCACGCACGGGTTTGGATGTTATAGTGACAGTCAATTTTTTTAGACAAATCCAAAGTAATTCATAATTATTATTAATCTATATCAAATCAAATCCAAATATGTATTGCAAAAAATTACTTCTGTAATGCCTAATGTAAAACTACTAACCTATCTTAACGATGAACACACATAGATAGATAATAAGAAAAGTACGCCTATACTTTTTTAGTTAGTTTACACCATACCTGACTTTAGTAAGATTTAACTATTGAAAATTTCAAAAATATCGCATGGAAATTCTGAATCTGTAGAACAAGCATAGCCTACGAAATGCAAATGTCGACATTAAACCGCGCGTCCCTCGAGACTGGTTGAACACCCGCGCGTTATGAATAATGCGTTTCGTTACAGCTCCTATAGTGACACTTTTCTAGAGCAACCCATAAATGTATTATTACCGCCAGTCAGTATATTCCGTCATACATTACCTAGACATTTTATAGAATACCCGCAAAGTATTAAAATACGAGGTAACGGAATAGTGGGAAGGCGTGCGGTACGAACAGTAAACATGTTAGGAGTTGCTCACGCAATTGTTCACAAATCAAATGGGCTACGCCAGAAGACTAGCTGACGCCCCTTCATTCAGCTTCACTTAATCCTCGTTTCATTACGGCAATCGCTGGCTTGATATACTTAGAACAAAAGCTGTGATAGACCTCTAAGACTCTAGCCTCCTTTTCGGCAGGTCCGGATTACGATCCCAGCTAGGCGTTTCTGACTTTTCGAAATAAGGTATGTGCGTTATTTAAAGTATTTAAATGTCATGTGTTTTAATGGTGAAAGAAAATAGGAAACCTGCATGCCCGAGTCCACTTACATCACATCCATAATGTTCTCAAAAGTGTGTGAAGTCTGCTAATCCGAACTTTTCAGCGTCGGGAGACTATAATGATTATTATTATTGCCTAAACTCTTCTCATTCGATAGGAGAGCTGTGCCCACAAGTGGGCCGGTATGGGTTCCTTTATAACAAATACCCATAGTGCAAAAAGCCACTTTTCCTCATGAAGGAAAAATTAATAACTGTCGTTTTATCGCACAGTGTCACTGGGACGGTTACAAATGATACCCTTTACTTTACTTAATGTTATTGGAACACCGAAGTTATTACTGCCGTTTGTCGAAACCTGTCATGGTGCGTACCTACCTAGCAACGTGAAATTGCTATCGAGTTTTATTAGCGCTATTAATATCGATGTCTTGACAAAATAAAGGTTTCTTCGACAGGTTTGCAATTTCTCGCTCTTTGACGTAAGATCACACAACCCATATAATTTGCAGGAATTCTTGACTCGTCGGTGTCGACAAAACATTCACTCGTTTATAGCTTGGAAACAGCTATCAAATGATTCACACAACAGTGGGGTTAGTATAAGATTTAACACGATTGATCGTATTCGTATACTATGACATTAATTTGACATTTTACTTTGACGCTAATGTCATAGTTTACGAAGACGATCAATCGAATTAAATCTTATACTAACCCCACTGAAGAGTTTAATTGCCTTTAATTACTTTTCACGTGTTACAAGAATGAACACTATAATTATTATTTAGGATTTCTATTGAACTGGATACTTATATTATTTTCAGCAAGAGTTTATGATGTAAAGAACAGTGGTAAAGGAACTAAAGAAGTACAGAATTACGCTGCGCTTACCTATACTCGAAGGTGTAGTGTCTTCTATACAAGGACATATATAGATGAAAACGGATGAAGATTAATTCCTCGTTTTCTAAAAATACCATTTTAAAATATGTATTGCCTGTTTTAATATTTCAAATCATAAAACATTAAGAACGCTGAAGTTAGTTTATAGAATTTCTTTAAGTTTTGCTGAAACTTAATTATTCAGCCGTCGCTTTTCAAGAAAATGAATTACAACTCTAGACAGTTTCAGAGATGGGGAAGGCAGTTGTAATTAGGTTCTATCGAAGCTCGATTTTGATCCAAGTTACTGTAATAATGTTCCTGAGTGTATTTAACAATCTCAGTGAAGAATATATTATATAGGTGCATTTAGTAAGTACTAGAGGTTCGCCCCGAACTGAGACCTCGCGATATCCCATAATTCCCAAAAGTTTTAATTATATATTGTAATAGTTAAATTTTAACATTAGACGCAATAAAAAAAATAATAGTTGACATAAAACTGTTTTACTGACACAGCGCCATCTATTAGCATTATTGTGAAGCTATTAGCATTTAAAATTAAATAGATAATTTCGTTTCTTTATAACATTTATCTAATTTTAGTATTTGTTGTTCAAGTACAGGATATAACTGAATTTTCAATCAAGTTTCACGTTCTAATATTCAGTAATTCAGAAGTTATAGGGCTCTGACAGACATTTGGACGTACACACTTCTCTGTCTAGTAGGCAAGCGCCCTAGTTGACTCAGAGAACTCGCTTCGCTCGTTCAATTACAGGTATTGTGATCACAAACATATAAGAGTAAGCAGACCTAACATAAGAAAAAATTGGCGTTCCAATTACGCCTACATACAAATCTCACGCACACATTGACAGTAAACAGAGCCGGACTTCGAAAAGCGAGGTTCAGCGAGGTTGAAGGGACTGGAGAGTATTTAGTATCTGTGATTTGAAATAATATGGAAACTACGGAAAGTTGCCATCAAATTGTAGGTTAAACCCTTATTTTACATTCTGTAAACTTAATTCTATAAATTAATTCTTAATTATGAAAATGGATTCTAATGTGCTAAGTTTCGCGGTTTTGTAATCAAACAAGTAATAATGTTACAAAATAATATTTAATAAAATCAAAACAAAACATGATTTACAAAATCTACCCAAAAGATATATCTATTAGATAAATAAAACAAAATCAAAAAGCAACTTTTTCTCTAATATCTTTTAGAAATACAAACATTGACAATACGATAACATCAACAGTAGTTTAATTAACTCTTACATTCTATTCAGCCTGTATCACTCATTTCAATAACCTTATTAGAATAGTATTACACATTTTAAACTTATAAAAATAACAAAATAAACCATATGTCTCAGTCTTTTCAATAACGTAATAAGGAATAGTATTACTCTATACTCTTTATTAATAGTTTTACTAGGCTGTAAATTTTGCAAGTCCATCAAAACTTGATCTCCAGCAGCTTTTCTTTCTACTGGACCTTTTACTGATGATGTAGACATATGCTGAAAACAAGAGTAATAAATTATCAGTTGTCTAGTATTAACAATTTAATAGGTAATACAAATAGGTACACAGCTATATGTATATATATGGGTATAGCTGTCAATATTTACGTTTAAATGGCAAGATGTTTTGGGTTGGTACCTAAATATAAGAACAAGTAGAAACTTACTTGTAATGATGAATCAAAAATCATTGGGATTGCATTAGAAGTAAGGACGGTACGAAAACCACTGCAATCCACTAAATGTGCTTCAAAATGTTCAGAACATAGCACACTCGATGTTTTGTGCTGCCAATTTTTTTTATTCATCTGCATCAATCAGGCATTTTTTAGATTTTCATCCTTTGGAAAGCTGAAAAATGATTTAATTTTATAATTTATCCTTACTTTTATAGAAATAGAAATAGAAATATTTTATTTCAAATGAACTTTTACAAGCACTTTTGAATCGTCAATGAATCTACCACTGATTCGGAATGCCTTTCCCGCCGAGAAGAGCCAGCAAGAAACTCGGCGGTCGCTCTTTTAAAAAAAAAGTAAAAATTTTACAATATTTAATGAAACTATGCTATGTATACAGTGCTTCCACGATTAATTTTCCTAAGTCCAATACAATACAAATAAAAATTAATACAATCCAATACATCTTAAAACAGGCAGGCAAAAACAGACTAATTATTTAATCAAAATATACCCACTAAACAAAACTTGCGCCTGAATACGGCCCTGTCAAATTGTACAAGTATATGAAACGACAAACAAGATCCTGATATTAATTAATTGATAAATATTGCAACAGGAATATACTAGAACCAAAATTACTATAACTGTCTACGAGTTTTGCGTATATAATAATTAGGGACTGCTTCTAAAATGCCGAACGATTATTAATAATCACACAGTAAGCATATAACCAAATTACGAGTCTATAGCACATCAAAACTTACCGATGAAAAGTAATTGCAGGTGTTTTCCTATACGGAGAATTGCCACACAGATGTGCACAACACTTCACCATTTTATTTCAGAATTTTTGATTCTTTAGACTCGATTTTAAAGCAAATTTAAAAGAATAAACAACTCGCAGGTTATGTTGTTGTTTTTGACAAATTGACATATTGCACCAAACTGTTATTATTTGGAGCTTACGAATTGCCTCAAGATCTATTATGTCTATGAGTGCGTAAGTGTTGCAACAACAGAAGTAAAAGAGATAGAATCATATATTTTTTGTTAGAGAGAAGCAAGCGAAGATATTATTTATTCGTTTAGATGTAGTTGTGAAAATTATGTTAGGTCTGCTTACTCTTATATGTTTGTGATTGTGATGATGATAAGACCACGATTAAAATATTACGTAGATCCTTCTAAAAAGATAGAGAATTAAATAAAAACATGAGAAAGATATTAATACATAATTCTTGAATAATAAGTGAAAAATTAGACGAACGAAATAAGGTAAGCATTAAAAAAAAAGCCGATAAAATTAAAAAAAAGATTTGTTGAAAAATGCAAAGATTTTTTTTTTTGGAGTGGAAAATAAAACAAAACACGACAATAATTGTCGTGTTTTATTTTATTTTTACCAATTTGCACCGTAGATTATACAGATGAAATAATAGATAGATGATAATGATAGATAAAATATGACAGAAAATATGCACACAAGTCATAGAGTAAACTCTATTTGTGTGTATAAGTTTATGTGTGGAATCCATACAGCGCAATTTCATAGAGTAAATTCTATGAAATTGCGCTCTATGGATTCCACACATATAAACTTTGTCTACATGTGAAGAGGATCTACCAGCACACGTATGATATGTACTTATAACAGTTCGTCGGGACGGCCGACGCCGCTCTGTGTGATTGCGGAAATTGAACTGTACCGCAAACTGTTCGCTTTTCACTTCCAAAGCTTTTGTTTATATCCCTAACGGGCATTCCCTTATCGGTTTGAAAATATTCTCTACTAGCTTGTGCCCGCGAATTCGTCTACTTAACTCAAGAGTTTTTCATTCCAATAAGTTGATAATTTTTTTATTCGAATCCTTCCTCTATAAGATTGTAAAAATTCATCATTTTGTAAAGCAGCGATTTCCTAAAAAGCTTTTTAAATACCCACTAATTAGAATCTTGCCCCTTGGTCTGTTTACACAGAAAATTGGTCCCGTCACTAATGGACAATTTTCGTGATTGTAAGTCAAAGTTTTAATGATCGTTTCGAAACTTCTTCGAAACGCTTTTAAACTTTGATGTGATTGGATTTATGAGCAGCCAAAGGTCGCTTTAAAACTTAGCTTAATGGCGTCGTATTTATGATTGAACATCGACGAATGAGAAAAAACTTATTTTTTAATGGTTACTCGTAAGAAAAGAATATAAATCATATTTTTATCCCATTTATTAACCGTATGTATTTAATTGCTTTTTTTTTATTCCGCGGTTAATTAATTAAAATCAAGTTAATCCGTTGCTCCTTTACTGCATAATTAAAAGATAAAAAACAAAGACACTTTCCATAAAATTAAAATATAATAATAAATAATTGATTTAGGACCGATTTCACCAATTTAAAATAAGTGAAACTCCGAGTGTAATATTTTGCAGAACTTCAATGCATAAACTGTCAGTATGTCAATTCATTCCTTGATTAAGTCACTCGACGTTGGTGAAATCGGCAGTATTACGTAATTACGTATGTATTACAGTTTATATTTTCATAGAAGATGTTTTTACTGTAGCAATAAAACTACCCAATCATTGACATAAACTTCTGCTAAGAAGAAATCGTCAGGCGTACATAGGTTTTGATTTTTGGTTAGTAGTTAGTAGTCATATATGTTTTTACATATTATACTTACGAGTATAGTTACAAAGGTTGTTATAATTTGATTCCTTTGTGTGGAAAAAATTTAAATACCTACCTACTATTCGAAAGAGATCGTCCAAAGATAGATAGAAAGATAGAAAATTCTTTATTGCGTACATAAAAATTGATGTTTACAATTACTAATTTTATGTTATAACTTCTGTGTCTAGCTTGACTTGTTTATTTTACTTAATAATGCTGTGTACCATATAGGAGTTGTTACTTGGTTCTTGATAAGCTGTTTATACCTACTCATATTTTGTATACTTTTTAGTTTCAACCTGTTTTGTGTGCCTCTTTTATTAATTACTAGCTGTTGCGCGCGACTTCGTCCGTGTCAATTTCTCTTATTGTGATCGCGATTAAGAAGTTTTTAAAAGAATATATTTGAAATAATATATATAAATATATTTTTGCAACATTTTTCACTGATGCTATGCTCCTATTGGTCGCAGCGTGATGTTCTTTGTATAGCCTAAAGCCTTCCTCGATAAATGGACTATCCAACACAAAAAGAATTTTTCAATTCGAACTAGTAGTTCCTGAGATTACCGCGTTGAAACAAACAAACTCTTCAGCTTTATAGATTAGTATAGATTATATTATTATTATTTTATTAATTAATACATAAAGCGAAAGAAAAGTATGTAATTGTTCAAACTAAATCTGACCACACACGAGTAGATGGACTCGTTAACAAAGCAGGAAATGAAAATGTCAAAAACACACTCGGCATTCAACCCCTTTATTGGCTTGATGAAAAGACTATTGCTATTCCATTTTTTTGTTTAGCAATATGAAGCACAGAACATTAATTATTTATTATTATTAGCCGCTAGCAAACGGATTCAAAGAGATCAAATCCTTTTACATAAGCACCTAAACAACGGCGTTGACTCTTCTTCTAAGGTTCTATCTCTCGGCATCCAAAACTGTTTCGTATTGCACCAAGCAAGACAAAGTATGCTACTAACACAATACATTTATATGAATAAGTTGCAACCAAGTTAATGAGTTATTTTCGGAAAAAGAAATTTTTCATCTCTCTCTCTCTCTCTCTCTCTAAATGAAGAAGAAGAAGGACGAGGAGGAGGATGAGGACAAGGAGAAGAAGAAAGGGAAGAAGGAGAAGAAGAAGAAGAAGGTGGTACACGGTGGTACGGCTCTTGTATATGTATGCAATTTTAAACAAGCCTGTGAAATTAATCTTATATGTGGGAGGTCCTTACTTTGATTCTCGATAAGGGCGATTTGGAAATTGCTTTTATGAAATAGAAATAGAAATAGAAATAGAAATATTTTTTATTCAAATAAACTTTTACAAGCACTTTTGAATCGTCAATGAATCTACCACTGGTTCGGAATGCCTTTCCTGCCGAGAAGAGCCAGCAAGAAACTCGGCGGTTGCTCTTTTAAAAAAAAAATAAAAAATTTACAATTGTTATTGAACACAGGATTGTTATTACTGTCTTATGAATCACTGGAGCGAATTATATCCACGCTTTTTTATCATTTACATAGTCTTCAATTGTATAATATGCTTTTTTCATGAGAGTAGATTTAATTGATTTCTTAAACTTGTGTAGAGGCAAGTCTAAGATTGACTGTGGAATTTTATTGTAAAACGTCACGCCCATTCTCACAAATGTCTTTTGGACCCTCTTGAGGCGCAGCCCAGGAAACATGAGCCTATTTGGATTTCTGCTTGGTCTATCGGACAAATCACTCTTTTTTTTGTAACTCAAAATGTTTTGTCTGACAAATATTATGTTGTTATAAATATATTGTGAAGCTACTGTAAGAATGCCTATCTCTTTAAATCTTTCTCGAAGGGAATCCCGCGGCCTCAAATTATAGATTGCGCGGATTGCCCTCTTCTGCAAAACAAAAATTTTTCCAATATCGGCTGCCTTACCCCATAGTAAGATTCCGTATGACATAATACTATGGAAATATGCAAAATAAACAATTTTTGCAGTTTCTATGTCAGTCAACTGTCGAATCTTCCTAACAGCGTAAGCAGCAGAGCTAAGTTTGCCAGCAAGCGTTGCTATATGGGTGCCCCATTGTAGCTTTGAATCCAGGGTTAACCCCAAAAACACTGTGGAGTCCTCAGTTTTCAAAGGTTCATTATTTATCTTTAAATTTTTACTGACAGTTCTCGTGTTAGGTAATAAAAACTCAACACACTTTGTTTTTTTAGCATTTAAAAGGAGATTATTTGCCGTAAACCATTCAGAAACTTGAGATAATGCATTATTTACATCGTCAAAATTGTCTTTCATCCTATCGACTTTAAAAATTAAGGACGTATCATCAGCAAATAGTACAATATCGCAAGTATTTTGGACAAAATGTGGTAAATCATTTATGTAGACCAAAAACATGAATGGACCTAGAATAGAACCCTGGGGTACACCCATTACTGAGGCTGATCCGGATGATTTTACATCATTGACACATACTCTTTGGACTCGGTTGCTGAGATAAGACGCAATGAGACTAAGTGCAAAATCTTTAATGCCATAGTGGCTCAGTTTAAGCAAAAGAGTCTCGTGATCAACGCAGTCGAATGCCTTTGACAAATCACAGAAAATACCAATGGCATTCTGTGAGTTCTCCCACGCATCGAATATGTGTTGTAATAGCCTTGCGGCTGCATCGGTTGTTGATCGACCCTTTGTAAAACCATACTGCTCAGTGTGTAGGAGTTTATTTAAATTAAAGTGTAAAAGCAGTTGGTTGAGCATTATTTTTTCGAATATCTTGCTAAGAGTTGGCAAAATTGAAATTGGCCTGTAGTTATTCGGGTCACTTTTGCTGCCCGATTTAAAAAGTGGTATTAGCTTACTACATTTCATAAGATCTGGAAAAGATCCAGAATCTACTGATTTATTAAAAATTAAAGCAAGATACGGCGCAATAATATCAATTACATTATGAATTATTTTAACTGATATCCCCCATAGATCTGCTGTTTTCTTATTTTGTAAAGATTTAAATGTTTTGACTATGTCATATGGGGTAACGTGTTCAAACTTAAATAACTTATTGCACTCAGAGACATTGCTTCTTAGAAGACGATAGGCTTCTGCCGGCGAGGAATTTAGAGAACTGGTTGTGGTAATTGGAATATTTTTGAAAAAGTTCTCAAATGTATTTACAACTTCTATATCGGAGTTAATTACATGATTATCAATTTTAAGCTCCAATTTATTATTATTATGCACCTTATGGTTACTCATTTCATCGCCGATGATGTCCCATGTTGTTTTAATTTTATTATCAGAATTGACAATTTTTTGTTTTATGTGAAGTGACTTTGCTTGTATGCACACATTTTTAAACAATTTAGAATAATTTCTTACATATTCAATAAACGCGGGGGAATAATTATATTTTTTTTCTGCATACAAGTCAAACAGCTTATTTCTACTTTTATAGATGCCGGCAGTTGCCCAGTCACTAAACTTAAGATCTTTAAACGGTCTTTTCTCCATCACCTTAAAGATAGAGTTATATTGTGAGCTTAACAAATCAAAAAACTTTGTATAAATTTCATCCGGATCATCCTGTGCAAGGTCAAGCGTCGGCAATCCAGCTGAGATGTTTTGTTTAAAATGCTTTACTTTTTTAGTGGTAACTGGCCTGTATTTTATTACTTTTGTTAAATTCTGTTCACTGCCTGGAATAGATATCATTTGACCGCAATGATCAGATCTGAGATAAGTGATAATAGATTTTTCGATAATGTTACAATCACAAAAAATGTTGTCAATACAAGTAGCTGAGTTTGCAGTTATTCTTGTAGGTTCAATAAAAATATTCTCTAGATTAAAGCTTTTAAATAAGTTAAGCAGCCTACCAGTAGAAAGAGTGTGAAGCAAAATATCAATATTAAAGTCTCCACAGACCACAATTTTTTTTGATGACCTACATAGCCGCCTTAGGGCATCCTCCATAACCTCCTCAAAAAGAACAAAGTCGCCTGAGGGCGGTCGGTACACACAAACTATAATGTATCGGTCCAGCTCAACACAAGACAGCTCAATAATGCGTTCTATAGAAAGGCTAACAATGTCTTTTCGCTCTTTGTAATTAATGTTATTTCGCGTTACTATCAATGATCCCCCGCGTATAGCAGTCTTTCTTGAGAACGCACTTGACAGTGAATAATTATTAAGGTGTACAATTAACTGATGAGTATTGAGCCAATGCTCAGTGAAGCATAAGATTTCAATATCAAATTTTTTAATAAAAAGCTCAATCTCATGTTCTTTGCCAGATAAGTCCTGTATATTTTGGTGTACAAGATTAATTTTACATTGCTTATCTGTTGTCTTACTGCTTAGTTTAAATTTTTTACAAGTATTATTTTTATTTGAGTCCAAATTCACCATACTGCCGGATAGGCTCTGTATATTTTGATGTACAATGTTCAGTTTGCAGAGCCTCTCCGTTGTCTTAGTATCTAGTTTAAACAAGTAATAGGCTTACTATTACTTGTTTCAACAACAGAAATATTAGTACTTAAAGTACTTGAGTCAAAAACAGAAATATTAGTACTAGAAGTACAGTTTGTAAAGTAGTCAATAGACTTAGTTACAACATTTGTAACTGTATCATTAATATTATGTGCTAAAAGGGAAGCTATAAGTAGCTTACATCTCTTCGGGAGATACATACTCTCGCCGGTCAGTTTAAAATTACAAATAAACTTATTTGTATCAAAGTAAAATATTGCGTCGCTATGACGGTATGTCACATTATACATTAGTAAATTTAAGTCATGTATACGCTGGTTTTGCTTTCCATTCAGTGACCGAGAGTAAGGCAAGGCACACATATAAAATTTACATTTTGTTTTCTTATGTAGGTCTAGTAATTTATCAATACATTTCAATATTTGGTGTTTTTTTACCCTTAAACTGTCCCCAAACAAAATAATAACATTTGAAGCAGAGTTCAAATTCTCTTCATTTAAACTATTGATTAAATAATCAAGATTAGCCCCCGGGGAACATTTGTTTGTCACTGAATGTTGCAAGTAACGGCTAATACATGAGCCAAAATCTCTGCCCAACTTATCAGAAACAATAATAGTTTGTTTTTTAGGGTTAGTTGAGAGATTATCGCTCAAGCATGAAGAATCTACAACCGCATTTGCAGTACACTGCTCCGGACAAGTGCCCAAATTATCAGGGAGCAGTATACTGTCGCTATCGTTAATAGCCATAGGTACCTTGTGGTTGCATTGACACTTACTAGTTAATGACTCAAAGCGAGCCAAGTTATAGGTACCTAAGGCTAGCAGCTCATCAGCTGCATGTACCTGCTCATCAATCTGTTTTTGTGACAGCTCATACTGCATAGTAGCATTCTCTAGGGATTTTTTTAATATTAGAATTTCTTCATTTAGACTTAGAATGTCCAATTCATATTTTTCTCTAACTTCAGCCAAAGCAGAGCAATATGTATCCAACTTTTGTAATAAATGAACTCGTTCCTTTCGTAAAGATACATTTTTTATATGGGCCTTTTGTATTTTAATAGATTTTTTAGTTTTTTTAATTAATTTACTAATTCTAATGTATTTTTTAATTTTTTTATGGCTATTTAAGTGGATCACATCTTGCTTAGGCAGTGGCTTGCTGGCACAGGGACTGTCACAAGTCAAATCAATGATCATTTTTGGTACTGAAGAGGATGAAGTGAGTAATTCATTATACAAACTATTTGTTGTTTGTGTTTCATAATTATGTAATTGAGACTGCAAGTCATCAATTTGTTTGTGTGCTGTACTCAGTTCATCCTCCAACATGGATATACCACTCTACTGGCAAATCCGTGCTGCCAAGAATACCAAGCGATTAGGTTAGCCCGCTTTCATCTTAGACTGCCATTGTCACTAACCATCGTGAGTAAAGAAGAACTATAACAGAAGCTAAGCTATGTTTCCTAACAATAAAGATTTTAGAAAAATGTTATAGATTTCTACATAGAGATAGCACCAAACAAAATAATCTCCAGTGCTCCAGTAACTGTATATCCTTTTAAAAACGAGTAGTAATACTTTCACATGCATCATGTCCATTTAAATAAATAAGTGTAGGTAGGTCGAAGAAGAACTTAAGCCGACGCGATGGCCTGATGTCACGCAACGTCCAAATACTTTATTTGCCGGATGCAATAAGTATTTTATTCACGTCTGAATGCCTATGTTTACTCCAACTAGCTCTCTGTACTAACTAGACGTTTCTTTTTAACCTCCGACAAAAAAGAGAGGTATGTCTGTATGCCGTCGTAGTATATCACACATAGTCAAGCCATAGTTTCACATGCCGGGGGTGTCCTAATTTTTTTAGACCAAATAAAGTACCTATAATAAATAAAACAAGTTCAATTTTCTCTCGAAGTCTATAGTCAACTTCAACTATAAGAATAATTATAATATTATATTATACTAAAATGTATCTTTGAGTTAATACCTCTTAACATTTTCGCAACTTACGAGCTATCTGTGAATCTATTAAATAGCACTTTTGTCATAATTATAGTCACTGACCTTCATATAGGATCCGCCTTGTTTCTCCTCACAGTGTCTCCGGATATATCGTTGGCAAATGTTAGACATTTTGCAATCCAAGCATTCTGTAACAATAAACAAGTGTAGCTAAATTAAATAGGCATGTAATTAAACGAGCTTCTATTTAATACCATTATTGGCTTCTAAATTACTAAGTCAGCTTCAACTAGTGAGCCTCTAAAAAATATAATTTTAGCATCTATATTTATAACTTAGCTTCAAACCGTGAACTCCTAAAATACTTAAATATTAGCATCAAATAATACACCAAATCTTCAACCACATTTTTAATTTTTTTTTTGTGAGAAAAATGAAATAAAGAAATGTTTCTAACTAAATAAAAAAACGTTTTTTTTTGATAAAATGAAATTAAAAAAATGATTGTTTTTAAATTTAACTCAAGATAAATACCTACACATAACATTATAACATTTTTGAAAAAAAAAATCAAAATTTTTTTTCAACTTTTTTTTTAGTTTTAGGTAGGTTTACGATCCCAACAGAACCTAAGTGCCCGGCCTTCGGCCGGGCACCTGAATATTCATGTATAACCCTAACCTAACCTAACTTTAGTTTAAAGAAAAAATTATACAAAAATAATTGCAATATTAACACACTAACAACAGAACAACAAAAAAACAAATGCATGTTTTGAATGGCGCTCTCTGATTGGTGCAAATAGCCATAACCAACAAGATCGTGCAAATTGCCAGTCGCATCCGTCTCACTCGCACCAACGAGATTGTGCAAATGGCCAGTCGTATCCATCTCACTCGCACCAAATCGTGCAGTGGCAGTGGACAATAATAAAAATAGTGGCTCTTTATTTGATGCTTTCTTTGGAATATTTTGTGGCCATTGTGAAGAAGCCGAGTTAGTATATTAGAAGCTTCATCATTTTCCCGTTGCTGAGTTATTAAATTAGAAGCTAGGTTTTGATGCCAAAAAATAAATTTTGTTGGTCGACTTATTATATTCCAATTAAATGTAATATTTTAAAGAAACAAGCTTTTAGTACGTAGCTGGCATACATCTATATATATATAAAATTCAAAGTCCTGACTGACTGACTGACTGAGATATCAACGCACAGCCTAAACTACTGAAGTTAGAAACTTGAAATTTTTACAGTTGGTTCCTTTTATGACGTAGGCGCACACTAAGAAAGGATTATTGGAAATTCCACCCCTAAGGGGTTGAAATAGGGGATGGAAGTTTATATGAAACTCCGTCATTTTTCAAGCTGTTTCCATCAAAGTTGGTATTTGAGCTTTCAGTTAAAAATAAAAAAGTACGTGTGTCACAGTTTTTGAAAATTCCACCCCAAAATCTAATTCCACGCAGACGAAGTCGCGGGGGCAAAAGCTAGTACATTATAAGATCCTGAATATTATCTAGGGCCAGAGTACTTGTTAAGACGAATCAAACGAGCCTAACTCGATGGGGTTACGTAATTTTATTACAGAGTTTCTATAGCCCCTTTCCAGCTCCACCATCAGACTCTGGATATCATCTAAGACCACAATTCTTGACAAGATGAATCAAACGAGCCCAAACTCGATGGGGTTACGTCGTTTTATTACAGTTCCCGTGGCCACCTTCTAACGAAGGGCATACAGACACTATAGATACAACTGAAGATTTAGAGAAGGATTTTGAAATAAAGCTTACTACTCCAAAAGAAGTGGTGCGAACAATAAAGCTAGAACTAAGTAAAAAGAAATCACCAGGATTTGATCTCATTACAGCAGAAATTTTAATGAACTTACCACGCAAAGCGCTAGTAAAACTTACCACACTTATTAATGCCGCATTTAGGTTAAAATATGTACCCGACTTGTGGAAAGTGGCAGAAGTCATCATGATAGCAAAACCTGGGAAGCCACCCAATGAAACTACGTCATACAGGCCTATTTCCTTATTACCCATAATGTCCAAACTATTTGAAAAGCTTCTACTTAAGAGGCTAAAACCCATTATAGAAGATAAAAAGCTAATTCCAGATCATCAGTTTGGTTTTAGAGAAAAGCACTCGACCATTGATCAAGTCCACAGAATTGTCAATGTGATTGAGAAAACGCTTGAGGAGAAAAAAGTTTGTTCCACTGTTTTTCTAGATGTGGCGCAAGCGTTTGACAAAGTTTGGCATATTGGTCTAATTCACAAACTTAGGCTGATATTGCCTAAAGCACTAGTAGATATTCTTGAATCGTATATAACAGACAGAATGTTCAGAGTCAGACAAGAAGAAGCTTATTCTGATCTGAAAGAAATCAAAGCTGGTGTACCTCAAGGAAGTGTTCTAGGTCCGGTCCTATACCTACTATACACATCCGATATACCAGAGCTAGACAACAGTACTATTGCCACCTTTGCTGATGACACTGCTATTATGGCTGTGGGTGATTCTCATAAGATAGCAGTAGAGAGACTGCAAAATGGAATAAATAAAGTTTACAGTTGGACAAAAAAGTGGAAAATAAAACTCAATGAAACAAAATCAACGCATGTAGATTTCACCAACAAAAAATTACAGTACTGTCCTGTTTTATTGAATAATCAAAAAATACCATATGCTGACACTGCAAAGTATCTAGGAATGACGCTGGATGCAAAATTACGCTGGAAGGCGCACGTTAAAAAGAAAAGAGATGAGCTAGAACTTCGCTATAGAAATCTGCATTGGTTGCTAGGAAGAAATTCCTTGCTATCAATACAAAATAAAGTTCTGCTTTATAAGCAAGTTTTAATGCCTATTTGGGCTTATGGATGCCAGCTCTGGGGCTGCACCAAAAAGAGCAACACAAAAATTATCCAAAGGTTCCAAAATAAAGTATTAAGGAACATTATTAACGCACCCTGGTACATAAAAAATGAATGTATTCACCGGGACCTCAAAGTTGAATACGTGGACAGAGTAATTGCCAAATTTGCTGAAGCCCACGAACATCGGCTTCATCATCACGTTAACGTTGAGGCAATCCAGCTGCTCGACGTAACGCAGTTAGTGAGGAGACTCAAAAGGGCAAAACCGCATGAACTAGGTTTGAATTAGTGACTAGTGCATAGTGATTAGTGAATAGTGATAGTGTAGTGTAAAAGCTGCCTCAAAGAACACAAGAACAACGTGTCTTAAACTGATAAAGAAAGACTAAGATACGTCAGTGGACTACTTCTTAGTATATAAGATATTTTATAAGTTTAGGTTAAAATAAAATTACTCATTAGCCAGTTTAATA
The DNA here is from genome assembly GCA_038048805.1 of Hipparchia sbordonii. NCBI lineage: Eukaryota > Metazoa > Arthropoda > Insecta > Lepidoptera > Nymphalidae > Hipparchia > Hipparchia sbordonii. The sequence goes on along the minus strand of JBBIWI010000010.1, from coordinate 8,848,342 downwards.
GGCTAGATTGTAATTTTAGTGAGTATATATTAGTTAATAGTGTGTACTCATATTATTGAAAAAAAAAAAAAAAAAAAAAAAATCATCACATCAGCTCCATGTCACAATAATTGTGCAAATTGCATTGTCATCCGATTTACATATACAGTGGATTTTATTTATTACGACCTTGGTTGTAGCGACCATTTGTCTATAGCGACGTTAAATCTCAGTCCCTTGAATTAAAGCATACTTTAGTATGTACAAACATATGGCTATAGCGACTTTGGATGTAACGTCGAGTTCGGGTGTAGCGACTGTTTTTATTGAATAGCTTGTAATAAATTCTTGGAAATCCCAAGCAGATGTTGCGACCGGAGTCAGCCGCCAAAGACACAAAAGAGCTTTCTTATCTTTTGTTTACATCCATACAGATGGTCAGCAATCTTTACTTTTTGTTTATAAATATTAGCTAGGTAATTAAGTAGGTAAGCGTGCAAATTGGTATTCAGAGTAGCAACTGTGTACTTTTGAATAAGTATGGCTCCTAGACGCACGTTTACTGTTAAAGAAAAGGCGGAAATCATTTCAAAATTGAAAAATGGTGCAAACAATGCTGATTTGTGCAAAGGAAAATGAGGAGGAAGAAGAAGATGACAAGGAAGGTGAGATTCCTACAACTGAGGATGTGTTATGTGCTGTGACAAGGCTCAAAAGATATTGTCTATTTGGTGATGGAAAGGATAATATAGACATTGAAGGAGTAATGAAAATAGAATACACCCTACAGCGCATGCTAGCACAAAAAATAAATTGAAACAAAGTAATATTACACAATTTCTTAAATGTATCAGTAAATAACTATGTGTGCAAATATTTTTAACAATAAATGAATATAAACCATGAACATGTCTGTATCTTTTTGCCTTTGCCTGTAACGACATCCGGATGTAACGACGAAATAACAGTGGTCCCTTCATCGTTGTTATAGCCGAAATCCACTGTACATGCGAAATTCAGTTTGCAAGATTTGATCCTAACAACATACATACAACAAATACATTGCAAGTTAAATAAAAGCTTGTAAAAAGACAAAAGTTGAGTTTTTTAAGTAGAAAATGGTTTCAATTCAAACTTTTGTTTTCAATTTCAAAGTTCATAGATTCAATCCCTACTTTTTGCTTTAGAGTATTGTCGTTCTTACTCTAAAAACAAACTTTAAGTTTATTTTCCTTTTTATCGTTTTTAAAATAAAATTGTAGGGAAGAGTCTTAGTAAAAGTAGTACCTATACCCGTATCTCTTATAGTACTGCCTATTAGATACCCCTTCTTATTTATAAGTACCAACTTAACCTCAGGTTGTCCAAGATAGTTGTGAAAAATATCATACCAATAGATAAATTAAGTTTTTACTCGGAACTCTTGAAAGCTTAGCTTTAAAGTAAATTTCTTGAGACTCAGGCTTCTTTTAATCTATTCTTATATTTTACTTCTCCTTAACCACAACAAATTGAATTCCAAGCAGTGTAAGATTGTACAAACATTTGTTCAGACTGGACTGTATTTAAAAAAACCTAAATGAATATACATTATTCAAGAGCTGCATAAAGTACCTAGAAGCGACATGGTGGGTAAATCTGTTGTACACAATATCTAAACTTAAATGACAGATACTTGCTACCTTGTTCCGCATCCGCAGGAGGATTATGAAATGGATAGCACGAGATTTAGACCTGTCAATTTAGTTTAGAGACTGTTTACCCCAGAATTACTGGTAGTCACGTTATTGAATTAAGTATTTAAATTTTGGTGATAGATAACTAGTAACGCTATTTGAATTATCAAAATTGTAGAATTTATGAATACATATTATGTTTTATAGTTTATATTTTTGGAATCCTCGTAGATTTAGTTTCAACTTCATATAATTATAACATAGCAACATAGCCATACTTGCATGTTATACTGTAGAATAATGCGTTGAAAATTTTAAAGTATACATTGCCAGTTGCCACCACCATGCTTCCCACACATCCAATAAATTATATGATCACACTGGCGAATAAATTATTTGTCACTCAGTCGGTACTACATAGTATAAATACTATACAGAAATTATTCACACGCATTTCCATACGTTCATGATAACTGAATATAAATGCGCACAAAAATTTTCATTGCCTCAAGTTTATAATATATTTGACCATACAGAATTTTGGTCTACGATTGATAGTAATGAAAATTCATTTAATTGTAGTGGAAACATAAACAGCCCTATAATATAAATAATACAATAACGTGATATATGGGTAGTTCTACGATAAGAGGTAACTTGTGCGGCAATCAGTTTAAAATAGAAATTTTACTCTATATGTTGTTATTTTTTGCTATGAAACACATCACCTAAATGTACTTTATTAAATAACGTCACGATTCAATGTCTAATTAAAGTATATTTTTCTGAAATTCCTTATAAAGTCTAAAAAAGTCTCTAACCTGGCCTGTCCCCCTGTCGGTTTCAGTTTAATTTGAAACGATACATACTTTCTTTGTATCAGTTATTAAACTAAAGTATGTTAAACACAAACTTCAATAAATGTATTCAAGTATTGTTAAGGAAAAATAGAACAATATTTATTTATTTGCAATATATTTTAAACTTAACTTTTGTCCCACTGTTTTTGGGTATCTACTCTAGAAAATTTCATTCCGCTACTACAAACACAAATATAAAACGGCCATATTCCAAATAGTGCTCAAAGTCATCTACTGACGTGTAGTTCGTAATGCAAAACACGTGAGCCGTTAAGAGCGCCGTCATTTGTTAGTTGTTGCGACCGTTGATTCAAAGTAGTCGTTTCGCGAGGTCATTGTGTCTCTCACCTGGCAAGTCATAAAAGTTATATTATTCATTCAATTTATTTGCATTTACTGGTCTAATTAGATAATGATGGACTAGTGAAAGTGTGATACATAATGTACCGAAAAACTTCTTATGTCAATTAAAACAAAACAATTTATCATGAAAACGTCTCTCACCTGCCATATTTCACCTGGCAAGATAAATGTCAGGAGAGAAACTAGTTGACCAGGTAGTCCAGTCATTTCGTCCGAAAAAAAGGCAAATAAAAGAAAATGAATTTGCGCTTCTAATTTTTTAATATGTTGTAGGGGATACCTAGAAAAGCTTAACTTGAGATTGTCGACCAAGCTTTCCTAGGAGCTTTCGCCGCCATGTTGAAAAAAGGGGTAAAATTTGTTTTTCGGCAATAACTCGGCTATCCGATGAGATTTCGAAAATTTTTGTAGGACACTTTTTGTAGCTTTCTTTGTGCTCTACAATAACGCCTGAATCATTTTTAGCGTATCATGCATCGTTATCGAGATATCGATCGATAAAGTCAAAAATTTAGGACACAATTTTTGTTTTTTGCTTTTTTTTTCTTTGGGTCTTAATAAATATGAAAAATTGTGGAATTCAAACTTGTAGAGCATATTCAGACCTACAATTTCCTTCTTGGATTTTTTTATGTTGGACAAAAATTACGATCTCCAGCGCGCCGCAAAGTCGGTGAATCCACACTCAGCGTCGAGCGAGCTGCTCGCTCGGTTGTGTCTGGATGTCGAATCGGATGGGAAATTGTTCAGGAAATTGATGGGATAAAAAATAAGTACATAGAGCAACAAATTAAGGATCACACAATAGTAATTTATTAAACAAATAATTTGTTTGTGCAGTAAAAAATATTATTTTTTTACAATACAAAATAAAGAAAACAAAATAAACGGAAAGAAAAATATTTTTTTCTGCACTCGAGACACGAACGATGGACTTTTTTCATGTCTTTTTTCGCTTGGATGGTCCAGGCTGATGATCTTCGTCCTCCGTAAACTCTTCGAGTTGTTGTGTCTGTTGAAAAGTCTCGTTGTCTCTCACTACTCCCGCCAACCAAAAGCGCTGTGCGTCAACACATTTTCCGGACGTATCTCCAAGTTCAAACCTGGCTCGGATTTTTCAAGGATCCACAAGGATGGGGTTGGCAACAGACCAATCGAGGGCTCGAACCAATCACCAGCACCGCCGAACCCGCTCCGCCTGAACTATTAAAGCTCATTTCCTGTAAGTGTAAAGGAAATTGTGAGGCCGCCTGTGGGTGCAGAAAAGCGGGAATCAGTTGCTCCGTTATTTGCATGCACTGCAGTGGACAAACATGCAGTAACGTCGCCAGAGTCGACATTTTGCTTGACGACGACGACGATGTCTGTAACGATGATGATGACGATGCTCTCATCGAATCAGCATCATTTCCAACGTTTCAACAGACACAACAACTCGAAGAGTTTACGGAGGACGAAGATCATCAGCCTGGACCATCCAAGCGAAAAAAGACATGAAAAAAGTCCATCGTTCGTGTCTCGAGTGCAGAAAAAAATATTTTTCTTTCCGTTTATTTTGTTTTCTTTATTTTGTATTGTAAAAAAATAATATTTTTTACTGCACAAACAAATTATTTGTTTAATAAATTACTATTGTGTGATCCTTAATTTGTTGCTCTATGTACTTATTTTTTATCCCATCAATTTCCTGAACAATTTCCCATTCGATTCGACATCCAGACACAACCGAGCGAGCAGCTCGCTCGACGCTGAGTGTGGATTCACCGACTCTGCGGCGCGCTGGAGATCGTAATTTTTGTCCAACATAAAAAAATCCAAGAAGGAAATTGTAGGTCTGAATATGCTCTACAAGTTTGAATTCCACAATTTTTCATATTTATTAAGACCCAAAGAAAAAAAAAGCAAAAAACAAAAATTGTGTCCTAAATTTTTGACTTTATCGATCGATATCTCGATAACGATGCATGATACGCTAAAAATGATTCAGGCGTTATTGTAGAGCACAAAGAAAGCTACAAAAAGTGTCCTACAAAAATTTTCGAAATCTCATCGGATAGCCGAGTTATTGCCGAAAAACAAATTTTACCCCTTTTTTCAACATGGCGGCGAAAGCTCCTAGGAAAGCTTGGTCGACAATCTCAAGTTAAGCTTTTCTAGGTATCCCCTACAACATATTAAAAAATTAGAAGCGCAAATTCATTTTCTTTTTTGAATGTACGTAATGACTGGACTAAGGGGAGATAAGGTTAGTGCAAACAAACAAAGTAAAAAAAATCAAAAAGTCAACAAAGTCAAAAAAGTCAAAAAAAGTCAAAAAAAGTCAAAAAAGTCAAAAAAAGTCAAAAAAATCAAAAACCGTCAAAAATGTCAAAAAAGTCTTTTTTGACTTTTTTTGAATTTTTTGAATTTTTTGATTTTTTGACTTTTTAATAAAATATGCATAAAGTGACTTGCCCTTACGTGAAAAGATAAATAAATAGAACAAAAATCATAATATAAGTGTTTAATGAAAAAACAGCTACTTTTCTCCGTGGCCGTATTCTCTATGGACTTGAAACCTCTTATCGTAGAATCACCCATATACGCAAGAACACTATTAATCATGCTAAAGTTTTGAAAACTCATCTCGTATATTGTCTTTTTATAAAGAAACAGTAAACAGTGGTCGGCCCAGTCGTCGACAAATTTAATTCTCGCGCATCCGGAATGTGTAATCAAAGAGCCACGAATGTAAACCTGTGTACCGTATTTAAACGGTTGTGTAAACCATGCCCATAAATAAGTAGGGTAAAGATGCCGAATATGAGATACCATTTACATATTCGGCCATAAAAAATAAGTTATTGCCCTAATGACTATGAAAATTATTTATATTCGATAAGAATTTAATGAAGTTTATCCTTGAAAGACCGTTTAGTGCTAGGTATAATAGATTTTTTGTTATAACAGATAATATTAGAAAAGTCAGAAATTACGTCTCAGGGAAATGGTCTCCTATTATGAGATACCAAGGGTTTTTAATATGAGATAGTATAGATTTAGAGAAAAAGAAAAGAAATCAATTCAAAAAAACTTTTTATTGGCGATATTTATTAATCTACAACATCGTACTACTAAATAAAAAGGTTTTAGTAACAACTTAATAATATATTATCATGTGCTTGTGCCAAGTGCTTGATGTTCTTCAGATGTAGATGTAACCCTTAAAATCGTTAGTCCAGCTTTACAATATTTTTCTATTTTTGCTTCTAAATAGTCAGAAAAAGCTGGAGGTCTTCCCATGAACCTTGACAAATACTTCTGCATTAGCATCTTTTTTGACATAACGTTCTAAGGAACATCGAAAGTTTTGACGCTATTAGGTAACATATTTGTTTGCTTTGCACTGCACTCACGGCCCATATTATGGCATCGTGGTCCTAGGACTTCTTTGATCTAGAAAAAGAGGTTTTTAAATAGTCGTATTTCTATACATCCTAATATGAGATATCTCATTTAAGGAGCCCCCACGTGTCTCATATTAGGAAAACACCCAAATTTAAAAACTAGGCTGAGTATTATTTCTTGACGAAGAAAATAAAACTAAACTGCAAATGCATTGTAAAATTAATCATATAACTGATACAATGACTGTAAATTTAAATCATTTAGTGTGACTATAAAGTTGTAACATACCTTGTTAATATTTGGTGTCAAAAATCGGGTTTTGTGGTTTCGTAAAAACCCGCACGTACACAACCTGACTTCGCCTCGAACTGGGAAGCACCAACACATGTTTCGGTCTGTTGCTACGTGGCTTCTGGTGACAGTATCGCCAAATAGCTGCGGCGATTAGTTTCGCCAAAACCTAACTATCTCATATTTGGCAACCATCTCATATTCGGCATCTTTACCCTACGTGCTATTATTGTTCAATAACAATGTTGGATAAATACTGCAAGTAAAAGAGACTCTTTTTGGAACTCAAAAGCAACTGTATAGCAAATACTTATTTTAACATATTTTATGAAAAAAGTTCTACTCATACATACTTCAACTGTCAAAATCGATATAAATGTTCCGAAGAGTAACCCGGGTATACAGACATACATTTAAAAACTTTAATTTATTTGTTTAGATATAAATCATCATACATGTAACTCTGTCGGCAGTTCCACAAAAAAAAAACCTATTTATTTTGGCTTATTACCATAAAGCGTCGCGTCGCGTCGTTTCAATTGAACGCCTCAATTTGTTTATTCCAAAAATGATACATTGCCCTAAAAACTTGAAGCCTCCCCCACGTTTTAACAAAATTGCTGCGAGCGCCACTGTTCAAGCCTCTTAGTTAGAAGTAGGCAATTTCCTGGCTACCAAAAATAACACTCGTTTCACAAAAAGGGCTGTCCACATTTAACGCCACCCGTGCATGAGTTATGCCGTCCTGGTATAAGTACCAGGACGATGGCAAACCACGGCAATTTACATGAGGGTTAAAATTAAAGATATCATCACTATCTGAAAGTTCTTGAAAGTGTCTAGCTTCTGTTTCGTATTTTTATTTAGGCCTGTCTGACTTCCATATAATATGAACTCGTATGTGTAAACCAAAGTGACCAAACCTTTGAAGTGATATTTGAAGTTAGCTTTTTGCTGTAAGCTTATAGGCCTGAACTTGGCTTGATACGCTACCGCATTAATTGACATCTGAATACACACAATTTAATAGTGCAGTATTGAACGGCATCAGGATTGAAGAGTTGGGACCTGGAGTTCGATGATAAAGTCTGCAGTCTATATTATATCTTTTAAGATTATCCACAGTATCATTTCCCAATTGACAGTTCCTATATCGCCACAGATTAAGTCGGCAGTTCCCACCATCAACAATATTGAGAAGTTAAAACGAAACATATTATGGTACAATATCGCAAACTTCCTGTGTGGATTAAAAACAAAATCGGTCCAAAATTCTCTGAGATCATAGAACAAAATAGATACCGACCGAATTGAGAATCTTTTTTTGGAAATCAGTTAAAGATTCAAAAAGAATATAAAATATATGATCAAACGAACTTGCAAAGTGAAGTTCGATCGATATTATATGAGTACGCTTCATTTGAAAATATAGAAGAAGTTGCGAACAACAGCTAAAATTACAAGTGCCTCCGCCATTTTAAAAAAATGTTACATTTAAAAGGAATGAAAGTTCCACCAAAACGACGACAAAAGTATGTGTTCATAGATAACAAAGGTGTGCCGAACGTGCCGATTCCAATATAATAGAGAGAATGATCCCTTTCGCTGTTTTGCAAATTAAACAACCTGTATTTTCGGGGTAAGTTAAAATGGCGCCTGCTTATTTGTGTTTTGTTTTTATTTGATTAAGTATTATATTTGAATGAATACCATTATCCTGACTGATGTAAATTAATGTCTATATAGTGTGTGTTGTCATATTTTCATAAAACTATTTATTTTCAAAGATTTACACAGAATTCTTTTCTTTCAAGTACTTTTAAACGTTAATAATTTTAACAACAACTTAAATTGTGAGAGATATTGAATTTTATTACTAGGGCAAATTATGCTCGTATGTCTAAGAAAATAACAGGTTTTGTTAGGCTCTTCTTTAAAATAGATTAGTACGGAAACAGAATGGAATATAAATTAATTATATTATAGAAATACCATAGTAATAATTGAAATGTTGTAACTCTTTCATTGATTGTTAATCATAAGAGTATTTAAATAAGTAACTCCTACTTCTGGAACAGTGCCTTGAAGTTTCATCTTAGAAAAAAAATTAATATTTAGAAGTCCAAGTGAAACGTAACATTTTAGCTGCCACGACTTAACCATAGAGCGGTGTGCAGTTCGGATTATGGGATTGTGAGCCGTTTCGTACCCACAATTTATTTGATTTCGTCTACCTCTGTTGCTATACTCATTGTTAATCTACTAATAAACAAATTGTGTAATTCATTTATTAATTCACTAGTTGATCCCGCGGCTTCGCTCGCGTGGATTTAGTTTTTGAAATCCCGCGGGAGCTCTTTGATTTTCCGGGATAAAAAGTAGCCTATGTCGCCCTCCCGGTTCTCAACTATACCCATGCAAAAATCACGTCGATCCATTCGCTGGATCCGTTGCTTTGTTCCGACGTGATTGAAGGACAAACCAACAAACAAAAAAAAGGTACAGATACCTATTCAAAACGCTACGAACCTAGAGGAGAGATCGTTGTTATTATACATTGTAAAGTTTGTACTTAATATAATAGACTAGACTTACGACAAAAATATGAAAGTACACAAAAATGCATCATTAAATTTATATTTAACACTCCCTGATTATTATTATAGCAAGAGAAATCAGGAAATGGAGGGTGAACTCCGTCTGACAATCATTAATTTACTTCCTTTTGCCTTAGACAGGAGCTCTATAGGTAAGTATGGTACTTATATTATACCATGATTCTATAATAGATAATAAAACGTAAATTCTTTTTTTAATTTAATTCGTAAAAAAACGCCACTACAAAGTATATCAATTGTGCCAACGTGTGCGTGTGTTTGTGTTGTGTGTGTGTGTGCAAATTTTATCTATCTATACTATTATAATAAAGAGAGAGCGCGAATTTTGTGAGTTTGTATGTATGTCCGGAGCAAACTTTGGAACCACCGCACCTATTTCCAAAATTCTTTCACCATTTCAAAGGTACATTATTCCGGATGGTTATAGGCTATATATTATGCACATAAATGTATTATGGCTAGATATTATGAGCAAATTTGTTAAAGAAGTCGGAAAATTTTTTGACTCTTAAATGTTTTCAAGGCGTGCGCTGGGTCATATACTGTTATTGGATGAAAATGATGTATGGGTGAATTGTTCCTCTTAAAGAGTTCTAAAAAAAAGTCCGCGATAGCATATGTATATCTTCTAAGGATAACTTATAGTAACCATTTCTATCTTTCAAATTTTGATTAAAAATAATGAATTATTTTCGAAGCTTCTTTAGACAATGTGATGTCAATCTATATCTAAATAAATATGTTTATTATCGTAAGTATTTAATGTAGAACATGTTTGCCCTTTACACTATACAGTTTAAATAAATATCTTAGGAGTTATTGGAAAATTAATGTTTCCGCGCGACAAAATAATAAAATGGTACCGGCCGGCGCACTGTGGGCCGAAATTCGACTTTCATAGACATAGGGCTAAAAAAAATAAGGGTCGTTTTTTATGCGTGAAACAGCTTCTATGAATCAATACTATGCCTTAATATATCATGGGATACAATTTGGCGCAGAAAATGTCGAGTTACAATTTTTTTACGAAAAAAATGTATGGAAAGTTTAACATAAGTCCGGATAACTCCGTAAGTGCAAGGATAACCGTTATATCCTTACACACGGTTATAGTACTAATTATTTATGATTTTTTGGCATACTTCATATTACTCGAATATGTGCACTTTTTTTTTAAAAATTAAGCAAAAAACAAATTATTTTTTTCGTCCCCTTTGGCTAATTGTATGCTATTTATAGTTTCAGACACTTGTTTTCTTGCGTTTAGCTAACGTTGCAATACCAGACTTGCAAAACTACAGCCATAAATAAAATTTAAGAAATATGTTAAATATTATTTACCGACTTAATTACTCGTAGGAAGACACGGTAACAGTTTTTTAGACTGCTAAAGGTTCCAATTTCAAGGAATTTATTGATGATGAGCGGTAATTAACAAAATATACAGGTAGCTCGCCTAAGCTACCTATAACTCGGTATTTCTACCTAATGATGATTATGCTGCCTATAGTTTTTATTTTACGTAGCTCAATAGGAAAAAGATATAACTAAATGGTAACTACAAATAAAATAAAGAGTCATAAATTTACAATATTTATTTACACATTTTAAGATTACATACTTAAATTTACGTTACATGCATCATAGAAACGATTTAATGATAGCACATTAGGTAAACGCATAAAATATAAAAAAAATACAAAAAAATAGTTAAAGGTAGTGAATTTCTTGAACAATAATAAGAAATATGCAAATAAAATAACTTTACAAACTATACAAATAGATTTACTTTAGTTAGGTGCAAAGGCTATGAATAAAGTTAATATTTAAAGTATTTTTAATACATATAACTGTAATGTAAGCAAGGTTAATAAATATAAAGTAGAATGACAAATAAAAAAAAAAAACACAAATTTGTTTTGTGTACACAAAAATATACACAAATTTTACAAATTTTCAACATCGCTCTCTTCCGATTCCAATTCAGAATCAGTTTCTAAATTGGATACGTCAACAAAATCAATTTCATTTTCTTGAAACTTGATTATTTCAAGGGTTTCATTGAAGAAATTATGTCTTTTTTTGGCATCCAACTGAGGTTTCATTGCACTTATAACGGGATCCGACGAAAGAATAAGCATATTGAGGATATCCTCGTTGCAGGCTTGCCTGCTTCTTTTTCGGGAATGATGTTCCCGAAACCTCCTGAAATCTTTATTGCGGGCCTCTGAAGCTTCTTCTGAGAGGCTTCCGATTGGCACAATTGCATTATTGGCAATGATGTCTGCTCCATGTATTAGAAGCTTATGTACCGTAGATGACATGTAGTACCAATTGTACATCTCAATGTATTTTTCCGCTGTTTTCAGAGCAAACTCTTTATACTTGGTTACATCAATCACTTCTCCTGATGTTATTGCCTGCAGAATAACTGAAAATCTGCGGACTAACTCTTCATTGAGCCCAGTGATGGCTGCAGTCTTGTCTGGAAACTCAAAAAATCTTCTTGCCGTGTTTCCGTCATTTGTGGTTCCAGATCCTTGCTTTACTATATCGATTAAAAGATTGAGTTCTTTTTTGAATCTGTCCTGAATATGTTTTTTTCTTTTTTCCAACATTTCTTTGTGTTCATTTCCTCTCGCAGCCCACTTTTTAAAATCAAGCCGGTATGAAATATGCAGAAGGCATTCCATACAATTAATACGAGCATGCAATGTAGATAACCCAAATTCTAATGCACTAGAGGATACAGGTCTCAATGTAACTGTACCTAAATTGTTCATTTCGGTGGGTTTCGCTAAGCACAGATAGCACGCAGCATTTGATTTAGATTCGGAAAGATAAGTACACACTTTGCCATTGATCATCGTCATCATAAGTTTGTGACTCACCATATTTTTATTGCACTCGGTGGGGACTAGAGCCATAATTTCGTTATCCATGTACGTTTTCTTTTCGATGACTAATGCTTTACTTTCTTTCACAAAACTAAACTCCACTGGACGACAATATGATGTTGAGCAGGGTTTTGGATTCTTCCATATAATTTCATCACCGTCTGTTAGCTTAAGAGGGACTAGAGAGGTCATAAATATGCTCGAGTCGTCTTGTTCGCTGTCCATTTTCTGCTTGTACCGGCTTTGGTTAGATGCACCGTCAAATCCCCACTTCGATACCAGTGTCAACTGCTTGTAGTGTACATTGTTGGAAAAACTTTCAAAGATCCTCTTTACTGTGATATCCAGTAAACCTTGCAGAGTAATCTTCGCTGATGAATCTGACACAGTTATCGATTGCTTCGGAGGATAACACTGCAATTTTGCATGTTGCACCTTGTAGTAAGAAGGGTAAATATCACTAGCAACTTCTCGAATGGCTGATTCTCTCAAAGTTATGTATTGCCACTTAGTAAGCTTTAAAGACAGGAGCAACCCTAAAGCTTTTTCTGCCGTAAATGAAACATGATGTTTCGGTCTGTCGATGAAGCCTTTGATTTTTGCAGCTGCTTCTGGGTTTTTTAACATATATTCGATGACAGATGCAATATCCTCACGACCATCTTCTTTTAAAAGTACTGCAGCTGAATGTGACAACTCGATGGGATCCATACCTATGTGCTCTTCCGATCTTCTTTTCTTCTGCTTGTTGCCCAGATCTTTGAAGGGTTTTCGAGGTCTTTTAGTCATCGTTCCAACTGAAGATGAAGGTTCAGCGGTGGTAAATTCTTCTCTTGGACTCTCTTCACTTAGTCTCTGGGTGTCGAGACCAGTTCGAACGCAGCTTGGCCAATCAACATTTGCTTCAAGCCAAACTTCGTAATTCTTTCTGAATGCACTAAAGTTTCTGCCACAATTCTTCCATCTCTGTGAAGCAGCTCGTGACCATCTTCGACAAAACTCCTCAAGAGTAACCTTGTCTTCATCAGAAACGTGATCGACTAGACGAGCTACTACTGCATCGTACAGAACTTCATATTTTTTTAACGAACCTGCACCTCGAAGAATAACAAACAAGTCTAAGTTAGTGCTTAAACTTTCCATTTTAACGGCCACAAAACTAAGAGATGTTCACTAGTAACAAGTTCATAATAAACTAAAGTAAAAAATAATTGTAGTGCTATATAATGCACTAGGGTAGGTAACTTATGACTTAATGTATTAAAAAACAAAATAGAAGTGATAAGTACTACTTAATCACTTCCATTCTTTGTTATCTACTGGTCATAATATGGGAGTTAAAGCCGCATAAACATTAATAGGTATGCTTATTTAAAAATACCGAGTTGTCTCTTAGCTAACTACCTGAGTCTTTTGTTAACTACTTAGCGCTCATTGTTATTTATCCTTGAAATTGGAACCTTAAGCAGTCTAAACAACTGTTACCGTGTCTTACTACGAGTAATTAAGTCGGTAAATAACATTTAACATATTTCTTAAATTTTATTTGTGGTTGTAGTTTTGCGTATCTGGTATTGCAACGTTAGCTAAACGCGAGAAAACAAGTGTCTAAAACTATAAATACCATACAATTAGCCAAAGGGGACGAAAAAAATATTTATTTTTTTGCTTAATTTTTTAAAAAAAAGTGCACATATTCGAGTAATATGAAGTATGCCAAAAAATCATAAATAATTAGTACTATAACCGTGTGTAAGGATATAACGGTTATCCTTGCACTTCCGGAGTTATTCGGACTTATGTTAAACTTTCCATACGTTTTTTTCGTAAAAAAATTGTAACTCGACATTTTCTGCGCCAAATTGTATCCCATGATATATTAAGGCATAGTATTGATTCATAGAAGCCGTTTCACGCATAAAAAACGACCCTTATTTTTTTTAGCCCTATGTCTATGAAAGTCGAATTTCGGCCCACAGTGCGGCGCGGCGGGGCACGGTGGCGGGTTTCGGCGCGGAAGATTCCTGTGGTTCCAGTGGTGATCTTATTTACAATCGTCTCCTATAAGAAGCTCTGTGCAATCAGTCCCTTAAAAACAAATATTTAAATTTTCAACTCGGACGAAGTCGGCACGGGCTTCTAGTATAATATAAAATTCAAAGTCCTGACTGACTGATTGACTGACTGAGATATCAACGCACAGCCTAAACTACTGAAGTTAGAAACTTGAAATTTTTACAGTTGGTTCCTTTTATGACGTAGGCACACACTAAGGAAGGATTTTTGAAAATTCAACCCTAAGGGGGTAAAATAGGGATTTGAAAAATCGAACTTAACGTGAGCAAAGCTGCGAGCAAAAGCTAATAGGCATATAAAATTCGAAGAGTTCCTTCGATTTCTCCAGGATCCTGACCTGAGGACATTGAATTTTCTAAATCGGTCCAGGAGTATTCGAGTAAGAAACAACTTTTCGCATTTGTAATATTAGGAATAATAGGAATATTAGCAGCGATTTTAATTTTTTTAAGATAATTGCGACGCGTCGCTTCCCTTCGACTCTGCGGCAATGTACTTTGAGCCAAATTAACACCCGAGGTTTGGACGCCATTATGCAGCCAGCCCACTCGTTTGTCAGCGCCGGTTTCCGAATAACGGTAAACGTGGAGTTTTTTTATTAACGCCAATTCCTCGGGCCCTAACGAGAGTAATTTTTATTCGCCGGCTATTGGGTTTTGCGACGTGTGTTTTCGTTGGGTTAGATTTATTAGGGAGATGTATCACGAGTTCACGACTTATCCGTTTATGGTTCTAAAATCATCGTGTTAAACAGATGTTAGACTTTCGGAAAATGATGGAAATATGTTTCAGCTACAGTTTTAACTCTGCTTATCTCTGAAATACAATTTATGAAATAGGTTATTTGAATATTTTAATTAAGAGGTTTTGCGCGTGGCTACATCCGAGTAGAAACCGATTAGGGATACACTGCCATACCGTTTCAAGTAAGCCCGCTACCATCTTAGACTGCATCGTCACTTAACATCAGGTGAGATCGCAGTCAAGGACTGTCTTGTCATCGAATAACAAAACTAACCTATCTTAGGTTTCGATAGTGATTACGTACTTGTGTAGGACATGCTTATCTAACCATTTCTGACTGCCTAAACAAAATAGCCGGGTTTTTAGAAAAC
This sequence comes from Hipparchia sbordonii, assembly GCA_038048805.1. Taxonomy (NCBI): domain Eukaryota; kingdom Metazoa; phylum Arthropoda; class Insecta; order Lepidoptera; family Nymphalidae; genus Hipparchia; species Hipparchia sbordonii. The sequence goes on along the minus strand of JBBIWI010000010.1, from coordinate 8,833,080 downwards.
TTTACTCTTATCCATAAACTAGCTTTAACCCGCGGCTTCGCTCACGTTAGGTTCGATTTTTTAAACTCCTATTTTACCACCTTTGGGGTTGAATTTTAAAAAATCCTTTCTTAGCGGATAACTACGTCATCATAGCTACCTGTATGCCAAATTTCAGCTCAATCGGTCCAGTGGTTAGAGCTGTGCGTTGATAGATCAGTCAGTCAGTCAGTCACCTTTGCCTTTTATATATTTAGATAAAAATTCTTTTCTATTAATAAAACTACTCCTTCAATTTCGAAAAATTCATATACGGCGTCGCCTTATAAGTCACCCCACATTCTATTTTGAATCCCCATACGTCTGCACATTTGCACCCTTCGCACATTCAGCTGCATTAACAGGGTACACCGCACTTTTCATACGTCACTTTCATGTCTCGTGTCGACAAGATTCTGTCAGAGCCCACGCACATCGCAAGTTTTTAATCGCGAACTCGTGCGATTTTTTCGAAGCAGTCACGCGATTTTGCGATTAGTGACTTGAAGAATCATTTGTTATCCTATCTTCATCAATGACGTCAACTAACATATAACACGCGACCTGCAGTACATTGCAACTCATAATACCATATGACTCAGTGTTTAACCAAGATCTTGTACTCGTACAAAACCAAAATTGGATACAACCCAATTTTGGTTGGCAATTGGGTTGGGTTGGGGTTATTGGTTTGGGTTGGGTTTATGGGAGGTCTAACATCCATTTTCACCAACCATACCTAAATCATCCCCCAAGTAAGAGTCTCTTTATGTAGATCATTTCCAAGTTGCAGCGAGATTGAGTAACAAACATCCATCCATTCATACATCCATAGTGTCGCATTTATTATATTAGTAGGATTTCATCTCGTAGCTTCCGTTTTTCATAAAATAGCAGAAACGCGAAACTTATTTTGTAGGATGTGTGCGTTGTCTCTAAATACCTTCACGTATCAGCCGGAGATGCATCTGAAGTATCCTCAAGTACTCGAGTGTTTGAAATAAATGTCAAAATTTAAAGCATCATGTTGAGAAAAGCAAAGGGTAAATGGTAGACACATGCTGTATAATAATATAAACGTAAAAAATATTTTTTCATCAAAAGTACTTATATCAATTTTGCCTATAAAATTTGAAGAGTTCTCTCGATTTCTCCAGGATCTTGATCAGATCAGATCAGAAAATTTGTGTATACGGTTGTATTAGGTACTAAAATTTAAACAAACTTTTTACTACTTTAAATTCAAAAACTGTCAAACAGTACGTTCCTTATTTGTTTATCGGTAGGTACCTTATACTTATAATCATACCTAATACTTATAGATATAAATCTCAAGGCCTACCTCACTACAGTTTACATTCCTATTATTAATATCTATAACTATTTCCTCTCACTTCATTCGCATACCTACTCAATAGGTATACTTATTATTTTAGCAAAATGTTTGTAGGTGAAATTGACGTTTAAGGTGGCTTGATCCGGTCAGCTAAGCACATCAGCGCCAATAGATGGCGTAGATTTTGTAATTAGACTTATTTTATTTTTTTATGAATGAAAATGTGAATATTTTTTTATAATAATATGGTTCCCGGTTGTAGCGGTATATTTGTACTCGTAATATATCCAACTACGTTTCAGATGTATTTTAATTTTCAAAATACTTTCATTTGTACTGATAATCACGCGGTGGTAGCAGCAGTCTGCTGCTTTATTTTTTATTATTTGCTTGATTATCAGTACAAATGAAAGTATTTTGAAAATTAAAATACATCTGAAACGTAGTTGGATATATTACAAATATACCGCTACAACCGGGAACCATATTATTATAAAAAAATATTCACATTTTCATTCATAAAAAAATAAAATAAGTCTAATTACAAAATTTACGCCATCTATTGGCGCTGATGTGCTTAGCTGACCGGATCAAACCACCTTAACTACGTCAAACGAATACCCCATCGTTTTTGCGTCGTGGGTTAAAAACTAATACCAATCGGCTTCTTGCATTACGGAAAAGCTAAAGAATTACAAATAGACTTTAAACATACAAATAGTCAAGTAATTCAAAAGCCATCAGTCAAGACCAATCTCTAATCGTATTTGTATTGATACTCGATTACTCGATCTATCTGGCGTGACGCCTGCTTTACCTTTAAACGCTCTTTGACGGCTAACGACGTTGATCGATGCTCGCTCTCGAAATTAGATTTCAGCAAAGACGACTTTGATTTTATAAGGAAACTGAACAGTATAGTACTAATACTATAGTACGTTTATCTCACGAAGTTACGGGCGCTCTACTTGTGGTTACGTCGTGTACATGCACATTGCGTAAGTTTGCATGCCTGTCAGGAGCCTAAGTGGGAGCGGTCAGGCACGAACAAGCTCTCGCTCACACTTATACCGATACGACACACACACAACCATGAGCCGCGTACCCTCGTGAATTAAAAGAACTATACCTATACCGAATTTGTGTCTGATTTTCCTTCACTCTCCAGTTCCTCAATATGCAAAACAATTAGTATCCGTAGCATTGTTGTGGCGTAATTGAATGACAAACCAACAAATAAATAAATAAACACATAAGCGGCACAAAACCAAAGGCTGTGGAAGTCCAAGCACCTTTGTTCAACAGTGGACATCTATCGGTTGTCAGATAAAAAGAAGAAGTGGAAAATATGAAGTAAGATAACAAGAATTATTCAAATAAATATAAAAGAAAAAACTTAATTTAACTTTTCTTTAAAATTACGTATACTATGATTGATAATCGAATGTTATAGGTTACTAATATTGATGAGACAAAAATTCTCTTCTTTAAAAAACCATAAGAGGTTTTCGATTCTTAAGTTTCCTTTTATGTCCAATAAAAAGTAGCAAAAGCTATGACCCATATATCCCACAAGATCATTTGTTACAACCCCACTCTAATTTTTGCCTTCTTTCCAAAAGGTAGCAATTGAAAAGGCATCCGATGCTTTTTCCACCTATTGGTAAAGGGTCTACTAAAGAATTTAACATCAAGAAATAGGGGATCGAATGCGGTCTGAAAATTCGAAAACACGGAATAAGAAAAAAATATGGAAGAGACAAGCAAAAGTTATTTTTAATTCAACATTAGTCAATTCAATTCAATTTCCTTATCTTTGCTCAGAGCACATGTCCTTCCTCCAGGCCAGGATACTAAATGAAATAGCTCCTCCAAATTCCAAATGTCCTGATCCATCGTTTGTGGATTGTCAGTCAATCACGGTAATCAATAAAAGGTTAGATGTTAAAATCCTTTTGTTGTCTTGTTATTAAATGCTTCCTAATTCTAATGATTTTAATATGTTACAACTAGGTTGCAACAAGTAATTGTAAAAATGCTGAAATATTTCATGTATTTTCTAAGTAACGTAGCTAGATACTACTAGCCCGTTTTCACTAACAATACGTAAATTATCGCCAGAAGGAGTCTTTTTTATTAGGTAGCCTGTAAAAGTTAGCGGGTGTTAGTGAAAGCGAGGATTAGTCTTTTATCAAGTGGTTCACATGAAGTCACTAGAAACGTAATCAAAAAGATTGTAGAAATCCTTACCGGCAATCGAAACAATAACAAAATTAAAGAAAAACTGGCGCACTTAAATATTTTACATCTTTGGCAAGAGAATTTTATTGGGGCCTCCTGATATATCGTAGACCGCGGCGGCAATCGTAAATCTGGGTGCAAAATAAATAATTTAACCTAATAAAGCCGGAAAACTGTACGACTTGTATCCAAACATTATTTATTTACTCAATTTGGAATTCGATATACATACGTTGCAAGAAATGATACGAAAACACATACAAGTCACGTAAAATATAAAATGAACCTTGTTAAAGATATTTGACTGGCTTTCTCAAAGATAATATACAACAATAATAAATTTTTTCATTTTTGTTTAGTTTAATAAGAGTTATTGTTACCTGTTGATTGTCCATTACATAAATAAATAAATAAAAAATAAAAAAAATTAACCATTTTTAACCGACTTCCAAAAAGGAGGAGGTTATCAATTCCGCCGGTATCTTTTTTTTTTTGAGTATTCAGTTACTGTAACAAGGTGTGGTCAAATTAAGTGGATGTAGTAATTACTCTAAAAGCAATGATACTAGTGCTTCGTACGTATCCATTTAAGAATTTGATAGTTGTTATGGTGAATCTGGAGGCATATCACTTACTACATTACATTTTGTTAGTATAAGAAGATAATTCGTCATCATTAACGTAATGTGTCATCTTATTTTTATAAAATCTTTTTTATTACTTACTAGCTAGTGGCCGGGACTTCATACGGTTCTGAAGTTCCGCGGAACTTTATAATTTTCCGGTATAAAATGTAGCTTATGTATTAATCCTGGGTATGAGCTATCTCCATTCCAAATTTCAGCCCAATCAATTCATTCATTGTCGCGTTAAGGAGTAACAAACATACACACAAACTTTCGCCTTTATAGTATTAATGTGATAGTGTGATTCGTACTCAACTTACGTTGAAGTAATAAAAACAATCAACATTCCTGCACACAATAATATAATAATAGTCTACAACTATGAAAACACGCATGAAATACATACACTAGATTATGCTGTGTACGGAAATGTACTACTTTCTTCGCTTTCGCATTGAACATATTCAAGTGGAACTGAACTGGCTGTAACATAAGAAAGGATCTTTCGTTACCTACCTCTATTTCTAAACGGTGTCACTTTGCTAGAGGTAAAGGTGTTCCGCAACATGACCTCTTATTGAATGTGTACCCTAAAAGAAGACCAGTTTCGATTGAGAAAATAGCACTGGAGCCGTTTCTATTCTGCTAACTACTTATTATACTATTATGGATACACAATTGGATACACATACCATAACTTATCAAGCTTAGCAGAGCTTGTTTATTTGTCTCTTGTACAGTCGAAAGAATCTTTGTTACCTATTTATAATGGGTAGGGTACTAAGGGTAGCTCCTCTTGGTGTTCTAATATCTACTTCGTTATTTCTACTGTATTTCACCAAATTATTGCAAAATCAATTTTCTTTACACTAATTTAATCTATAAAGCAATTTTCCAATAGTCAAGCTAATGGGTGCACACCGTGTAACAATCTGCAATATCGTGACCATGTCTATGATTAGGAACAATGAAATGACTACGCAATGAAGTCAACAAGGCGGAACTCCATCTTGGAGTCCATTGTTTCACCGCCTCTCAAATTGTCATCCAAGCCGCCCCTCTTCGAAACGCAATTTTTATAAAGTATACCGTTTCATCCTTTACTCTTTTAATGTAACATGAGCTATATGCGACATTTCATGTGCTTAAAGTGTTTTTGTTTGTAGCGTCTGTTTACATTATGCGCTTGCATTCCAATAGATGTTCGTGTAACGTCGTTGTTTTATTTGGAATTCTTCTATTATCAAAAACGAGACGCGGCAAATGTAATCCTATTACGAATTCCAATTTAAACGAGCACATCAGGGAATTTGCTCTGAAAGAAGATAATATTGTAAGTACCGTTTTCAAGTACAAAATTTTAGGATGTTATTTTTATGACGACCCTAGTAATTTGGAGATTCCTTACCTATGTGAGGTTTATTAATATTAATATTATGATCATCATCATCATATGCCATTTGGGACGTGCAGTCTGTCTGTCTAAAAACGCTAGGTTTTATTAAAGGTAGCTAAGCCCGACCCAGCCAATTTATCGTTTTTGGCAACCTGCAGTCCTACCTCCCAATAGAAAACTTGGGAATGATAATAATGGGACTCTGGTATCTCTTGGCTGCAATCTTATCTTCCAATACTAAACTTGGGAATGATAATAATTGGATTCTGAGATTTCTTGCCTGCAATCTTATCTTCCAATACTAAACTTGGGAATTATTATAATTGATCTCCTCCTCCTCTTTGAATTTTCTCTCTCTTTACTCATTAATTCCAGTATTTTAGCTTAACAGCTCTTCCAGGTGATCATGAAGCATTTTTTTGTATCTCCACATTTTGAAAGTTTGCCTAATTATTAAGGTAGGTAGGTAAAATAAGTAGCCACTTATTTTGGAGTTATCCTTTCGGAGAACGCAATTTTCACAACTATTTAAAAAAAAGGGGTAAATGTTAATTTTAAAGGACGGTTCAAATTGTATTTTGGGCCACAGAGAGTTTTGCAGTTGTAACTTTATAATGCTGGCTAAGATTTTTTTGAAATTCAAGTATTTTCTTTTACAGAATTCTACAAATGTTAAAACACTGCAGAAGGAGGATCCAAAGCGATATACTGAGATTGTTTCATTCCGACCAGTAATTTTTAAGGTAAATAAAATACTTGTAATAATTAAGAGTTATATAAAACAAGATCTACCTTTGTGCTAAAGTGCGAGGTTTTAGGTTTAGTGAATCTTTTGTATAAGCATCATGGAGTTAGAAAATAGGGGCAGACAGACATTTTGAAAAAAGAAACTTGAAATTATTAACTGTTTATACAGTTTTAAATACATATTCACAATCCACAAAGAAAAATCTATTAGAGAAACCTTTAGCAAGCTCAATTGTCTGAACCGAACACCTAAGATCGAACGACTTGGCGCAAAAAAGTGAGGAGACCCGACCCCAAATAGCGGGAAAAAGGGAAGGATAAGAAGAAGTAGTAACCTGCCAACTGAGAGTTCCCCATAAGGTTCTCGAAAGCGTGTGAAGTCCGCCAATTCGCATAAGGCCAGCGTGGTGGAATATGGCCTATAACCCTTCTCTGAGAGGAGCTCTGCGCTCAGTAGTCAGCCGTTTATGGGTTGCTGTTGATGATGATAATGATGATAAAAAAAATAGTGAACGCTCCGTACAAAACGCTTGTACGCAGGTTTAAATAACTCATGCAGTAAGCTGATAGGTATTTGAAATGTAGAAATACAGGCTTCTGTGAGAATATATCGCTGCCATTCGCTTCTATGGCCTACATTCTTGATAAACTTGTCGGAGCGGAAACGTGAATCATTACCGATATAATTTACATTATTTTTATTACTAACGCCATTAAATGATAAAAATTATTTTCCTGCAGAATAATTAGCTGAAATAGTACCTACCTACTTACATTGTTTTTTATAATATTAGCCGCGCTAAACTTGACGTATATTCTCCTCCCCCTTTCTCTAAATAAGCGTTAAACTTGTGCTAGAAGTGTATGATAATAGTACAACGGGTGGGGTTTGAACCTGTGACCTTTCAGTTTTCATCAGTCCGCACCTTTAATCGTTGCGCTATTAAGGCTTTAATTACATTGTAACACACAAGACATTTTCCGTCTAAACTCGGGAGTGCATACCTCGAAACTTATTCCCGTGACGACCTTAGCATGCTATTACCTGTTAAGGAACCTGCACACACATCTCAGTTGTTCAACTTTCATATTTCTATTAATTTAACCATCTACAGCGACATGTAGTACATATTCAAAAAAATTAATAAGTCATTAGAATAAACATGTGATCAAACTAAAGGTAGATCACATCTCATTCATTCTTGCACATAATATGATCCTAGTTCAAAACACCTTTTTCCTAACATAGATAAGGTATCAAATCTAACCATGAAAAAAGCAAGTTCTATATTCAACTTTTATTTCTAGAAGATGTTCAGTAAATACAGCTAAGGTAGATTCTTGTAATTCCAAGCACTTATCGTTCTTAGTATCGTATTTCTCATTTCTGATCGTCGTGATCTTTTTCCATAAATCACATAACAGTAGTAATTTTCTTGAACAAAATCTTGCGGTGAGCTCCTAGATGAAGTTATCTAGGTATCATCATACAATGGTTTTTTAAAAGGTCTTTTGGTATGCTACGATTTTCCACCACTAGTTCAAACACTTTCTGATACCTTGACAAGAAATAAAAAATTTGAAAAAATTAACTCGAGGTAAACAAAGTGAAGTGTAAAAGCACCTTTTCGTTACTCAGATATGAGATCGTTTCTCGGTAATATCTCGTGAATAATGCATACGGGTAAAAAAAGTTCATCCTACTTGACTCACTTTTCCATAGTTGGAATATAAGAATGTTTATCGTTTTATTCTTAGATCGAATGTTGTATGGGACTTCTATTTTATAAGGAATCTACTGCACTAGTTTTGTTTTTATCCATGGCTGGTTTTAGCTTCACTTCATTGAGTTGTAGGTCATAGAGATGCTCATTACAGATGTTTAAGCTAATTACACTTTTTGTTATTCGATGAAAAGTTAGCACATGACTCACCTGGTGGTTTATTTCAGTTTAAGATGGAAGCGTTTTAGCTTGAAATAAATATGGCAGTTTATTAAATACCTCTTATCAGTTCTATTCGGCATCATATCGGGATGCCAATTCACTTGGAGGTAAATCTTTGCCATTAGAATGACAACTAACAACGAGTGAAAGCAGATAAGCAGAGAGCTTATGGAATATAAATAACTTTCAGTACGAGTTTGACTCTGATTTCTTATCTCCGGTTAAAATAAAGAGACTATAAAATAGAGACTACTAAGTGTAATGCAATGAACGTGATGTCAGCGAGGTGAGCATAAAATTGGCAAATAGTAAAATCACTTAGATAAAAAAAAACCTATTTTGTAGTGCATAATAAAACTACGACCGATTAAAAAGTAAGGTTGAGCGTAGGGTTGAGCCCATTTAACGTGACATCGCTGCCTCTAGTATTCAATATAATGACATCTCATTGCCTGACTTCGATCTCACGTGATGAGAGGTGATTACTCAGTCTAATAATACATGCAAAAACATGTTGCATTTGTTTAGAAAATTGTCTGTATTCTAAAGTTAAACACATTATAAAGTGTTGTAATTGTTTCTAACGTTACTTTGTCGTTTTATCCTAATTAATACGAGTATATTCGATCTTAGAATAAAACCATACGTATACACATTTTTCCATTCCAACTTTGGAAATGTGAGGCAAGTAGGAGTAAGAACTTTAACATGCACAGTGCACACCCATCTAGTATTATCTGGTCAGTGTAGTCTTAATCTTACACTCCATTACATCTTATTCTATTCTATCTAATTCAATTGAGTGTTTTTTTTTTTTTAGTAGACCATTATATGGAGTAAACCATTAGATCTGAGGGCAGGAATACTCTTAAAGCGAAAAACCCATGAACGAGAAGCATGGAAAAGCCTGGGGGAGGTCTATGCTAGAAAACAAGACAGTAAAGCATCATTGTCGATGTCTTTATATTCTACTAGATGACGCCCGCGACTTTGTTCGCGTGGATTAAGGTTTACTCAAGGACTCTTTAATTTTCCGGGATAAAATGTAACCTATGTTTTAATCCTGGATGTGAGCTGCCTCCATTCCAAATTTCAGCCAAATCGGTTAATTCGTTGTGGCTGAAAGAGTAACAAACATACACACACACACATACACATACAATTTTTCGCTTTTATAATATTAAGTGTGATAAAAAAATTAACTCTGTAAAAATAATAATATATTACATATTAAAAGTTTAAAATTGTAAAAAAAAATTGACACTTATCTTAATTTGATTGAGACGGTTCAATCGGAAAAGAACTTTTAAATGCTCTAAGGAAAAGAGCCATGTGAAAAGAGGGCACCGACCAAGTGATCGCCAACGAACCGTGTCTGAGCGACGTTGCACAATGTAATTGGATTTAATTACTTTACTGAAGAAAAAATCTCGATACGAATCCAATATAAGAACGTCGTTTTTGAGACTCTTACTTAATTTTATTTGCGCCGTTAATTAAATTGATGCTGTGTTTTGTAGAGGTTTTTTTATTAAAATTTCGGATCGGTGTCTTTGAAGTTTTGTATAGGCTGAATTTAACACTATGTTTATGAATCATTATAATATTATCTTGATGAAGTTTAATTATTTATAAATCACCAACTTAGTTATCATCTATATATATAAAATTCAAAGTCCTGACTAACTGACTGACTGACTTAGATATCAACGCACAGCCTAAACTACTGAAGTTAGAAACTTGAAATTTTTACAGTTCGTTCCTTTTATGACGTAGGCGCACACTAAGAAAGGATTATTGGAAATTCCATCCCTAAGGGGTGGAGTTTCCAATAATCCTTTCTTCTATTCTAAATAAATAGGGGATGGAAGTTTATATGAAACTCCGTCATTTTTCAAGCTGTTTCCATCAGAGTTGGTATTTGAGCTTTCAGTTAAAAATAAAGTACGTGTGTCACAGTTTTTGAAAATTCCACCCCAAAATCTAATTCCACGCGGACGAAGTCGCGGGGGCAAAAGCTAGTGTAATATATGGCAGAATAGATTTGTTTTTTATTAACTTAACTAGACGTTTTTAAATATTTCACGGGAGCTTTTTGGTTTAAAAAGTATCCTATGCTGTGCCAACTTTCGTCTTTTCAAAATTAATTGATTTTGATATTTTAGGACGTTCCTGATAGCCAACAATCCAGCTCAAGCCATGCCCGAGGACTTGTTAGCAGGGAGCATCCAGGTAGTTACGTTAAAATTAAGTATTCGCTTTTCACATAGGTTCGGACCTTGTAGTTATAAGTCATAAGTTATTATTAATTTCATTATTCACTTCGATCATAAGCACACCACAATCGAAACCTGTAGAGGTACAGCAATAAAATTGGAATGACCTTCTTGTTCTTGTCCTTTTCCCACGTTATGTGGAGTCAGCGCAACATATCTTTTTCTTCCAGTCGCTTCTATCATTCGTCACCTCATTATCTACTCCTCTTACATGCATATCCTCTTTCGCACAATCCATCCATCTCTTATTTGGTCTTCCTCTACTCTTTTCCCCTTCTACGTACATATTTAACATTCTTCTACTAATGTAGTTTTCTTCCCTCTTCATTACATGCCCATACCACGCGAGCCTATTACTCCTCATCTTTTTGATTTACTATCGCTACTTTCAAACTTCCTCTTAAATATACTTCTATTATATATAGACCTATTAAATTCATTTTCCTTCCCCTTGTATAAAGACCTATTAAGTTAAACATTTTATTTTGCTTTTAACCTCTATTTCAACATTTACTATTTACGGAAAAACTTGGTACATTGTATGAGTATTATCGACAATGTAAATTTAAATGTGCAATAGGAAGCCGTAAGTTTCTAATTTTATTTAAATCATTGTTCAGTGATATTTTAGTATAATTCGATTACTACTACTTTGTTGATTGATCCGTTCCGTTTCTAATTTAAATCTTCTTTATTTGCTCCCTTAATTATATATTAATATCAGTAAATTACTAAGTTCTGATAATTAGATAAACCCTTAACATCAGGGTCACCTGCTAGTTTGCTTGCTAAAAATTAAAAAAAATTTGAAACTGAAATTATATTTTGCATTTTTTTCACAAAAAATATCCAGAACATATAATGCTCAATATATTTTCAGTTAATGGCTAAGCTATCCTTGTAGCAGAAATTGTGTGTCGATTCTCTAAAAATAATTGCATCGGTGTAACGATTGCAATAACCTCTGATTGATTGGTAACCGCTATTGGTTAAAATCCATTGATGCAGCAAGAATACCATGAATTTAACCAATCAGAGGCCATTGCGATAGTTTCACTGATGCAATAATTTTGAGTGAATCGACACGCTGTATAAAGCCTCCGACAGTTGTTAAATAACCTTTTAAACCTTATCACACATGTGATATAGGATATGCCTATGAATTTGCAGGTTACGCCCCTCACGATTATGAGGAATACCCTCATAATATAAACTACGGTTATGAGTATCACTTGCCTGATTCATTACACCACGGGTATGATCATCACGATTTCAATCACCATTATGGACATTATGATGGGCACTACGTGGGTCATCACAAACACTACGGTCATGTAAGTTAAATATAACTTTCTTCCTTTCGAAATCATTATACTATCATGTTTTCATGGGATACTTACATAATTTTTTTAGTTTTTATCTGATGACATATTTATTATTATGTACCTTTGTGACAAAAATATTTAAAAGCATTGAGTTAGAACATATTAATATTTCAATCTACGTTCTAACAATAAAGAGGTTACATTATGTGTTAATTTATTGATTTCCAAACCCCTTAACGCCTCCAATATAATATATCCCACTCAAAGTGGTAGGAAGGTGATAGACATAATGCGAAGTTGATCAATATTTATAATGCTGTAATAAATTAACTTCGCCCACGTAACAAGTGCTCAGTCTAATTTGATAATTTGAGTAAATGAATACCCATGTTCCAGCCTACCCATTGTATATTTACCCATGTACCAATGGTATATGCTTTCAAGGTGAGGAAAAATATCGTGAGGAAACCTGCACGCCTGAAAGTTCTCCTGAATGTTCGCAAAGGAGTGTGAAGTCATTTTGTCTTTGGACCAGCATGGTGAACTCTGCCCTTTATCCTTATATAATATCTCTAAATAGAGGCATACGCTTAAAAGTGAGCCATTGTCAGGTTACTGATGACTTTTAATGGGAGAATTTAAAATCTTACTATCCTACTAATATAAAGGCGAAAGTTTGTGAGGGTGGGTAGGTGGATGGTTCTCTTTCAAGCCACAACGAATAAGCCAATTCGGCTGCAATTTGGGATGGAAATAGCTCATACCCAGGATTAACACAAAGGCTACATTTTCCCGGCAAATTTAAGACTAAATACACGCGGACGAAGTCTCGGGCATCGGCTAGTATGTAATATATTTTAACTGTTTGCAGGCATTGGCTGCCAAAGCAGTGCTGTGGCCGATTGCAGGAATTGCGCTGCTAGGTGCCGCCGCCGCTTTGGTTAGCAATCCGATTCTTTTGCAACTCGGAGTTGCGTCCGGAAAACGAAGACGCAGAAACACTGAAGAAATTACCGGCCCCGAATTAAGCGCGGAAATTACGACATGGAGACCATTAATCAAGCGGAAAGTTGCAGCAGTGAAAACTGGAACTCATTCGAAGTTAACTAAAACTAAACTTCTACATAGGAAAGCAAAAAGAAATGAATTAAGTACACCACGAAGTATAACACCGAAAAGAGATCCTATGAAAGAAGGTATTCATTCTCCGTTATACAACGAATCAGATGAAATAGATTTTGTACCAATACCGATTAAAACTAACTATGATTAAATAATTATACTCAATCTTGATAAGGTAGATGAATAATGTAATCAAATATTTTATGAATAAAATTTTGTATTAATTTCATTAATATTAATGGAAGAAGACTTGCTATTTATAATACTCAGTAAAACGTTTTGTTATAAAACTAAACTAGATATTAATAGCAGTTGCATATGCATACTAACCGGTAGTTCAAGATCACGATGTTTTTATCGTCATAATACACAAACACCTAGAAAATATCACGATAACTTCACCAAGGAACCACAAAATATCACACTTACAACAATACCACGCTGTAAATCATCACGTAAAAGTAAACATTACACAGATACACTCGCGCTACTGTTATAATCGTTTTATTGACAAAACAAAACTGTCGATACAGTGTTTGCAGTTCACGAAACGTCATCAATGAGACGGATTCGATTATAAGTGAAGTTGGAAGTAAAACACGAATGGGCCGATCACAGACACTACTTTGAATGAAGTTGGTCGGCGAACGCCCATTGACCTTTCTCTGTGTGCGTATGCTCTTGCGCAGGGGTGTAGAAAAACCTGGTTCGATGAATGTGTGTGAATCATGCGTTAAAGATTGTGGTAACGGTGTGTGTAAGAGGATATTATGAAGTACGTTTAAAACGTTACGTACCAAGACGTTTTTATAAAACGTTGTAAGTTACGCATACATCTTAAGTTAACAAATATATACACGTCTTAGCTGAAAATCTTTGAAACCTGATAATAAAAATTCTTCTAGACAAGCGCTCACCGTCTTAGGCTGCATCTTCACTTACCATCAGGTGAGATCGCAGTCAAGTACTAGTCTGTATCCCTATTTAAAAAAAATCTAAGCTGTACGTACAGCTGTACGTATAACTATAGGGATTTTGAACCGCCTTGAAAAATGTAAACAGATTTTATTAAGATGCTGCCACTTCTTTACACACAGTTTTATATGCGGATGCCGATCAATAAAATTAAAATCCTATGTCCGACTTAAGCCAGGATTCACTTTTCTTCTAAGTTTTTTGCACTTTGCACGATTTATAGTAAGCTTTCCTTGAAGATTGTTGCACGTGCATCTGCTTGAGCGATGGATGGGTTCATCGATTGGTTTCGGGATTACTGACCGGGTAAGGGTATATTATGGTAGGTACCTGGTGTACCTGGTGTGTATGTAATCAAACCAGACACGAGCCAATGGCCAGTGGAAGTAAGGATTATGAAAAAGAAGACATTCAAAATCTACATAAATCTGTTGGTTTTCAGTTTCGAAAGACAGAAGTAATAAAATATCGTATCTAACGAAATCTAGCACTACCGCCATCCATAATAATACGAACGAACTTCTTAGTACGAGCGCCATACCACTACCACCATTACGGCACTCTATAATTTCGCTTGACGTAGTTACGGGAGTTGGAAAAAGATGGCGTGGAGTCGTGACATCGTGAGCGAATATTGAATGGGCCGTGAACTTCGATCACAGAAGAAATTTTTTCTTCGGTGATCGAAGGCTGTAAAGAAATAGGACTCAAGATAGGACTAGACTAGAACAAGAATAGAAATGCATCCTCCTCATTAAAAATTGCACTCCTTGTATTCAAATATTAACACTTTGGAACGGAATGTTTTTTGTAGTTTGAACAATCCTTCATTCATATCTTCATTCATATAGTTATGCCCCTTTATGCTTCATGAAAACCAAAAGGTGAGTCCCTAATTTGATACTTTTTGTTAGGTGAGTTGTGGTCCAATCAACTTTGGGAAACACTGGTATAGTATAAGCAGGATGAAAATATCCTTATGTAAGAAGTGGACCTAGGAAGCCAAGTTTTAAGTTACTCAGCCAGCTGCAGCGAAGTAAGTTGGGTGCAACATTGATTAAGAAACTTTGTTTGATTTAAGTTATGCTTTATTCACTCAAAAATACAATACTCATTACAACCGAATAAGTATAGCAGTCTCTTAACACTAAAAACGTCAATCATAATAATCGTCAGCTGATGCTAGCTACTACTTTTTTTTTTTTTTTGATGCTAGTACTTGAGACAATATTATATATATTTGGTCGTAAGATATAGCGGGGTACCATTTAAAACTGTCTTTTGTTACTCATAGTTGGTGCATCAAAGAAACGTCGCGGAGTATGCTCACATTTTAATAGTGGCTAATTTTGATGGATCTAGTTTCACCTTGAAGCCCAGCTGAAAAAATGAAAAACTTATTAGAAAAAAAATATATACGTGAGGACTTGAAACCTCCTTCTTTTTTCGTCAGCTGAAAATGAGCTATTTTGCATAACGATGGTGATATCGGAACTCGATCTTTCGTTGTCAACGAATATAGTTGATGTCCACTACTGGACATAGACATATATGCCTTATAGATACTTCCACATGCGAGTCTTGTGTCTTCTATATCCAGCTAATTACAGTTAGATCTGGTAGTAGGTATCTGGTATGAACTAACAATTGACATGGCTTCGTTTAAGTCGAATTAGATTTTTAAAATTCCCGCGGAAACCTTTTATTTTCACGAGATAAAAAGTGTCAATTATGTGGTTACATAAGTGACATAGGATACTTTTATAAGCATCCTATTCCTATGTCACTTCAGCTTCATTATTTTTCTGCGAAAATTCTATACATCGATCCGCAAGGATACAAGTTCGGGACGGATTTAAAATATTTGGGGCTACGGAAGCAAAATAAAAGTATAAAATAACCTTTGGAGCATGAGTTGTAAGACACTTGAATATCAGAGTAGCTCTTTCACATCCCTTGTCCCCATCGCTTACTGGCTCGTCGTTAACTGTAAATAAAAAATAGCATTCAAATAAGTCCAAATTGTCAAATGACACTAAGCAGAAATTACACCATTCGTCATTTATACTGTCAAATTTAAAATACTACTATATATCTATACTAATAAAATAAATAAATACTAACATAAAGCTGAAGAGTTTGTTTGTTTGAACGCGCTAATCTCAGTAACTACTGGTTCGAATTGAAAAATTATTATTTGTGTTGGATAGTCCATTTATCGAGGAAGGCTTTAGGCTATATAACATCACGCTGCGACCAATAGGAGCGAAGCATCAGTGAAAAATGTTGCGAAAACGGGGAAAATTATCCATATTTAAAATATATTCTTTTAAAAACTTCTTAATCGCGATTATAATAACAGAAATTGACGCGGACGAAGTCGTGCGCAACAGCTAGTATATTATATTTTTCATCCCTGTTTGTTTGCACTCTGGAAATCTCATTATTAAGGCTTACAATGTTAGTTAATCTTGCTGGCTCTTCTCAGCATAATCTTCTTTCCGTAACGGTGGTAGAGTCTACTTGCCATAAGAGCGACAAATTGGTCTACATATGAAATAAATAATTTGGTATTTAGAATATCTTACCCTTAACGCAAATATCAGCCAGTTTTTTTGCGTTTTCAACCCTCTTTTCGTCGCCTTCCTTGACTTCTTCGGCTATCTTATAGCTCGCATCAAGGTCAAACTTCCCATCGCTTGTCATCTGCAAAAAAGTGTTTAAAAGTCTTTGAGTATATTATAAACAACTTAGGTATACTCAAAGTTTTTTTTAATCTATTTCTTTTTCAAAGTTAAAAATGTAAAATATACTTATTAGCTTTTGCTTTTCCAGTGATTTGTTTACACCTGACGCAAAATGATGGGTGTTATCAGTTTAACGTGCGTATCTGGGTGTCGTCTGTTCCCTCGTAGCTCTCTAATGAATGGACCGATTATGATGCGGTTTTTTCTGTTTGAAAGCTAATCAACATCTATCACACACAATATTTGCTGTAAGTTGCTGAGGAGTAGATTATCCCGTAGACTAGGTAATTGATGCTGATCATGCTTCAACAAGTACAATGGTGAAGGAAAACTGAGAGTTCTACATAAAGTTCTCAAAGGTGTATGAAGTCTGCCAATTTGCATTGGACCTACCTTGTGAACTATGCCCTATAACCCTTCTCTGAGAGGAGACTTGCGCTCAGTAGTGAGCCGTTGATTGGTTGCTGTTCATGATGATGATGACTATGATTTTTTTTATTTGATGACAAGATAGTCCTTGACTGCAATCTCACCTGATGGTAAGTGACCATGCAGTCTAAGATGGTAGCGGGCTAACTTGAAAGAGGTATGGCAGTATACATTAAACCCAAACCTCTAATCGGTTTCTACACGCCATCGTGCCGGAACCCTAAATTGCTTGGCGGCACGTCTTTGACGGTAGGGTGGTAACTAGCCACGGACAAGGCCTCACACCAGACAAATGATGATTGTAAAAGACTAGCTTTTGCCCGCGGCTTCGCTCACGTTAAATTCGATTTTTCAATCCCTTATTTTACCCCCTTAGAGATTTAATTTTCAAAAATTATTCCTTAGCGGATACCTTCGTCATAATAGCTATCTGTATGCCAAATTTCAGCCCGATCCGTCAAGCGGTTAGAGCTGTGCGTTGATAGATCAGTCAGTCAGTCAGTCACTCTTGCCTTTTATATATTTAGAATTAGATAAAGAAAAAATAAATACTCACAGTTCCAAAGTGCCTATAAGTGCACGCGAGAACACATTTCACCTCTGGCTTCGTTGGAACTTCCAACTGTTGTAGTTTCATTAAATCGGTCACATCCACGGAATTCTCTTTAGCACACGTCATAAGATACTTGGCGAATTTCAGCAGTGTCTCGTCATCAGTCATAGCCTATTGAAGCATTTATTTCGATATAAAATCTCTGTGGGGCCCGGAGGCTCGAGCACTTTTTGTAGAACTACCAAAAAAGGTACTCGAGTCTACCGGGAGTCCAAGATCTATTAGCTACCTTGACCAATAGCTAATCCATTTGGCCATCCAAAGGGACAATACTGTTAGACTCTTGGGTCCTATGCCACACTGCGGTTTTATTTAGTTTTAATTTTAGTATTAATTTAATTATATTTCTAATTTAGATTTAAGGTTATTTATAAATTATTTAAAACGAGAATATTAGTCAAGTTCTAATTGGCTAATATTCTTTGAACGAGCGAAGCGAGTTCTCTGAGTCAACTAGGGCGCTTGCCTACTAGACAGAGAAGTGTGTACGTCCAAATGTCTGTCAGAGCCCTATAACTTCTGAATTACTGAATATTAGAACGTGAAACTTGATTGAAAATTCAGTTATATCCTGTACTTGAACAACAAATACTAAAATTAGATAAATGTTATAAAGAAACGAAATTATTTAATTTTAAATGCTAATAGCTTCACAATAATCCTAATAGATGGCGCTGTGTCAGTAAAACAGTTTTATGTCAACTATTATTTTTTTTATTGCGTCTAATGTTAAAATTTAATTATTACAATATATAATTAAAACTTTTGGGAATTATGGGATATCGCGAGGTCTCAGTTCGGGGCGAACCACTAGTTACAACAAGAAAAATACCTAAATGAAAAAAATTAAACCGACTTCAAAATTTTGTAAATATTTTTTGGAAGCCATAGTTTTAACAGATTGTCATTTGTATTGTATTGTCAATAATATTATAAGATCGCGATTATTATAAAATCTTTATCAAAACTTAACACAAATAAGTTATTCCAATAAGCATTAAAAAGTTTTAAAAATAGTACTTACCGAAGCATAATTAAATATTAAAAAAATAAAATATACACAAAACGTTTTCATATTTTTATTTTATTTTTTCTGCTTGACCGTCAGGAAATATGCGTTTTTATATAACCGAAAATATATTTTGTAACGGATTTATATACCTGATCTGAATATAATTGAGAAGATATCAAAATGAATCAAATAAAACTACAATAGGTAATTGGTATTAGTTATTTATTTAAACGCAATAATATAAATTATTAAAATCGGTGGATAAATTATTCGATATTAGTGTAATTAATTGAAGTATTCATTATATTATTTATGTATATAAAATAAAATAATTCATTCTTATACAATTACTTTTAGAAATAGAATAGGAAAAGCCACTTAATCCACAAAATAATACCTACATAATAATAGACAATATGCAAGTATTTACATCTAAATTAACTTAATTCATCAAATTATTTTAACTAGCGCTCCAGATTCGACTGTTACTATTTTATAATAATATAACATTTTAGGTTCTGCACTTCTTTCGTAATTTTTGCAACACAGATATCTATTTCTTTTCTTCATTTCTCCCTTTGTTATGCCCCGAAGCCGAACTGAAATTAAATTGATATATTATTTTTAGGTTTCCATAGTAAAACAAACATGTATTGGACGTTATTTCGTCGATGTATCTTTGACATACACTAATTCGACATGAAAAAAACAATTTCGCATTTCTAATATTATAGGGTTTCTTTGAATTATGTACTAATTTAATCTCGAGTAAGATTTATTTCATGTTGATGAAATTGTCCAATGCAATCCAACGATATCTTTTTCGACGTGCTTTGAGTGTTTTAGTGTTATAAGTAGCGTTGCCAGACGTCCCGTATTGCCCGGGACATCCCGTATTTTAGGCATAAATTAAAATGTCCCGGCGGGACAGGCTATGTCCCGTATTTGAACTGTACTTCGTTTTTTCATTATGAAATCGATCCAGGTATTCTGACACGCAACATTCGTAAACAAGCGAGTTGATGACCGTTTATAATTGTATTGAATTTTTGCAGATATTATGTTAAAACGAATAAAAATATGTTTAAACTGACTCGATACTCGGAAAAATATAAAAAAAGACACTAAGTAAATAATTTTGTTTTCATTTGTCCCGGGTAAAAAACTGAAATCCCGTATTTTTTACCTATTTAACCATTTGTCCCTTATAGTCTGAAAAAAAATCTGGCAACCCTAGTTATAAGGTACGGGCTATTAGAAATGCGAAAATATGAATGACGAAATTGTATGATATATAGTTGTATTGCATACGTTACGGATGTTGTCCACTGTACAATCTATCTTCTGTAAAATCATTCCCACCATCTTAGATTTTAAGTTCGATCTTACAAACCTGTGAAGCTTTCTCCACAACACATTCAAAGATAAGAGCAGCTCTGTCGCATCCTCTATTACCATCTGAGACCTCTACATCGTTTACTGAAACATCAAAATCTAGGTTAAAGACCAAAATGTATATTACATGTTACATTATAATCAAGCGACTGGGTAAACTTTATGGCGAGAGATCGGTGATACCTAGTGAAATTGTCATAGGGATCTAATAGAAGGACTATTAGATCCTTAAGACAATTTCACTAGGGTTAATGAAAAATCGGGGTTAATAAAAAACAGGATTTTTATATTTAAAAAAAATCGGATTTATTCCATGTAAATGGGATTTACTTGATATAAGTCAGATTTTTTAAAATTTTTATACATATTCTAATCTTTTTCATTTGGAATATCGATTTAAATCATCTTAATCCTTGTTCTTATAGACCGTAATATTATAAATACCTACGCAAATGTGTTTATTTGTTGGTATGTCCTTCAATAAAAAAGCAACAGAGCAAAAAATCGACATGATTATTACATGCGTACAGCTCAGAACTTGGAATGATAATAGGCTTCCTTTTATTCTGGACAAATAGAGGATTCCTGTGCAATTTTTGAAATCCTAACTCCATGCGGACGAAGTCGCTGCAAAAAAGTAGTCTATAACATGAAGATGAACGACTGGGCCCTACAAATTCTAGAAAAATAACAAAAAATGATGTGGAAATAGTATGCAATACAGCGTTATAACTTACCACCCTTGCATGTGTTAGTATATGGGGAAATACGTCATTTCTAAAAAAGATAAATCTTCAATAATGTTAAAAATACTTCCATAAAACAAAGGATCCAACGATGCCTTTGCCTAAAGGAAATAAAATAGAAAAATATGGCTGTAAGATCTGTTAAACTAAACCGTGAGAACTAGCTTATTTATTTTTGCAATACTTCCTGGGAATATTCAACTTAATTTTAAATCGCTTTTTGACAGAAGATCTATCGCTTTATTACTTTGTTTTCGTAAAACGGGCGGCTTAGGACAATAGACGTATAGTGACTTAAAAAGAATAATTCCTGTTGCCGCGCGGTGTCCTTTTCTCACTTGTAAGTGGAAGGGAGATAGATGTAAACTGGACTGGCTTTACGAAGCAGCGGCTCTAAGATTTCTCGAGACATTATTCGTGTGGCGAGTCACTAGATCGGTCCTTTTGGTGTTTCGGTACGTCGTGAGATGTACTTAAGTTGAAGTGTATTTTATTATAAAAGATAAGTATATTTTTGTAAGCCTTTTCGATGTGTAAAGTAGAGAATTATTGTGGTTAAGTTCGCTGGTAACGTAAGTAACTAGTATTGTAAGTTTGTAACGAGATAATGAATCGTAATGTGGCAAAGTTCGTAATGTAAAAGAGAAACTGTAAATGAAGTTTAAATGAGTAATGTTTGTACCTTGTAATCATTTAAAAGAGCCGTAGGCCACTGAGGAGGGTTTTCTTCCCAGTTCTTTCCCTCCTCGGAAAAGCTATTTTCCGAACTGGCGGTAGAGTTATTTTAAAGCAAAATTTAATAGAACATAATATACCTTTTTGAGTTTTGTTCTAATACCTGCTGTTTTATTATTCTCCCTACTATAATGATAGCTGTTGACATAGAGCCAGTTCATGAATTGATATGTGAGAGAATCTTTCAGGTCTACTTTTATTATACTTGTAATAATTATTTCAGTAAAGAGTTAAGGCTGTTCCATGAAACAATATTTCAGGAAAATATAACTTTTCATTCAGTTTTCATTATTGAAGAATTTCCATCCTGATAAAGTATTAATATGTAGTTGTTATCTCGATTTCCCGCAGAGTAAAATCTATCATCAGAAGTGGGATCGAGCCTTTTCTAATATATTTTCTTACAATTTTCAGAAAACGCCCAATATGGATGGCTTTGTGAAAAGCCATCAAAGATGTTACCATGACGAGTCTCTGCAGAGACCTTCCACACCGCTGACGTGATGGCTTGGTGAAAAGCTACCCAAGATGTTACACGACCAGGAGCCAGCTGACGCAACGCGGAGGGCTTGTGAGGAGCCATCGGATGTCCCAAAAATCTGGTATCGTTGTGACACGTAAATACCATTTCGGCTGCCAGGACTTTGTTGTAAAGTGAGTTAAAGTTGTTAATAGTTAAGTCGACGATTCAAAAACACTTGTGAAAGTTTATTTGAATAAAAAATATTTCTATCCTATGTTAATAATTCAGTGAGCTTCAAAGGTTGAAAGTATATTCTTGTCATTGTTTCTTTTGAATATTTTTTTTTATTGTTGTTTTGGGTGGTGCAAATAAAGAGTATAATAAGTAAATAATAATATTTTAAATCAGGTAGGCCGAGTGGTAATATTTTTAATGTAGCTTAAAACAATGTCTTTTTATTGTTGAATGAAGTAGGTAGTTACAAAGTGAATGATTAAAGAAATAAGTGGCATTTCTAAGATCAATTTTGTCAGAGTATAAGATAACTTTTAGTGAATCGATTATTATTTTCGATTCCTTATGTGACATTTCTTTTTCGAAATAATAAAAAAAAACCGACATTGTCTCTTATGTAATTGTTTTCAATCACTTGTGGCCACTTTGTTGTTGTTTGGTATTTAACTAAAGTACAGGACTCTCAATAGCGGCTAATTGAGATTTAGCGTCAGCGATTGTAGAGCCCGGAGACACGTACTATACGGATAAGTCGGCTTGCTTGTTGTAATACGATTAACAATAGAATGGTAATTGGTGATAACTGATAACTTCTCCATAATAAAATAAATAATAGACAAAAGAAATGTGGCATAGGACGCTGGATATTTTTTTTTTAGTGTGTTTGTATAAAATAATGTAATATAGAGAGTAAAGTTGCACTTTAAAATGGTTGATTAAAGTTTTTGTTTTCAAGACAAGTTAAAATAAATTTCCTTGTAGAGCTGTTGAGTAAAAATTAGATTTTGTCAAAATATTTCGATTAGGGTTGATATGCCGGATATCGGCCTCTTAGTGCTCCTATCAACTTTAGGACTTAATAAATTTAGTTTCACTATGTTATATGAAAGCCCATATAATGAAGTTTATTTTTATAAACTGTTTTGGGCTTGAAGCTAATAAGTTATTTTTAGTTTTTTTATTTAATCCGGAAAACGCTAAAACTAAAGGTGGCTAGCGAACCGGCTTACAGACCCTATTACATTTAGTTTTGACAGTTAAAATTTTTTTTAAATAGTTTTTGAAGGTTTTTTTTTAAACTGATATTTTGAATATCAAAGGCAAAGTGGTATTTCATTTCCACTGAATTGAAAAGTAAATTTTATCAAGTCTCAGTTCCAACGTAACTTGTAAAATACATAGCTTTTATTATACCTAACGGCTGGACAGTTTGAGTTGAAAATACTGTTGAAAAAGTGTCATATATTTCCGTGTATTGTTTAACCAGCGATCAGTAAAGCCGTGAAACATCTAAAATGTTATGTTTTTCCTTTATGTGATATTTTAATAACTATTCACGAAGGTTTTAAGTTTTTTTTGAGTAGACTGTCCTAGCGTTAACTGTTTTATTTTAATTAATTGTATTCTATAGTAGTATCTAGGTATGTTGTCATGACAGTATAATATTTAATTTTTCTAAGTGAAAGAGTTGAGTTGTGAGTATTAAGATAAAGTTTGATATCGGTCAGGTTTATTGATTGCAGTGTTTGATATAGCAAATGTATTGTATATGTTGGTCACTTTTAAGGGTTGCGGTAGTTGAGATACACAGTTTTGAGTTGCTGGCACTAACTATTACTAGTAACACTTGGTAATTAGTTGGTAATGATCGACACTTCGTACTGAAGGTACTAGAACTTGGTTAATAGTCTTGTAGGTGTAGTGACTGTAAGTCACTGGTACTAATCCTATGTACTTCGAGAGCGAAGTACTTGTCAGTTTGGCCGGAAGAAGTATATGTTCCAAAAATAACAGTGAAACAAAACAAAACAAAAAAAAAAACAAAAAAAAAAAAAATTTTTTTTTAATTTGCTATGTCAATACACCGCCGAAAGATTAACAATGTTCTTATGCTATTGTTATACTACTGTCATGATAGTCATTAGGAAAAACAAAAAATAAACATATGATTGCGCTTTCTTGCAAAATAATGGAAAATTGTCTGACCTTGCTCATCTTGTATTAGAGTAATGAAAAACTGTGTGATATTAATTGTTATTAATATTGATGTTAGATTGTTATTGTTATTTATAAATATTACAAAATAAAACATTGTAAATTGTGCTTCACTATGCTGACGAGTGGTTGAATAATTTCTTAGAAGTAAGAGATGGATGTTTGTTATATCATTGTAGAATATACCTACAAGGGAGGAGATATTGCATCTTAATCGATATAATATGTACACGGATTTCTTAGAAGTAAGAGATGGATGTTTGTTATTATCATTGAAGAATATAAAAGGGAGGAGATATTGCTTCTTAATAGATATAATATGTACACGGAATTGGTGGAGGCAATTTGCCCGTTGTAATGTGAAGGAGATCTGGCAGATGTTATTTATGTATTTATTTGTATGTTGATAGTTTTTGATGATGATGGCTAACGGTGCGGAGGATATCAAATAGATAACACTTGCGAGTGTTGATGTGTTGTTTTGGTTGCAATGACTGACGGCGGATGGAGTAGTTTTGTTGAAAATGACTATGACTAAAGTAGGCTGGGGTTCAGGGTCTTTCTTCGAAAGATGCTGCTGAGTCACGTATTGCACGTTGATCGAGTTTTCCTTAGTCTACTTCGACTTTCACTTTACATGACCTAACTTCTTACTGTAATTATGACAATGGAACAGTTTAGTTAAAATGACGATGACTTAAGTAGGTTACGGTTAATGATTTTTCTCTGAAAGACTCTGCTGAGACACATATCGCACGTTGATCGAATTCCCGTGGTCTACTTCGACTTTTACTTTCCATGACGAAAATTTTCACTATAATATATGTACAAAATAACCGTCTTAACTGTGTTGATGTTAAATGGATCTATGTATAATTTGATATGATTATCCCTAGAGTGAGGATGATGTCTTTGAGTAAAAGATACGTTACTTGTTGTCACTACGTTGTTATGTTTGTGTTTCGAATATGTTACGGATAGTAAAATATTGAGATGTAAATATAAATAGTTGTACTGAGTTATTTATATCTTGATGTGATTGATAATGTTTCATGTACTTGTTTTGTAAAATGTTTTTAAACTTTATTCATTATGTGTTATGATAATAATGATGTATGTAAAGGCTTATCACACGATTCATAATAATTTTTCCTATGTACTTCGAGAACGAAGTACAGTCAGTCTGGCCGTGTTAGTATATGGGGAAATACGTCATTTCTAAAAAAGATAAATCTTCAATAATGTTAAAAATACTTCCATAAAACAAAGGATCCAACGATGCCTTTGCCTAAAGGAAATAAAATAGAAAAATATGGCTGTAAGATCTGTTAAACTAAACCGTGAGAACTAGCTTATTTATTTTTGCAATACTTCCTGGGAATATTCAACTTAATTTTAAATCGCTTTTTGACAGAAGATCTATCGCTTTATTACTTTGTTTTCGTAAAACGGGCGGCTTAGGACAATAGACGTATAGTGACTTAAAAAGAATAATTCCTGTTGCCGCGCGGTGTCCTTTTCTCACTTGTAAGTGGAAGGGAGATAGATGTAAACTGGACTGGCTTTACGAAGCAGCGGCTCTAAGATTTCTCGAGACATTATTCGTGTGGCGAGTCACTAGATCGGTCCTTTTGGTGTTTCGGTACGTCGTGAGATGTACTTAAGTTGAAGTGTATTTTATTATAAAAGATAAGTATATTTTTGTAAGCCTTTTCGATGTGTAAAGTAGAGAATTATTGTGGTTAAGTTCGCTGGTAACGTAAGTAACTAGTATTGTAAGTTTGTAACGAGATAATGAATCGTAATGTGGCAAAGTTCGTAATGTAAAAGAGAAACTGTAAATGAAGTTTAAATGAGTAATGTTTGTACCTTGTAATCATTTAAAAGAGCCGTAGGCCACTGAGGAGGGTTTTCTTCCCAGTTCTTTCCCTCCTCGGAAAAGCTATTTTCCGAACTGGCGGTAGAGTTATTTTAAAGCAAAATTTAATAGAACATAATATACCTTTTTGAGTTTTGTTCTAATACCTGCTGTTTTATTATTCTCCCTACTATAATGATAGCTGTTGACATAGAGCCAGTTCATGAATTGATATGTGAGAGAATCTTTCAGGTCTACTTTTATTATACTTGTAATAATTATTTCAGTAAAGAGTTAAGGCTGTTCCATGAAACAATATTTCAGGAAAATATAACTTTTCATTCAGTTTTCATTATTGAAGAATTTCCATCCTGATAAAGTATTAATATGTAGTTGTTATCTCGATTTCCCGCAGAGTAAAATCTATCACATGCGTCGGTAAAATCTCTCGCGTTAGCCAATTTTTCAGCATCATCAGCTAAATATGTCTGAGCCTGTTCGTTAACACCTTCCGCTGAGAATTTCCCCTGATCGTTCATCTGAGAAGGTTAAAACAATCATATTAATTGTATTATAACTGTATTATAACATGCTAAAATTTCAGTTCCTCATCAGTAAAATTAGTAAAGCTTTGTATTTCTCAATACGATAATATAGAGAAAAGAACCGCGGCTTCGCTCACGCTCAGTTCGTTTTTCAAATCCCCATTTTGCCCACTTACGAGTAGAATATTATATGTTTAATTTTCAAAAATCCTTTCTTAGAGGATGCCTACGTCATAAGTTATGACGCAGGCATCATAACAGCTATCTGTATGCCAAACTTCAGCCCGATCCGTCTAGTGATTTGAGCTGTTAAAAGATCAATCAGTCAGTTAGTCATTCCTTTTCCTTTTCTATATTTAGAAGATGTGGTAGTTAGTTGTGGGTATTACGTCAGTAGGTACTATAACTACTATTGATCCGTTTGTATCGATATCATAGCATAGAAGTTACAAAAATTTCTACAGACTCTGAAACCGTATCTACTTATAACTATGTAAGAATTTCCTATTGGCAAACGAATAAGTAAATAAATTTACTAAAAAAAAATCAGAGAGGAACCCCAAAACCACTTCCGGGAACTACATAAAATTGGCACTCAAATGCCATTGTTATCACAGTCGGACCGTGTAATTGCAGCCATTTACTGCGACCTTGCCGTCCACTGAAGGTACATCAGATATCAGTAAATCAGTGAATAAGCTTAGAATGTTAACTGCCTCTAGTTATGTGCACCATTTATAACATAACACGACATTTACCTATTACACTAAAAATGTATACCTACTGCATTGGGCATGATTCTTAATTTGAAAAAAAAAAAATTTTAGAGCTTTTTCGTTGTTTTCTTTACTATTATGAATGGGTGTCAAAATTCAGCAGGGTTCATTTATTTAAATCTTGTCCACTTTTCAAAAGTTACATAATATACATAAAATTCATATTCCAAGTTACAAGTATCACAGATATACTTTCAGAAGGCATAAAAATGGAGGCCGAAATCTTAACTACTGGGCTATCACTCTCATCACCACCTTATACTTCAATGAAAAACAATACTATTGGAAGTTCCTTATCGCACGTTGTGAAAGGGGGCTAGACGGAAAAAATTCTTACGAAAAGTTGTCACGACACTTGATATAGTAAGCTATTGTAAGCTGTGCGGCGTCGCATGGTTCTCTGTCTGTCTCTCTCTCTCTTATAGAAAGCAAGCCAGATATTTTCATTTCTATTTCGCATTGAACTTCGTTCCATCCGGGTGTCCCTTGACACCTCTCAAGTTTTTTTAACTAGCTTTTGCTCGCGGCTTCGCTCGCGTTAAGTTTGTTTTTACAAACTCCCATTTCACCTCCTTACAGTTTGAATTTTCAAAAATCCTTTCTTAGCGGATGTCTAGTATTGTCCACGTCATAACAGCTATCTGTATGCCAAACAGTCTGATCCGTCCAGTGGTTTGAGCTGTGCGTTGATAAACAAGTCTGTCAGTCAATCAGTCAGTCAGTCAGTCACCTTTTCCTTTTATATATTTAGTATATAGAAGATTTCAAAAGAGATATCAAATAAAACATTTTTTATTACTTATCCTATGAAGTACTTACTATTCCTGACGCTTTGTAGGCGCATGCGAAAAGGCATCTCATATTTTCATTATCTGGCAGTTGCTTATTTTTTAATTGCTCTAAGTCATCACCACTTATCGGAAAGTCTTTGGAGCAATCCATGAGCGTATCTACAAATTTTTGCATCAAATCGTCTGAGTTTGTTGCCTATAATATGAATCATTAAATTAACTTCACGAGTATTTAGAAGAAAAAATTGAATATAGCCAACCCCAACATGAAGTGGAAACAAAAGCCGTTTAATCACTTAAGTCGAAGTAATATAATTAATATCAATTACTTATTGTATAGCTCAAAGCTCTACATAAGCTGAAAAAGAGCTGATAGTAGTTACTTGGCTGGACCGATTTAAGACAAACAAAGCGAAGAACCCTCCTAGCTATAACCCCAATTTTGAATGTAAAGACCGCATTAAAATCGGTTCATCTGTTGGACGTTGTTGTGGACGCTACGATAACACTGACAGACACACAAATAACAAACCTAATAGCACTTCTCTTTTTTGCATCTGACGTCAAAAAGATTTTTGCTCTAGTACAAGTTAAATACTCACATACACACGCAAATTTAAAAGTACGAAGCTATACAAAAGTATTTTTCCGATAAACATTTTGAAAAAATATGTAAAACCCAACGTTCTGTATGAAGTTTATAGTGAAAATGTGTAAACATATCCCAATAATAGTAATTTATATACTAATGGCAACTAATAGGTGTGATCACACATGCTACAATAATTTTTAACACACAATAGAAATTGTTTACAAAAGATTTTATAGAAAATTAAACTTTATACAAACACACTACAGCGTATAGAAATCAAGTACTTGACACACCTACTACGTATATAATTATTGTATTTGGTATATCTACAAATAACACTGTTGCAACAGTTTTCGTTATGAAAAGTTAACAATATAAAATAATTTGTGGCCTAATTTGAGTCTACTTTCATTTAAATAACTATTGTGAATTTTGGGAACCATTTCGAACCATAGATTTTCTAGACCATTTTGTGGATACGGGTTTATGCTCTCTTGTAATATAAAACTTCTTTTTTGAGGAAAAAATCAGCTTGACTCTTCAGCGCAGAAACTTACCTAGTACTTAATCTTATGCTGAGATCTCTAGAGCTTGCTCTGACTTAGCTCGGACTTAAGATAAAACGAGACACAAAACATATGCTTTGACATAAATCTGTCTCGTTTTAACTCCGTCTTAAGTCTGAGCAGAGTAAGACTGTAAGAGTCTATAGATTTCAGCCTTAGGTAGGTAATCTTGTCTTAACATGATTTTCCGTGGACTATAACTATAGGTATAACCGTAGGTCGGCTACATAAGTATTATGATTTTATTGTAGCATCTTCATAAAAAAGATTATGATTGTTTGTTATACCTCGTTACCAAAATTCAATTGCACCTACTTATTACTAGTTAATTCAATGATGATTTTGCCAAGTATGTTATTACCGTCATTAGTAGTATCGTCATGTACTCGTATATAAATTGGCAGCTGATTCAAAATTAACAGAAATTAAACTTCGTTGAATTCGGCAGCTCGTTTGTCATTCAAAATGTCACATTTGAATATTTTGGCTGGTGCATTATTTATTAGTTTGATGCTATTCGAAACACTTGTAAGTTTTGCTTATTTCTTACTTGGCGTCTAAAGTGAGCGAATTCAATGCGAACTTCGATCACATAAAGATCGAAGAATGCGAATGACACGCGGCGACGTGACACGGGTGCAGGGCGGTGCGTTGTGAAAATTACCAGTTAAGATCAAATAGATTTTAAGTTAAGAGGGATTGAAAGTGACTCGAAATGGTTCGTGGAATATAACTCACAGCCGATGTATCGCCCCATTGCTTGAACTTGGCCGACACGCTAACCGTATATGTCTTGATACATATCGTCGGGGATAGTGCAAAACCGCGTAACTAGCATTAGTACATTAAAATCCTTTTTCATACGTTTGTGGTCAAATCAAAACCGCGTAAGTGTCGTAGCGACTAAATTAATCACTATATCTATTTTTATCAATACATATACAAGACATGAATTAATACTCTCTGTGTAAAAATTAGCCCAATAGCCGTAGAAATTTTATAAAGTTTTTTAAATTTATACTATACTGTAAAACTTGGACTAGTGTAGATCTGCGGTTTTTACCAATGGTTTGGTGGTTTTGCACTATCCCCGACGATATGGCACTATAACAGCCCCTTCAAGTGCACCACAAGAATCGAACATAATGCAAGCGAATTACAGTGTAAAGTGGATTAGAATTTTCTTAATCTATGTCCAACGCCATTTATTTTCGTATAGATGACGCAGTTTTCGTATAAGTCGGTGTTCTCACTAAATTACAATATGGGGTTATTCAAGGGGCGGACCAACAAATTCCTAAAAAGCCTGCAACGCATTGGTGGTGCCACAGGTGATGCAAATGTTCATGGGCGGCGGTAATTTTTTAATATCAGGTGACCCGCCTGCTCCTTTGCTCGCTAAAAATATTATTTAAAAAAAAAGGTAATTTGGCCCGGCTGATTGATTCTTTGGGCAGGAAAATGAACCTGCACTTCATCTAAAATTACAATCAGATTGATTGATAAATTATGGTATCGAATAATATGCATTTTTTTAAATATTGCAGGCAATGACTTCCGAGCAACGAACAATGATTCACAAACATTTTGAAGACTTGGGCATGGAATGCATGGAGGACCACCAAATTTCTGAGAGCGATATAAGCGATCTAAGGGCTAAACTAGCTCCTACTAGTGAGAATGTACCCTGCTTCTTGGCTTGCATCATGAAGAAAGTTGGCGTTGTAAGTATAAATTAAATACATTTGTAAAACTCCTGAATGTTACACTCTCAGTAACCTAGAAATGAAGTTCTATTAATGCCAATTATTTTTTTTTCATACTTTTAGCTGGATGATGCTGGTATGCTTCAAAAAGAAACGGCTCTTGAATTAGCAAAGAAAGTGTTCAATGATGGTGAAGAACTGAAAATTATTCACGATTATCTTCATTCTTGTTCACATGGTATTTATCTATACTTTTACAAGTTCAGTCACTTATTAAATAATAATTGTATAAGTCCTACCAAAGTTGTAGATGTAACTCTATGTAATATATAAAATTCTCGTGTCACAGTGTTTGTAAGAAAACTCCTCCGAAACCGCTTGACCGATTTTTATGAAATTTTGTGTGTATATTCAGTAGGTCAGAGAATAGGACGTAAACTGTCTTTCATACCCCTAAGTGATAAGGGTAATCCACCCCAATTTTTTTTTTAATTTATATGGCAAAAAAACGTTTGCCGATTCAGCTAGTTTTATCTAAAATTCGTCTGATTTTCTCTTATAGTCAATTCGGAGTCAGTAGGAGATGGCGAAAAAGGATGTGAACGGGCCATGAAGGCCTACAAGTGCATGTTGGAAAATGCGTCGCAGGTAAAATTTTAAACCAAACAAAACGTATTTTAGAAGATGTGCAAAATTTTTTGCGATCAAACTGAAATGACAATCAAACTCATTTAAGCAGTTAATGGTTCAAAATTCAGACTATGTATGCATATGGCACGACATTTATATAACTCATCATTTATTATTTAAATCACATTTAAATAAACACATTCAAACTGTGCTATATAGAACTTAGCTTCGTAATACTGTATTGGCTTTGTATGCTTGACGATGACCTACTAGGTGCATAGTATAGTTCATAAAACGATAAAAAGCATGATCTGAACAGACTGCAGTACGCAGCTGCCTTTTGTATAATACATAACTTTTTTTTCAGTTTGGAATTGATCTCTAGGCGACCCCTCCGTATGGCGTAATGACTCCAGGTCCTACTAATGACTCCAGCTATTAATCTCTGACTACTTCTTCAATTCATGAATTGCTATATTAAGTACTTTTTATTTTTATTTTATGTATGTAACATTAAAAGATAATATTCCAATTATAAAATTGCTTTATTTTAATAATAACAATATCAAGGAACAATGAAATTAAACCGCGGTAGGCTGTTGTTGATCGCAGATAGCAGGTGATCATTTGAGGTCAATTAGGTAACTCGCATCGTAGGAGACTAATTAGCGCCGGTCTTCGATGAACTGAAAAAAAAATGTATATAAAAAAATATATATATATTAAAAAAACAGGTCAAATGCGAGTCGGACTCGCATATGAAGGGTCCCCTACCAAAAAACGCAAAAAAAGTATTTGTTGTTACAACGACAACAGAAATGCACATTCTCTGAAAATCTTAACTCTCTACCTATATCGGATCATGAGATACAGCCCACTGACAGACGGACGGAAGGACGGACGGACGGACAGAAAACTTTCAAGATAACTTAAGTTATTATGGTACCTACTAATTTAATGAAATAAACGGGTATGTTTTACCACTTGTTTTTCATATTTTCTCTGCGGTAAGATAACACTATCATATTAATTGCCAGTTTAGTAGTAAAAAACTTTAGTGCGACAAAACAGAAAATATCTATTTCTCTTACCTCTCCCTTGAATGGTATTGAGCATTCATACATGAGTTGCGCCCTTTCACAGCCCTTTTCTCCGTCACTGACATCTTCCTCATTTACTGAAAACATAATTTTATTAGATAAGTACAAAAAAAAAAAAAATGGAAAACTTAGTACGTTTTCATCCGTGGAAAACTAGGAGGATACATCCAACGCGAAAGTTTCGTATTTATTTGAAAGCTTAAGGAGCTATTTCACCACCTTCAAGTAAACTTTAATAACCAACGAATAAAGTTGACGTTTTGACAGTTCTTTATGGGCAATCTTCGTCTATGATGAATGGTGATGGTTAATGATTACGGTTGCAAAATTACGTAATTTTACCGAAAAAGCTTGTAAAATACGGATATTTTACGGTAATTTATATATATTACGGTAAAATTACCGGCTACGTATGTATGCTGAAAAGTATGGCGGGGGGGTGAGACGAGCGTGTAGTTGAAACATACGTACTGCGAGTCGCGCGGCGCGACTCGCACGATGCGACGTTGCCGTTTAGTGCAGTTTGCCTTTATGTTTTGCGCTGTTGCCATTCCGACTGAACAGTGAGCATTCGGCAAGCCGATCGGCGATCAGTTGAATTGTTTTGACTGACTGCACTATACGTGCATTTAGTAAATTATGCCACGAAATCAAGCAAAAGTGTGGGTCACAATTAGGGTGCCAGATTTTTTTTCAGCCTATAAGGGACAAATATTTTTCCGAGGATCGAGTCAGTTTTAACATATTTTTATTTGTTTGAACATGGGTATCTGTAAACGTCAATACAATAACACACCTACAAATTATTATTTTTTCCTTTTTTGATGTCAGTGCTGATTTCTTGGGTTTTGGAATCTCCTAATGACGAATCTGAAGTCAGTTTGGCTCTATCACATCAGAATACATCAGAATTTTTCACAATACACATTTATAAAAATCAAGAATGTATTGGGGTATTCAAGAAAAAAAAAACAACCAGAAGTAAAGAAATAGCTGGATAGTTAGTATTATTTTTAGTATCCGAATAGTTAGTCAAGAGGAACATTTTAAAATACTAGTGCAACTTGAGGAACTTTTTCTTTTTAAAAGTTAAAAAAACTTAAATACCTTCATTACCTAATTATGCTTACTACTAGCACGTATACGCGCATAGTAGCTGCGTTTTGTTGAAGATTTTCTAAGAACTCAAAGAAATCTATATATTTTTTTAATAAATAAACAGGGCAATTATCCATCCGATCAGACAAACTTCATTTTATATCATAATTATAAGTTTAACTAAATGAAAATCACCGTCATGCTATATTCATGTAGAAAAATTTTGCAAAATAAAAAAAAATATTTCCTCAACTCACAAAAATCTAGGAGAAACGTTACTTGAACTTCAAAAAGGAATTTCGTTGTAGGACTGTGTAATTATAATCGATTTCATAATGAAAAACGAAGTACGGTTCAAATACGGGACAGAGTCAGTCCCGCCGGGACATTTTAAACTATGTCTAAAATACGGGATGTCCCGGGAAATACGGGACGTCTGGCAACCCTAACGTCTAGTCACAATAGTTTTGTTAGAGAGATAAATCGTATTTTACCCAATTTTACCGTAATTTACGTAATTTATTTATATTTTACGTAAAATATGGTAAATTACCGAATTTTACGAAAGTTATATTACCGCTTTACATCCCTATTAATGATTCATCCGTAATAAAATTATTAATGCCAAAGTGTGTTTGTTGATTAGTTTCGATAAATTATTTAGGTATTTGTTTCATCCCATAAATCTAAAACCTTATCGAAGCCGCGCTGCGGTGACATCGATAAGGTTTTAGATTTATTTTAGTTTTAATTTTAGAAATAATTTAATATTAGTTGCTCATTATTTTAAGATTTTGTTTTGCACACTAGGTGTATACGATTTCATTTAATTAAACATTATAATATTACTAGATGATGCCTGTGACTTCATCCGCGTGGAACTCTTTGATTTTCCGGGATAAAATATAGCCTATATATTAATCTTAGGTGTATCCTCTCCATTACCCATCAAATCGGTACGTTCGTCGTGGCGTGAAGGAGTAACAAACACACACACATATATACAAACTTTCGCCGTTATAATAATAGTGTGATGCACATTACCTTACTTTAATACAATAATAAATTAAAGTAGTCTGTTACCTGATTTGCATTGATCGATCACTTTGAGCATTTTCGTTTTGTCTTCCTCTTGAGAGACGTATTTGTCAACGAGCTCAGCAGCTACTTTAGTATCAAACAAACCTTTCTCATCAATCTGAAAGACAAATAGTATTTCATTAAGGCATGTGACATGGAAGGGCTCCGCTTTGTGTATTCAACAGCCTATGCGAGGAGGTATTTAAAATCACTATTTTATTACGAGATAAGCTCGCGTTTGATGACAATCAATGATGTAAAGCACTGGTGAGGTTTGAGTGCGCTTGCATATTATAAAAAATGCCTTTTTACACTTGCCTTAAAATTACCTACTCAAATTACACGTTGCAGAAGACACACCGGAATGGCGTTCCATACTGGCCATCTTCATTCGTTTCAGAACTCATTTATCAACCGATAGACTGCTGTCCACTGCTGGACAAAGGTTTCTTGCATGAACTTCCACAGGACTCGGTCTTGCGCCGCCTGAATCCAGTGGCTCCGTGCGAATCGTTTCGTTAAGCGTAAAGGTAGGAAGGTAGGTATGCTAGTAGTAGGTAAGGTAATAGAGAAATGGATGGGTTTTGAACCGTCAAACTTTCGGTTTTTCAGTCGGTCGCCCTAACCCACGCTTTTCTCAGGACTTACCAGTTTCATCTTCAGGAAAAAGCAAGCCATAAGGCAAGGGTCGATGTTGCCAAGCTTGCCCGATGCCTTCGCCTCCTTAATCACATCCTCAGACACGCCGTGCTCCTTGGTGCACTCTACTACAAATGGTATGATCGCTGCATGGATTTTTGTCCGGTCCTCTTCTGTCAATTTCTGAATGAAGAAAAATGTTTACTTGGAAAATTTCCTCATGTCAACAGATCTTTTTTTTTTATTTATATAGACTAGGTAGCGCTTGATTGCAATGTCATCTGATGGTAAGTTAAGATGCAGCCTATGATGGAGCTTGCCTAAAAGATTGCCTTGCGAATTCACTGTTGATTTAAAGGTTCGCGGTACGTATAAGGAACGAGGAGGTAAAGTGCTTATCTTTAAAAAGGATCTAACATGTTCGATGTTACATCCTTTTTAAGGATCTGTTATGCCGTCTGAAAGAATCCACTGGTGAGCGGAGGTCTAGTAGTTACTCATACCTTGGCTAACATATAAGTTTGGCCATTCAGCGGAGTAACGCAGCCAGCGTTCTGGGCACATTTCCTCGATCCAGTGGTTTTGATGTCTAAGATTTTTGTTTATTACAATATCATAAAAATTGTGCTACACTATTTATATCCAAGTTTTCAACATTATAGCAATGCAAAAAATCACGTCGATCCCTAGCTCTGTTGAGGCGTGATTGAAGAACAAACCAACGAATAAACACACTTTCGCATTTAGATTTTAGACGATTATTCACATAGATCAATATATATTATGCACTTACACCATGAACGCTCCTCAAACTCACAGCCGCAAGTCCGCAGACCATAAGCACAAAGTTCATCGCTGACGTCATTGTTTATAGTTAATAATCTATTTTTTATATAACACAACCCACTCCTTCACAGCTTCCTTGCCGTATGTAAACTTGTCCTGCACTCTCATCCTTTATATATACCTACTACAAGGCATGCCGAAGCAATCTTTTTTCAAAGATGATTATCTTAAAAATCCGTGTGATTAGTCCTTACATAAAAAGCGGGTAATTTTGTTCTTTTGGTGCGCCGCGTCGTTATGCCTTAAGTTGTCAATGTCTTCACGGGACATTATAGTGAAACATGATTTAAAGGATTTCGTTAATTAATTATTGTACTCGGGAGATTATATAGGATTTTCGCCCTTCTTCGTCTTCTTTATTAATCGATAGACGTCCACTGGACAAAGTGTCTTGCAAGGATTTTCACATGTCTCGATCTTGCGCCTTTAGCCAGTAGTTCCCTGTGACTCGTCTAAGGGAAAGCCAAATACGATCAAGTTTGCCGTCTTTGCATGATGCCTAGGGATTTGAAAAAAAGATCGATACCTGAGTACTATCGATATATAACTTAAGACCCTTAAAATAAGATTTGATTGTTTTTCATTAGCGGGATGTATATTGTACAATATAGCATAATAGAAGCCATTTAAGCTGATGAAAAAAAATCGTCATTTTCCAGTTTCGATAATTTACGTAGGGGCCGTCGACTTTTGGTTCGATACCTAGGAAAGCTCCAGAAAGTTGTACCACTCAATCGAGAGAGATAACGCTATACATCAGAAAGAGAATATAGTTGAACGAGCGAAGCGAGTTCTCTGAGTCAACTAGGGCGCTTGCCTACTAGACAGAGAAGTGTGTCCGTCTAAATGTCTGTCAGAGCCCTATAACTTCTGAATTACTGAATATTAGAACGTGAAACTTGGTTGAAAATTCAGTTATATCCTGTACTTGAACAACAAATACTAAAATTAGATAAATGTTATAAAGAAACGAAATTATTTAATTTTAATGCGCCATCTATTAGCATTATTGTGAAGCTAATAGCTTCACTATAATGCTAATAGATGGCGCTGTGTCAGTAAAACAGTTTTATGTCAACTATTATTTTTTTTATTAGAGAGTATAGACTATAGTCTGCTGTCTGACGTGTGAAATCTAGTGATGAGATAAAAGTATCGAGTAATTGGGAAAGTAAGTAGACTAGTAGACGCAGACTACGGTCTATACCTACTATTCCCTTTCTAATGTATCTCTCGCGATGGAGTGGTACAACTTAGGTATAAAGTATCGATACTACTCAGGTATCGATTCTTTTTTGACGTCATGATGGTGGGAAGTCGCCACTCCAGCAGCTTGGAACCCCAAGAACTATCAAATCGCTTTGGTTCTCTTACGGACTTCCTATTTATGATTTGATCGCGCATTGATACTCCGAGCATTTTTTAAGTAGATCAATACATAAACAACACCTACAATCAGTAGGTTTTACTTTAATCAATAATGCAATTAAGATTTAATTTATTCAATAAGGTGTCCCCTAATCCTCGAAGCTTCTGATTTTTAAAATAAGTCTCATAAAAAACTGTGATATAATGTTTACCAATAATAAAAAAAAATATATTCATTAGCACGAAGTCAGTGACCTCGGGATCCACCGACTCGAAAAGTGGACATTTCGCATTTTTGTTTCCTTTTCTTTAATTATTATAGACAACATTTTTTCCGATGATTTTTATATCGATATCTCTGTGATTTCTAAACTGATTTTCATGAATACTTTTTTAATTTATAAAAAAACCTTTGCGAGATGCTCCCATAACTTCGTGTTTCTACACGGCAATCCTGATGCTGCAGGGGTACTGCCCCCTTAAACTGTGGGGATTAAGGAAGTGTCGATTATGAATAGTTATTGTAGGTACCAAGTAAAGACTACATCGTTGAATTCTAGGACCCAACTCCTCAATCCTGATGCTGCAGAGGTTTAAACTAAACTATGGGGATTTAGGAACTGTCGATTGTGAATTGAAAAAGCGGACGAAGTTGCCAGCGTCTGCTAGTAAAACTTGATTGTAATCCAGTTTCCTGTGACCCGATTGATGAATATTAAGCAAAACAATAATAATAATTATTATTCCAATTATATGGGTATCTGTTATTGTATTAAGATGAGAATTTTTATGCTTCCGCATGCACTCGTTGTTGCTACATACCAGCTATCAGCATAGTAAATATAATAATATTATTATGTAAATTATGTAGTTTGCAACTTGCAATACATATGCATTATACATTGAAAAACCTCAATAGCCCAACGGTTAAAGGTGCGGACTGAAAACTGTAAGGTCGCAGGTTCGACTCCCACCCGTTGCAATATTCGTACCCACTTCTAAAACAAGCTTTCCGCTTATTTGGTGGGGATAGGAGGATATTAGTTAACTTCGGTTTGGGTAATATTCTTTTAAAAAAAAATTATAGGTACTCGCCTGAAGGATACATAGTAGTCTAGTACATAATATGTACTATATACCTTCTCTAATCTGTGCCTAGTACCTATAATTTTTTTTTGTATTATACTATGAGTTTAGCCATTCGTCCTGAAATTACATTCATTATGAATTGATATAGTTTTTCGGTTCTCTCACAATTCACATTTTCAAAATAATATTCGAAATGTAACCTAACTCAGTTTCCACTGCAAAGGGGACGGATTTTATGTGTCCACAAAATAGGTTACACAAATAGTAAACAGACGGGATTTATTAAAAATCTAGCTCGAGGTTCGTTGAGGTTTTTTAATCTCCGCGGGAACTTTCTTATTTTCCGGGATAAAAAAGTAGCCTATGTGATATTCCAGACTACGAGTATAATCTATCTCTGTGCCAAGTTTCACCCACATTATGGATACAATATGGATAATTTTCCCCGTTTTTGCAACATTTTTCACTGATGCTTCGCTCCTATTGATCGCAGCGTGATGTTATAGGTATAGCCTAAAGCCTTCCTCGATAAATGGACTATCCAACACAACAAGAATTTTTCAATTCGAACCAGTAGTTCCTGAGATTAGCGCGTTCAAACAAACAAACTCTTCAGCTTTATTATATTAAGTATAGATAATAGAATTACGTGTGTGTAGGTATAGTATAGACAATGTTTTAACCTCGGTACAGGTAACTTATTATAGCTGCCACACAATCAGGCATATAATTATAAACTAGAGGAAACATGATTGTGCGGTTTTATTGCGAGATTCTATTCGCGTTAACTACCACGTATGTGGAGATATAGACCTCTGAGTTCAAGTGTAATGAGCCAGTTTATATATTACACTAGCGGACGCCCGCGACTTCGTCCGTTTCTTCAATTCACAATCGACAGCTCCTAAATGCATCAGGATTGAGTTGGGTCCTGGAATCCAACGATGTAGGTATAGTCTTTACTTGGTACCCACAATAACTATTCATAATCAGCAGTCCCTAAGTCCCCACAGTTTAAGTGGGCAGAACGCCTGCAGCATCAGGATTGAGGAGTTTTGTCCTGGAATTCAACGATGTAATCTTTACATACAATTACTATTCGTAATCGGGCCCTAAAAAGTACCCCTGCAGCGTCAGGATTGAGGAGTTGGTACACGAAGTTTTTATGCGAACATTTCGCAGTTTTTGTATAGATTAAAAAAGTTTACCTATGCAAATCAGTTTAAAAATTACGAAGTTATCGAAACACATAGATAGAAAAACACAACTCAATCTCCTCCTTTTTCGAAAGCCGGTTAAAATAGCCTATGTTACTCCCGATAACATCAATATCTACCAGTGAGAGTTCCGTTTCATGTAGTAATTAATATATTCGTCACAAAGTATACGGAACCCTCTGTGCATGAGTGTGAACCGAACTTGACCGGTTTTTGCTTTTATATGCCTAATCTTTACCTTGAAAACAATTTTCGACCTCCCTGGTGAGTGCTGTGGTCTTATAACTGGGAGGTCCCGGGTTCGAATCCCAGCGGTGCAATTTAAAAATATAAATTCCTAAATTGGCTCTGATCTGGTCTGGTGGCTAGTTACCACCCGTCAAAGACGTGCCGCCAAGAGATTTAGCGTTCCTGCGTGTAGAATGTCACTACCCCTGCCAAGTTAGCCCGCTACCACCTTAGGCTGCATCGTCACTCACCATCAGGTGAGATCGTAGTCAAGGACTATCTTGTCAACCAATAAAAAAATACCTAAATATTATACTTTCCTATAGTAAATACATACCTCTCCAGCCGACGTTCAAACGACAATAATAGCGTTAAGCTCTTATTTGTGATAGGTACTCTATATAAAATCTAGGCATGCAATCTAGTCGGATGTTAGTAATTATACAGCTGTCCTTACATTAATATATATATAGCTACTCGTGCTGAT
The DNA here is from genome assembly GCA_038048805.1 of Hipparchia sbordonii. Taxonomy (NCBI): domain Eukaryota; kingdom Metazoa; phylum Arthropoda; class Insecta; order Lepidoptera; family Nymphalidae; genus Hipparchia; species Hipparchia sbordonii. The sequence goes on along the minus strand of JBBIWI010000010.1, from coordinate 8,792,087 downwards.
TCACTCACTCACTCACTGACTCATTGATCACCTCTCCTGTAAAATTTTGTATGGAAAAAATTTTTTTCACTCACGGTTTCGTATAGAGGGCAAAAATTCATTCGGAGGAAAAATATGGAGAGAGCTGATGATTGAGGATTTCGGAGACGGGTGGGGAGCACCGGCCAGGGTATCGAAGATAGGTGAAGGGTGTTCGACCAAATATCACTCGAAACCTCATCCAATTGGCAAAGAGCCGAAAAAAATTCCAAAATGGCGGTTTCAAGATGGCCGCCATACAAATTTCGTCGGTGTCTATCTCGGAGACTATAAGAGATGCAAGAGTGGTTTCTTGGAAAAAGATGATCAGGACCCGAAGGTCTACTTGATGAATAGAAAAAAAATTCAAGATGGCGGAATTTATTTTTTTCCATACAAAATCTATGCAAGACTTTAATAGGTTCCTGTTCAAAATTTCTAATGGTTTCGTAGAGAGTACCAAAATTCATACGGAGCAAAAAAATGGAGAGAGCTGATGGTTGAGGATTTCGGAGACTGGTGAGGAGCACCGGCCAGGGTATCGAAGATAGGTGGGGGGTGTTAAAACAAAAGTCACTCGAAACCTCATCCAATTGGCAGAAAGCCAAAAAAAAATCCACAATGGCGGATTCAAGATGGCGGCCATACAAATTTCGTCGGTGTCTATCTCGGAGACTATGAAAGATGGAAGAGTGGTTTCTTGGAAAAAGATGATCAGGACCCGATGGTCTACGTGATGAATAGAAAAAAATTCAAGATGGTGGTTTTTTTTTTCATAAAAAATATTTAGCGAATTGGGAATTTTCATATGTTCGATTTCAAAATTTCTGATGGTTCGGGGAAAAATATGGAGAGAGCTGATGATTAAGGATTTTGGAGACGGGTGAGGAGCACGGCTAGGGGTTTGAAGTTAGGTGGGGGGTCCTCAAACAAAAATCACCAGAAACCTCATTCAATTGGCAGAGAGCTGAAAAAAAATTCAAAATGGCGGATTCAAGATGGCGGCCATACAAATTTCTAAAAAGATGACCAATCCCGAAGATCTATTTGGTGAACAGAAAAACCGCGGTTCGCTTTAGCGAGCCGCGCACCCACGCGCCCTACTAGTTAATATATATATAGCTACTCGTGCTGATTCACTGATTGACTGACTGACTCACTGACTCATTGATCACCTCTCCTGTAAAATTTTGTATGAAAAAATTTTTTTTCACTCACGGTTTCGTATAGAGGACAAAAATTCATTCGGAACAAAAATATGGAGAGAGCTGATGATTGAGGATTTCGGAGACGGGTGAGGAGCACCGGCCAGGCTATCGAAGATAGGTGGGGGGTGTTCAACCAAATGTCACTCGAAACCTCATCCAATTGGTAAAGAGCTGAAAAAAAACTCCAAAATGGCGGATTCAAGATGGCGGCCATACAAATTTCACCGGTGTCTATCTCGGAGACTATAAGAGATGGAAGAGTGATTTCTTGGAAAAGGATGATCAGGACTCGAAGGTCTACTTGATGAATAGAAAAAAAATTCAAGATGGCGGAATTTATTTTTTTCCATACAAAATCTATGCAAGACTTTAATAGGTTCCTGTTCAAAATTTCTAATGGTTTCGTATAGAGGACAGAAATTCATTTGGAGAAAAAATATGGAGAGAGCTGATGGTTGAGGATTTCGGAGACGGGTGAGGAGCACAGCCAGGCTATTGAAGATAGGTGGAGGGTGTTCAAACAAAAGTCACTCAAAATTTCATGCAATTGGCAGAGAGCCAAAAAAAATCCAAAATGGCGGATTCAAGATGGCGGCCATACAAATTTCGTTATTGTCTATCTCGGAGACTATAAAAGATGGAGGACTGGTTTCTTTGATAAAGATGATCAGTTCCCATTAGTCTACGTGATGAATAGAAAAAAATTCAAGATGGCGGATTTTTTTTTTTCATATACAAATTATGTGGCGAATTTATTACGGTCCCTTTTCCTGATAGTTTTGTATAGAGAATAAAAATTACTTCGGAGGAAAAATATGGAGAGAGCTGATGATTGAGGATTTCGGAGAAAGGTGAGGAGCACGGCCAGGGAATTGAAGATAGGTAGAGGGTGCTCAAACAAAAATTACTCGAAACCTCATTCAATTGGCAGTGAGCTGAAAAAAAATTCAAAATGGCGGATTCAAGATGGCGGTAATACAAATTTTTAAAAAGAGGATCAAGACCCGTAGATCTACTTGGAGAATAGAAAACACGCGGTTCGCTTTAGCGAGCCGCGCACCCACGCGCCCTACTAGTCTATGACTATACCTAATTTATATAGAGACAATATCTAGGAATTGTTATGTGGAAGTAGGTAGGTATGCATTGTATACCTATATAGGTTTGTCTAATGCGTTCGTAATTCACTACACTGTGTGGCGATTCTCTAAAAATGATTGCATCAGTGTAACGACCGCAATGGCCCCTGATTGGCTCAATTTATGGCGTTCTTGCTGCATCAATGCATTTTAACCAATAGCGGGCGGGTACCAGCCAATCAGAGGTCATTGCGATCGGTACACTGCCTGCCTTTACAGGGTTCAATCGCAGATTTGATGTTGCACCGCTATAGTTTGCATCCTAGAATTAGATGTAGTACATAATAATTCAATGATTGGATGTAAGATATATTTGAACCCGAGAATCATTTCAGCTAGTTTTGTTATAAATGCGAGAGTGTGTGACTGTTACCTTTTCACGGTTCCAAGGCTGAACCGATGTTGATGAAAAGCAAAATGGTGATGCATTTAAGATATATAGGATACATTTCATCACAGCATACCAAGAGTTATTCAAATGAAATTTAAATCCACGCAAGTCTCGAACCTCAGCCAGTGCAGAATAAATTAAACCAACGTCCGTCCAAAACCTTTTAATTTTTACCGTAATCTATTTTTTAATTTATCTCACAAACTTATGCAAATATGAAATTCTTCGGATTGTCTTCGTAAATACATTTTGCCGTCCAGTACGAAGCTTCGCAGAGATCTTTGTATTTCTTAGCTGGATACAAAAAATTAAATACACAATTATTTTTGTCTTGTAACATACAAGACAAAACAAGTATATTAATCTTATTAATCATAAGATACAAAATATTTTATTTGATTTTTACGTATCTTTTCATCTATGCAGAAGTTCAATAATAACAATTTCTTTGTGTGTACCTATATTGTGAGAAATTTTCTCATTTAGAAAACAAACAAATAAATATTTTCTTCCCCGTTTGGGGAACAACGTGGGGGTTTTTCAAGGGGCGGACCAACAAATTCCTGAAAAGCCGGCAACGCATTGGTGGTGCCCCTGGCAATACAAGTGTTCATGGGCGGCAGTAATCACTTAACATCAGGTGACCTGTTTGCTTGTTTACTATTCATATAAAGAAATGCAAATGATTGTACTCACAAACATCTTTGCACTTCAGTATTGATGCTTTCATGGCGTCCTTCATATCAGGCGGAAACATCATATCTACTTGTTTTATTGAAGCCTCGTAATTTAGCTTGTTATTTTTTATCTGGGAACAATGTTCAATGGTTGAATTAATGACGGACATAAAAGATACATATGCTATAAGTACGGTAAGTTGAATAATATAAACGTTTGAAGTCGGAAGTAAAAATTATTTTTACAAAACCTACTTCAAACGCCACTACAAAGTATATCAATTGTGCCTATATAATTTGAAGAGTTCCCTCGATTTCTCTAGGATCCCATCATCAGATTCTAACCTGATGACAATGACACCACCTGGGAAGTATACCCTTTCAAACAAAACAATAATTTTCCAAATTGGGCATCAAACTATAGAAACTTAAAAAAAACTTTGAATACATTTTCAAAATACTTGTGTCTAGGAATTAGTCTTTTTTGTTATTAGGAGTCACCATTTTTGTTTTTCATAATATGATTGTACTTTTATATTAATTTTATAGTCTTAAGTTCTCAAATAAGTGAGCAAATTGTTCTTTGAGAATAAATTCTTTAAACCTAACTAAATCTACACTAAGCTTAAAACTTGTACCTAAACATTAACACTACTTTTTAGGTAAAAAAGCGAGCGTCATAAAATTGTTCTAGTAAGAACCTAAACGGTTCTTTCTATGTTGTTGTTTTTGCATCAATAATAATGTTAAGCTTTAACACAAATGATGCATTGACGTCATCATACTATATAGGTACTTAGACCGAGACACCTACATGGAAAATTTTCGTAATCTATGCTCATAATGACACAAATATCTAATAAGTATATCGTGCAGTTCTATTATAAACTATGATGTGGAAAATACGCTTGATGTAAATTATAAAATGGTTCCAATGGTATTGTAATTTGTAGGTAATAAAAAATTCAGTTGTTAAAACATCCAAGCATATATTTATAGCATTCACTTTAAATGCAATTAAATATAACTTATAGTTTTTTTAGAGAAGAGTTTGCTCTATATTTGATGCTGAGGTGCTCGCACAAATAGTAAGAAAAAGTTCAATTTGAAGTTTTTTATATAATATGTTTAATTTTTCTTTATATCAAATATCAATCAATGGCTTGAAAACGTTATATATATATATATTTTTTACTTATAGTCATCATCTACACATAAGTTATGTATATTTCTTTACTGAAATCTGTCGTCATTTGATTATTACCGATAGCGTTTTACTTTTACTGATTTCATCAACTAACAGTGCCTTAACCAAACTAATGTTCATAGAAACGTAAATCCTAAATTAAATAGGAAATACGAGTAAATCTCTGAAATCTTTAATCAAAATCCTGCTTGAAAAGATAAAAGTTATATAAGTAAACGTATTACATATTTTATTATATAATTAAACGTATTACGTTTACTTATATAACCTTTCAAAGCTACTTACAATTTGAGACATTTGATAAATACAAGCAATATAGCACATCACATTCCTTTCCTCTACGAACTTTCCATTTTCAATATCGCCAATTAAATCTACGAATTAAGAAAAAAAAAACAATTTAGTCTATTACGAATTTTAAATTTTAAATAGGCACAAAAATATTTTCTTACCTTCAGTCACGTCGTTTTTGCCCATGCAACTCTTTTTTAACATTTTGGAAGAATTTTTTATTTGCTGTCTGGACATCTGGAAAGTAAGTAATAGGTACCGAATATTTATCTGGAAAAGAAAACCTGTAAAAACTTTTAAGCTATTGCATAGCTTCTATCGCGGGCGAGCGCGGAGACCGAATCCAGAAATTCCGTAACGAAAATAACCTGACACTTCCCGTCCTCCTCTACGGTGAGCCGCTAGATGGCGTTGATAAAAAATGCTATGCAATAGCTTTACCGCGGCAGTCCCCGAGTGCCACACGTCTTTTTTTTCATGAGCAGCATCACATACACCGTCAAAATGCCACGTAAGCGATTGTGATGTATTTTCAGTAAGTATCCACAGAAAATTGCGTTACGAATGCCTTTTGCTGCTGTTGTTTCTAAGTTACTAGTCTTCTTTACGAGACGATAACAAACTTAAGTTACGCTTGAGCTTTTACTTATGAGTACTTTCTTAGGCAGAAAGCATCACAACTAAAGTTTAAAAAAATTCTAGACTAAAGTCACCATGGTCAAGTGCCTTCTTTAGCCTAAGCAGTTTCCAAACTTGGACAAGGAAAACCATACCTACCGGAAAAACAACGTACCTATGTAAAAAGGTTGTGACTCGTGAACCGTAATGTCGTTGTGTATCAAATTGTCATGTCCGTCCGTAAAACTTTATATTTTAACTAGCTTTAACCCGCGGCTTCGCTCACGTTAGGTTCGATTTTTTAACCTCCTACTTAACCCTCTTGGGGTTGAAATTTTCCAAAATCCTTTCTTAGCGGATGTCTACGTCCTAACAGCTACCTGTATGCCAAATTTCAGCTCAATCGGTCCAGTGGTTAGAGCTGTGCGTTGATAGATCAGTCAGTCAGTCAGTCACCTTTGCCTTTTATATATTTTGATATTAAACTTGTATAAATCTTAGAGCAGTAATAGCATAGTAGTTAGGAGTGCGGTCTCCTATTAGGAGGGTTGGGGGTTCGATCCCGGCAACGCTGCTTTGACTTTTCTTTTCTATGTGCAATTAACTATCACACGCTTCAAAGATGAAGGAAACATCGTGAGGAAACCTATAGGTTCGACTGAGTCATCGATGTATATGGATATGCACGTCCCATATAACGTTTACAAAAATGCGCAGGAATATTACTTCAATGAACACCGCGCGTTCCCCGCGGTCCGCTTTGACGCGAGTGTCAACCAATCACGTTCGAGGTGTAGCCACTCCCTATTAACCAGAACAAAAAAGGTAGAATCTCTTGTCTTAAAAGAGCTTCTTTTAAGTTTAAGAAGAGAATTTTGCAAATTCTGTTGTCTTTTTGAGCGCGTTTTTTTCCTCTAGAAGCCTATCCATATACATCGATGGATTAAATACACTCCATAATGTTCTGAAAGGTGTGCGAAGTCTGCCAATTTGCATGCGGCTATGGGATGAGATCTGCACTCAATATTCAGCCGTTGATGAGTTGCTAATAATGACGATAATCCTACTTCCTACTAATATTATAAATGAGAAAGTGTGGATGTTTGTTACTCAATCACGTCGCAACCACTGCACCGATTTGGCTGAAATTTGGCACAGAGATAGATTATGGTCTGGAATAATACAGAGGCTTTTTATCCTGGAAAATAAGAGAGTTCCTGCGGGAATTACAAAACCTCAATCCACGCGTACGAAGTCGCGGGCATCAACTAGTGATGCCCTTTAAAGATTACAAATGTAAATACTAACCTATAAATAAAATAAAAACACCAAATAGGTACATTATATGTAATTCAAAGCAAACATAATTTTTATCCAGATTGTAGAATGTAAGCAGATACAAAGATAAACTATAATAATATTATATCTGAATCAACGTCAAATAATAGGTATTTACCCGTGCATGAAGAACGTAAATATAAGTGTAATCATGATAATAATCTTAATCATCACTGCCCTTTGTCTACCTGCCCAGTTCAGGTAGACATTTTTAAGCTATTGCATAGCTTCTATCGCGGGCCAGCGTGGAGACCGAATCCAGAAATTCCGTAACGAAAATAACCTGACACGGGACTCCTCTACGGTGAGCCGCTAGATGGCGTTGATAAAAAATGCTATGCAATAGCTTTAACGCAGCAGTCCCCGAGTGCCACACGTCTTTTTTTTTAAGAATATTAGCCAAGCTGAAATTGACTTATATCCTCCTCTTCCCTCCAAATAAGCGAAAAGGTTGTGCTAGGAGTGGATGACAATAGTGCAACTGGTGGGGCTCGAACCTGCGGCCTTTCAGTCCGCACCGTCGCGTTGGGCTATTGAGGCCAACGGTGTTTTACTGCGACTGTATCTGTCTCTTTCTAGAACCAAATTTTGTATCGAGAGCTCATGCAGCTACTGAATCGTGACGTCGTGTTGCAATAGCGCTCTCTTTTTCTAAAAGCTCTATATTTTCGAGACTAGTTAAGATATTAAAAAAAGAAAAATGGCATTGCGTTATAATATTAAAAATCTTTATTTTAAGTACTTGTACAAAAAAAATAGGTCAATATATGCTCTGACTTTTCATAATCATATTATGAAAAGTCAGAGCAGCGTTCCCGGGATCGAACCCGCAACCCTCCTATGAAAAGACCGCAGTCCTAACTACTAGACTATCACTGTTCTAAGATTATATCAAGCAAACGAAGTCACGGTCAATCACTATTACCCAAGTAAATTAACTTACAGAGTCAGTGCCGCTAGCAAAAACTGTGATGATCATTATTGCCAAAAAAAATTCTCTACGATCCATTTTACATCGTTCACAAACTAGAAAAAACAAGACGCTGATAATCTCGCTCCTTGCATATAAAGGTCGAATAATTACAGGATATGATAGTAATGTGCAGTTTGTTTGTTCTATGTCAGTATTTGTTTTCTTAAAGAGTGCATGTATTAGAAGCATTGTGTGTAGCATAATTAGTTTTCACTATTAGACTCGACCAAGCTTGATACGGGTGAACTTACTTGTTTCCTATAAAAAGATAAAGAAAATGGTATAATCCGTAATAATACCTATTATAAATGCGAAAGTGTATTTTTTATTCGTTGGCCCTTCAAACAAGCAGCAATTAGCAATGCGAAATTAGTGGCATGAAATTAGTTTCATAACGTTAATTTCATCAACAATTTCACGTGTAAACTTCTAATTTCCTTTAATTTCCTGCATGAAATTAGAAGTTTTCATGTGAAACTGTTGATGAAATTAATGTTATGAAACTAATTTCATGCTACTAATTTCGCAGTGTAAATTCGGCTTTATCCTATAAAAAATTTGAAGTTAACTTGGATTTTCCTTAAAAATAATAGAGTCTGGGAAGATATATTGAGTAAGAGATCTATAATTTTACCTTCTTTTTGCTTATAAAAGAGTAAAATCTGTTTTCAGATTGATAAATAAATAAATAAAAAGTTCTTTATTGCTACACAGCAGAATTGATGTTTACAAAATTACAATTTTTAGAAGGGAATTGACGTGTTAAAATGCTATCATAAATACAATCATCGTGACTACCTACCATACAAGTAAGAACAATAATAAAATTAATAATAATGGAATAAGACCACAGTGCATTAAAATTTTATTTTACTAATACAAGTTTCGAGAAAAATTAAGGGAAAATAAAATTCGACGGATCATCTGCGTAGAGACATCTGGCTGCATAAAAAATTCCCTCACACGGATCTTCATACAGAGCCTCTGAAAAAGAAAAGTATACAATTTACGAAAAACACCAGCTTTGATTTCATTCATTTCTCCTGTTGCGATAAAACAATTGGATAAATTAAAGTCGCTCAGTTCTTCAAACGGATTGTTATAATCCATCCATCCATTCCATTATGTATCCCTTTGCAACTCTAACCTCGTGACTCGTTGAACTATGTCGTTAGTGCTATTACGTATCACCTCTAGGTATATAGATAAAATTTGATCACTCAGGGTTTAGTCAAGTCTCTTAGACGTTGGATTAAAAGACAAATTAAATTCGACGCAGAAATCAACTAAAGATGGATAAACCTAAAGATGGATGCGGATTATCCTCTAAATTGGTCTATTTCCTGCACATGTGAATTCTGAACTGTTTGCTCAGATGTACATTCCATCTTTAATACAGGCTCATAAGTCATATCATACGTATATTATCTATGGATTTACACTTTTTATTTCCATAAAGCAAAGTCTAGCAAAGTTCAATAAAAAATTAATGTTATACATAGAGAAACTTACGAACAGTGACGCATTTCGCAACAGACTTCTTTACTGCCTCCTTTATGTCAGCTGGATAGAGGGCATCTATTTGCCTCATTATTAAGTCCTTGTCTAGTCTTTTATTTCTTACCTGAAAAATTGTGATTAAAATTATATTCCTAATCGATATTTATTTATTAGTTTCAGAAATATCTTCTTCTGGAAATGGACAAACTTGGCACTTACCACTTGTATATTTTTATAAATGCACGCGACATAACACATAACGTTAGGATCTTCTAAAAACACACCTGCCTCGATCTCACCAACTTGATCTGGAAAATTTAATGCCGTCAAAGTAGGTTCCTTTTCTGTCTTAACTCTCGTATCTTTTCAAATTCATTTTATTTCCCCGTTGTTACAATTATGGCCCATGTAATAGAAGTTCTAATGTAACTTTTTAGTTCGGGTAATTTTCGGCAAAATTAACACATTATAACCAACATGTGTTATAACCATTGTATTAAATAAATCTCCCTACAATTTTGCCAGACCGAAAAGTTATAGCTAAATAGAGCTCTATTATCTTTCCTTAATATAAGTCAAGCCATCTGTATTCATTATTTATAATAACTATAATTTGATAATAAATGGAGAAGTCTACTTATTTAGTACTTACCATTAGTTACACCATTTTTAGGCATGCATTGATTTTTCATGATCGTCATGGTTTTCTTTAACTGTTCCCTCGTCATCTACAAAATATATTTCTGTGTTATCTTAAACAATTTTTTAAATTGCGAATTATACAGTTTTTTAGGTTCCATAGTATTATGCTCAACCTGCTCAACGTTAATATATTTAATAATTTAAATAATTTAAATTTATTTTTAAATTATTTCAATATCTTTGAATTATACTGTTCACTTAGTAATGGGTTGCTATTTTTAATTTAATAGTGTGCTATTAGTGCCTTTACTTAAATTATTTTTATTATTCAAATGCATAAAATCTCTGCCTACTATGAAGATTTTTATAAGCCACTAGGGTTTGTTTATTACAATAATTTCTTTCCTAGTTTTCCCAGAATTAATCCTTTGGATGCAGCGAAATCGATGTTTGGATGTATCCTTTATCACTCTCCAGACCTTTAGTTGTATCCACGCAAAAACTATGCAACAATAATTTTATATCACTAAGATACGGGCTTTCCTAGTTTAGTAGTCAGGATTCCAACGATATGTATTGTATTGAGTTTTTTCTAATAAAGATTATTATTATTATATGAATTACGTTTATAATATTATTAGCAGATGAGTTAAAAAATTATGTGTCATATTAATTCTGTACATAGTGCCGATCTTTGTGAAAACCTTGGTATCATAAAGATTTCTTATAAATTAGTATTAAGTTTGACTTACCCCAAGTGATATGTGGATGTTGATGATAAAAAATATACACATAACTATGAAGAGACGAAACATTATGGGAAGATTTTTTTCCATTAATCCATGTCCAAAATTGTGTTCACTTATTTTGAACTGTATATTGAAACTAAGCAGATCTGCCGCTATAGAAATACCAAAATTTTTCAAATCACTCTCCTCCTATTGCCATCCAAACCCTTAATTTTCTTCACGTAATTATATATCAACGAAAACGTTTTGGTGATGCAGCAGTTAACGTTGTTTAGAGTTAATCATGTCGACGGTAATAATCCAAAAATACTTTATAATTAATTTACAGTCCGTTTTTATCCTCAAATATTCGTCATTTTTCTCAGTTACAATGATATCTTGATGAGATAGTTTGGTAAAAATGTATTCAAAAACAAAGTAATTAACGTAAGCACAATGTACCTATTTATAATTTCGTATATTATTACAGCATATTTTCAAACCCTCTTTTGCGTCGTAATGTGCACATATAACGTGCAATTAAACGTCCCAGTTTAGATTTCTGAATAGGCCAATTTAAGTTAATTAAATTTTTTTTGATCATTTCCGGGTGCAATATTCTTGATTTAGGTATACTTAAGCGCTTACGAAAATAAACACAAAAAGCGGAAACTAATTAACATTGTAATTTGTCGTAATTTCAAGGGAATACAAAATTCTTCGGATCATAATCGTACATACACTTTGCAGTCCAATAGGAAGCCTCACAGATGTCCTTGTATTTCTTGCCTGAAAAATGAATGGAGGAGTAAGCATTATTTATCGAGGCAAAGATACGGGATAGTAGCTTGGTGAATGGAGAGTCAAGGAATTTCCCTGAAGGATAAGATTGGAAGAAAGACACCCGCAGGAACAGGTGACTGACATTAGCAATAGACTGGCCGTGTTTTTCATAAAAGCGATGACCATTGGAGCTGGGAACTCCTAGAGTGGAGACCACGTACAAACAAGCGCAGCAGTGTAAGCGCCCTTCAGCACCTTGGATCGAACGATGATTTAAAGAGGGTGTTTGAATACAGCCATCACATCCGGTGCTAAGCCTAGCTCATTAGGGAAGGCCCTATGTCCTTATATGCAATAGTGGGCATCCACAGATTGATGTGATGAAGATGAACCATGAAAGGATCTTGCGCAATCCACAAACAGCAAATATGACATTACATTATGCCGGCCTATTGATGTAACATGAGAAAAAACGACTTTGTTATTGTTCAAAGCTAAAAAACACATGTTTTTTTGACTCCATAAAAATGTGTTTTTTTTTTCATGTTTTTTTTTTTTCACGATAGAAAAAACTGTTCTTTTGAAACACTACGCCTTGCGTTGCTGCGACATATAAATTAAATTACTTTATATATTTCCTTTCTATCTTAAACAGAAAAATGTTTATGATTTCAGCTTACTAATATCCTTGCAGTTTTCCGCGGCCGCCTTCACCGCATCTTTCATATCGGGCGGAAACATCATATCTACTTGCTTTACCACTGCCTCATAACTCAGTTTATTGTTCTTCACCTACAAATAAACATTTTCCGTTTCACGATTTGTTAATAAGTATTATCTACTAACTCTAGGGAAAATCCACTCTAGTAGGCAAAATTACCCTACATCTTAGAATTCGAATTGGCGAAATTGGCAATTATAAAATCAGTCCCATATTTCATCTTTATTATTATAATTCAAAGAACATTTTATTTTATTTTATAAGAGCCCACGTTGTATACAATGTGGTAATTTAATTTCTAGTTTTACATTGATTTACCTACATAACAATTTTTCAGACATCGGACACCCCACTTATTATTAGGTATAGTTCTTGCAATTCACGAGGGCGGATGAGCTTTACTTGTGGTTTCGTCGTGTACATGCACATTGTGTAAGTGTGCGTGCCTGTCAGGAGCCTACGTGGGAGTGGTCAGGCGCAAGCTCTCGCTCACACTTATACAGATACGACATACACACAACCATGAGCCACGTGCCCTGGCGAATTGCAAGAAGTATACCCATTTATTGCCGAATTCTCAGTTACACTTTGATAAGGGATATTATGAAGAGAGAGAAAGTAAATATGGGTGACATATTGTATAGGTACAGGGACATATAACAAAATTCAATAAGAACTACTTACCACTTGAGTCATGGAATATACACAAGCAACGTAACACATCACATTTCTTTCTTCAATGAAGTGTCCTTGCTCTATCTTGCCGATTTGTTCTAAAACATAACAGTCATAATAAATACTCTCGTAAGTAGTACCAACTTGATAATAATAATAATTAGTACCGACTATACGTTTGTAGGTATATGTCTATTAGATACTTTATTTTTTATTAGCTTTTGCCTGCGACATCTTCTGCGTGGAGTTATGTTTTCAAAAATCGCACAGGAAACCCTCTGTTTTTTCGGGAATAAAAGATAGCCTATGTTATCCTCCAAGACCTCAACTATATCCACGCAAAAAATTACGACAATCCGTGTCTCAACTGCTAAGTGCTTGAATGATAAACAAACACACATATAATATTTTTAAGGATTTTACTAAATATACCTTATATTATGTGCGCTGTGTGTATTAAATAGGTACCCTAAGCCTAAACCAAAACTGATAACTAGGAAATATTTACCTACCTTCCGTGACATCGTTTTTTGGCATGCACGATTTCTTCATTAATTTTCCGGAATTCTTGAGTTGCTGCCTTGTCATCTTGATAAATAAAAAAACAGTTTAGAATCAAGAATAATATGTGCACAATTTTACTTGCGGCTACCTACCTAATAATACCTACTTATTATATGACTCGTAAAAGTTTTATATTGCCCTTTGGCAATAGATAGTACACATAGTCGTAGTTAGCAGAAACGATGGAATTTTGTGTCCCAAGGTACTGGAGTAGTGACCTTACACTGGAAAGCTGAATGTTGGTAGATCTCAAAAATCGAGTCGCAGGTCGTAATCGGCCCAAAACCGAGACCATAGTAAAAATTACTTATATATCTCTACTTTTGACGTAACGAGACGAATCATATGTGCAACCATGTTAGGCGTCGATAGACATATTATAGAGATAACACGAGAAAATGGGTAGACAAAACTTTCTCGATGCGCGCATGTTAGCCCTGCATAAAGAATGACAGACAAGGCATAGCCTTAAGGTTTTTTCACGTTACACCGCACCGTGCCCAGTCGGAACTCGTGCTCGGTCCAAAGATCTATAGTATGCCCCAGCACTCAAAAATCAGCCAAATGGACCTAGAGATTTTGGAGGATAGGTGGGTATATTATTTCACTACCTATAACTTTTAAAAGTAATACATATAATTATTCTCACCGCATGAATTGAAGGAAAATAAATCACATTGAACACAATAAAGATACTAAAACTTTGTATGATCATTATGAAAGATAAACACAGTAGCCTCCTTAAAATGTTCAACTCTATATGAAAGCAAGTCTTGTTTAATACTTATTTAAATAAAGAAACGGGAGACAAATGATTGATTGATAACAATGCAGATCACGTTATTACTGTCATGCATTGTACGAGCAGCAGACCTCGTTTAGAAGAACGAAGTCCTAATTATAATGTTATCTATCTGAATATTCAGCATTACGACCAGGATTCAGACAATCGGTGTGAAGAAGATAAAGTGCTATTGTGATATTGTCATACCTTTTTTAGCTCGCGCTTGCGCTTGACGACTAATGAGCGAAGCCGCCTGCAAAAGCTAGTCTAGATCAGAATCTGAATAATGATATATAAAAATAAACGGTAACTGACTGACAAACTGACTAATCTATCAACGCACAGCTCAAACCACTTACGGATCGGGCTGAAAGGCTTACAAATAGCTATTATAACATGGGCATCTGTTGAAAGAGTTTTTGAAAATTCAACCACTAAGGGGGTAAAAAAAGGAGTTTGAAAAGTGGAACTTAACGTGAGCGAAGGTGCATGCAAAAGGTATAACGATATAAAATAGTTAGACGAACCGTTTATTTTCTACTCTTGACTAGAAACTTAGAAACATAGCACCTTCCTTTAATTTATAGAAGGTATTATTAAAACAATTATATTAGGCATCGTGCACAAATTGTAGTCTATTAACAATTACTCGTATTAATACTCATCCATTCTTTTTCTTTTTTTACGTTTTGTAGGGTGACCATAAAATAATAATTTAATTTCAAGTAGTACACGATTTCTTTATTATTATTATGTTACTGGCTAAACAATATTATTGGTCGCCCTATTTGACAATATCTACACTGGTACCTATCATTTACATCTACATCTACGCACTCGCTCATTAGAATTTGGATTAAACAGATTGGTATATTTAAATACTTTATGAATGAAGTGAGTGAGAGTCATCGGCATAACAGCTCATCTGGATGCGAAGTTGAAATTGCAATAGCTAGAGCGCCAGGGTAAATAGTTCGAAGAATCGATAGACGATGTTAGAATAGCGATCTCGCGAAGCAGTAGACATCTATCGATTAACGAAGAAGAGGTCAAATACTTTTTCTTTTCCTTGTCCCACATCATGTGGGATTGGTATAATATGTCTTTTTCTTTCACTCGCTTCTGTCAACTCCTCTTACACGCATATCTTCTTTCACACAATCCATCCAACTTTTCTTTGGTCTTCCTCTACTCTTTTGTCCTTCCACAAGTATCAAGACATTGAATACTAAGTCCGAAATATTCCGTCAATATGGAGTTACCAAAAACATCATCAGTAAGTGTTAAATGTGGCATTGTAATTAAGCAATCATCGCACTTCATATAAGTGGATGGACAAGATCAAGGTCTAGAAGACTAGGCCATGTCCATTCTTATAGCGGTCGTAAAATTTCTCGTCGCAGTTTCGATTTGTAGCGCGGTGAGTTTGAATATTCCTCTAAATTAGAGGGAAAGCAAAAGAAAATGTTTTAATTCAGCTTCAATATAAATCTCTTTATAATAATATAAAAAAATATTTAAAAAAAACCGACTTCAAACGCCACTTAAAAGTATAAAATAATTTTAGTTTGTACACGTATGTTGAAGTCGGGCCAGCGTCGCGCACCGGTTTCATCGTTTCTATTTAGGCCCGTCCGTCTCACGGGCTAATTCAACAAGTATACCGGCCTAATAGTATTTACGATTTAATAATTTTAGTTTGTACACGTATATTGAAGTCGGACGGGCTTAAAATATAGAAACGATGGTACCATTGCGTAACGCTGGCCCGACTTCAACATACGTGTACAAACTAAAATTATTTTATACTTTTAAGTGGCGTTTGAAGTCGGTTTTTTTAAAATATTTTTTTATATTATTATTTTAAGCTTTTTAGTGTAGCTTCATGGGACCAATTCACTAGACCATTTGTTTTGCTCCTTAAAAAAAGTATTGAAATATATTATTCCAAATAGATATTTAGCATATGTATGCATGCTATGAAGTTTGCATGGTTAAAATCCTACACACACTCTGATCACGAGCGATTTGCTCTTATTCATTGAGGAGTTCCGTCCTATATCTCCGAAGATATTCATCAGATCTTCGCCAAAGTTAAATAGGACCAACCTGACGATATGCCCTTTTAAATAAAAAAAAATTATTGAAATCGGTTCAGATTTGACAGAGTTATAGAGAAACATCGTCAAAAATTCGGTTAAAAAAATTTATATTGAAATGCCGAATAGAAAAGCATTATGTATGCATGCTATGAAGAATGCATGGTTAAAATCCGACACACACTCTGATCACGAGCGATTTGCTCTTATTCATTGAGGAGTTCCGTCCTCCATCTCCGAAGATATTCATCAGATCTTCACCAAATTTAAATGGGACCAACCTGACAATACGTCCTTTCAAATAAATAAATAAATTATTAAAATCGGTTCAGATTTGACGGAGTTATGGAGTAACATCGCCAAAAAATAATAAAAATAAAAAAAAAAAAAACATACGCGTCGAATTGAGAACCTCCTCTTTTTTTTTGAAGTCGGTTAAAAAGCGAAAATGTTTATGCATTGGTTTTTGCATGGATATCCATTTTGAGGACCTACTCCATGGGGACTGATTCTGTAACTCAGTGCCTACCAACGACGATAGGCATTTTTTATCCATTGAAGGTTTGCAGCAAAATTTCATTTACTATTTCATAGTAAACCTTCAATGGATAAAAATATATATGTCAGTGGCTTTCATTTTTTGATAGGCACTGATTTACAGCATCAGCAACCTGGAGTAACGTAGATTAACATTTTACTAACGAAAAACAAAGATTTTCCGCAGGATATTAACCTAACTCCACGTGGTAGAAGTAGCAAGCAAAAGCTATTTCCTTGAGGGAGGTGTTTGACGCCGAAATTCAATAAAAAAGCCCACAATATCAATAATTATTTGCAATGAGCAAATCCTTAACCTTGCATTATAGCTGATGGGCAGCACCCAATTAATTTTTAAATAGGAAGAAGAAAAATGAACCACAATCTGTTTTAAGTCTTAGAAAACTATTTTAGCGGCTTATTCAAACTATTCTCTTTACAGATGACGATGAAGCAAATCAGGTCAACGGGCAAGATGATGCGAAAGACCTGTCAACCAAAAAATAACGTTGCAGATGGTCAGTAGTTCGTATGCAAGAAGTAATTATATAAGTAAAACTTTTATTGAGCTGTATAGATAATAACGAAGCGTTCTTTCAGAGAAAATTGACGGTATGTCGGAAGGCGTTTTCATTGAAGAGAAAGAGGTCATGTGTTACGTGGCTTGCATCATGAAAATGGCTAATGCGGTAACTATTCAAAAATACCTATAAATATATCTTCTATATACCCCTAAGGGGGTAAAATAGGGGTTTGAAAAATCGAACTTAACGTGAGCAAAGCCGCGAGCAAAAGCTAATATATTTATCTGAAAACATACCTCGTAAATGAATTGATGTTCGTTTGTCTCGTTAAAACTCGAGAATGGCTGGACCACGGCTAGACCGGTTTGGCTAATTTTGATCTTGAAATATTTGTGGCAGTTCAGGGAAGGATAAACCGGTGAGAAAAGGAAAATACTAAAAACGACAATTTAATTTTCCAATACAAACTGTTCCTAGCTGTGAAACATTTGATGGCAAAACAATGTTTGCTGGGTCGGCTAGTACTATATAAAAAGATTCCTAGATAAAAAATAGGTCCGCTAACAGTTGTTAATATTTTTAAGGTGAAAAATAATAAACTAAACTACGAGGCAGCGATGAAACAGGCTGATTTACTGTTGCCAGATGAAATAAAACAACCAGCTAAGGACGCTATAACAGCTTGCAGAAAAGTTGGTAAGTGGGTACCCACTTAGGTACTAGGTTAAGATTTGTACCAAAATAATACAAAAGGAACCCTTATGATACGATACGTGGGTTTGTTGGTCTGTCACATCAACAAAAACGATTAATTAATTATGTTTCCTTATAAGATACTAGCGGCCCGTCCCGGCTTCGCACGGGTTTTCTAGCAATAAACATAACCTATGTTACTCAGAGTGAATGTAGCTTTCCAATGGTGAAAAAATTTTTGAAATCGGCACAGTAGTTTTTGAGTTTATTCATTACAAACATACACACAAAAATACAAATCTTTCCTCTTTATAATAGTAGTGTAGATGGACCCGTCCGTACGAGAGTTTGACTCGCACTTGACCAGTTTTATTAAATTATTGTTTTTCTCTTACAGCGGATTCATACAAAGATATCTGCGAGGCGTCGTTCTTCGTGACCAAGTGTATTTACAACCACAATCCAGAAGTGTTTTATTTCCCTTAACTTTAGACAATTGTGGTCTTAGATATACTAGTATTATTGTCATACATGTAACGTTTTCTTTTTGAAGTGTATGCAATTCACAACGTTTGTATTTTTTCATAAATATACTCTATCTTGAAGATTTTCATACAGCCTAATGGACCTGTACCTCAATAAACAGCATTATTATAATTGAAATTTAACATAATCATCAAGTTACCCATAAATAAGCCTCTCTTTATCATCTCAACCCACCGCCAGTACATAACTGGGCACCGCTCTCCTGTCAGAATCGATTCAAACGACGACGTTTTGACGACCTCCCTGGCGCAGTGGTGAGCGCTGTGGTCTTATAACTGGGAGGTCTCGGGTTCGATTCCCGGCGGGGGCAATTAATTTATAATTTCTAAATTGTCTCTGGTCTGGTCTTGTGGGAGGCTTTGGCCGTGGCTAGTTACCACCCTACCGTCAAAGACGCGCCGCTAAGCGATTTAGCGTTCTGCACGATGGCGTGTAGAAACCGATTAGGGGTATGGCTTGAATTTACACTGCTATATCCCTTCCAAGTTAGTCCGCTACCATCTTAGACTGCATCGTCACTTACCATCAAGTGAGATCGCAGTCAAGGGCTATCTTGTCATCGAAAAAAAAAAAACTTCGGACCCAAAGAAAAGGAACCTGACATCTAAACTACTCAAGAAATAGTAGCAGCATATACGTACATATAACATACTTGAAAGAGAATTGAACCAAATCTATGAATTCCTTGTGCTTTTACTGTCGAAACAAAAATAGGGTGAAACGAAAATCCGACGAAACAAAAATCTGACGAAACGAAAATCTGTCGAAACGATAACAAAGCGTACATATATAGGTACTTTATCTAATCTTAATATAGTTTCAGCAGGTATAAATTTCAACTTAGTATCTCAAACCACACCTTACACCTTAGTGCGGCATCGTAGTATGTACATACCTTAGCGCAAGCCACACTACGACCTATTTACCATGTACATTGTACCTATTATGAAACCATCCCATAATTATTATGGCGAGAGATTACAACAAATTGGCGGTGTTTTTTTTCCGCCACAGCGTTACTAATTCACGTCTATTTCGATGTCTTCCATAACATGCTTGCAATTATATGCAATTGCATTGTTGCAAAAAAATACAACGCATCATGTAATTCACCTGTTCAGCTGCCAGTAGATAATTTTTTTTCTTTAAAAAGAATATCAGCCAAGCTGAACTTGACTGATATTCTCATCTCCCCTCCAAATAATTGAAAACTTGTGTTAGGAGTTGGTACGACACTAGTGCAACGAACCCTGCGATTTTTCAGTTTTCGGTCTGCACCTTTAACCGTTGGGCTATTGAGGCTTGAAGATAATATGTTAGACTATGAGTATAGGTACCTAATTCAAATTCAAAATTATTTATTTCATTTAGGCTTTTTGGTTGTTATGACACGTCAAGACTCTACCACTGGTTCACAAAGCAGATTCTGCTATAAGAATAGCAATTATGTAAACCACGTAGAATTAAAAATTTTACAGCATTATAGAGCAGAAAACTTAATAGCTTTAGCCAGAAATCTGAAAGTCATAGGTTCAATTCCAACAAACAAATTATTATTAAAACTATGGCACAGCTTTATTTTATTTTTATGATTTTTATTTGGTGTAGTACAATTAAGTATATTTCATTCAAGTTTCACAATTCAATAAAAACCGGGCAAGTTAGAGTCGGACTAGCACACGAAGGGTTCCGTTCCAACGTAAGGTATTTTTGACAGCGATTTTTAAGTTCGAGAAAAAACGCCGAAAAAATGACATTTCTTGTATAGGGCCCCGTTCATTTTACTTTTTTAACAGAGCTCTCTCAGCTCCAAACCTTACCTAATTATCTAACTCAAACGTCCTAACTCAAATTTTATTTAATGATCACAAATAAGCTTCCGCTTACAAAAATGATGATTTGTAAATAATAGCTATGTACTTACTCATGCATGATTATTGTATTCATAATCCTTGACATCTGCCACCCTTAATTAAACATCCCGAGGTATAAACTGGGCATTCTGACAGATTTTGTATTGAAAATCTTCCAAAATATCAAAAAGTTCGGATTAGACTTATTTGACACTGTTGATTACTTTTAAATAAATAAATAAATAACGTGGACGAAAACGGCCCTTAGAGTAGAAAAAAAGCTTTTTTTTTTTTTCTTTCAATGCCTAGACCGTACCGAAGGGTAACCAACGGGATCTTATTACTAAACCTCGGTTGTCCGTCTGTCCGTCCGTCTGTCAGCGGGCTGTATCTCATGATCCGTAATACTACCTATTGGTAGGAAGTTGAAATTTTGAGAATGTGTATGTAAAAAATAAATTAAAAATAAAAGGGGGCTCCCATACTAGAAACATGTTTTTTCGCACGGATAGATCAGTCAGTAGGTCTGTCACCTTTGCGTTTTAAATATTTAGATGAAATACAGTAACAATAAAAAATGCTATCAACGCACAGCTTAAACCACTGGACCGATCAGGTTGAAATTTCGCATACAGGTAGCTAGCTATTAGGCCGTAGGCATTCTCTACGAAAGGATTTTTGAAAATTCGACCCCTAAGGGGGTACAACAGGTAAAATAGGGGTTTGAAAAATTTAACTTAACGTGAGCGAAGCCACGGGCAAAAGCTAGTTGTTTAATAAACAATATGTCTTTTTTTTGTACATAACTGTGAAGTTTATTTTCGGAATCACCCTTGGTACCCAAAAAAAAAATGATAAACCACGATTGTCAAATATTATTACAAATGCCATATTGTACCGGGCGCCGCTAGCGTGTTTTTTCGAAAAAGCTATCTTTTAGTGGCCTAAAACTCGGTAATTATTAGGAATTCAAGAAAAGTGTATATAATCATTATTGTTGCAAATTTAATAAGCTTTAATTATGTAGTAGTAAACTTTTACCTTTGAGCAAAGGTTCTCGAGATATTAACAAAAAACCAAAAAAAGGGTCCTGTTTCCGCTAATTGCCGCTAGAGCTCGCCTCGTACGCATGAGGACTTTTGGTATATTCATCCCTAGGTACCCATAATTCGATGTGCAAAGTTTCAAAACTTTCGCAATTTTCCAGAGGTTGGGTCATTTTTTGAGGTTTTTTGACTGGACTATTAAGCTATCTACTCTCGGAACAATTCTAAGTACACTTTCCTTAAATATAGGTAGGTACTAAGTATATCTTAGACTTACTAAGTATACCCTAAAAAAACTTTGTTTACCTTTGAGCCTGAGTATGATTAGCTGTCATTAGGGCATTATACGCAATAAATAAAATCCCTAATCGCCTTTTAAATAAACTATTTACATCTGTTTTCATAATGGCCCTCGTTGAGCGATTGACAAGTATAAAAAGATCATATTTTGGACAAAAGCTACATAGTTAACTATTGTACGCGCAATATCATACCGAAAATGACTTTTGTTCGTCTTGTATTTTTTTGTTGCTTCATCGGGGCATCTCTTGTAAGTGAATATTTTGCAATTACAAAACTAAATTTGAATACCTATAGAGACAAGTTTTTTGTTCATACAGTTGTTATACTCGTAGTTTAAATAAACTTCTACAAAATGTTTACCAGTCGAAAATAAAATCAAATCTTCAGGTGATTTTTTAAAGTGATTTTTGAAAACGAATAAGTGAAGTGGTTGAAACGGATAAGTGACGGGCAAAAGCTAGCACTAATAAGTATTACGCGAAGATGTGGTTTTTTGTTGGTTTGTTCTTCAATCACTCAGCAACTTAGCAACAGAATAACTCGTACTTACCTATGTACCTATAGGCTATAGGTACTGCATGAATTTTTTTTTTATCTTCACGCTTTTGTTCACTTTGCTATTTTTTTCAGGCTCGAAGTGATCTAGAGATCAAACAATCGTTCATCGAACAAGCTGCGGAGTGCACCAAGGAAATCCCGGTTTCTGGAGAAGAGTTTGAAAAGATAAAAGAGCACAAGATCCCCAACAACATGAAGGCCAAGTGTCTAGTAAAATGTGTGTTACAGAAGAAAGGAATGGTAAGCTGATAATGATTTATAAAGATTCTTCTCCACCTGTTCGATCGCCATGTTTAATCGATTTTATACATAATATGTCGATCGATCGATCAGTGGCGATCAGGGCTATCAGTTATTGTAATGCGAACGTGTGTTTCTTTGTTAATTTGTCCTTCTGTGACGCGACTCTTTAAAAATGATTGCTACAGTGTGACGATACCTATCAATACGCTTCTGATTGGCCGATACTCACTCGCTATTGGCTAACATGCAATGTTGCAGAAAGAACGCGATAATTCAGCCAATCACAACATTTGACACTAGCACATTGTACCAATGATTGATGCAGCGTTTGCGGAATTGTCCTGATGATTAGAGTCTGACTGTGAAATCTGTAGAGCGTTCTCTGACTTAGCTGAAACTTAAGATAGAGTTAAAGCGGGACAAAAATAAATCTATCATCAACATCCTCTCAGCCAAATTAAAACAAATCTCAGCCTTCGGTTGAACAGGAAATATTTCAAAGCTTCCCGAACGCAGTCCAACCAAACTTACTTGTCCTACCGAGTTGAATTCGGCAGCTGACCTCTTTCGCAGAATGAGTGAAATCTAATAAACCATGCAATTCATTAACTTATAAAGTATGTACATATTTCATAGGTGGACGACAAAGGTATGCTCGATGAAAGCGCTTCAATCAAAATGTCAGAAAGAGAATATGAAAATGACACAGAAAAAATAGAGAGCTCCAAGAAATTGTACGAACTTTGCAAGAAAGGTTAGTAGCTATTAAAATAGGTAATGTAGTATACTTACTCACACTCAAGCATAAAATTATACCTAGCAGTAGGTAGATCCGTGGCCCTAGCACGACTGCACCTGTTTTTTGTTTTTATTTTCATATACCTAAATATTTTTTATACATTATAGGTACACGCTTGACCACTACCACACCTGCACTGGTAGCATGGGCAGGAGATAAAAGTTTTATCCCCCGATTTTATCCACTGACAGGGGATAAAATTATCTTTTCCCTATGCTAAAACATGGCGACAGAGGAGAAGGCGATGTATATTTCTATAAGTATATCCACTGAGTGTTATTTCCACCGCTGTGCCCATGCTTGACGGGTGGATAAAGCTAAGCGGGGGGATGTTTTATCCTTTTCCTGGGGATAAAATTTCTCCCGCTCATGCTACCAGGTCTGATCGAAAGTGATGATGTGGTCTAAGGTGTAACGCGTATGCCTAGAAGATGCCTATTCACTCTTGTTGTACCGATACCCAAATTATTATTAAGTAATAAATAATGCTTCCAGTAAACGATGAACCCCTCACCGATGACAGCGGCTGCGAAAGAGCAGCTCTCATCGCTACATGCCTCTCTGATAATGCTCCTAAGGTAAGACTTATCTTTACCACAACGTATAAATTATAATCAGCTGAAACAATAACAACCGATATCCACAAAGTTTGCGATAGCGCCTTTTTATTTGCTTGATCTTGAAGCGTGATTTTTTTTAAAGAATATTAGGCAACCTGAAGTTGACTAATATCTCCCTATCTCCTCCAAATAAGCGGAAAGCTTGTTAGGAGTGGGTACGACAATAGTGCAACGGGTGGGATGCAAACTTGCAACCTTAGTTTTCAGTCCACACCTTTAACCGTTGGGCTATTGAGGCGTTAATTATGTACCTATCTATCCCACCCACCCATACCCATCTGTAAAGTTTTGTTATTTACTTTAAGTTTATTTTTGATGTAGTGTACAATAAAGCATTATTCATTTTATTTCATTTCATATTATGTGCTAAAATTCGTTTTTTTCTTTCAGATGGGATTTACTATCCAATAGAGAATAAAAAATGTTTGTAGACGCGGTCAGTAATGTATCGTGCATTTTAAATTATAATAAAGAAGATAGAATAAAGTGATACTTACTATACTCCAGAGCCATATTTAATTTCCTCGTCTTAAGATGTATGTCCACTAAAGTTGAGCAAAAGGAAGCAGATGACCAATCAGATTACACAGGCCTGCGAAATTTAACTTTTTTTTTCCCCTTTCAATAATTGTGTTATTTTTTTAAATATCCAGGCATGGTAAACTAAAATACATCTTTGATTTTTTTCTAGCACGTCGAGATTTTTTTTTATCGATGACATCAGATGACATGCATATTTTAGGTTATTTTAACAAACTTCATGAAAAAAACAAAAATTTACGAATTTAAAATTTAAAAAACCGATAGTATTATTTAAAAATAACGCTAAAGAGACTAAATAAATCAAAAAGACTTATTATTTCTTTTTCTACTTCCTTCAAAACTCCTATTTCATCTTTTTCTCTTATGCTTTCTATCAGGTTTATTTCTCTTCAATATCTGGCAGTAGTCTGCCATCATGTTTGGGTTCCACCTTCCTCGGTATCTGCTCTGAATGACCTTAATATCTTTGTAGAAACTTTCACCTTTTTCTTTACTTACAGCCCCAAGATTCTCAGGAAAGGGGTCAATTTGAGAATGCAGAAAATGTAACTTTATACTCATATTGCAATCCACTTTATGAAAGTTGCTGAGTAAAATACTCACTATATTGTCATAATTTGGGCTTTTACTGTTTTCTAAAAAAATTTACTACATCTTTAAGTGAATTCCAAGCGTTATCTTTGATTTTATTCAAGATTTTTTCAAAGGTAGCGTCTTGCATGAGCTTCCCTATTTCAGACCCAAGAAAAATGCCTTCTTTGATCTTGGAATCCGATAAATGCTTAAAAACACAAAGGTAATTAACACAGGTATCATCTTTAGCTAGTGCGTTTAAAAATGGCTTTATAATACCTAAGTTAATATGAAGTGGAGGTAGCAGAATTAAATCACAAAACTACCGTATCATCCTATTTACCTATGTATGTTTGTTACTCAATCACGTGGCAACGACTGAATCGATTTGGCTGAAATTTGGCACAGAGATAGATAATAGTCTGGAATAACACATAGGCTACTTTTTATTCTGGAAAATAAGAGAGTTCCCGCGGGAATAAAAAACCTTAATCCACGCGAACGAAGTCGCGGGAATCATCTAGTAGTTGATACATATGTATTGTAATGTGATTTCAATCACGACAAACAATGGCTTATGAAGGTAGGTGAATATTTAAATGTCATCAATTCTACAAGCATGCACTATTATTAAAGAAATTGGAAGCTAACGCTAGTAATGCGCGGTAATACTAAGAAAAATGAAAATTCATTTTCTCAGAAAACTTACGTGATGGAATTTTTTTATTATTTTTTTGGTAGCTTAGTAACTAATACCTACCCAAATTGCTAATTAGTTTTTAAAGGGGAAAACCATCGCAGGCCTGTGTTATTGATAGATGACGTGATAGAAAGCAGATGACCAATCAGATTATTGATAGATGACGTGATAGTTTTATCATGTTCATCTCAATAATCGGATTTATCGAATAAACTCGTCCATATAGTTCATCATCCAAGAAACCAAAACGTAGGTAGGTATAGCTCTTTCAATTCACGAGGGTACGTGGCTCATGGTTGTGTGTGTGTCGTATCTATATAAGTGTGAGCGAGGGCTTGCTCGCGCCTGACCGCTCCCACCTAGGCTCCTGACAGGCACACACACTTACGCAATCTGCATGTACACGACGTAACCACAAGTAAAGCGCCCGTAACTTGGTGAGATAAACGTACTATATGTATACATAATTCAAAGGTTAGCCTTTAAGACAATCAGAGGTCAAAACTGAAAAAAAATACTCAAGAAACCAAAATAAAACCACATTATTTTGATTACAATACAAACTTTTTATTTAAGAGATTCGGTACAGGCCACATTTTAACTTTTTGTGCAAGGAAGATACAATTTTGATCAGAGATGAGATTTATTATTATTATTATATTCGTTTTGTTTTTATCAATTTACTTAAGCGTATAAACGAAATATCTTTGTGGTAATATGTAGACACGAATCTCTAACCCGACGGCCACAATATTTAATGCTCAAAGCGAATTCGCTCTGACCTGAAAGCGTTCAGCGTCGAACCATAAAAACAGACGATCTGTGCTACCAAAGTATAATAATAACAAATAATTGGTCCTTAAATGTTACTGCATATGAATTTTCATGGTAGACTCATTATGATATTGAGTTACAAATATACAAATATGTATATGATATAGATCAAAACGAGTACATCACAGCAAACAATTATGAAATCAGGCAAACGATGGAGTTAAAAATATCAGCGCGGAACGATGGTCGAGAAGAGAGGTAGGTATTTGGCTTTTCCTCATCCCCCGATAATTTACTAATATGTATTATAAATGTGAAAGTGTGTTTGTTTGTTGGTTTTTCCTTCAATAACGCTGCAATAGAGGTATTTTTGAGGACCTGGAGAGCGACTTAGGATACTTTTTATCTCGGAAAATCAAAGATATCCGCGGACGAAATTGCGGGCATCAGCTAGTTTAATATATGAATTTGCTGATATTTTCATAAAATGTAAATAACTATATGTTTAATTCATAAAAACTTTAGGTACTGTTTAATTCTCTCGTGTTTTAAAGATAATTTATTTATCTTACCGTCACAAAAAAAGGTGAACTTCTCCGTTTTTGTTGCCTTAAAGTACGAACACAATAATTTTATTTATTTTTGAAGTTGGAAGCTGACGCCTGCAAAGCAAATTCGCTAGTCATTGTTTTCATGGCCTTCGGATGAGCGACAACACGCACGCGACACTTTTAGCATAGGCTAGCCTATCTATGACTTGTATCCATTGTTAATATCGCACACGTATATCAAAAGGGAGTCAACTCAGTGGGGTTAGTATAAAATTTAACACGATTGATCGTATTCGTATACTATGACATTAGCGTCAAAATAAAATGAACCTTAAAAGTATTGATTTAGAGTCACAAATTCAGTACAACCGATTTTAATTTGGAGCGTATTCCTATACGTAAAAGTATAATAAAGCATGCACGAAATTGAGCTCTAATTCAATGTCATTACGGTTCATTTTACTTTGACGCTAATGTCATAGTATACGAATACGATCAATCGAATTAAATCTTATACTAATCCCACTGGTCTCTGTTTCCTAGACGAAAAGGTGTTTCTGAATACTTTGTTAGTAAAGATATGACACTCAATTTTATTTTATGTCATAAATAATGTTGTGAAATGGGACCTAAAACAAAATTGAGTTTTATAACTTTACTATGTAACAAAAGATTCAGAAAGACTATTTCGTCTAGGGAACAGAGATCTTTTTTGAGTTGTCTCCCATTTGATTGAGGTAGGTGTCAGGTGTGTGATTATGACATAGGCATTATAATTTTGATACAACAACCAAAGGCAACAAGCCGCCAAAATGCTATGCAGCATCGATACGGCCGCACAATCGCCTATAGTAAAAAGCCTATAGCCAAAAGTATAGCGTGCACTTTGCTCAAGTATTTAGAAAAGTACTTATTGTACAATAACATAAAGTTGTACAAGACTCAGATGAACGTATATGGCTTGCATTATGCATGGCATGCCAAAACGACGGACTAAAAAATTATTATCCCTAATAAGAGACTGCTGAAATGGTGAAATTTCGGTTTTAAAGTTCTTATGAAGAGATACGTTCGTCTAACCCTTATACAGTAACAAGATAGTGCAGGTAAAAAAATACGGATAAGTAGATAAAATATTAACATCTAAACACGCAAGTATTTACTAATATCGACTATGTACTACGAAAATATTTATAGAAACATATATTTTTATATTGGCACTTACAAATAGCGTTAATTTATATAAAGTTTTCTAGATAGAGTCTCGTAGTTACATAAAAGTTATAAAAGGAAGTCTTCAGTCTGTTATTCATTAATGTAATATCAAAATATAGTATAAATTAATTTCACTTGAACAAAAGACAACCGGATAAAGGTACGAGCAATCTGCTAGAGCCATTGACTTCTACGCTAGTTCAGTGTCAGTATGGGAAGAACGTCCAATGCGCTGTGCTTAGCATGTCGCTTACGCCTTTCTGCGAGAAACAACTTATAAGACAGCTACGGAAAAATTAATTATAACTATTAAACATTTATTTATATTTATATTGAACATTTAAATTAATTTCACTTGAACAAGATACAATCGGATAAAGGTACGAGCAATCTGCTAGAGCCATTGACTTCTACACTAGTTCAGTGTCAGTATGGTAAGAACGTCCAATGCGCTGTGCTTAGCATGTCGCTTACGCCTTTCTGCACGAAACAAGTTATGAGATAGCTAAGGAAAAATTAATTATAACTATTGAACATTTTTTTAATGTTATTAATGATTAAGTCGGATTAAGTTATTCATGCAATAACTTAATCCGATTAAGACAAGGACATGGATAGGTCGAGTCATGAAAAAAATTACTTACATTCAAAATATTTGATCTACAACGCTCTATCTAGAGAGATAAGATATGCCTTATCTAAAAAATTAAAAACAAATATTGTTGATAAGGAAAACGAGAGTAGGTAATATCACTACATATTAAGGTAACTCAACAATAATTAAAATCCAAGACAAGTCTTGTCAGCCTCTCTCGTAATAACTCAATAACTCAAATAATCTAAACTCGTAGGTGTGGATGAAATAGATACATACCTACGAATAAATCTGCATTATTGGGAAGTTCTAAAACTACAGTAAAAACTCTGTTTAGAAATCATACAGTTAGGCAACGTGTTTTACCGCGCACAATGGACTTCAAATTATTACATACGAATACAGAGTGCCCTGATTCTCTAATTTCGACATTTCCAGTTATCAATGAAGAATGATTTGCAAAGTTTTTTTTTTTCAAAAATCAGTTTAAAACATAAAACGAGAACAAAGAATACATAATGATTTTAGTTTGTACACGTTTGTTGAAGCCGGGCGAGCCTAAAAAGAAACGATGAAACCGATGCGCGACGCTACCCCTCTGATTACATCTGAGGGACACGATTGTTCAAGTCTTAACTAGAAACAATGAAACCGATTCGCGATAGTATTTAGATACGTTCTACACTCCTACAGTTCCTTGGGCACCAACAAGTTCTTTGTTGTTTGTCTGTATGATAACTAAACTGTAGTACAAGAGTCAAGTGCGGAAAACCACCTACTTGATCGACTCAGGTGTTATGATTTTTTAAATATTATAAATCAAAACCCATTACAAAAAAAAATCAACAAGTTTAATTTACAATCAACTAAATAAAAATACCCATTTTCATCTGTACTCGACTAATCATATTATCACCTAAACAATATAAAATATATAATTTATACCTTGTAATAATATATATTTAAAACTTATCATAAGTTATAAATTATTTATAAGTGCCTACAAACATTGTTACAAAAATTGGAGTCCACGAGTTTCAAATACTTTTGATATTTTTATTAAGAACTTACACATTAAGTGAATATTAATTTATCTTTAATCTGTATGTACATTGTTATTGGCTCAAATATTATCCTTACTAATATTATAAGTGCGAAAGTGTATTTGTTGGTTTGTCCTTCAATCACGTTGTTAGTATTTTTTGTCGAACTTTAAATGACGTTCCTTCCAAGAAGGCGGGTAGATAGATTCTACCCATGACAGCTTCAACTTGACGTCTCGCAACACCGCAGTCCCGTCGTGACCACGGTCCATGCAACTGGATCGAAATATCGAAAATTCCAGCTAAAACAATTATCGTGGTACGTACTCGTATAATTTATCACAATTACCATTATTCACCATTAAACCACGAAACAAGTCTAAAATCTTTACCTTTTATTTAACGGAAAAACAGAGGGTTCCCGCGGGAATTTTAAAAACCGAACTCTACACGGACAAAGTCGCGGGCAAACGTTTGCATTCATATAATATCGATTACTCTGTGAATTTTACATAATAGTACAAGAATGACTACAAACCAAGAGACTGTCATATTGATTACAAAAATTTCGTAATCCCCGGGTTTGAAATATCACCCAAATGACATTTACGGCGACCTTTTTGTCTCAAATATCCTATTATCATATTACTCATACTATTAAGTCGAGATTCCACACAATCCTATATTTATCTAAGATTACAAATTATTTCATGTAAGATTAAATTTTGGATACCAACTACTTCTATAGAATATAAAAAATAATTATAAAATCTGTATTAGGTACTTTAAAACTAGAAAAGATTTAATTTTTCGATTTCATTTATAGTTTAGAAAATATTTCTATTACTTTTGAAATAAAAGTTACTTTAAAGACGTCAAATAAAAATAATTTGATTTTTAAAAGTGATTTCATTAAAATAACTTATTAGTTCAGAATAGTACAGCTAAATGTAGGCCTTCTAACTTTGAAACATACAGACCAAAATTTAAATTACCATTTTGTAATTCAACGCATGTTTGAAAATAATTCGAGGTATTATGAGAATATACGTATATTTAAATATAAAAGGTATTTATACAATGTCATTTTTCGATCATATAAAACCTGAAACACGTAAAAATATTATTATTTCGAACATCTGAGTTTTTTTTTTTTTCATGAAATCTGACTAAGTTATAAGCTAGCGTAGATCTGCACCTTCGCTAATACAATAGGTACCGCACTTCAGCCACTTACATAGAAAAGTAGTCCCAATTACATTTTTAAGCTATTGCATAGCTTCTATCGCGGGCCAGCGTGGAGGCCGAATCCAGAAATTCCGTAACGAAAATAACCTGACACGGGACTCCTCTACGGTGAGCCGCTAGATGGCGCATTTCTTATCAACGTCATCTAGCGGTGAGCCGCTAGATGGCGTTGATAAAAAATGCTATGCAATAGCTTTACCGCGGCAGTCCCCGAGTGCCACACGTCTTTTTTTATTCTTTTGGGATAAAATGTAACATGATTACAAACTTATTGGAATCAAATTAGATTACTAATTCTGAACAAACTATTTTCAGGTTTCTTATAAATAAAAAATAACTTTGTATATTGCGGATTTTGTAATAAAACCGTGCACGTATCGAGCTTGTTTAAAGAAAATCAGAGGCTCGTAAACCCGTCTAGGCTACGCACATTTTGATCGACTTTTACTCGTTACATGCTCTGTACGTGCTCTCGGTTTGCCAAGCATAGAATCAGTTAAAGATTCGATATTTAAGAGTATATATTCTATTCAGTATATTTCGAATTTCAAGAAGATCTAAATGTAGGTAAACATTATCGAAAGATAGTCAGTAAAAAAATATTTATCTAAAATTAAAGCGGTACAAACAATAACAGTAACACACACGCACAATATTTGATTAAGGATAAAATGTTTGAACATGTTTGAATTGAATGACTTGCGCCCTGTACACCGTCAATCCAGATCGTGATCTGGAGATCGCAAAATTACAGTAAATTAGATAACATCACGTGATTAATATAAAACAGCCGTGAAATTCGAGAGAAGCAAAGCTTACGCCACTCGATCCGATTCGCTCATACGGGGAAATGAGATCGAGAAAATGTTCTTTCCCGATCTTATACTCTCTCTCGCTCACTCATTTGGGCAATAATACTGCTGCCTTATGAGGTGTGTTTAATCACCGCGTGTATTGTACAATTTTCTATATTCGCGTTGATCGTGTGAAGCTGCACTAAGCTGTTGTATAATAAAATGTGGTTCTTCGGCAATAGGCCACATTCGTGAAGTCCATATATAATGCGATGTTTTATAATGATATACATAATTATATGCTGTTCGGGTTCAGTGACGTCACAAGATGGCAGCACCACCAAGCAGACAGCTTGTCTCCATTGATAACAGAAATAATGGGGGCAAGTTGTAGAAAAATTTGACGCACATACACAATAACGTTTCAACCCACAAAACTTTGTCAAATTAAATACATACATAATGTAAAGGAATAAAGTTAACTTTTCAATTGATAAGTTGTGTGAGTTGACTCTTTATTGCATATGTGCGTCAATATTATCGATTCAGTCCCTCTTTTTGATGTTATATGCTGGTATAACAATTCGGGTCGATTACGTCATAGAGCCAGAACATTCGTTCAAAAAAAATGATGGTGAAAAGTCGTATAGGTAACACTAACGATTCGAATCACAAAGTCCATATAAAACGTGAGGTTACTCAATCAAAATGAGCTGACCTTCGTTGAGAGGGTCCTCTTCCCTCTGATGTTATATGCTGTCGTAGCTATTGGGGTCCGGTGACGCCACGGGGCCGGCGCCGCGAGCTGGCAGTTTGAACCCATTGATCGCAAACGCCCAGCCGTCCTGAAAAGATATTTGACATTTTGAGCCTCAATATAAATAACTAGCTTTTGCCCCCGCGACTTCGTCCGCGTGGAATTTGATTTTGGGGTGGAATTTTCAAAAACTGTGACACACGTACTTTTTTATTTTTAACTGAAAGCTCAAATACCAACTTTGATGGAAACAGCTTGAAAAATGACGGAGTTTCATAGAAACTTCCATCCCCTATTTAAACCCCTTAGGGGTGGAATTTCCAATAATCCTTTCTTAGTGTGCGCCTACGTCATAAAAGGAACCAACTGTAAAAATTTCAAGTTTCTAACTTCAGTAGTTTAGGCTGTGCATTGATATCTCAGTCAGTCAGTCAGTCAGGACTTTGAATTTTATATTTATATAGATTACTGTGATTTTTTTTTCTTTAAAAGAATATCAGCCAAGCTGAAGATGACCAATATTCTCCTATCCCCTACAAATAAGCTGAAAGCTTGTGCTAGGAATGGGCACGAATATAGTGCAAGGGATGGGGTTCGAACCTGCAACATTTCAGTTTTCAGTCCACACCTTTAACCGTTGGGCTATTGAGGTTTGACGAACTGTGATTCGGTAAAGAATTTCTGCCCCACTAGCACTGACCTCTATAATTAATCTATGACTTGGTCTTGGGTATGTGACTATACAAATGACAGCTTAATTTATAGATCAATTTGAAGCGCCACATTTGACATACGAATGTCTCTGGAACTAATAATATTGCAAATGGCGCACCGACCTCTATTATTATTAATCTATGGGTTCGTAGATTAATTATAGAGATTGGTGTGCTATTGCAATATTATTGGTTCCAGAGACACTCGAATCTGCTTACAGCACCAAAATGGGGTCCAACAAGTACGTTCAAAAAACATATAACAGTAGCCTCTCCAGTGTAAATCATAGATTATTTTTTTTTAATCATAGAGCTTAGTACTAAAACACAAACACACGAGCCCTAAAAGTCCAACTGTTAAAGGTGGGAACTGAAACTGAAAGTTTGATGGTTCGATCCCCTTTATTGTAGTACTCACTCCTGGTACAAGTTTTTACTTATTTGGAGGGGAGAAGAGAGAATATTAAACAAGTTCAGCATGGCTTTACTAGAAAAAAATATTCTTAACAAAACCACATAACATGTTTTATGTTATTTGGGGTTAAAAAAAATTTACACACATGAACCCTGAAAACATTACACTCCTTTTTTAACCGACTTCCAAAAAGGAGGAGGTTATCAATTCGACCGGTATATTTTTTTTTTTGCATGGTTGTGTAAAAATAAATAATATTTTACTTACTCTCACTAGGTTAGGTAAATCAGACCAGAACGCCAAATTGGGTATAACTTCAAGGCCAGTTGCACCCATCAAGAACTTCTTTGTGCATATTCCAAGGGCAAGGTAGAGTATCACAAATGAGAAGAATATGATGAGCAGAGTAGATCCGAGTGAACGGCCAGGCCCTTCAATCTGTTTCAGACATGCTTCTTTTGAATAGAATGCTAGTACCTGAAAAGAATTTAGGCATTTTAGGCATTTTTATATTCCCGAAAGTCAAGTTTTCACGGGATTAAAACTGAAATCTACATGAATTACAATATTGGGTTATTCAAGGGACGGACCAATAAATTGATAAAAAGCCGGCAACACATTGGTGGTGCCTCTGGTACTACAAGTGTTCATGGGTAGCCGTAATCACTTCAGTGAGTTCACTAAACCGCTATTTATTAAAAAAAAAGTCGCTAACATCATCTGGTTTTACATATTTTGCCTTGCATCATCTAGCTCTATATTTTGCACCATATTATGATGTGCAAGAGTTGGAATATGTGTCAATGTCAATTGGTCTAAGACTCATTTCTACAGAATGATAATTGAAATTCTGATTACATAATCATATTGGCTTAAATGCATCATTGCATAGATGCAGCAGATTTGTAAGTATTTTGGCACAATTGAACAGCTGATTTAATTTTTGTAACCTCATGTAAGAAGACACTAATCGTAATTATAATGAGACAAAGTAAACTGATGGTTCTTCATTGTTAAAACAGGGTTTTTTTTAATATCCTTACTAATATGTGTTTGTTTGTCCTTCAATCACACAGCAATGGAGCAACAGATCTATCTAATTTTTTTCGGATGGATATAATATGCAGTTGAGGATCCTAAAATAGAGGGTTTCTGTGGGGTTCTATATAAAAACCTAACTCCATGTGGATGAAGTCTAGTGACTTCATCCACTATAATAAGCTAAATAATTAGGAATATATAAAAGAGGACCACCAATTCTGGGAAGTAAAAATCTACAATTACAATATATATTTTTACAATTGCCAACCTATGTACTCTCATACTGAACAAACACTATCTTAAACTTCAAATATTGCGGCCAAATTTTTTCACTTGACTAAACACCTGATAAAACTTATGTAAACAACTGTAGTAATTCAAATAACACCCAAATGGAAATGCAAAATTACCATATTTAAAAGTATTTAGATTTCATCTGTACTATGATGATGTAAACCGCCCACAAAGTGACTGTTAAATACATTCCATATTTAAAAGTCACTTTGTGGGCGGATTCCGCTTTGCCTAATGGCCTACTCACAATTTTCGATGGATCTTCCAGAGAATAAACTTCTAGTTGGTCGTCAGTCGTAGCACATACTAGCATTACCACAGTGGATCTGAAAAACATGGTTAATTAGTTATAAAGTTTACGCTAGCAGTTTTTTTTTACTGTTTGTTACACTAGCATTTTCTCGGTTGGAACGGCAATCCGAACCAGTGGTAGATTCATTTGATTCGAAAGCACTTTGTAAAAGTTTATTTGAATAAAAAATTATTGTATTCTATTCTACTGAACCACGGCAATGCCATAAGGAAATTTCAGCAGTCTATGTGTGTGTATGTGGCTATTTACGAATATTCCAGCATTGCAAATAAACTACTGAGCTGATTTTGTTTTATGAGCTGTCAGTCAATTTGTTGTGATGATCCAGGTGACATAGGCTACATTTTATACAAACAAAATCAATATCACAGTTGTTACATACAATTTTTCAAAGTGTTATTTAAATACCCACACATGCAACACTATGTTTATTGAATATGCAATCTTTTCTAGTAACAGTAACAAGAACAGTTTGAAAAGGGAACAGAGACAGATATGCATACAGACTTTCATATTTATAATATCCGTACAGACTTATGCACACACACAATTCTTTTGAAAAGTGTTTAGATACTTACGATGGAACATTAGGATATATGATTGACTTCCCATCAGCGCTAAACATGGAAGTGTTAGAGGTTCCTAGATACTGATAATTCCCACCATCCTTCTTAAAGGTGTCTGTTGTTGCGTTTACTAGATCCATGTTGCTGACATACCAACATAACTGAAAATAAATTATACTGTGTTCATTGTGAGAACACCTACATCTCACTAGCTACAAATTTCATCTTAGGTAAGGGTTGTAGTCCACCATTCTGGCCCATAGCAGAGCAATCACTCAAATTAGAACTGACACTTTAATAGCAAAGCCAAGATGTAGAATTTTTCTTTTTGACATCACCTACATATTACAAAAACTACTAATAAATATGAAACACTACATTACACCAGTCTAAGATGGTAGTGGACTAACTTGGAAGGGGTATGGTAGGGCACATTCAACAAATACCCCTAATCTGTTTCTACACACCATCATACCAAAAAACTAAATTGCTTGGCAGCACATCTTTGACGGTAGGGTGGTAACTAGACCTGGCCAAAGCCTAACAGCAGACCAGACAGAGACGATTCAGAAATTATATATTCCCAAATTTCCCCAGCCGGGAATTGAACCTGAGATCGCCCAGTTAAAAGACCATGCGCTTACTACTGCGCCAGGGAGGTCGTCAAAGATACAAAAGTCTCGAGTTGTTTTGAAAAATCTTACTGACATCATCTTGTCATCTTTAAGCAACAGCTTTGTTTGAAATCAACCTATTAATTTATAAACAAAATGATATGTCAAACTCGTTTCAAACGATTGCGTAAATACCAGTTTTAGGCTATAATAAAGAAGACGTATCATTACCGCTAAGGGAACTATACATGTCGATGTAGTAGCAGCGCTAGTGTTTAATGGGAGAACAATATCGTTGCAGGGATGATAATAGAATGTACTTAGCGCCAGTCTTGCTCCACTGTTCTCTAGTTTATACGTCTGCGTGTTCAAAAACGGTGATTTTGAGACTGGCGATAAGTCAATACCGGTGCCATTGGGAAATTCACAAGTACAGGGTCCCTTCTTCACACACACGTCTTCGGTGTACACGGTTGTTAACAAAACAGCGAAATATATAAAGCACACGAGAGACATATTTCTAAACGAAATCATTCTCGTATTTTAATTATTAGATATTTCAACGATAAACTAAGACGCAACAATTACAATTCACTTTTATTTTTTGGCAAGATGAATTGAGTTGACATTTGATTTGACAACAATTATTGACAACTGTGTTGACAACTCGATAATTGACAGCATGTAAACCACAGATTACTACAGATATTACAATAACTACTACTACTACTACTACTGTTGAAATTAAAAATGGATTTTTTTAAATGAGCACAAGAAGCTTAAGCTTCTTGAATGAGCAATAAATAGGTAGGTATGCTCGATATGCACACAGTCAAGGACAACGAACAGGAGGTCCCGGGCAATGGGCATGTCCGGGGCAAGTGTGCCATGACGTTGCCGCGGGTCGCTGAAGGTGAGTGGTGTGCGGGGAATGGGACACAAACATATAAGAGTAAGCAGACCTAACATAATTTTCACAACTACATCTAAACGAATAAATAATATCTTCGCTTGCTTCTCTCCAACAAAAAATATATGATTCTATCTCTTTTACTTCTGTTGTTGCAACACTTACGCACTCATAGACATAATTGAGCTTGAGGCAATTCGTAAGCTACAAATAAGAGAAGTATGGTGGAATATGTCAATTTGTCAAAAACAACAACATAACCTGCGAGTTGTTTATTCTTTTAAATTTGCTTTAAAATCGAGTCTAAAGAATCAAAAATTCTGAAATAAAATGGTGAAGTGTTGTGCACCTCTGTGTGGCAATTCTCCGTATAGGAAAACACCTGCAATTACTTTTCATCGGTAAGTTTTGATGTGCTATAGACTCGTAATTTGGTTATATGCTTACTCGGCATTTTAGAAGCAGTCCCTAATTATTATATACGCAAAACTCGTAGACAGTTATAGTAATTTTGGTTCTAGTATATTCCTGTTGCAATATTTATCAATTAATTAATATCAGGATCTTGTTTGTCGTTTCATATACAGTAAAAGCTCCTTATTCGCGCTTCCTTCATTCGCGGTTTCACTATTCGCGGATTAAAAAATTGTAACCCAATTCCTTTATTCGCGGCTAAAGATTTCTTTATTCGCGGATTTAGTCGGTACATAGTACATGCATATTAATAAAAAGATATTCCAATATGTATCCAACTAAATATCCGATATAAATAATAATATATAATAATCCGATAATAAAAGTGAAGGTTTAAGAATGGCAAATGAGCTGTGTGATTTCTTTATGAAAATTGATCCGTCCATGGAACGAAGTCTTATTTTTAAGAGGAAAATTGCTAATGCCACTGCTGAATATCAGTTTGAACTGAAGGAGCTTTTAAAAACTGCCAAGCAAGAAAAAATTACAAAGTTCTTTAAACCTTTGCCTAAGCCTGACGATAATAATTAATAAGTATGGTCAAAAACTTCAATTAAATTGTTATTTTTTTATATGTTTGTTTTTTATTTTGTCACCTAGGAACGTATCCCCTATAATCCCATACAAATTACCATTCTGTATTCACGGTTTCTGTATTCGCGGCATATTTACGGAACGTATACCCCGCGAATAAGGAGCTTTTACTGTACTTGTACAATTTGACAGGGCCGTATTCAGGCGCAAGTTTTGTTTAGTGGGTATATTTTGATTAAATAATTAGTCTGTTTTTGCCTGCCTGTTTTAAGATGTATTGGATTGTATTAATTTTTATTTGTATTGTATTGGACTTAGGAAAATTAATCGTGGAAGCAATACATAGCATAGTTTCATTAAATATTGTAAAATTTTTACTTTTTTTTGAAAAGAGCGACCGCCGAGTTTCTTGCTGGCTCTTCTCGGCGGGAAAGGCATTCCGAACCAGTGGTAGATTCATTGACGATTCAAAAGTGCTTGTGAAAGTTTATTTGAAATAAAATATTTCTATTTCTATTTCTATAAAAGTAAGGATAAATTATAAAATTAAATCATTTTTTAGCTTTCCAAAGGATGAAAATATAAAAAATGCCTGGTTGATGCAGACGAATAAAAAAAATTGGCAGCACAAAACATCGAGTGTGCTATGTTCTGAACATTTTGAAGCACATTTAGTGGATTGCAGTGGTTTTCGTACCGTCCTTACTTCTAATGCAATCCCAATGATTTTTGATTCATCATTACAAGTAAGTTTCTAGTTGTTCTTATATTTAGGTACCAACCCAAAACATCTTGCCATTTAAACGTAAATATTGACAGCTATACCCATATATATATATAGCTGTGTACCTATTTGTATTACCTATTAAATTGTTAATACTAGACAACTGATAATTTATTACTCTTGTTTTCAGCATATGTCTACATCATCAGTAAAAGGTCCAGTAGAAAGAAAAGCTGCTGGAGATCAAGTTTTGATGGACTTGCAAAATTTACAGCCTAGTAATACTATTAATAAAGAGTATAGAGTAATACTATTCCTTATTACGTTATTGAAAAGACTGAGACATATGGTTTATTTTGTTATTTTTATAAGTTTAAAATGTGTAATACTATTCTAATAAGGTTATTGAAATGAGTGATACAGGCTGAATAGAATGTAAGAGTTAATTAAACTACTGTTGATGTTATCGTATTGTCAATGTTTGTATTTCTAAAAGATATTAGAGAAAAAGTTGCTTTTTGATTTTGTTTTATTTATCTAATAGATATATCTTTTGGGTAGATTTTGTAAATCATGTTTTGTTTTGATTTTATTAAATATTATTTTGTAACATTATTACTTGTTTGATTACAAAACCGCGAAACTTAGCACATTAGAATCCATTTTCATAATTAAGAATTAATTTATAGAATTAAGTTTACAGAATGTAAAATAAGGGTTTAACCTACAATTTGATGGCAACTTTCCGTAGTTTCCATATTATTTCAAATTACAGATATTAAATACTCTCCAGTCCCTTCAACCTCGCTGAACCTCGCTTTTCGAAGTCCGGCTCTGTTTACTGTCAATGTGTGCGTGAGATTTGTATGTAGGCGTAATTGGAACGCCAATTTTTTCTTATGTTAGGTCTGCTTACTCTTATATGTTTGTGGAATGGGAGATATACAATAGGTATGTCCTTGAGAATATTTCATTATTTTTTTTTAAGAATGCAACCCATGGAATTAAGAAGTACCTACTTCTTAGAATATACACCTCTACACCTTAGACCCAAAGGGCTAGAATCCAGAGACAGAGAGTCCATAGACAGAAATTGTGCAAAAAAAGATTATCGCAAAAAGTCAAAAGTCAAAACCGTGTCAACTCAAAACAAAACATTTTTGATTTTTCCTTGTTTAATGTTTTTCAAAACAAAGAATGAAGACATAATTAGTATTTAGATCTTAACCAGTATTGAAATAACTTAAAATGGCTGATAAGAAGAAAAAACTGGTTAGTATCTTTCAATTTTAGTGTTTTATTGACCTTTTTGACTTATAAATTATATGTATACTGAGTAGTTAACCACATAATTTCATTTCAGGAGATATCAACCACTCCAAGGAGGCCTGTTATTTTAAAATCTGACCGCGATGTATCCAAGGACCAGTTAAAAGAAAAAAGTGAAAAAGAGAAGCCAACTATTATACTTAAAACCCGTGAACACAGTGCTCCCAAAGATGATAGGCCGGTGAGTCCTCGATCTCAAGTTTCTGATGTCGAAGGCCCTCAACCATCCAAAATAGCTCAAAATGAAAATAAAGAAAGGAAAGGTAAGGTTTTTTACCATACTATGTCTATGTTCATGTATGTAAAGCCTAAAGGTACAGTTATGATTTTAGCAGTCTGAATGTATGTGATTTTTTACATAATATGTATTCATATTTTATTGTAGCGCCTAAACTAATGAGCCGATTGTTATGAATCAGGTATCAATCAATTTATAATTATAGTTGGGTTATAGTTTTTAAACTTTTTCTTGTTATTTAAGTTAAGTTAAAAATAAATGGAACCATGGAACTTATGACTTGTTTGAGTTGTTCTCTAGTACTGTTGCCATACTGGAACATAACAACTCAAACAAGTTCTATGGTCATAACTCTTCTACAAAACCAACTAGTAATTAAAGCCCCTGCAAAAGTCCTTTCCCTCAAATTAACTAGGTTACATAGTGCAATTACAATGCAAGCAATGCAATAAGAAGTGAACTAAGATTATTATTAAGATTATTGAATTTCCTGCTATACTTAGTTCTTTTGTACAAGATTCAATTTTATTTTATTTCAGACCAGAAGTTTAAGGTGATGACAGAGCCAGTAAAATTGTTGGATGAGAATTTAGAATTCAACAGCGCAGCCTATGAATTTCTCAATGATGCCAACAGTAATTACCTAGTTATAGGTGTAATAGGTACGATGGATATACATACAAATCTCTCAGCCAATGTTACTTTAAAATTATTTATTTTGTAGGAATCTCAATAACTACTTTTAATTTCTACAATATATCTTCAATTATTCGGTTGATTGAAGTAAAAATCCTAAACTTTGCTTGTAAGGATATGACCTAGATTCTAGAGCAATGTTAGCATTTTCAGAAAATTAAAGGGGGCTCCCCTACTAGAAACATTTTTTTGACCTTTTTTGGTACAGCCCCCTTAGTATTTGAGTCCGACTCGCATTTGACCGGTTATTTTTAATGTCATTTATTCCATTTTCTAGGAACTCAAGGCGTTGGTAAATCAATGGTACTCAACCTCATTGCTCAAAATATTCATACAAATGATCTCTGCACACAAA